>CM060364.1:200575129-201884695 GCA_030545235.1 Helianthus tuberosus | reverse complement strand
CAATGAAACCTATTATATCCCTGAGCCCAATAACGTAAACCTTTTAGCAACGACCCATAATAACGGATTAACGGGTCATACTTATTCTGACAGAAACCATACGTAGGACTACTTACAGGCTACAACTCAATATTATAAACCATCAGCCCGGTCTGCTCTATCAAATATAAATAAAGATTGGGCCAGCCCATGTTTAAACCTACTGTTGATAAAAAAATAAAAATAAAAATCATTTTTATAAAACTTGTCAAACATATATCTTTTCCAATGGAAAAGTGGATTGTAATAAACCATAATAGTTTTCATTGAACTGATTAACTGATTAATAAATACATTATTAAAGTATATATAGAATGACATGCACAAATCGAGAAATGATCCAAAAAAAAATAGATTTTGTCTAAGTAACTCTGAGCTCAAATTTCTATTCGGATGAAATAACTACAAATCCTCTTATCTCTTTAAACGATAAACTAAGCTACTTTTAAGGACATCTATACCTTTATTTTGCAGAATTTGAACTAAAAAGGAGACATCTTACTTACGTTGATTATTCAACTTGTTGAAAATTGAAAAATCGTAGTGAAATATCATTTATTTTTTCGATTCTACAACATAGAAGTGCAGAAAACCGGAGTTTAGGGCAAATGGGGTCGGTATGAAACACTGGTTAAAAAAACAGATTCCGGTTGATTACAAAACCGGGTTATTTATTATATATATTTAAAAAGTTATGTGTTTTTTGTTTAATCTGAATTCTTTTATAGCTATTTAGCCTATTTAAAAGTGTCTAAGCAATAGAAATTGGTTTCCATTATATATTCTAACAAATCTATATAATCTATTAAGGGAGCTTAGATGATGACCTCGAATTGCATACGTGTCAACTTCTCAGGTATGCCACGTAGTCCAAGCTGATGTCATAATTACGATTTATTTATTATATATATAAATATTAAAATCCGAGTTTATTAATATAGATTAAAAACTTTTAGGAGGCAAATTTGAATTGCATGGGGAGTTGTATGGCCATTTAATGCACATTAGAACTAATCAAATCAACTATCTCTTTCTTCTCAATTCAAAATCACACCCCCATTTCTCTCTTCAAAGTTTCTTCTCCTCTCTTCTAAGTTACAGGCGATATCTAGGGTTTGTGTTTCTTCTCGATTCAAAAAGCTTCAAGACGAAGAATGTCATCGGCAAAGAAATCCGATTGTGAATCACCATCTTTGTCACTCAGTTTCATAGATGATTTGAATCCCTCGAAAGATATGTGGAATATCAAGTGTCGAATCATCCGTAAATGGGTTCAGTCCTTTCGGATGGACCTCATATTGCTCGATGAGAAGGTATTAGTTTTTGTGAAGTGTTTATTGTTTTATTTTTCTGTTCTAGGTTTTATACAGAGATGGTTATCTAATCCGCGGTATTTGTGAACTGTGATTCTCTTATTTTACTGTTCTAGGGTTTGTACATAGGTGGTTATCTAATCCGCCTGATTTTGGGTTTGTGTTTAGTTTCTTAGAGGTGGTTGTGTAATAGAGGTTTGTGTTTTGTATTTTGTGTAATTTAGGTTTGTGTTTTGTGTTATACAGTTAGATATTTTCTGTTTTCTGTAGTTTAAGGTTCGATATAAACCCTAGAAAGATGAATATTGTTTGGTTGGTTATTGATCATTGATAGAAGTTTGTTGTGAGTTCCTGTTGTTTGTTTGTTTTGAGTTGCTGTTTGTTTGTTTTTTTTTTTTTTTTGGTTTTTGAAAGTGTTTCGTGTTTTGTGTAATTTAGTTTTGCTTAAAACAAGTTATATGTTTTTAGTATGAAAGAGATTAGTGTTATTTAGGGTTAGGTATACCTGATGCTATGGTATGTTAGTAATAGTTTCTTTGTTTTAGTGTTAGGCCTAATGAAAAATACACGAATATTCTTTGTTTTTTTTTTGAGTTACCGTTTGTTTTTTTTGTTTCTAAGGTATCTCATTTCATTTATTTGGCCAGGGTCGTAAAATCCAGGCAGGTATTAAGGCTCCATTGATACCTGTGTTTATCTCACAACTTCATGAGGATGAAGTTGTTATTCTATCCAAATTTGGTGTTGGAGAAAACACTGATGCCTACAAAGTTGTTAATCATGGTTACAAGATTAACTTTTACCGTTGTACGGTTGTTACACGTGCTAATGGTTGGGAAGGTGTTGATTACGAATTTAACTTCATGGCACATTCAGAAATTCTTAATGGAGAAGGAAAGGATCTGCTAACTGTTGGTATGAATGTTTCTAATAGTCTGATATATATATTTTGGCTACATTTCGAATCTGATTACTATTTCTATGTTTGTCATTTTAGATGTTGTTGGAACTGTTGTCTGGTGTGGAGATATGGAAATCTTTCCTCATGAAAGAAAAAGGATGAACTTGGATCTTCAAGATGTGCATTAAATTCTACTTTGCCATTTATATAATTTGTTTGTGTCTTATCATTGTATTTATACATTAAATGATTGTTCTTATTTAATACATAAATGATTGTAGTTAAGATCCATTAAATGATTGTTCTTATTTAATACATAAGATTTTACTAGACCAATCATTAGGTTGTTTTATATATAAGATTCTTCATTCCATTTAATGCAAACAAAGAGTAGATCATTGCCATTATTTATTGTAAATGATTAGTGTTGTTTTAATAGAAAGTATAGATTTTGGTGGAACTTTTAATGCTGTTTTTTTTATCTTTTTCTTGTAGTGGAGAAGTAGTTCGTTGTACTTTGTGGAATGGATATGCACAACAATTTAATAATTTTTTGTTACAAAACAATCCGAATGAGAATGTCATGGCTGTCATGCAGCATGCGAAGATTAAGAAGTGGCAGGGTAATTTACATTTGACTGATTCACATACTTTAGTGTTTCAATGGAGCCTTATGTTTGTTACATCTACCTTATATTTTGCTCACTAAAACCCACATCATTTCTGTGATTCACATACTTTAGTGTTTCCAATGTGTTATTTGTTACATTTTTTAAGAACATTTTCTTATTTCTGTAGACACTTGTAATGAATTGTTGGATATATATATTGTTATGTGTAGGACAATATACTGTTTAGAATGATAAATTTGGAACTCGACTGTTTCTCAGTGAAGAAATCGATGAGGTTAATGAACTTCGTAGGAGGTACTATCACTGAATTATATTTGTTATTTTTCATATTTTTATTAACACAAGTGTGAGTATTAACACTAATGGTGTTTTTATTTTTATAGGCTTTTAGTGAAACAATTTGAAGCTGTTGCTTCTTCTTCTTAAACCATACTTTCATCCCAGAGTGTATTTCCAGTCCGTCAAGAATTTCTGATTGAGACTCCTAAGAGACATGTTGATGAAATTATCGAGATTGAAAGCGTATGAATTTTTCTATATACATTCATAGGCATTTAATTTCCCTTTACTGTTTTCTATGTTTTATCAGTTGAGTATGTTAAAAAAGATTTATCTTTCATGTTATAGGTAATGTCGTGTGTGGTAGTTGCAATGATCAAAATTGTTCAAGAAAACTATGGGTGGTTTTATCCGGCATGTCGAAACTGTAACAAGAAGGTGTTGACTAAAACTGAATACTTACAATACGCTAAAACCATTTCTGATGAGGTCATGGATCTGTCACCTACTTCATTTGTTTTCCCCAAATGCGATAAAGAATGCATATCGATAACCACTAAGTAAGCTAATGTTGCTTTTTAGGTTTATTACTTCCTACAATCGGACTTTAATTTAATTACTATTTATTACAGGTTCAAGGTACATCTGAGAGTTCAAGATGAAACTGGTAGTGTGTCTTTTGTGATGTTTGATAAAGATGTAATCAAGCTCATTGGTTCAACTGCGAGTGATATAAGGGAACGCCAACTGAAGGCGGATGATACTGAAAGTTTTCCACATGAAATATCTCGGTTGGTCGAAAAGAAGTTGGCTTTTAAAATTGAAGTTTCTGATTACAACCTTAACAATGAGTACCACGTTTATACTATCCAAAAAGTATGTGATGATCCGGAGATAATTGCTGAATTGGTTGCTGGTAATGGTAATGCTCTTGAGGTTGCTGATGAGGTAAGACTTTTGGGATATCTTATACTGATTTGTTTTTGGTTTCTAATTTTTGTAGTTTAAATAACTTTGCTTTTCTTTTTGTAATATTTTGATATTAGGTGTTTAGTCAAGAAGGTTCAGAATTCAAAGCTGTTCAATTATCTGAATCCTCACAGATGGCCGGTGCTTCAATTTCAAATGTGAATATGGATTCTATAGTTTCGTTTCTGATTGTCTGTAGATTATATTACCTTATTATATACCTTAGTAGTTGTTTTGTGATTTAATTCAAGGATGTTGTATCTGTTACCGCTGACTCTTCCGTTGTCGAAGCCGAGAAGGATTCGGGCACCAGTCCCAATGGTAAACGTTTGTTGCAGGAGGTTGAAGTTCAAAATGCTGGGGAACTATCTTCAAGTAACAAAAATCGGAAGAAGCCATCTAGGATTAACACCTAGCTCCTTCACCTCTTTATCTTTTGATCTTTAAGTGAATCTATGTTTTTGGTATGTACTTAAGTATGTGTTTGTTTGAAGTTGGGTTGTTGTTGGTAAGTGTTAACTATTGAAACAATGGTTATGTATGTGTTAGATGTTGGTAACTTATGAACTTGGATTTTGTAGTAAACCGTAATGTGGTTTACTTTTTTGTATTATAAACTATGTTTTATGCTGATAACTATAATCTTTGCTTACAATGTGTGTTTTGATTTGTAAGGAGTAGTCTAAATACTACTTTTTAAATATTAGTATGGAGTAGTCTAAATACTACTTTTTAAATATAATGTTTCAATCTATACTACCTTATGTCAAAGAAGTTATATTATTTGACTTTAAGTCAATTTTCGTTACGATAGGATATATATCATACATATTAGCCAAGCTTTTTATAAACTTATGTAGGAACCAATAGATTGATAACACGAACACAAGGATGATGACAGATCTTATGTAGTATTTAAATCCGTATTCTTCTTATCGATGCAAATAAATTACTGGACAATGTGACTATGTATGAATGTATTATTAAACTTCAAGTCCAAATATAAATTGGGTGGGTCGCGTTATAGTAACTTCATTGTAGGAACCAATAGATTGGTAAAACCAAGACAAGGATGATTAAAAAATATGCAGTATTTAAATCCATATAAATTATGATGTTGAGCGTTTAAGTTTCTTATACGTTTTATCCAAAAACCAGTATTTGGTTTACAACATATAAAATCAGCCAAAGGCCCCCTAATTGGGCTGCATTTTGCAATTATTTACTCATAAACCTTCCAAGTATTTGGGGCCCATAAGTTGTAAACCATAAAACCATGTCAAAGGCCCACAACTTGAATCGGGTTTCTTAAATCATTATCTCATTACCAACACTATGTTTATAGTTTCCATTCCCTCTGAATCAAAGTCACGAGCAAAAATTAGCGCCAAAATCTGAAGTTACAATTTAACACCCTCTCACTTTGAAAGCAATCGATGAACACGTAATGGTAGGTTTTTTTTATTCAATTTGTTTAAATCTATTCTGAAGATTTGTCTGTGTTGATTGTTTTATTTAGTTAGGTTTTAAATGGGGATATTAAACTATCACTAGCGGTTAAAAAAATTGATTTTTTGGACAGTGATTACAATAATCACCTGTAACTAGCTCTAAATCAAACATATTTTCTCAATTCTTATGTGCAGTTATGGAGAGTAATAAGAATTTTATACCAAGAGATAGAAAGGGTTTTCCACAGTGCAGTACCCAACAGTCTAAAGAGTCAAGGATGATAAGAAAGTCTATCCTGAATAAGCGTAGAAACCGTGGTGTGGTTCAATTTGTACAGACACCTCCTATTATTGATACACTTCCGGACAATGTTACTATTACTACGAACGATAATGGAGGTATCTTTTGGATTGTCATTTTTTCTAATACATATATATGTAATGTTATATTTGCTGAAACGTATTTGTTAATTTATTATCCTCCAAAGGTGTCAATGAAGCGTCAATTGTACATTACACGCCATCCACCATAAATCAGAATCAAACTGTAATGTCATTTGAATCCTCTTCTAAAAATATGGGTAAACGTTCGTTGCTACTTTTCTAATTATCTTACATACTGATTGTAAAAAATGTTAGAATTGTAAGTTTTTATAGCTGGAATTAACCAAATCTCGTCATGGACAGCATGTCACACGCCCGCCAAGATAGATCGAACATGTGTTAGTATGATTCCTCTGACTTCATCCAGTCTTGGTAAGTTTTTAAATTGTATTTTTTTAAGGTATGATATCAGATTTGACCTTGTCGCTTTGTTTCAATTTTAGGACAATTCGAAAATGCTAATTATGGTGTTCAGGACTCTAGAAAGAGGAAACAAAGATTGAAAACGATGGATATACGTAAATTTGATTTATCTATTGTAGCTGATGAAAGGAGGACATCTTCAATGGTTACATCTCTTGAATCGTCAAATCATAACATTCAGAGCAGCCCTCTAATGAATATTACAAACTGTATGTTGTATAGAGTTTTGTTATTTACATTTCTCATTCATTGAAGGTTGCTCGAAGTTTGTTAACATTTGTAAATTTTCGTAATATAGTGGATCGCGTTACAGTAAGGTCGCGTCGAAGTCAGATTCCAACTCCTCCGAATATTGATATTAGAACTTCTCGACGATTGTCAAAGTGTTCCGTATTAGACATTAATGGTATGTGGTTATTTTTAACGCAAAACTAAATATAGGTTTCCGATTCACTATATTTGAGTAATGTATTGCATATCTTCCTACCTGTTGGAACCGATGTTAACGGTCATTTCTAAAATGAAATGGCAGGAAAAGAAAACTCCTACCCTGGTGAAAGGTCTAACCTTGATGATTCCAATTCCTCTGATTGTTTACCATCTTCTATCGTAAAAAATATTTACGGAATTGCAAGAGGTACATACCCTCCTTTAACATATCAAAGTATTTTCCAGATAACACTTTAATCTCCTAATATTTTCTTATATAATCATCTTTTTTATGTGCCTATATAAATTTGTAGAATACGTTGATCATGGAGATGCTATTTTTGTATGTTCTTACTGTCATGCAATGCTTTGGAAAGATGAAATGCTTAGGGGTAATTTGAATTCTAAGAAATCTGTTTTTTCTCTTTGTTGTTCGAACGAAGATGTTGAATTGCCTCCCTCACCTGTTCCTCCTTTATTACTCGAAAGGTTTTACAAAAGAGTTACTCCTGAAAGCCGCAATTTAATGAATAATATTCGAGCATATAACATGATGTTTTCTTTCACATCGCTTGGTGGCAAGGTTTCTAAAAGTTTTAAAAAAAGCAAAGGTCCTTATGTTTTCGGATTACAAGGACAAAATTACTATCGCATTGGTAGTCTGCTACCAAATGAGGGTCAAGAGCCCAAATTTTCACAGCTTTATATTTATGATTCCCAAAACGAGGATTTTAACCGTCAAAAGTCTGTAAGGTAAATTAAGCATTCACTAAATAATGTTTCTGTTATCTGTTTTATATATATGTCTTATATATAATAATGTAATTTTTTACACAGTGTCGAGGAAGGTTCGAAAACAATCACTAAACAAGACCTTGATCTTGGCATCATATCCAGTCTTAAAAAAATGTTGGATTCTTGCAATCCACTTGTGAAGTCATTTAGAATGGTACGAGATTGTTTTAAAGAAAATGATTGGCAAAATGTAAGACTCAAGCTCATTGGAACAAGGGATAAGGATGGTCGAATTTTTAACTTGCCCACTGCTGAAGAAATTGCTGCATTAATAATTGGTGATTTTGATGGAGCATTTGATAAAAGGGATATCATAGTTCAAACAAAATCAGGCATTCTTTAGAGAATTAGTGAGCTCCATCCCTCTTATCTTGCATTGCAATATCCACTAATCTTCCCATATGCAGAAGATGGATTTAGACTTGGTATTAAACATCGAGGTGTTTCAGTTGATTGTGATATACTTAGAACCAGCACCACAATGAGGGAATTTTTTAGTTACAGAGTACAAGACAGAGCCAATCAATTTTCGTTGTTACTCAATGCCCAAAAGTTGTTCCAACAGTTTTTGGTCGATGCGTATACAATGATAGAATCTGCACGGTTAGCTTACATAAAGTCATAACAACCCAAACTTAGAACTCAATCCTTTAAGAATTTAAATCAAAGTGTTGAAAGTGGAGAAAACGATGCGTCAAATTGTGGAAAACGAATTTTGTTGCCTTCATCATTTACCGGCGGAGCGAGATATATGATGCAAAAGTACCTAGATGCTATAGCAATCTGCAAAGCTGTAGGATATCCGGATCTCTTCATAACAGTCACTTGTAATCCCAATTGGCTTGAGATTTATAGGTGTTTAAAAGACAAACGACTGAACCCTCAAGATAGACCGGATATTATCGCACGGTTATTCAAAATTAAAATCAATCATCTAATTCAAGATTTCAAGAAACATAAATTCTTTGGTGAGATACAAGCAAGTAAGTGATTGTAAAATGTTTTAATTAATTTCTCAAATAATAATTTTACTAACTGTTTTTTTGATATAATATTTCAGTTATTTATACAATCGAATTTCAGAAACGTGGTCTACCTCATGCACATATATGTTTGTTCTTAAGTGCCGACAGCAAGTTTCCAACTGCTAAAGAAATTGATTTGGTTATTAGTGCTGAACTACCTGACAAAGAGACCGATGCTGAACTATATGAACTTGTCAAACAGTTTATGATCCACGGTCCTTGTGGTACAGACAACCCTCATTGTCCATGCATGGTTAATTTAAAATGTTCAAAGAAGTTTCCGAAAAAATTTGTAGATGAGACTTCTGTTGATTCTGAAGGATATCCTATCTACCGTCGTCGTCAAACATCTAATACTCTAGAAAAAAATGGCGTGCAACTTGACAACAGATTTGTAGTTCCGTACAATGCTATTCTACTAAAAAAGTATCAGTGCCACATAAATGTTGAGTGGTGTAACCAAACAGGATCCATCAAATATTTGTTGAAATATATTAATAAGGGTCCGGATAGAGTGACAGCTTATGTTTACCAAAGTACCCCAACTGACGGGGTGAACAAGCAAAATGAGGAAACGACAACTAATCAAAACCTGACAAACAAAACTGAAGTAGATGAAGTTAAAGCATATCTTGATTGTAGATATATTTCAGCGTGTGAAGCTGCCTTTGACATACACTTTCGAGTTCCATCTGTTGAAATATTGTCTTTTCATTGCGAAGATGGTTAGGCTATTGTTTATGACGATAATTCAAATTTGTGTGACGTAGTCAGTAACCCAACTGTGAAAATGACTATGTTTACAGAATGGATGAAATGTAACCAAACGGATGCATTTGCTAGAACATTGAAGTATATAGAGTTTCCAAGACACTTTGTATGGGTACGCAAAGAACGAAAGTGGATTCGTAGAAAAAGACCTTTTGGTGCAGTTGGTAGGATACATTATGTACCTCCATCACTTGGTGATTGTTATTTCTTGAGAATTTTATTGAATCACGTTATAGGACCAATGAGTTTTGATGATATAAAAACAGTTGATGGAAAAATTTACCATACCTTTAAAGATGCATGCTTCGCTCGCGGTCTGTTAGATGATGATAATGAGTATATAATTGCCATGAAGGAAGCAAGCACATGGTCCACTTCTGATTTCTTGCGTACATTTTTTGTAATGCTGTTGATGTCAAGTTCCATTTCTAGGCCCGGTCATTTCTGGACACAAACAAAATCTCTATTGTGTGAAGACATATTATATCAGCAACGGAGGGTTACTGGTATCCCTGGTAATTTTAAAACTTTAAATAAATTCTTAGATTCCATTCCGACTCTAATGAAATATTTATAACATCTAATTACCAAACATCTGTTTTATTTTTTAGATTTGGTTCTTCCAGAGGGAGAGATTGAAAACATTTTCTTATCACATATCGAAAAATTGTTACTTGCTTATGGAAGTACGTTAAGCTGCTTTTCTGACATGCCAAATGTTCATGGCAACTACATTTCAGCATTGAACAATCAAATGATAATGAAAGAACTTTCGTATGATCGGGGTAGCTTAAAAAAGGAACTTGCATCTTTCTTAAAATCTTTAACTGATGAACAGCAAAATGTGTATCAAACCGTAATGAATGCAGTTGCTAAAGGAAGTGGATGTGTTTTCTTTCTATATGGTTACGGTGGAACTGGTAAAACATTTCTCTGGAAAACATTTGCAGTTGCGTTACGTTCCAAAGGTGAAGTTGTTTTGAATGTTGCATCCAGTGGTATTGCATCACTTCTATTAGATGGCGGTAAAACAGCTCATTCCAGATTTGTAATTCCGATAAACGTTAACGAGGATGAAGAATTATAGTTCTGCTCGTCTTCCTTTAAGATTTTTGAATTCTTCAATTATGGACTCCGAATCAAAGTTCTCAGCAATCTCCTTTTCTATGTAAATCACCATACTGTTTGCTAGATACTGATCGGACATCTTATTGCGAAGGCGATTCTTAAATATTTTCATTGCTGAAAATCCTCTTTCCGTTGTTGCAGTCGAAACCGGAAGTGTTAAGATTAGCCGACACACTCTTTCAACTAATTTGTACATGTTATTTTTCTGACATTCCACAATAGTTTTGCAAAGTTCAGAAAGAGTTGATACCCCACTTAGCTTAGGATTATTTATCCTTTCAACTTGAAAATTATCCAACTGACCACGTAAATGTTCCCTCTCTTGCTCTGTAAAATCTTTAGGATAATATTTCTCAACAAACCTAAACATAAAAATTAATATAAATTGGAGCCCTAAATCAAACCTAAACATAAAAATTCAACAAGTTTAGGGCTAAAACTCACACCTTATTTCAACCTAATTCATATAAATTGGAGCCCTAAATCAAATCTAAACATAAAAATTAACATACCTGTGAGGATGATTGAACAAGTGAACAAGAAGTCTCGAACAAGAAATCTCGAATTGAAGTCTCGAACAAGCAGCAGCCAGCACAGTCGAACAAGCAGCAGCTGCGAACAAGCTTTCCCCCCAGCCCCTGCGACGTTTTCTTCTGTTTCTTTGTCTGCACAACACATGAGTTTGATATTGGGTTTAGTTAATTAGTTATGGGCCATGAGTTTTGATCTGGGTAGGGTTTTTGGGCTTATGATAAATATACATAATAACACACTCTTGAATTGGGCTAATTTAGTATTTTAGTTGGGTTATATAATTTATTTTTTAGAAAACCGGAGGGGTCGAACACGTATATACATAATTTTTTTTTTAGAAACCCGGGGGGTCTAACACATATATACATAATTTTTTTTTAAACCGGGGGGTCTAACACGTATATCCCTAAAAATTTCTATACGAAAAACACATACGTAACACTACTAACCGAAAAGTTCGGAGGGTCGGGCGACCCCCCCCCGCCCCTCACATGCTGCGCCCCTGGTGACGCGAGTTACGGATAGTGGATGTTTTGTTCAGCTTAATGATATCAGGGGTAAAGAAGGTCTGGTTCATGTCTCACAAATGGCGACTAGGAGAATTGCTAATGCAAAAGATGTTGTCAAAAGAGATCAAGAGGTTTTCGTTAAGGTGATATCGATTTCGGGTCAGAAGTTGAGTCTGTCGATGAGGGATGTGGATCAGAATACTGGGAGGGATTTGTTGCCGTTGAAGAAAAGTGGAGATGAGGAGTCGTTGAGAACGAATCCGTCAAAAGGGTCGAATAACGGGTCTACGACTAGAACCGGGCTTTCGGGGATACGGATAACTGATGAAGATGTAGGTGTGCCGTCACGCAGACCGTTGAAGCGAATGAGTTCTCCGGAAAGATGGGAGGCGAAACAGTTGATTGCTTCAGGGTTTTGAGTGTGAAGGAGTATCCGATGTACGATGATGAAACCGATGGTATGCTTTATCAAGAAGAAGGTGCTGAAGAAGAGCTTGAAGTTGAGTTGAACGAAGACGAGCCTGCGTTTTTGCAAGGACAGACACGTTACTCGATGGACATGTCACCTGTTAAAATTTTTAAAAATCCGGAAGGTTCTTTGAGCCGTGCAGCAGCTTTACAGTCGGCTCTTATTAAAGAAAGAAGAGAAGTTAGAGAACAACAACAAAGAACGATGCTTGATTCGATTCCAAAAGATCTGAATCGTCTGTGGGAAGATCCAATGCCTGAAACAGGTGAGAGACATGAAACAGGTGAGAGACATCTGGCGCAAGAGCTGAGGGGAGTTGGTCTATCGGCTTACGATATGCCTGAATGGAAAAAGGATGCTTTTGGTAAGGCTTTGACTTTCGGTCAAAGGTCAAAGCTTTCTCTTCAAGAACAGCGACAGAGCTTACCTATCTACAAGTTAAAAAAGGAACTGGTTCAGGCTGTGCACGATAATTAGGTTTTGGTTGTTATTGGTGAAACGGGATCAGGGAAAACAACTCAGGTGACACAGTATCTAGCCGAAGCGGGTTACACCACAAGGGGAAAGATAGGGTGCACGCAGCCCCGTAGGGTGGCTGCAATGTCGGTTGCGAAACGTGTCGCAGAGGAGTTTGGTTGTCGGTTAGGTGAAGAAGTCGATTGTACGGGACCAGAAACCGTAATCAAGTATATGACTGACGGTATGCTTTTAAGAGAAATCTTGATCGACGAAAACCTCTCACAATACTCCGTAATCATGCTTGATGAAGCTCACGAACGAACGATCCATACCGATGTCCTTTTCGGATTATTAAAACAACTTATCAAAAGAAGAAGCGACCTTCGGTTAATTGTCACTTCAGCTACACTAGACGCCGAGAAATTTTCTGGTTATTTCTTCAGCTGCAATATTTTCACCATTCCCGGGAGGACTTTTCCTGTCGAGATACTTTATACCAAACAACCCGAAAGTGATTACCTTGATGCTGCCTTAATTACGGTGATGCAAATCCATTTAACCGAACCTGAAGGTGACATTCTTGTTTTCTTAACGGGTCAAGAAGAAATCGATCATGCTTGTCAGTGTCTGTACGAAAGAATGAAAGGGTTGGGTAAAAATGTACCTGAACTTATTATTTTACCGGTTTATAGTGCACTCCCTAGTGAAATGCAATCGAGGATTTTCGAGCCTGCGCCTCCTGGTAAACGAAAAGTGGTTGTTGCAACTAACATTGCCGAAGCGTCATTGACAATCGATGGTATATTTTACGTCATTGATCTCGGGTTTGCTAAGCAGAATGTGTATAACCCGAAACAAGGGCTTGATTCTCTCGTGATTACTCCAATTTCGCAAGCATCGGCTAAGCAAAGAGCAGGTCGTGCGGGCCGAACGGGCCCGGGAAAGTGTTACAGGCTTTACACTGAAAGTGCTTTCAATAACGAGATGTCACCGACTTCGATTCCGGAAATTCAGAGGATTAATCTTGGGTTGACTAGTTTGACTTTGAAAGCTATGGGGATTAACGATCTACTAGCTTTCGATTTCATGGACCCACCATCCCCGCAAGCGCTTATATCCGCCATGGAACAGCTGTACAGTCTTGGAGCTTTGGATGAAGGACTTTTAACGAAATTAGGTCGGAAAATGGCGGAGTTCCCATTAGAACTGCCTTTATCGAAGATGCTTCTTGCCAGCGTGGATTTGGGGTGTAGTGATGAAATTTTGACCATTATTGCAATGATTCAAACTGGAAATATCTTTTATAGACCTAGGGAAAAACAAGCGCAAGCTGATCAAAAAAGGGCGAAGTTTTTTCAAGCTGAAGGTGATCAACTCACTTTGCTGCCAGTTCATGAGGCTTGGAAAGCGAAAAATTTTTCGGGCCCGTGGTGCTTTGAAAATTTTGTTCAGTCACGGTCTCTTAGGCGGGCCCAGGATGTCCGGAAGCAGCTTCTTTCGATTATGGACAAGTATGTTTCCGTTTACCAATAAATTTTGTTTCACCATTGACTTTTTTTAGATTGCTAATCAAGTTCTATTTTTTAATGAAAAGTGTTAGAGTTAATTACACAGATAGTCCCTATGGTTTATTGAAAGTAACACATTTGAGTACTAACTTTTTTTTTTGTAACATGTTAAGGTTCTGTGGTTTCGTTTTTATAACACTGGGTATTAGGACTAACAGACGTTAAAATTTCTGTAAGTTACTGTTTTACCCTTTAATAACCACAGGGACTGTATATGTAGATAAATAAAATTTAATTACAGGGACCACTTTTGTAAATTACTAAACTTTACAACACCTCTGTTCATCTCCACCACCCCTACATCTCCGTCACTGGAAAATCCCCACTCCGAAGTCCGATCTCAACCCCGACTCTCGAACCTTAACCACCGACACACCAACCCTCTGCAACCACCACCTGAACCACTGCACCATCAGTTTTCAACTCCACCGGCAATCGGAACCCACCGTCGTCCGCCATACCCTCCACCGTGCACCACCTCCTACACTACTTCCGACCATATCCCTTTCGTCCTAATTTATGCTGTATAATTTTATCAGAATAAACACTAAAACTTGAAAAATGATTTTTTTTTCTTGAATTAGTGATGGGGTTTCTGTTAATTCCCTTCTGTTATGTTTAAAAATCCATTCTTGTGTTATA
This sequence comes from Helianthus tuberosus, assembly GCA_030545235.1. Classification (NCBI taxonomy): domain Eukaryota; kingdom Viridiplantae; phylum Streptophyta; class Magnoliopsida; order Asterales; family Asteraceae; genus Helianthus; species Helianthus tuberosus. Next base: position 201,869,975 of record CM060364.1, on the reverse strand, counting down.
AATTTGAATGGCAGGTGTAAATATACATATTGATGCTTTCAAAATTCAAGGGTGGAATAATCCTAGGAAGGAAGTTCCTTACTTTGTATATTGTTCAGAGGAAGAGTGTATGTTGGACGTTACCCACTAAATTCCTCTCCTCAAAATGTTATATTTTTTCCTAGTAATACATAGGTGGTGCTGGCGAAATAAGAAATTTCACGACGGCGGTGATAACCGGAGTCGGTGATCGTGACCGATGACCGGGAATCTGATTTCAAGGGGGCTGCTTTTGTTTTTTTATTTTGTTTAGTAATTTACAAAAGTGGTCCCTGTAATTAATTTTTATTTATCTACATATACGGTCCTTGTGGTTATTAATGGCTAGAACAGTCATTTAATTCAAACTTAATAGAAATTTTAACGTCGGTCTTAATACCCCAAAGTGTTATAAAAACGAAACCAAAGAACCTTAACACGTTACAAAAAAAAGTTAGTACTTAAAGGCGTTACTTTCAAATTTCAATAAACCACAGGGACTATCTGTGTAGCTAACTCAGTTTTATTTTGAAAAATATGGATTCATCTTTATAACACAAGGTTGTCAATTTCTAATCTTAATGTGTTACGTGGATTTGTTTATCGACCTTGGTTTTGATATAGATAGATGCTGACAAAGCCCTTTCCTTTTTCCCTCTTAAAACATATTATTGTTCATGGTTATGGTTTTAAAATCGTAAAAAGAGAAGATATTTTGGCTGTTGGTACCCGCTTATTTCATTATCAAGAGAACTGCAATTCAAATATTATTGTTTTTATTGACTTCTTATTTGAAAAATATGGATTCATGGTTAGGATGCAAAACTATTATAAATGGCTGTAACTCTTGATATGGACAGATGCTGCAAATTGCCTTGTATTCCTGAGTCCTGACAATATTTTGTTTAATAGTTAGACTGTGAAATTATCAAAATTTACATGCCCGATATCAATCCATTAGTTCACTAGTACCTAATGCTACTTAGTTCTCGTTTATGGGTCTTAAAACTCTTATTATTGAAAATGAATTATGGGTGACAAATCTTCAAGCTTTAGGTTTAGTTATGCATATGCTTATGGTATTAAGCGAATTGTTGGATTTGTATTGAGGATAGTGCTTTAAATTAGTATTGGTGTCTGGGTTATGGTTGTATTTTTTTTTACCCAAACTCTGCACGGGTTCATACCCCTATAAAATATTTGTTCTTTGTTCAGTTTTTAAAATGTATTACACAAAGGGTTTAACCGTTTAAGCACTGTCACATCTTTTTCTGTTATTTGGTACTTAACTGTATAAAACATTCAACCTTTGATAACCTGTATTGTGTATGTTTCTATCACGAGTTGGTTATGACAACAAAGGAGTACATGCGTGAGGTCACTGTCATTGATCCCAAATGGCTTGTTGAGCTGGCGCCTAGATTCTTCAAGGTGTCAGACCCAACTAAAATGAGTAAGCGTAAGCGGCAAGAGCGGATTGAGCCACTTTATGATAGGTACCATGAACCCAACTCGTGGCGATTGAGTAAAAGACGGGCTTAAACCAGTTTTATTATTTTTGTTACAAACGGTTTGGTAGTATACCTCTGTTTTGTAATTTACTTACTTGAACACGGAGTGTAGTTTCTGTTGTTGAAGATCTTTTATCCACTGAAATCTTTTTTCTGTATACCTTTATTCGCACACCTGCTACCTGTAGTGTTTCTTGATGCCTGTAGTAGTTTAGGATAGAGGTGCACAAAACTGTTTTTTTTTTCAACCGGAACCGGGTCTGGTTTTGGTCAAAGCCAACAATTGGTTCCGGGTATGTTTGGGTTTTTTATCGGGTTTTGACCAGTTTGGCTGGAATTTTTTAGGTATTTGGCCGGTCTGGGTTTTGACCGGGTAGAGGTTGAGCTGGTTCTGGTGGTTTCGGTTCGGTTTCTTTTTCTTCGGCCGGGTCTGGGACTGGTCTGAATCTGCGGTTCGGGTAGGATAGGAACCGGTTCCGGGTCTGGTTCGGTTTTTTTTCTTCAGCCTGGTTGGGACCGGTCTGTACCCGCGGTTCGGGTAGGGTAGGGTAGGAACTGGTTCCAGGTGGGTCCGGGTTTTATGTGCACCTTTAGTTGATTTTTTTGCAGAAGTAGGTGCTTTGAGCGACCAAAGAGTGAAACTAGGTGGGCATGAACTTTGCAAGTGAAAATAGGTAAGTCACCATTCTAATCAGCTGCTGTTTAGGACCACAACCTTGTTTTTTTTTTGAAAGGCCAACATAATACTATATTTAATCTAGTACCAACAGATAAGTTAGTCCATCACCAGGTACAAGTGTTCACCAAAACTAAACAAAAACATTACACATGCATACTATGTAAATCAAACCTACACCACTGAAACCATGACAAATTTTGTGCCTTTGACCTGCTTTTTATCCAGTGGTAGCCCAGTTGTTTTATTTCTTCTTTGACGCGTTCTAGTGTGCCCATTTTCCGGTTAAAAACAAAGTCATTTCGGTGCCCCCATTTACTCCATAGAGCGACTTGTACAATCGCATTTATAACCTTCTTCCATCTTTTTGACCCGCCAGCATGTTTCCAAACCTCCAACACATCCTTAATGCTGAACAGAAACAACCCCGGGATCCTACAGTTATAAAATCCCAAATAGATTATGCGAAAACACACAAAACAAACAAGTGTTCCGCAGTCTCGTCTGCACACCCGCACAGTTTACATATTGTTGACTCCAGCTGCACGTTTCTTCTTGACAGCTCTACCAATGTCGGCAGTCGGTTCAATGAAAGCCTCCATGACATGCAGCTTACCTTCATTGGCAGCCTTCCAAAAAAGTCCACCTCCCCACCCGAGTATCGCTGACGTTGAAGCTGTTTCCTTAGGCTCTGGACTGAGAACTTCCCATCTGCCTCTAAAACTCACACCCATGTGAGTTCCTCTAACTGCTCCAATTCTTCAGCAGAGCTGGGACTTCTACTCCACTGGTACGTAATGCTTTCGACCCCGTCAATAACTGTAATCCTTCCGGCAACCGAAACGTTTTTTACGTGTTCCAAAACAAATAAATTTGGAAACCGTATGCACAGAGGTTCGTCACCAAGCCACCTTTCCTTCCAACGGCTTTCTATGAAGATGGTATTATGAATCAGCAGTTTAATCAAAGCTGGTGATGTTATATCAAACAGCGACTTTAGGTGAAGATGGTGATATTGGTCAGCGACTTTTAAGGAAGTTGTTGTTCAATTCAGCGGCTTTATAAAAGTTTTTGTTTCAAACAGCGACTTTAAAGGAAGTTTTTGTTTCGTACAGCGGCTTTAGAAGACAGTGCAGAATTGTGTCAGAAGTATTGCAGAAGCCCAGGAATCTTACATGAAAGCCGCTGATTGGAATGGTGACTTACCTATTTTTACTTACAAAGTCCATGCCCACCTAGTTTCATTCTTTGGGTGCTCAAAACACCTACTTCTGCAAAAAATTCCCTTTAGTTTAAGAGTGAACAAATGGGCCTAGGCCAGAGACTGATTTGTTGAGAAGATGGTAGGCAGCCTAGCAGACTGGTTCTACACCATTTGGTTTTAGTCTGGGCCGCTTCTAATTAGGCTGTGACCGGCAATCGTGGGCTAGTGTGATTCAAGTTTTAAGATTTTGGGTTTTTTTGGGCTGAGGATGGAACATCTGGCTTACGATACTCGACCGAAAAATGGAAAGCTGCAAAATAGTGACCCGAGTACCGGACCATTTGAAACAAATCAGGCTGGTCATGGTCCTGTCTGGCTAGTATAACCCGAATTTTACACATCCCTACCTAGAATTCGAAGTTGTTCGTTGTGTCGATCATCCTTTCTTTTTTGAGTATTGTGTTTTATGGCGAAAAAACGGGAATGCTCCCTTCATGGCCAAAGTTGTGATCCGGGCAAAACCGAGTCTTTATCTGCATATCAGTAGTGTTTATAGTTCGGTTTCGATGATTTATCTAAATCAAAACCAAACCATTAAAAAACTTAAGCTACACTTGTAAACCAAAATAAAACCAGACATTTACTCTTGATATATTATTAGGCTGCAACTTTGTAATGGGCCATACAATCATGAAGCTCTACTGCGTAGTTTTGGGCTGGGCTTTACATAATTTTACCGGCTAATGGTTATCTGAGTGAAGTAGTGAACCGGCATTGGTTGATATATATCATAATATTACTTTAGGCTTATAAGAAAATAAAAATTTATTGATATTAAAAGAGATAATAAACTAAATTAAATTACATAAACCCGACATGCTACATTAATCCAACATATCTATTATAAATATACATACAATAACATATAAATATATATAACTAATACTTGATACTTAATAATTACTATAACTAAAAATTGAAAATCTTTTGTCCAGGTGACAATATCATTTTTGGGTCATACTTGGCTTTCCTCTCCTCAAACAAGCTCCATTTTGCACCAAAATGCTTCATCCATTCTTTTGTTTCATTATATCGTGGAAGATATTGTTTGATTTTAATCCCAATTTCATCACATAATTCTAATATCTTTTTATTCTGATTTTCGATTGTCTTCAAGTCTTCAACATTTCTAGCTGCGGGCAATAAACCTACGGTGTAAAAAACATCTTCGTCTTCCTCCGAAATGACCGATGACATCCTATGATCCCACCTGCAATTTAACAAGTAAATCAGCTACAAAGTAAGAGATTATATAAAATAAAAAATTCTATTATTTAATTAGATTTGTTAAGGATAGATTATTTCTTTAATACTATAATTTGGATTTTAATTATTTAGGGGCTGTTTGGCTAAGCTTTTCAAAACTACTTATTTGCTTATTTGCTTTTCTAAAAAGCAAATAAGTAGTTTTGAAAAGCTTTAAAATAGAGCTTTTCAAAATGACTTATTTGCTTTTCAGAAAGCAAATAAGCAAATAAGTAGTTTTTTTGAAAAGCTTAGCCAAACAGCCCCTTAGAGGATGGTCGATTAGTTGACAAAATGATAGATCTTTATTCATAAAAATAACCTTAATTATTCAAAATTGTTAACTACTATTAAAAGCAAATTCAAATAAGAATATACAACTTTTCTTAATTCTAATTGTGAAGGTTACTAAGGATAATATAATTTTTTTGTAACTCATCTACGAATATAAATAAAGTAAAGAAAGGAGTAAGGAGTTGATTCATAAATTTATACTACTTATTTTGGTTCATTAAACAAGCATAGTGTGATTACTTTTATGTTTCAAACAATTTAAATAAGAAAACTAGAAAAAAACAGTTATTTATATAATAATAATTAATTTACTATTTGCATACCCGTTTATTTAAAAATATAATATAATTTCTATATGAATGTATGCACTTTTAGAAACATAATTGATTTTTTGTCATCTAGCAAATCAAACTCCAAAGTAGGGCAAAGTCATCTACCTCACTTTTTCTTGAACTTTTCCATGAAAAATATATTATTCCTATAATCTATGAAGTTAAATTATATTATATTATATTTATTCTTAGTTATTTCAAAATAAAATTTAAGATATTTATGCAATAATTAGAATAACTAAATAATGTGAAATTGTTAATTACCTTTTTCGGTTCATTGGGTATACTAGAAAAGGGCCAGCACTCTTGTTTTCTTTTTGAATTATATCAACAAATACACGTTGATTAAAATCCAAAATACTCGATTTTGGGATGAACAAGTTTAACCATGGATGATGAACATCCCACAATCCTTTAGATTGAAGCTTTAGCTCTTCACTTCTCACTCTATTTAGAAAATCCACAAATGTTACATCTTTCTTGAATATAAATCCACTTTTGAACTTTAGCCCTTTGAACATCTCATCTAGTTCCTGTAATTACAAATAAAAGTTGAAAAAGTGGGCCAAAATTTTGCAAAAACTAAAGATATAAGAATGAAGAATATGTACCTCATCTATGGTTTGTATGCCGAATTCGTCGTAGTATTTTACTACTTCCAAGCTATAAACGATACCACATTCGGATGCTAACAAATTTACTTTCGCTTCATCATGAAGCGAGAAAAAAGAAGATCTCCAATTGTTTGCAGGACTTTTCTTCATAATGAGAGAGCCTTCAACATAACTAGGTCCATGATTAAGTGAGATCAAGTGTTCTTGATCCTTTGTGAAGGTAGCAAAGTCGTCGTAAATCATTCGAACCCATTTCACCTACATAAATCAAGAACATAATTAATCATAGGGTGATTATAGTCTATTGAATTATCAGTTGATCAATTACATATGTTTTTAAAGATATCTTACTCTTGTTGGTGCCTTCTGTAGAACAATCCTTGCCCTAGTGATGATCCCAAACTGGCCAAGACCACCAAGAACTCCATAGAAGAGATCAGAGTTCATGCTTTTGGAGCAAGTCATGAAATCTCCTTTTCCTACAACCATCCAAGAAACATATTCTAAGAAATAAAATTTTGTCAAAATGTATCAATAAAATTGATCTAGTTTGTATCAACTACAACTTCCATGTTAATTATTTGTTTCTTATACAATGTAACTCTTTATTCATGGTTGTCAATATTCATTATTATTCTATAATTCCAAACTGAAATAGTTGTGATCAGGGCTGACTCAACTTTTTTGAGGGCTTAAAACATATTCTAAAAAACCGGGCCGTATTAAAATTTTCTTTTACTTGGGATTCTAACACGCGATATAATGACACATATTTTGTATACGATTTCTAAAAGGCATAATATCACATAATTCCAACATAAAATTCAAGAAACTGAGAGCTGAGGGAGTCATGCACCCATGTATATTTCTACATATGTATCGACATTACTAGACTTGTATTTCATCGAAAACATTTTTATTGAAGTACTTATCATGTATGCATATGTATATGTATATGTATATGTATATGTATATGTATATGTATATGTATATGTATGTACCAGTGATGACATCCATTTCAAGCACATTGCTGATTTGAGGTCCATGAAGGAAAGCCTGCCCACTAATCCCTGCATTAGAAAGGGTACCTCCAACACTAAGATACAAGTAATCGGTCCATGAAACCGGCGCCAATCCATGCTCCAACGTCGTCCTCAAAACATCGATCCAAAGCTGCTCACCACCAACATCACAATAAAACCCTAAACTCTCACTCCGGCAAACTTTAATCCCAACATTAATCATAGAACTCATTTCCACCACCACCCCATTTTTCGCCATTGCCTGTCCTCCAACCGAGTGACCACGGCCTCTGGCCGCGATCTTGAAAGGAGAAGAAGAGGTGTATGAGGATTTAATAAGGCGGGAGATGTCCGAAACGGTGGAAGGATGGAAAACAGCAGTTGGGATTTCGTGAACAAGTTTACCGAAATCAGAAGAAGCTGTTTTGATGGAAGTGGTATCAAGAAAAAGTTTAGTTGCTATTTCAAGAGGTAGGGTTTTATATTGGAGTGAAGTGTTTTTCCATGGTGTTAGTTTGGTTCTTGTTATTGAAACCAAGTTACTTATTATGTGTAGTATGATCATGTATACTCGGTTTAGAAGATGAGCCTTAGCCATGTGTGTGTGTGTGTGTGTGTGTGTGTGAGAGAGAGAGAGAGAGAGAGAGAGAGAGAGAGAGAGAGAGAAAGGTAGGTTATGTTGAATGTAAAATGCCAAGATGTGTGTATATATAGACAACAATATGGAGTTGAATAATGTATAATGTGAAAACAACTCATGTCTCCATGCAAGGAATCACCTTAATCAAACTTAAATTCTCCTTTGAAATAATTAAAAAAAAAAAATAACATCATCTAGCTTCGGTAAAGCCTCTTTCAAAACCATTTTCTTTAATTACACAAATGTCATATAGGTACTATTTTATTAATATTTTCTTTGATATCATTTTGTCTTTCGTTAGTGTGGTATGAAAATTCTTTTTTAAGTTTAATAGTTTTTTTCTTATTCACCAATATGAATGCAAGTTATAAATCTATTAGAAGAAGACTATGCGGGCATCAATCTAATACTCACTACAAGAAAACGGGACAATAGAGGCGACGGCTGTCGCCGCTAATAATCCAGATCGTCGTCGCTATTGGTAATAGCGGCGACATATCGTCGCTATTGTAACGTCGCTATTGTAATGCCGCTATTGATGGGACGCTATTGCTTAGACCAAAATTACTCTACAAAAGATCATGATAAGGAATGAGTGGCTGGGTTAGTTGTGGGATATACCGTGTTCCGGATCGACTATTGCCTCCTTTTCTTGTAGTGCGTACTGTTTATTTTATCAAGTACTAAACATTACATTGTAAGGTAATTGTCAATAACTTTCATATTATTTTTTATGTAAAGATGAAGTAATTTAAACAGAATAGCATAACATACATAAATTAATATAAGAGTTAATTGCCAAAATCGTTCCTGAGGTTTGGGCACGTTTGCCATTTTCGTCCAAAATGACACTTTTGTACCAAATTTACCCTAACGTTTGTAACTTTTTGCCATTTTCATACAAACCACTAACTTAGTTTATTTTTTCTGTTAAGTTGAGGATATTTGGATGAAACTGACAAATATAAAACCATAGGGACGATTTTGGCAATTTACTCAAACCCTTTTTAATTTCTTTTATTTAATTATTTTTGTTACATATATAATAAAAAAGAATATACATGGAGTTTTTAGAAAAAAAAAATTAATAGTTTTGTCACATAATTTTTATAAATTTTCATCCAAATCACTAACTCAGTTTATTTTTTCTGTTAAGGTGAATGATGTTTTAAAATTTAAAATTAAGACAGAAATTAATTTACAGCTTCTTTATATAAATAAGTTTTATAAAGAGAAAACGTTATTGGTGTGCAACACATAACAATCGATTACAACTTTTAGTATTTATCAGTTGTAGAGATAGAAAAAAATTGTAAAACGTTACATATTTTTTAAATGTGTTAAACACCTAGGAAATATGTTGGTAGAAATAAAATATTTATTTAATTAAGATTATGAGAGTAACTAACTAATACTTATTCTGAGTCGCTTGAGTAAAGAAACTTTTGGTTCATAGCATTATAATTACAATTTGGTGGGTAATTTTAAGGTTTGGTAACGATACGTTGTTTGATAGGGGGGGGGGGGGGGCACTGGCTTCTGTTTTTCCTTAGGAGCGAATTTAAAAGAGTAGAAGATAAATTACAAACTTGGTACATATGATAAGATTTTTTTATTTGACCTTTTTCAATAAGGTCACCGGCATTTTTGTGTTATAAAATTTAGAGATTTAAGTAGATTTTATTTTTATAAAAATGATCTATATAAAAAATTAAAAATTAATTTGTGTCTTAGTTTATAAACATCCTTCTCCTTAATAGAAAAATTAACTTAGTTAGTGGTTTGATGAAAATTTATAAAAATTATGTAACAAAGCTATTATTTTTTTCATATAAAAATTGCATGTATATTTTTTTTATTATATATGTAACAAAATTAATTAAATAAAAGAAATTTAAAAGAGTTTGAGTAAATTGCCATAATCGTCCCTGCGGTTTTATATTTGTCAGTTTCATCCAAATATCCTCAACTTAACAGAAAAAATAAACTAAGTTAGTGGTATGGATGAAAATGGCAAAAAGTTACAAACGTTGGGGGCAATTTGGTACAAAAAGTGACATTTTGGACGAAAATGGTAAACATGCCCAAACCTCAGGGACGATTTTAACAATTAACTCTTAATATAAAGTAAAACTTTTTGTATTGCTTTGCATGTGATAAATAAAGCTTTTTTTTAACCGTCTTTCCTACTATCTACATGTAATAATCTTTTATGCGCTATTTAACAAGTTGGATAAAGATCAAATACAAATAAACTTAACGTACTAAACATATAAACTGAAGGAAAAGAGAAAAAAACACGGTGTTATTTTTGTAATTATGAGTAACTATCAAAATTACTCTTAAGAGTAATTTTGATCTTTTGTAGAGTAAAATTACTCTTGTAGAGTAATTTTGTAAAATTACTCTGCATCAAAATTACTTTTACAAGTGAATCAAAATTACCCTGCAAGTTTATCAGAAAACTGTAGAATAATTTTGATTTTTTGTAGAGTAATTTTGGTCTTGTAGGGTAATTATCAAAATTTCAACTAACCCCCAAAAAACTGTAGAGTAATTTTGATCTTTTGTAGAGTAATTTTATAAAATGGCCCTGTAGAGTAATTTTGATCTTGTAGAATAATTTTGTTAGCACTTAGTTATGGGGTTTAGCTTTATGGTTTAATTTTTAGCTTTTAGTTTGGGTGGGGGGGGGGGGGGGGTTAGTGTAATTTTGATAATTACCCTACAACACTAAAATTACTCTATAAAAGATCAAAATTACTCTACATTTTTTTTGGGGGGGGGGGGGGGGGTTAGTGTAATTTTGATAATTACGCTACAAGAACAAAATTACTCTACAAGACCAGTTTACAAAATTAATCTACAAAAGATCAAAATTACTCTACAGGTATATTTGTAGAGTAACTTTGATTATTATCCTACAAGAACAAAATTACTATACAAGACCATTTTACAAAATTACTTTACAAAAGATCAAAATCACTCTACAAGAGTAATTTTGATAGTTACTCATAATTACAAAATTGCCACCGCCTACTTTTCATTTTCATGCAATTCATATGTTTTGTACGTTAAGTTTATTTTTACAATAATTTTCCCCTTTTAACAAGTTTTGTATGTAGTCTCACATCTTAGAGTTCTCTATTTAGATTTGGTCATGTATTTAACATGTTCCCATACTTGTGTAGGGACTAGGGAGAGAGGGCTAGTTAAATTAATATATACTTTTTAGAAGCGTAGAAAATGCATTGAACCATTGATTGCATCAAATTTAATATTTAATATTTTTACGATATTAACGAAATAAGAAACATATTTGGAAATATTTTTGCATGTACACATGTAGTATCTTGAAACCTTTCTACGTACGATCTTTAAAAAAAGATTTCTCTTTCTACTATAACCATCCTAATTCCTATATACACACATACGTATATTAGACAAGGAGCTCCAAGGAAAAAGGGAGTAAAATACAAGGAAAGAGAGGGTTGATCATCAAATAAAGATCAACTTTATTTCGAAAATGTGAGAAGAAATGTTGGTCACTGATTGTATTAAATATAATGGTTATGATGGGCTTGGTGGCGTAATTATAATTATAAGAACTTAAATATGTCTCGAAAGGTCAAAGAGAAAAATAGCAACTTGTTTAACATTTCAGGTTTGGCGATGAACCATGGGTTTGTTCAGTGGCGAAGCTTGAGATTTCCGATCGAGTGGTCGAAAACGTATATATTCAAAAATTTCTATAAAACCGGGGGGTCGGCCGCCCCCTCCCGCCCCCACTAAGCTACGCCAATGGGCTCGTTGGAAACATCAAATGGATTAGTATAAGCGTTAATAATATCAAAATGTATGTTTCGACGTACTCGGTTCAACTCAATGTACCTTATATAAGCATTGTGATTGACTCAAAACGTAAAATAAATCGAATATATATCGTACAATTATAACGTAACATACCAAAAAACATAAAGCGTGTATAGAGAAATAACGACCATGTGTAATCAAAAGGGGCATATTATAGCTTTAAAAATAACCACAAAAGGAAAAAAGAAAATACATTCACATCAAGGGGCAACTATGAGTGTTTTGCAAAGTGAAAGGACCAAAGTCGGGAGGTGTAAACATCAACGACTATGGTTTTTCGTGTAGATATATAACAATAACATAATTAAACGTAAAGTAACTCGAATTTATACCATTGAATGAAAATTTATTATAATTAACAACACTGGGTTTAGTACAAAATTTACATTAAAACATAAACCAACCGGAAACGTACATAAAAAGCACGAAAACGTATTATATTTGAGCTGACTCGTTTAAATCAAAGTTTTGGTCTAAACGTAAACAAACTTTGATTTATATTGACATGTGTATAAAAGTACGCATGTAAAAAGTTCTTATAATTAGACTTAGGTGTAACGTTCTTACAACACGTTGTTGATTGTCTTCGTTCTATTGTTGTTGTGGTGTTACCGAAGTTTTTGGTAGAGTATGATTTGTAATTCAATGTGACGTTGAGGGGTTAACCTTTTGAACCCTACACTGACCTAATACATAACATTAAAACAACAAATGAACAACATATCAAAGCTGTTGTCTGTAATATACTTAAATATTATTATTCGTTGGTTTACAGGGTGGCATATTATAGATTTATCATGTTCGGTTACTATAACCAATCAATATAATTAGCTTGAGGTGAAACGTTCTTACAACATGATGCGTGCGTGGTGTTATATAATTTTAGTTATATTTTAAGCCCTTTTTAACACTTTAGTCAAGTTTTAAATTTATAAAACACGATATTTTACTAACACTAAACACACATATGGGCAAGTGCACCCATCGTGAGCGTAGTATAGCGTTGGTAAGATACCGAGGTCGTCCAAGGACACAAGAACTTTTAATACCGGTTTATCCTCAACGTCTAATCAAATAAAAAATTTAGAAAAAGGTTATTAAACATGAAAAAAAAACTAAAAATGTTGAAAATAAACATAAAATAAAAACAGATAGACAAGATGAATCACTTGGATTCGACTCGCCTTTAGTGTAACCTTTGATGAATTTTGCACTTTTGCACTTTTTAAAAGAATATCTTAGTTATAGTAGTAGGCCCCTCTTTTGAAGGTGACGTTACCCTCAACCCAGTAGTTTGAGTCAGCAAGGATACAATCCTAAAGGGTTGGATTATTGAAAGATAATTAATTAAGTTATTAATGCGTAATGTGATAGGCCCCTCTTTTGAAGGTGACGTTACCCTCGGCTAAGTGGTTTGAGTCAGCAGGGATACAATCCCAAGTAGCCAAATTAATGAATTAATAGTAGTTTACATATGAGGGGATCAAGCCATTCGCACCCCCGCCATCCAATACCAGTGGGTATTGAAGGAGGTCCTAGTAAGCTTGACCCAGGTCCTTGCAGGATCTATACACTGAACAAGGCAAGAACCTTACCAAATCATTCCCTTAACCCCCGACCAGGTAGCCAACATATCTCCATATAGACCGTGGAGATATGAATGGTGTAAATCTTTTATTTTATATAGACAGTAAAATAACGCCAAGACACCACGGACAAATGATAAGGAAGTTTCACCTTCAACATAAGAAACTAGTTATTAAAGTCATTAATACAAAACCAAATAAAAAGTGCGAAAAGATTAAAAAACAAAAGTATTACAATAAATGCTTGTCTTCACCAAGTGATGTAAGAGACTTAGGCAAACATGGCCTTTGATTGTCAAGAACTCTTACTATCAATCTTGGATCCCGAGACAACTACACACACTCTATGATGGATGATGGATAATGGTGGTGGAGTGTGGGTGAAGTGGGAGTGGGGTGGTTTATCAAGGGATGATTTGCAAGTGAGCCAAGCACCCCTATTTATAGCCTGCACAGAAGCCCGGACACGGCCCCGCGTCCGCTGGGCACGGCCCCGTGTCCATCCACTTTTTTCTTTTTTCATTAATTGCAGTTTGTCTGCATTAGTTGACCACGCCCCTGTGTCCGCTGGGCACGGCCCCGTGTGCAGAAGCGTATCTGTACTATCAAGATTTGCTTGGATTCTGCGAATCTTAGCGTTGACCACGGCCGTGTTGAGCCGGGCACGCCCCAGTGTTGGGAAATAAAAGCTTCTATAACTTTGTCTTTTCTGCAGACACTTGGGCACGCCCCCCGTGTCCGATGAACACGGGGCGTGTTCAGCCTTCTGATCTCTTGTTTTTGCTTGGGAAGATGCTGTCGAGGGGCCGGGCATGCCATGTTTATTCCTTTTCTTGTATTTATGTTAGATTTAGCTGTATTTTTGCTTCTTTTGTTCATTTGCGCTCATTTAATCCTGAAAATACAAAAGGAAGATAAAAGCACACTTTTTCCAACATTAGTACTAAAAAAGGGTTAGTTTTATGTCTCATTTGATGTAATTTATATGTTGCATTTTACACACATCAAATACCCCACACTTGAATCTTTGCTTGTTCTCAAGCAAAACTCTTTATAATGTGGCTCACACACCCAAATGGAATGGGTAGAAGAGAAGTTTTGGGCTTGTCTTGAGTGTTAGGATTCCAAGATCTTTATTAGGCTTTATTTTTATGTTATTTACAATCTTATTTGTTATGCTTTATTTAAAACGTTTCATAAGATAAATTACTTATTTGGGCATAACATGCCCTTTTAAAATTCCATTTATATACAAGTTCACATACCTCACGGGAGATCACTCAACACTCGGCCGAATATGTATTTTTGTGAAACACTCGAGACCGGCATGGAACTTACTTCTACCATATGCTTGCCTAGCAATCAATCATCCTCCTTTTTAACTATAAACCTTTGTAAATATCAAGAGGACTTGGGGAAGGGTTAGGCTTGGGTTAAAGGTAGGTGGTTTTGGTTTAGTGGCTAGTAAAAAGGGCGAAAAGCGTAAAAAGCGTCGGTCGTCGTAAAACTTTTTGTTTTTTTGTGACTTTTTTATTCCAACGAAGCATTTCCCAAACAAAGTTTCTTTTGAGGAACTCGTTTGCTTATTGCTAGACTTCATCATCATATTTTTTTGAAGAAATGTCACATGAAGACCGAGCTTTTTACTAAAATAAAGGGTTAAAAATGAAAAAGGGTTTTTTGGTGGGTAAAGGGTGTTTGTTTTGTGGGTTTAGAGATGAAAATGTTTATGCTCAAAGGGGTTAACTAGGGGGATTTTGGGTAGATGGTAAAAAAAAATGGTGTTGAAAAGAAAAATGTTAGTCCTAATGCCTCAATCATTTACTTACTTGGGTTTAAGTTGATAAGGACCGGGAATGTATCGTCATGGCAAGTTCTAGAGTCGTAAGGAACCAAGCGGCTATTCACACAAGAAACGAAAGATGAGCATTTAGTTTTAAAGATGTGTATTTATATGCTCAATTAAAGGCTCAAAACTCACTTTTTGTGGGAATGGGTTTTTAATGTGATCAAGTATATATAATCAAATTTTAACTAGATTTGTCATGCCGTTTCATAATTTTCTTATGTTGGTTCTTTTTATCACGACGCTATCGGTTGTAAATTCGTAAAAATGTAACCTTTTTAGAACTTGATCTTCCCAAATTAAACCAAGACAAGTAAAAAAAATGAAAAGTTTTTGAAAAAATTTGAGGTGTTTAGCAGTTCCAATAGAGTTTTGTGTAAGGCTTGTAATTAGGGCTTGCAAAATTCAAGGTTTTAGCATCCCCCCCACACTTAAATTACACATTGTCCTCAATGTGTCCCAAAAATAATTTTTTAGGTTGATTGAATGTGTAAAAGGTGTGTTAAAAACAAAATTTCATGTTACTGGACATCTGGACACGGCCCCGTGTCGGATGGGCACGACCCCGTGGTCAGGTGAGTGCCCTGTTTCCCGAAACTTGGTTTTAGAAATCTTACTGATTTAGATGTTTTCCCGATGTTCGTAACTTACAAGGTATGATGTTGATGCTTGAACCTTCGTTTTATTCTTCGGCTGCTTGTAGCGAGATTTCTTCCTCCCCATCCTCAATTAATCCTTGATAGAGCTTTAGCCGTTGGCCATTGACTTTGAATGGAATTCCATTCCGAGATTTAATTTCAACTGCACCGTGTGGGGAAATATGGGTGATGGAAAAATGTCATGACCACCTATACTTTAATTTACCAGGAAATAATCGAAGTCGTGAATTAAACAATAGAACTTGATCCCCTACCCGAAATTCATTAGGTGTAACGTGTTTATCATACAAATTTTTCATTCTTTCCTTATAATTTTCTGAGTTAGAGTATGCGTAATTCCTTAATTCGTCTAATTCATTTAATTGACAAAATCGATTTTTACCGAAAATTTCCAAGTCTATGTTTACGTTTTTAATTGCCCAGTAGGCTTTGTGTGCTATTTCTACTGGCAAATGACAACTTTTTTCCATAAACAAGCTTATATGGGGTTGTACCTATTGTTGTTTTATACGCTGTTTGAAAACTTGGTGCGTGCGTGGTGTTATATAATTTTAGTTATATTTTAAGCCCTTTTTAATACTTTAGTCAAGTTTTAAATTTATAAAACACGATATTTTACTAACACTAAACACACATATGGGCAAGTGCACCCATCGTGAGCGTAGTATAGCGTTGGTAAGATACCGAGGTCGTCCAAGGACACAAGAACTTTTAATACCGGTTTATCCTCAACGTCTAATCAAATAAAAAATTTAGAATAAGGTTTTTAAACATAAAAAAAAAAACAAAAATGCTGAAAATAAAAATAAAATAAAAACAGATAGACACGATGAATCACTTGGATCCGACTCACCTTTAGTGTAACCTTTGATGAATTTCGCACTTTTGCACTTTTTAAAAGATTATCTTAGTTATAGTAGTAGGCCCCTCTTTTGAAGGTGACGTTACCCTCAACCCAGTAGTTTGAGTCAGCAAGGATACAATCCTAAAGGGTTGGATTATTGAAAGATAATTAATTAAGTTATTAATGCGTAATGTGGTAGGCCCCTCTTTTGAAGGTGACGTTACCCTCGGCTAAGTGGTTTGAGTCAGCAGGGATACAATCCCAAGTAGCCGGGTTAATGTATTAATAGTAGTTTACATATGAGGGGATCAAGCAATTCGCACCCCCGCCATCCAATACCAGTGGGTATTGAAGGAGGTCCTAGTAAGCTTGACCCAGGTCCTTGAAGGATTTATACACTGAACAAGGCAAGAACCTTACCAAACCATTCCCTTAACCCCCGACCAGGTAGCCAACATATCTCCATATAGACCGTGGAGATATGAATGGTGTAAATCTTTTATTTTATATAGACAGTAAAATAACGCCAAGACAACACGGACAAATGATAAGAAAGTTTCACCTTCAACATAAGAAACTAGTTATTAAAGTCATTAATACAAAACCAAATAAAAAGTGCGAAAAGATTAAAAAACAAAAGTATTACACTAAATGCTTGTCTTCACCAAGTGATGTAAGATACTTAGGCAAACATGGCCTTTGATTGTCAAGAACTCTTACTATCAATCTTGGATCCCGAGACTACTACACACACTCTATGATGGATGATGGATGATGGTGGTAGATGTGGGTTGTGATGGTGGTGGAGTGTGGGTGAAGTGGGAGAGATGTGGTTTGTCAAGGGATGATTTCCAAGTGAGCCAAGCACCCCTATTTATAGCCTGCACAGAAGCCCAGACACGGCCCCGTGTCCGCTGGGCACGGCCCCGTGTGCATCCACTTTCTCTTTCTTCATTAATTGCAGTTTGTCTGCATTAGTTGACACGCCCCCGTGTCCGCTGGGCACGGCCCCGTGTGCAGAAGCGTATCTGTACTATCAAGATTTTCTTGGATTCTGCGAATCTTAGCTTTGAACACGGCTGTGTTGAGCTGGGCACGCCCCCGTGTTGGGAAATAGAAGCTTCTACAACTTTGTCTTTTCTGCAGACACTTGGGCACGCCCCCATGTCCGATGAGCACGGGGCGTGTTCAACCTTCTGATCTCTTGTTTTTGCTTTGGAAGATGCTGTCGAGGGGCCGGGCATGCCACGTTTATTCATTTTCTTGTATTTATGTTAGATTTAGCTGTATTTTTGCTTCTTTTGTTCATTTGCGCTCATTTAATCCTGAAAATACAAAAGGAAGACAAAAGCACACTTTTTCCAACATTAGTACTAAAAAATGGTTAGTTTTATGCCTCATTTAATGTTAATTTATATGTTACATTTTACACACATCACAACACGTTGTTGATTGTCTTCGTTCTATTGTTGTTGTGGTGTTGCCGAAGTTTTTGGTAGAGTATGATTTGTAATTCAATGTGACGCTGAGGGGTTAACCTTTTGAACCCTACACTAACCTAATACATAACATTAAAACAACAAATGAACAACATATCAAAGCTATTGTCTTTACATATACTTAAATATTATTATTCGTTGGTTTACAGGGTGGCATATTATAGATTTATCGTGTTTACGTTGCTTGTTTTAGGTTGTTTGGTTTTACGGAAGTAGGTAGTTGATGATGATGACGAGGACAGTCTCCTCTAAGACCTTTTTCTAATTCAACGTATTTTACTTGGTGTAAACTTTTGTGTTTACAATAAGTATTATATTTTGTTTACTATCTAAAGGCGATGAAGACTTCGTTATCTTGGCATGGCAATGAAGGTGGCTTCAAAGAAGCCACCTGTTGCAGCCGATAACCTGAGCCTTTAAGTCTATATCGTGTTAATGAGTAACATTGTCGTTCGTTCGTGCTCATATGTTTTGATTTGTGTACTACCATCAAAGCTGGCTAGCGGTACATAAAAAATCGGTTGAGGATCTTTAATTCCGGAAAATGCCATACTTTCGAAACTTCAAAATAATGGCAGTTAAGAGGCAGTTTTGTCTTAAAACTTGAGATAATTGCCATGAGACAGTTAATCATCCCTAACCCAAATTCATTGACAGTTTCTGATCATA
The DNA here is from genome assembly GCA_030545235.1 of Helianthus tuberosus. Lineage (NCBI taxonomy): Eukaryota > Viridiplantae > Streptophyta > Magnoliopsida > Asterales > Asteraceae > Helianthus > Helianthus tuberosus. The sequence goes on along the minus strand of CM060364.1, from coordinate 201,851,383 downwards.
ATTTCCTAGTTCAGACGAATTCTCCACACACATGCACTTGTTCAATTTCTCAAAAATCAGAGTTGTATCCGATTAAATTATTCGGGAGAACCACCGAAATAATTTGATCTGAGAGTGATTACACGCCTCTCTAATCATCCGGTTTCTGAAAATTCCTGAAGACGCCTTCGTTGGGTCCGCTGTCGCCGTCTACGCTCATCCACTGAGTCGTCACAGTGATCACATACCACCGTCGTCATCAATCGTTTTGAACCGTTTTTTCGGGTTGGTTCATTTCACAAGTAGAGTCTGAAAGAGTTCGGGTTTATGGGTTATTCGTGAAGTGGAGTTTTCATGTTTCGGAACTAGCGGCCAAGTAATTGATTCGAGGTGTTTCATGAATCACGATCTACTATAACTGGCCAACCAGGTTAAGGTATGTGTTTCTGAAACACCCTATGGCTGTTTGTTTTCTATTTGGTTTTGCATGTGGTCTCCTAGTGGGTGAATTTTGATCCGAGAAGGGTCGTCAGTAAAAGCATGGAAATTACCATGCATAGCGGGAATAAAGTTTATTAAAAACCTAGATAAATCTCATACAACAAGAAGCCAGCCAACGTACCTAGATATCTACTTTTCACAAAGCTGGAATATCGTATGCGGCCCATATCCCTTATAAAAGGCAGACTCCTTGTGCTATGGGGAATGAATAAAAGGTAAACAAAAATCTTTTTTTTTTTTTTTATGATAAATTCGTTTGGATTTTTAAAGAAAATGTAAAATAAAATAATAAAGAGAAGTTTGTTGTTTTCCATATTGGGAATGAATATTGGTTAGTAAGCAGAAGGATCTTTGAAAAACGTACTATGGAGATTTGATGAGAAATTTCAAAATGTAAAAACAAAAGGTAAACATCGATGGAAACATCAACCGGATTTTGGTCTTTATGTTTAAGATCTTCTTTGTTGGTATATGTCGATACATTAAATCCTTAAAGTTATATTCTGGTTTTACTTATGTGTATAATTAATATATTAATATGTAGGTGGGATATTTTTTTTGAACGGCCAACGAATCCTTCAAATGGGTTACTGACGAAATTCATCACATCGAGATACACTCGTCTCCGAACCAGGGAAAACCCTCACCTAGGGCCGAAGCCCGTGAACACTCGCCTGAAAGCACGACAGTGCGGTGAGGTAAAACCCTCTCAGTTCAAGGATCGAACTAGCGATCTCCACCTATTCGTCTAGTCTCCTATTATCACCAGGTGCCGAAGAAAATAATGGGGAGGACAAGTATCGAACTTGGGTCCCTTAGAACACCAAGTCTCTCCCTTACCACTTCACCACCACCTCATTGGCATGTAGGTGGGATATTGTATAATATATTAATATATACAAAGTGTAATTTCGGACTAGGCATATTCGTTTGTTAAATCAAAGGTGGTTTTAAACTTTACCATTGTGAATTTTTTACACATCATTATAATAGTAAGAGTAAATTACAAGATCAAAAGTTAGTGATCAGTTAACGACGTGATTACAGAACATACTAAGTGTTAAGTTGGGGGTGACGGACGTCAAAGTTATAATTAAGGGTGACCTCAGCCAATAGCCAATAGCCAATAGCCAATAGCCAATAGCCAATAGTTAGAGGGTGATAAAATTTAATGGCCATTAATTTAAATCACCATATATTTTTTAGAATAACAATGAATATAAAAGTTATTTGATTTAGAAAAAAAGGTAATGAAACTCGATTTAAGAAAGAAAAAAAAAAAAGTTACCATTTGCATCCCATCCTTATTTTTTCACTTCATTTATTTTTAACTTGTCTATTAAGTACGATTTTATTATTGTCTCAATTGTAATTACTGAAATAATGTAAATAATGTGAGGTTTATTTAGAATAGCTAATTTATACGGCCTCTAAATCTACTATTAAGGGCTGTTTGGCAACATCTGAATGGTTAAGTGCTGAACCAGTAAAAGGTCTGAACCATTAAGTGCTGATCAAGTAAGAGGTCTGAACCATTAAGAGCCTGTATAATGCTTAACCGTTCAGAGGCAAATGTCTGACCAATTCAGGTTAGAGGTATTAACCATTCAGACTCTGTATAAATCTTAACCATTCAAAGGCAAATGTCTAAACCATTCAGACATCTGCTCGTGAAACAAACAGTTTGAACCATTAAGTGCTGAACCAATAAGAGGTCTGAACCATTAACAACCTCATTAAAAGGTAAACAAACAGCCCTTAGTCTTAAACCAGTTAAAAGAAAAGTATCATTCAAATGCACTTTTGTTCAACTAAGAACTAAGCTACAATAAATAATGTCATCTAGTGGACTAATAGTATATAAAACTACTTGGTACATTCTATAAAAAAAAGTCGTTTTAATATGCATAAAAAGAGACTTGACATCCTCCGAGAACACTTCATTTTTATTAAAACAGTTTTGTCAAAGACTTCAAAAGTTGTTTTTCTTCTTTTTTTACATTTAAAAGGATATTAATCCCTAATTTTGGACACATATAAACAAGATTTGTAGTCTTTGTAATTGTCAATTAAAAAGTTGACTCGTTTATTTATAGTTGACTTTAAACCCAAATAACGGTAGAGAGTGCCTTACTCTATCAGTGGCGGATCCAGCCAGTTTTTTCACTGGGTTCCTTTTTCCAAATCATACAAGGTTTACACTAAAAAAAACGTTCTTTTTCAAATCATACAATGTTTACACTACAAAAAAAACGTTTTTTTCCAAATCGACTGGGTTCCTGGGAACCCGGTAAACCCCTCTAAATCCGCCCCTGTACTCTATTACCTTTTTTTAACGGTAAACTTTATGTAATAAAAATATCACACTCTTTAAATCGGAGGGTCTTGTATTGCCCCACTTTGGCCAAGCTATGTCGTATTAACCGGGTCTATGCTAGCTTCAAAGTTTGGCTTTTTTGGGTGTTCCCCCAGGAAACCATATCGCTGGCTGCCACTTGACAGTCATTATGCCACCACAAGAGTAGAACTCTCTGACGTAACACGCGTTGTGACGAAAACCCGGTTGGGCTCGGGAATCGAACTAACAACCTCACACAGGGCGTAGTCCAAATCCTTCATTGCCTATATCCACCCCAATATGACACAACCTCACACAAGGCCTACTCTGTTACCTTAAGTACTTGACTTAATCAACAGGATTATGATCATTGGGGTTGGTAGTCCAATGACAAAGCAAATCCTTTAATACACTTAATGTGAATTCGTTCCCTGGACCGAATCTCTAACCGATAAATACGTACCGACACGTGATATGTGCGAAATCCAATCACGTACGTGGATGAGAACACAAGGATGTAATTAATTCTGATTTCTATTAAGACTTTAACAGTACAAAACCACGAAATCAGTTGGATAGAGCTTCGCCTCAAGAATGTCCAAAAGTTACAAATGACAAAGACAAGACTCCTATTTATAGACCAGCTAGGTTCGAACCAGGACTTGTTTGGCTTCGTACGAAGCCATGAGCCTTTGTACGAAGGCACACCTGATAACATTTGTGGCTTCGTTCGAACCTGCCCTTTGAACCAAGATCTTCTTTCTCAATTGTCTTCATGCTTTTCTCTGATTGACACCAGTCTTGTCTCATTTGTTTCAGCTACATTATGTGACTGACGCAAGCGATAGACATATGCATTCACAGACTCTCCCTTGGATATTGCTACAGTCAATCTTGTAGCTTGTTGTCTCTCTCTGAGTCTTTATGAAGTATTGACAAATTTAGCACCACAGACTCTCCTTTGATCTAATAGAATCCCCGTGGATCTGTTTTCAGCTTCAGCTCCTCCCCCTTTCGTTCTGCTCAGGCTCCCCCTTGCTTTAAGCTTCCGTGCTTTCGGCTACTAGGATCGACACCTGGCTTCTACAAGCTTCACAATCTTCTCCAGGATAGTCACCTGGTTCTTTGTTTGTAAGCTTGTCTTCAGACTCCCCCTTAAGTTCTGCTATCGGGATCGTAATCTGGCTCTTTCATCTGAAAAATCTCAACCATTTATAAGATTTTGACAATTTAAGATTAAGATCAACCAACCTAGCTCTAGACATATAACATAGATAAGCTGGAGCATTTCAAATATATGACTGCACATATCCTAGTTTGATCACAGAATCGATGAATTGGCTCACTCCCCCTATCACACAACTCTATATTTGACAATATAAGTATCCAAGATCATAACCTGACTCTATGCATCAGATATAACAATTTAAGAATCCAAAACCTCACAGATAATCTTCCAAGTCCAACTTAATGACCTTGGAGATTTTACAAACTGTTTTTGATTTTTCAATTTAAAATTTCAAGCTTCAAATTAATGAACTTGTTTATTCTTCAGAAACATGTTCAGCATACTAAGATTTTGAAACTTAGCATTCATACATCGGTTGTCGAAAATCTTTTTGTATTTTTCAAAGTTTATGCTAAAACACCCCTAAAATCTTTTTGTACTTTTCTTTATCATAAAGCAGTAAAGAAATATTTACAGACAATATTTTTGTTAGAGTTCGTGTCAGAGAATCATATCAGTTTATGACAAATCACCAGCACCTTTGAGCTATAAACACTTTAAGTTCTAAACGATTCACTTAGATTGTTAGTATACTAATCCACTTAAATTTTCACACAAACTTCAACTGTCCCGAGATACGATATTAATGTTTAAGTACTTATACTTTTTCGTGTGTCCCACCTCAGAATATACTCCCGTATCAAGATTCCCTAGATTCAGTCTTACAAGTGAATATACTATATTGATATATGTACTCTAAGTTAGTGCGAGGCCTTGAGAGCTTAGGTATGAACTACCGTTCAGTCAAAGTGATGAAGGCTCGACTTTGAAGTTTGTGCCCTTTGGGAATCTTCTTTACAACTGCACTTGATTCATATCTTTCGATATTTTTCAATTTTTATGCAGAGGGTAAGCTTTAAGCGCGTAAAGTATTATACGAGGTCTAGGCCATTGCTTCCACAATATCATAAGACCAGGTATAATACCCCAAATATCAAACAGTATAAAGACCTAGTATCTCAGAATCCGCCAACCTCCCAAACAAGATTTCGGGGGTTACCATATATCCGAGAGATGTTCCCCATGAGATAAGCAAGTTTATTGATATTTAGGTTTATATCTCGAAATCAATCTATTAAATGTGTAAAAACCTACTGGCATATCATCAGTGAGATTATTTATCACATTTTACTTTCCATTTCTTTAGCGTACTGTGACTGTCTTATTGATGTACTATCATTTCCTCTTTTTACACAAAAACTCATTTTTTCATTTTCTCATGTTTTTGGCTTTTTCAAATTTTCAAATGTTTTTGTATTTTCTGAAAAAAAATTACTCCCCCTAAAATTCAAAACATTTAAAGAAAATTTGACAACCAATATAGATAGCTTCATTTCGCCATCCATTTTCTGCTTTACATGCTCTGATTTGCAGAAAATATACCCCCATGATTTACAACACATTTGATATTTGACAGTTTGAAAACTGTTTTTCAATCTTGTGAAATTAATCATGTTTGTTTAGCCATGAGGGTTTTGGCATATTCAATCAACATTTTTTGAAATTTTTTTATTTTTGACAAATTTAAATACAAACATATTTTTAGTTTTTAAATTTTTCAATTTTTAGGGTTTTTGAAATATGGTTTATTTATATACAGCAACAAACAAACTTCATGTTTCTCAGATGCAGGAACCCGCAGTTTCCTCTTGTGTCAGGCTGCTCCTCTGTTCATTCTGATAGTTAACCATCATTTGGAGCTCCTGCACATTCAACCAACTCAATTACTTGAATAGAGCATCCCAAACCTCGTTCAACTCTTTCAAGGTCTTGGTTTGTTTAACGTTGCTGTTGGATAATTTCGGAAAATTTTTATCATTTATTTCCAAATCACTTTCAGTTTTGATCTTAACTTTTTCATCAAAACTTTCATTTTTAACATTTTCAGTTTTATCACACACAGAAGTCTTTTGTTGTTTGACCACCCAGAATTTGACCTTTTGAACCTTTTGTTTGATAAAATCTTGATTCATTTTGAACAATTTGTTTCAACACATAAGCTTTAGACTTCAAAAATTGGTTTGGCTTTGTTAAATCAACTTTTTAAACCAACTTTGTGTAGTCTTAAATCTGAGTGTATTTTGTTTTAACGTTTGTTTTGAATCAAATCTGATTGACTTTTGTTTCTCAACCTCAACCTTCTTTTTGTTAACATCAACAGGCTACGGATTAGGACATTTGCGACCAAGATGTCCAATTTGATCACACTTGAAACATGTTTTCTTTGAAACATCTTTGGCCTGTTGTTGTTGCTTTTTATGAGCATAAAACTCTTCATTAGACTATCGTCTAAATTGTAGTTCTTTCTCTTCCTCTGAACTAGTCCCATGAACAAAATTCGTTTTTTTCTGATAATTTGGCTTTTCAAACCGTTTCTTTGTATTTTGTTGCTTTTTATAACCCAACCCAGCCTTCATGTTCTTCTTGTAACTAGGTTTGCTATAAAAACTTTTCTTACTCTTTCCATCAAACTTATCAATTTTAGATTTTTCAATCTCTACCAATTTGAAAACCTTGTTAACCTTTTCCAAGATCACATTCTGAATCGGGAATTCAACATCTGAAAATAATTTGTCCGATCCAATCATGGTATAAACCAATCCTTTTGAATCATCATTCACATCTTTCTCAGATTTTGAATTTTTAAGATAATCCTCATGGAAATTTCCCTCATTTTCATCTTGTGACTCGGACTTATCTATTTTGATAGACTCATCTTGTAAAACACTTTCAACGACCTTACCTACCACCTCTGAATCACTAGAATCATCAAATTTGGAATAGGTTATGTCAATATTATCTGGCAATTGATGAACCATGTTGAAAGCTTTTTCCACCTTCTCGTTATCATAGAATGTGAATTTTTCCTCAAACGGTGGTGGAACCTGATGATATTCTGATCCAATTCCTTTCTTGTTTTGCTCAGAATCTTTATCATCCGGTTTTAGATTAAAAATACATTCAAGAACATATGATGAAGCGTGATAACTATGCAACTTATTATTACCTTGTTCTAAATCAGCTATTTGACGTTTTAGCTTAGCAACATCTTCAATATAAGAATTTACAACTTGTTGTTTTATTTCATACTGTCGCTTAAGCGTGTCAGCTGTTTCAGAACAATGTTTTAATCTAGATTGAACAAGTTTCATTTGACTCTTCATAGCTTCATATGATTCTTTTGTAATACGATAAGCAAGTTTTATTAAATCATATTCTGTTTTCATTTCTTGAAATGCATTTTCTTTTTGCAAACATTTTCCTGTCATTGCTGAACACTTTTCTTTCAAAAACTCATTTTCTTTTTCTAGAACTTTATATTTCTGTGTCAGCTTTTCATCATTATCTTTTAAAATCTTTTCATTTTCAAACATTTCTTTACATTTATCTTTGAAAACTTTTTCAATTTTAATAAATTCCATATCTCTTGTTCTGAACTTTTCATCTTTTTCAGTACAAGCACTGCACGTTTCCATGCATTTCTTGCACTGTTCAGCAGTTTTGTTTAAGACTTCAGAAAATTTAGTTGAAATATTTACCTCAGTAATTGACACCTCGGCGTTTTCTGCTGTCTGCTTCTGGTCAGTTTCTTTCTCCTGCTGTTCTTTAGCAACAGCTTCACCAGCATCAGCTACACCGACCGATTTCTTCAGCTTCTCATCAACTTCCCCTTCATTTTGTTGTTCTTCAGTAACAGCTTCTTCTACTGGTTTCTGTTCTTCTTCACCAGCTACTTCTTCTTTTTCCACTTCATCATTCTCTTCTTCTACAACCTTTTTCAGTTCATCCACCAGATTTTCAACATTCTTCTTCATCCTCTCTTCATTTCTCTGTCTTAGACTTGTTGTCATGACATCCCTGATGATTTTATCCAGCTTTTTAACATACTCTTTATCTTTTGCGACATTTGAATAGTATTCGCCTGACAGAGGGATTACTGCAAGAACGTCGTTATACACCACTTTGCTTAGATGGACAAACCGGTTCCTTTTTGCTGTTGATATAACACTCTCGTTTCTAGTCCCATCTTCCATAAATCCTAGCTTCTTCATACTCTCTCTCCATTTCTTCAATTCTGTAATCAACAATACATCTTTCTCTGTATGTTTTCTCTTTCAGAATCTCTTCTTTTGTTCTTTCTTTTACCACAGCTACAAATGCACTTTTTTCACTTCAGCCACTAAAGTAGTTCCATCATCATCATCATCTATAAACTCACTCTAATTAAACCCTTCATCTTCATGAGTGACCCTGTGTTTGGCATGTTCAATCTTGGGTTTGACATTGTCATGTATCACTAAAGCTTGTGATCTTTCTTTTGATGAATTTCCAGTAATCCGCTTTAGACTTTCTCCAGAAATATGCTCACCGGTTTTATGATGAATTGCGTTTTTGTAGTAGTCATCTTGAAAAGGATTACCATGATCAGCTACTTCTCGGTTTACACACTCCCTTTTAAAGTGGCCCTTCTGTTTACATCGAAAACATGTCACTTTTAACTTGTCGATACCAAGCTTTGTGCTTAACAACCCTCCTAGATCCTGCCTGCCTGTTATCTCCATGAACCTTTGTGCCCTTCCAATACCGCTCGCTAAACACCATATAATATCAAAGAGTTCCATCTCCTCTGGATCTATCTGGTCGTAATCTTCCTTTGTCAGTTCATGATTTCCGATTCTCCCTGCTACCAGACTTTCATATGATTCCAGAATTGATGCTAAGAAACTCATTTGCTGTTTAGCCGCATTGATGCTAATTGCCAAAGAATTTTTCAGCTTTAAGGCAATGTTGCAGAGAATCTTATCAGGTTCTTCTGAGTTTGAAGCTGTTGAAGACGAATGATACCCTGGATTATAGCTAGATGAGCTTTTCTGTGACTCTTTCGACTTTTCAACACTGAAGGCTGTCTTTGGTGATTCATTGGTTGACACCAAAGGTACACTGCCTCTGTAATAAAGACCCACATTCTGTTGATACGAAGAGTTGCTCATTTTGCTTTGCTTTTGCAGTTCAAGCTCACGACTCTCGATCTTTTCAATCAAAGCATCCAAAGTAATCGTATCATACAACACATCATTTTTTCAAAATAAACACAAATGTTTGCCACTGATCAGCTCGTGGTAAAGCTTCAATGATTTTATTAATGATTTCCTCACGGGTTTTTGTTATTCCAAATCTATCGAGTTCAATTTTAAGGTGACAAAATCTTTCAATCATTTGTCTTACAGATTCACCTTTTATACCATCAAACAAATCAAATTCCTTTTTAAGTAGTGATATTTTATTCTTTTTTATTTGTTCTCACCCTCAACTTTAACCCGTAATGCTTCCCACACTGATTTTGATGACCCATCATGATTAAGCAATACAAAGATGTCATCTCTGATCGACTGTTGGATTAAGGCAATCATTCGTTGTTCATACGAAAAATTCTTTTTGTAATCAACTGATAAGCTTTTAAGTGGAATTTCTTCATTTTTATCATCAACAGGCCTACTATAACCAAATTCCATACAAAACCAACTCTCATGCACATAAGCTTTTGCCCAGTTAATAAATCTTTCTTTCCACCAAGTGTAATCCTCAATACTATCAAGTATAGGTGGTTTTGAGTTAGTTCCGTAAAAATTATCATGATTAATATTTTCAGTTATTGCTTTCGAGATGCTTTTCAGTGCAACAGTTGATGTTTCGGAAGACTCAGAATTATAAGCCTTGTAGAACGTGTTATAAAACTCTTCAGCCATGATCACCTGCAAACACAATCAAACACTTGATTAAAACTGAAAATCAAATAACAAAACCCTGCGTTCATTCAAAGCTGCTATGTTCGAAGGCACTATTCTGGGTTCGTATGAAGGTGAGTTCGTACGAAGCCAAGTTGTTTCAAAAATCACAGAGGTTGAACTGCCTTCGTACGAGGCTACGTATGTGGCTTCGTACGAAACTGTGATGTGATGAACAATGTTACGATTTTCATGGGTTTTCACATATTTGAATAAGATTTCGTTGGAATTTTGATCTGAAAATTTGTAGGGTTGTTCAAAAATAGTTTTCACACAACATACTAAAAAATCAGCCGTTTTTAACCGTTAAAACTTCTTGAATCTGAGTTTTAAGTTTCAAAAAGAAAAGTATAAGAAGTGTAGAAGAAGATATGATGATTTTGCTCTGATTCTGATGTAGAAACTTCAATCTTCGTGTTTCTGATCATTGAAAACAGTCACCTGCTCTGATACCACTTGTGAATTCGTTCCATGGACCGAATCTCTAACCGATGAATGCGTACCAACACGTGATATGTACGGAATCCAATCACAAACGTGGATGAGAACATGAGGATGTAATTAATTCTGATTTCTATTAAGACTTTAACAGTACAAAACCACGAAATTAGTTGGACAGAGCTTCGCCTCAAGAATGTCCAAAAGTTACAATTGACAAAGACAAGACTCCTATTTATAGACAAGCTAGGTTCGAACCAGGACATGTTTGGCTTTCCACAAAGCCATGAGCCTTCGTACGAAGGCATACCTGATAACATTTGTGGCTTCGTTCGAACCTGCCACTCAAACCAAGATCTTCTTTCTCAATTGTCTTCATGCTTCTCTTTGACTGACACCAGTCTTGTCTCATTTGCTTCAGCTACATTATGTGATTGACGCAAGCGATAGACATATGCACTCACACTTAAAGTATGAGGTTTTGGGTTTAAATCTCACAAGACCAAGAAATTTGTCGTTCAAAAAAATATCAACATGATTATGTCACCTCAAAACTACTCAAACTACTCACTATTTGGAAGAGGCACTTACTTAAAAACCTTGAGTACTCACTACATTTTTCTAAAAGTTAATTACATATATGGTCTATGTGCTTTGCATCGATTTCATAAATGCCCTCAATTAACACTGATGGCCCTTAACATTTTATTTACACGGATGGTCCTCAACGTTTTATTTTTATAAGTATGATGGTCCTTAGCATGGATGGCCATCTATTTTCTCCGTTAATGGATGTGAAATATAGGCAAAGCACAAGGACTATCCGTGTAATTAATTTAAAAAAAAAATACTATAAAAACTAAACGTTAAAACAAAAAGACACTTTTATTAGTTAAAAATACAAAAAAATAACAATAAAAATAGAAATAGAAACTAATTGTCGTCTGAATCATCCGTGTTCCAGTCCGGTAGAGTAGCGATGTGATTGACAAGATCATATCGAACTCTAAAATGTGTATTTTTATCTAACAACTCATAAATTACATTGTAGTCTATGACTACATCGGTCGAAGGGTCTAACACATAATCGGTTGATATTGCAATCCCATTATGTCTTATAATCATATGGTGCAATATGACACATGTGTATATCAAATTCCGTATTATCTCGCGCTTCATTGCCCGTTGTGGTTAACTAAGTATACCTCACCTGCCTTTTTAAAATACCAAACTCTCGTTTGACATATTTTCTTGCTAATTCTTGCACTTTCTTGAATTGTTTTTCTTTCAAGTCAATGGGGTATGTAAAAGAGTTCACAAAAAACTTACCAAGACGAGTAAATCCCATCAACAAAATAATAGCCATGTTTGTATTGGTGGCCATTAACCTGAAAAGGACACCTCGGGGTGGTCCCATGCTTTTCTTTATTGAATAATGCAGATTCATTGGAAACATTGATATCATTATTTGAATCCGCAAGACCATAGTACGCATGCCAAAACCATAATTTATGTGACACCAATGCTTCGAGCATGATCGTTGGGTATTTGTGATCACCTCTCATAAATTGGTCTCGCAACCTTGTCGAACACATCCTCCAAATGATATGAGTAGAGTCAATGCTATCGATCATCCCTAGCAGGCTCCATCTAGCTTCATTCGCGTTGTACAAACGTGCAATGTCGGGGCTAGTAAAAAACTCTTTACCGTACAACATAATAAATGAATTACAAAAATTTTCTAGAGATTCACGAGAAATTCAGTAGACATAGCTAAATATTCGTCGTATTCGTCAGGAACATTATTTACAGCTAGTTGATGAATAACTGATGTGCATTTCTAAAGTGGCTTAAAGCTCATTTTTGCCTCCCTTCATAACCATCTTGAAATCATTGAAACCTTGTATTCGCTTTAATACCCCCCCCCCAATGATTTTTAAAAGTAATTCCTTTGGTAACTAAAATTTCACTGTAAAGGTATTTGCATCATACTTCAGGTTATTGACGAAGTAATCTTTCATTAGAACGTTCTAGCCAATTCACGATCACACGACAACCAGATTGGACAAAAACTTGACACCACTACTAGTATCGGAAGACTCGTTGTAGATCCCAAAATTATTATGGATCACAGTGGTGATGTTTGATGAACACATAAACACCTATTGATTAGGTGTTTGAGTGATGAAAATAAGAAAAACCAAGTAGAAGGTGAAGAATCTTGAATAAGTATGAATCAACCAATGTTGATGTAGAATCCCATATGGTATAACACAATCAAGAGCCTGGATATACAGATTAAGCACACAATTCTGATGAGCTATTGAATAAAAACACCAAGAACACACCTAGTCCAAGAAACTTAGAATGCTAGGTTGTGTGAAATTCATATATATAGCACGGCTACCATGCGTATTTATAAATACGCAGGGATGTTAAATACGCCACCAACATTACATATTAGACTATCCAACTTTACATTTTAACCCCTTCACTATTAAAGCTATTACAAAATGTTCTAAACTATGTTTCTCAAATACCAACGGTCTTAAATGGTCTAACACTCGCAAAAACAATCACTAGAATAGGAGAATTCCGAAGGCAACTCAAGAGTACTAGAATTGGATAGAACATCCATTATGTAATATTTTTTGGTATAGAAATTGCAGAGAGTAGATAGAAAAATATTGAAACATTTTGGTATTGAAATTGAGGGGAAAATGTTAAAAATGCTGAGATATATATACATTTAATTTTCTTTTTATTACAAAATAACGCCTTTATAGCCGTTATACAACGGCACCCCTTATAACAACCCTCCAAAATAATTCGACGCCCTAAAAATATTTAGATTATCCCTATATGTCCTAAAATATACCCCGTATACGAAAACCGAGCCCAAAATACCCTATATAATTAAAAATTTTAATAAAAACAAAAATAATGGGTCTCTGGCGGGCCGCGTATCCTTTGGCTACCACCTACATGGGGCGCAACAGCCCATCTACGAGGCCTCACCCGGAGCCGACACGTGGCACAATCGTGTCGAGGCTAAAGGTGATGACCAGTCATAGCTAGGCCCTACAAGCCTAGGTCGCAGGCCGCGTAAACCCCCGCTTCATCTTACGCAGGGCACGAGGGACTCGAATTCAGCTCCTATAAATTGGGAGCTCAGGCCTTCAGTCCAACTCGCTCACACTTTCTTTTCTCTCTCGAATTTTCACATAGTTAAAGCTATTATCGGGTATTATACCCCCTAAATAACGAAGTTCTGCCTCGTTGTAAGTATCATAACCCCGGTTACGTATTAGATACGCTGCCTGATTGATCCAGGGTTCCGTAACGGCTGTCGTGGTTCTGCCCGACGTAGTCGTTGGAATGTCGTCTCGGGGAGGGTATCATTAATATAAATATTGGGTTATTATACTAACGCGTGTGCATTTGTGTAATTAATAGATATTCACCAGGAAATCCTTAAGGAAAACCCTAAGACAGCAATGTGAGTAATCTTCTTTTTGTAAACCTTTTTGCAAAGTGTTTTTACAAAACCTCATATGATTAACATTATATTAAACAGTGATTGAGTATTTGTATTCTACAATTATCGTCGGTATGTTGGGGTTTTGTATACAAAATTTGTTACTACATTGTGAGTAGTAACATGACCACAAGTCGGGTTGACAGTACCGTGGGTGGTAATTAAAGTAGATGGAAACAAATATAATTGCGCGACCGCCCTCAATGCTGTAGACTGATAAAACCTGTTTGATTAAACTGGGATTCACTCACCAGTATTTCCCACTGACAAAATGTTTTTAAACGCGTTTCAGGTAACAAAATATGAAAGCCAAATAGAAGCCAGCTGGCAGCACTGAAGGCTTGGAAAAGTGGCAATAAAGTTACCTAAAATAAAGAGATGTTTTATTTAAATAAAATAGGGTTTATCCCTATGAAAATGTGTGTACTTGAAACTGGGGATTTTTCCCATATGTCTAATATTATAAAAGCGTGGTATTTTACTCTGATAAAATATTTCCTAACTACGATCCTGATGAAAGTTCCGCTGCCAAAATGATAAACACCGATACCACCGAAACTGGTCGCGGTCGCCCGTTCCCGGGTAGTTAGGGGGCGGGGGTTGCGACAGAAGGTGGTATCAGAGCTAAGCCACTGAGTCAGCCATAGAAGTGTTCCGCTGACACCAAGATATTATTTAAAATGTTAGGAAATAAATTACTGAAATACGTGCATATCTGCATTTTATTGTTGTGTGTTATTTGACTATTTGTTAGTTTACAGTATGAGCGACCAAGGACCTTCCGACGCCTATCGTCAGTTGTCCAGCTCACCTAGAAGCGAAGGCACCTCTTCACAGCCTGCCCTCTCAGGGTATTCTGCTGACAATAAAGATGGGATATTCGTGTTTAAGGCTCAGTCTGAAGAGCCATTCCCTTCTAAAAAGAGAGGATGGTTCAGTAGAGGAGCGCATGAACGTAGGAAGAGAATGAAAAAGTTACAACACCAGCGAGCTTTAGCAGCCATTAAAAGAGAAACAGATGCTCACACATAGGATATGCTCAATAGGAGTTTAGCAAACTTTCATATCCTAGCAACCACAGCTGCTGACCTTAACCTGGAACAACTTGTAACACCCCAGCCCTTACCACTATTTCCCACCCAGCCAATGGAAATTGAAAACAACCCAGAAAACCAGGTCCCAATGCCTGAGTTTGATCCAATTGAGATACCTAGAGTACCAGCACCCAATCCCTTAGACCAAGACTACGATCCATGGCTAGATGATCATAGGGATTATCAGCAACATTACCCAATACCAGAAAACGAACCCATGCTGAACCTAGCAGCTTACCCTGGTTTGGACCCTCTAGATCCCTACTATGATAGCGATCAGTACATTAGGGAAATTTTAGAGAATCCATACCCATACCAGGAACCTATGCTCCAGTTTCCAAACCCAGTACCAGAACCTACACCCCCAATGAGTGCAGAGAATGTGCAAGAGCTCCGAACTTTCGGAGAAGAGATTTTAGGAAGTAGCGAGAGGATGAGGCAGGTAGGAGAACGACTCGTCTGGAAGTATGACGAGCGTAATATGGAGTTCTGGATGAACCCATATCAGTAATGGTGGTTGTAATAATAATAATATATATAATAGGTGTGTATGTTTGAAAAAAAATATATATATAATGATATGTTGTAGTATAGACCACCTCGTGGTTAGTGATGCATACTAGTATTGTGTTTTATTCCAGTTGTATTATAATAATTATAGATGTATACTATAAAATAGAGTAAGTCGCAATGCTCGACGATTTTGATCAACATGCTTGCCGTGTGATTATTTGAATTAGATATTGTCTTGTGATATTAATATGCGGTAATTGTCTATAATTCAGATGGCGGATCAAGTGAATCAAGAAAACCCAAATAATAACTCGGAAAACCAGAATAAAGATAATCAGAACAACAATAACAATGGAAACCAAGTGGATAACAGTGACATCCAACACATAGTGGCACAAGGGATAATAGATGCGATGCCATATATTATCCAAACAGTTAGGGAAGCTGATAAAATAAGTAATCATGATAGTAAAAGACCCACTGAACCAGAAAACAGCGTGAACAATTGACCTATACTTCAAGCGCCCATTCCCAAAAGAAGAAGGACCATGTCTTATGGTTGTTCTTATAAAGAATTCTGGTCTTGTAAACCAATGGAATTCTCGGGCAATGAAGGGGCCATTGCAGCTCTACGCTGGATAGAAAAGACTGAGGCAGTCTTAAAAATAAGCAAGTGCGCAGAAGAGGATAAGATAATGTTTGCCTCCAATCTATTTAAAAACTCAGCTTTAGAATGGTGGAACACTGTCCTCCAGTCTAGGGGAAGTGACAGGATTTACAGTATGGAATGGGAGGAATTTAAGAATATGGTAGAAAGGAAATTCTGCCCTCCTAATGAAAAGGAACAAATAGCAAATAAGTTCTTAAACCTTAGAATGACTGGAGTAAATAGTAAAGGATACACTACATTATTCTTTGAATATGCTAGAATAGTACCGACCCTTGCATCACCTGAACCAGTCTTAATCTCCCGTTACATCTGGGGATTAATTGGTGAGATTAGGCATGTAGTCAAGGCAGCTAGACCGCAAACTATAGAAGAAGCTGTAGAACTAGCAAACACCTCGACTGATGAATTAGTACGTACACGAGAAGAGGACCAGAGGAGGAACCTAACTCAAAGGCTTACCCAAGAATTTCGTTATGGAAATTCCAACCGTGGGAAAAATGTAGGTTCTACCTCTGCACCCTATTGCAAGGCTTGCAAGAAGAAGCATTCAGGAAAATGCTCCACTTACTGCAATTTCTGCAAGATACCAGGACACAAGGAAAAAGATTGCAGGAAAAAACCTAATAATGGAATGTGCTTCAACTGTGGAGAAAAAGGTCACATCAAGCCGAACTGTCCGAAGTTAGCTCCAGCCGCAAAAAACAAGACAACTAAAAATGGTAGAGCATTTGTTCTGACTGCAGATGAAGCCAAGATCATTTCGGATGTGATCGCCGGTACGTTTTTAGTTAATGATGTTTTTGCTAAAGTATTATTTGACTCTGGTGCAAACCAAAGTTTTATTAATATTTTTTTTTTGCAAACTTCTCAATCAACCATTAACTAAACTCCCACAAGAATGTCTAGTAGAGACAGCAAATATGGAAACCATTAAGATTTCTGAAATCTTGCAGGGAGCAAGAATATAATTTTTTAATCAAAAGTTTATTGCAAACCTTTATCCGATGAGTCTGGCAGGATTTGATGTTGTATTAGGAATGGATTGGTTAATAGCCAATAAAGCCAGTTTTTTATGTGATCAAAAGTCAATCCAAGTAAATTCACCAAAAGGTGAAAAGATCACAATTAAAGGAGATAAACCCTCAAGATCCACAAAATTCATCTCTGTGATGAAAACAGCAAGTTATGCTAGAAAAGGGTCATTAGTATATTTGATTTCCATAATCACTAACACTAAAGGAAAAGAACTGAAAGATATCCCTATAGTATCTCAGTTTCTAGATGTGTTTCCAGAAGAATTACCAGGATTACCGCCAGACAGGGAAGTCGAATTCAGAATCCACCTGCTACCAGAAACAGCACCAATTGCCAAAGCACCTTACCGTTTGGCACCCGCAGAAATGCAGGAACTGAAGAAACAATTAGACGAATTGTTAGAAAAAGGGTTCATACAGCCAAGTTCATCACCATGGGGAGCGCCAATTTTATTTGTTAAGAAGAAGGACAGATCAATGCGTATGTGCATTGACTACCGAGAATTAAACAAAGTCACAATTAAGAATCGGTACCCATTACCAAGAATCGATGATCTGTTCGATCAATTGCAAGGAGCTCGATTTTTCTCAAAGATCGATTTACGTTCAGGATATCATCAATTATAGGTACAGGAAGAGGACATTCCTAAGACCACATTTAGAACAAGGTATGGCCATTATGAATTTACTGGCATGCCATTTGGTTTAACCAATGCTCCAGCTGCATTCATGGATATGATGAACCGAATATGTAAGCCATATTTGGATAAATTTATAATTATCTTTATATATGATATTCTCATTTACTCTAAGAGTAAAGAGGAACATGCAAGACATTTGCACGCACTTCTAAGTTTATTAAGAAAAGAAAAGCATTATGCTAAGTTTTCGAAGTGTAAATTTTGGTTAGAACAGGTACAGTTTCTTGGGCATTTAGTCGATCATGAAGGAGTTCATGTGGATCCCACCAAGATCGAGGCAATTACCAAATGGAAAACCCCTGAGTCACCAACCGAGGTTAGAAGTTTCTTAGGATTGGTCGGTTATTATAGAAGATTTATTCGAGATTTTTCTAGAATAGCTATTCATTTAACTAAGTTAACCTGTAAATCCATTAAGTTTGAATGGGGACCAAAACAGGAAGAAGCCTTTAGGATTCTTAAGCAAAGACTAACTAAGGCACCCATATTAGCGTTACCAGAAGGAACTGAAGACCTTGTAGTCTATTGTGACGCTTCTAAGTTAGGTTATGGATGCGTGTTAATGCAACGCCAAAAGGTTATAGCTTACGCATCTAGACAACTTAAGAATCATGAAGAGAATTATTTAACCCATGATTTAGAATTAGGAGCTATAATTTTTGCCCTGAAAATTTGGAGACATTACCTTTACGGTAGTAAGTTTACCATTTTCACAGATCATAAGAGTTTAAGGTATGTTTTCGGGCAAAAGGAGTTGAATATGAGACAGAGACGCTGGATGGAGATACTTAGTGATTATGATTGTAATATCCAGTATCATGCAGGAAAAGCAAATGTAGTTGCTGATGCTTTAAGTCAAAAGTATCATGAAAAGCCAAAAAGAGTACGTTCTCTTAAATTAAATCTACAAGTAGATTTAAATGAACAGATTAGGAAAGCACAAGAATCAGTAATCAAGGATGATACTGAAAAGTTGAAAGGAATGATTAAGGAATTAGAACAAGGAACAGATGGAATTTGGAGATTCCATAAACAGAGAATGTGGATACCTAAACTAGGAAACCTACGCCACCGTATATTAGAGGAAGCCCATAAGTCTAAGTATACGATGCATCCTGGAAGTGATAAGATGTATCATGATTTAAGAAAGAACTTTTGGTGGATAGGAATAAAAAAGGATATAGCAGCTTATGTTTCTAAATGTCTAACTTGTTCACAAGTCAAAGCTGAACATCAGAAACCCTCAGGTTTATTGCAGCAGTTAGAAATGCCAGTTTGGAAATGCGAATTGATAACAATGGATTTTGTTACTAAATTACCCAAAACAAGAAAAGGTAATGATACAATCTGGGTGATTGTAGACAGGCTAACTAAGTCATCTCATTTTCTACCAATGAAGGAAACTTTCAGTACGGAACAGTTAGCTAAATTGTATGTAAATGAAATAGTTTCATTACATGGAATTCCTTTATCAATTGTTTCTGACAGCGATAGCCGTTTTACCTCTCATTTTTGGACAAGTTTCCAAAAAGCAATGGGAACCAAGTTAAATCTAAGCACCGCTTATCATCCTCAAACGGACGGACAAAGTGAAAGGACAATTCAGACAATGGAGGACATGCTTAGAGCTTGTGTAATTGATTTTGGAAGTAATTGGGACGATCATTTACCATTAATCGAATTTTCTTATAATAACAGTTATCATACAAGTATCAATGCTGCACCATTCGAAGCACTTTATGGACGAAAGTGCCGAACCCCAGTCTGTTGGGCAGAAATTGGAGAAAAACAACTATCCGGAACTGAAATAGTGCAAGAAATAACCGATAAGATCATTCAAGTCAAGGAACGACTGAAAGCAGCACGTGACCGACAGAAGAGTTATGCTGATACCAGACGGGAACCGTTGGAATTTCAGGTAGGTGATAAAGTGTTATTGAAAGTCTCTCCTTGGAAAGGAATAGTCAGATTCATCAAGAGGGGAAAGCTAAGCCCCAGGTATGTTGGACCTTTTGAGATTACTAAAAGAATAGGATCTGTAGCCTATCAGCTACAACTGCCAGAGGAAATGGCAGGAATATATGATGTATTTCATGTATCTAATCTCAAGAAATGCTTAACTGATGAGTCACTGGTAGTACCTCTCAAGGATATAAAGGTAAATGAACAACTTAAATTTGTAGAGAAGCCTCTACAGATTGAAGACATGAAATTTAAGAACCTCAAGCACAAGAGATTAGTTATGGTCAAAGTAAAATGGGACTCCAAAAGAGGACCAGAATACACATGGGAGCTTGAATCAGAAATGCAAAAGAAATATCCACACCTGTTCCAGTAGATCTCGAGGACGAGCTCAAAAACAAGGTGGGGAGGATATAACAACCCTCCAAAATAATTCGACACCCTAAAAATATTTAGATTATCCCTATATGTCCTAAAATATACCCCGTATACGAAAACCAAGCCCAAAATACCCTATATAATTAAAAAATTTAATAAAAACAAAAATAATGGGTCTCTGGCGGGCCGCGTAGCCTTTGGCTACCAACTACGCGGGGCGCGATAGCCCATCTATGAGGCCTCACCCAGAGCCGACACGTGGCACAATCGTGTCGAGGCTAAAGGTGATGACCAGTCATAGCTAGGCCCTACAAGCCTAGGTCACGGGCTGCGTAAACCCCCTCTTCATCTTACGCAGGGCGCGAGGGACTCAAATTCAGCTCCTATAAACTGGGAGCTCAGGCCTTCAGTCCAACTCGCTCACACTTCCTTTTCTCTCTCGAATTTTCACATAGTTAAAGCTATTCTCGGGTATTATACCCCCTAAATAACAAAGTTCTGCCTCGTTGTAAGTATCATAACCCCGGTTACGTATTAGATACGCTGCCCGATTGATCCAGGGTTCCGTAACGGCTGTCGTGGTTCTGGCCGACGTAGTCGTCGGAATGCCGTCTCGGGGAGGGTATCATTAATATAAATATTGGGTTATTATACTAACGCGTGTGCATTTATGTAATTAATAGATATTCACCAGGAAATCCTTAAGGAAAACCCTAAGACAGTAATGTGAGTAATCTTCTTTTTGTAAACCTTTTTGCAAAGTGTTTTTACAAAACCTCATATGATTAACATTATATTAAACAGTGATTGAGTATTTGTATTCTACAATTATCGTCGGTATGTTGGGTTTTGTATACAAAATTTGTTACTACATTGTGAGTAGTAACATGACCACAAGTCGGGTTGACAGTGTCGTGGGTGGTAATTAAAGTAGATGGAAACAAATATAATTGCGCGACCGCCCTCAATGCTGTAGACTGATAAAACCTGTTTGATTAAACTGGGATTCACTCACCAGTATTTCCCACTGACAAAATGTTTTTAAACGCGTTTCAGGTAACAAAATGTGAAATCCAAATAGAAGCCAGCTGGACAGCACTGAAGGCTTGGAAAAATTGGCAATAAAGTTACCTAAAATAAAGAGATGTTTTATTTAAATAAAATAGGGTTTATCCCTATGAAAATGTGTGTACTTGAAACTGGGGATTTTTCCCATATGTCTAATATTATAAAAGCGTGGTATTTTACTCAGATAAAATATTTCCTAACTACGATCCTGATGAAAGTTCCGTTGCCAAAATGATAAAAACCGATACCACCGAAACTGGCTGCGGCCGCCCGTTCCTGGGTAGTTAGGGGGCGGGGGTTGCGACCCCTACATACACACATTCCTTGAACATGGAATCCATAATTGCTCCTCGATCAAAGTACTGGTTTTGAGGAGGCAATGTTACCCCCTACCTGTTATACTCGTTTTACTTGGAGGTGGCCGAGTATGGTCTCCCATCCCCCCTTAAAAAGAAAGCAAGGACATAAAGCTTCCAAACAATAAATGCTATAACAATATTGGTTTAGTTACATTTGGTTAGCCATTTTTACATTTTAGGTTTCACCTTTGAATAAAATTCGGTGATTTGAATAAACGAACTGTAATTTGATCATTGTTTCTTACCAAAAATATTGAATAAGAGTTGGATTCTCCCAAATTGGTTTTGTTGGCGGAAACGTCAGAGTGAGACGAAAACGAGATTGCAAGAGACTTCATAACGACTAAATGTGACAAGTATTTAAAAGGTAAATTTTTCATTTCATTGCTAACGGTTCAAGTACAAGATTTAGAAACAAAAGTACAACAAGTAACGTATGGCTAATCTAATAAACATAAATTTAAGGTTTGGTGCATTTCTAGTCCTTCATACTAGATTCTTTTCAATGCATCACGTTCACTATCCTATAATATATAGTAGAATAACATGTCAACACATAAAGTATTGGCGAACATACAAGTTTGTGTGTACTAGCATAAGTATAAAAGAGTTTACCGAAATCCACAAGGCAATAACGTATACTAAGGCATAGCATAACATAATCTAGCATGCATCACATACTTGTCAACCAAAAATTCCCGCTAGCGTAATCTTGTCGTAGCAACGACAAGACCGTTTTGTTTAACTTAACATGACCTCAAGAATACGAGCAGTGCGTTACTCCTATAGTGCTATACATGTTAAGGGAGGCTTGTATGAAGTTAATGACAAAGTATTGTGCAAGTAAAGTTGCTAGCATGCATGTATTTCTAAGTATAATCATATAAAGCATGTATGTTGGATTCGATTGTATGAATAACGTATTTGCATATAAGTGTTGGTGTGAGTTTTTGTATGATATATATATATATATATATATATATATATATTGCACCCGAAAGTGATAAGACAAAAATGGGGTCATGTATACTCACGGTTTTGCTAAGCTTTCTGATTAACCTAGAGTGACGAGTTGTTGTATAACAACCCTCCTAAAACCCTTAAAACACTCCTACACATCCTAAAATACACCCCGTATATGAGTAACGACCCTAAATAACCTTTATATTTATAAAAATAAAATAAAAACAAATATAGGAAGCCCTCGCGGGCCGCAACCCGGTCTTCCAAGGATGTCGCGGGGCGCGACTCAGTGCCACCAGGCGGCACACCTTTGTGTCACGTGTCCGGTTACGTATCAAGGCTACACCCTTGACTCACCTGAGCTAGATCCTAACCTACTGGCCTCGCTGGCCGCGAGAAAGGAACAAGGGGGTGTCACGGGCCGCGAGCCACCCTCTGATCAGCACTATAAAATGGGGCCTCAGGCCTCAGTTTAACGTCGCCAAAATCTTTCTTTCTCTCTCAAAGTTATAGTAATATTGCTCGGGAATAATACCCCTAAAAAGCGAAGCTCTGCCTCGTTGTAAGTATTATAACCCCTGGTTATGTATTAGTTACTCTACCCGATTGATCTAGGGCTCCGTAACGCATGTCAAGGCTCTGCCTGACTCAGTTCGTTGGAGTTCTGTCTCGGTTATATGGCTAATGTAATTTGGGTTATCTTACTAACACGTGTGCATTGTTTAATTTTAATAGATAATAATCAGGAACATTACTAGGAAGCAGTAGAAAAACCTAAGTCAACAATGTGAGTCATTCTTCTTTTTGTAAACCTTTTTGTGAGTACATTCTCTTTTTGTAAACTGTTTTACCAAAACCTCAAATGTTTTAAACTATACTTAACAGTGATTGAGTCTATGTGTTCTACAATTACTGCCGGTATGTGGGGTTTTGTATACAATACTTATAATCCGTTACTATTGGACGACGAGTTAGCCAATGAGTAACATGACCACAGTCATGGAACTGTGGATTTAGTTAAAATGACAAATACTGAATGAGTAAAATGGTAGATATAAACATTGTAATCGCTGATGCTCTCAATACTGTAAAGTTATAAAAACTTGTTTTGATTAAATTGGGATGCACTCGCCAGTATTTCTTACTAATAAAATGTTTTTAAGCGCGTTTCAGGTAACTTAATGTTAAGCTAATAGAAGCCAGCTGGAGAGCACTGGAGGCTTAGAAAAGTGGCTATAAAAGTTACCTAAATAAAAAGGAGATTATGTTTCAAATAAATTGGGTTTTATCCCTATAAATGTATTATCAATGAATCTTGGGATTTATCCCATTTGATTATTTATAAAGAGTTTGGTGTTTGAAACTCTGATACTATTTCCTAACTACGGTCCGATGTCTCATTTCCGCTTCCAAATTAATAAACACCGATACCATCGGCTCAGTGTCTTGCGGCTCCCGCTCCCGGGGTAGGGGTAGGGGGCTGCGACATGTTGAGTTTGGAACACCGGAGTTACCCTATATTGGGGAAATGAAGGTGTATGTGTGACAACCGTCAAAAATCCAGGTATCCGTACAATTAAATTAACCATAATTAATGCTTAATGACTGTGCTGAATTACAAATGACTACTTTCTGATTACTGCATCATACTTACATGTGCATTACACATTTCTTAATGTCACATCATTTTTACATACAAACTTCATTGACATAAGTGATGCACAAAGCACAACTAGCACAGTTAGCGGATAACTCAGAAAATGCTGACGAGGTTCAGTACATAGACAGACATTGTTTTGAGACACAGTATGAGCCAGAGACTAAGTACTACACTAGTATGGTGTGTAGGGAAGTAAGGACCATAGAACTGCTTTTCTAGGTGATAGATAAAGTGCCGGAAAGTGCCTAAAATGCACATAAAGTGCAGAATTCTGCATAATTCAGCAAAAATCAGCATTTTAATAAGCTTGTATCATGCAAAAATATGACTAAATGGTCATGAATGCTTTCCTAAGTGTCGGAAATTAAAAGTGTCATAAAAGGTAACATAATGAACACTAAACGGTATAGTTTGACACTTTAACGAACCGGTATCTAACCGAACAACCGGACACTACCCGAAACACCAAAATTTTACTAGAAGCATTGTTTTAACAATTCTAAGCTAGTTATGGGCCCCGAACACCCTAACACACTATATAACACATAATATGCATAACATCTAACTAATGCACTTAGAATCTCACTAAATAACCTAACTATCCATTAAACCACAACTAATACCCCCCCCCCCCTATGTGGACGGTCACTAGGTGGCCCCACCACCAAGATTTTACTTAATCTTATAAGGTTTGTGAAGATATGATTAGGGATATGTCTTGTACTTATGGAGCACATTACCCATTGGATAAACACTTAAACTAAATTATAAGTAAGACATGAAGGATCATAATCTCACACACTTCACCTTCATCTTTCTTCCTTTCTTCTTCCCCCCCCCCCCTCACGGCCGGTGCCAACCACCCACACCACCATCATTTCCATCTCATTCTCATACATTCCAAGTTCTTCACAAGGTACTAGAAGCAAGATAAGGAGGTTTGGTGGTCTTGAAGATTGAAGGACCTCTCCCATTTGCTATTATCCATCACATTTGTCACCTTCATCATCTTGTGTTCTTCCCTAGCCCTTGTGCTAGTAGTAAGCTCCTTGTCACTTGATTTTACTTCATATTTAGTTGGTTAAAAGATGTTATATGTTGTTAATCTTGATGAACACTAAAGAACATTAATAAACATGAAGATGAACCTTTAACATAAGCTTAAAAACCATAAGAATACATGTTGATTAGTGTTATTTTGCTTCTTGATGATTGATTATTTGTGTTATGATGTTAGACATCGTATGGAACCTACTAGATTGTGATTAAACACATGATCTAGTAAGTTAAGGTGGTGATCTTGTGAAAGACCAAGATCATCATACTTTATGTTTTCATGAACTTGAAGAATGAAAATGATTTTGTAAATGATGGAGTATGTAACATGTTACTAGACATAAACTTGGATGATTTTAAACATAGTTTTCTCAAGTAACCAAGTTAAATCACAAGATTTACATAAACATTGTTTTTAAAGAAACTAACCATGTTTCTAGTGGTGAAACAAGTATAAGAATACATTGTTTACAAGAAAAATTCAAAAGGATGATTTTTGGAAAAATCATCTAGTAAGTTGTAAAAGACTAAACTTTACAAGAACAAGATTTACAAACAAATAACCACTTTTTAAAGGGTAACTAAACCTACTAAACACACTACCAAGTTAGTACAAGTTTTTATGAAAGTTCAAGTTCATGATTGTTAAGTAAATAGCATTGTTTTGGCATTTGGTAAGTGTAAGTTGTTTAGGGTTGATTGTTGATTTTTTTTGTGATGATTTTAAAAAGAAAATGATATGCTTTGATAGCATGGACACCTCCATTTTTAGGGGAAACTATGGCAAAATTTTCTAAAAATATAAACACTTAGAAAAATATTTTCTAAACAAATATTTACAAGTGTGTTTTAACTATGGTTTCCAATATAATCTTTGCCATAATCTTTGTTACAAAAATACAAGTATTGGAGGTTGGTTTTTATAAATAAAAATGGATAAATATGTATTTAGAATATATATTTACATTAAAGACATGATGTGTGTGAATATTTGTATGCTTTGTGTAGTAGTTATATTATTTAGGGGTTAAAGTACACAAGAAATTAACAAAAATACCAAGAAATTACAATCCAGAATATTACCAAAAATCTCAAGGAATAAATACACAAGTTACACACACAGTATTGGGGAACCGAACTAAGAAATGTAACTTACCAAGATATTCCGGAAATTATGCTTATAAATATATTTTTGGTAAATGATATTTTGGATACAAAGAAGTAAAAATATGATTTTTCCAAATATTACCAAGTTAAATCGTATTTTTTTTTGACAAGGAGAAAATATATTATTTTCGGGAAGTAAAAATATATTTTATTGGAATTACTAGGAAGTATAATATTTTTGGGAAAAATATATATATTTTCTTGGAATACATTGTTTTTGGATAACATAAGTTTGTATATATTTTCTGAAGTGAGACTTGAAAATATATTAATTTGGAACTGCAAATAAGTATTGTCAAAAGAAAAATTATGAATAATTTTTCTAAGTAATAAAACATATATTTTGGAAATATGTATATTGGATATATATTCCGGAATAATTAATCAGAAGTTAAGTATAAGAATACTTAACAAAATACAAGGATATGAATATACATGTATGAGATACCCCCCATCCTTGGGAAGAAAATATAAGTATAAATACTTGAGAAGTATTATTACAAAAATATTATTTAACAATTATTCCAAAAATTATAAATTTAATTTAAGTTGAAATATTAATTATTTTGATAATAATTATATTGGAATGATATCAGAAACGTAACTCAAAAACATTAATACTAAGACAAGGCACGACCCATTCGTCTAATAGACGTTAGTACATTGTAGGTAGTCGGGTTCGCTGAAGGGATTTGAGTTACGAGTACCGAAGACGCAAGACTGTGAGTTCATGTCCCCCTTTTCTTTAAACTGTTTTGTTTATTAACTTCGGGGGTGAAATACATGTTACAAAAGGATTACATACAAATACAATTGGTATGGTTAGCCTAGGAAAGTACTATAGATCATGTGAATGGCTAGGCGCATACTTGAGACCATTAATCCTCGTATAAGGACCGAATGACATGAGTGATAGATCTATTTGGTTGTAGCGAGCCCACACCTATGAGGACCAGGGTGGCCCATAGGGTGACTATGTCTTCCAGCCGGAAGCCCGGTACAAATTTGCTAGGTTTGAGCCTTCCTACGCCGTCACACATATCAGTGGCCTTGCAAACCATTGGTGATCTTTTCCTTGTTTGCTTTCATACCGGGATTTACAAAGTTACATACACTGTTTACAAAGGTTTTATACATACATATACACAAACACATGAACTCGCTCAACTTTTGTTGATGTTTTTAAACTACATGTATTTCAGGGAATTAAGTGGATCTGGAGGGTGTTTGCATGTTTCAAGCTGCGTCATGAATAAAAGATGTCATCCGAGGTCATAGGGTTTAGGAGATGTATCTTACTCCTGGACGAGATACATGTTTCTAAACTCGGTTTTATTTAAGGTCTTTTGTTGAGTCTTCGTGAACTCATTTAAACATGTTGTGGTTGTAACTTAAATTTGGAGTCTACGCTTCAGACAAGTATGTTGCGGTATTTTCAAACTTAATTTTTATGGATGAACATCTACTGGTTTTATCATATAGTGTTGTTATGATTGATTGCTATGGTATTAAGAAAGTCACACCATAACCACGCTTCCGCAAAAGTCAGGGTGTGACAGTATGAGTATTCGGATTTAGTGGGGATTTTGGATTCAGAATAAAGTATATAAAGTATTTGTACACGAAATTATATCTTGTCTAATTACTCGTTTGGACAGTAAGATTTTATGTGTTTTCATGGGTCCTAACTTGCCCATTAGAATCACAAACGAAGAGTTTAGAACAAAGATAATATAACCTAAATTCATAACAACTAACCATAAACCGGTTAGTATCATGGATTCGGCTAAATATATATTTTATATTATATAGTATAGCCCATCATGTAATCATATAAATCATGTAAGTCAAGCATGGAAGTCGTATGGTTAGCATCCATTAAACCTCATTGTATGATTTCACCAAAGCACAAGGTTATCAACATAGTTGATAACCCGGTGGGTCATGAATATAACTAACTAGTTTACCAAATAGCTAAGTAAGATCAACTCGGGTGTTCCATACCTATCATGGCAAATTTTGGAAGTGTGGTTGGGTTGTTTTACTTTAAGTCTTGGAAGCTACTTAGATGAACATAAACATAACAAGCAAGTGAGGTAGTGGAACAAGTTTGGAAAGCCCAAGTTTCTATTGTTCATACATTTAGACACATGCAAGACTCACCATATGAACAATGGTGAGCTTGGGCTTATCAAAACATAAAGTTTAGGAGGTTCTTGGTCCTCTAAACTCATGGGAATCAACCATATTCAAGACCCATAACCATGGGTTTGGTTAGAAGCAAGATAGGTGCATGATTCTTACAAGAAAGTTAAGTTTATGAATAAGCTGTAATATATAACTTCAAAACGGGAAGTTTGGAACTCAAAATAGTGATGTTCCACCTTAGTTTACCATGGTAAACTTGTGGAAACAATCCTAGAGGTGTTCCAAACAAATTTGAAGCAAGCATTCATGAAGAAAAGAAAGAAAGGTGAGTTTGAACTCACTTTAGAACGTGAATGTAATCTTCCAAGAACTTGTAATTTCAGTAGATTAGGAGTGTTTAGAGAGTGATTTGAGAGTTGGAAAAGTGCAAATGAGGTGATAGAGGCTTGGTTTTATAATGGTGAAGTAGGGTTTGTGGTTAAATGAGGTTGTATGGTGATTAGGGAAGAAGAAAGGTGGGTGAAAATGGCCAATCCTTGGAGCTGAAACCACTTTCTGCGGATTATGAGGCTTGGCGCCCCGCCACGGTGATAGGGGAGGCGTCGCGTGACGCTACGCTATGTTTAGCCCATTCAGCTTTGTTTTATTGCAATTTAGCCCCTGAACATTGGTTTGTTAATCATTTTATGCTAAAACTTCACAATTTAACATGTTTTCAAGTATAGAAAGCATAGATATGCATAAGTTGCGCATCATGAAGGCGTGAATGACGTTTCAAATGTACAACAAGTATTAGATTGCAAGTAAACACGTTATTAACGGTTAATTTCATGTATAACACATATGTATAATAGTATGGAATTTTATTATGATCAAAGCCTCGAATTACAAGATTGAGAAAGAAATACGAATTTGATACGATTATAAGTGTCCAAAAATAGAAATACAAATATACTTTCTAATTAAGGAAAGTATGAAAAATGCGGAGTGTTACAGTTTACTCATTTTACTTAGAGGTGGCCGAGTATGGTCTCCCCAGCCCTTAAAAAAAGCAAGGACATTAAGCTTCCAAACAATAAATGGTATAACAATATTGGTTTAGTTACATTTGGTCAGACATTTTTACATTTATTAGGTTTCGCCTATAAATAAAATTCGGTGAATATGAATAGCCGAACTGCAATTTGATCATTGTTTCTTACCAAAAATATTGAATAAGAGTTGGATTCTCCCAAATTGGTTTTGTTGATTATACTCGATTTTTTTCATGTATAGAATGCTTATAAACACACGTTAAGTACTTAAATCAAGCCTCTCTAGTGTGAGATTTGAATCCTTAACCACATGGTGAAAAATATCTTTCCTACACACATTATAATGCAATAAATGATTTCTTTTTCAATCATGCTACTTAGATAATTATTATTAGTTAGTTACCACACATTTTTTCATGCATTAACAAGATGTTGAAAATTAATCTCTTTAGAGTAGGGATGAGCATGATACTTGTTCGGTACCGATACTTTAGATGAGCATGGTATCCGTTTGATATCGAAAAATAGGGAAAATTGGTACCAGTACCGAATATACCTGTTCAATACCCAGTATTACTAGTGTTTTACCCTTAAATACCGGTACCGAAAACGGAAAAAATAGGTAACGGTACCAAATATACCTGGTACGGTACGGTACCAGTACCTGGTACCAAATGCTCGTCCCTAATTTAGAGCATCTACAATGCTAAAGGTGGTCAAAAATCTAGACTACATACACATCATTCCAAACTCCACTTTTCCCCTACAACACTAAATAATTCCAAACCACTTCAAACCTCCACCTCATTATCCATATTGTCACCTACTTTTCATTTTATTTAACTATTTATAATCAATATATTTTATTTACTTAGTTATATTATTTATAATTAAGTAAAATATTAATAAATATAAAAAATAAAATTCATAACAATATAATTAATTTATTATTTATTTTATAACCTTTTTATTTCGATATCTAGTATTTTTATTTAATAATAAATTCAAATAAAATAGTAAAAAAGATTTTTTTTCAAAACGACTACTTTACAACGACTAGTATTTCAAACGCCTACTTTCGTAATGATTAGTTTTATTGGCTATAAATTAAATTTATATTTCAAGCAACATGTGTACTTCTCAACTGTTATTTTACTACAAAGATTTATCAAAAAATGGCAAGAAACCTTTGGATCGATGAAGAAAAGATGGTTCTGGTCAACTCTTGGATGGACTTATGCGACAAAAGACGAGTAGCCGGGTCAATTAGAGAACCCTTATTTGAAGGATTTCGTCAATGTGTTGGAGAAACCAATTGTAATTCGTACGCCGCTTTGTCAAGATTTCATATTATGTTCGGGGAGGTTCGCATATTTCATGCATTCTTCAACCACGTGATGGCTCGAGGTGATGACATAATAGAGGCACAAGCGATTGGCTGAGCCCGTCAGGAGTCAGGAATACGTAAACATATATAATAAAAGATTTTTTCACATGACAGACTGACAATTAATAAGAAACCATCCCCGTATGCAACCCGCTCCTCCTCTAGGTTCCGACTCCGACGGTTCAAGAGTTGAAAATTAGGTTTAATTATCTGTTTTGTTTATGTTTATTCATGGGGTTTGTTTGAGTTTAATTATCTCGTCTTGTTTAGGTTTATGTATCTGGTGTGTTTAGGTTTAATTATGTTGTCTTGTTTAGATTTAAGTATCTAGTGTGTTTAGGTTTAATTGTGTTGTTTGTTTAGGTTTAATTATGTGGTATGTAATGTTTTTAATTTTAATAAATTTGTTTTATATATTTTTTGTGTAATTTTATTTGGTATATTTTTTTATTAAAAAACATAAGAAATCTTTTTTTAATTAACAAGAAAACTTGTTTTATTAAATCAAAAATCCTATCATATGAGGCCCACCACAACCCAACGAACTAGTCCGTTGGAGCTAACCACCCCACCTCCAAACTACACCACATCATCACCTACAACACACACGTCGTCCGCTTTTTGTGATACGATTCCAAACCCACGTCACCGAACCATACGACGTGGGTGCTCTTATTATGTATTTATTATATTAAGACAAAAAAAAAAAACCTACAATTACATGCTTGTTTTTATTGTGGAAAAGTATGTGTGGTTTTTTATATTTATTTGACGAGGTACAAAGTTTGATGATTGTAAAGATAACCTCGTCACAACCATCGATAGTAGGTAGAAAACAGTAGTAAAGAAAATGTCATCGTTTGGAATTAGGATTTACCATAGTATAGGTTATAAATATAAACTAAATGTAGTTGCACTACTCGTAAGTATCTTTGTAACTCAATCGTGAACTATACTTGTTTGTATCTGTAAGGAATTGAAAATCAACCTCAATAATGATTGAGGGATTGAATCATATATTTATAACAAAGGATTACAAAGATATCTCCTGGAAGGAGATAAATACAATGAATTATAATATTTACAAATCGTTTCCTCTAATACCCCCTTCAATCGAAACGGTGGCGGTCCGAGACGAAGCATTTTATGAAAAACTTCAAATTTTGTGCGCAGAAGACTCTTGGTAAATATGCCAGCCACCTGGAGATTGGTAGGAACAAATTTGGTGTATAGCTTACCAGAATTCACTAACTCCCGAATAAAGTGATAATCCAAGTCAATATGTTTTGCACGTTTGTGAGCAACTGGATTCTGAGTCATAAACAATGCACTTTTGTTAACACAAAGTAACGTAGGTCGATCAGGGGGGAGAGCATGCAACTCCTATAGAAGATGAGTAATCCAAACAAGTTCAGCAGTAGTGTTCGCCATAGCACGGTACTCAGATTCACAACTAGACCTTCAGACAGTAGGCTGCTTCTTGGCACTCCAAAATACCAAATTATCACCTAGAAAAATCGAATAACCATACGTTGAGCGTCGTGTATCAAGACATCGAGCCCAGTCAGCATCAGAATATCCCACAATCGATGATACGTGCGGGCGGCTATAGGTGAGACCAAACGATAAAGTGCCTTTGACGTAACGTAAGAGCCGTTTGACAACTTGAAAATGATTAATGGTGGGAGCATGCAGAAACTGAGAAAGCTGATTTACTACATAAGACAAATCAGGTCTGGTAATGGTTAAATACTGCAAGGCTCCAATTAGAGAACGATATAAAGTAGGATCAGAATATGGAACACCATCTGCGACAAAGGACTCATGTGGAGAAAGAGGAGTGCCAACTGGTTTAGCGTCATACAAGTTTGCCAAAAGAAGAATGTCTTCAGCATATTTGGCTTGGGTGAGAAAGAGACCAGTTGTAGTATACACAACTTCCAAGCCCAAAAAAAATAATTGAGAGCCCCAAGATCTTTAATTGCAAACTCCTTATTAAGATGAGAAATAAAGGTAGTGATGATGGATTCATCATTACCTGTGAGAATGAGATCATCCACATACACAAGAAGATACATGATATGACTATCTTTACGAAGAACAAAGAGAGATGTATCTGCACGACTGCATGTAAACCCATAGGAGAGAAGAAAGGTGCTTAAATGCTGAAACCAAGCACGAGGAGTTTGCTTAAGACCATAAAGTGCCTTTGATAATTGGCAAACATGGTTTGGATATTTGGAACTTATAAATCCTGGTGGTTGCTCCATAAAGATAGTTTCATCCAGGTATCCATTTAAGAACGCATTCTTGACATCAGGTTGATGCAACTTCCAGTTTTTGAGAACTGCAAGTGAGAGAACAGTACGAACTGTTGAAGCTTTAACAACAGGACCGAAGGTGTGCGAATAATCCAAGCCTGGAATTTGAGTAAAGCCTTGAGCCACCAGACGCGCCTTGTAGCGCTCGATAGTACCACCAGAGTGATACTTAACACGGAAAACCCATTTAGAACCCACAACATTAGTTGATGATGGACGTGGGACCAATGTCCAAGTTTTATTATTTTGCAAAGCAGTAAGTTCATCAACCATCGCAGCCATCCACAAAGGATCCTTAGTTGCCGATTTAAAACCATGAGGTTCAGTAATAGAGGACAATGCAACATGTAAAGCATACGAGTGAAGACACAAAAGATCCGCTTGGTACTTGGGTTTAAACATGCCAGCCTTAGCGCGTATCGTCATGGGGTGAGTATTTTGGGTAGTAGGTGCAGGATCGGGTACAGGGTTAGGTTCGGGAATGGGTTGTGTGACGGATACAGGTTCAGTTTGTGAGTCTGGAGTGGGATCGGAGACTGGGTGTGGGTCGGTGTCAGGTTCGGTATAAGGAGTTGTAGTGGGCACAATTGGGTTATGTGGTTGGTCCGTAGGTAAGGTTGGGCCAGGAGGTAGGTCATTATTGGTAGGGCTAGAAGGTGAGTGATCATTTGTCAGGCCGGGAAAAGAGGGACACAAAGGACAAGGATCAGATGGTGTGTTGGGCTGGGTAGTAGTGGTGGTAACTAGGCTGGGAAAAGGTTATTGGGCGGAACAAATTTTTGGGGTGAAGGAGTAGGTTCATCAGAGAAGGTGGTGAGCACCAAGCGGTCAAGAGTCGTGGTTTCAATGATGGCTTTGAACGGAAAGGAGAATTCATCAAAGCGAGCATGACATGAAATAAATATCCGATTTGTGGTTGGATCAAGGCAACGAAAACCTTTGTGAGAAGAACTATAGCCAATAAAAACGCATGGAAGACTTCGTGGCTCAAGCTTATGTTTGGCATAGTCACGCAAATATGGAAATACAAAACATCCATACACCCAAAAATTAGAATATTGAGGCACTTGCTTCATCAATAACTCAAAGGGTGACTTGTTCTCAAGCAAAGGAGATGGTACGCGATTAATAATAAATGTCGCGGAGGTGAAAGCATCTACCCAAAAAGAAGCCGGAATATTGGCATTAAATAACACAGCAAGACCGGTTTCCATTATGTGACGATGTTTACGTTCAGCACGCCCGTTTTGTTGAGGCGTGTAGGGGCATGAATATCTGTGAAAAGTGCCATTGTCTTCAAATATTTTTCTAACTATGTGATTAACAAACTCGGTGCCCCCGTCACTTTGAAAAACTTTGATTTTTCTGGAGCATTGAGTTTGGACTAGATTAATAAAGGCGGGTAAGACCGAATAAAAGCCTGTCTTGGTTTTGAGTGGATAGAACCAAGTAAACCTGGAGTAATCATCAATAAAAATCACATAATAGCGATAACCATCTTTAGAAGCAATGGGAGCAGGTCCCCACAAATCACAATGAACCAAATCTAGAGGAAAAGATGCACACTTATCATTAGAAACTAAAGGTAAACGTTGTCCCTTAGAAAGTTGACAAGAAGCACAAATAGTCGGTTTAGGCAATAGAGAGGTTACAGATAAAACACCAGACTTATTTAAAACAGAAATAACATCAAAAGACACATGTCCTAAACGTGAATGCCATAATTCATACGATGCTTTATTTGAGATGTCAGCAACAAAAGTCCTCGGTCCATCTTTAAGCACATATAATCCATCAACACATGTTCCTTTAGCGAGCACCTGCTTTGTTTTCCGATCCAGAATATCAAAATAATGTTGAGAGAAGAGAACATCAACAGGATGATCGATAGTCAACTTGCTAATAGATAATAACTTCTTGGTTAGATGAGGAACAACAAGAACAACACGAAGAGTAATATTATTGCAAAGATTATATGAACCTTTATGAGTAATTGGAAGTTGCTTACCGTTACCAAACATAACCTTATCATTACCTATATAAGGAGTAGAGTGATGAAGACACTCTTCTGTTGGAGCCATATAATCAGATGCACCAGAGTCGCCTGTCCAATCTAGAGTGTCATGGTTAACATGACATTGCGCATGAAACGCCTTTGCTAAAGAGTCATTCACAACAGGAGCCTGTGACGCATAGGTATGGAGATTTGGACAGGCCGATGCGTAGTGGCCATTGGTACGACAAAGTTGGCAGTGGGGTGGCCAACGGTTACCACCACGACTAGGCGTCCCACGAGAGTAGGAGCCGCGGCTTGAAGCACCTCGGCTGTAACACCCCGTGTTTCGGAAGTCAAAGTCAAAGTCAAGATTGAAGTCAAAGGAAGAAAAGATTTCTAATTGCGATATGTCACTCCTTGCTCAACTCCCGTTTTGACTTCTTTGACTTGTAGTAACTTATTTAATTTTTCGCATTAGTTGTATTATGTGGAGTATCTATTAATAATCGAGATTTAATCGCATGTTTAACCGACTTATTGCTTATCGCTATCGCTATCGCAACTCGAATCACGTGTTTTGGATATTGTTTAAGTGTGTGTGATATTTATGTGTTATTTGTGCATGTTATGTTTATGAAGTGTTAATCGCAATTGAACTCGCAATCTATCGCATCGCAATCAAATCGAAAACGCAAGTTAATTATAGTGATTGTATGTTAGATATAGTAGTTGGGATTAATGGGTAATACTATCGCATCGCTCACTCGAATCGCCTCGCAACGCTCAACACGCGAATCGAAACAACAAAACTCATCGCACCGGACTCATGGCTCGAGTGGCCAACCGATCGGATTGCCATCCGATCGAGTTTCCATCTGATCGAGTTGCCACCCGATCGGGCTGCCACCCATTTGGGCTGCCACCCGATCGGACTACCATCCGATCGACCAGCCACTTTCCATTTTGGGAAACTCTATAAATACCCACCTCTGTCACATCATTTATGACACTTTCCTTTTTGGGCTCCCTTGTTCGACCAGCTCGTTCCAGCACTCATTTCTTCAGATTTCTCTCGATCCTTGTAAGTTTCCAACCTAAATCTTGTACTTCTATGATCTACACACACTTCTACATCATTCTCTCTATCAAATCTCAACTTTTAACCGTGAAATCAGTGGATTTGAGGTGTTCTAGGGTGATGTCATCATGGTGTTCTTATGAACTTCATGTTTTGGCCTCATTCCACTAAGAACAACTTAGATCTGGATGATTTCCACATGAATGAACAAAGATCTTGCATAGATCTAAACATATTCATAGTGAAAAGGATTGGAAGATGGTTTTTCTAACTTTCTTTCAACTCTTTTACACTCAATGCACTCAAACTCAATGGAATCGGACCTCGTTCTAATCTTCTACTCATTCTTAGTGATGTATCAGTTCTAGATCGGAATTATATCCGAGAGATAGTTTATTTTGGGTTTGAACCTGAACAACCGCCTAGAACCGTGAACTGAACGGACTAGGATGATTGCTGCTCGGTCGGCTCACTTGTGTTGAGACAAGTTTCCTGTTGTTTAAACAAGCTATTATAACGTCTCGTTCAAATTACAAAACTTCAAACAGGATCAGGTGTCAAGACGATCAGGTCATCGGGACGGGTTGCCGTCCGATCGGATTGCCTTCCGATCGGATTGCCATCCCATTGACCGGCCATCCGATCGGGTTGCACTTGGTCCCGCACTTAAAATTTTTATTCAAACTAATCAAGGATCTGAACGTTGAACGGAATGCCGTCCGATCGGATTGCCATCCGATCGAACGACCATCCGAGCGTGTGACGTTTGGGACGTTGGTACTTAAACAATTTTCAACATGTTCAATGCACAAGATTGCCACCCGATCGGATTGCTATCCCATCGAGTGACCGTCCTGCTGTGAACTTGTTCTCAACTGAGAATCCTCGCCTATCGGATTGCCGTCCGATCGAATGACCGTTCGATCGACCGACCTGAAGGGTAGAGATACTTCTCTATTTATAAAATGCTACAACGAAAACTTCAAAGGTCAAGCCATCATACACAAACACATCCATCCCAAACAAGTGTCAATCCGACCGAATGGCCATCCGGCCGGATGACCACTCGTCACCTTGCTACACATCATCATTTTATGCGACGTTTATCGCTTACATTCTGATCAGGCTAATCTCACTCTAAGCGCTCCCTTCAATCCATCACTTTAATCGTTGTGAGTATACTCGAACCCTTTTTGCTTTACGCACTTTTGGATGATACATACGTTACTTATTCTAACCCACATCAAACACACTACGCAATACTTTAACGCTAACCGCTACTGCATGTTTACGTGACTCGATGAATGCTTGTTTGTTATGTTTACACATAGATTGCTGTCTACCTGCCTTAGCAACGATAGTACTATAGTTTGGACTCAGCACCTGTTCACACAGGGGTTGTTAAGGACAATTAATTACATGGTTCATAGTGGTGAATATGTATTACGAACTGCCTCGGGCAGTCAACCCGTAGTCATTGGTATCGATAGGATCATGTCGATAACTAACATGCTTCACATCACACGTTGTACGTGCTGGTTATGCGTAAACGATTTCGAACTCTATTATGCTATTATTAAACTTGTATGCTCATCTTTACACTATGTGTATTGACTTTTACTTTAACGTATGTGACAGGTGCATAAGATGCTAGGACGCCTTGTTTGCTGTGTGATGAAATCGAGGCTAGGAAAGAGTCCTAGAAACAAATAAATGAATTGTCTATTTTAAAATCTTAGTTGTCGGATCAGTAGTTGTTTATGAGACAATTATCTATAATAACTATTTTATTTGGAAATGTTATGGTATGGGACATGACGTTTTAAATATCTGGTAATTAATAGCTGTTATGGATACTCATGGACAATCTGTTTCGCTCAGTGCCGCGCCCCGATGATTCCGCCATCGGTTGGGGTGTGACAGATTGGTATCAGAGCCATAACTATAGGGAATTAGGCAAGACTCGACCTAGTCCGGGTCGATGTCTTAGAAACGACCTAGTCTATAGTTAAGTACCAACAGACCGACTTGTGCATACCCTGTAGGGGTTTTGTGCAAGCTTACCTGCTATTTCTCGTTATTCTCGCTTACACTACACTATCACCACACTATGATTTTCGAAAAATGGACGAGTGATTAGGTCGAGATTAGGTGTGAAGACCGCAAACTCTTGACTAAATCGCTTGTTCGACTTGCATTTTATCTATAAACAGGAGAATTTGCGTTGAATTAGGAGTGAAATCCATACTTTGACGCAAAATTTCTCTCTCTATTTCATCAAAACAGGAACGAAGTTGTTAAGACAGGGGTGAAACCCGAACCTTGATGACTTGTTCCGTACTCCATTTTGCTTTAACAAGGCTCTCACCAAAGTCTCGACGGATTCCAACGACTTGAAGTCACCCTGGAACCGGAAGGATGCGTGTCATTCGCCCAAAAATCGAGGCCAGAACACAGTCCAGAAGGCCGAAGTGTGCACTAAAAGCCGCTGTGAATAGTCGAATCACCTTGGCTGTTTAGACGTGCCTTAACTAAAGCCGCAGACAATCCATTCTCGATTTTTATGTGTTTCGCTTTTGAGCTCGCAACTGCCGATTCTGATATTTGTCGATTTTACGTGGATTTTATGTGCTTTATGTAATTTTATTTTGTAACAACCCGCACTTTTGTGCGTTGTTACTACTCGTTATACTCGTTACGCCTAGCACCAGAGATTCGGATCATAATGTAACTATATCGTATATATATCGCTATTCGAAGGATAATCGCATATTTTCGAAATACAATATCACTATGCTACACTATTATCACACTAAACACTCACGGAGGCAATGAGTGAGGACCAATTCTACCCTCCTCAGTGGCCGTGAGGTGTCGAACGTAAACAATTAACGCTAACAAGAACTCTCGGGTGAGTGCTGTAGCTCCAGTCGTCATGACGATGATGACAATACGAGTAAACGGTACCCCGTCAGTCTTTGTAGCACTACACGAAGCAACGTTCACGATGACATCAAGAAAGGACCTATACTACCCTCATAGATGGCCGTGAAACGTCGCTAATAATCGCATACTCGAATCGAAACCGATTGCTAATTATCGAAACTTTGGATTATGGATACGTAGATACGACCCCTAGTGATATATATATATAATAATAATAACAATATAATGATAATATAAAATAATTATGGGAGTACACACTTCGAAAACTATCAAAACGATCAAAAACGGAGAAGTCCAACGCGTCAGGATAGCTATCCAGACGGATGGACCATCCGGACGGATGGACCATCCGGACGGATGGGCATGCGCACGGATGGCCATCCGCACGCATGGGCCATCCGCACGGATGGGCCATCCGCACGGATGGGCTATCCGGGCCAGGACCCTTTCCTTCTCCTCTGTGGCCTATAAATACCATGTCACATCACTTGAACAGTGATGTGACAACTCCTACTCAACCAAACACGCTCCAAGACCCTTTTCTCTCGATTTCCTCGCGATTCCGGTAAGATTTCAACCTAAAACTTATACTTCTACAATCTACACTCGATTCTACATCATTCTATCTTACGAAACTCAAATTCTAACCGTGAAATCTGCGGATTTGAGGCGTTTTGAGGTGATGCCACCAAGAGTTCTTATGAACTCCAAGTTGTGGCCTCATCCCACCATAAACGACTCAGATCTGGGTGATTTCCACATGTTTTAACGACAAATCTAACCTAAATCTGTGCGATTTCGAGTTAACCATGAAGAACCATCACGAACGGCCAGATCTGAT
Organism: Helianthus tuberosus; assembly: GCA_030545235.1. Taxonomy (NCBI): domain Eukaryota; kingdom Viridiplantae; phylum Streptophyta; class Magnoliopsida; order Asterales; family Asteraceae; genus Helianthus; species Helianthus tuberosus. The sequence goes on along the minus strand of CM060364.1, from coordinate 201,811,139 downwards.
GGAACGGGGTGATTCCCGGCCGTTAGAACGAGTCGGAATTGACGGAACTTCAAGTGTTAGTGCGAAGTTACACTACCCTAGTAAAAACGAACGTTTTTCCTTCCGTTAAACACTCGGAAACAGTGATCAGAGTGCGAACCAGACATGTCAGTCCGCACGGATGACATGTCAGCCCGCACGGATGACAAGTCAATCCGTACGGATGACCCTAGTCCGCACGGATGACATGTCAGTCCGCACGGACGACTCATCCGCACGCACAACTGTCATCCGCACGGACCATGTCGTCCGCACGCACTGTCATCCACACGGATCATGTCAATCCGCACGCACCACTCACCCGCACGCACACTCATCCGCACGCATCACATCCATCCGCACGTACCACCATATCAACCGCACGGACAACCTGTTATCCGCACGGATAACATGTCATCCGGACGGATGACTTGTCATCCGGACGGATAACCTGTCAATCCACACGGATGAGAACAATCTAACCAAATGAGTAACTTTTCAAGGCTAATCTTGCTTAACCGTATATCGTTTACTCTATTCTTCAAGGATCATTACAGACGTACTCGCAACCGACTCAATCAAGTTGTAATCTCGCTAAATACGCACTGTGAGTATACTTGACCCCTTTTTAATCGAATTTTGGGTGTAACATACGTTTCTAACAAATCGAACTTATCAATCGAAATATTCAATCAATCGAATTATCACTTGCGAATAACTGTTATGCATAGATATACGTGATGCTAGTTGCATATGTGCTAGGGCTTATACTCGCGACGTCCCACCACGACTAGTATAGTACTATTGCGCCCGACGGGGTCTAGTTATGCCATCGTACATTCGAGCATCGAGGACTTAGTTGGTAGTATCAGTTTGTGAGTATATATGTCGTGTATTACGTTTATGCATGTGGAAATTCGCAGCACTTTTAATCTATTATGCTATACTTATCAAACCTGTATACTCGCCAATACTTTTGTATTGACAACTATTTTAACGTATGTTGCAGGTTAGATCGCAGACTATACCAAATCAAGCTAGGGAGTCTAGAAAATCAACTAAAATCTAGGTTGTCGGATTTGTATTGTTCGAGAGGACAAGAAATCTGTGATGACTTATGTGATTGTATTATTTGTAAGTATGGGATAACGAATGTATTAAATATTATCGCAATATAGTTGTTATGGATTCTCTTGAGCAATCTGATTCGCCTAGTGCCGCGCCCCGATGATTCCGCCATCGGTTGGGGTGTGACAGATTGGTATCAGAGCCATAACTATAGGGAATTAGGTCAGACTCGACCTAGTCCGGGTCGACGTCTTAGAAATTGACCTAGTCTATAGTCTAAGTACCAACAGGCTGACTCGTACGAACCCAGTGGGGTTTGTATTGGGCTTACTTGATACTCTCGATCGAAATTGCTAAAAGCTACAACTTTGTGTGAACACCGCATACTACAACTTCACACGAAGGAGCCTTTCCTAAGGCTGAAATACTACTTAGCCTTTCCTAAGGCCGACACAATACACGTGTTTTAAAAAATACTCGCAAAACAGAACCGAGCGATCTAGTCGAGACCAGGTGTGAAAACCAAGAACTCTCGATATGATTGCTCACTCAGCGCATTTTTCTAGCACGAGAACCTTTCATCGAGTTAGGAGTGACATCCACATCTCGACGAAAGCCTCCATTTCGAAATCTAGTGGAACTCGCGAATTTATTCGAAGAGCATAACCACAACTAGGAACGGAACTGTTAAGACAGGGGTGAAACCCGTACCTTAATAAGTCGTTCCACTCTCTATAAACTGGTTTTCAAAAGCTCTCACCAGGGACTCGACTATTGCAATAACTCGAGCCACACGATGACTAGGAAGACGAATGCCATGAGCTGCATCCCAGTGGAAGCATGGAGTCTTCTAGGTCAACGCGCGCGCCCGAACTTGTTAAATATAGTTGGGTTACCTTGGGTAGTCGACGCCTAAACACCCAGGGCACTCTTATCATACGACCTGCCAACCTTACAACTGGTTGGAAACTTATTTACGTTTTGAAACTTTACGCTTTATCGATTTCTCGATGTAACGATTTTCACTCCCTACTTTATAAACACACGACTCGCACAACCATCGCAATCAAAAACGAAACCCGAATGTTCGCAACAAAACTAATGCATAATCTATCACATTCGCTCTCGTTTTCTCACTTCAACGCAACCTCGCTTATTCTAAATCGACCTATATGTGCATGAATCCGGATTACATCTATATAAATATAAGTATATATATACGTATAAACAGACAAGTCATTGTGTGAGAACTTAGGAATTTCGTGTTTCCTATGTGGCTCCTATGTGATTCGTATTACTATACTACCGCACCAAGTTTTGAACGCGCTCAATCGCAACGCAAAACTCAAAAATCAATATGATCGAATCTCACTCCAAGTCTCTTCCTGTCTAGATGCCTTCCAACAACTCTACCTCGAGACGAGTAGCTAAGAGGAAAGCCAAACGAAGCGGCGAGAAGAGAATTGCTTCACTTGTGATTAAGGAAGTGAGTAAGCTTAGTCCTCGAATTGCCGCTCAAGTGCACTCTCTCAGCGACTCTCGAGCCTCGGAAGACTCCAAGACGGAAGCGCCGCAATCTACATTTCTCTACAAGCACTTCAAAGCCTGTGACCCGATGGAGTTCACGGGTGAAGGGGGTGCGACTCAACTACTCCAGTGGTTCGATTCTATCGAAGTTACCCTTCGTCAAAGCGGGTGTCCCGATAGTCTCCGTACTACTTGCGCCACCGGAGTATTTCAATCGCGAGCACTCGACTGGTGGACCGCCGAACGTAACAAACGTGGGATCTCCGCAGCTTACGCTCTCTCTTGGAATGAGCTGAAAGAGCTCATGGAGAAAGAGTACTGTCCTCCTCACGAGATTCAGAAACTGGAAAACGAATTTTGGGAAATCAAGCAAACCGAAGGTGACAATGCCGGCTACACCGCAAGGTTCAAACAGCTTAGCATAATCTGCCCAAGTCAAGTCAACACTCCGGGGAAGGCCATCGCGAAGTACATTCGTGGCTTGCCCGAGTGCGTGGGTGATTTTGTCAAAGCTGCAAGACCTGCTACCATCGAAGAAACCTACCGCTTAGCCGCAGAAATCAACAACAAACGACTCGTGGAAGGGTTATTCTCAAGAAATCCTGTCAAGCAAGCTCATCAAGCAATCGCCAGTAATCCTCCAGGCGAACATGTTGACGAATCCTCTGATGAATCTACTGACGAATCTTCTGACAAATCTGCTGGCGATTCTTCTAATGAATCAGCTAACGATTCTTCTGACGGATCTACTAACGATTCTTCGGACGGATCTGCTGCCGATTCTTCTGACGAATCTGCCGATGAATCTTCCGACAAACCAGCCAAAGACTCCGCAAGCGAGTCTTCAGACGAATCCTCCAACGACGACACTTCTTCGCAAGACACCGACAAACCCAGCCGCAAGCGAAAGACTTCGAGCCCGAACTCATCAACAACCGAACTACTGCAACCGGAACCTCTTCGAACCGTTCCGATGTTTCCAAAACGAGCCTACACTGGAGCTCATCCTCAGTGTTACTCGTGTACCTATCATCATCCAGTTGGGGCTGACTGTCGCTATTGCAATAACTGCAACCGTTACGGTCACTTCACCCGCAACTGCCGTATCGAACCGTGAACTTGAGTACAACAACAACAGCTCCAGCAAAAGTCTTCAGCGTCAAACATCTAGCAAGCATAGGATAAAGTTGTAATGATACGATTTTCGACGTTTTGAACCTACTCTACTTACTCGATATTGTCACTACGCGTGACATTAACTCTCGTTTTCGTATTCTCTTTCACTCTCTAATCGCCGCACTTAGACTAGATTCGCACATACTATATACTATATCACGAAACAATGTGTTTTACCCACACTACACTCTTAGAACGAGGTACGATAAACGTGCAAGGAACGAATAATCACGGGTGCACACGGGATTATTTGGTTCAGTGCACGGTGATCGTAGTGAATTCTAAAAGTGCCATAGCGTTTGACAAAAGGTGACACCAAAACACGGGATGAAAGTAGTAGGGGTCGGGCGAGGAATACCTTACCATACTACCGAAGTTCCGTGAAGAAAGTGCCACGTGGAGTTGAACGTTATTAGACCTATTATACTATTGTGATTATTTTCAACACACTACACTCAATCGCAAGGCGTAACAAACCGTATCATCACAAGACTTGTCGTAAGTCGGCAAACGCAATGCAATCGCCTCATCGATGGACTCTGGGGAGTCTACCTCGCAGGAAAATTGCATCGACGCAAGACTGGTCGTAAGTCTGTTGCAACGAATCTCAATCAAGCAAATAAACGCTCACGATATTGTTGAGTGAGGACCTATTCTACCCTCCTCGATAGCCTTGATGCGTCATAACGAAAGGTTAAGCTTACTCGAAACAAGAATCGAACTCGACTAATCGCAATCATTCATTATGTGCATCTCTAAAACTCTATCGCTTATTATGTGAATCTCTATCGTCTGCTGTGTATCAATCTATCGCTATACCGTTATCCGTGATATTCGTGTTAAGTTAACACATGACCTCGCTTCACGAAATGAAGCTCATATGGTTAAGGCAGGGTGTTTTAGCCATATCAGCAACCTTTCGTGGAAAAAGGCCATGTGGGGTCTAATGCTAGTCCAACTCTGTGGTGTTAATCAATCCAACCGAACCGCGTAAATCGAACCGCATACCTCCATCGCTTGCAACGCAACTACCGATTATTGTAATTCGTTTATCATCACCATCATTTCTAGTGTTGCGTTTCGTGTTTATTCGTCTAATCACCAAATCGCTGATCGCCTATCGTGTATAATCTACCGCCTATCGCTCGTATGGTATTAAGTACACATGACACCGCTTCACGAGGCAAAGCTAACCTGGTTAAGCACGGTGTTTCGACCATGTTAGTACACCCCCCGTGGAAACGTGCCATGTGGGTGTAATGTGGAATCTAATCGAAAACGCGCTATTCGCTTCTCGCCTATCAACTCGCTGGATTAATCTATTCGATCCTATCCTATGCTCGGTCCGACTTTCTATCGATTGGGCCGGGTAAACGCAATTCTACCCGAATCATATCGGCACACCTGACACTGCCTCACGAAACGGAAGTAATATGGGCAAAGCATGGTGGATACGCCGCTGGTACTTCATATATATAAGTGTTTTAAACATATTAACGAACTTCCGTGGGAAGGTGCCAAGTGGGGCGTGATGCTAAATCATTCTTTTCAAAAGGTTAAAACTGATTTTTTTTATATATATAAAACTTTTATTAAAACCATAGAACAAGTGAAATTCCTCACAATGTGGAGGTAACATCGAATCAGCTTAACTCCATATTCAAAGGGAGCTTCATGAGTTCAACTTTTCCTTAAAACCTTTTCTCCATATTCATAGGAGAGTTTTCGTAACCCTTGCTTCATCTTCGAATTCCTTAAAATGTTAGAAACTTAAACTCCCTTGCAACGTCGGTTAACATCGACTCTGTTGACCGCACGTTAAAAGGAAGATTTTCAAAGATTTTCATCCTAAATTCCTTTTTAATATCTAAGACGAACGCTTCTTGTAGCATTGGTTAACGATCGACTCAGTTAACTCTACGTCATGAGAAACCTTTCAAATTACAATCGCATCGAACTAACAAATCCTACACAAGACAAGGTACTTTGGAATGCCAACTCGTGGGATTTCTACTTTCGTCTTTACGTCGCCTTCTCGCTATCGCAATCGATCTCTCTTATTCGAAACATTCGCGTTGTCAACTTACGGTCAAATCACTCGCTGTATCGCTACTTATACAAAATCAACTCTTAGAAGTCTACCTATTGGATTAATTTCGGGACGAAATTTCCTAAAGTAGGGGAGACTGTAACAACCCGCACTTTTGTGCGTTGTTACTACTCGTTATACTCGTTACGCCTAGCACCAGAGATTCGGATCATAATGTAACTATATCGTATATATATCGCTATTCGAAGGATAATCGCATATTTTCGAAATACAATATCACTATGCTACACTATTATCACACTAAACACTCACGGAGGCAATGAGTGAGGACCTATTCTACCCTCCTCAGTGGCCGTGAGGTGTCGAACGTAAACAATTAACGCTAACAAGAACTCTCGGGTGAGTGCTGTAGCTCCAATCGTCATGACGATGATGACAATACGAGTAAACGGTACCCCGTCAGTCTTTGTGGCACTACACGAAGCAACGTTCACGATGACATCAAGAAAGGACCTATACTACCCTCATAGATGGCCGTGAAACGTCGCTAATAATCGCATACTCGAATCGAAACCGATTGCTAATTATCGAAACTTTGGATTATGGATACGTAGATACGACCCCAAGTGATATATATATATATATATATATATATATATATAATAATAACAATATAATGATAATATAAAATAATTATGGGATTACACACTTCGAAAACTATCAAAACGATCAAAAACGGAGAAGTCCAACGCGTCAGGATAGCTATCCAGACGGATGGACCATCCGGATGGATGGGCATGCGCACGGATGGCCATCCGCACGCATGGGCCATCCGTACGGATGGGCTATCCGGGCCAGGACCCTTTCCTTCTCCTCTGTGGCCTATAAATACCATGTCACATCACTTGAACAGTGATGTGACAACTCCTACTCAACCAAACACGCTCCAAGACCCTTTTCTCTCGATTTCCTCGCGATTCCGGTAAGATTTCAACCTAAAACTTGTACTTCTACAATCTACACTCGATTCTACATCATTCTATCTTTCGAAACTCAAATTCTAACCGTGAAATCTGCAGATTTGAGGCGTTTTGAGGTGATGCCACCAAGAGTTCTTATGAACTCCAAGTTGTGGCCTCATCCCACCATAAACGACTCAGATCTGGGTGATTTCCACATGTTTTAACGACAAATCTCACCTAAATCTGTACGATTTCGAGTTAACCATGAAGAACCATCACGAACGGCCAGATCTGATGGAACGGGGTGATTCCCGGCCGTTAGAACGAGTCGGAATTGACGGAACTTCAAGTGTTAGTGCGAAGTTACACTACCCTAGTAAAAACGAACGTTTTTCCTTCCGTTAAACACTCGGAAACAGTGATCAGAGTGCGAACCAGACATGTCAGTCTGCACGGATGACATGTCAGCCCGCACGGATGGGCTGACATGTCAATCCGTACGGATGACCCTAGTCCGCACGGATGACATGTCAGTCCGCACGGACGACTCATCCGCACGCACAACTGTCATCCGCACGGATCATGTCAATCCGCACGCACCACTCACCCGCACGCACACTCATCCGCACGCATCACATCCATCCGCACGTACCACCATATCAACCGCACGGACAACCTGTTATCCGCACGGATAACATGTCATCCGGACGGATGACTTGTCATCCGGATGGATAACCTGTCAATCCGCACGGATGAGAACAATCCAACCAAATGAGTAACTTTTCAAGGCTAATCTTGCTTAACCGTATATCGTTTACTCTATTCTTCAAGGATCATTACAGACGTACTCGCAACCGACTCAATCAAGTTGTAATCTCGCTAAATACGCACTGTGAGTATACTTGACCCCTTTTTAATCGAATTTTGGGTGTAACATACGTTTCTAACAAATCGAACTTATCAATCGAAATATTCAATCAATCGAATTATCACTTGCGAATAACTGTTATGCATAGATATACGTGATGCTAGTTGCATATGTGCTAGGGCTTATACTCGCGACGTCCCACCATGACTAGTATAGTACTATTGCGCCCGACGGGGTCTAGTTATGCCATCGTACATTCGAGCATCGAGGACTTAGTTGGTAGTATCAGTTTGTGAGTATATATGTCGTGTATTACGTTTATGCATGTGGAAATTCGCAGCACTTTTAATCTATTATGCTATACTTATCAAACCTGTATACTCGCCAATACTTTTGTATTGACAACTATTTTAACGTATGTTGCAGGTTAGATCGCAGACTATACCAAATCAAGCTAGGGACTCTAGAAAATCAACTAAAATCTAGGTTGTCGGATTTGTATTGTTCGAGAGGACAAGAAATCTGTGATGACTTATGTGATTGTATTATTTGTTAGTATGAGATAACGAATGTATTAAATATTATCGCAATATAGTTGTTATGGATTCTCTTGAGCAATCTGATTCGCCTAGTGCCGCGCCCCGATGATTCCGCCATCGGTTGGGGTGTGACATATTTGTTTATGTGTTTCGATTTTTGTGGATTATCCACTTTTCGCTCTTCGCTTTGATCGACACACACGAACCGCACTGCACACCTACCTCAAAACGCTGACAAATCGCTGATACTTGTGGATGATCGCATGCTATGTTATACGCCATACTATACTACTCGCTGTGCACTCGTTAATCGCAAACGATATTCTCGAACGCTCGCGAACTTTGAATGATAGGTTTCTGTATTCTGACTGCCTCATGTGTTTTATGCCTTACGTGCTTATGTGTTTCAGTGCTCTACGTGATTATGTGCTTATGTGTTTATGTGCCTATGTGATTCTGTGTCTATATGGATATGTGTTCCTGAGCTTTATGGTAAATCGCTAGCCTATACTAGGAATAATCGAAATTGTGTTGAATCCTGTGGCGATGTCTGTTGCAGACAATGTCGTCATCTGGATCTCGCGCTACCAAAGCCGCACGCCGAAAACAGGCTGATAAACGACTCGCCTCTATGATTACAAAACACATGGCGAAGGTTGTCCCTCAGATCGTCAGTGAACTGTACGAGAATGTGAGCAAATCTTCTGAAGAGTCCAGGTCTGAAGCCCCTAAAGCTGCGTTTAGCTTCAAGCAGTTCAAAGCTTGAGGACCGAAAGAATTTACTTGCAAAGATGGCCCTACGGCCTTATTTCAATGGTTTGATTCGATCGAGGTCACCTCGCGCCAAAGTGGCTGTCCTGATGATCTCCGCACTCTCAACGCAACCGGCGTCTTTCAATCCCGAGCTTTAGATTGGTGGACCGCCGAGAGAAACAAACGCGGAAATGATGTAGCTTACGGATTGACGTGGGATGAGTTGAAGAACGTCATGTTGGAAGAGTTCTGCCCTCCCCACGAGCGCCAAAAGTTGGAGGACGACTTCTGGCACATTAAACAGAAAGATGGTGACAATGCTGCTTTAACTGCTCGCTTCAAGCAGCTTAGCATAATCTGTCCTGATCAAGTCAAGACGCCCGAAATCGCCATCAAGAAGTATATCCGTCCTCTTCCAGATTGCGTGGCTGATTTCGTTCAAGCAGCAAAGACGACGACAATCGAGGAAACTTACTTGCTCGTGGCTCAGATAAACGACAAGCGAGTTAAGTCTGGTGTATGGGATAAAACTCCCAAGAATCTGCATCAAGCCACTACTGCTTCAACCGCTGAAACCGCCACCGCTCCTCAGTCATCCAAGCCCTCGAGACGCAAGAGAAAGACCAACAGCAGTTCCAGCAACAAGAACTGTGCTGTGACCAATGCTGCCACACTTCAAGCTGTTCCAGCTCCTCAGCAACACCAACACCGTCAAGTAGCGGCCTCGGTTACCAACGCACTGCCTGCAAAGCGTGCGTACACTGGTCCTCATCCGGTCTGCCCTACCTGTACTTATCATCACCCAGTGGGAATCACTTGCATATTTTGTGTACATTGCAACATGTACGGCCATTTCACCGCCAACTGCCGTACAGGTCCACGTCAAAACCCTGCTCCAACCCAAGGTCAAGCTCCTGCTCATCAAGCTCTCCTTGCTGCTCCTCAAGGCCATCAAGCGGCTCAGGCACCCGCGGTCAATGCTAGAGCTTGCTATGCGTGTGGTGATACCAACCACTTCGCCAACATGTGCCCGAACCGAGTGGTCAAGCAAGAGCTACAACAGCAGCAGCCTCAGCAACAGCAGCAACCACCATCACCCTGCGGACGCACTTTCAACATCAATGTCCGTCAAGCTCAAGCCGATAACAACATGGTGAATGGTACGTTTCTTGTGAATGGTATATATGCTTCGTGTTTGTTTGATACTGGAGTAGATAACTGTTTTGTATCATTTGAATTCGAGAAGCTCCTCAATCGTAAGCGCGCCCATCTCCCCTCGACGTTCGATGTTGAAGTTGCCACCGGAAGAACCGTCGTTTTGAATTCTGTTCTTCGTGATTGTACTCTCGAACTCAACAATCACATCTTCCCTATCGACCTTATTACGATGCAGCTCGGAAGCTTTGACGTCATAGTAGGGATGAGCATGTCGGTATTCCGTCCCGTACCGATACCGATACCGACTAATACCGATACCGATTTTCACCCAAACTAGGTACCGATACCGATACCGAAACATGTCGGTTAGGTATCGGTACGGTACGGTATCGGTATTATACCGTATTTTGAGGGTCGGTATCGGTATAATACCGATACCGTACCGTACCGATACCGAAATCGCCAAAATGTGGATACCGATCGGGATACCGATACCGATACCGATCGGTACGAGATCGGTATGGGATCGGTATGGGATCGGTATTGGTATTCATATGCTCATCCCTACGTCATAGTAGGCATGGACTTTCTTCGTGAAAACCAAGCTGAAGTTGTTTGCTTCGAAAAGATGATTCGATTCTCGCTTGCAAATGGTGATCAGTTGTGTGTTTACGGTGAAGTCGCGTCTAAGAAACTCCAACTCATGTCATGTGTCCAGGCTAGCAAGTACCTCCTCAAGGAATACCAAGCTTTCTTGACACACATTGTAGTAGCGGAGAAGGAAAAGAAAGGTAACCCCGGAGTAAAAGATGTCCCGATTGTTTGTGAATTTCCCAATGTCTTTCCCGATGATCTACCCGGCTTACCTCCCGCTCGTGATATTGATTTCCAAATCGACCTTATTCCTGGAGCCAACCCTGTTGCAAAAGTGCCATACCATCTCGCTCATTCTGAAATGCGCGAACTCTCGAGTCAGCTACAGGAACTTCTTGATAAAGGCTTTATTCGCCCTAGCACCTCTCCATGGGGCGCGCCTGTCCTTTTCGTCAAAAAGAAGGATGGTTCATTCAGGATGTGCATCGACTATAGGGAGTTAAATAAGTAAACAATCAAGAATCGCTATCCTTACCTCGAATCGATGACCTATTTGATCAGTTACAAGGTGTTACGTGTTTCTCAAAGATCGATCTACGTTCAGGCTACCATCAATTACGTATTCAAGAGGAGGATATACCCAAAACCGCTTTTCAAACCCGCTATGGTCATTTTTAATTCATTGTCATGCCTTTTGGTTTGACCAACGCTCCTGCCTTTTTCATGGATTTGATGAATCGAGTGTGCAAACCCTTCCTTGATCGCTTCGTAATCGAATTCATCGACGATATCCTGATCTATTCCAAAGCAAAAGCCGAACACTCGCAGCATCTACGTTTGGTTCTTGAGTTACTCCAAGGAAACCATCTCTATGCCAAGTTCTCTAAGTGTGAATTTTGGCTAGAGGAGGTCCAATTCTTGGGTCACATTGTCAATAGTCGAGGTATCCACGTTGACCCTGCGAAGATCGAAGCTGTTAAGAGCTGGGTTACACCCAAGAATCCGTCTGAAGTCCATTCTTTTCTAGGACTGGCAGGCTACTATCGCCGTTTCATCGAAGGTTTCTCCAAGATCGCTGTGCCATTAACCTCTCTTACGCATAAGGATAAACCTTTTGTGTGGGGAACTAAACAAGAGAAAGCCTTTCAAGCTCTCAAGACGATGCTCTGCAATTCTCCTGTGCTCTCACTGCCCGACGGAAACGACAACTTTGTAGTTTACTGTGATGCCTCAAACCTTGGTCTCGGTTGTGTTCTCATGCAACGAGACAGGGTTATTGCGTACGCCTCTCGACAGCTCAAGATCCACGAGAAGAACTACACCACACACGACCTCGAGCTTGGCACAGTTGTTTTTGCGTTAAAGATTTGGCGACACTACCTTTATGGTACCAAGTGTACGATCTTCATTGATCATAGGAGCCTACAACATATCTTTGACCAGAAGGAACTGAATATGCGTCAACGCCGGTGGGTAGAACTGCTCAACGATTACGACAGTGAGATCCGCTACCATCCAGGTAAAGCAAATGTCGTTGCCGATGCCCTCAGTCAACAAAGCTACCTGCTTAGCATTCGGAATCCTCAAGCCCAATATCATCTCGAAACCCTCATCCGTGATGCGCAGCATGCTTGTTTTAACGAGCGAACTCTGAAGAAAGAAAGGATTCTAAACGATGGTGCCCAACTCGAGAATAAGTCGAATGGTATCTTTCATTACTTGGATCGAATTTGGATTCCCAAGCGTACAGACTTACGACAACTTCTGATGGATGAAGCCCACAAATCTCGATATTCTATTCATCCCGGTGCTGACAAGATGTACCAGGACATGCGCTACAAGTACTGGTGGCCGGGCATGAAGAAGGATATCGCAATCTATGTTTCGAAATGCCTGACTTGTTCTAAGGTCAAGGCTGAGCATCAAAGACCCTCTGGCTTACTCGTTCAACCCGAGATCCCGATGTGGAAATGGGAGAGTATAGCTATAGACTTCATAACGGAACTTCCGCGTACTCAATCTGGTCATGATAGCATTTGGGTTGTGGTTGACCGTTTGACTAAGTCAGCTCACTTCCTACCGATACGAGAAGACTATAAGGTAGAAAGATTAACCCGAATCTACACCAACGAGATCATTAGTCGACATGGGACGCCTCGCGACATCATTTCTGACCGCGATGGTCGGTTTACCTCGCGTTTTTAGGAAACATTTCAGTCTGCTCTCGTGACTACTCTTAATCTAAGTACTCCTTTTCATCCCCAAACCGACGGTCAGACTGAGAGAACGATTCGTACCCTTGAAGACATGCTCCGTTCGTGTGTCATAGATTTCGGTGGTAATTGGGACGCGTACTTACCTTTGGTCGAATTCTCATACAAATGGCACCATTCGAGGCTTTATACAGAAGAAAATGTCAATCGCCTATTGTATGGCACGAGATCGGAGACGCGCGAATTACCGGTCCTGAGCTATTGCAAGAAATGACTGACAAAATCCTCCAAATCCGAGACAATCTACTGAAAGCTCAGAGCCGACAGAAAAGTTACGCTGATAGACGCCGCAAGCCCCTTGAATTTGACGTTGGAGACTACGTACTCCTAAAGGTTGCACCTTGGAAGGGGGTGGTCAGATTCGGCAAGAAAGGAAAGCTCGTGCCTCGATATGTTGGACCCTTTAAGATTCTGGAAAGAATTGGAAAAGTGGCCTACAGACTCGAACTACCAGAGGAACTGAGTAACGTCCACCCGACTTTCCACGTTTCGAACCTCAGAAAGTGCTTAGCCGACCAGGAATTACATGTCCCTCTTGAGCACTTGCAAGTGGATGAAACATTACACTTCGTGGGAAAAGGCTGTCGAGATCGTGGGACGAGAAACCAAGGTGCTCAAACGCTCACGCATTACCATTGTGAAGGTTCGCTGGGAAGGCAAACGAGGCGCCGAGTTCACCTGGGAACTCGAAAGCGACATGAAGGCGAAGTACCCGCAGTTGTTTGTTACGACTGAAGCCTAATTTCGGTACGAAATTCCCTTAGGTGGGGGAGGTTGTAACACCCCGTGTTTCGGAAGTCAAAGTCAAAGTCAAGATTGAAGTCAAAGGAAGAAAAAATTTCTAATTGTGATCTGTCACTCCTTGCTCAACTCCCGTTTTGACTTCTTTGACTTGTAGTAACTTATTTAATTATTTGCATTAGTTGTATTATGTGGAGTATCTATTAATAATCGAGATTTAATCGCATATTTATCGCATGTTTAACCGACTTATCGCTTATCGCTATCGTAATCGCAATTCGAATCACGTGTTTTGGATATTGTTTACGTGTGTGTGATATTTATGTGTTATTTGTGCATGTTATGTTTATGAAGTGTTAATCGCAATCGAACTCGCAATCTATCGCATCGCAATCGAATCGAAAACGCAAGTTAATTATAGTGATTGTATGTTAGATATAGTAGTTGGGATTAATGGGTAATACTATCGCATCGCTCACTCGAATCGCCTCGCAACGCTCAACACGTGAATCGAAACAACAAAACTCATCACGCCGGACTCATGGCTCGAGTGGCCAACCGATCGGATTGCCATCTGATCGAGTTGCCATCCGATCTAGTTGCCACCCGATCGGGCTGCCACCCGATCGACCAGCCACTTTCCATTTTGGGAAACTCTATAAATGCCCACCTCTGTCACATCATTTATGACACTTTCCTTTTTAGGCTCCCTTGTTCGACCAGCTCGCTCCAGCACTCATTTCTTCAGATTTCTCTCGATTCTTGTAAGTTTCCAACCTAAATCTTGTACTTCTATGTTCTACACACACTTCTTCATCATTCTCTCTTTCAAATCTCAACTTTTAACCGTGAAATCAGTGGATTTGAGGTGTTCTAGGGTGATGTCATCATGGTGTTCTTATGAACTTCATTTTTTGGCCTCATTCCACCAAGAACAACTTAGATCTGGATGATTTCCACATGAATGAACAAAGATCTTGCATAGATCTGAACATATTCATAGTGAAAAGGATTGAAAGATGGTTTTTCTAACTTTCTTTCAACTCTTTTACACTCAATGCACTCAAACTCGATGGAATCGGACCTCGTTCTGATCTTCTACTCATTCTTAGTGATGTATCAGTTCCAGATCTGAATTATATCCTAGAGATAGTTGATATCGGGTTTGAACCTGAACAACCACCTCGAACCGTGAACTGAACGGACTAGGATGATTCCTGCTCGGTCGGCTCACTTGTGTTGAGACAAGGTTCCTGTTGTTTAAACAACCTATCATAACGTCTCGTTCAAATTACAAAACTTCAAACATGATCAGGTGTCAAGACGATCAGGTCATCGGGACGGGTTGCCATCCGATCGACCGGCCATCCGATTGGGTTGCACTTGGTCCCACACTTAAACTTTTTATTCAAACTAATCAAGGATCTGAACGTTGAACGGAATGCCGTCCAATCGGATTGCCATCCGATCGAACGACCGTCCGAGCGTGTGACGTTTGGGACTTTGGTACTTAAACAATTTTCAACATGTTCAATGCACAAGATTGCCACCCGATCGGATTGCTATCCGATCGAGTGACCGTCCTGTTGTGAACTTATTCTCAACTGAGAATCCTCGCCTATCGGATTGCCGTCCGATCGGATTACTATCCGATCGAGTGACCATCCTGCTGTGAACTTGTTCTCAACTGAGAATCCTCGCCTATCGGATTGTCGTCCGATCGAACGACCGTTCGATTGACCTACCTGAAGGGTAGAGATACTTCTCTATTTATAAAATGCTACAACGAAAACTTCAAAGGTCAAGCCATCATACACAAACACATCCATCCCAAACGAGTGTCAATCCGACCGAATGGCCATCCGTTCGGATTGCCATCCGGCCGGATGACCACTCGTCACCTTGCTACACATCATCGTTTTATGCGACGTTTATCGCTTACATTCTGATCAGGCTAATCTCACTCTAAGCGCTCCCTTCAAACCATCACTTCAATCGCTGTGAGTATACTCGAACCCTTTTTGCTTTACGCACTTTTGGGTGTTACATACGATACTTATTCTAAACCACATCGAACACACTACGCAACACTTTAACGCTAACCGCTACTGCATGTTTACGTGACTCGATGAATGCTTATTTGTTATGTTTACACATAGATTGCTGTCTACCTGCCTTAGCAACGATAGTACTATAGTTTGGACTCAGCACCTGGTCACTCAGGGGTTGTTAAGGACAATTAATTACATGGTTCACAGTGGTGAATATGTATTACGAACTGCCTCGGGCAGTCAACCCGCAGTCATTGGTATCGATAGGATCATGTCGATAACTAACATGCTTCACATCACACGTTGTACATGCTGGTTATGCGTAAACGATTTCGAACTCTATTATGCTATTATTAAACTTGTATGCTCACCTTTACACTATGTGTATTGACTTTTACTTTAACGTATGTGACAGGTGCATAAGATGCTAGGACGCCTTGTTTGCTATGTGATGAAATCGAGGCTAGGAAGGAGTCCTAGAAACAAATAAATGAATTGTCTATTTTAAAATCTGAGTTGTCGGATCAGTAGTTGTTTATGAGACAATTACCTGTAATAACTGTTTTATTTGGATATGTTATGGTATGGGACATGACGTTTTGAATATCTGGTAATTAATAGCTGTTATGGATACTCATGGACAATCTGTTTCGCTCAGTGCCACGCCCCGATGATTCCGCCGTCGGTTGGGGTGTGACATCGGCCCCGACTAGAACCAGGTTCACGCCGATTCTGACTATAAAAGGCAGCAGGGGATGTGGCGGTTCCGTGAAGAGATTGTAAAAACATCTTATGACTTTCTGCTTAAGCGATTAAATCTGGAAAAGAAGGTGCAGGCTTCGTTGCACGTAAAGCAGTAGAAAATACCTCATATGACGGTCCGAGTCCACAAAGAAACCAACGGAGTTTATCAATATCGGCAACCGGGTGACCAATGGCAGCAAGCTGTTCACAGAAATTCTTAAACTTGCGAGAAAATTAAGTTACAGAAGAATTACCTTTGGTTAAAGCGCAAAGAGAATCACGAAGAGATTGAACCCGCTCAACAGACGCATTGCTGTAGGCGTTTTCAAGAGCTGGCCAGATTTCTCGCGCACTTTCCAAGCCAAGAACCTCAACAGCAGCCGCTTCGGTTAGAGAAGAGAGAAGAAAAAGTGCTGCTTTCTGATCATTGGTAGTCCAGGATACGAAATCCGGATTTGGGACAGTTTTATTGTCCGCTGATATGGTCTTCGGTGGTGGTGAAGAAGAACCGTCGATGTGTAGATGATGAATGGCAAGAAGGAGGCTCGTATGATTGCGTCATACCAGGTAGTTCAAGGCAGAAAGCTTAATTGAGGTGAGGTGAGAGACATTATTGAAGGGGAGAAGTGAATCAGAACTGTTGGAGGCAGCCATGAGGCTGGTGGCAGCTGAAAAAGAGGATCGAAGAAAGTAAAAAATTAGGGTTTAGTGATTTAGGCTGATACCATGTAAGGAATTGAAAATCAACCTCAATAATGATTGAGAGATTGAATCATATATTTATAACAAAGGATTACAAAGATATCTCCTATAATTAAGGAAGGAGATAAATACAATGAATTACAATATTTACTAATTGTTTCCTCTAATAGTATCAATCAAGCGAACCACATGATACTTATGTCAATTATTTTAATTTATCCCTCCTCTTATAATTCATGTTGCTAGCGTGCATGTGTTTATGTCACATTTCCTATAATTGTTATAGCACTTAATTATTGATGCGTACATTAAACCATGATCTATATAATACATCACACAAATAAATTAATTTACATATAATCTTATTAGACATATGCAACAACACCATTATACAATTATTGTATAGACAAATCATCTTCCTTTGATCTCTCCTACTCACAAATAACTTGATCGAAGATTAATCATCTACACGGCCAATGATCTTTAGATCAAGTGGTGGATGACTTGCATTTTTCTTAAGAGATGCAGGTTCGACTTCCACTTGGTGCAGAGTGAGGCACTGGTGGGCAATGATAGGAGACCCAGGGAAAGCTGGGTTGGATCCTTGAGCCAAACGAGTTTTACCGGTAATTTCACCGTCGTGCCTACGGGCGGGTGGGTTATCGGGTTTTCTCCGGAATTGGTGGTGGACTCGGGTTACTCTCGGAGTACTCCGTTTGTCCAGTGGGTGCCCCGAGAGTGCTCGGGATTGAGTTCGTTTGCCGTTCAAAAAAAAAAATCATCTACACGTGTGATGAGCTACACATCTATAAGAACACAATGATGAGCTAGTTAATTGATGCGTTCATATATAGGTTGTTTAATGGGCATCCATACTTTAGGTTGTTTAAGAACACAATGATGAGCTAGTTAATTGATGCGTTCATACATATGAGTGATGATGATCATCCCCCACGGTTTTGATCATTTTATCCCATTACTCCGGACCCATATGTTTTACCTTTCTTGGATATCCTAAAAAAGAATTTGTCATACCTTTTTGCATTTTCACAAGGTTTATTTGTTTACTTGTAATAGTTTTAATAAAAACTACTCTTTTTTTATATATAGACATTTTGTAATGTTTGATGTATTGTTTATGACTAACGAAAACATATTATCAAAAGTATTACATAGGATTTCTTTTTGATAAAACGATAGCATTCAAATACTTTTGACACATTTGGTCATTTCACTTTTTAGCTTTTTAAAAATGAAACATGTGTAAAAATGTAATTTCAGTTCTATGATGTATTTAGAGATTTATAATAGGTATATATGTACACACACAGCCCGTGTAATACGCGAGTCTATAACCTAGTGTTTTATATAATAACTTAAGCTTGTTGTACATTTTATGTCAAAGATTTAAACATAAAAGCAAAATGATTATCAATTTTCTAGTTCATACATAATTATTTCAAGTATATTAATATTTTTGTTGGTAAATATGTTTTTCGAGTGATAATATGCAAACAAAAAATAATAAAATAAAATTTTTGTGTTAATGAGTTGTATCAATGTCGATCTAAAAAACTCGTGGCGTGTTCAGATTCATGTCTTAAGAGCTTTCATGGACCTTTGGTCTTTGACTTCATTTGTTTGAAGGGCCAAGCCTCGAATGCGGCTGATTAACTCCCTTACTAAAAACCATTTGCATATTTTTATGTTTGAATTTCGTGTTAAAATGCCTAAGATGCATCATTTTGAATATTACATTCGAACTTCTCCTTCAAAAATGCCCTCTTTCTCCAAAGTCCAAGCATTGTTTTGTTTGGTAATTTCATGTTTCCACTTTCCACCATCATTATTAATCAAACAAAAACATATATTGCAGATCTTCTCCATCCACTAAGTATGTCTCCTCTTTCTCAAGAATCTTGGGTGGTAAAGTTCATATTTAGCTTTATAATTGCAATCCTTTTGTATGCATTCATTTTGTATGCAACTAGCATCTGAGCCCACGCTTTGCGGCGGGGTCATAGAAGGATGTTGGTGAGTATGTATTTGTTATCTGGTATATCGATGGATTAATATTAGACCACTTAGGCTTTAATATAAACAACACTAAGAATAAACAAGCAATACGGTTAAGTAAAACGTCTAGAGTTAAAACTTAGTTTTAATTATAATAGGTTGAATAAAAAAAAAATAAATTTGTTGCATTGTGTATTTTTTTTTTTTTTTTGAAGGGTGACTTTCTATGTACAGGACCTTAGTGGTCACCGGGTTCTTGTCAAAGACAATCCCCCGTCAGTCCCGCCCTCCGGACGCGATGTTCTATCGGGCCCCGGCCGTCTCGTAAGCTGACCTTCGCCCGGAAACCATACTGCCCCCACACGAGAGACTCGTTGGGGTAACGGCTGGGTAAAACCGGGTTGCCCTCAGGATCGAACCATGCCTCGGTAGGAACGAACCATCATTTGGTCGGTCCCAAACCCTTTCGCCACAAGTAGGAGTCGAACCGGCGCCTCATGAAGAGGACACCGGCCCAACTACCAACTGGGCTAGGGGAAGGGATTGTTGCATGGTGTATTGAAGGGTTAATGTGGATCATGCATGCTTTAATCTAATCAGCGTTGAAGGCGGAGACGCGGTAAAAGTTCGGTCGGTATGCACATTATGACAAAGGGTTAAAGAAACAAAAAAAAGTAGTACCATTAACCAAAATAATATCTACACGTGCTCGATTCATTGTAGATGCGGTTCGGCTTTGAACATTGAAACGTAACGACACAAAAGTAGGTCGTAATTTAAACGAATCATGATTGTACACCAATTTCAACTGTGCCAAACAAATCACATCGAATTGCCGATAAAAAAATAAGCATGTTATTAATTACGTGTCATAACGCAAATGTTTTAACACTAAACATAATATATGTATAATGAAACAATAATACGATCTTAATATAAAACTAAAATAATATATGAATCAAGGGAGAATAAGAACAATTCACAATTGAAATTGTTATTTGAGAATTAAAGTTGATTTATTTCAGTGTGGATAAAACAAACTCCCGTTAACTAAACTAGTTGATTTTCCGCCCGCGCGTTGCGGCGGGGACCCAATGTCTGCAAAACGCGTGTCAGCAGCAGATACCGAATATCAAAACATAAATAAAAATGACGTGGTAAGGATGGTCACTCCGTCCTAAAAAAGCGATTTTAAATAACCTAATATATAATAATAGGACCCACACGTCCTACACGTTGAAAATTCGGTTGTTTTCAATTTAGTTATTACGGTGCTAACACGTTAAAATATGGATGGGCTCGGTACCGATACCGGTAACAGCACCAAAAGTACAGATCCGGAAAATCATCGAAATTAAGTACCGGCACCGAAAATGCTCGGTACAATATGGTATTTGAAGGTAAAAATCAATAAATACAGGTATGGTGCTAGACCGTTGTCGAACCGAAAGTAACGATTCTGAAAACGCCAAAATGTGGGTACCAAATTGATAACGAAAATGATTTGGTAATAGTAAATTTGGTACCGATACGATACCGGTTTGATTACAGGAATTGATACGATTTGCTCGTCAATAATCTAAATATCCAAGTTAATTTTACATGCTACAATTCATTTATTACAGAAAAAAGACAAAAAAGAAAGCAAAATAAGTTGCTGTGTACATAAAACCTTATTCAAACAAAATACAGTTTACTTACTGTGAGTATGAAAAGTAATTTAAACGGTGCAATTACTTGCATTGCTACGTTGTTACAGGATTTGATGAGCTCGGTACCAACCGGTACCGAAAATACCGTTACCGAAATCCCCAAAAGTGTGTACCGGTACCGAATATACCTGGTACGGTACGGTACGGTACGGCACCGGTATTTAAGGGTAAAAATCGGTGAATACCGGTGCCGAGCCGGTACCGAAAATACACCCGATTTGGTAAAAGCGGGTACCGGTACCCAATACTATTTGTTCATCCCTAAATGAAGTCACTGTTTATTACAACCCTCCAAAATATTTTCTGACACCCTAATATATTTTAAAATACCCATATATGTCTTAAAATACACCTCGTATGTGAAAACCGAGCCCAAAATATGAAATATCATTAAAAAATAAAATAAAAACAAGAAAATTGAGGCTGTCGCGGGGCGCGTAGCCCTTGGCTACACCTTACGCGGGCCGCGACAGCTATAAGGTCAGATCGCACCCGGTGTTAACACGTGGCAACGCGTGTTGAACCTATACCGTGACCCGGATCACCTACGACCTAGACTCCCCTACTACGCGGGCCGCGAGAGACTCGAATTTCAACCCTATATAAGAGGGCATCGGGCCTTCAGTTGAAACTCGCTCATTTCCTTTTCTTAATCTCGAATTTCTGACAAAATACGACTCTAATTGACCGTTTCCACCATCATATGTAAAAATGTAATTTCAGTTCTATGATGTATTTAGAGATTTATAATATGTATATATGTACACACACAGCCCGTGTAATACACGAGTCTATAACCTAGTGTTTTATATAATAAGTTAAGCTTGTTGTACATTTTATGTCAAAGATTTAAACATAAAAGCAAAATGATTATCAATTTTATAGTTCATACATAATTATTTCAAGTATATTAATATTTTTGTTGGTAAATATGTTTTTCGAGTGATAACATGCAAACAGAAAATAATAAAATAAAATTTGTGTTAATGAGTTGTGTCAATGTCGATCTAAAAAACTCGTGTCGTGTTCAGATTCATATGTCTTAAGAGCTTTCATGGACCTTTGGTCTTTGACTTCATTTGTTTGAAGGGCCAAGCCTCGAATGCGGCTGATTAACTCCCTTACTAAAAACCATTTGCATATTTTTATGTTTGAATTTCGTGTTAAAATGCCTAAGATGCATCATTTTGAATATTACATTCGAACTTCTCCTTCAAAAATGCCCTCTTTCTCCAAAGTCCAAGCATTGTTTTGTTTGGTAATTTCATGTTTCCACTTTCCACCATCATTATTAATCAAACAAAAACATATATTGCAGATCTTCTGCATCCACTAAGTATGTCTCCTCTTTCTCAAGAATCTTGGGTGGAAAAGTTCATATATAGCTTTATAATTGCAATCCTTTTGTATGCATTCATTTTGTATGCAACTAGCATCTGAGCCCACGCTTTGCGGCGGGGTCATAGAAGGATGTTGGTGAGTATGTATTTGTTATCTGGTATATCGATGGATTAATATTAGACCACTTAGGCTTTAATATAAACAACACTAAGAATAAACAAGCAATACGGTTAAGTAAAACGTCTAGAGTTAAAACTTAGTTTTAATTATAATAGGTTGAATAAAAAAAAATTAAATTTGTTGCATTGTGTATTTTTTTTTTTTTTTTTGAAGGGTGACTTTCTATGTACAGGACCTTAGTGGTCACCGGGTTCTTGTCAAAGACAATCCCCCGTCAGTCCCGCCCTCCGGACGCGATGTTCTATCGGGCCCCGGCCGTCTCGTAAGCTGACCTTCGCCCGGAAACCATACTGCCCCCACACGAGAGACTCGCTGGGGTAACAGCTGGGTAAAACCGGGTTGCCCTCAGGATCGAACCATGCCTCGGTAGGAACGAACCATCATTGGGTCGGTCCCAAACCCTTTCGCCACAAGTAGGAGTCGAACCGGCGCCTCATGAAGAGGACACCGGCCCAACTACCAACTGGGCTAGGGGAAGGGATTGTTGCATGGTGTATTGAAGGGTTAATGTGGATCATGCATGCTTTAATCTAATCAGCGTTGAAGGCGGAGACGCGGTAAAAGTTCGGTCGGTATGCACATTATGACAAAGGGTTAAATAAACAAAAAAAAGTAGTACCATTAACCAAAATAATATCTACACGTGCTCGATTCATTGTAGATGCGGTTCGGCTTTGAACATTGAAACGTAACGACACAAAAGTAGGTCGTAATTTAAACGAATCATGATTGTACACCAATTTCAACTGTGCCAAACAAATCACATCGAATTGCCGATAAAAAATAAGCATGTTATTAATTACGTGTCATAACGCAAATGTTTTAACACTAAACATAATATATGTATAATGAAACAATAATACGATCTTAATATAAAACTAAAATAATATATGAATCAAGGGAGAATAAGAACAATTCACAATTGAAATTGTTATTTGAGAATTAAAGTTGATTGATTTCAGTGTGGATAAAACAAACTCCCGTTAACTAAACTAGTTGATTTTCCGCCCGCGCGTTGCGGCGGGGACCCAATGTCTGCAAAACGCGTGTCAGCAGCAGATACCGAATATCAAAACATAAATAAAAATGACGTGGTAAGGATGGTCACTCCGTCCTAAAAAAACGATTTTAAATAACCTAATATATAATAATAGGACCCACACGTCCTACACGTTGAAAATTCGGTTGTTTTCAATTTAGTTATTACGGTGCTAACACGTTAAAATATGGATGGGCTCGGTACCGGTACCGATACCGGTAACAGCACCAAAAGTACAGATCCGGAAAATCATCGAAATTAAGTACCGGCACCGAAAATGCTCGGTACAATACGGTATGGTATTTGAAGGTAAAAATCAATAAATACAGGTATGGTGCTAGACCGGTGTCGAACCGAAAGTAACGATTCTGAAAACGCCAAAAGGTGGGTACCAAATTGATAACGGAAATTATTTGGTAATAGTAAATTTGGTACCGATACGATACCGGTTTAATTACAGGAATTGATACGATTTGCTCGTCAATAATCTAAATATCCAAGTTAATTTTACATGCTACAATTCATTTATTACAGAAAAAAAGACAAAAAAGAAAGCAAAATAAGTTGTTGTGTACATAAAACCTTATTCAAACAAAATACAGTTTACTTACTGTGTGTATGAAAAGTAATTTAAACGGTGCAATTACTTGCATTGCTACGTTGTTACAGGATTTGATGAGCTCGGTACCAACCGGTACCGAAAATACTGTTACCGAAATCCCCAAAAGTGTGTACCGGTACCGAATATACCTGGTACGGTACGGTACCGGTCGGTACTGGTACGGCACCGGTATTTAAGGGTAAAAATCGGTGAATACCGGTGCCGAGCCGGTACCAAAAATACACCCGATTTGGGTATAATATCCCCCTAATTAACGAAGTTCTTCCCCATTGTAAGTATTATAACCCCGGTTACATATTAGATACGCTGCCCGATTGATCAGGGTTCCGTAACGACTGTCGTAGTTCTGCCCGACGTAGTTGTTGGAATGCCGTCTCGGGGAGGGTATCGTTAATATAAATAAAGGGTTAATATACTAACATATGTACAATTTGTGTAAATTATAGATAATCACCAGGAAACCTTATAAGAAATCTAAGACAGCAATGTGATTAATCCTTCTTTTTGTGTAAACCTTTTTGTGAGTAATCTCCTTTTTGTAAACTGTTTTACAAAACCTTTTATATTTTACAATGTGATTAAGCAGTGATTGAGTCTTTGTAGTTCTTCAATTACTGCCGGTATGTTGGGGTTTTGTAGACAAAATGTGGAACACGTTACCATTGGACAACGAGTTAGCCAATGTGTAATATGACCCACCAGTCAGGATTGACAGTACTGAATGAGTAATTGTGTATAAATAAACAATGTGATAGCTCTCAATACTGTGTTAATTGATAAAACTCTTCTTGATTAAATTAGGATTCACTCACCAGTATTTCCCACTGACAAATGTTTTTAAAACGCGTTTCAGGTAACAAAATGTGAAAGCCAAATTAGAAGAAAGCCGGCTTGAGAGCACTGACGGCTTGGAAAATGTGGCTATAAAAGTTACCTAAAAGACGATGTTTTAAATTCAATAAAATAGGGTTTATCCCTATAAACATGTTGTAATAAGAAACTTGGGTGTTACCCATGTGATTATTAATATAAAATATGGTGGTTTTACTCTGATAAACATTTCCTAACTACGGTCCTGATGAAATTTCCGCTGCCAAATTGATAAACAAATGATACCACCAACACTGAGTTCGCGTCCGCCCGTTCCCGGGACAGATAAGGTGGCGGGGGTTGCGACAGAAGGTGGTATCAGAGCTAAGCCATTGATTCAGTCACAGAAGTGTTCTGCTGACACCAATATATTATTTAATTTGTTAGGAAATAAATTATGAAAATACGTGCATATCTGTATTTTATTGTTATGTGTAATTTGACTATTTGTTAGTTTATAGTATGAGTGATCAAGGACCCTCAGACGTGTATCGTCAGTTGTCCGATTCACCTAGGAGTGAAAGTACTTCTTCCCAGCCTGCCCTCTCTGGGTATTCAGCTGATCAGGAAGAAGGGATGTTTGTCTTTATGGCTCAGTCTGAAGAGCCATTCCCTCAGAAAAAGAGAGGATGGTTCAGTAAGGGAGCATTTGAGCGTAGGAAAAGAATGCGAAAGTTGCAACAGCAAAGAGTCCTAGCAGCCGCTAAGCGAGAGTCAGATGCCCATTCACAGGATATGCTTAATAGGAGCTTAGCCAATTTTCATATCCTAGCAACAACTGCTGCCGACCCAAATCTGGAACAACTAGTAGCCCCACAACCCTTACCTTTATTCCCCACTCAGCCAATGGAGATAGAAATGCATGATTTCAACCCTGAGGAGATACCTAGGATACCAGCCCCTAATCCCTTAGACCCAGACTACGATCCGTGGTTTGATGTTCATAGGGATTATGTGCCACGCTATCACCTAAACGACGAAACCATGCCGAACTTAGCAGCCTATCCAGGTCTGGACCCTCTAGATCCCTACTATGATAACGATGAATACATTAGGGAGATCTTAGAGAATCCGTACCCTCAGGAGAATCCCATGCCCCAGTACCCAGACCCAGTACCAGCACCTGCACCTACACCCCCAATGAGTGCAGAAAATATGCATGAACTCCGAACTTTCGGAGAAGAAATCTTAGAGAATAGTGAGAGGATGAGGCAGGTAGGAGAACGACTCGTCTGGAAATACAACGAGCGCAATATGGATTACTGGATGAATCCAGATCAGTGAAAGTGATGGTGGAGTTGGTAATAATAATATGTCGTAGTATAGACCACTTGATGGTTAATGATGCATACTAATAGTATAATTTTTATTTCAGTTGTATTGTAATTTTTATTTCCAGTATCAGTGTGTAGTAGATGCATACTATATAAAAATAGAGTAAGTCGCAATGATCGACGCTTTTGACCAAAATGCGTGTCATGTGATTGATAGTATTAAGATATTATCTTGTGATATTAATATGTGGTAAATGTTTAAAATTCAGATGACCGGCCAAGTGAATCAAGAGAATCTGGATAATAACCCGGAAAACCAGAATGACAATGATCTGAATAACGATAATCCAAACAATGATAATAATGGAAACCAAGTGGATAATAGGGTCATCCAACACATAGTGGCACAAGGAATAATAGATGCGATGCCATTTATTATTCAAACGGTTAAGGAAGCGGATAATAAAAGTAAACATAGCAGTAAGCGACCAACTGAACCTAAACACAGCGTGAACAATGGACCCGTACTTCAAGTGCCCATTCCCAAAAAAAAAAAAAGAACCGTGTCTTACGGTTGTTCTTACAAAGAATTCTGGTCATGTAAACCGATGGAATTCTCGGGCAATGAAGGGGCCGTTGCAGTTTTACGCTGGATAGAAAAGACTGAGGCAGTCTTAAGAATAAGTAAATGTGCGGAAGAGGATAAGATAATGTTTGCTTCCAATCTGTTTAAGAATTCAGCCTTAGAATGGTGGAACACTATCCTTCAGTCTAAAGGAAGTGATAGAGTTTACAATATGGAATGGGAGGAGTTTAAAAATATGGTAGAAAGGAAATTTTGCCCTCCTAATGAAAAAGAACAGATAGCAAACAAGTTCCTAAACTTTAGAATGACTAGTGTGGATAGTAAGGGTTATACTAAGTTATTCTTTGAGTATGTCCGAATAGTACCAACCCTTGCTTCACCTGAACCAGTATTAATCTCCTGTTACATCTGGGGATTAATTGGGGAAATAAGACATGTAGTCAAGGCAACTAGACCCCAAACCATAGAAGATGCTGTAGAACTAGCCAATACCTTGACAGATGAATTAGTCCGTACACGAGAAGAGGATCAAAGGAGGAACCTAACCCAGAAGCTTACCCAAGAATTTCGTTCTAGAAATTTTAACCGTGGGAAGAATGTAGGTTCTACCTCTACACCCTATTGCAAATATTGCAAAAAGAAGCATTCTGGAAGATGCTCCATATATTGCAACTTTTGCAAAATATCGGGACACAAGGAGGAAGATTGCAGGAAAAAGATTAGCAACAGGATATGCTACAACTGCGGAGAGCAAGGTCATATCAAGCCTAACTGTCCAAAACTAGCTCCAGCTGCAAACAACAAGAACACTAAAAATGCTAGAGCATTTGTTCTAACTGCAGAAGAAGCAAAGATGATCCCGGATGTGATCGCCGGTACATTTTTAGTTAATGATGTTTTTGCTAAAGTATTATTTGACTCTGGTGCAAACCAAAGTTTTATTAATACTTCATTTTGCAAACTTCTTAATCAGTCATTAACTAAACTTCCACAAGAATGTCTAGTAGAGACAGCAAATGGGGAAACCATTAAGATTTCTGAGATTTTGTAGGGAGCAAGAATAGAAATTCTAAATCAGAAATTTATTGCATACCTTTACCCCATGAATCTGGCAGAATTTGATGTAGTATTAGGAATGGATTGGTTAATAGCCAATAAAGCCAGTATTTTATGTGATCAAAAGTCAATTCAAGTAAATTCACCAAGGGGTGAAAAGATCACAATTAAAGGAAATAAAACCTCTAGATCCACTAAATTCATCTCTGTGATGAAAATAGCAAGTTATATAAGGAAATGGTCATTAGTGTATTTGATTTCCATAATCACTAACACTAAAGGAAAAGAATTAAAAGATATTCTAGTAGTATCCCAGTTTTCAGATGTATTTCCAGAAGAGCTACCAGTACAACCTCCAGATATAGAAGTTGAATTCAGAATCCATTTAATACCAGGGATAACACCAATTGCCAAAGCACCTTACCGTTTAGCACCCGCAGAAATGCAGGAACTGAAAAAACAGTTAGACGAATAGTTAGAAAAAGAATTCATACAGCCAAGTTCATCCCCTGGGGAACGCCGATTTTATTTGTTAAAAACAAGGACGGATCAATGCATATGTGCATTGACTACCGTGAATTGAACAAGGTCACAATTAAGAATCGGTATCCATTACCAAGAATAGATGATCTGTTTGATCAGTTGCAAGGAGCGCGATTTTTCTCAAAAATCGATTTAAGGTCAGGATATCATCAATTAAAGGTACAGGAAGAGGACATTCCTAAGACCGCTTTCAGAACAAGGTATGGCCATTATAAATTTACTGTCATGCCATTTGGTTTAACCAATGCCCCAGCTGCATTCATGGACATGGTGAATCGAATATGTAAGCCATATTTGGATAAATTCATAATTGTCTTTATAGATGATATTCTTATTTACTCTAAAGAGGAACATGCAAAGCATTTGCACGCACTTCTAAGTTTATTGAGAAAAAGAAAAGCTTTATGCTAAATTTTCGATGTGTGAGTTTTGGTTAGAACAGATACAATTTCTTGGACATCTAGTTAATCATGAAGGAATTCATGTAGATCCCACCAAGATCGAGGCAATTACCAAATGCAAAACCCCTGAGTCACCAACCGAGGTTAGAAGTTTCTTAGGATTGGCCGGTTATTATAGAAGATTTATTCGAGATTTTTCTAGAATAGCCATTCCCTTAACTAAGTTAACCTGTAAATCCGTTAAGTTTGAATGGGGACCAAAACAAAAAGAAGCCTTTAGAATCCTTAAGCAAAGATTAACCCACACACCCATACTAGCGTTACCAGAAGGAACTGAAGATTTTGTAATCTATTGTGACGCTTCTAAGTTAGGTTATGGATGTGCATTGATGCAACGTCAAAAGGTTATAGCTTACGCTTCTAGACAGCTTAAGAATCATGAAGAGAATTATTCAACTCATGATCTAGAGTTAGGAGCTATAATTTCCGCCCTTAAGATTTGGAGACATTACCTATATGGTAATAAGTTTACCATTTTCACAGACCATAAGAGTTTAAGGTATGTCTTCGGACAAAAAGAGTTGAATATGAGACAAAGACGCTGGATGGAATTACTTAGTGATTATGATTGTAATATCCAGTATCATGCAGGAAAAGCAAATGTAGTTGCTGATGCTTTAAGCCGAAAGTATCACGAAAAGCCAAAAAGAGTACGTTCTCTTAAGTTAAATCTACACGTAGATTTAAATGAACAGATTAAAAAGGCACAAGAATCAGTAATCAAGGATGATACTGAGAAGTTAAAAGGAATGATTAAGGAATTAGAACAAGGAACAGATGGAATTTGGAGATTCCATAAGAAAAGGATGTGGATACCTAAATTAGGAAACCTACGCCACCGTATATTAGAAGAAGCCCATAAGTCTAAGTATACGATGCATCTTGGAAGTGATAAGATTTATCAGGACTTAAGAAAGAATTTTTGTTGGATAGGAATGAAAAAGGATATAGCAACATATGTTGCAAAGTGTTTAACCTGTTCACAAGTCAAAGCTGAACATCAGAAACCTTCAGGTTTATTGCAACAGTTAGAAATGCCTGTTTGGAAATGGGAATTGATAACAATGGATTTTGTTACTAAATTACCTAAAACCACGAAAGGTAATGATACAATCTGGGTGATTGTAGACAGGCTAACCAAGTCAGCTCATTTCCTACCAATGAAGGAAACTTTCAGTATGGAACAATTAGCTAAATTGTATGTAAATGAAGTAGTTTCTTTACATGGAATTCCTCTATCAATTGTTTCTGACAGAGATAGTCGTTTTACCTCTCATTTTTGGACAAGTTTCCAAAAAGCTATGGGAACCAAGTTAAATCTAAGCACCGCTTATCATCCTCAAACGGACGGACAAAATGAAACGACAATTCAGACCATGGAAGACATGCTTAGAGCTTGTGTAATTGATTTCGGAGGTAATTGGGACGATCACTTACCATTAATAGAATTTTCTTATAATAATAGTTATCACACAAGTATCAATGCTGCACCATTCGAAGCACTTTATGGACGAAAGTGCCGAACGCCAGTCTGTTGGGCAGAAGTTGGAGAAAATCAACTATCTGGACCTGAGATAGTACAAGAAACAACAGACAAAATCATTCAAGTCAAGTAACGACTGAAAACAGCATGTGATCGACAAAAGAGTTATGCTGATAACAGACGAAAGATGTTGGAATTTCAAGTAGGAGATAAAGTATTATTAAAAGTCTCTCCTTGGAAAGGAGTGGTAAGATTCATCAAAAGGGGAAAGCTAAGCCCCAGGTATGTTGGACCTTTTGAGATTATTAGAAGAATAGGACCTGTAGCCTATCAGCTACAACTGCCAGAGGAAATGGCAGGAATACATGATGTATTTCATGTATCTAATCTCAAGAAATGCTTAGCTGATGAATCACTGATAGTACCTCTTAAGGATATAGAGGTAAATGAGCAGTTAAAATTTGTAGAGAGACCTCTACAGATTGAAGATAGAAAAGTCAAGAACCTCAAACACAAGTGATTAGTTCTGGTCAAAGTGAAGTGGGACTCCAAAAGAGGACCAGAATACACATGGGAGCTTGAATCAGAAATGCAAAGAAAATATCCACACTTGTTCCAGTAGACCTCGAGGACGAGTTCTAAAACAAGGTGGGGAGGATATAACAACCCTCCAAAATATTTTCTGACACCCTAATATATTTTAAAATACCCCTATATGTCTTAAAATACACACCGTATGTGAAAACCGAGCCCAAAATATGAAATATCATTAAAAAAATAAAATAAAAACAAGAAAATTGAGGCTGTCGCGGGGCGCGTAGCCCTTGGCTACACCTTACGCGGGCCGCGACAACTATAAGGTCAGATCACACCCGGTGTTGACACGTGGCAACGCGTGTTGAACCTATACCGTGACCCAGATCACCTACGACCTAGACCCCCTACTACGCGGGCCGCGTAGCCTGAGGTCTAACCTTACGCGGGCCGCGAGAGACTCGAATTTCAACCCTATATAAGAGGGCATCGGGCCTTCAGTTGAAACTCGCTCATTTCCTTTTCTTAATCTCGAATTTCTGATAGTAGACACTATACTCGGGTATAATATCCCCCTAATTAACGAAGTTCTGCCCCATTGTAAGTATTATAACCCCGGTTACATATTAGATACGCTGCCCGATTGATACAGGGTTCCGTAACGACTGTCGTGGTTCTGCCCGACGTAGTTGTTGGAATGCCGTCTCGGGGAGGGTATCGTTAATATAAATAAAGGGTTTTTATACTAACATATGTACAATTTGTGTAAATTATAGATAATCACCAGGAAATCTAAGACAGCAATGTGAGTAATCCTTCTTTTTGTGTAAACCTTTTTGTGAGTAATCTCCTTTTTGTAAACTGTTTTACAAAACCCTTTATATTTTACAATGTGATTAAGCAGTGATTGAGTCTTTGTAGTTCTTCAATTACTGCCGGTATGTTGGGGTTTTGTATACAAAATGTGGAACACGTTACCATTGGACAACGAGTTAGCCAATGTGTAATATGACCCACCAGTCAGGATTGACAGTACTGAAGGAGTAATTGTGTAGAAATAAACAATGGGATAGCTCTCAATACTGTGTTAATTGATAAAACTCTTCTTGATTAAATTGGGATTCCCTCACCAGTATTTCCCAATGACAAATGTTTTTAAAATGCGTTTCAGGTAACAAAATGTGAAAGCCAAATTAGAAGAAAGCCAGCTTAAGAGCACTAACGGCTTGGAAAAATGTGGCTATAAAAGTTACCTAAAAGACGATGTTTTAAATTCAATAAAATAGGGTTTATCCCTATAAACATGTTGTAATAAGAAACTTAGGTGTTACCCATGTAATTATTAATATAAAATATGGTGGTTTTACTCTGATAAACATTTCCTAACTACGGTCCTGATGAAATTTCCGCTGCCAAATTGATAAACAAATGATACCACCAACACTGAGTTCGCGTGCGCCCGTTCCCGGGACAGATAAGGGGGCGGGGGTTGCGACACTGTTCATTCACTTCTAAAATTAATATATAGGTCATATATAGGTAAAGTGGTTTGGTTGTGCATTTCTCCGAGTGACCCGAGCCATTTAACTCGGTTAACAAATAACAAAATAAAACAAAACTAAGATGGCAAAAACAAAACAAAACTTAATTAGTTTATGCCACGATACAGAGTTTCACATTTCACACGTAAGAACATGTGTTGTGGCAGTGTGTTAAGATAACTCTATATGATTGTGTAATATGTTATTTGCTATTATAAAAAGTAAATAAACCCCGTCCCTATGTGCTCTCGTGCCCCACCGGTCGCGATGTTCCGTACCCCCTTTGCCAACGTGACGGGGCTTATCACCCAAACCACATTTTCACAATGCATAGCCTTATGTAACTAGGAACTTGTGTGTTCCAAGATGCACCAATGCTTGTTTCCTATCTTCTTTTATGTGTAAAATCTAACAATGTTTTATGCGGTTTTTATTGTTCTCAAGATAAAAATTCATTTTAAAAATAACATGCCCTTATTTAGACCCCCCCCCCCCCCTCCCCGGGCTCTGGCTCGTCCCACACCGCCCCCTCCGGGGTCGTCAAGTCGCAAACGGCATAATGAAGACGGAAGCGACGAGGTGTTTGGTTAGCTGATTGTATGAAAAGGTGGGCCCCTCAAGTTTGTTCTCTTTCTCTCCTTTATTATATATTGGTTTTTTTAATTAAATTGGGTAGTCCTCCACACCCTTGGGTAGTCCCCAAAGGGATGATCCTCCACCCAATGTGACGTGACGCCTACGTGACGGATAGTCCCTAAAGGGGCTACCCAAACCACACCCCATGGTCTTATACAAGTTTTATATAAATATTTTTTTCATGATCAAAAGTTTTATAAATGCTATATTGTAGTTTGACTTTGATAAATCTAATTAAAAAAATAAGTTTTTAAAGTTGTTTTATATTTTAATACACTTAAAATCGTGTAACCCGAGCAAAATGCATTTAGCCCATTTATTTAATCAAATAGGATGGTGGGTGGTGAATAGGTTACAATCAAATTTTAAGGTGTTGAATAAGTTAGCATGTCTTTAACTAAACGGATTAATGAATCGAAGTGTTTAATTAAATGGATTAAACATATTACCTTTAACTTACTTATTTAATATTTTTTTTGAACGGCCAACGAATCATTCAAATGAGCTACTAGCGAAATTCACCACATTGGGATACACTCGCCTTCCGAACCGGGGAAAAACCCTCACCTAGGGCCTAAGCTCGTGAACACTCGCCCGAAGGCACGACAGTGCGGTGAGGTAAAACCCGTTCAGTTCAAGGATCGAACTAGCGATCGCCGACTACTCGTCTAGTCTCCCATCATCATCAGGTGCCGCAGAAACTAAATGCCGAGGGCAGGAATTGAACCTGGATCACTTGAAACACCAGGTCTCTCCCTTACCACTCCACCACTAGCTGATTGGCAACTTAGTAATTTAATTAAACATGACATGTTTATTATATGAGTTAGCTATGAAACCTAAACACGGTGATTATAAATTTAGGTCAGGCATATAATTACCACCTCAACATTTTGTTGACACAAATTTGAGTTGGATTGTCGAAACATTAATTATAGTCATCATTGTATGTTTGGCTCTAAGATCTTCCTTTGGGTATTATAATATCGTAACCTCTCTCTCGAAATATTATCTTCCTTCACAATGTGGCTTGAAACTTCCGCTCATCTCGAGTCGAGACCATCACATAGTCAGGGGCGGACTTAGGTGTTGTGGTGGGTGGACGGGCACACCCCTTGAACAAAAAGCTTTAATGTATTTTATAAGCAAAAATCCCAATCACGCCCATTGGAAAAGTTGGTTGCAGCCCTCGTTCACACCCTCCCAAAAAATAATTCATGAGTACACCATTAAAGTCACCACATACATCACATTCTCCGTGACCACCACCACATATAGTTTGCTTTGTAGTGACTTTGTGGCAAATGAAATCATTAAAAGACTTATCAAATAAAATAAACGAGTTATAAAAAAGCCACGGAAAAGGGAGGTGCATGGTTGCTATGGTTTAATCCATGTCAACCATGGTGGTTTCCTAAGGGGGTGTGTAGCACATCATCCACCATCCTAGTTGGCAATACATGACTCATCTCATGCCCCCATACCCCTTAGACCACACGATGCGGGCGTGGGTCGGAGGCGTTTATGTCTTTCCACGCCGCACACACTGCACCGCACCCGACGTTTTCCACAACGTTGAGTTATGGGCTTGGAGAATTCCACCGGCGTTGAGTTTATAAGTGGAAGTAGCCGTTTTACCCAACGGCTAGTAAAAAAAACAAATTTTAAAATTTTTTCAATCTTTTTATTTATAAATACACGATTACACTCTCTCAAAAAATCTCAACTTTTTATATAACTCTCAACACTCTCTTACAAAAATCTCAACTTTCATTTTATTACAATACCGGTTATTCCATGGATCCTAGAAGAAGACATCACGTTATGCGGATCGTGGGTCACGGTGGTGAACAGCCAAGGGCCTCCGTTACGCACGTCTTCGTTTTGGGAACAAGTTTATAAAGAACTTTGTACGTAGGGGTGAGGCCATCCGATCTAAGGATGCACTTTATTCACGTTTTCGGATGATTCATATTGATTGTACGAGATTTGAAGGGATTCTCAACGGCGTGGACAACGACAATGGTGAGCTAAACGAAGTCGACATCATCCAAGTCCCTCTAGTCGAGTTCCATAACGGGTACGGGCGTGACTTTAACTTTTTAATATTATGTAATGTCTTTAATTTTTAAGTTATATGATTAATAGTACTAATTGGTTTTTATTTAAATTTCATAGATTTTTATATAATTTTTAAATATAATTAATAATAAAAAGTGTGTGCCACGTAACGCCACCTTTCCACACTTCCTTTTTTTCTCCACATGTCGAATAACGCCCAAGTTTCAAACCCCTTCACACCATCTGATCTTAGCCTTATAAATATACCATTTATCCGGTTTTAGTTTTATATGTACCATTTATCCGGTTTTATATCTTCATATAGAAGTTTTGTAGTTAAAAATAAAAATATTATATACAAAGTTATAGTGTCTATGATGTCAGTATTTCGTTAATTACTTTTATAATAAAACTAAGAGTAAACTGCCATTTTAGTACCTGAGGTTTGGTCACTTTTGCCACTTTAGTCCAAAACTCAAATCTTTTGCATCTGGGTCCTTGTGGTTTCAATTTTATTGCCATTTTGGTCCAAAAGTGAAATCAGGTCATATTTACTTATAAAATCCTGCTATTTTGTCTTTTTTCTCATGGGCAAAATGGTAATTTATGCACCTACATAAATTGATAAACTGCAAATGAGTTCCTAGATTGACTTTATGATTCCTTTCCAACTATTATCAATTTTCAAAAGCAGATAAACAGCAACACCTACCTAAAATGAGTTCCAGAATTGACTTTGTGATTCCTTTCCAACTATTATCAATTTTCAAAAGCAGAAAATTATAAACTCAAATACCTAAGTTAATCATCACTTTCAATTTTCAGAAACAAAAAATCATAA
Source organism: Helianthus tuberosus (assembly GCA_030545235.1). Classification (NCBI taxonomy): domain Eukaryota; kingdom Viridiplantae; phylum Streptophyta; class Magnoliopsida; order Asterales; family Asteraceae; genus Helianthus; species Helianthus tuberosus. Next base: position 201,775,119 of record CM060364.1, on the reverse strand, counting down.
ACTCAAACATCCAAAATTGGTCCTCACTATCAATTTGCAGAAACAAAATATCATAAACTCAAACATCCAAAACTGATCCTCACACAAATAGTACCTACCTGCACTCGCCGGATATGGTTATCAGATGCCGGAAATAACATTGTTCCCCGGAGAAACGTAAATAAAGGGTTAATGCCTCATCTTACTTGTCAATATCCAGTCCCTACCGTCACTGATCCAGTCGAATCTAACATATGGAAAGTAAAACTAGTCATCGGAGTAAGCCGGAATTTGACCGGAACCCTAGCCGCCATCGTTGGGTCGGCAGTTAGGTCTACATAGAGCGCTCGTCATTGCTGGTTTTGAGCCATTCCACCTCGTTCATGGTGGTGGTGGTTCAATCAGTGGTGTTCTTGAGAGAGAAAGAGAGAGAGGTGGTGGGTTGGTGGAGGGTGGTGACTGGTGGCAGCATGTGGTGACGGCGACATTTGGTGGATGTGGGTTTTCTGTGTGCAGATCCAATGCTAATGGGTTTTTTTTGTGTGCATATAGGAAATATCTTATTTTGGACCAAAATTGCAATAAAACTAAAACCACAGGACCCAGATGCAAAAGTTTGAATTTTGGACTAAAGTGGAAAAAGTGACCAAACCTCAGGGACCAAAATGGCAGTTTACTCTAAAATTAATATCCTAAAAATTTCCAAAGTATAATAAGTTTTTTTTTTTTTTTGAAATGTAACTTTTATAAAAATACCAAGAACGACCCGAAAAAAACAAGGCCGACTCACAAAAACAACTTACAAATAAAGGGTTAATGCCTCATCTTACTTGTCAATATCCAGTCCCTACCGTCACTGATCCAGTCGAATCTAACATATGGAAAGTAAAACTAGTCATCGGAGTAAGCCGGAATTTGACCGGAACCTTAGCCGCCATCGTTGGGTCGGCAGTTAGGTCTACATAGAGCGCTCGTCATTGCTGGTTTTGAGCCATTCCACCTCGTTCATGGTGGTGGTGGTTCAATCAGTGGTGTTCTTGAGAGAGAAAGAGAGAGAGGTGGTGGGTTGGTGGAGGGTGGTGACTGGTGGCAGCATGTGGTGACGGCGACATTTGGTGGATGTGGGTTTTCTGTGTGCAGATCCAATGCTAATGGGTTTTTTTTGTGTGCATATAGGAAATATCTTATTTTGGACCAAAATTGCAATAAAACTAAAACCACAGGACCCAGATGCAAAAGTTTGAATTTTGGACTAAAGTGGAAAAAGTGACCAAACCTCAGGGACCAAAATGGCAGTTTACTCTAAAATTAATATCCTAAAAATTTCCAAAGTATAATAAGTTTTTTTTTTTTTGAAATGTAACTTTTATAAAAATACCGAGAACGACCCGAAAAAAACAAGGCCGACTCACAAAAACAACTTACAACGTATACATCGGAAATTTACACCACTCTTCCCACACAATTCTTTTATATTTTGATCTATTTCTAAACCAAAGAAACCCTATCGACTTTATATCCCCCAAAATGTCGACGCTCCTACCTATCCCGTTGGAAAAAAATTTCTCATTCTTAGCCCTCCAAATACACCAACACCCTACCATGATAAGCCCTTTAATCACCCTCTCTTCCTCCCTTTTGAGCCTGCAAACCGATAGGAACTCTGCCACGTCTTTGAAATCAAAAGCGAACATCGCCTGTCTATATATGTCGGTGGGTGCAATTTACTGATAAGTAGCGGGAGAAATTATACTACATCTTAAAAGAGAAAGCGACCAATTTCTCTATCTTTGTCTATATATGTTGGTACGGTACGGCTCGGTACCGGTCGGTACAGAAAAAGACAAAAAAGAAAGCAAAATAAGTTGTTGTGTATATAAAACCTCATTCAAACGAAATAAAGTTTACTTACTGTGTGTATGAAAAGTAATCTAAACGGTACAATTACTTGCATTGCTACGTTGGTACAGGATTTGATGAGCTCGGTACCAACCGGTACCGAAAATACCGTTACCGAAATCCCCAAAAATGTGTACCGGTACCGAATATACCTGGTACGGTACGGTACGGTACGGCTCGGTACCGGTCGGTACTGGTACGACACCGGTATTTGAGGGTAAAAATCGGTGAATTCCGGTGCCGAGCCGGTACCGAAAATACACCCGATTTGGTAAAAGCAGGTACCGGTACCCAATACTATTTGTTCATCCCTTAATGAAGTTACTGTTCATTCACTTCTAAAATTAATATATAGGTAATGTGGTTTGGTTGTGCGTTTCTCCGAGTGACCCGAGCCATTTAACTCAGTTAACAAATAACAAAATAAAATAAAACTAAGATGGCAAAAACAAAACAAAAGTTAATTAGTTTATGCTACGATACAGAGTTTCACATTTCACACCTAAGAACATGTGTTGTGGCAGTGTGTTAAGATAACTCTATATGATTGTGTAATATGTTATTTGCTATTATAAAAAGTAAATCAACTCCGTCCCTATGTGCTCTCGTGTCCCACCGGTCGCGATGTTCCGTACCCCCTTTGCCAACGTGACGGGGCTTATCACCCAAACCACATTTTCACAATGCATAGCCTTATGTAACTAGGAACTTGTGTGTTCCAAGATGCACCAATGCTTGTTTCCTATCTTCTTTTATGTGTATAATCTAACAATGTTTTATGCGGTTTTCATTGTTCTCACCTAGGGCCGAAGCTCGTGAACACTCGCCCGAAGGCACGACAGTGCGATGAGGTAAAACCCGTTTAGTTCAAGGATCGAACTAGCGATCGCCGACTACTCGCCTAGTCTCCCATCATCATCAGGTGCCGCAGAAACTAAATGCCGAGGGCAGGAATTGAACCTGGATCACTTGAAACATCAGGTCTCTCCCTTACCACTCCACCACTAGCTGATTGGCAACTTAGTAATTTAATTAAACATGACATATTTATTATATGAGTTAGCTATGAAACCTAAACACGGTGATTATAAATTTATATCAGGCATATAATTACCACCTCAACATTTTGTTGACACAAATTTGAGTTGGATTGTCGAAACATTAATTATAGTCATCATTGTATGTTTGGCTCTAAGATCTTCCTTTGGGTATTATAATATCGTAACCTCTCTCTCGAAATATTATCTTCCTTCACAATGTGGCTTGAAACTTCCGCTCATCTCGAGTCGAGACCATCACATAGTCAGGGGCGGACTTAGGTGTTGTGGTGGGTGGACGGGCACACCCCTTGAACAAAAAGCTTTAATGTATTTTATAAGCAAAAATCCCGATCGCACCCATTGGAAAAGTTGGTTGCAGCCCTCGTTCACACCCTCCCAGAAAATAATTCATGAGTACACCATTAAAGTCACCACACACATCACATTCTCCGTGACCACCACCACATATAGTTTGGTTTGTAGTGACTTTGTGGCAAATGAAATCATTAATAGACTTATCAAACAAAATAAACGAGTTATAAAAAAGCCACGGAAAAGGGAACAAAGAAATGAAAAGGAAGTAGGAAAGGTCTTGGTCAATATTGGAGGACTTTAACCCTTATTAAAAGCGTGAGAGAATAAGAAACATTTCAATTTTTATAAATATTGACGAATTGTTATGAATTATTAGCAGACATATAGGCCCCACCCATTTTGTTTTATTTCTTTTGTTTTCTATAAATCATTCAATGATTCTTTGATTGAAGGAGAGGAAGGTGTTAATGAGCATAACGTCGTCGTTAAGTGTGCTGAGATTCAGAATGCTATTTCTGAAGATGTCATATGATTGTGAAAGAAGAGAAGAATAGAGAAAGATATATAGAGGAAGTTTTGATCTCAATCTCTTAAGTTTTATAACACGTTATCAGCACGAAGCTCTAACCAAGGTAAGGTTCAAGCAATCATAATCAAAGTAAGCTTTTGATTAATATATATAAACTATAATTATTATGATAAACTAATACAAGTGTAGATGTATTTTACGATGAACACATGATTGTTGTTGGACTACAAAACGTAATATTTCTTTTTATAACGTGGGATTGTTTTCCTTTAGGAGACCCAGTTATCCAGACACTCCTATCATAAAAACATCTAAGTCTCATACTTAATAATAAAAATAAAGAGACCGAAATTCTTGATAGCACTTGTATTTTTATATATCTAACTTTTATTTATACACACATACTAACATTTAATTTAGAGTTTAAATATTTTAAAAACAATTAAACCAGAATTTAATTTATTTCAGGTGTAAGAATTTCATATATTTAAATATATACATATATGGGTTGAAAGCCTAAGGGTGCACCAGTGGGTTGTAAAACCATACACCTTTAGGATGATCTTTTAGATCCCGTTTCTTCTTTATATATATGTATATTTATAATATAGTTATGTGATAAATTAAAATTAGTACAGGGAACCTATTGCTCTGGAGATATAATAATTATGGGACTACTAACATTTATTTATGCAATATAACATTTACTAGCTACAATGAACTGTTTCAAAACGTAACATGGAAGCCTTAACCAAACGTATGGTGTAAGCTTAAATTTTCTTATCTATATAAGAAACTCACTACTCGAGCTAATCTACACATAAGCTACAACTTCTGATATAATTCAACACATACCCAAAATAACCCGTACCCAAATTTTTCTTAGTTTCAACAAAACCAAATTTTCAAATGGCAAATCTTCCAGTAGCATATGTTGAATCTTCACATGCAGCAAACATTCATCGATTCCTTCGGTTTACTGATTTACCCAATCGTGAGAGGTATCAAAAACTCAAGAATCTTGAAGTTTTTTCTATTAGCGGTATTGATTGGTATCAAATGGAAATGTTTGATCCAAGTGGTTTACTGGCGAGATTACTACCACGTAATACGCCCTGGCGTCGTTTCTTCGACATCCTAGAACCGTCATACGATGAACTTGTATATGAGTTCTTGTCCACTTTCTATTTCAAATATGATAAAAGTCTTACCGATGAATCTATTCATTTTCGACTTTGTGGACAATTTCATAATATGTCATTAACAGAATTTGCAGTTCATCTGGGCATATATACAGATGAAGAAGTTAAACAACCTATATTTACGGAGGCATCAACCTCTTATTCCTCTGAGGAAATGAAAGAATATTGGCTAGGCCATTCATCGAAAGGGTGGTGTAACAATAATAATTCTATGAAATTCACAGACCCTCGTTATCAATATATGCACCGTGTTTTAGCCAACACTATCACTGGGCGCAAGAATAATCAACATAGGGTTAGTACTACCGACCTTTTCCATCTGCATAGTATTTTTGAGCAAGTTCCTTGTAATATTGCCCACGAGCTTGCTACATATCTTTAAATCAACAAACAAATCCTCTGAGAAGTCTCATGGGAGGGTCTTACATTACAAAAATAGCAAAATCATTAGGTGTCTTAAGTGGTCAGATTATCCAAGGATTATCTCCACCAAAGGCATCTGGGATTGTAAATTTTAACACTGTTAGGCTAACCCCTGTTCATAATTATATACTAAATCAACCATTCCAGTCAGAGGAAGCTCAAGTTATCTTAGAAAGTACCTCAACACAAAATTTACAACAATCATTGTTGCAGCTTCCTCAACCGTCTTTTTATCGATTTGATCTACAACCACAGCTGCCACCCGTACAAGAACATATTACAACTAACCTATCTCAACCACTAGCACCGAACATATTACAAAACATCTCACCTTTAGTTTTCGAGGAAGATTCAACGATGCAACAAACTTTGTTTGATGAAAACATGATATTCCAAGAGCAGTTAGCATCAGAATCATTTTTGCAATCACCATTACCGCAACAGTTTTTCCAATCACTATTAAACGAAGTAGAACAACAGCTGCCACCAATTAATATAACAGAACCATGTACGGTACCTCAAATGAATCTACCTTCAGATTCAATAGGAGTCGAAGTGGCTAGGTTAAACGACCAGATTCGAAATTTGTCTAAACAAATAAAACGGCTGACAGAAAGAAATAAATGGTTGGAAGACACGCTAAAACAAATAGCTAATAGTATGCAACTAACTCTACCACCTTCACCACCTTATGGTCCTGAGTCTGAATTTGATTCATTATATGATTAATTTCAAATGTAAGTTTGTTCATATCATAATAGACTATCAAATTATTATGATTAAATTATTTAATACATACATTCTATTTTGTGTTTTTACTTACAAGTAATACATATATGATCATAAATAAGAAGTTTATGAATCATAATCAGTTGGCATGACCGGTTAGACCACACCGAGTAAAATGATAATGTGAAATGTATTGAAGAACTAACAGATCCTTCCAGAAAATTATAAAATGTAATTTTTGTTCTCAAGAAAAGTTAATCAATGAAAGTAGGGTGTGAATCCCTAAGTATTCTGGAATAAGCAAAGGATATACATATCCAACATGATACCATTTAGTGTTTTAAATCGATGCATCGTCTAAATGGTTATCAAATCCACAACCTGAAGTTTGTGTGATTGTGGCTTAGCTAATGTGATAGCAAGCATATTATTCCAGATTGATATAATGATTTTGATAATAAATCAATTTCACATAATGATCATTGCAATACACGTAAAGCTTCATGTAGTTTATACATGATTTATCGAGACAATCACTGGCTGTGTTTGCTAAGTGTATGATCATGAGAGCAAAAGTTCATGTATCAATTCATATAATGCCAATATATTGTAATATTTTCTCCCCATTATAATTGGGTTTTGGTCAGAAACCAAATATGATTTTGATTATGCGATATATATTGAAATTGATCCACCACGACGCACAAATATGGGACCTTAAAAGGTGATTGGGAATATAGCATTTAACGAAAGAGTTATTTATGGTTCAGTTTATTAATATCCATCTAAATGGACTGACATTCCCAACATTAGGGGGAGATAACAAGCAGTTGAAAAGTGAAATAAATTATCATGCCATCTTGATCCTCAGACTATAAACTACGAACTAGAAGTTTAAAGTATAATTCATTTACCAATATTAAAGAACAAATTACCAGATAAGTTCACTGACCTAAATAGAGTGACTAAGTAAGTCACATAATCAACTGCTTATGCTCCAGTTATATTTGTGTCCCAAGAGGACAACCACATATTTTTGTAATGAGTTTATTGCACGCCTAAAGCGTGGTAGACTAGTTGATTCCAATAATAAAATTCCTCGAAAATTGGAGCAAGTAATTAAGATGGTCAAGTCAAGGTTATAGTAATAAGATCTCCTGAAGAGATAATAGACATGATGGTTCAAGAAGAACCTCAGGTACCTGAAAATAAAGAGATCTCGATAAGTTGTATCATGTCTAAGATATGTATGGAATCAAAATAAAAATCGACGTCGTTATACTTTTGTATATAATATAGCGCTTAAAATGATTAAATGATGAGGATCAAGATTTAAGATCTGCCTATGAATGAATATTAAGAAATGATTGGCCAAAATACAAAGACACAAATAGGCAGAGTTTAGTTCTCTAATGGAATGGAAAGTTTCTGGACCAACAGTCCATACAACTAAAGTTGTAAAATATGTTGGATACAAAATTTTCTTTTACGCGAATCATGTGAAAATCAAATTAAGTGATATAAGTCAAAATTGGTGGCACAATAATTATCACAAAGACCTATGATTGATTATGAAAAAACGCATTCTCCAGTGGTGGATATAATAACTTTCCAATATCTGATTAGTCTGATAATATATTAAGAGAAAATTAACATGCATCTTATGAATTTTTATATATCATGTGGTACTACAAAATACATGAAAATTCATGAAGGATTTAAATTATCAAAATCGTGTAAAGTAAGTTCTCGGGAACATTATGATCATTGTACACAAATTCATACATTGACACGATATAAAGAATTCCCTCATAGATTGATAATGTCAGAAGCTTTGATATCAAAACCTTAAGAACATACTATATCAAGTTCACAAAATAGGTATGGACTAAAATAATCTGGTCGAGTGTTGTACAACTCGAGATATTCGGATAAAGAGGGATATACGTGTGATTAAATTAGCCATGTTTTTATCAAAAATTTACTTTTAAAAGTTCACTATAATCAAAGTTTACAGTGATGATGTCTACACATCATCGAGAGAAACTGCCGAGCTTTTAGAGTGATAATTTTTGAAAGACCTTGACATAATGTAATTATTGTTCGACCTGTAGTTCGGGCATGAGGGTAAGTCCATCTAGAATATATCGGGTCGGTTTAGTATGAACAAAGCTTATCCTTTATGTACGTTAAAGGTTGTTCAGTCACTTGCTATAACAGATGACTACTTTGATCTCCTACCAAAGTTGAGATTCCGAGTCAAGAAATATTATAGATAATCACAATTGTGCACTAATATTTCTTGCTAGCTATACATGCTTATATACATATATATCTTGGATGAATTTATTGGAGTGATATCGCATGTGTCAAACAAGGAGACATTAGAATATGTTAAAACAAATATTTTGATACAACAAAGGTATGTAAGTTATGAGATTATATTTTACTAACTCATCGAAACAATTTATGTTAGCTTTGTAAATGCAGGGAATATAATAACATATAGTTGTGGATCATATGGTATTTGTTTACATGAAGCACCAGGAATCTCATATAAAGACCATATAACATTGATCAACACAAAGGATTATACACATCAAGGAATGAAGTGGAAAAATATTAACTAAAAGATCTACGCAGAAGGCTTAAACGATACATAATGAAATCAGGGGGAGTATTACAAAAGTATCATGAGAGACAACATGCACTGCACTCTTTTTCCCTTAGCTATGGTTTTGTCCCACTGGGTTTTCCTAGCAAGGTTTTTAACGAGGTAGCATGTCAAAGCCAAACACCAAAGTTGTAGAACAACATACCACAAGGAGCTAATGATTTATTCATCAAACAAATAAATGGGCATATGTCTGAGGGGGAGTGTTATGAATTATTAGCAGACATATAGGCCCCACCCATTTTGTTTTATTTCTTTTGTTTTTTTATAAATCATTCAATGATTCTTTGATTGAAGGAGAGGAAGGTGTTAATGAGCATAACGTCGTCGTTAAGTGTGCTGAGATCCAGAATGCTATTTCTGAAGATGTAATATGATTGTGAAAGAAGAGAAGAATAGAGAAAGATATATAGAGGAAGTTTTGATCTCAATTTCTTAAGTTTTATAACACGAATAAGTTTCTTTCTTTTGGTGTTTTTAGGTTGGGTCATGACCCTCAATATCACCATTACCTTCTAGGGATGAGCAAATACCGATACCGTCCCGATCCCGACCAATACCGATCCCGAATTTTGTGTAAACTTGGTACCGATACCGGTTTCGAAATACGTCGGTTCGGGACGTTATCGGTATTTTAAGGGTAAAAGTCGGTATTTTACCGATACCGTACCGATACCGAAAAATCACAAAAGTGGATACCGTTTCCGGTACCGAAAACAGATCGAGATCGGGATTTCGGGATGGGATCGGGACGGTATTTTATACCCTTTGCTCATCCCTATTACCTTCTATGTCACCCCACTTTCATCAATCATCTAAATCCATCATCCGGTGTTGTCATTACCTAAACCATCATCCCTACTTTCATCTACCATCTAAATCTATTATCCTATATATTTAACTAATTAAGGAAAGGGAGGTGCATGGTTGCTATGGTTTAATCCATGCCAACCATGGTGGTTCCCTAAGGGGGTGTGTAGCACATCATCCACCATCCTAGGTGGCAATACATGACTCATCTCATGCCCCCATACCCCTTAGAACACACGATGCGGGCGTGGATCAGAGGCGTTTATGTCTTTCCACGCCGCACACACCGCACCGCACCCGACGTTTTCCACAACGTTGAGTTATGGGCTTGGAGAATTCCACCGGCGTTGAGTTTATAAGTGGAAGTAGCCGTTTTACCCAACGGCTAGTAAAAAAATAAATTTTAAAATTTTTTCAATCTTTTTATATATAAATACACAATTACACTCTCTAAAAAAATCTCAACTTTTTATATAACTCTCAACACTCTCTTACAAAAATCTCAACTTTCATTTTATTACAATACCGGTTATTCCATGGATCCTAGAAGAAGACATCACGTTATGCGGATCGTGGGTCACGGTGGTGAACAACCAAGGGCCTCTGTTATGCACGTCTTCGTTTTGGGAACAAGTTTATAAAGAACTTTGTACGTAGGGGTGAGGCCATCCGATCTAAGGATGCACTTTATTCACGTTTTCGGATGATTCATATCGATTGTACGAGATTTGAAGGGATTCTCAACGGCGTGGACAACGACAATGGTGAGCTAAACGAAGTCGACATCATCCAAGTCCCTCTAGTCGAGTTCCATAACGGGTACGGGCGTGACTTTAACTTTTTAATGTTATGTAATGTCTTTAATTTTTAAGTTATATGATTAATAGTACTAATTGGTTTTTATTTAAATTTAATAGATTTTTATATAATTTTTAAATATAATTAATAATAAAAAGTGTGTGCCACGTAACGCCACCTTTCCACGCCCCTTTCCACACTTCCTTTTTTCTCTCCACATGTCGAATAACGCCCAAGTTTCAAACCCCTTCACACCATGTGAACTTAGCCTTATAAATATACCATTTATCCGGTTTTAGTTTTATATGTACCATTTATCCGGTTTTATATCTTCATATAGAAGTTTTGTAGTTAAAAATAAAAATATGAGTTAAATGCCTGGATAGCCCTGTGGTTTGGTCTTTTTTCACCTGTAGTCCTTAACTTTCTAAAATTATCTCTATAGTCCTCAACTTTTCAATTTCCGTTCCCGGGTAGTCCTTGGCGCGGATGAGGGTTAGCTTTCTCAGTTAAGTGGGTGTGAAATTACTAAAATGCCCTTCATTAAAAAATAACATGTAAATAAAACATACATCTTTATACTACTTATCTCTATCAACCTTTCTTCTCTCTCACACTAAAACCACCACCACCGTCACCTCCGGCGAGATGTTTCTCCTCCGGCAACGGCCTTATCTTCTCCGGCGAGTTACCACGCCACGAAATCATGGGCTCATATTCAAACGGTTGATCAGATGGCAAGAGATCGACAACTCTCCCCATGAAACCTAGATCTCTGTTGCCAGAGCCTGAGCAATTTAACTTTCAACTTATTCATAGTTTAATCCAACCATACAGAAATTTATGCACTACATATTGTTAATTGGTAAAGTGAAAACAATTTTACCAGTAACAAAAATTATAACCAAAATATGATAAATAAGAACCAAGAGAGGGTTAGATATGCTAATAATCAAAACAAAGAGGAACGAACCGCTTTGGCCGCAAACATCGCAGTTGCGCTCTGTTATCAAAACAAAAATCTCTCTCACTTTACCCTCTGTTTAATTGTTGAGGTATATATTTATGGTTGTTGAATTTAGAGAGAGATGTGTGGATGAGGAGAGAGAGTAGATAGAGCGGTAAACCCTAAAACCACAATTATGAGTCGCCATCTCTTCAACCAACCTTCTTCTTCTTTAATCCCACACATACAATACATAAACTGTAAATCTATATTTGAGCCGCACATCACAAAGTAACTCGCCGGAGAAGAATGATCTCGCCGGAGGTGACGGTGGTGGGTTTTAGTGTGAGAGAGAAGAAAGGTAGATATGTAACGGGGTCCAGCCTTGGGGCTACGACTTAATATTAGAAAAACTGAGTTATTTTGGCCGACATGTAACGGGGTAAAGGTACGGCAAGGGCTTTTTCCCAGTGAGATTGGGAGGCCGGAGAGAGGTGTTAAACTGCTAGGAGGGGCAGTCAGCCGTGATGCCAGTTTTATTAGTGGATTAGCGGCTAAGAGGGCAACGCGTGCTGTTGACATTATGGGACACCTTCCTTTGTTGCGGGATCCTCAAAGCGAACTTCTCTTGTTTAGATCTTGTATGGGGGTTGCAAAGTTGCGATTTGGTTTGCGAACTTGCCAGCTCCCCTTTGTGGATGATGCTGTTTCACGTTTTGATAAAGGTCTTCGGGAGGCAATAGAAGACATTGTCGTATGTGGGGGGCCTTTTTTGGTGAACTCCAGTGGCGGATCGCGACTTTGCCGATGCGGCTTGGTGGGTTGGGCCTTCTCTCGGCCCGAGATGTGGCTGGCTATGCCTTTGTGGCTTCCAGGTCTCAATCTTGGGAGTTGCAGGACCACATCTTACGTAACAGTGGGGTTGCTAACACTGACCCGGATTATGCCAGCGCCTTGGAACGGTTGCAAGAATCTCTCCCTGACTTTGATCTCGGCGGTTTCTCAAACAAGGACACCGCCCCCAAAAAGCCACAGAAAACTTTGGCGAATGCCCTTTGTTGTCGAATCGCACAAAGTTTGGGAGAAGATTTCCATTTGTCACCTCGCCAGAAAGCCGTTATTGAATGCCTACAGAGGCCTCACGCTCAGGATTTCTTAACTGTTATTCCTATTGAAGGTCTGGGTCAACGTATGTCAGCGGTTGAGTACCGGTCAATCCTTAAGTACCGTCTGATGATCCCCATGTTCCCGAATAATGAAACTTGCCCAGTCTGCCATAAATCATGCCTAGATAAATACGGGGAGCATGCGTTACACTGTAGAGAGTTGCCGGGGTTTAAGTATCGCCATGACTTTGTTCGAGACGCGTTAATGGATATCCTTAGACGAGCAGGGATCTCGGCAAAGAAAGAGGCACCGATTAATTTTCTTACAGACCCGGCGGAAGGGAGGTCCACCCTACGCCCGGCTGACGTGCTAGTTTTTGGTTGGGAGGGCGGGAAACATGCTTGTGTCAATCTCACAGGTGTATCCCCCCTAGCCGGGTTCCGGGAAAATGGGTTTGTGGCGGGGCAAGCGGTACTTAAAGCAGGGTCAAAGAAGGTGGAAAAGCACGCGAAAGCTTGTGAGGATAATCAGCATGCCTTTGTCCCCTTGGCGTTTGACACGTTCGGCTCCTTGGCGCCGGAGGCGGTTTGGTTCTTGGCTAGAGTTCAGCGTGTGGTCCACAGCAACTTTTCGACCCCTCAAGGGCGAGGCTTTGTTTTTAGCAGATTAGGGTTTTCTATTCAGAAGGGGATGGCGGCGCAGTTTGTTGCCCGTCTACCTGCTATCCTTATGTAACTTCATTGTTGGATATTACTTGATTGGCTAAAATTAAAATTTATTTGATATGAAGGTAATTTAGTAAAAAGGTAGATAGAGATAGGAGTAGAGATATATGTTTTATTTATATGTCATTTTTTAATGAAGGACATTTTAGTAATTTCACACCCAGTTAACTGAGAAAGCTAACCTCCATCCGCGTCAGTGACTATCCGGGAACGAAAATCGAAAAGTTTGGGACTATAGAGGTAATTTTAGAAAATTAGGGACTAAAGGTGAAAAAAAGGCAAACACATGGACTATCCGGGCATTTAACTCTAAAAATATTATATACAAAGTTCTAGTGTCTATGATGTCAGTATTTTGTTAATTACTTTTATAATAAAATTAATATCCTAAAAATTTCCAAAGTATAATAAGTTTTTTTTTTTTTTTTTTGAAATGTAACTTTCATAAAAACACCGAGAACGACCCGAAAAAAACAAGGCCGACTCACAAAAACAACTTACAACATATACTTCGGAAATTTACACCACTCTTCCCACACAATTCTTTTATATTTTGATCTATTTCTAAACCAAAGAAACCCTATCGACTTTATATCCCCCAAAATGTCGACGCTCCTACCTATCCCGTTGAAAAAAAATTTCTCATTCCTAGCCCTCCAAATACACCATCACCGTACCATGATAAGCCCTTTAATCACCCTCTCTTCCTCCCTTTTGAGCCTGCAAACCGACTGGAACTCTGCCATCAAAAGCGAACATCGCCTGTCTATATATGTCGGTGGGTGCAATTGAGAAATTATACATCTTATCTTAAAAGAGAAAGCGACCAATTTCTCTGTCTTTGTCTATATATGTCGGTAGGTGCAATTTACTGATTTAGTCTTTGCTTTTGGTTTTCAAAACTTATACTTTAACTTCATCTATTGCTCTCGCCAACAATGACGTCTCAGATCTCCACCTGCCACCATCGACAATCTGAACGTAACCCGAAAACGACAACTCCGAGGGTGCCAACATTGCCTGAAACCACCGCCCCTCTGCTTCCGCCGCATCCGTAAGTGAATGAATACAATCCGTTTGGTCAGATCTAACTAACGAATCAGTTAGTTTTCGCCATTGATTCTTCTCCACCGGAATTGTAGTGCCAACCTCGACGCTGAACATGTCACCCTAACCACCACCATGTCCTTAGATATTGCCCAGCGGCTTGCCAAGCTTCCGGCCGCCACCAATCGTTGCTACCACCACCTATCATCGACTGCTATTAGAAACCAAAAAAACATAGAAATTTTCAAAGCTCATAGATGGAAACTTAATTTGATTTGTTTTCTTTGGCCAGAGATTAATTTGATGTGTTTTGAAGGCCGGACCGGACCGGTCGGACCGGAGACCGGAGCCTTAAACGGTCCGGTTCGGGGTGTTGAACCCGTTTGGCAAGTAGCCGGCCGGACGGACCGGTAGAGTTTAGATGTTGCAGATGCGAGATGAGAGAAGTAGTCACCGGAATGTGAGAGCCAATATTGTTAGTTACCTGAAAGTGACGGCCGGAAGAGTGTTTCGGGTATTTAGAGGTTGCAGCGGCGCTGCATCAACTTGGGTGATTTTAGGGCAACACAGATATTTTGAGAGAGAATGTATTTTGTATTTTTGTGTTTTCCTTTTGACTTTTCACGTTTTCACCAATCTTTTACAGTACCATTCTTTTATTTTATTTTATTTTGTTTTCTATCAATTAGTTTTGCTAATTTACCATTCTATTTCTTTTCATCAAAAATCAACCTTTTTTTACTTATATGATTTTATATTTAACGTAAACTATTTAACTAGTATGTCTGCTTTTGTTTTTAGTTTTCTATTTTCTTAAAAAAAAAAGAGATATCTTTCAATTTAATATGATGTTTTTATATGATAAGAACTACAAATTAATTACGACGTCATCTGGTTCTTGAATCCGATCCGACCGGTTGAACCGGTCCGACCAGTGAACCTGTAAGGAGACCAGTTCGATGTCCGGTCCGGTTATGAAAACATTGAGTAAAATTGCTTTCAAGGTGCATGTCTCTAGAATGAGATTAAAAAAAAAAGTAAATAAAATTTCAGTTTTGTAAATCCTTTAATGGGGTTTTAGTTTATTGCCACTTTTGAAATTAGCATTATATTCTACTTTAATGGGGTTTTAGTTTAAACGCCTAAGAAACAATATATAATGAAATTTGAGTTTATTATACGCCCATTTTGTATTATATTCTTTCGTTTTCCTACTTTATTAAAAATTAAGGTAAATAATTTGTTAAGTCTACGAGATAATATAGTAGATTTGTGCGTTGGTAAAACAAAAATTCACAAATGTAAATTAGATTTGAAGGTCTCATTATTAGTATCTACGACTGTTTTTTTTTTACTAAAACATATGAAATTGACTATCATGTGTCTACAACTTTTTTTTATATATCATGACTTTTTCTTTTTTCTATTTCGGTTGCAATACCAAGTGGCAGGACCGTAGCGATACTTTAATGAAGCCAAACAAACGGTTGCAATACCGCATGGCAGGACCGTAGCGATACTATAATTAAGAGCGAATTCCCACCGCGTAGCAACACTTATTTTTATATACATTTTCAGTTGGTCTGCGTTTTGACATAGTACGTTTTGACGTCGTTAAGTCTTGATGCAAATGCAACGGTGGTGTAGTGGTTAGGTGGAACCCCACTGAACGAACAACCAGGTTTCGATTTCGTTTATTTTATACGATATAAATTCGATTTACTTTAAATTTTGATCCAATGCAATGCTTATATAGGTTATATTGAGTTATATCGGATACGTCAAAACAAACGTTTTTATATTGTTAAGGCATTACATAACGCTTAAAATAATTCATTCGATATTTGCAATATACCCGCGCCGCAACCAGGGGCGGATCTACAGTTGATTAGGGGGTTCCCAGGAACCCGTTCGGTTCGGAATTTATAGTGTTACATTATATATAAAATTCTGAAGGAACCCTTTAATATTTTTTTGGGGAACCCTTTAACCAAATGTAAGAGTGGTCTACTGGTAGAGCGCACATTGTTTATCCTTGAGGTCCCGAGTTTGAGTTGGGTAAAGCATGTTTTTATCGATTTTTTTTTTTTTTTTGTTTTTTTAACTCAAAAACGAATTATGGTTTAGTGATTCAATGATTCATGCCTTTTGCCCTTTCCTGTTTATTCTTAAACGTAACGTAATCGATAAATAATTCACCATGATCCTTACTTATTTCATTGAGTACACTTTAATTACTTTCTCGGAGATTGATAATATACATAATTAATTCTTTTTTTTGTTTTTTTTGTTTTAATCAGGTTTGACAATGAAAGCTCACAAGCAATCGATACAATTCATCTAATAAGGAGAGCTCCCAATTTTTGTGGTCCTTTGAATCTTTCAAACCGGGCTTCAGGAAACTGTTTATCTGCTCTAATAGGTATTCTTTTTTTCACATTTTGCTAAATATTGATGGAAACAATTCTTTTGTTGACCCGTATGCATATATTTTAACTTTTCTACAGGATACAGGGAATCGTTGGATGAAAAATCTAAAGCAAATTTGGTACAAATAAAAGGGTGGTTTTCTGTGACATTTGAAGAGTCTATGGCTCTGTCTGTCATGTGAAAAGGAAGATGTGATGATGTGTATACTAAGGGTGGAGGGTATGATTCAAACAATTTAGGGTGTTTGAGTCATTCTCTACCCAATGATATCACGCCATGTCAACTCCCCCATTCACTCCCCATTTTCTACTCAAACACTAGGAATGATTCAAAACCCCTCGATTAAAAAAAATTGATTGGTTGTATCTCTCCTCTCTCCTCTCCTCTCTCCTCTCATCGGTGACTATACACCGAATACCACACTCACCGCTCACCACTTTTGGGCCGGCGGCAATTCACCGTTCGGTGAAATGAGCTCCCCGAGTGAGTCCCCGCATTCACACCGACCGCCCTAAGGATGATCGACTAAGATAAACTATCTATATGTGTGAGAATTAATTTTTTTCCTTTCCAACTCAACAAGAGTAGTGTGAAAGAAGAATGATTATGATTCTTGCATTCGCTACGTTGAAAGGGAGTTCTTACAACAAGTTTCGATCGAGAATGTAATGCAATGTTTTCTAAAGATGAAACTTCGTAGAGAACAACTATAGGCATGTTTTTTTATTCGTAAATACCATCTTATTTACATTACGTGTTTTTAAATTTATCAAGACGATTTTTTTCATTACTGTATCGTATTTTTATTATGTGATAAATCTTACCCGACCCGAACCATCGAACCGACCCGTATTTTAATATGTTCGGACATATGATATTGAAACATTTAAAAAAGTGAACCCCTTGAAAAAAGTTTCTGAATCCGCCACTGGCCGCAACGCGCGCGGGCCTTGTAACTAGTTTTATAGAATTCATAAACGTTTTTAACGACAATTTACATATCGAAAGAGAGACACAAGTGATGACCACAACGTGGTCCAAAAAGCTTGTTCTATACTTTATATAAAAAACCAAGCGCCAAGTGGGGCTAGCTCACTTGGTTGAGGCTCTTGCCTCTTAGTGGGAGGTCTTGGGTTCAATCCCAAGCAAGGGTGAGTTATTTGTAAATATAGTAGTTTGGGAGAGTAACGTTAACCATTCAAAAAAAAAAAAAACCAAGCGATAACAATTTAATTTGACATCCCAATGCTATTTACATCATTTGCAAAAAAAAAAAAAAAAAAAAAAGTCTATTTTCTTGATTAAGCAAGTAGACGACGACTATGTGAATCCGTCAACGTAGTCGTGTTATACATGAATATTACAATCTCAACCTTTTAAAATTTCTCGAGTCTTTGAAAATAACATTAAACATTTTGGGAATGGTTTTTAAACTAAAACATGTGCCAAACACATAACTAGTGAAGTTTTGCATTGAACTGTTCTTATGAAAGATTCTTTCAACCATTTTTGTTTTATACTTTTATTTTATAAAGGATGTTGTATTTTATAAAGTTTAATTAGTTTTAGATTAAAATCTTAACAAATTTGATTTGTTTTATATATAAAACTCTTATTTTTTGTAAAATCTTTTGATTTTATAAAACTTGTTTAGTGATGGCTTTTAATTTAGGATGTTTGGTTGATACCCTCATCAACCAATATTTTATTTATGTTTTCATAAGTATTATATATGTAGTAATTTTTTAGGATCTTAAAGCTTAACTTAAACACATGTCATTTATCTTGACTACTCAAGGATGTGTAGACTTGTTGAATCTAAAAAAATCGAGTTAGATTCAATAATTTTGTTCACTGAAGAAAAACGAGTCTCCTCCGCAGGAAATAGACCTTAATGTTTAACTAAGGGGTTAATCTTCTAGTCCCCACGAGCTCAAATCTAAGGAGAATGATTTGCAAAACTAATACAATACCGTGAGACTCGTCAAGAGAAGGAGAGGTGGGGGGTTTCTTCTCGTGACCATCATCCGACGTGAGAATAAGTATTGTTCTTCTAGAGAGAGCAATGCATAGAGTGAGAGCAGGGAGAGTAGAATCGGAATCCCGAAATCTTTGGAGAAGTGCGGTATTTATAGTTGAGATGGTGGAAAAGAAGGGAGGTTGATTGGACGAGGTGTCGCTGTCAAGAAATGTCCGTTTAGTCTTCTCTGTCGTGGCAATTAGTGCCTCCAAAGGTGGGAGCATGTTTGTGCGCCATGATTGACTACACGTCGCTTTCTGGATGTACTTTTTGTCTTGTCTACCATCAGTCGTTAGTGGAGGTTAAGGAGAGGTGAAATGGTGCATCCTGATTGGCCACATGTTGCTGTTGTATGTTCCTTTTGTCCCCTGCACGATGGCACATCATGGGATCTTCTTGTACGGTAGCTGGGGGCGCTGATTGGCAACAAATCCCTTTCACCTTGTACTACATGTGCCCTCCGTGCTGGCATACTATTGCGCCCATGGGAGAAGTCCATGATGGATTGTTGTCACCAACTGACTGTTTTCTAGATTAAGTGTAAGTGTGGTCTTATGCCCGCGGGGCGTTCAGGACCATCCGTCTTCACCCACACTTTTACGGTAGATCCATGGTCGAACTGTCTCATCGACCGTGTAGCTTCTATAACTTGGTTCTTCTAATTTGTTAATCTCATGGAACAATTTCACGTGCATTTTGAATAGTTGATAGACATCTCGGTCGAAGTATCAACCGTTGTAGCCTTAATACAGTATTTTTTTCATTGATTTGGTTCACACCTTTGTTGATTTTTGGAGAACGTATGATTTGAACATATGAGTATTTACTTTTAGCATTTATACCATATGTTCATATTATTGTTCTCAAATAAGAAATGCATTAATATTGTGTGAAAAAGATGTGTAAGGGTTTCATCTAGTGAGGGGCATGTGTCATTCTAAGTTAAGCTTAACATTACAAGTGAATAAGAGATTTAAAAAAAAAAAAAAAAATCCCATGTTGTGTAATTACTCTAGAGGTATTATAATTATTCTATTAGTGTAAATTTATGATTATTTTTTTTATATTGTCTAACTAAACATCATGCTTAAATAGATGGAAAAGAAATTTAAAAAAAATCTTCTTTCACGTCTTATGTTAAGAATCATTTATATGTTAAGATCCATTTGTATTGTATTTGACCTTTAACTATATTTTTATAGGAGTAAATTACTAAATTTGGACTATCGAGTCCAAAATGTTTTTACTAATAGAAAAGGTCAATATTTGAAAAATAAAAATAAACATGTGGTTTTGTGGTTGCGCCGATCCATTTTCATGATTTTCCGAAGTTTAATCAAATCATGGAAGAGTCATGTCATTAAGCATCCAAATATCCAATGAGGTTTTGTTTCTGTACACCTGTTACACTAAAAGTCTAAAACTATGAGTTTTACCATAAACTAACACATTATAGATGAGGTATGTCATCTTTTTACTGGTTGCTTTGCGGCCAACGTTTTGTGGAATTTTGTTAGTAAATGGTGCCGTGTTCCGCAAATCTTTGCGTTCTCTGTTCAAGATTTGTTGGAGTCTTATTTGACGTGTGGTCTTAAGGAGCCGGAAAATCTCATTTTCCAAGGTGTCATGATCATAGCTTGTTGGAGTCTTTGGTAGGCGAGAAATGAAGCAAGGTTTAGGAACGTGCCGGTTAGAATAGAGAAGGTTATTAGTGAGGTTAAGGCGTTGGGGTTTCTTTGGGTTAAGAATAGAACGAAATTTAAGAGCTTATCTTGGGATAACTGGTGTAAATTTGTAATTATGTAGTTTTGTCGTGTTTTTTGGTGCCCCCGGTTTTTGGGGTGGTGGTTCGTTAATGAAGTTTACATTTAAAAAAAAACACATTATAGAACAAAATTTTCAAATTCATTAAAGAGTTAAAAAAAGAGTGAATTGTCATTTTAGTCCCTGAGTTTGAATAAAATTGTCTCTTTAGTCCAAATACTTTTTTTTGTCATTTAAGTTCAAATAGTTTTGTTTTCTACCATTTTAGTCCCTGACTTTTATAATTTTTTGCCATTTTCATTGACCACCACCTCCCACCATCCACCCTATCACAATCTTCTATCATCGCCACCACTTGTCTGCACCGTCACCACCCACCCACCCCACCACCATCACCACCACCAACCACTTTTCCGCCACCCACTTCATCAACCAACACCGCCGCCATGATCGTAAAACAAACAACCACCGCCATCATCTTCACTATAAACCGGCACAACACCATCCTCATACCATCGCACCTGCAAAAAAAAAAAAAAAAAAAAACCCGGTTTGGCCAAAATTCATCTAAGTTAACTAAATTTTTTGAATGAAGTTAGTGGGTTAGATGAAAATGACAAAAAATGGCAAAAGTCAGGGACTAAAATGACAGAAAACAAAACTATTTGGAGTAAAATGACAAGAAAAAAAGTACTTGGACTAAAGTGACAATTTTGATAAAACCTCAGGGACTAAAAATAGTGAAAATTAGTGAGAATCTAGCAAAAGGAACTCAATGAAAAAAGTTCTTAGATCCGCCACTGCCCACCGCTGCCACCGACACCACCTGCAGCAACCCTACGCTATCACCCACCGACCACGGCCATCGTCGACCATGCCGCTACCACCCGACATCGCTACTCGCCACCGAACACCAGCATCACCACCATCTGCCGCCGTCACCACCACCGACAAGCGAACGCCATCGACCACCACCGCCACCCTCCACCACCGAACATTGAGCCACCACCGGCCACCGGCCACCGACCACCACCACCCACCGTCGTCACCACCCTCCGCCACCGCTGACCACCACCCACCGAACACTAGAGTCGTCACCGCCACCACCCGCCGGCGCCACTGAACACCAGCGCCACAGCCACCGACCACTGTTGCCACAACCCGTCGTTGGCGCCACCGAACACCGTCAACACCGCCAGGCATGGCCACCACCACCGACCACCGTCGTCGCCACCCACCACCGTCGCTACCCTCCTCCACCGAACACTGGCTTCACCACCAACCACCGACACCCTCCAATACCGAACACTGTCTTCGTCGCCGCCACCACCCACCGTCGCCACCCACTGCCACTACCGCCACCACCCACAACCGTCAACAATCACCGATTTTATTTCTTCTTCTTTTCTTGCCTACCACACAACACAAGTTAATGATTCTTTCCATTCCTACATGGTAACCAAACAAGACCATAAAATGGTAATGATCAATTTCATTACTTTGTCCATTCAATTATATCGTCCATTCTATTCTCTCGTTCATTCCATTACCTCATGCCAAACAGAACAAACCATATGTCACTTTTACGATAATAAATTAAGAAGAAAAATCAAGAAATATTTTTTTTAAATAGAGTTAATTACTGTTTTCGTCCCTGTGGTTTGTCAAAAATCACTATTTCAGTCTATTAGTTTAAAAATTGCGATTTCAGTCCCCGTGTTTTCACTTTCGTAACCATTTCAATCCCTATGGTTTCACTTTCGTAACCATTTCAATCCATTTATTCTGTTAGTACAGGGATAACAGGGACTGAAATGGTTACGAAAGTGAAACCACAGGAACTGAAATCGCAGTTTTTAAACTAATGGACTAAAATAGTAATTTTTGACAAACCACATGGACGAAAACAGTAATTAACTCTTTTAAATATTAGATTATAAAACTTATTGAACGCATTTAACGAGCAAAAGAAGTTTATACGTAAAAACATAAGAGTTAACTACATTATAACCATTACAAACGAGTCAAAGAAGTTTGGACTTAAAAACATAGAGTTAACTACATTATAACCATTACAACAAATTTATAAAAGCATACTTAAAAACACTGAGGTTAAACAATTTTTATCATCAGGGACACATATAACACATAAACAATTCTATGTAAAAAAACCGTAAAAAAAGTCATAATTGATAATACACATATACGAATTGAATTGTTGATGTAGTATGTATCACAATTAAAAACAAGATATACAAATATTTATATAGTTATAGCAGTCCTCTAGTCATCTTTGATTGTGTATTAAACATTTAGGGGGTGTTTGTTTTTTGCAAGAACTACTTCCTGACCTCTTATATCTGTGTCGCGCAAACCACGCGCAGACCTTTGGCTCTGCAGCGTGTTTGTTTTTTTGAAGAGATTTCACTAAAAAACCTTTTCTTAAGGTCTTCCTCGCACAGATCTGGACCAACCTCTTCAAAACACCTCTCTCTTTCAAACCTCAAAACCCTAGCACCCATCTCACTTCTCCAGCGACACCTCACCTCCTCCGCCACCCCTTCACCATTGTTCACCCCCTCCAGCCGTTCAACCTTCTCCAATCGACACCCATCTCCACCGTTGTTCACCCCCTCCAGTCGTTCTACCTTCTCCAGCCGACACCACCTCCGCCGTCAACCTTCTCTAGCCGAAACCATCTCAGCCGACACATGTATGTTTTAAGTTTTATTTATTTTTTTTCAAAAAATTGTTCGATGTCTGAACTGAAAAAATTGTTGTTTTTTTTCTTGATTTTGGCTGTGAAAGATGAAACAATTGTATGATATGAAAGCCAATCTGTTGAACATTTTGATGTCTGAACTGAAACATTATTATGTACTTTCTTTCTTTGTTATAATTTTGGATTCAGATACGTTAATTGAAGAGGGGGGGGGGGTGTTGTACATGCAGTGCTTGTGTTTTTTTCTTGATTTTGGCTGTGAAAGATGAAACTATTTTTGTTGTTTTTTTCTTGATTTTAGCTGTGAAAGATGAAACTATGTGGTTAAAACTTGATGTAAATTTGTATGTCGACTAGTGTTTGTTTGAAACTTGTATGTGGTTAAAACTTGATGTAAATTCATATGTCGACTAGTGTTTGTTTGAAACTTTTATGTGGTTAAACTTGATGTAAATTCATATGTCGACTAGTGTTTGTTTGAAACTTGTATGTGGTTAAACTTGACATGATTCGAACCTAGTATGGTAATAGCTTATTTGTTGATTAATAGAAATGGGAGAGAAACAACAATGGTCAAATGAGCATCTAAAATGCTTATTAGAGACTTTGCATTGAGGAGATAAACACGGTGGGTAGAAAAGGATTGAGTTTGCATAAAGACTCGTGGAATAATTTAGGAAAAGTTCTTAAGGAAAAGTTTGGATTGGATTTGACTCAAAAACAAATGAAGAATGCATATGATAATCTTAAAGCCATATACGTAGGTTGGGTGTATTTGAAAAACAAAACCGCCAACATATACAACGCTGAAGAAACACGGAACTAATTTTAGGTTTATTAGTTTGGTTTATGTTTCAACCATAAGGGTTAATCTTCTTAATCCTTCCTGAGCGGAGCTGTGATCCTTCCTGCATAACAATCAACACCCAGTTAAGCTCGGTAAGAAAGGAATATGGGGGTTTCCCTCTTAACCACTCTCCGGCGTGATAATAAGTATTTGTTTTGAGGAAATAAGGGTGTTTAGAGTGAGAGAATAGAGACCAGAATGGTTTAACCTGTGTATGAAGGTTCCTAATTATAGCCGGAGTAGTGTAGAAGGAGATGGGCTGATGGGCCTTGGGCCTGAAGGCGACAACAAGGAATATCCGTCTTGTCTCTACTATGGTAACCGCTAGCGTCTTCTAGAAAATCTTCGGTGCTGGCGCACCTTGATTGGAGCCACGTGTCCGGTTTGTCGTCCTTGTTGTCTGTCTCACATTAGCAGGTGAGTGGAGATCATGGAGCAGTTGTCGCCGCCCCCTGATTGGTGCCACATAGGCGTCCTTGTGTACTTTCTGTCTCCTGCACGATTGTTGATCATGGGGCACAATAGAATACAGCCTGTTGGACGCTTATTGACTTACTCCTCCGCCACTCATACCTTTCATGCTTCCTGGAATGAACCTGTGCCGCTACCCTCGCGCGGCCTTTGGTGTGTCCAATCAGCCGACGCGAGGTCAAAGGATCGAGGGTTTTCATTCAGGATGCTAAGTGTAGAATCTGAGCTTTATCCTTGCTTGGCCCTCGCGCGCGGCTTAGGCTGTGCCTAAGTAGTCCGCACGGGGTCTATATATTACTCAGATTGATGTATCAGGAGCATGGTCCAGCGCACGACCTGAATGGTCTGCGCGGCTTTTGGGACCATACCCCTTCAAGTCCCCCCAGTCCAGTGCTGCTTCCATGCGCAAAGTAAATGGTTAGAGCTCTGGACTTAGAAAAAAGAAGTAAGTGTTATTGCTTTTAGAACATTTGCTGAGTCCTGATAGCTGGCGCGCGTGTAATTGTTTGTCAATTACTACGGCGCGGCTACCGGTCCTGCTTCTTGATAGATGTTATTATGAGGTCTGGCGCGCATGATCATTGTCTGATGATGTATGCGGCCCAGCTCCTGCTAGCTTCAACATGAATTTTCTTCTAAAATAGGGCGGGAAACTCCTCGAATTTTGAATCCTGACAGGTTGGTGCAAATGTCGTTGATAGTGACCTTTGAGTTGACTGTTGGCATGGCGATCATCATACTGTCACTGACGGTACGTCTGCTGTTAGGCGAGTGAGGCCCACGCGCGTGTGGTAACTGTCACTCCGAGAATCCCGCCTTACGTGGCGGTCTCTGGTTGGTTACACGATCGGTTTATTCGGCACGTTTACCCATCGCATTAAATGTGATGGGTATATATATTCGAAGATAGAGAGATAACTTCTCATCCGTTCTTTCGATTTCTCTCTTTTCTCTCTCTAATCTTCATATCACCTTCAAACCTTCAAAGATTTCTTAAGACAATCTTCAAGTTTTTCCAGAAATCTGGGTAGATCTTCACCTATCTTTTTATTCACTCGAATATCTGATATACATGGCTGAAGAGGAAGTAGTTGCTACTAAAGAAGGTGCTGGACCGGTCCCTGTTCTCAAATGGGACCAAGGATTATTTGAGCAGATAGTGAGGGGATTCCAGTTCCCGGCTGAATGGGATGATCGATATCCTCAGCAAGGCCAAATGGCGGCCGATGCACCACCGGGCTATATCACGTTATTTGCTGATTTTTTCCTCGACGGTAACTTCCGTTTGCCGGCCACCACTTTCATGGCGTCGATATTGCATTTTTATGGGTTTCATATATCCCAGATGAATCCTATGGGAATGGTTAGGGTCAGACACTTCGAGTTTCTTTGTAGATCTCAGGGACTGGAGCCGTCCGTTGAGAAGTTCAAAGCCTTTTACCAGTTAATCAGGAATATGGGTTTTTACTCATTTGGTCTTCGTGCTGCAGAGAAGATATTGATAAACCCACCCAAGAGCTTCCATGACTGGAAAATGAAGTTCTTCTTCATTAGAGAAGAAGTTATTCCGATCGCAATGATCTTTCGGGAGTCTGATAAGATCGAAAGGAAGAACTTCCAATTCCAAAGACGGCTGACTGGTACATGCGCTTACTGGCTACACCAAACAGAATTTTTGGTGAACATGTGTTAGTTGCGGCGGGCATGAGTGATAGGTGGCCAGAGCGTAGTGAAGAAGTTCCTGTTTTGATGTTCAACGGTGAAGGTATGCCTTAACATTTTCGTTTTCTTTCTTTTAGTAGCACTTGCTCCTGATTGTTATTCTTTGCTGCAGTTGCTCAGCTCTATCAGGCTGCATTCCCTACTTTTGGTGGGGCGATGGGCGTGCGTCCATTGGAAGCTGGTGAAGTGTATTGGTACGAGCAAATTAAAGCCAACTTCTTATATCCACCAGCGGGAGCCTTTTCCAACCCTCCTACTGCAACCAAAGGTGCGCAACTTCCCAAACCAAGACCCCTGCGAGGCGTGACTTCTGCTGGAAAAAAGATTTTGTATCTTTCCAGCGAGGAGTCCGTAGGCTCATCGCATGAAGGGTTAAGCTCATGGTCTAACATATTTGTAGGTGTGTTGCGCGACCTAGGGATAGATCCGGATGAGAAACCAAAGAAGGCATTGACGAAAAAGAAAACAACTACAAGGAAGAAAGTGATTGTTGAGACTGGCGCGACGAGCAAGAAAGCGGGAGGTAGCCGCCCGATCCCTAAAAAAGGTATCTTTGATTTCGACAGAGAACCTTGAAGGCTATCTTGTTGCAAGGTATTCACTAGAGGGTTTATCACGTATAGATGAGAAGAAGAAGAGTGGCGCGGCTGCATCAAAGAGCTCAGGGAGTGCCGGGTCCAGGGCTACTGAGTCTGGCGCAACTCCGTCCTCCCTTCATAAGGAAGAGGAAGAAGAATAGGTTGAAGAAGAGGGTGTTAAGTTGGCGACCAGGAAGAGGTCCCGTGAAGAAACAACTGCTAGGATAACTCCACCGGCGCAACAAGTTGTTGCGACCCAGCCGATCGGTAAGTAGGGTAGGTTGCGGAGTCTTTATAAATTTTCACCAGGTTGGTGTTTTATCCTTCGTGTTTTTTGCTTTCTACCTTGGTAAAATTTCTCACATATTTCCCTTCTGCAGAGGCGCTGAAGAACGCTGTGGAGAAGGTTAAGGGACCTGAGCTAAAAAAGGCTAAGGAGCCAGAGCTCAAGAAGACCAAGTTTGTTATTATCCCTCCAAAGACGACCGCTGAGAAGGAGGCTGAAAAAAGGGTTGAGGAGCCTGCGTGCGATGTTATTCCTGAAAAGGAAGTGTTGAAAGAGACCGAGACCGCTGCTTCTACCAATCATGATAAAACGCAGGGTCCGGAGGTCGTGCATATTACTGGGCTTGACCAGCCCTTGAAAGGTAAAGGACCAAAAGTTGCTACTCCTAGTCCGGCCGCGTACCATGACGCCCCCACCCAATCTGTACAAATACAAACTTCTACTGAGGGGTCTGGTTTTAATGTACCGCAGCAGGTGGCGCCTCAAGATACTTTTGCCACTGCGGCTAGTACGAACGCTGGTGGTTCTGGCTCGGCTACCCAAAAGGGTGAGGGAAAGAAAATCCCAAGGCCACGATCCCCATAGGTGCAGAGGACACTTTAGGGGATATTTATTATAAGACTTATACCGATGAACGTGGTGATGAAAAACATGTCCCATAATGGAGCCTTAAGCAAAAGGATACCTTTGTTGAATTTGGGGCATGCAGAGATTGGTTTTTAGGGACTTTCCCTCCGGGTGAGGTGAATCGGCAACGGGCACGTACTCCTGAGGCTTTATACCGTGCTTATATTGTCGGTGAGGCCAATACTTCTGCCGCCGGTCACCAGATTTTGCGCGACTGGCGCTAGATGCACCGAGAGCGCGCT
Source organism: Helianthus tuberosus (assembly GCA_030545235.1). NCBI lineage: Eukaryota > Viridiplantae > Streptophyta > Magnoliopsida > Asterales > Asteraceae > Helianthus > Helianthus tuberosus. The sequence goes on along the minus strand of CM060364.1, from coordinate 201,747,187 downwards.
AGCTTGGAAAATTACCGGGAGCGCTTGTCTGCTGAGGCTAGGGAGTTCGAACAGATGAAAAACAGGTTTTTAGAAGAGAAGGCCTCTTTTGAAAATGAGAAAAAAGCTGAGGAATGGGGCCGCGATGGCTTGAAGGCTAAGCTCTACGCTGCTGAAGAGCTTCTGGCGAAGGAGCGTGCCGAATTTAAGAAGGCATGTGACAATGACAATAAGCATATGTATGCTGCGCGCACCAAGATTACCAACCTTGAGGCCAAAGTTGCTACTTTGAAAGGAAAGGTTGAGGAAGCTCAAGCTGAAAAAGAGCGTGTTGAGGTTCAACAGGCTAGCTCCCTTTTCTCTTATACTTCCTTGCTTATTAAAATATTTCTAACTTTTCCTTCAAAATTTGTAGGTTGAATTGAGTGCTCAGATCGTGAGTAAAAACAAGGATTTAGCTGCTAAGGATGTTGAGATCGCGGAGCTAAGGCGTAGGTTGTTTGAGACTCATGAAAAGAGTGAATCTTTAGAGAGAGATCTGGCCGCTGAAAAGGTGAGGGCTGATACTGCCGATGAGGCACGTGGAGCGGCCAAAGAGGCGCGCAACATTTGTACCTCGGCCTTGAATGTGGCGCATAACAACTATCCTGAAGCTCAATCAATCGTGGATACGCTTGTCTCCGAATCTAAATGGATGCGCAACAAAGGGGTAGCTGCTGTAAGTGTTTTTCCCTTTTTCGCTTTAGATTATCATAACTTACGTGTTTTCACGATTTCGTTTCTCTTGAGTAGGTTGCTAATTCCATACTGAACGCCACTAAGCTAGATCAGGCAGTTGCGGCGCTGACAGATGTCGCGCGTGCCGTTGGGCATCATGGTGGCTATCTGGAGTGTGCCCAGCATGTTGGGGAGGTGCTTGGACGGCACTTTGGGACTCGCCATTGCTCTGTGACTGACCAAGCCGATGAGGTGCTTTCTCGAGCTGAAGAGGTTTATGACCATTTATCTTTACCGGTTATAGACTTGGTCACAGAGGCACTAAAACAAGACGACTATGTGGCGCGAGTGAAGTCCATCCTTACTATTCCAGAAACTGTGGAGTTGTCGGATGAGGAGGAAACGGCTGGTGATGGTTATGAATAGATTGTAGGATGTTTAGGCTTTAATGCCTTGTAATTTTTTATGTTCCTTAATATGTAAACGTTGCGCGGTTGCGCTCTTATGAATGGGATTATGTTTGCCTTTACTTCTGTTAAGTGTTACAATTATTGCATTGTTGTTAGAAACTTTGGTTAAGTTAGCGCGAATAAATGTAAGTGTGGCTCGTTATGAGTGTTGTTGCCCGGCCTCGCGCTATGTTCAATGAGAACCTTGGAGGCTTAACTCAAGAGCTCGTAATTTACTGAAGTGCTTTCGTGCTAATCAAAAGTTTAACATGCATTTTTAACTTAGAAGACATGGGATGTATAATCATAAAACGTAGACAACATGTGCATTAGATAACTGAAATAGGCGCGTGGCCAACATACATAAGAGAGTTGTTACATGTAGCATTTATGCAGTTGTTGCGCGTTCCATGTGCGTGGGATGATGTGGCCATCTAAAGTGCGTAGTTTATATGCCCCTTTTCCTAGCACCTCATGAACTAAGTACGGGCCTTCCCATTTTGGCGCTAGTTTTCCAGGGTGCTCGGCATTAGATGCTTCGTTGTCCCTGAACACATATTCCCATGGAGTGTACGTACACATGCGCACCCTCGCATTGTAGTATCGCTCTAATTGGGTCCTGTACTTGTCCTCTTTGATGCGCGCGATCTCGCGCCTTTCTTCGAGTAGGTCCAAGTCTAAACGGCGCTCCGCCTCGTTATCAATCTTGTTGATTGCTGATAAGCGCGGCGAGGGGAGGCCTATTTCTGCTGTGATAACCGCCTCCGAGCCAAAAACAAGGCTGAAGGGGCTCTCGCCATTGCTTGTCTTTGGCATGCTACGATGCACCCACAAGATGCTAGGGAGCTCATCGACGCAGCCTCATCTTTTTGTGCCCAGACGGGCCTTTATCCCTTCAACTATGCTTTTGTTAACACTCTCTATTTGACCGTTTCCTTGGGGGTGCGCAATGGAAGAGAAGGTGTGCTCAATGTTTAGCTCCTTCATCCATTTTTGAAGATCCTGGGAGGCAAAGTTGTTGCCGTTATCAGTCACTATTTTGAGTGGGAGGCCAAATCTACAAATGATATGCTCCCAAATGAATTTCCGCACTATCATTGCTGAGGTTGAAGCGAGGGCCTTTGCCTCCACCCACTTAGTGAAGTAATCAATAGCAACAATTATGAACTTTACTGCACCTGGGGCTTCAGGAAAGGGTCCTACCATGTCAATCCCCCACAGTTGGAAGGGCCAGGCTGTTGATACTGGAATCAGATCATTCTTTGGACGCAGGGTCTTCGGTGCATGCCTTTGACAAGCATCACATTTGCACAGTTCATTTAAAGCATCGACGTGCATCCCTGGCCAATAATAGTCTGCATTCATGATCTTTGCCACAACCATGCTAGGGCCCGCATGTATTCCGCAGATGCCTTCATGAATTTCTCTGATTAAATAGCTTGCATCTTGGGGGTCCACGCATCATAATAGTGGGCCCAAAAAGGATCTCCTGTAAAGAATGCCCCCATTCATTTCATAAAACAACGCCTTGTTCTAGATCTTTCTAGCCTCCGCCTTGTTTTCTGGGAGAATCCCCTCTTGCAGTTATTGGATGATATGGGTCATCCATGAAAGTGACCCTATCTCTATAACATTCACCTGGCGCAACATTACCGATGAGTTTTTCAAAACTTCAATCTTTATGTCCTTCTCGAGGTGCTGAAACGTTGTTGAGGCTAGCTTACTTAGCGCGCCAGCGGGCTTGTTTTCTGATCGGTTGATGTGAACAACCTTGTACGATTTGAATCTTTGGAGCAGCTCTCTTGCTTGTTCCAAGTATAAAGCCATTACCTCGCCTTTTGCATCATATAAACCATTGATTTGACTCGCGATCAACAAAGAGTCAACATGCGCTTGTAAGTTCTACGCCCCCATCTTGATGGCCAGGCGCAAACCTGCTAGGAACACTTCATATTCTGCTTCATTGTTGGTATTCTTGAAATCCAACTTGATAGCATAGGTGAACTCATGCTTTTCTGGATTGACGAGGCGCAAACCTGCTCCTGCGTCGTCTTCATTTGAAGCCCCATCGATGAATAACAGCCACAATTCATCCGATGTGTTCTAGGCTGGAGTATCCACTGCTTCACATTCTTTGATCTTATCTTTCGGAACTTCGGTGATGAAATCTGCTAACACTTGGCCTTTGTTAGCCGGGCGCAGCCTGTACAAGATGTTATGGCCCCTAGTTCAATTGCCCATTTTGCCAAACGACCTGATGTTTCCGGCTTTTGCAAGATGGTGCCAATGTGAAAGTTGGTGAGTACTGTGATAACATGGCCAGTGAAATATCTTTGCAGCCTTCTAGAGGCGTGTAGTAGCACGAGAACCAGCTTTTCCATGGTTGAATACGTGTTTCCGGATCAGTGAGCACCCTACTGACATAATAAATTGGAGTTTGAATTCCATCTCTTTCTACTAGCAGTACCGACCCAATTGCCTTGTCCGAAGCGGACAAGTACAAAATGAGGGGTTCCTTTTCAAATGGTGTTGTTAAAGTAGGGAGCTTGATCAAACATTCTTTCATCTGCTGGAAGGCTGCTTCCGCTTTGGCCATCCATTTAAATTCTTGCTGTTTCACGCAATTGCGCAACGTGCTGATGAAAGGGTAGGATTTTGCCACGTGATTTGATAAAAAATGATTAAGCGCGGCTAGGCGGCCGGCTAATCTTTGCATTTCTTGGATTGTGCGCGGCAACGACATTTTCTCGATGGCTTGGAATTTTTCGGGGTTGACTTTAAAACCGCCGTTTGTAACCACAAAACCCAGAAATTTGCCTTCTTTCATTCCAAAAGAACATTTGCTCGGATTCAGCTTCATGTTCACGTTTCGCAGAGAATTGAACGTCTTCTCTATATCCTTCAACATTTGGTCCTCTTTAGGACTTTTGATTACAAGATCATCAATGTACACCTCGATATGTTTCCAATGTCATCACCAAACATTTTGTCCATTAATCGCTGGTAGGTTGAGCCAGCATTCTTCAGCCCGAATGGCATCTTTGTGTAGCAAAAAATACCGATGTAGGTGCGGAAAGCAGTCTTATCTTCATCTTCCAGCTTCATCTGGACTTGGTGATAACCTTTGTAGAAATCTAAGAAGCATTTCCACCTGAATGGCACGAGGGAGTCTATCTTTTTGTCGTTCTCAGGCAATGAGTAACAGTCTTTGGGGCATGCCTTATTGAGATCTGTGTAGTCGACGCACATACGCCACCCACCTGTAAACTTCTCGACCATTACAGGATTCGCGACCCAACTTTGGTAACACACCTTCCGCAATATTCCTGCCTTGATTAGCTCACAAACTTGTTCATACATAGCCTTTGTCTTATCAGTTCCTAGGCTACGCTTCCTTTGGACTTTAGGCTCAACAGATGGATAAGTGTTAAAACAATGTTCAGTGATGTCGCGTAGGACGCCCGTCATGTCGGACGGTGTCCAGGCGAATATGTCCATGTTTCTGAACAACAGTTGTTTGAGGTGCGTCCTGATACTTGGTGAAATTGCATGTCCGATCGTCACCGTTTGTTCTGGGTACTTGCGATTCAAGACACGTTTCTCTGGTTCAGTTGGTGAGACCTTACGTGCTTTAATTGGGCACGCATCTTCTGTCGCCATTACTTCCTTCTTGGAATAAATAATCGCCACCCCCGTTTATGTTGGGTAGCCAATGGCTGAATGGGGCGTGGAGGTTACCATGTTCATCTCTCCTTGGGTTTCTCTTCTGATCAGTACGTCGTGTTTTGACTTTACTGGCATTACTATGAAGCTGACATTCATTGTTCTTGAGTACTTCCCGTCAGATAGCGTGACTGGGAAGCTAATCTGACCTAACGGGAATACTGTTTCGTTGCAGAACCCGGATAGAGGATAGTTAACAGGCTCGAGAAGCGCTTTGTCTTCAGGGTCGAATTGATTGAAACATTTTTCATATATTATGTCAGCCGTGCTTCCTGTATCGAGTGAAGACATACTCTGTTTCATAGTGTCCTATGATGCCAGTAATGACAACAGGACGCGTGGTGCGTGGTCCCCCGCGCACTACTGGGAAAATGACTTGTTGCTCCTGCCATGCTGGTTCAAATGGGCACTTTCCCTTGCTTCTCGCGCTGTGTCTCGGTCTGTTAACCATGTGAGTTTCCAAATACCTGACTTTCTTTTGGCCTCCATCATCATTTCGTTGGATTTGGCGCGTTTCCTTGCGCACGTTTTTTACTAGATGGCTCAACTTGCCACTTTTCAAGGCCTTCTCGATCTCTTGCCTCAAGCTGATACAGTCATCCATAAGATGGCCTGTATCTTTGTGGAAGTCGCAGTATAATTTAGGGTCTTGCCCCTTCTTGTTTGTTAATGGTTTCGGCGCCTTAAAATTATGGTTCTCCGTCATGAGCACCTCCTTAGGTGTTTTAATGAGCAGAGTCTAATGTTTTTCTCGATTTTCATTCTTGACAGCTTTGCGATAACCAATCCGATCAATGGTATCTTGCGCATCCTCTTTGAAGCGAGGTCTCTCTTCATATCCGCTGGACGGGTTTGCTTTCCAGCCAGGGTTCCTATTTTTGTTACACTTGCTATTGTCGCGCGAGTTGCCTCTTGAAAAACGATCTTAAGAGTAAGAATTCTTGCCACCTGCCAACGATTCTTCCGTCTGCGCAACGATCTTTGCTGCTGCCATGAGTTTGTCCCATTCTTTAGGCATGCCGTCTTTACCTGTGATAGTCTTGATCAGACTGTCACAACTGATGGCCTTTTTGGAGTGGGTGTGCATCAAATCTTCACTAACACCTCCAATTTCTAAACATTCCTTGTTGAAACGAGTGATAAAATCCTCTAGCCCCTCGTTCTCCCTTCGCCAAATGTCTGTGACTTCGGACGCATCACGCTGATAGCGTCTCTGCTGGCTGAAGTGTGTTACAAACTGATCTTTGAAATCGATCCATGATTTGATTTTCCCAAATGGGAGGATGTCGAACCACGCGCGAGCAGCCCCTGTGAAAGTTTGGACGAATAGATGGCACCACATTGGCATGGTCCATTGTCCCAATACACTAACACTCGTGAAGAGTCGCACGCGATCATCAGGGTCAGTAAGACCGTTGAACTTTCCCACGGTTTGTGGCAGCTTTGTTTTTTCAAGCGGAGCTAGCGCGATGCTCCGGATAAACTTCGAATGTTCAGTGGCTTCTGCTGGTCTGTAGACAAGACTGAAATCATGCTCTGCTACTTCATTATAGATAGCGCACGGCCGTGGTCTGTAAGACTCATGATTTCTTTGCAAGCGGTTGAATACTGAAGAACCTTCGTCTTCTTGCCAAGTGGGATCATCCTCATCCGTGTTATCCCATTCATTGTTTATGTTGCGCGGCCCCAGCCGGCTGTGCAACGGACGCCTGTGTTGCGCGTTAGACGGATGATCATAGTAACTGCCTGTCTCCTCATACGTCTCGCGCGTGTCATGCACCTTTGGTCTTCTTTGAGGAGGAGGTCTGCTGAACTATCCTTGTATATTTTGCTGAGTGGGTGTTTGGCGTACCAGGAAGCTAGGGTTTCGCCCTCCGGTAAACCTAATAACGCCGAAATGTTTGGAGTAGCTGGGTTTGACGGACCAACGGTATTACTCATTGGGGTAGCCGTTTGAGTGATCTGGGTGATACTCGCGCGGGGTCCCCTTGTGTTTGTTGCTTCGCCCTCAGCTAGCTAGTCAATGGGAAGGGGTTGTACATTCGAGTTGTCCTCTCCCGTACCCACTTGAGAGTGTGTGCCAAAACTGAAATCTGGTATTCCCTGACCAGCCATGATCGAGAAAACAGAAAAAAGCACAGAAAAAAGAAGATGAGATGATTATAAAAATCGGTGGGCGCCAATGAAGAAACACAGAACTAATTTTATGTTTATTAGTTTGGTTTATGTTTCAACCATAAAGGTTAATCTTCTTAATCCTTCCTGAGCGGAGCTGTAATCCTTCCCGCAAAACAATCAACACCCAGTTAAGCTCGTTAAGAGGGGAATATTGGAGTTTCCCTCTTAACCACTCTCCGACATGAGAATAAGTACCTTTTTGAGGAAATAAGGGTGTTTAGAGTGAGAGAATAGAGAGCAGAATGGTTTAACCTATGTATGAAGGTGTCTATTTATAGTCGGAGTAGTGTAGAAGGAGATGGGTTGATGGGCCTTGGGCCCGAAGGCGAAAACAAGGAATATCCATCTTGTCTCTACTGTGGCAACCGTTAGCATCTTCTAGAAAATCTTCGATGTTGGCATACCTTTATTGGAGCCATGTGTTCGGGTTGTCGTCCTTGTTGTCTCTCAAACAAATACTTTTACCTTAACGAACGAGGAATGGAAAGAATTTAAGAAGGTATGTTCATTTATATAATTTTTAAACATAATCCTACAAACAAAAATTTATAACATTTTTTGTACTTTGGGTTTATGGGCATCCGAAGGCTGCATCATTGAAAACAGTTCCATTGCCTTTTCCAAAACTTTGTGCAGAATTGTTTGATGGGAATACTGCAACTGGAAATTGCAAGTGGACCTTAACCCAAACTATATTCGGAGTTGGATCTTCTTGTCATCGTGTCCAATCACTTATGATTATGGACACCCATTATCATGACACACAAGATGATGCCGACACTTCTGAGCCTACTCCAGAGCCTACTTCCGAGCCTACTCCTGAGCCTAATCCAAACAAAAGGGCCAAAACCTCAAAATCATCTATTAACCATGATGATTTAGCACGTGATATGCAGAAGGCTCTACAGTTTTTGATTAAAGGCAAATAAGGGACAACAGTTCGTGAGTGTTCTAATAAGTTAAACTTGGTTGGGTTAGACCCGGTAGATCCAACATTCTTAGCTGCTTTTCATATTTTTGGAGTGTCCTCCGACATGAGAGAGGCGTGGATGGCATTGCCAGAAATTCCCGAGGTCTTAAGAGGGTGGATCGGGATGACAACTAAAAGTTTAGGCCTAATAAAGTAGTGAAGAACCTTATCTGCTTAACACGACTATTAGGTTTATGTTTGAGATTGCTTTTGGTTTATGTTTGACATTGTATGCTTTTGGTTTATGTTTGACATTGTATGCTTTTGGTTTATATTTGACATTGTATGATTTTGGTTTATGTTAAAGACATTTTATGCTTACGCGTTTGGTTGTTTATAATTGTTAAAACAGGATCATCATGGATTATAATAAGAAACTACTTCTCGTTATTCTTATGTAATTTTATAAGGAAAGAGGGTTTGAGCGATGAATTGTTTACAGAGTACGAACAACCCAATGTTTCGTTGCATAATAGGCATGTGTACGTTGATGCTTATGAAGACGAGGTTGAAGCACATGGTACTGCATCGGATCAGGAATATAGGACTCAGTTACGGGATGAGATTGCTGAGTAGTTAATGAAAGCATGGATTCAATGATTTAAACAAATGTTGTTGTCTTTTTATGAATATTATTTCAGTATTGTATAACTATTATTTATGTTTGAATGTTAATTTTTTTTAAGTTAAATAAAATCAGTTTATTTCAGCAGCTTGCAGAAGTTAAAAAACAAACAGTCTCTTCTTCCAGACTGCAGATGTTTAGTCCACCTCTTCAGCTGCAGATGTTTGCAGATGTGGTCCGCAGACTGCAGACGTTTTACCTCTGAAAAAACAAACATCACCTTAATCTTCTCTATTTATCATTACGACAAATCTAGAAAATCTTCATTGTATACAAATACATAAAAAATAAATACTTTTGGTAACAAATATATAAAAATAGGTACGTAAAAATATTTCCAAGAGTAAAGTGGTAGAAAATAGTAGATGGGTATGGGGTGGAAGCAGGGGCATGATCTAAGTGGCAGTCAAATGACGTCCTGGAACACCGCCCCTGCACGGCACGAAAACGACGTAAAGGTGGCGGGACTCCCAATCATTGGAAAAGGTTTCTGTGGGTGGTGGCCCATTTTTTTTTAAATTGGTGTAAAACTTGGATGTGAAAAACGGAACCACACCCACAATACTTAAAGACCATATGAATATGATATAACACCAAAGTGCAATCTTCATGAGGTATAAAAAATGAAACCATACCCTATAATCTTATAAGAGTTGTCACACCACAACTGATGTCAGAAACATCGGTGTGAGATGAAACGAGATTGTTTGAGACTTCATATCATACCAATTGTGACAATAATTTAAGTAAACAATATTTCATTTCATACTAAACCGAAATACATTGTCTTGAAATGGAAAATACAACATTTTGCAACTTGAACATAAACAAATGAAAGGAAATACATAACTTAAATATTAAGTGCGTTTCTAATCCACCCTAAGTAGATTCGCGTGCATCAAGCTAATTTCCTGCAACATATATTAAATTGTCCGTCAACATAATAGGTCGGTGAACATACAAGTTTGGTTTTACATAGCATATAATAAAAAGGTTCTCAAATCCAACATGATAATTCGTATACTAAGTTAAATTATAACTAGCATGCACAACCTAAGTGTCAAACCAAAGATTGCACGAGCGTAATCTTGTCAACAAGTGAACAAGTCCATTATGATTGAATGCTTAACATAGACCACGAAAAAGAGCGGTATGCGATTCCTATAGTGCTATACATGTTAAGGTAGGCTAAGTAAGTTAATGACAACTAGTTGCATGAATGAATATCTAGCATAGATAACCAAAGTATAACAAATAGCATGTTTGGTAGATTGAGTGATTTCATAAGTTTGATAGTGTTCATTTGTGAGTTCGTTATTTTATACATGTTACACCCAAAAAGTAATTAAAGCGTAAAAGGGATTTCGAGTATACTCACGGTTTGCAAAGCTTTCACGAACATGAGTTGATGAGACATGAATATTTAGATACCGAAGTTACCATACAATGGCGAAACGATGGTGTATGAGTTCATGGGATTGTTGATGGATTTGGATTCGGGAATTTAATTACTAGAAAGTACGTATACAAGAAAATTACATCTTGTCTAGAAACTCAAATGTAACACTATATTTTAGTGTGCTTTCATGGGTACCAAATCACCATTAGAATTCAATTTGAGAAATCAAGAACATTGATGATATCTACACTAACTCATAACATTCAACCATGATTTGGTTGATGTTATGGTTCGGTTTGTAATATATAAAGTTAGTAGTCCAATGCTAGGTTAGTCAAACATGGTCATGTAAAGGTAGGATTAAAATCCCTTAACCTTGTGAATTCACCAAAACACAAATCATTTTAAGGATGATTCAGATGGTTATAAATGAATGATAAGAATATAATGAAATCCTCTAATTCACCGAAACAACCAAGTGAGTTAAAGTAGACGAGTGTATTTCAAACATGGATACTGTTTGAAGACTTGGTGTAGTTTGTTCACTTGAAAGTTGTTTGGTGACTTAGATGGTGTGAAAGTAAGCTAATCAACTAAGTAATATAGTGAGGTAAGTAGAGTCCAAGTTGTGGAAACAATGTTCCAATGCTCACACCTTCACCATAACTCAAATCTTTCAGTATTGAAGGTTGGAGACTTGGTTTGGTTTCCCTCATCTTAGAGCTTACTTAGGATCTTTATGTACAAAAGAAAGGAGGTGTTTGAACCTCATAATTTCTGGAAAAACACCTTAACTCAAGCCCCTCAACATGTAGATTAGTTGGGGACAAGGTTTGGTACAAGTTCATCCAAGAAAGATAAGTAAAAGTTGAAGTAAGTTTGAAAGTTTAACAAAACAGAAAACTATCCTACTTTGGGCCTCAACAATGGTGATGTACCACCTTTGTTTACCTTGGTAAACATTGGGTAACATCCCTAGAGGTTGTCCAAGTAAGAATAGAGCAAGAAACAAGAAGAAAAGGTTGAAGAAGCAAGTCAAAACTCACAAGTTTGAGCTTGTAGTAATCGGCCCAAAGTTGGAGTTTCTTGCATGTTTTTGAGTGTTTGAGAGTGACATGGAGTTGTGGAAAGTGAAAACATGTTATAGGGGGCTTGGTTTTATTGAGGGGGTGTAAGACCCTAACATGTTTTGGTCAAAAAGACGCAGCGGAAATATGTACTATGAATTTTTTTTCTTAAAATGTTCCTCTATACTTGAAAATCATTTAAAAACATCTTTATGTAAGGAACTACATCGTTTACCTTTCATTAATGTTCTGATTATAATATACTAATACAGATTACATGACCACCCATTCCATACAATCCATGTCTCTTTAACTCGATCTTCAATCACTTGCTCTTCATGATATTGATCCATAATTCTGTACAACCTGCACTCACCACATACATTCGTAACATTAGTACACCTTGTGTATATATGTTTAAAATTCATAAATATAAGGTCTCATCTCATTCTATTTCCCGTATACATTCCATTCGCTTATCTTCCTGAATTCCAACATTCCATCTTGGTATCTAATCTTTAGTGAGTCAATAATAATGTACCTGCAGTCTCCTTTCATTCTCATAATACATGATTAGTAACATTAACCCTCAACTTATTAAGGCTATGCTTACATATATACAAGCCCTATTCTTTTGTGTACATTCAATCCCATTTAATACATACGTACATACATTCATATATTTATACTCATACATCTAATTACATACACCCGAATACTAACATGCATACATGATTACGTCTATACATACATGCTTACATACATACATACATACAATTTTTAATTAACTTATTCGCATTTCGATTATCATACTCATATATTAGTTATATGATGCTTTGATTTGGATTTAAAACCCAAAAACATCAAAGAAACAATCAAAATCAAGTTTGGGAGGCCCCTCGTAGACCACGGTTGGTGTACCGAAGCTTACGGTACACAAAACAACTTGGATAACAAATTTCAGCATTTTAAACACGGGGAGGGCGTCAGCAAAAACGAAGGCCAGACACGACGTCAGCGACGCCCCCTGCTTCTTTCATTTTTCTGCTGTGTTATTTTAATCATTCGTAAGCACTAAAACTCGCATAACTTTTAAACCGTTCACCGTTTAACTTCCCTTTTTCTCCAACATGATCGTAATTTGATTTTCTATCTTGTGAACTTGAAATCCAACATCCGGAGTAACAATATTCTTAAATAATAAACTCTCGGCTTTGTATTTATTTACAAAATTATAACCCATTCACCCCTATATTGAGGTTTTACTGGTTTAACATCATACCGACCATTTGAACGAATCTTACCTTAGCGTTTCTCATTTATTTGTACATTCCACCTTGATTTCAAACATTCAAACATATATATATATATATATATATATATATATAACTAAATACGAAGTGATTCTGGAAATCACTTACCTTAGACGTCCGCATTCGTATCCGTTTCATTGCTTCCGTTTTACCTTTTTTAGCCTTCCGTGCTTCCATCCATCTTGACATGATCCCTATACTTTCATGTCATCGCATTTACATTCTTGTTAGTATACATGATTGTATATGTTAACGGTCATATCAATTGCATATTTCACATTTGACTCTCGTTAGTTAATTCTAACAAGCATAAGACATATACCCAAATTCACATTCTTTCAAACTCATATAATTCATCATGTCATTCCATATAACGCGTATTGATATAGCACGTACCATATAACTTTCTATAATCTTACATTTACGACAACATGTCTAGTCATGCTTCTTATGTGTATTTGACTTTCAGAAGTCAACGGTTTATCATATGAACTCTCGACTTATCCTCATATATCCGTGACATCATAATAGGCTATACAAATGACACTATATACATTTCATAGCTCAATTAACTGAAAATAGGCTGTTTTAGGACGTCTGTTTGCTGTACTTACGAGCTTTCAAAAATTACAATCTTTTTATGTGACGTGTCCCTCGGAGGGGTTATCCTTGTGTTAAATTTTTAGAGTCTAACTCTCTACCAAAAATTTATAAAAAAAAATCATTAACTAAGCAGCAATCAGATTCGTCACTTTCTGACTGCAGCCCATGGAAAAATTCATTTAAAAATCCTCGATTATCCGATTGACATAATTCCAGTTGGAGATTTTCATAACCTCCTGAAGCTACCTACAGTAAAAATTTGAGATCATAACTCAATTCCTAAATTGAGTTATGTTATTCGTAATAGGCTGCAAATTCTGTCGGAAAACGCAGCCTGAACCTTCAATACGGAAAAAATTCATAAAACGTTTAATTTTCGTCAAAAAAATGCAATTCCAGTTGGGTTCGAAAGGTTTTTCCTGGAAGTTCATCCCAAACTCAATAAACATCAGTTTTTGACAAGATTTGACCCGGTTACAGCCGATTAAATTCAGCTGTAACTTTCTGGACAGATTCTGTTTCATCACCCGAACCCAACAAACGATTAAAGCGTTACATCAATCAAGCATGTAGTGCAAGCTCTTAAATCATACTTCTACTAAATCTCACATTGACTACATTCTCACATGGATTTCATCAAGAACATATGTCACATGATAATTGTATTATCAAATACATCATTTCCACATTCCATAACTAACAACATCATTCATGATTCGCTAATACAACATAATCCCAACATGATTCCTTACTAATAAGCTCATATGCTTTACCCTTAGCACACATTCATTTCTAATCTCATCATTATCATATTTTATTCATATATGTTAAGCCATTTCCTACAATTTCACATCCTAACTTCACTTAGACATTTCCTCATACACTTGGTGTGCATACTACTTCCTATGCACATAGTACAACTAATTCATGCATAACCTTCTAAGTTCTCACTTTCAATTATCAACATAATAAGTCACCAAATTAACTTCACACCATAATCAATCTAACTTGCAAGAGCTCATTATATTCAAATAATACATCAAGAATTAAACAAGACTTGGACATGGTGAAACCCCCATGTCACCTTCATCACCCAACTAGTGGGTTTTCATCTTTAAACATCAAGTTAATCAAAATTATACATAACACATGTTTCACATGATGATGCTAACACATATTCATACTCAATTTCATACAAATTCGTGGATTAAACATAACCCAATTCATACAAGATCACCAATCTAAGCTTTAAAACATACCTCATGATCCCCTTGTGTAGGTGATCACTAATTCATATTCATTAATGGGTTTGAGCTTCAATTCACCCTTCAATTTGATGATTCTTGGATGAACTAGGGTTTGGCTCCCTTGTGTTTCTCCTGAATGTTCCACACACACACACACACTATGTGTGTGTTGTGTGTTAATCTTTTGTTTATAAACATGAGTTTTCCCTTTTTACAACTTTAGTCCCTCAAGTTTGTTACTTGCTCACAATAGTCACCCAATTCATTCCCTTGCTTGTTTTGCTAAGCATTTAACTAGGTATAATAACCTAGTTATTACATTTCATTTTATTAAACCTGGAGACATTCGAGCAAATTTAATAATTCGAGTTTTGAGGCGTTACAGGAGGATTAGGGTTTGGGTTTAATGGAGGTTGGAAAGTGATTAGAGGTGAAAGGAGGTGGGAAAAAGGTCCAATCTGCGAGCAAAACAAATTTCTGCCCGTCAGACATGACTTGCGGACCGTAAGCCTATGCCTTGCGGTCCGTAAGGCATGTCAAAGTTAAAACACAATGTATACTAGCCCGCGTTGTTTGGTGGTTTGTTCAATTATGCGATATCTTTAATATGTTAAGTACTTTAGGGTATTTTAAGGCATGTATAAGCATGTGTATAGTATGAATATGTATGAATAATATTCCAAACATAAAATAGCATAAAGTGTAGTTCGGTTTTGCATATAAAACGCTTATTCGTGATTGATTAAGTATCGTGTTAGTATGAATAAGATGAAATTTCCATTATGATCAAAGTCTCGAGATTACAAATATTGAAATGAAATACGAATACAAGCTTTCTAAAAAATAGAAAGTGTGAAAATACAAAACGTTGCAAGAGTACATATAAATTTGAATATAATAAATAGAAATTCATGAGGTATAAAAAGAGTTAAATGCCTGGTTGGTCCTTGCGGTTTGTCATTTTTGCAGACTTGCTCCTAAGGGTTCAATAATTACACAGTTGTCCTAGTAATTGTAATTTTTAAACACGGTCGATCCTTATCACTAACCTAATTTAAATATCTCAGTTAAGTGTGTATGAAATGTCTAGTTTACCCCCAAGTTAAAAAAAAAAACAAATAAAAGTAAGTGATCCCATCTCACCATTCTTCTTCTTCTTCCCCACTCCACCACCCACCACCACCACTTCTTCTACCCCAAACCACCACTGAACACCCACCATACAATTGCGGTCTTCGCTTGAAGATTTACACTGGCAACTGATACAAGTGGCTATAAACATATAAGATATTTTCAGTAACTACAACGGTAAAGAACTTGTATTTGCAAAGTCCAATTGTTGTATTCTATTGTAATGTTTCATCTTCAGTGATTACAATTATGTGATTTCCGTACACCCACTCCACCACCCTCCTCCACCAGTGTACACCCACTCCACCACCCTCCTCCACCAGTGTACACCCACACCACCGTCCCCTCCACCACTGTACACCCACCACCGTCTCCCCTCCACCACCATACACTCACATCATCGTCTCCCCCCCCCCCCCGCCACCATACAACCACCACCACCGTACACTCACATCACCGTCTCCCCTCCACCACCACTGATCTTGTTGCGACCAGCTCAACACCATTCATGAAAACTAGTCGTCACCACCGAATCTATTATGCTGTTTCTTAGAGAGAGAGAAAGATGAAAGGGATGGGGGAAGGGATAAGGTTTGGTGATGCGTGGTAGGGTTTTTGAGGTAAAGAGAAACATAGGGGTAGGATCTGTGTTATGCTTTTATTTTTATTTGAGTAAACTGAGAAAATGGTCCGTGAGGTTTGCTCACTTTTCCCACTTTAGTTCAAAACTCAAACCTTTTGAATCTGAGCCCTTGTGGTTTCAATTTTGTTGCCATTTTCATCCAAAATCAAAATCTAGTCAGATTTTTCAGTTAACATCCAGTTATTTTGTCTTTTTCCTCCCTTTTAATGAAGGGCAAAATGGTCATATTTTTTAAATTTGTTATAATAAAACGTTAAAAACTTTATGTTAACTGAAAAATCTGACCATATTTGATTTTGGATGAAAATGGCAACAAAATTGAAAACACGGGGACCCAGATTCAAAGGGTTTGAGTTTTGAACTAAGTGGCAAAAGTGATCAAACCTCAGGTACCATTTTGGCAGTTAATCTTTTTATTTTTAAAATTTTTCCAGGGTAAACTTGACATTTCAAACACACGTAACTGGGATATATAACTTAGGTTAGCAATAAGGATCAACTGTGTTTAAAAATTGCAACTACTAGGACCAACTCTGTAATTATTAAGCTATTGAGACCAAGTCTACAAAAATGACAAACCACAAGAACCAAACACTATAAAAAATGAAACAATACCCTTTAATCTTTTATAGAGTATATATTGTAAAGGTTGGAAAAAAATTACGCATGCTTAATAGACAATAAAATATTTGAGATGGAGTTAATCTTCCCGTCCTTGGATGAGAAAAGATTTGCACATGTTGAAATTGAAATAACAAGTCATTTTTGTCACACCCTGGCTTTGCGGAAGCGTGGTTAATTTTGGTGTGACTTCTTAATACCATAGCTTAATCATAACAAAGCTATATGAATTTAAAAACCATGCAAGTCATCGTTAAATTTAGAAATCAACATACATTACCATTGTTTTAAACATACGACCATAACCATGTTCAGTAAACATTACAACTTATAACAAACATAAACGAGGGTTAAGGATTGTGTCTTGTCCAGGTAAGAGAACACAACCCCTAATCCTTGATGACTTCATGAAGATTGCAGCGGAAAACGTTCATACCGTGCCAGAATCCGTTTAATTTCCTGAAATACATGTGAGTTGAAAAATCAACAATAATGTTGAGCGAGTTCATGTGCAAGTGAGTAAGAAAAACACTTGTAAGTATAAAAGTTTCCTGGTATGTAGCAGTGTAAGAGGACTTGTGATCACCAATGGTTTGCAAGGCCATTAGCATGTCGTGAAATGCAAGTAAGTAAGACACAACCCTAGCCGATTTTGCGTTGGGTACCAAGTCACTCCGGATCCGTTCTGTTAGTCCTCCGAGAGGCCTGTTCTGTTGGACCGGGAGCTGGGCTCGCTACACCCAAATAGATCTACCGCTCGAGTCCCTCGGGGTTCTAACTACCCATTCACATGATCTAAACCTCCTTACGTTATTCATACCGTGTATAAAGTACTTGTAAACAAAGTAACATGTATTTCACCCCCGCAGTTAAGAAAACTGAAAACAGTTAGAGAAAAGGGGGACATGAACTCACAGTGGATGCGTAAACTCTATCAAGCGTCTCTGAAGCAGTAAACTGTGCAACGACCTACAAGTGCTAATTCTATTAGACGGACGGCCGTGCTTTAGCTTTACAGTTTATGTTTGCGGGAAATAGTTAGACAACTATTTCGTGTTGCATTTTGTATATGCTTGATAGTTATTTTTCCTTCCCAAGGATGGGGGATACAATACATGTGCGTAAGTTACGTTTTGTTAAACTTGTGGTAATGTAATTACCGGTGTAACTTATATGTTTGTGGAAGCGTTCGCAAAGTTTTGGAATCATTAACGCTTGTAAATATTATTTTTACCCTAAAATAATATTTATGTATTTCACAAAATAATCATAAACAGTGTTGTGACAAATATATTTATCACGTTAATCTTTGTGAAATCCCACCTCCGAATGTTTAGTAAAATATAGTACTGGCGAAATTTATGTTTCGAAAGTATGCCCAAAAATAGTTCTAACACTTGTTGTGTAAAAAGTCTAAGTGTTAGGTTTTTAGAAAATTTCGCCAGAGTTTCCTCTGTAACTGGAGGTGGCCACGCTTTCAAGCGTATCATTTTCTTTTAACAAATCAACTCAATCAACTTCTTTATTCAATCAAACAATTTCCGACACATCAAACTAGTCAACAAGTATGTAAATTTGCATAAACGCATGAACTTGTAGTTTTTCCGCATCTATATTATAAATCCCATTTATATACGTAGATCTTTATATAAAGTACTTTCAATCTTGTAAAAACCTCGTTTTTAGAGAAGTCCGACTTTACAACTTCTAGTTATTTTTCTCAAAAATAGTTATTTTGTCGAAACATGCGTCACACAAGTGTTTACACACTCGTGTGTTCTAAACATCATTCTTAGCATTGTAAGATCCGCTCTTTTAAAATACATGGTTCTTAAATGTGTGGTCTTTCAAAAATACCACTTGCGGATACGTAGATCCGCTAGTTTTAAACACCCTTTTACCGGTTAAAACACTTTTACACAAGTAAAATATTTCTTCACAAGTTCATGTCTCTAAAATGTGGTAGTGTTCACCTTTAACCCTTGTATCTTTCAAAAACAAGCTTATGTGAAGATACATGATTTTACAAAGTCGGGTTAAACAAAGTTTCGAGCTACCACATTATAGATCGGGTCTAGATAAACACAAATTTCAAGTCCTACGACTTTTACACAAGTTATATGCTATTAACCACCATTTTTGTGATTTTACTAGACTTTAAAGATTCAAAACGCGTGTTTACAATATTTAACCGACGAAAGTTCTTTTAACCACTTTAGATATGTAAAAACAAGTTTTAAAGGTTATACCTCTAGCTCAAGGCTAGGGAAGATCTTTGACGAAAAACGCGTGGATAAAAGATAACGGGAGAGGTCCTTCGTATTCCGCTTGCACCAAAGCTCCTTATACGTGATCTTGGATGTTTGTATGCGCTTGGAATGATGAGATCAAAACCGAAAATATGATGTGTGTGTTTGGTGTGTTCGGCCGAGAGCCACAAGAGAGAAAGAGAGTGAAAGTTGAGTTGTGTTGATTAGTGATAATGATCTCTAGATTAGTGTGTATATATAGGCAACTCAAGGTGCTATTGTCCAATGGATCATATGTAGTGTAGATATTAAACATGTCAAGATCTCCTAAGATCACAAGTACATGAGTGGGGTCACATAGGTGACCGAGTTCGGTCATGGGGGGGGGGGGGGTCCTTGTTCGATTTCAACAAGTAGTTAGGGATTAGTTATGGTTAAGTAAGTTAGTTTAGCGTTAAACTCCGTTAGTTACGTGTAACATGTTATGGCGGGTGTTAGGGTAATCAGGGACCCTAACTGGCTCAGAAAAACAATAATAGTGAAAATACTAATATTTTCATGTTCCGGGTATAGTCCGGTTGTTCGGTTGGATAGTAATCCGTTAAAGTGTTACAAAAGACTTTAAAGTGTCGTTATTACATCTTTAGTGACACAATTTGTTTTCCCGACACTTTAGAAAGTGTCTAGTAATATTTTCTCATTTTTGGCATTTTACTAGTCAGCTAGAAGCTGGTTAAATTGTTTAAAGTGCTGTGTTTGGTACTTAAAGTACGTTTTTGGCACATCCGAATCAGTGTATCTTATCCCTAGAGACGCAGTAACACAACCCTTATATCCTACACTCACTACCAGTGTAGCCAAAATATATGAGGCTCTTAACAGGCCTTAGAGGCAGTATTTGCCTGATGCTGGTTATATCAGCATGTTCACTGTGTATCCGTTTAGTGCTACTGTGCTTTTTGTGCATCATGTTTGTCACTAGGGTTCAGTATGTAGATAGTGTAGTGACAGCAAATAAAGTATGATGCAAGTAAGTGCATGTATCAGTATGCAGGTAGCAGTTTATCAGCTAGTTTCAATCAAGCACAGTAATCAAGTAATAATCAATCATTAATTAAGTTGTACGGATACCTGGTTTTGTGCGGGTTGTCACATACTCCCCCCGTTAAATAAATTTCGTCCCGAAATTTTAAGTTCTGCTTGTAGATGCAGGGTTCTTGGGAAATAAGTGGGGGTATCTTTCTTTCATCCGGTCCTCACGCTCCCAGGTGTATTCAGGACCATGTCTGGCATTCCAGCGAACCTTGACGAGTTTGACACTGCTCCGGCGGGTCTTGTTAACTTTCCAATCCGTGACCTCAACAGGTTCTTCAACAAAGTGGAGCGTGTCGTCAATGTGAATCTCGTCGATAGGAATGGCAACGTCAATTTGAGTTGGACTTTTCTTTAAATTGGATACATGAAATGTATCGTGAACACCATTCAGTTCAGCGGGCAGGTCCAACTTGTATGCTACCGTCCCGATTCTTTCTAGAATTCTGAAGGGACCAATGTAGCGTGGATTCAACTTTCCTCGCTTTCCAAAGCGCGCTACCCCTTTCCAGGGTGAAACCTTCAATAATACCATCTCTCCGACTTGGAAGTCCACATGCTTCCGGTTTGGATCCGCGTAGGCCTTTTGCCTGTGGCGAGCGG
Organism: Helianthus tuberosus; assembly: GCA_030545235.1. Lineage (NCBI taxonomy): Eukaryota > Viridiplantae > Streptophyta > Magnoliopsida > Asterales > Asteraceae > Helianthus > Helianthus tuberosus. Next base: position 201,726,578 of record CM060364.1, on the reverse strand, counting down.
CTTCGATGCGTTTAAGAATTTGCGCGATCTTATCTGTCGTCTCTTGGACGATCTCGGGACCAGCAAGCTGCCTATCACCTGCGTCAGACCAACATAGTGGGGATCGGCACTTGCGTCCGTATAGGGCCTCAAAAGGCGCAACACCAATACTGGTGTGGTAGCTGTTGTTATATGAAAATTCGACCAAGGGTAAGTGTTTATCCCAGCTACCTCCTAAATCCATAACACATGCTCTCAGCATGTCTTCCAAGGTTTGTATCGTTCGCTCGCTCTGGCCATCAGTTTGCGGATGAAATGCAGTGCTCAGATTCAATTGAGAGCCAAAAGCTTCCTGGAAAGATTGCCATATTCTTGACACAAATCTTCCGTCTCTATCAGAGATGATCGAGAGTGGTACTCCATGTCGTGCTACGATCTCTCTCATGTAAATTTCCGCAAGTTTACTAGTGCTGTCTCTCTCCCTGATTGGCAGAAAGTGTGCGGACTTTGTTAGGCGGTCAACAATCACCCAAATCATATCATGGCCTCTTGGCGTTCTTGGCAGTTTTGTAACAAAATCCATTGAGATTTGTTCCCATTTCCACTTGGGAATCTCAGGTTGTTGCAGAAGTCCCGAAGGCTTCTGGTATTCTGCCTTGACCTTAGCGCACGTTAAACATTTGCTCACGTAGACAGCAACGTCGCCTTTCATCCTAGGCCACCAATAATAATCTTTGAGATCGTGGTACATCTTATCCGATCCAGGGTGGATAGAGTACCGTGACTTGTGCGCTTCGTCGAAAATAACTTCCCTTAATCCACCAAATAGAGGAACCCAAATCCTTTTCTCAAAACATAACGTTCCTTCCTCGTTCGGTACCAAAAGCTTCTCCATTCCACGGAGATATTCTTCCTCAAGATTTCCCTCCTTGAGAGCTTCTTTTTGTGCAGCGCGAATGTGCGAGGGAAGATCGGTTCGTATGATCATTTCTAGAGCCCTAACCCTTATGGGCTTGATTCTTTCCTTTCGACTTAGGGCATCGGCGACCACATTCGCCTTCCCTGGATGATACTTGATCTCGCAGTCGTAATCGTTTAGCAATTCAACCCATCGTCTCTGTCTCATATTCAGCTCTTTCTGGTTGAATATGTGTTGCAAGCTCTTGTGATCTGTGAAGATTGTGCATTTCGTACCATACAGGTAGTGTCTCCAGATCTTTAGTGCAAAAACCACTGCGCCAAGCTCTAAATCATGTGTGGTATAATTCTTTTCGTGCACTTTCAGTTGGCGTGATGCGTAAGCAATGACCTTCTGGCGTTGCATCAACACACAACCCAATCCCTGACGCGATGCGTCGCAGTATACCACAAAATCATCAGTACCTTCTGGTAGAGCTAAGATCGGCGCATCACAAAGTTTGTTCTTTAATGACTGAAATGCTTCTTCCTGTTTGATTCCCCAATCAAACTTCTTGTCTTTCTGTGTGAGCGCGGTAAGGGGTTGAGCGATCTTTGAAAAGCCCTCTATGAATCTTCTATAGTAGCCAGCCAAACCCAAGAATTGTCGAATCTCGGTTGGCGTCGTAGGCGTTTCCCAATTCTTGATAGCCTCGATCTTTGTGGGATCAACATGAATTCCATCCCCATTAACCACATGTCCAAGAAATTGGACTTCGCGTAGCCAAAACTCGCACTTGGAGAATTTGGCGTACAGTTGTTCCTTCTTCAGCAGCTCCAAAATAGCTCTTAAGTGCTGTTCGTGTTCGGCCTTGGTTCTTGAATAAATCAAGATGTCGTCGATGAATACAATCACGAACTTGTCGAGGTATGGCTTGCAAACTCTATTCATCAAGTCCATAAAAACTGCAGGTGCGTTTGTCAAACCAAACGGCATAACAAGGAACTCGTAGTGTCCGTAACGAGTTCGGAAGGCTGTTTTCGGGATACTTTCCTCCTGTATCCTTAGTTGATGGTATCCAGATCGAAGATCGATCTTAGAGTAACAACTTGAGCCTTGAAGTTGGTCAAACAGATCATCAATTCTTGGTAGTGGATATCTATTCTTGATTGTCAGCTTGTTCAGCTCTCTGTAGTCAATGCACATCCGAAAACTACCGTCCTTCTTCTTAACAAACAGGACTGGAGCTCCCCAAGGCGAGAAGCTTGGTCGAATAAAACCCTTGTCTAACAACTCTTGAAGTTGTGTTGACAGTTCCTGCATCTCAGATGGAGCAAGTCTGTAAGGTGCCTTAGCTACAGGCGCGGCGCCTGGAACTAAGTCGATGTGAAACTCCACTTGCCTCTGAGGTGGCAGTCCGGGTAAGTCTTCTGGAAAGACTTCTGGATACTCCCTTACGACAGGGATGTCTTCGATCCTTGGCTCGGCAGCCTTCTTATCCACGATGTGTGCCAGAAAGGCAACACATCCTTTCTGTAAACACTTCCTTGCCTTCAAACAGCTGATAATTCTCAATGGCGTCTCACGCTCCTCTCCATGTACAACAATGGTCTCACCATCATCAGTTGGAATACGAATCACCTTTTCGTGGCAAACTATCTCCGCTTTGTTGCCAGATAACCAATCCATTCCTACTACCACGTCGAAACTCCCCAATTGGACTGGTAGTAGATCCAAAAAGAACTTACGTTCTCCCAACTCAATCACACAACCTCTGATTACTTCGTTGGCTTCAACTAACTTTCCATTGGCCAATTCAATCGAATACGGAATATCTAACTTATTTGTGGCTAAACCAAGCATATCCTTAAATTCTAACGATACGAAGCTATAGTCGGCACCAGTATCAAATAAAACAGATGCATAGCGTTGATTTACAGGGAACGTACCGGTAACAACGTTGGGATCCTGGCGTGCTTCCTTTGCTCCAATCTGAAATACCCTTCCACGGGCTTGGTTCAATCCCGGGCAATCCTTTTTGAAGTGCCCAATGTCACCGCAATTGAAACATCCAAGTCTTTTACCACTTCCCGCACCATCCATAACTGGCGGGTTGTTCTGGTTAGCATTTCCGGCTTGATTGGCATTGTAGCCTCGATTATTCCCCTGTGGGTGACTGCCAGAACCACCACGGTTGTTATTCCTATTTCCATATCCTCCCTGGCCTCCCCGGCCAGTACCAACCCAACAGGTGTCCTTAGAGTGACCACGTTTCCCACATGCTTCACATACTTTTAGCCCACAATGACCAGAATGGTGACGCTGGCAGGCACTACACCTGGGATGGGTGCCCATATATCCTCTTCCTTTCCTTCCACTGCCAGTCGTACCCTGAGCTGGCGTGCTTGGTGCTCCTCTCTTGCCATCACCGCTAACACTTTGTTTGAAGTTTGAAAACTTTCTTTTGTTACTTCCTGACGACTCAACATGAGTCTCTTTCTCCTTTGCCTTGACATCACCAAACTTGTTCAGACGAATCGCCTCTTCTGTGAGAGCCACGCTCAAATCAATGGCTTCTGTGATAGTTGCTGGTTTGGAGGAGGTTACCATGCTAATGATTTGGGGAGCCAAACCCCAAATGAAGCGCTCAATACGCTTGTATTCCGGCGTAACCATGTAAGGAACCACTTGAGATAAGTCGTGAAACCTCTGGACGTATTCCGCAATCTTTGGCCCATCCATCTTTAAGTGCCAAAATTCAGTCTCCAACCTTTGAATTTCTGCGCGTGAACAGTACTTTCGGCGCATCAGTTCTTTCAATTCGGCCCAAGTCAGGGCGTAGGCGGCAGCTTCGCCTAAGGTTTGGACTTGTAAGTTCCACCAAGATAGGGCTCCGTCGAGAAATAGCCCTGAAATGTATGTGACTTGTTGGTCCTCAGCACACTTGCTCATGCGTAAGACGGAATCGGTTTTCTCAGCCCAGCGGGTGAAGGCAACTGCACCTCCTGTGCCATTGAAGTTAACTGGTTTGCAGTCTAAGAACTGCTTGTAGGTGCATCCTGCACGTATGTTAAAACATGTGGTTGGCATTAGCATCACCGCTAAAATCTCCAACTAGTTCATGGTAGGTTCGAATGGCGTGGTATTACCGTGAGGTGGATTGTTATTGCCTTGATTAACACTTCCGCTCCCTCCTGGCTGAGAAGCTGCGTACTGCGCTATGGCAGCAGCAATGACTTGTTGTAGCTCTTCCTGAGTGGTAGGCATAGGCTGCTGTTGTCGTCTTGGTGGCATCTTTCTAAAAGATGTGTTCACGTTGGTCAGGACATAGTACAGTGTACGTATATAGTAATAATAATAGTATAATCACATAACATCTCATGTTATCACATATCACAAATATCAATCACACAACATCCCATGTCATAAATATAAACAAGTAATCAAGCGAATCCAAAATATGGTGAGAAAACTGCGATTGCCATAATAATGAGACCACATCGTAAGTGTATACATACAATCATGAATCACTGGGGCTACATCACCCCTGTCAAAAGCTACATCAGTATCAATACAACATCAAGTACATAACAAAAGTCAAATCATAATGTAGTCTCTCCAAAATGCTGTGCAAGTAAAAGCAATCGCCGACTTCTCACCTCGCCTACCCATGTGGCACCGATGAGCTCTAAGCAGATGGTGGTGGAGGAGGAAAACGGGTATAAAACAAACGGCGCATCTCTAACCAATCTGCCTCCATCGCCTGCTGCGTGCGAATAACGGAGGCAATCTGCTGCTCCAAAGTAGTAAGACGAGCAGCATAGTCAGGGGGTAATAATCGAAACGGCTGTAACGGAGAGGGTGCCTGACCATGGCACTGACATGGCCGAGCTCTCTCGAGCTCCTGTAGTCGCTGCTCGTGCGACTCATGCTGGTAAACAAAAGACATCAGTACATCCTCAATGGTGTGGCCCACATGGAACCTGTGGTATGGATCTGTGGGTGGCATAGGGGAAAACGGAGACCAAAGCAGTGGATCTCGTGTGGGATCGAAGGGTGCTACACCAAAAGGAGCAGTAGTAGGTGGAACAAAAGGCATCTGTGGTAAGAAAGGCATGGGCATCGGTACATGCCCTGATGGGTGGGCTGAAGAGCCCTCTCCAGGCCCCGCTGGAGGTATGTACGTGGGAATCTGAAACGAAAAGTCAGCGTGTCTAGCGTCTGGAATCTGTGGGGGTAGTGGTGGGACGTCCTCATCAGCCGGGATCCACCCGTGCTGTGCCGGCTCGTCCGGTGGATCCATATGTGCCGCGAACGGCGCATGTCCGGGCTCTATGGGAGCGGGATCAAGTAAAGGGGCTACAACAGGGTCAACGGGTGCCAGGTGCTCAAATGGTGGGTCAACAGGTACAGCAACTATGGGTAGAGGATCGATGGGATCAACAGGGGCATGATCGTCTGCAATCAAGGGAACGTCTAGGTGGGGATCAACAGCAATGGGCTCAAGGGGTATATCAGCATGCATAGGGTCATGCTCCGGTAACACATCAAGAGCAGCTGCCTGCTCAGGGGCAAGGGCAGGCTCCAAGTCATCGAATGCCATATCAAAGTCAAAATCAGGATCGATCGGGTCGAAAGGATCAATAGGATCAGCTGGATCCTCCATCATCTCGTCCATAGGGACAAACTCCAAATCGCGGTCAGGATCAAAGCCTGGGGGAAACACAGGGTCAGAATCCCCCTCATCGTCAAGAGCATAACCAAGTCCAGGCACTGGAGTGACAGAAAGAGCCTGGTCAGAATCAGACTCGTGCGAAAAGTGCTGCGTACTAAGGGCATGTGTCGGTGCAGAAGCCACAGACTCAGAGGAGTCCTGGGCTGGGGAATGTGCAGGTGCCTCCGCAGCCGGAGCATCTGCAATCAGTAGAGGGGCAACAGCGGGTAGGGCCTCGCCCTGAACGTCCTCCATAGGCTCCACCTCAAACAAGTCGACGTCGTCCTCGTCGTCGTCGAATGGTAACTCCTGAACAGGGTAAGAAGCGAGGGGTATGGGAGCAGGGATCACCGCTAGTGGCAAATCCCCGGCCGGAATATCAACAGGGAGCTCATCGTCGCCATCAGGTAGGGCGAATGGCTGGAAGTCGTCATCGTCTGTACTGGTAAAGTCTGACGTGTACACCTCGTGCTCCGAGGACTCTAAATCATCTGACACTATGGGTCTGGGTCCGGTGGTGCCTGAACCACCTGAATCTGACGAGTCCATGTACCTGTAACACAAACATAAGTATGCACAAACTGTCAATCATATAATCAAATAATCACGTAAATCACCAAGTAAGCATTCAAATTATCCTCCTAGTCCCACTAGTCAACACTTCTAGTCCCACTAGTCAATACTTCTAGTCCCACTAGATCAACACTCCTAGTCCCACTAGTCAACACTTCTAGTCCCACTAGACCAACACTCCTAGTCCCACTAGTCAACACTTCTAGTCCCACTAGACCAACACTCCTAGTCCCACTAGTCAACACTCCTAGTCCCACTAGACCAACACTCCTAGTCCCACTAGACCAAGCCTCAGCCTCCCGACTGGGCCTAAAATAATGAATAAAATGTGCTCAACATTTGTTTGTAAAAAGTTTTGGATTCTGGACTTAAGTGGTATGCAGTAAAAATGTTTTCGTGAGAGCCCTAGTGATCATAGTCTAGACTCAAGAATGAATCCTAGTTCGCTATGATCAGAGCTCTGATACCAAGCTGTCACACCCTGGCTTTGCGGAAGCGTGGTTAATTTTGGTGTGACTTCTTAATACCATAGCTTAATCATAACAAAGCTATATGAATTTAAAAACCATGCAAGTCATCGTTAAATTTAGAAATCAACATACATTACCATTGTTTTAAACATACGACCATAACCATGTTCAGTAAACATTACAACTTATAACAAACATAAACGAGGGTTAAGGATTGTGTCTTGTCCAGGTAAGAGAACACAACCCCTAATCCTTGATGACTTCATGAAGATTGCAGCGGAAAACGTTCATACCGTGCCAGAATCCGTTTAATTTCCTGAAATACATGTGAGTTGAAAAATCAACAATAATGTTGAGCGAGTTCATGTGCAAGTGAGTAAGAAAAACACTTGTAAGTATAAAAGTTTCCTGGTATGTAGCAGTGTAAGAGGACTTGTGATCACCAATGGTTTGCAAGGCCATTAGCATGTCGTGAAATGCAAGTAAGTAAGACACAACCCTAGCCGATTTTGCGTTGGGTACCAAGTCACTCCGGATCCGTTCTGTTAGTCCTCCGAGAGGCCTGTTCTGTTGGACCGGGAGCTGGGCTCGCTACACCCAAATAGATCTACCGCTCGAGTCCCTCGGGGTTCTAACTACCCATTCACATGATCTAAACCTCCTTACGTTATTCATACCGTGTATAAAGTACTTGTAAACAAAGTAACATGTATTTCACCCCCGCAGTTAAGAAAACTGAAAACAGTTAGAGAAAAGGGGGACATGAACTCACAGTGGATGCGTAAACTCTATCAAGCGTCTCTGAAGCAGTAAACTGTGCAACGACCTACAAGTGCTAATTCTATTAGACGGACGGCCGTGCTTTAGCTTTACAGTTTATGTTTGCGGGAAATAGTTAGACAACTATTTCGTGTTGCATTTTGTATATGCTTGATAGTTATTTTTCCTTCCCAAGGATGGGGGATACAATACATGTGCGTAAGTTACGTTTTGTCAAACTTGTGGTAATGTAATTACCGGTGTAACTTATATGTTTGTGGAAGCGTTCGCAAAGTTTTGGAATCATTAACGCTTGTAAATATTATTTTTACCCTAAAATAATATTTATGTATTTCACAAAATAATCATAAACAGTGTTGTGACAAATATATTTATCACGTTAATCTTTGTGAAAATCCCACCTCCGAATGTTTAGTAAAATATAGTACTGGCGAAATTTATGTTTCGAAAGTATGCCCAAAAATAGTTCTAACACTTGTTGTGTAAAAAGTCTAAGTGTTAGGTTTTTAGAAAATTTCGCCAGAGTTTCCTCTGTAACTGGAGGTGGCCACGCTTTCAAGCGTATCATTTTCTTTTAACAAATCAACTCAATCAACTTCTTTATTCAATCAAACAATTTCCGACACATCAAACTAGTCAACAAGTATGTAAATTTGCATAAACGCATGAACTTGTAGTTTTTCCGCATCTATATTATAAATCCCATTTATATACGTAGATCTTTATATAAAGTACTTTCAATCTTGTAAAAACCTCGTTTTTAGAGAAGTCCGACTTTACAACTTCTAGTTATTTTTCTCAAAAATAGTTATTTTGTCGAAACATGCGTCACACAAGTGTTTACACACTCGTGTGTTCTAAACATCATTCTTAGCATTGTAAGATCCGCTCTTTTAAAATACATGGTTCTTAAATGTGTGGTCTTTCAAAAATACCACTTGCGGATACGTAGATCCGCTAGTTTTAAACACCCTTTTACCGGTTAAAACACTTTTACACAAGTAAAATATTTCTTCACAAGTTCATGTCTCTAAAATGTGGTAGTGTTCACCTTTAACCCTTGTATCTTTCAAAAACAAGCTTATGTGAAGATACATGATTTTACAAAGTCGGGTTAAACAAAGTTTCGAGCTACCACATTATAGATCGGGTCTAGATAAACACAAATTTCAAGTCCTACGACTTTTACACAAGTTATATGCTATTAACCACCATTTTTGTGATTTTACTAGACTTTAAAGATTCAAAACGCGTGTTTACAATATTTAACCGACGAAAGTTCTTTTAACCACTTTAGATATGTAAAAACAAGTTTTAAAGGTTATACCTCTAGCTCAAGGCTAGGGAAGATCTTTGACGAAAAACGCGTGGATAAAAGATAACGGGAGAGGTCCTTCGTATTCCGCTTGCACCAAAGCTCCTTATACGTGATCTTGGATGTTTGTATGCGCTTGGAATGATGAGATCAAAACCGAAAATATGATGTGTGTGTTTGGTGTGTTCGGCCGAGAGCCACAAGAGAGAAAGAGAGTGAAAGTTGAGTTGTGTTGATTAGTGATAATGATCTCTAGATTAGTGTGTATATATAGGCAACTCAAGGTGCTATTGTCCAATGGATCATATGTAGTGTAGATATTAAACATGTCAAGATCTCCTAAGATCACAAGTACATGAGTGGGGTCACATAGGTGACCGAGTTCGGTCATGGGGGGGGGGGGGTCCTTGTTCGATTTCAACAAGTAGTTAGGGATTAGTTATGGTTAAGTAAGTTAGTTTAGCGTTAAACTCCGTTAGTTACGTGTAACATGTTATGGCGGGTGTTAGGGTAATCAGGGACCCTAACTGGCTCAGAAAAACAATAATAGTGAAAATACTAATATTTTCATGTTCCGGGTATAGTCCGGTTGTTCGGTTGGATAGTAATCCGTTAAAGTGTTACAAAAGACTTTAAAGTGTCGTTATTACATCTTTAGTGACACAATTTGTTTTCCCGACACTTTAGAAAGTGTCTAGTAATATTTTCTCATTTTTGGCATTTTACTAGTCAGCTAGAAGCTGGTTAAATTGTTTAAAGTGCTGTGTTTGGTACTTAAAGTACGTTTTTGGCACATCCGAATCAGTGTATCTTATCCCTAGAGACGCAGTAACACAACCCTTATATCCTACACTCACTACCAGTGTAGCCAAAATATATGAGGCTCTTAACAGGCCTTAGAGGCAGTATTTGCCTGATGCTGGTTATATCAGCATGTTCACTGTGTATCCGTTTAGTGCTACTGTGCTTTTTGTGCATCATGTTTGTCACTAGGGTTCAGTATGTAGATAGTGTAGTGACAGCAAATAAAGTATGATGCAAGTAAGTGCATGTATCAGTATGCAGGTAGCAGTTTATCAGCTAGTTTCAATCAAGCACAGTAATCAAGTAATAATCAATCATTAATTAAGTTGTACGGATACCTGGTTTTGTGCGGGTTGTCACAATTTTTGTGGATGGCATGTGTGTAAACAATGATCATCATATTATTTCTGTAAAGAATTGCTAATGAAAAGAAACAATCAATCAATCACAATGCGAATATCTCCTTTTCCTTCTCTCTCTATATATAGAGGCACACACTATACATGTGCCTATGTCATGCGGGAGAAAACGTAAACGCAGATACCGTTAATCACGTAACGTATTGTTTAAAAAAGACTCATACTATACTCAAACTAAAGAACAAAATGTTTTTCTAGGTGTAACTTTTTCGAAAGATATTAACATATGAAAAAAGGTATGGTTGTTTAAAAATAGTAAGAAAGATTCATTTTAGGGTAAATTACATTTTTCATCCTTTATGTTTGTATCGGCTTGCAATGGATAGCCTTTAACTTCAATAATTACAGTCACAATCCTTTATTTTGAAAACCCATTACACTATATGTCCTTTGACCCCAAAATGGTCAAAATTTTCAGTTAAGTATGGCATATGCCTTGCACATGGTGGTAGAAGGGTAATTTTACTCATTTATTTATCTAAAATAAATTTAAACAATTAAAACATAAACACACATTTCTCTCTCTAAACCTACCATCCAAAACAACCCCCACTCCCACTACACTCACACTGCCACCGCCACCACCACAATGGTTGTAGGTTTTAAAATGCGGAATACTAGCACGTTGTCACAGGTGCAAGTTGTTAGGGGGTTCAGTTTTTAATTATTGTTAAAAAGTTCCAGTGATTCCCTTCATCCCCAAATCAGTTTTTCTAAAGAACCCTGGATCCTATCATCACAAAGCTAACAATGATACAAATATGATATACTAAAATTTGTTTGGGGGTTTTGACCTACACATGAAGACGATCAGAAACAGTATATATATACACTTACAAGTTGCGAAGCTAGAGCGTGAATTGAATAACTCCGGTGAGAACGAAAACTCCAGTGAAGCTCCGGTGGAAACAGATTGTCGGCAATGCAGAAAATCGAAATTTAATGAGAAGGTGAAGGGCTGAATGCTGATCGGGGTCCTATTTATATACATATTCAACCGACACGAGCTAAGATGGAGGGTTTTGCGATTTTTTTTTGGGTGGAGATCTGATTTTGATTTGAAGATGATACGCGATAATGGATTTATTCGACTGTTTAAAACGCGTTTACAAGATGTTGTTTTGATTCGCCTATCCTAATTTATCTTTGGTAACTCAATTTCAATGGATTTGGTCGAAGATTTGTGAATCAAAGAAAATCTGGTGTAATCTTGTTGACAGGCTTGGGCGGCTGGGAGTGAGTCAGGGAGAGAGGGTGAGAGATAGAAGAAAGTGTCTGTGTGTGCGACAGTGGTGGTGGTGAATGGTGCTTACGACGGTGATGATAGTGGTGGCAAGTGGTGGGTGGTGGCTGGATATATATATATAGAAAGAGAGAGAGAGAGAGAGGTGTCTGTGAGTGAGAGAGTCTTTAGAAAGAGAAAGAGTAAAGTGTGGGGATAGACTTATATATAAATCAGTAAAATTACCATTCTACCCTCATGTGCAAGGCATATGCCATACTTAACTGAAAATTTTAACCTTGGTTAGGGCCAAAAGACGTAGAGTGTAATGGGTTTTCCAAATAAAGGATTGTGACTGTAATTATTAAAGTTAAAGCTACCAATTACAATTCGATACAAACATAAAGGACGAAAAATGTAATTTACCCTTCATTTTAAAAGTCAACAATAAGGATTAAAGATTGTACAATATGTTTTTAAAAGTTATAGTTTTTTGAACTTTTATTGTTACGCTTATATATATATATATAAGGTTAATTTCTCGTACAATTAGAATTATTGTGCTAAAAGTATGAGGTGAATGAAACAAAAAAAAGGATACTCACATAATAGTAATTAGATCCACATCCTTTTTCCATAGGCTACATGATTACACTACATATAGAATAATTATTCCAGAGCATGGTTGTAAAAATCCTGACTAAGCGGTGATTAATCACAATTAATCCCAATTAATTCCAATTATTTCGATTAATCTTGATTAATCGCTTATAACAACCCTCGAAAACACCCTAAACCATTCCGTAATCATAAAACCAGACCCGTATAACATTAATTTTAACAAAAAAAATGAAAAATCAAGAAAAATACACCTGTTGCGGGCCGTGACAGGTTTGAAGGAGGCCGGCCGCGGGGCGCGACGGCTTGTTTCTTGCCGAACACCCAGAGTGCCACGTGTCGTAACACTTGTCGAACCTAGGGGGCCAACCGGCAACCCTAGCCGTAGCTAGGGTGCCCTCGCGGGGCGCGAAAGAAACAAGAGGAGGGGTCGCGGGGGAGAGACCCCCGAAACTTGTATAAATTAGACGTTCAGTCTGCATTTCAATTTGTTCAAACTTCTTTTTTCTCTCTCAGTCTATATTATAAGAAAATTATAGCTAAAATACCCTCTAAATCACGAAGCTTTGCCCCGTTGTAAGTATTTTAACCCCCGGTCACTAAGTCGATACCCTGTCCGATTGATCTAGGACCCAACAACGCATGTCAAGGCTCTGCCTGACGAAGTACGTTGGGGTTCTTTCTCGGACGTATTGATAAGTTGAATTTGGGTTATTATACTAACGCGCGTGCATTGTATATTTTTAATAGGAACTCAAGAATATTAACAGAAAATATCATCAGGAAGCCGTAGAAAAACCTAAATTTACAACGTGAGTCCATTCTCTTTTCTCACAGTTTGTGAGTCATTCTCACTTTTTACCAAATTACTTTACAAAACCTCAAATATTTTTCAGTTATACTTACAGTGATTAAGTCTTTGTAATCTATAATTATTGCAAGTAGTTGGGGTTTTGTATACATTACTAGTCCACAGTCACCAAAGGTGTGATAGGAACCGTCACTTTTGGGTGACAGGACCCAAAGTAATATGACACGAGCGCGGGGGAGTGTCCCCAGTCGCATACTGTGTTGAATAATTGATAAAAATAAACATTGTAATCGCTCTTAATACTGTGAAGTTATAACAATGTGTTTTTATAAAATGGAATGTACTCGCCAGTATTTCTTGCTGATAAAATCTTTTTAAAACGCATTTCAGGTAACTTAATGTGAAGCAATAAGAAGCCAGCTGTGGAGCACTAAAGGCTTAAAGAAAGTGGCTTTAATTTGCCTAAATAAAATATATTTTTGGAAAACTAGGGTTTATCCTTATAAAAATAATATGAATGAAATATGGGTTTTATCCCATTTGTTTAATATAAAAGTTGAGTGTTTTGCAAACTCTGGATTTATTTCCTATCTACGATCCTGATGTCTCATTTCTGCTGCCAAATTAATAAACACCGATACCACTTGACTGGTTTGCGGCTCCCGCTCCCAGGGTGGGTCGGGGGTTGCGACAGAAGGTGGTATCAGAGCCACTAGTTGTTCTTTTAAATACCTAAAATTTTTATATTTATGTTAGGAAACTTATATAAATAACTTCTGTGTTATTCTGTGTAAATATGTATATTATTATTTTATGTTATTTTGACAATTTCGTTTAAGTTTACAGTATGAGTGATCAGGATACTTCTGACGCTTATCGTCACCTACCACATTCTCCAATGGATGAAGGAACATCCCAGCCAACCTCCGGATACGTAGCTAATTCTGAGGAAACCTTTGTTTTTAAAGCTAAATCCGAAGAAAATTTCCCCCGAAGAAAAGAGGGTGGTTTAGTAGAGCAAAAGTGGAAAGGAGAAAAAGAATGAGGAAAATTCAACAACAAGCAGTACTAAATAGAGCTGAGAGAAATACCAAAAATCCAGTAGCTAGACCTGTATGGGAAGAGGAATTGGACAGGAGACTAGCCAATCTTAATATGTTTAGAGCTGCAGAAGGAGAACTTGATCTCAACCAAGTAGCAGTACCAGAACTACAATTACTACCTTTATACCCTGACCAACCCATGAACTTAGAACAAAATCAGGAAAACCCACTTCCAATCCAAGCCTTTGATCCAAATAAGATACCCAAGATACCAGCACCAAATCCCTTAGAATATTGGGAGACCAATGATTGGACATTCAAGGAGTTAAAGAATGATCCCTACCCATACATGCCTTACGGAGAACCAGAACCACTTTACCCTGAACCCGTACCAGCCCTAATGCCACCAATGATCCATGAGAATGTAGCAGAACTTCGCTAGTATGGTGAAGAATTGGTGGAGGAAGGAAACCGGATACGCCAAACCGAGGAAAAACTAGTCTGGAAATACGACGAGAACGAGATGCAATACTAGAAAACAGTCTCCTAATATATATATATATATATATATATATATATATATATATATATATATATATATGGTAAGTTTCATTTGAGAACCGCCCTTATTGCGAGAACCAATGTGAACACAAAAAAATACCTAAAAAAATCCAAAAAACCCACAAATTTTTTTTTAATATTTTTCTAATAAAAATCACTGTATTTTGTAACGAAAAAAAAAAACGTTTTTTTTTTTCGAGTAACATTTATGGATGCACATGTGCATATGTATCATTTCTTGGACATATTCCATAATATATTACCAGTAGTACACTACTTTTTACATTACCAATATTAGAAATGCACATGTAATACACTACTTTTTACATTACCAATATTAGAAATGCACATGTGCATGTATATGTATCAACATGAAATAAGGTGTTTTGGTACAAAAAGTTTGTGATTTTAAATGATGAAGTAGGCCCATATACATGTGTTTTGGTTAGTTATATCTAGTTGTTGATGGTTTGATTATATTTGTCACTTTATGATGTAATATGTTGTTTGGATGGTATAAAGGGTGTTGATGTACATATAATAAAGTGAAATATTGGTAATAATATTGTATTATGGATGGTAGAAAGCAATGGTATTGTATTACGAATGGTAGGAGGTAATGGTAGTGTAGTATGGATGTTATGATAAATGAAAGGGAATGTGTATTCAAAGTGGTGTACTAAAACACGTTATAACATGTTCATATATATAGATGCACATGTGCATTTCTTGTGTTGTTAATGTTATAACAAGTTCATACATATAGATGCAAATGTGCATTTTCTATTATTGTTAATATAAAAAGTAGTGTATTAAAAATGGTAGTGTAAATAAAAATGCAATTGTCTGATATTTGTAATGAATTACGGAATTTGTCAAAGAAATGATACAAATGCACATGTGCATGGATAAATGTTACTCGATTTTTTTTAAATTTTTTTTTATTATTGACGAAATATAGCGATTTTTCCAAAAAAAATAGCAAAAGTTTTTTTTAGGTGTTTTTTATAATTTTTTAGGTATTTTTTGGTTGTGTTCACATTGGTTCTCGCAATAGAGGGTGGTTTCTAACGGATCCTTCTCCTACATATATATATGTGTATTTTCTGTTACTTTGATAAAAAAAATAATAATAATCTATAACCACTAAAATATATATTATATATATCACCTATATATATGTATTGATGCACAATTACTAACGTTTAAATTCCAGTTATAGTTTGTAATAGATGCATATATATATATGAAAAGAGTAAAAGTCGCAATGATCGACGCTTTTGGTTCAATATGCTTGAGTATTTGTTTGTTTAACTTATTATGTGATATTAATACCTGATCATGTTGACAATTCAGATGTCAAACGAAGTAGATCAGGAAATCCAGAATAACAATAATAACGGAAACCAAGTGAATAAAAGTGCTATCGAACATATAGTAGCTCAAGGAATCATAGATGCTATGCCATATATTTTTGACACTATTAATAAAAAGGCAGAAAATAATAATTCTATAATCAGAAGTAAACGTGAGCCTACTGAGCCAAGTCACAACGTGAATGGAAATCACGGACTATTTATCCAAGCTCCGATTCCAAAAAGAAGAAGGACCATCTCATATGGTTGTTCTTATAAAGAATTCTTATCATGCAAACCGATATAATTCTCAGGCAATGAATGAGCCATTTCAGCCTTGCGCTAGATAGAAAAGACAGAAGCAGTTTTAAAAATAAGTAGGTGTGCAGATGAGGATAAGATCATGTATGCTTCTAATCTTTTCAAGAATGCAACCTTAGAGTGGTGGAATACCATTCTTCAGTCAAGAGAAAGTGACAGGGTTTATAGCATGGAATGGAACAACTTTAAGGAAATAGTTGAAAGGAAATTATGTCCTCCGCATGAAAAGGAACATATTGCTAATAAATTCCTAAATCATAGAATGATTAGGGTAGATTACAGGGAATATACTACCACATTCTTTGAATATGCAAGAATAGTCTCAACTCTAGCCTCACCCGAACCAGTATTAATCTCCCGTTACATTTGGGGATTAATCAGTGAAATCAGAAATATAGTCAAGGCAATAAGACCACAAAAGATAGAAGAAGCAGTGGAACTTGCTAACACTCTGACGAATGAATTGGTGCGTACACAAGAGGAAAATCAGAAAAAGAACCTAGCCCAAAAGATTACCCAAGAACTACGTTATGGTAATTCCTATCGAGGGAAAGGAACAAGTTCTTCCTCTTCACCCTACTGCAAGTCCTGTAAAAAGAAACACTCAGGAAAGTGTGCTGTGTCCTGCAACTTCTGCAAGATACCAGGACATAAGGAAGAAAACTGTAGGAAGAAAGCTAGTGCCCGAATATGCTATAATTGCGGAGAAGCTGGCCATATCAAACCAAACTGTCCGAAACTAGCTCTAGTTGCAAACAACAAAGCAAAGGCAACAGAAGGACCCAAGAAGAATGCCAGAGCATTCGTTCTGACAGCTGAAGAAGCTAAGATGATTTCGGATGTGATTGCCGGTACGTTTTAGTTAATGATGTTTATACTAAAGCATTATTTGACTCTGTTGCAGACCAAAGTTTTATAAATACTTCTTTCTGCAAACTTTTCAATCAACAACACTAATCTCCACCAAGACTGTCTGGTGGAAACAGCAAATGGAAGTTCTATCAGAATAAGAGAAATCCTTTAGGAAGGAAAGATAAAAATATTAAGTCATAACTTTACTGTTAATCTTTTACCAATGGATCTAGCCGGATTTGACGTCTAGTTAGGAATGGATTGGTTGGTAGCCAATCATGCACGTATTTTGTGTGATCAAAAGTCCATAGAAGTATGTACGCCAACTGGTGAAAGGATCACAATTAAGGGAGATAAGCCAACGAGAACAACAAAATTCATCTCTATGATGAAAGCTGCAAGCTACGCACGGAAGGGAGGAATGGTATATATGATTTCCATAATCATTAACACTAGAGGAAAAGAATTAAAAGATATTCCCGTAATATCTAAATTCTCAGATGTTTTTCCAGAAGAGTTACCTGGATTACCGCCAGATCGAGAGGTTGAATTTAGAATTCACCTGATACCCGGAACGGCACCAATTGACAAAGCACCCTATCGACTAGAACCAACGGAGATGCAGGAATTGAAGAAACAGTTAGACGAATTGCTAGATAAAGGTTTCATACAACTTAGTTCATCGCCATGGGGAGCACCGGTGTTATTTGTCAAGAAGAAAGATGGATCGATGCTTATGTGCATTGATTACCGAGAACTGAATAAGGTTACGATTAAAAATCGGAACCCACTAGCGAGAATCGATGATCTATTCGATCAACTTCAAGGAGCCCGATTCTTTTCTAAGATCGATTTACGCTCAGGATATCATCAATTGAAAGTACATGAAGAGGACATTCCTAAAACTACATTCAAAACAAGGTACGGTCATTATGAATTTACAGTATGCCATTAGGTTTAACCAATGCCCAGCCGCATTTATGGATATGATGAACTGGATATGTAAATCATACCTGGATAAATTCATAATTGTCTTTCTAGATGATATTCTAATTTACTCTGAGAATAAGGAAGAGCATACGGAATATTTGCATATACTCCTGACATTGTTGAGAAAAGAAAAGCTTAATGCTAAATTCTCAAAATGTGAATTCTGGTTACAAGAAGTGCAATTTCTTGGACACCCGATTAATCGTGAAGGAATTCATGTGGATCCCACAAAGATCGAAGCTATTACCAAATGGAAGGTCTCTGAATCACCCACAGAAGTAAGAAGTTTTCTTGGACTGGCAGGATATTATAGACGTTTTATTCAAGATTTCTCTAGAATAGTCATTCCACTAACCAAACTAACTTGCAAGTCAGTTAAGTTTGAATGGGGACCAAAACAAGAAGAAGCCTTCAGGATTTTGAAGCAAAGGTTAACCAACGCCCTAATACTCACTCTGCTAGAAGGAACTGAAGACTTTGTAGTATATCGTAACGCGTCCAAGTTAGGATTTAGATGTGTATTGATGCAACGTCAAAAGGTAATTACTTATGCCTCTAGACTGCTTAAGAAACATGAAGAGAATTATACAACCCATGATCTAGAATTAGAAGCAATAATTTTTGCCCTTAAGATTTGGAGACACTATCTTTACGGTAAAACATAAAACGTAAAAACGTAAAACGTAAAAAGTTTAACGTAAAATGTAAAACGTAAAACGTAAAAAGTTTAACGTAAAACGTAAAACCTATAAAGTTTAACGTAAAACGTAAAAAGTTTAAAAAATCTGAATTTAAAAAGATTTAAAAAATAAAAAACTAATATTATAATACAAAAAAGTAATAAAAAATAATAAAGACAAAAAGAAATTTTTTTTACCAAACTACCCTTTTGCATTAAAATATTAAAAACATAATAAGACAAAAAGTATTTAATATTAATTTTAACTACTTTTAATCTCATCCATCCATCTTGAAGATCTAATGGCTAGAAAGTGGTTCTCTCGGTTCTTACAACTGGAGGTGGTTTGTGTGTTTTTCCTAGAAAGTCTAGGAAGCGATCTGGGCCATCCAATGGGTGTTTTTAATGGTTGAGATCATCTTGGTGGCATTTTGGTAATATGTGTTTCTTAAAAATAGGATTATTTAATTAATCAGGGGTAGATATGTCATTTAGTTTATTTTAAATATGGAAATAACTGTCATTCCATAAACCACCCCACATTTCTTGCGATTTTCTCTCTCTCTCTCTCCCTTTCTCTCGTCTCTCTCTCTTCCTTCTATCCTTCATGAAGAAACACAACATCAAGAAAACACATCGTGACAAATGTCACCCATCGTAACAGTATCAACGGTAAAACACAGCGTCAAGAAATCCTTCAGCATTACCAGCATGAATGCTAAAACACAACGGTATTAAAACTGCTGGCTGTTAAAACACAATGTCAAGAAATCCTCCAGCATTACCAGCATGGATGGTAAAACACAGCGTCAAGAAATCCTCCAGCATTACCAGCATGAATGCTAAAACACAACGGTATTAAAACTACTAGCTGTTAAAACACAATGTCAAGAAATCCTCCAGCATTACCAGCATGGATGGTAAAACACAGCGTCAAGAAATCCTCCAGCATTACTAACACGAAATGCTAAAACACAACTGTATTAATCTGCTTGCTGTTAAAACACAATGTCAAGAAATCCTCCAGCGTTACCAGCATGAATGCTTGCTGTTAAAACACATCGTCAAGAAATCCTCCAGCATTACCAGCATGAATGCTAAAACACAACGGTATTAATCTGCTTGCTGTTAAAACACAACGTCAAGAACATTCTGGTGGCAAAATATGATTTACGAAGAAAGTTGATCAAGATTGTGAAAGGAACGAATGAGAATTTGATTGATATTTACGTCCGGTTGTAATTCGCAAATCATGGAGAATCAGTTACCATAAAATCGTGCATAGTTAGTTAATGAGATATAGATTCCAAAATTAAAATAAAATGTCAAATTACACAATTGCCATTTTAATTAAAATCCCTCAATGCCACATGTCACGTTCTGATTGCTTCCTAGACTTTCTAGGAAAATAAGGCTTTCTAGCCAACTCCCCCCCCCCCCTCTCTCTCTCTCTCTATATATATATATATATATATTGGGTGGGGTTCTAGAGTGAACAGTAGTGTATTTGCGAACTGAGTGAACAAATCCTGGCCATTGATTTACACACGTGGATGACTAGGATTTTATCATCAAATCATGGCCATGGATCTACACATATGTATGACCAGAATTAGTTCGCTCAGTTCTCAGATTACACTGGTGTTCACTCTTGAACCAAATCCTATAGTGTAGGGATAGTGTACATTAATTCAGAAGTGTGAGAAGTGTATTATAACACTATATATAACACTATATAACACCATATAAACACCGTATAACACTATGTAACACCATATAACACCATATAACACTATATAACAATATATAACACTATACATCTATCATAGACATGCTATCAGACAAAATATAGTGTTATATAGTGTTACATAGTGTTATATGGTGTTACATAGTGTTATACGGTGTTTATATGGTGTTATATATAGTGTTATAATACACTTCTCACACTTCTGAATTAATGTACAGATCCTCTACCTATATATATATATATATATATATATATATATATATATATGGTAAACTTACACACATACAAAAATATTTTATTTACCAATATATGTAAATTTAAACGTGTGATTTTTTTAATGCTGTATCTTAATAATAATGATAGTATATGTATTTTTATTGGTTTTTGGCAAATTCCTCACAAATATCTGAACCTATATGTATTTGTGTGACTGAAGAGAGATTTACAAAACACTAAAAAAATGCAAGAAGAAAAGTAAAACATTTAATTTCTTCAATTAACATATTTTTTAAAGCTTTTACTTCTTATATACTAATGTGTGTGTTTGTTATATGCCTAAAAAACTATTAAACTAATTTGTTCAAAATTGTTTTTTGTTTTTTAAAGTTTATTATGCATGTGCATATTATGTGTAGAAAATATACCTACCCATAACTTACACATGTTTAGGTTCTAAAAATTAAAATTTTCTTCTTTAAATATATTTTTAGAATTTTAGAAGAGACAGATAAACATAGGATTTCAACCATTTTCTTGTATTTTTAAATGTTGTAAAATTGAAAAAAATAATGATTTACTTTCTTCTTCCTATTATTAGAAAGAAATTGTTGCCTTTCAATAGAAAATAAGATACACTTTATATTGGTTTCAATAATATACACATATTAAAGAATAAAAAAGTGTTTCATTTTATGATAATAAAATAACAAAAAATAGTGAAGTACCTAAAAATTATGGAACTAGTAAATAGTGAAGTACCTAAAAATTATGACTACTACAAATAGAGCTTTAGACGGGGTGATATGGGTTTTAAGACGGTGTTTTCAACACCGTCTTAAACCACACTGGTTTAAAATCATGTCTCATGTCTTTTTAGACGGTGTATTTTTATTGGTTTTTGGCAAATTCCTCATAAATATCTGAAGCTATATGTATTTGTGTGACTGAAGAGAGATTTACAAAACACTAAAAAAATGCAAGAAGAAAAGTAAAACATTTAATTTCTTCAATTAACATATTTTTTAAAGCTTTTACTTCTTATATACTAATGTGTGTGTTTGTTATATGCCTAAAAAACTATTAAACTAATTTGTTCAAAATTGTTTTTTTTGTTTTTTAAAGTTTATTATGCATGTGCATATTATGTGTAGAAAATATACCTACCCATAACTTACACATGTTTAGGTTCTAAAAATTAAAATTTTCTTCTTTAAACATATTTTTAGAATTTTAGAAGAGACAGATAAACATAGGATTTCAACCATTTTCTTGTATTTTTAAATGTTGTAAAATTGAAAAAAATAATGATTTACTTTCTTCTTCCTATTATTAGAAAGAAATTGTTGCCTTTCAATAGAAAATAAGATACACTTTATATTGGTTTCAATAATATACACATATTAAAGAATAAAAAAGTGTTTCATTTTATGATAATAAAATAACAAAAAATAGTGAAGTACCTAAAAATTATGGAACTAGTAAATAGTGAAGTACCTAAAAATTATGACTACTACAAATAGAGCTTTAGACGGGGTGATATGGGTTTTAAGACGGTGTTTTCAACACCGTCTTAAACCACACTGGTTTAAAATCATGTCTTTTTAGACGGTGTTCAGTTTGAACACCGGCTTAAACTTGATGAACACCGCCTTTTGGTGTTCAA
This sequence comes from Helianthus tuberosus, assembly GCA_030545235.1. Lineage (NCBI taxonomy): Eukaryota > Viridiplantae > Streptophyta > Magnoliopsida > Asterales > Asteraceae > Helianthus > Helianthus tuberosus. The sequence goes on along the minus strand of CM060364.1, from coordinate 201,704,545 downwards.
TTTGATCCCCATATTAAACTTGATGAACACCGTCTTTTGATATCGTCGCTGTTATCCTGTCGCCGCAATCGTCACTATTTCCCTGTCGTCGCTGATGCTTAAAAAAAGTTTTTTTTCTTGTATTTTCAATACAAACCTGCCAATTTCCGGTTCACGACACACAAAAACTAAATAAACATAAACTAATAAGCATAAGCGTAAGCATAAATGGTTGCCTTTCAAAAAAACATAAGCATAAACGTCACAAACGTCACAATCCGGGTTCGTTTTAAGTCACAATTCACAAACACGTCATAAAACTACCTAACATATAAAATGTAATAATTGTACGTCATATACGTGTCATCATCCGCTTCTTCATCAAATACTTTCTAAGATGATAGAAGAGGTTCCTGCAAGTTTAATAACATAATGAGATCCCATTGTAAGCCAATACAATCATAGTTGTCAAATATGTACAATTACCAAACATAAAGCGAACGTGTGAAACTGCATCAAAAAACGAACCTGCGTTTTGAGCTGGAAAATGGCAAGAAATCAATTGTGGTGTTGTGGTCATTGGAGTTTTTCCTCTGTTCTCGTTACCACTTGCTCTTTACCACTTGCTCCTGAACTGCAAGTTAATCAAAAATTAATAAAAAATTATTTAAATTTCATCAAAATTCCAAGAACCAACTTGTTGCGCTAAACTTACTTTCAGTATATCACAATGTTTTCTACAATCTCAAGTAGGAGAATGAGCCACAACATCACAGTTTAGATAAATTATGATAGGCGTTTTACAAAAACCATTAACCTAATTTGTCAAAATTTGTTGGCAGATCGATATAATTAAACAAACAATATATCATGCTTACAGAACATACATCAACAATAGAAGGAACATCAGAATGACCCTGAGTACCATCGGACTTTTATAAGCATTCTTCTTGTGATTATTAAGGAGGAATATATCTACAACAGACACAGGTGCGGGTAGTGAGAGCATTGGTATTGAAAGTGATGAAGGTTGCCTGCGAATTTCATTAAATACCTGTCATCATGCAAAATATATAAACATCAGATGCAAAATTTTCAACTACCATCCTCATAAACTTATTGATTGAACAAAGTTGATGCTTAGATCATTCAAGTAGTATTTGGCAACCTTCCTTTCATGTGTAGAAATGGTGTTGGCGCCATCCTCATAAACCTACAATGGTTGCTATTATCCATATTATCACTTCGACTGGATCAGAAGGAGCGGATGAGGTGTCCTGTCGGATGAATACCATAAGATGCAAGAAAATCAAGACAGTTAGCAAGTGTGTGTGTATATATATATATCCAAAACAGCAGACATCTATATATTTTTTTGAATCCATATCCGAAACGGTTTATGGTAACCATTCCAAAAACACATTACTAAGTCTTGTAAACTCTAAAAACCGTCATCAAATATCTCAATCACATATCATTTATCAAAACTATTAAATCTCTGAAACATCACAATTTCATCATCGTTCAAGTTAAAATTCCAATTTTAACATTTATACAACTATGGCATTTATAAAACTCAAAATCACATAAGTCAGACCAATGTACAGGTCCAAATAAACATCAACACAAACATATACTCCACTAAATACTCCAAGAATGTAAGGTAATCAAAGGCAATCTAACACTGACCAAAGAGTTATGAAGGAACAGGTGTGCGTGTAGGCTGCCACTGTTCTCTTTGCTGCCCGAAGCCCACCTCCAACTTGTCCCGTCACTGCTGATTGGTGGTTTAAAAACACCACTGCCATCATCGAGCGACCGAGCCGCCGCCGTCCACCTTTGCTCGAGCCAGACCACCCGACTCCGAACCACCACTGCCGTCTTGAAAGACAACCACCACCACGTCCGTCGCCATACGAAACCACTCGAACATCACATCCACTCGCCGCCACGATTTCAGCCGGAGATTGTTGCGGCCGGAAAACCCGTCGAGAAAAGAGGTGTGTTTTGAGGCCGCGTGCAACAGGGATGAATGGTTGGGATGGTGTGGTTGTTCGGAGAAAAGAGGTGTGGCCGTCACCGGTGGTCAGGAACCCAAGGGTTTCCCCTTATCACTTTCTCGATCTCTCTGTCTAACTCTGGTTCCCTCTTTCTCAAATATGCAGGGGTGTGTATAATTGGGGCTAGGGTTTTCTTTTTCTAAAGGGTGCAATATATAGGGCATGTTTGGCTTTCCTTATTTTCAACTTATTGAAAAGGACTTTTGGCAAAAAAAAAAAAGTCAGGATTTCCTTACTTTTGCCTTAGAAGAAGGACTTTTACCCTAAAAAAAGAAAGCCAAACACTTTTAAAAAGTCCTTTTACCCCTTAAAAGTCCTTTTTTTCTTAAAATAAGGAACCCCAAACACCCTCATAAGCATAAGACGGTGTTCAAAGGGAACACCGTCTAAAGGGTGAACAATTGATTTTAAGACAGGGTTTAAGCATAAGACGGGGTTATATGGAATTTTGTTGAATATTTTAATTGGATTGCTGTGAGGAATTGATTTTAAGACGGGGTTATTATTATAACACCGTCTAAAAAGATCTTGAACACCGTCTAATGCTTCATATTGTAGTAGTGTATGGAACTTTAATTTTTTTTTTTTTTTGGTTGATCTAGCCTATCATACACGTGTTGTCTCCTCATTACTTTCTACGTTTTTAGGTTATATGTGTTGTAACAAGAAATATGGGTGTTAATGTGTTATGCATCAGAAATTTTAACAGTGATGATATTCGCGTTCATTTAGGTATCGATGCACTTTCGTGTTTCAAAAGTAATAATTAGAACAAGTGCATGTTAGAGGAGCAAGACTTTGGTAACCGATAAAAGTAATATGAAGAGGTTATGCAAAAGGTGTGGTGAAGCTGAGTCATGAATTTTGTTGCTTCGTTGTAGGCATCTATGCCTTTGTACAGTATTTGTTTCTTGTGTTGATATTTGATCTATTTGTAAATCTGCTAAGAACATTAGTGTTTATGTTCATTTGTCATGATGTTATTTTTATTCTTTTTAAAAACTTCATCTCTTCATTTGATTATTAGAAGCAAAACCATGTTTATGCATGACTATGTGGTGTGGCGCCCATCAGGTTAGCGGCTAGCCGTTGACGAGCGGAGGATGTCATCGGATGGAGGTGGTGGGTTGGCTGCCCCAGCGTCTCCGCCGGCTTTCAACTGTTATCTCGTTGAAGGTAATGCCGACAATGTGGGAATAAATGATTTGGGATATAACATCGAATTTAGTTTGAAATTACATGAGAATAACAACCGTTGTTGTTACGCACGAAACCCGTCACGAAGCGCGGGGGTTTCTTACTAGTTTGTAACATGGTAACTTCTCCTTACTTAGAGCATTCACATTACAATCCTCATCTCTATCTATACAATTTAACTAATACATCTTTTTACACTAAACTTTGTTAATTTTTTAATATCTCTTATGTCCGACTCGCTATCTCTATCTTCATCTTACTCACAATATTTTATTGTTCTTTCTCGTTTTATACACTCATAAAATTATATTTAGAGATGAATAATTGAATAGTAATCTATTTTTAGAGATGTACTATCAATTCTCCACATGTTTTCTTCATTTAAGAAACCCTAATGTAGAACATAAGAGCACTCATAGCAAGTCCTTTAAACTTACTCCATTTTCAAACTTTAAGGTAATTTCTCTCATGCATCAGCCTCTCCATTTTCACATTTCCTCTATTCAAATTTTGAGGGGAGCCATGTTGAAGCCTCAAATATGAGGATTCATTATTCACCCCTAAAGATATTATATTATTGGGTTTTTTGGTTTTTCGTTTTAATATATATATATATAGAAGATGGATCATGAAAAAACTATTTTAAATGAGAAAACCAAAAAACTAACTAAAAAAACCTAAAAAAATATTTTTTTATTCAAAATCGCTATATTTAATATATATAAAAATTTTCAAAAAAAATTTACTGCACATGTGCAATAATACGGAAAAGTATAAAACACCTAACCCACCCCCCACCGACACCCCCCAAAAACCTAAACCCCCACCCCACTTCCCAAAAACCTAAATTCAACCTTCCACAAAAAAAAAAAAAAAAAAAAAAAAAAAACCTAAACCCCCACTCCCACAAAAAAAAAAACCCAAAAAAAACTAACCCCCCCCCCCCCCCACACACACACACCCAAAAACTAATCTTAAACCTTCAAAAAACCTAACCCTAAAAGCTAAACTAAACTCAAAAGCTAACTTTAAGCATATAATGCACATAAGTACACATATAATGCACATGTGCAGTACACGTTTTTTTTTTAAGTTTTTTTATACATAAAAAGTAGCGAAATTTTATAAAAAAAATTGTAAAAAAATTGGCATGTTTTTTAGGCATTTTAGTTAGTTTTTTAGTTTTCTCATTTATATGTAGTTTTCTCATGATCCTCTCCCTATATATATATACATACATATATATATATGTATATATATATATATGTGTGTGTTCTGTTTATTATAATATTTATATAAAATAACTTAAATTCTTGTAAATTTTATCAAAGTGTAGATAAAAACAAACACGACATATTTACATATTGAAATTTATATAATATAGCTCAAATTCTTATAAAATTTTATATCAATATAAAAAAGTAGTTAAGATTGTAATTGGAAGAAAAAGAAAGAAATAATAAAAAAAAAAAGAATATAGAGATGTGAATGGGAGTGGGAGGTTCTTTAAAAAGGGTTATTGGATTTTAATAATCCTAAGTTTCACCTATTGGCTGATAATAATCCCAACTTTAAAAATTCCCACCAATAATCCCAACTTGTAAAAGTTTGGCCGCCATTGATCATTTTCAAACATATAAGAATTTGGTCTCCTCAATAGATTCAATTACACCTAGAGACTCCTTAATTGGTTTAAGTGCACCTATGTTAGAGAAGGATCAATGGCGGCCAAACTTTTACAAGTTGAGATTATTGAAGGGAATTTTTAAAGTTGGGATTATTATCGGCAAACAGGTGAAACTTAGGATTATTAAAATCCAATAACCCTTTTAAAAATGAGGGTTACATTTAAGAAAAAAAAAGTGATTTTTAGTTAATTATATGGTTGTAAATGTGGAGTCTAATATTTTTTTTGAACGGTAACTTTCTTATGAGTGACCCATAGTCACACCTGCCAATTAAGGCAAGCCTAGCCCACCAGGCCCGCACCAGACTATGTTGTCTGAACCGGGTCCACGCTGGTGTTGTCCGGGCGTGGGCTAGCGCTCCACCGGAAACCATACTGCCTCTACACGAGTTGCCTCGCTAGAGTAACAGCCGGATGAAAACCGGAGTGACGCTCAGGATCAAACCCTCCTCGGTGGGTTTTCACCATCATTGCGCACTGGTGTCCTACCCCCTTTCGCTACAAGCGGGAGTCGAACCGGTGACCTCTAGGAGGACAAACCGGCCCCCAACCACTGGGCTATAAGGGCGGGGACAAATGTGGAGTCTAATATGAGTGCTCTAAACACACAAACTCTATTTTTTTCTATAATCTAAATATAATCTAATCTAAATCTATTAACAGCTAATGGAAATGAATAGTGATTTTGCAAATCACAGCCATCCATTATAATCTGCTGTTAATAATGTCTATGGGTGTTTGGTGGAGCTTGGTCATTGGACCAACTTTATGAATTCTTGGTCTTCAAACAGCTGTCGAGTATACTGCCACGTTTTATATGATATTTACACATCAAGGTTCAAATATAACTCCTTTAAAAGAAAATAGAGAGACAGATTTGAGAAAGAAAGAGAGAGAGAAAGAAAGTTTATAAAAAAATGTGGTTTTAAATATTCCAAAGAAAATGCTTTTAGAGTATTCATATTAGAGCCTTTAAATCCTACTTTTCCCTATAAATATAGAAGAAAAGGAATAACTAAAACTCATCACATTTGAGCCTTATAATAGAGAAAATATAATAGAAAACTAAAGTGGATGTCTATATTTAAAAGATTACTATTCATCGGTCTATATATTATTGTAAGTGTATAGAACCAAAAAAAAAACAATAAACTAAGTGTTTATGAGAGGACGTCCCAATGATGGATCGTTCCTACCGAGGCATGGTAACCCCTAGCCCAGTTGGTCCCATGTGGTGGGGTTGGGCCGGTTCCTCCTTGGAGGACGTCCCAATGATGGATCGTTCCTACCGAGGCATGGTGCGGTCTTGAGGGCAACCCGGTTTTACCCAGCTGTTACCCCAGCGAGTCTCTCGTGTGGGGGCAGTATGGTTTCCGGGCGGAAGTCAGCTTGCGCAACGGCCGGGGCCCGATCAAACATCGCGTCCGGAAGAGCGGGGCTGACGGGGGAATGTCTTCGACATGAACCCGGTGACCAATAGGTCCTGTACATAGAAAGTCACCTTCCAAAAAAAAAAAAGTGTTTATGAGAGAGATAAAGATAACGATGGAAAGTCGAATTTAAGATGTTTTTAAAAAATAAACAAAGTTTGTAGAGAATGATATGTTTTTAGTTAGATTATAGAAGATGAAAATTTGAGATATTCTTTTTCTCACTTCTCTTATTTCAACCTTGCCTATTTAATTTCTTAATTTTCTTGAACGGCTAAATTATATTAAAAATGACTAGCAAGCAACTGACCGAGACAAAACAAAATAACTACAAGGATGAAAGCTAAACTATGAACAACCCAAAACAACACCAACTAGCGACACAAGGAAAATAATTAGACAAACGAAAACCTATGAAAATGATCCAAAAAGAAAATATGTGTGTAACATTTACTACTCGCTCCCAAACCCACTAGACTAAAAGCTCGAAATATCGCATCTGATAGGAAGTCACTTCCTCCTTCTACCAACTATTACACATTTGCTTATAAACAGATTTTTCAAACTCGTTAAGCGGTTTCTCAAGAACTGCGTTAGTTCCTTCTATTTCATAACTTGGCGTCCTTGCTACTTTGATTCAGCGAGTCATACCTTTTATCAAAGAAGTACTAGTAACAACCCTATCTATACCACTTTCCTCACTGTTGTCGTTTGAATAACTTACCTATATACGATCCTGAGACCGAATCATAGTCCTCAATCTGAACTATCTAAACTATTACCTCCTAGTGTGTCGAGTCCATTTGAACTTTTGCCTCCACCTAAGATTGTTGATTACCAACCGATCAACAACTATCATTGTCGTTTTGATTAGTAGATGTCCCCGTGAACCGTTCAGTGGGAAGTTCGTTTATATTCGTTCGTTCAATAAGCGAACGAACATGAACAAGAAATTTCGTTCTATTAGTTAAATGAACAAACATGAATAGAGGTCTCTTTCGTTCAATTGCGTTCGTGAACGTTCGGTAAGGTGTTCATGAACGTGTTTGTGAACATTCATTCATTTGCGTTCGTTTATGTTTGTTTATTTGTGTTTTACTTAAATATTTTGTACTTCTGTATATTTTATCTATACTTTTATATTATTTAATTTTTATTTATTTTATTGCCCTAACAATCAAATAAGGAAACCCTGTTTCCACCTTGTTTATGCATCATTTCCCTTTCCTTTATCATTATTTATATCGAATTCAACCTCCGTTCCACAATTAAGGCGTCATGTTCTAGTGCTACTCTCTGGGCCATCCAGGTTTAGCCTTCGTCATGTTCGTTAAATTTATTTGTGTTCGTGAACACGCTCATTTCCTTAATGAACGAACACGAACATAAAATCTCGTTCGGTAAGTGTTTATAAACCGTTAGTGAACACATTCATTTCCTTAACGAACAAACACGAATAAGGCACTGTTCGTGTTCGTCCAGTTTGTTTACAGCCCTAGTCATAAGCATCCAACCTAACCTTTTCTTGTGATCTATCCCCATGAACATTCTAGTCCTTATCATAGTTAGTCTTGTGCCATTGGTTACCACAAAACAGTTGTTGCGTAGGGCTTTACTCTTCCCTCTGAGTAATCGTGTTTTGGTATCTCTTGTTGATACTCAATTTATTTCATTTCGTTGTAAGATGTTATCACTAATAATATTTACGAATATGTCGATCAAACAGAGCTATATCAGCAAACAAATGGTAAGACCCAACCCATATATATCGCATTTGTTGAACGACCCGATTCGAATCTTGTCCACTAAGAAATCTTTCGAAACTAAATTTTTGTAAGCGTTGAAAATAAAAAAGGTTAGGGGCTGTTTGACAACTTCTGAATGGTTCAGTGTTGAACCAGTAAGAGGTCTGACCCACTAAGAGGCAGAATAATGCTTAACCATTCAGAGGCAAATATCTGACCAATTCAGATTAGAGGTCTTAACCATTCAGACTTACTATAATGCTTAACCATTCAGAGGCAAATGTCTGAACCATTCAGACATCTGCTCGCAAAACAAACAGTCTAAACCGTTAAGTGTTGAACTAATAAGAGGTCTAAACCATTAAGAGCTAAACAAACAGCCTCTTAATTGAAAGAAATGTTTATTATATGAAATACTTATACATAATTTTAATAGTATCTTATCTAAAAGATATTATTTTATAATTCTCAAATTTTTATTACTAGCTATTTAATATTTTCTTGTTCCTTTGTTCAACTCATGTATCTAACATAGTAAATTTATAAACAAAAACGCTTAAAAAGGGCCCAACCGTTTTCTTCGCACGTGAGATTTTTACGAATTCTATCATAAGGCTTTGTGGAGGTGAAGATGGCGATGTGGATGTTGAGGGAGGGTCCTTCCACACACCACAGTCTAAAAGAATTAATATGTAACATAAAACAAACAGAAAGTTTCTTAATCTTTAAAATGCATTTTTGTAACTTCTATTTAACTTTTAACTATTTTTTTTTAAGAAATAATGGCAAAAAAGAAAGGCTATGATGATTATTTATCTCCACAATTAGGCAACAATTCTTTAAGCACCTACCTTTCAAAAAAAAATTCTTTAAGCACCAAGTATGAACACACGTGTAATGCCTATATCTCATAATTACATTGGTTTCACTTTGCACGACATACAACATCTTTAATTACTAAACAGAATCTATAATATATATTCGATAAAAAAAATGAAACTATAGAAAACTAGTTGTTATAGAAATATTTTAATTTTAATTTTAAATTTTCTAACATTGGAATTTTAAATATTTTTTCATTAAAGAATATAAATAAATCGTAGATACGTCTTGCATCCGAAGTATTCAAGTTATTAATGAAACCCTTAATATGAAATTTAATTAAAAAAAAAAAGATAAAACTGATAAAAAAAATATAGGAAAAATTACTTGTTTTGTCCTTTGTCTTAATACCACTTATCAGTCGGTGTCATTTTTAACGAATTTTGACAAGTTTTGCCCTTTACAAGGAATTTTGTTGCACGTTTTGTCCTTTAGGCTTAACCCAGTTAGATTTTCTTGTTAAATCTTGTCACCCAAGGGTATTTTAGTCTTTTTACCCATTTATTTAATATTATTTAAAAGAATAAAACAAAATATTTTAGGGTTGACTCTTGAAATAAATGGGTAAAAAGACTAAAATACCCTTGGGTGACAAGATTTAACAAGAAAATCTAACTGGGTTAAGCCTAAAGGACAAAACGTGCAACAAAATTCCTTGTAAAGGGCAAAACTTGTCAAAATTCATTAAAAAGGATATCGCCTGATAAGTGGTATTAAGATAAAGGACAAAACTTGTAATTTTTCTAAAAATATATAACTAATCGTTTGAGTTTCATGTGTTTTAGGGACTAAATGAGTGATCTTTTGAAATTAGTAGCATTTTTTATACTCATAAATCAAACCACAAGATCGTACTAGTTGACTAGTGTGTGTGTGTTTATGCATACAACCCACCCCTTTCTCTTTTTCACAAAGTCTAGCCCATTTTGTTGTACCAAAGTTAGCAAAATACATGAAAACCTTACACAATCATGCCTAATGCCTTTATTGATCCAAGATCGCTTACAATCATATAAACGGCTCATTCTTTCGATGTCTAATTGTTTCAACAAAAATGCATGAGTGGCGGATCAGCGGATGCATGTTTTTTTATTTGTTACTACAAGAATTTAATAAGTTATAGAGTATGCTAGTGTAACTCGCAATGTCTACTTTTTATTGCAATGGTGTCTTTGCTATGTATAACAAACTATAAAACTAAAGGTCCCTTGATTTCTACACAATAATGCATTTGATCATGAACTTGTGCATCATTATGTATGCATAATGTATAGAATTATATGTATAGTTACTCATATTTACATGTGTTTGGGATGTATGTTCATTACATTTTATATATATATATATATATGGTATGATATTCCATGACCAAGATAGATCATAAGTTGGGGACAAAAGTACAAAAAAGCAATCAAGATTCACTGGAATTTTTTTAAAACTTTAAGGGTGTCACTTTGAATGATTTCCTGCAGGAAAGGCAAAACTTTGGGAGAGGAAAAGGGACCCCTTTGTATGGTTTAAGAAGAAACAAATCTTTCACTCACCTTGTCCTTCCAATAAACAAAATCCTTTGATCCTTTGCGTGCTCTAAAGTTTACAAGTGGGGACTTTTTAGGCCATTCTTACAATCTTATCCTTACCTAAACAACAAAAATTCAACAAACAAATTGCTAGGTATATGTTAATAATGGTTTACTCTTGTATTCTATGCTTGAAGAAACAATGAACTAGGAGTTAAATTGATATTCTTACTCGACTCGTGAATAAAAGTAAACAACAAAGAGATCAAAGGAAAATCTTGATGGCTCTTAGTTGATGGGTATCTTTCTTGATTTCTCAAAAAGGCGAATATTGTAAAATCGTCAATCACACTCATAGTACTAATAATTACGACAGATCGAATATAAAATATATATAGTAATGCATATGCATTTGTAATCTTCTTGTTATATACTATTGGATATACATAAATGTAAAGTAGTGTTATATATTTCAAGATAAAAATGCATTCTTATTGTATTTCAAAATCAACATTTGTACTACAATATAAGGTCATGAATTTTTTTCCTTGCTTCATATCTAAGAGTGTCTCGTGTCAGGGTTTGTAATCTAGCGGTATCAAAGCGTGGAGAAATTGTGTCTTTCCCCGTGAGGTTGAGTGTTCAAGTCCCATGGTGGACAAATATGCAGATTTATGTGAGTTAGCCAGTTAAAAAACGCTAGACGTGTTGAAAATAAATACTTTAGCCTAAAACAACTCAAAAGTTTATATTAAAAATTGAATAGGTCCTGATTTATGTTATAATCTTAATTTTCAAAACCAGAAGCTAACATTTAAGATATCTAATATGCTAGATCAGGAAAAAAACAAAAATCTTATGTAATTTATCAATTAGGTAATTCTAATTAAAGCAAAGTTTAAAGAGCAATGGACTATAATTACACATAGATGAAAGTCAAAAGTCTAATATTTAGCTTTCATTATATGAGAATCTAAGGAAGATACATGACCATGTGAGTAGACAATTAAGTCTTGGGATATTTGGAAAATCTTCTATAATTGCATTGACTAGACTTCAATGGTTTTATACTCTATAAAAACATATAAAATAAATATTTGTCATGCATTTCCCATTTATTTAACGGAACTGTAGTTACACAATAAACATGATAAAGATGGATGGTAGTTATGTCAAGATCCTTGAATATTGTATAGATTTCAACAATCTTAAATAGTTATTTCATGTAATCGCGTTATTTTCCTTGAATGAAATTTATTCTTTGGCCATTCAAAAAAAAAAAAAAACTAATTGCGCTGTTGTATAGATTTAAAAAATTTAGATATGAGAAAAAAAAAAAAAACTAAAATAACCAAACTAATTGAAAATCCATTGAAGAAACCAAGGGGCTGTTTGTTTACCTTTTAATGAAGCTCTTAATGGTTCAGGCCTCTTACTGGTTCAGCACTTAATGGTTCAGACTAGAGATGGGCATAATAACCGGTTCCAAACCCGACCCGGTGGAACCGACCTGGAACCGGTTCCGGGTTCAAAAAACCCGTAGGTTCCAACCCGGTTCAACATTTTATAAATAAAATCGGTTCGTACCCGGTTCCTACCCGGACCCGGTGCGTACCCGGAACCCGGTTCCTACCCGGAACCGGTTCCTGGTATTACAAAAAAAACCCGATATGCCCATCTCTACCGTTAACTTACCTACAAGATATAAACCGAAACATAAATATTTATTAGAACCGGTTACATTGAACGAAACATAACTAAACACGTCAAACTAAACATAACTAAACCGATTACATAAAACACACTAAACCTTCGAAGAACCGGTTCCGGATCCTTCACCCATTTCGTTTTTCTTCGGCTTTGTAACCGGACAATGACGATCGGTGTGTTTCTTTAGCGTGGAGTTGGCCGTAGCCTTCATGAACTTCCCACAAGCTTTACACCTTGCCATCTCGTGGCTATCGCTCATTAAGCACAAGTCAAAGTGCTTCCAAATTGCGGGGTTTCGTTTAGTTTCCAAAACCATCACAACCTCGTCGTTACACGCCATTTTAATTGTGGAAGTTTGAAGGTGTAAGTTATTGATTTTGGGATGCAAGGAGGCAAGAAGGCAAGGAATTTATAATCGGTTTCTAATAGTTTTGCAGCTTTTTCCATTGAATTGACCGAAGGAATCAGTTCCTAATAGTATTTGCAGCCTTTTCCATTGAATTACTATTAGGAACCGGTTCCTAATAGTATTTGCAGCTTTTTCATAGTAACCTTAGGAACCGGTCTTCTGAAGAACTGGAACCGGGTTTTAAAAGGAACTGGAACCGGTTACACTCGGTTCTAGTTTTAATGGTTAAAACCCGGGTAGGAACCGGCACCAGTTACAACAAGAACCGGGTCCGGTTAGTAACCGGTTCCGGGTATAAAAAGGAACCGATTATGCCCATCTCTAGTTCAGACTGTTTGTTTCACGAGCAGATTTCTGAATGAATCAGACATTTGCCTCTGAATGGTTAAGATTTATACAGAGTCTGAACGGTTAAGACCTCTAATCTGAATTGGTCAGACATTTGCCTCTGAACGGTTAAGCATTATACAGGCTCTTAATGGTTCAGAACTCTTACTGGTTCAACACTTAACCATTCAAATGTTGTCAAACAGCCCCAAGTGTTATATATTCTTAGTATTCTATAAATATAAATAATATATAATGTTACAAAAAGTTGCAACTTTTTTTATAAATAACATATCAAGTCTAATCTTTCTCTCTTATAAATTATTTGGCTTAGTAGTTTTTATTTGACCCAAAACCCAACTGTGTTAATTAACTAAAACATGCCTGAATTGAACCAGACCCAAAACTGCTGTTTATTCGATGAACAAGGAGATTAACCGAGCCGGCTAGCCCTATAATCGAAAGATTTAACCATTCAGTTATAAAGATCTAAAAACCGAAGACGAAGCATTGGTTATAGGTTTGGTTTTGACACATAACCAAATCGAACCTACCCATTCTCACTGAGGCTGTTAAACAAGCCAACAAGCCGAGCCGAGATTAGCTCGAGCTTGGCTCGGTTACAAAAATGAGCCCGCTCGACTCGGGTCATTTCAAATCGAGTTTTTTAAGCTAGTTTTTTTTTTCGAGCGAGCTACGAGCATAGCTGCGAGTCACGAGCTTTTTGAACAGCCCTAATTCTCACCCCTAGTTTTAAGCAAGTTACAAAATCTTTCAAATATTTTGTGGGGCATGGGTCACGAATATAGCACCGGGAGACTAACAAAAACTCAAAACTGTGACACGGATGTTTGACCTTAAAAGATAAAACTGAATCTTAATGGATATGGTTCTGGAGAATCTGTATATTTTAAAACATAAATTAATATCAACTCTCAAATCCAAACTTGATTTGTAGACCAAATGATATTACAAATATTAAATATAATTCAATTTCTGGAAGTCACACAGCAGGGACCTTTTTCCCATCTTCAATAAAATAAATTGTGGTTTCCGGAACCTGCAAAATACATTTATGCAGCAGATTTAGCTCCTGCAACCAATGTTTTAAAAACCGGTTCAAACCGGCCGGTTGTACCGGTTGAACCATCCGGTAGAACCGGTTGTACCGGTTGAACCGTCCGGTAGAACCGGTTGAACCGCCCGGTACACCCGGTTGAACCGCTCGATACACCCAGTTAAACCATTTTTGAGCCAAATCCGATACGGTATAAAAACCGGATTTTAAAACATTGCCTGCAACATGCTTTTGTGATTTACAGAAGCGGTATTTTTAACCAGTTTACTTCAAAATGGGTCAATAATGAGCATGCTTAAGATATGTAGTTAAGAAAACAGGAAAATGGGTCATATGTATGTGTGGGATTTGCTTATTTAATCGAGCTTACTCTTATGCTTATAAGCAAAAGACAATAATCAGCTTATTGAAAACACGCTATATTGCCATAAGGGTAGACATGCGATTTTAAATCCACCACGAATAATTAGTGTGCAATAAGCAAAAAAAAATTTGTGCCTTAAACATGGGTCAATTCTGCTACAATCTCTCCAATGAGTTAAATGTGCATAATTATTTAGTTAAAAAAAGGCCAAACAGGTCAAAATTATTAGGATTGCTTATTTAAAAAGCTTATTCTTATAAGCAGAAGAAAATCATTGTTTATTTTTTTAATTTGATTGCATTTTGCTTGATTTAATTTATTAGGATTTGCTCTTCATTTTAGATGAATTGTTATTATTTATTGCAAACCAAACCTAAAAGTTTAAGGGTAAATTACACTTTTCGTCCTTTATGTTTGTAGCGGGTTGCAATGGATAGCCTTTAACTTCAATAATTACAGTTCCAATCCTTTATTTGAAAAACGCATTATAACTTTCGTCCTTTAACACTAACCAAGTTAAAAATTTTAGTTATGTCTATCCACTTAAGGGTATTCTGGTCATTTCATTCTTTTATTTAAAATGTCCAATTATTAAATAGGGCATGTTTGGATAAGCTTTTTGAAACAACTTATTGACTTATTGGCTTTTTGAAAAATCATAAACTCTAAAATGATGTTTGGCAAAGAGGGTGTATGTGAGGGGAAAAAGCCAATAAGTCAATAAGTCACAAAATCCTGACTTTTCCAAGAAGCCAATAAGTCAATAAGTCATTTCAAAAAGCTTACCCAAACATGCCCATAAAATAAAAAATATTACATATATAAAAACATCATCTTCCCCAATTCTCCAATCCTAACCCTAAAATATCTCAGCCATCTCTCCCTCCCTCTATCTCTCTCTCTCCTGATCAACTCAGTTAATAACCTAACTACTAGACTTCACCAGATTCACTATAAACTCAAACACAAAGGGCAAAATAGAACATGAATAATAACAAAACAGAAAGAAGATAAACCAGATTAGATTGCTGAATAGCACGAGCTTCAAACTGCTTCGACAGATTCGCAGTAATCGCTGCTTCGTTGTTCAAATTACATCAGCAAAACACAGCAACTGAAGATCTTTTGCTGCAACAACCGTAACCACCGCAGGCTTTCAAATCGGTCCCGATGAATTAGGATCAATAGTCGAAGGCCGCAGTTCCGAGAAGCTAGATGCAGGGTCCATAAGCTTCGCGAAAAAGCTAGGGTTATTGTTATTGTTCCTGATTGCAATATGAGGTCGATCATACGACGACGTTTGAGAGCTACGGAAAATTGGTCTCTTTCGAAGCTTTCCGCCGGCTCCGCCGCTCTGGTAGGTGGTAAGCCCGTCGCCTGTCGTCGCCATTGGAGAGCTTTGAGGAGGAATTTGCGTAGAGAGAGAGAGTGGGAAATTAGGGTTTTTATCTAAGAATGGAATAAATAAGGGTTGTTGATTTTGTGAATAGCAATCTGGCTGACAATTTATTAGGGTTCATATGTTTGTGTTTTAAGGGAAGAAGAAAGGAAAATGGTTGGAGAGAGAGAGAGAGAACTGAGATAGTTAGAAAGAGAGGAGGTGAGGGTAAATATTGAGTTTTGTTTTAAACTAGTAATATTCTTCCGCGCGTTGCGCGGGAATTCAGTCAGTATCGATTCAGCTCATAACGTTATTAATACGGTATCTACACTCGGTATGATAACAAAAAAAGAAAACCGAAAATCAAAATCTTAATATGCCGAAAAAGGGGTCGAAATTTCATCCCAAAATAAGCCATAACATGCATTAACTCAAATTGTAATGTCTCCTTTATGAATTCAACTTCTACTGTTTGCTTCATGATTTGTAAAAATCTTTCTCGACTTCAACTTGTACTGTCTTCTTCATGACTTGTCAAAATCGTTCTCAATGAACACTAAAGACAGTCACAAGTCCATGCCCAAGTTGAGTAAATATAGTATTATGTAATGTAAAATATGTTATCACATAATTTACTTTTATTTCATAAGACTACGGGGTATGGGGCGGGGTTGGGGCGTGGGTTGGGTACAAACGCCCAAGTCACCACCCCGGGTGGGCTTGGGTTTCGGCGTGGCCCCTTGGGCGGGGGTTTCAGCCTGGGCGTTGGGTGGGCCTAGCGGTCTTCCGTGGCCGGCTCTCATTTGTTGGGTTGGCTAGGCTATAGGTGGCTAGGATTTAAATTTAAAAAAACAACCGTTTGGCCAAGCCAAACCCACGCGGGCTAGCCACGCCCCGCCATACCGACCCAACATGCAACTGACCAGCGGTGCCCCTCGAAGTCCACGTGTCAACCCATACCCCAAACCCCCGCCCCACCATACCCCACGGTCTAATGACCAATTAAAAGTTAAAGTCAATCATGAACTTTTTAGTGTATTTTTAGGAATAAAGATGTAAAATCTTGCCTAAACATACTTAAATAACTTATAAATAAACATACTTTGGTTTTCTTGTAAAATCTTGCCTAAACATACTTAAATAACTTATAAATAAACATATTTTTGGTTTTCTTATATCAATACAATTAATAAATGTATTTTTATGAATTGTTTTGTTTTTTAAAATCAAACCGTAGAATTATTTAAATACGATTAATACAATTATTTTTCCAAGATTTTGAGACCACTAATGCTTTGTAGCAGCATTATCATCCTCTACCATCTTCATATGAAAAACACCATTACTACTCACCACCTACACTTTTGATGCTTTCTGCAAATCAAAAATCACCATCATCAACTTAGTATCTGAAGATCAAAAACCAGAAATCCAAAACTCAACGTTGTTTGGTACTTTATTTCTTAAAAAAAGTACATAAAGATAAAAACCCACACAATCTTAACTTTCTCTCTCTCTACAAATCAACACATGTTCTTCGTAGTAGCTTTCTAAGCAGTCTACGACGGTTGTTTTGGGTTCACCGGTAATGTCTTCATCATCACCACTATTCTCTTCCGCAAGGATAGTACCTAATGCATAGCAAGTTGTATTTTAGGAAGCAACCAACATCTGAAATAAAGCCTGTGGTTCGTAAAAAATCAACAAATGAAGCTGTTACATAAAGAAATCCCCCCGACGCCGGCTGCAACCACCATAAATCACCACCGCAACATCATTAGCCGTCATGCAGGGCACCGCCGTTACTGTTCATCACCGAAACCAGGAGAACATGGCCGGCTCCTCTTCTGGCTTCCTTTCACTCTACTCTACTCTCTCTTTACTTCTCTATCTCTATCTTCTGTGGTATCTCCTCTCCATTTATTTTAACTACAACAGCTGGCATCCTCTCTCTGTTTCAACCACAACAGCTGGCACCCGAGGAAAGGAAATTCCTAAAGTGCCCCTTGACACTGTCCGGTGGTCCACCGAGCTTACCTCCAGATTCTCTTCTTTATCTACCGGGTCTGTCTTATTCTCTCGCTTACTTCAGTAAAAGAGAGATGGGTCTATGTGCTGAGGGAAAAAATCAAAGAAAACAAAGCTCTGTGGCAAAAACCCAAAAGTCTATAAAATTCCTGGCGCAATCCAACGATAGTAATTGATATATATATAATAATTTTAATTTCATTTAATTAAATTGATAAAAAGACTAAACTGCACTTAAGTGAATAGACTTAACTGAAAATTTTAACCTTGTTAGTGCTAAAGGACGAAAGATGTACTGAGTTTTTCAAATAAAGGATTGTGACTGTAATAATTGAAGTTAAAGGCTATCCATTGCAATCCGATACAAACATAAAGGACGAAAACTGTAATTTACCCAAAGTTTAATTTAAAAAGCTGTGTCAATCCCAAAGGGAAATTACATCGAAACATAAGGTAAATGGGCAACAAGTTGCGCTACTAATCTTTAAAAAAAAAGGAAAGTAGAGGATTTCCAATTTGTTGAAAATTCATGTGGTGGTAAAGGAAAATAGAGGAATGATGACTGTGTATTGAAATTTATGTAGGTGATTTACTATAATTTTGATGACGATTCCTTTAGATCTATTATTTTTTTTTTATATTCACCACTTTTTATTTTATATATAAGGCCAAACAAATTACACCAAGATAGCCGGTAAGCGGGCAACAAGCTGCGCCGCTACCCCCTTTTGAATAGCGAAACCTAACCTAGTAAAAACGAAACCCCGATCTCTAGGAGACGAAATGTTTCTACAAGTTGATTGCATTTTGGTTGATTTAGTTTATGAGGACTGATTCATCATTGTTGTTTCTGCAAGTTGATTCCATTTTGGTTGATTTAGTTTCTATAAGTTGATTGCATTTTACTTGTTTCTGTTGAGTTTTTGTAATTTTGTGAGAAAATGTATAGCCGATTTGCACAAATTGGTAGCTAGTTTGATTGCATTTTGTTTGATTTAGTTTATTAGGATTTGTTCTTCATTTTTAGATGAATTATTTAGTTGACTAAGAAAAAAACGATTTTCCAATTTGTTAAAATGCATGTGGTAATTAAGGAAATTAGAGAAATGATGACTGCTTATTGAACCTCTGTTTTGTTATGGGAAGTGATACAAAGATTTGAAATTTAAAAGTGACTTTGTTATTCTTAACTTCTTAAGATTACTGATTACCCCCATTTGGTGTTTTTTGAAAAAAAAAAAGTTGCAGTTTCAATTGAAGAATTGGATTTTTGTTTTTATATTTTGGACTTACGACTGCTATGAAACGAAAGCTATATGTTCTATACACACTATTTGTTCTATAAAAGATTGCAACTACATCCAGCTTTATAGTAAATAATCAAGTATTAGAAAATCAAAATACTGTATTTGTAATTCGTCAAACATGACCATAGAGCTATAGTTTATTTGAAGTTGTTGCACACATCTTGTTGGTTTTCGACGCTTTATTTGGACTGGGATTGATGATTAAAAAGTTAACAGTTGAGTCATGTCACACACGGCTAATAAACGGTTCTTTACAATGATTAACAAGTTCTAGTGCTATTCAATGAATATGGAAACATCTTAATGTTGTTTTAGCGAATAGTAGAACTCTCGTTTGCGAGAAAACAAAGACCAAGAAAAAATATGTAGATGTAAACATTTTGGAGAATATTATGGTAGTGGTTGGGATTGTATCATAAAATGACTTACGCTTATAAAAAAAAAAAAAAAAGCAAAAGCAATATAATCAGCTTAGAGTGAACTACATAAGCGTAAGCTTTTAATTTTGAACCCTCTTAAGAATTATCAGCTTGGAACAAGTAATCTTTTTAGCTTATTGTGTGTCGGGGAAATCCCATTGCATCCATCTAAGTGAAGGAACACAAAAGCAGTTCACCACTTTCGTTGGCCATCATTGATTGGCGAGCTAGTAGTTTAAGCGTGTATCTTGTTGTTGACCTTGAATCTTGATGCTCACGGTTTTGCCATTGGTGTGTTCATGCAAGCACACAATGTGACACCACCTATGTGACTCCATACCACAATTTTTGTTGGGATGGACCCATGATGGTGTTTATTGTCCTGTCGATTTAATTCATTTTCATATATATTACTTTATTTTTTAGGACCCTAACGCATGTGTCCTGCTAATTCATAGTCTAGTGTTGTTTTGATCATTTCATGTAGCATTGATGCTAGTAAAAAACCTTACCGTTATGTGTAAAAGAGCGCTACTCTTGCGGCCTTGCCTAACATATAAGTCTCAACTTTTGCACCCACATGAATTAGAATTATCATACAATAAGTGTGACAAGTATCTAGAATTGACACCAAAGATTAGAGGATCGTACTCGGTTTTTGCAAACTGTGTCTTACCGCGACTGTCCTTCAATATTTAAAAAGAGAGACAGGTTTTAGAGAGAGAAAATCCCCTCAAGGATAGTTTTGACATGTACTCGGTTTTTGCAAACTATATCTTATCACCTCTTATTTGCTCCTATAACCCTGATCTTTAGCTTTCATATTTCACACGTTTACCCCATTTTGACCTCTTTGTACTAAAAGTCGCCTTGCTGTTAACTTTATTGAACCTTAAAAGATTATCCATCCCTTTTATAATTATAATAATTATTTGTAATTTAAGTTAATTGTGGATATCACATTTTAGCCAACATTCAAAAAAAGTTATTGAAGAAACCAAACGTATGGAACCAATATGAATGGTATGTATGATATATGAGTGCCATGGCCCATGGGTATCAAAAATTTCAGTTTTACCATCTATTTGAACATGAAATTGGATTTTGTAACATTAACCGTTTCTACGTGAGCACCATTTTTTGTTAACTTTTTATATGGTATAGTGTCTCATAAGCATTTATTTATGCAGCTATGAGGCAACTTCTTCTAGGAAAAACCGTAGTCTTGCTAAAGAGTTTGTAACAGGAGCACTGGCATCGGTCTTTTTGGTAAGCCACACGTTATTATTACTATTACTATTACTATTACTATTACTATTACTATTACTATTTTGTAGATGGAAAACTGAGTGGTTTAGGTTTTGCTGGATTGACCCACAAACACGTTTTCTGTTTATTTTGTTTTTCTGGTTAAAATGGTTAAGTTTTCTATACTATTACCTTGGTTTTAAAAAGCGCGCCCTAGGCGCAAGGCGCAGGTCTTGGGGCTTTTCGCCTTCTCGCCTTGTGTTTTTCCAGGAAGCGGCAAAAAAGCGCAATTTTTGCTGTTTTTTTGTGGGATTTTTGGCTTGAGGCGCGCGCCTCATGGACCCTAAGCGTTTTATGTTGTATCTTGGCTGTTTTGACTTGTCCATGTAATATAAAAATGCTTAAAACCAACAGCAGCAAAAAAAAAGCTTAATTAAATGCTGCACGCGTGCCTGGGTTTTCGGAGCTGCATTCGTGTCCGCAGGACGTGCGGGCAAGCACGAGTTCAAGCAAATCATTTTTTGCACCCCCCCCTGTGCGCGGGTAGGACTTGTGGTAAAACATGTCAAAAAGCTACAATGGAGTAGTAAATGCTTTACCTTATAAACAACCACTCACTTTGTCCCCACACCGATGTGGGACAAAGTATTTATAAAAAAAAAAATATATGGGCTCTAGATATGAATATAAATATATATATATATACATGCATGATATTATAAATTAACTGCATAGATGGGATATATAAAAAAATTATATAAACATCTTGCGCTTCGGGTACGAAAAGCCCACCACTTTTGCGCTTTGCGCTTCGCGCCTCAATTTTAGACCTCGTCGCTTTTGTGCGCCTCTCGCTTTTTAAAACCAAGACTATTACAATATAAAACTCGGTAATTGTACGTTGTAAAATGGGCAATTTGATCACTCTTTGCTTATGTGACCTTTTTGTATAACCTTTTTATAATAAAGCGGTGTAGAAGATTTTGTGCATTTTTATACTTAAATGACTTTAAACTCGTTTGACCAATGTT
The DNA here is from genome assembly GCA_030545235.1 of Helianthus tuberosus. Taxonomy (NCBI): domain Eukaryota; kingdom Viridiplantae; phylum Streptophyta; class Magnoliopsida; order Asterales; family Asteraceae; genus Helianthus; species Helianthus tuberosus. The sequence goes on along the minus strand of CM060364.1, from coordinate 201,682,743 downwards.
TATTTTAGTTAGATCTTCATCTTCTAGCTTATCATGTTTGACCCGTTAGTGAGATATAACATAATCAAATCAACAAGCTTATACATAACTAACTGTGTTGAATTGATACAGGGCTTTGGATCGTTGTTCTTGCTCCTCGCCTCAGGTGTTTAAGTCTGAATAATCAACGAATTTGATATGAGGATGGGTTTTTGTATTGCAACATAGTTGTTTCTGGAACTTTAATGATTACAGCTCTTAGAACTGGATTATATGTTTTCTGTCGACTTGCCTGCCATCAGTTTAAAGAAGAAAGCACTTAACACTTTGAATAAAGGAATTTAGATCTGAGCCATGTATGCTCGTTTGAAGTTTAAGGGTAGACTAACAAAAATCTAATCCAATTGACCCGTTCTAAAAACAACTCATTTGACTAATTACCCAACCCGTTGGACCTACCCCGTTTCCACCTATAAATAAACATAATTACATAACATTGCATAATAACAGTGACCAGACCTTTAGGTGGTGAGTGTGGGAAATGACGACACATAAGCAACTTCATGCGAAAAACACCATTCTCATATGGTATTCCAGCTGCAAACCAGGTATATTCATTCAGATTAAGAGACATAATGTTCCCAAAAAATATAAAAAAAAACAAAAAAATGTTACCTGGGCCTTCAGTATCAATAAAAAAACACAACAAACAAACCGAAAGTTCAATGGGTCGAGGTTCATCCCCAACCAATGTTTAAAAAACTTAAAACAAATACAAAACCACTGTAAAAAAAAAAGAAAGCGACTAACATTTCAGATCAGTTCTTAGTTTTAGTTCTTCGTAGGATAAGAACTTGTCTATCCATTCTAGTAGCGTGTCATCGATTCAATTCAATTAACAACTGTCCATTGAAAAATGGGTACCCAAAATTCATAATAATTCTCTCAAATTGACGATTAATAACTTGACTTACTTGTATTCACATTCACCTAGCATCAAGAAACAATTGTAACTCAACCACCTCATCGGAGCTAGCTGGAAACCTCGCAAGAAACTGAAATGTTTAAGTTAGTTTCTATCATCTCCAAATTAGCCGATCTATTCGAAAAGAAGACATGCAAGTTAAGCTAAGCTTACCAGAAATCTCACCGAAGATCTTTCGGAACCTTACTTCCTCCAGCTTTCGTCTCTGCTATTACCATCATCGCTCATTCTTCCTCGCCTCTACTGTAGCCGACACCACCACCATCACAAACCCTAGCCGTCATCTCTGTAATAACCCACTGAACACCAGCGTTTCTGTAACGGTAGTGGTCCTTTTTTTACTTGTCAATATTTGATTGCAATTTGGCTAGTCATAAGGTGCTACTGATGAAGCTAATAAAAAATCCGACTCTTGTGTTAAAGAGGAGCCAAAGCTACCATTTCAGTCTTTAAATAAACCAAATCTTTATTTTTTTAAAGATCTCTGTCGGTTAGCACATTTGAAAATCATATATGCTCCTCTTTGATTCAAGCTTATCTAAGGTCAGAAAATTAAACTATCCCCTTTTCAATATTTATTCCATCGTAAGATAATCCCATAAACGTATTCCTTTTTTTTTTTTTTCTTTTACAGTAAAATGAAACCCTAATTCCCTTTTGAAAAATAAGCAGTCGTCACTCAACTAATTTTATGTCTTATTAGCTCAAAACCTTAAGAAAAAAAAAACACTAAGCCGTCACACCTTCTTCTTCATTAGCACAGCCCCGATCAATCTTTCGCTAAAAACAATCCTCTTCCTCACATGTTCAATTTAAAGATTTTAGGCTCAGATTCTAATTTCATGGCTGCAATTCTGGTTGCTTGATTTCAAGCATCACAGTTGCCATGCCAAGAATGCATCATCACCCAATCTAAGGTCGTTACAGCCACGAAGTGGGTACAACCCATAACAAAATATAACAACACAATGCACACAAAGGTCAACGGAAACACACATCCAAGGCCCAGGAAACCATCACGGCCAGTTAAGCATCGCTATATCAGACCACCAGAAACTTCATACAACATCATCATAGGTCAACACATCGATATCCATGGAAAAAAAAAAGCAACAACCATAGCTGGTTTGAAACTCACGTGCAACAATGACACAAAAGCTAACCACGAAACCCCAAAAATTAAGGAAACACTATATATCCACAACCATCGTTCGTCGCCGGCTCAGTGCCGCCCAGGCAGCAACCAGAGTTGCCACGCCAATAGGCAGGCTCCAATCATCGCCGGCGGTGAAACAACAATACCTATAACAACAACACCACAAAGTAACCCAACATTAAACCACAAAATGCAAAGAAAAATAAAACCAAAACACCGACCTGAAGCCGATGCCTCCAGAAACGGTGGTGCAATACTCATCGCTCCATTTCTCTCTCTAACACCACACAATCTCCTTTGTATCATAGATAACAACAGATCTACCCCGCATGGATCCGGCGGCGATGTACAGTTGCCAAGAATTTTAGAGAGAGAAAGAGGGGTGAGAAGTCAACCCTTTTAGAGAGAGAATGAGAGGTTCGCAACCAACCTGTCAAAGAAAGAGCAAAAATCAACCTAAAAGTGGTAAAAGGAAACCAGGAAACCACCCCATAGCTTCAACAAACCATCGTACAAACATGAAAACGCAGTGTACAACATATAATGCCTAAGAATGTTAGAAATTAGAAGTATATATAATAGTGATCCTATTAACCCCATCACATTTTGCAACTTTGGTGAACAATATTTCACCTAACCAATTTACGATTTCGCCCCCGTTTTAAAATTACGATTTTGCCATCATTTTAAAATTACGTTTTTACCTTTAGTTCAAAATAAAATTATTCTTTTGCCCCAGTTAAAAATTACAATTTTGCCTTTAGTTCAAAATTACGATTTTGTCCCGTTTAAATTTACAGTTTCACCATTAGTTTTGTTTACTTCCTCCCAGGTAAATTACGATTTTGCACTCACTTTAAATTTACATTTTTTCGTCGTTTTTCTTTGCTTTCCCAGTCAAATTACGATTTGCCCCCGGTGTATAACTACAGACACAAGATGGGGGAATAGTGTCAGGCAGCTGGCTGGTACTTCCCCATTGGCCCAACCAATTTATGATTTTCTCCCCGCTTTAAAATTACGATTTTGCCATCAGTTCAAAATTACGTTTTTGCTCACAATTCAAAATAAACTTATGCTTTTGCCCACAACTAAAAATTACAATTTTGCCCTTGGTTCAAAATTACGAATTTAACCCGTCTAATTTAAAGTTTTGCCATTAATTTTGTTTTTTTCCTTCCCAGCCAAACTACGATTTTGCCCTCAATATAAATTTACATTTTTGCCATCATTTTTCTTTGCTTTCCCAGTCAAATTACGATTGTGCCCCCAGTGTAAAATTGCAGTCATGTCGTCTTTTTTTTTTTTGACAAAACTGTGGCAGTGCTTTGTTTTAATTGTTTGACTCGATATAATTTTTATTCGTGCCAGACGGCTGCCTGGCGCACCCTCATTTATCCTGAAAAATTACAATTTTGTCCCAGTTTAAAATTATAGTTTTCCTATCGTTTTTGTTTTCCTTAAGCAAAAGTATGATAGTGTTTTAGTTTAATTGGTTGACTCAATGTAATTTTTTTGAGATCGTGTTATAAGTAGTATGTACAAGTAACCGAAACACAGACGTACATGTTATAAGAGAAAAATATTCGGTTTAGTGCCCCGCAACGAGGGCGGGGCAAAATCTAGTTATCCAAATAACACCCAAAGTGCATTATGACAAGCGTCTAGGGGGTTAAAATGAAACTTCAAGCAAACCAATTCTATTAGCTTGAAAATTTCAATAATCACCCCTCATCTTCACTCACGAACTGATATTCATATCGGTCGATTTCACACTTGAAATTGAGTGGCTTGGAAGCTAAAGAGACTTTTAAAGTTTGAACAACTTTGACCTCATATGTGGAGGGTATTTGTTTGAATATTTTCATATGTTAGTTTTTTTTTTTTTTTTTTTTTTTTTTGAAAAATAACTTTCATTAAACCCAAAACACCGGACAAACTATCACCAAGACGGAGATAGATTTTCATATGTTAGTTCATAATTTTTTTTATCACCAAGATGATGACTATAATCCAACATAATAGTTTTTATGAAACTCGTGTGATCATTAAACAATTTTTAATGCATTGTAATGTTCTCATAAGATAGCGTAATTTGAACTAATTGTAATACTCGTAGATTTTTATGGATTTTTAGAATAAAAAAGTTTTGTTCACAGAACATAATAAGATAAGTAGGTGTGCCTAATAATTGTCCCACAAATTTGTAATATTTTGCTCATAGTAATTAATGTCTACTTCCAAAGTGCTTAACCATCAATCTTTATGAAACTTCTTAGTTATTTTTAAATCGTATAAATTTTTTTTTAGATAACCGATAACTTTATCCGCCCTTGTTATACAATTAATCCACTTGCAACACATATAATTTCAAAAATTGTTGTGCTATAATAATAAACTTTTGGGCTATATTAATAAATGTATAAGCTTATAAAAAGTTTGAATCGTTGATAACGGTTGAACTCTAATAACTAAAAATAATGACTTAATATTAAAGTAATCACTAATTTGTTGGTGTAAATCATTAGAAAAATACGATTAATATCACATTATACTGTTTTAGTTTTCAAGCAATGTTTACCTAATTTAAAAACAAATAAAGAATATTATATTGATATAGTGTTTAGTAAAATCCATTACTAACTATTAAAATATTAACACTAAATAATATATAAATAAAAAATGTGAGGTTGAATGAGAGTATGCTACGTGATATTAACTTGAATTACTTATTATAAATTTGATTTGATATAGATAAATTATAAGTTGGGTTTTTTCTCATTGCACCATAGTCTATTTTCTTTGAGCACCCTTATCTATTATAATTAATTATAGTTTGACTCAGTGGACAATAAAATTTGTTCTGACATTTGAGACATATTGTATTGAAATGATGGGTGAGTATGTACAAAGCTGTTCCTTAGGAAGCCAAATGTTCACAAGTAAGATAAGACATATTGTATTGAAAGATGGGTGAGTATGTACATTTAGGCCATCGTGTAGAACAAACAATTTAAAAAGCGTGAATAACATCTATATGAAAGTGAATGTTATTTCATTCATAAGTCACAACTTGTTGAAAAGCAATCAAAATTTAAGCATTTAGATAATGATAATATACTATGCTTGAATTATAATACAACCTTAAAAAAGGGTCCGTATAGGGTACTTTTCTACCTTTCAGTCTATTAGATGGTCACGTTTATGAAAAGTCAAGAATTTGTTTTCTTTCTAATGATATATTAATTAATATATTAATATTCATTATTTTTTAACATATTGTTTTCCTTTTGTTTTAGACGTTATTGATTATGTTGCTAAATATTCAATTATCTTATTATTTAGTTTTAATGAATTTAAATAATTTTCACGGGCCTTGATGTGACCTTAACTTTGTGGGCGGAGCTTAAACGAAAATTCGGTAAGGGTCGGTCTATTAAAACCAAATTAGTAAGAGCTGTACTCTTAAAAATTTAATATTTTATACTAAAAATTAAAACTAGAAATTTTTTGGTAAAACTAACATTACGAATGAAAAATCAATGGAGACCAGACACCCCGACCTCGATAAAGCTCCGTGCATGTTTGTGTGAAAAATATTGTGAACATGTGTAATAATTCTGCACAAAATTAGAAAGAAGTTCACGTGGAACTTATTATTCAGTTTGGTAGCTTTCACACACACAAAGGTTTATCAATTATTACTATCTATATATTTTTAAATTTACTTTATTTATATGTAAACTTTTATAATTTATTAATTTTATTCTTTAGGCAATATCAATGTTTAAAATGCCTACGATATCAGTATTGTTCATCAACGAAGACATATATAAGATTTTTTAGTCATGGCCTTAACATTTAGTTTCTGCGGCACCTGGTGATGATGGGAGACTAAGCGAGTAGGCGGTGATCGCTAGTTCGATCCTTGAACTGAGCGTGTTTTACCTCACCGCACTGTCGTGCCTTCGGGCTAGTGTTCACGGGCTTCGGCCCTAGGTGAGAGTTTTCCTCGGTTCGGAAGGCGAGTGCATCCCAATGTGATGAATTCGCCAGTAGCCCATTTGAAGGATTTGTTGGTCGTAAAAAAGGTTGAAGGTATAAGAATTGTAGTGAATGATTGAAAAGCATGATTTCATTAACAATTACATTGGCTTAAATAGGCCAAGATACAACAACCAATAATCAATGACAAGAGGTCTTGTGGCAGAGAATGCGGTGGTCAATATCCACTACAATGTTATCTAAAAATATACATAGATAAGGAAACTAATAAATACATTGATTATTATTATTATACAATATTATTTTCGTTAATATGCCCGCGCAAGATGGAGGAGCCATCGGATACTCCAATCTTGGATCGTAGACGAAGAAACGGGCCACGGCCTAGAGGTTTCGTAAGAACATCCGCTAGTTGGTCTTCAGATTGGATGTGCTGAACACGTAAGGAACCATTTGCAATTTTTTCGCTAACAAAATGATAATCTAGTGCTACATGTTTCATACGCGAGTGGTAGACTGGATTGGCACACAAATAGGTAGCGCCCTCATTATCACAAAAAAGTGTAGGTGATCTTGACATAGAGAGACCAAGTTCCAACAGTAAGTTTTGAACCCACGAAAGTTCAACTGCACCATTTGCTAATGCTTTGTACTCGGCTTCGGTGGAGGAACGAGAGACAGATTTTTGACACGAGGAACGCCACGAGAGGATGTTTGACCCGAGATAGATGATGTAGGCAGTGGTGGATCGGCCCCGATCCGCAATACCACCCCAATCAGAATCAGTGAATGCCTGAAGATCAAGCCGAGTGCCACGGTTAAGAAACAAACCGTGATGTATTGTACCTTTGAGATACCGAAGGACACGTTTTAGTGCTTGCCAATGAAGCTCATTAGGAGCATGCGTATATTAGGAGAGCTTGTTGACAGCAAAGGAGAGAACGGGTCGTGTAAAGGCAAGGTATTGAAGAGAGCCTACAAGTTGTCTATATGGCGTAGGATCAATTTTTGACGACCCGTCAACAAGAGTTAGTGTCTCGGTATAGCTAAGAGGTGTAGCAACATGTCACACCCTTACTAATATTGAACGATTTACGTATAAATATCGACAATTAAATGTGTATTTACGACTACACATACTTATGAAAATACGGGTTTATTAAAACTTTTCTCAATAAAAACAATACAACATAATATGTATAAGTTCGTCATTTAAAAATGATGACGAAACAATGTGCGGAAGCTTGTAACTTGACCGTGTTCGGTTCTTCGTTGAGCTTGATCGTCATTCGGTACTCCAATTATTACCTACATATCATAAATCATGATATACGTTAGTTATATGAAATCTATAACTAATCTAACTAAGCCCGAAAGCTCAATACGATGACCAGGTAACTCGTATGGGTTATGGCGACTGATAACCTAGATGAGTAGATAACTTGTCTGGATTATGGCAACTGATAACCCATATGACCAGATAACTCGTATGGGTTATGGCAACTGATAACCCAGATGACCACATAACTTGTCTGGGTTATGGCAACTGATAACCCAGATGACCAAATAACTTGTCTGGGTTATGGCAACTGATAACCCGGATGAACAGATAACTTGTCTGGGTTATGGCAAATGATAACCCGGATGAACAGATAACTTGTCTGGGTTATGGCAACTGATAACCCAGATGAACAGATAACTCGTATGGGTTATGGCAACTGATAACCCGGATGACCAAATAACTTGTCTGGGTTATGGAAACTGATAACCCAGATGAACAGATAACTCGTACGGGTTATGGAAACTGATAACCCAGATGAACAGATAACTCGTATGGGTTATGGCAACTGATAACCCAGATATATATTTAACAATTCAGGGTTACAGAACTTGGCTATTTTTTCCTTTTTAGTAAATATTGCGTAACTTCTCTGATGTTTGTTCGTTTAGCTTGAAACTTGTTTCTAATTGATCGTAATACATTTGCCTACATTGTTAACCCCTAATCTTTAACCCGGATTCATAAATTTTATGATTTACACAACCATTACCGGGTTTATGCGCATTATTGTTTTGACCCGTTATGAGATTTAAGCACTTTAAGCTTAAATTATCAACAACCCTTCATATCTTTTATTCCCACTTAATGATCTTTATTCATATATCATCACAACTCCAGTTGTGATGTATTATGATAGAGAAATTCATTATACTACTATCCTACCCTCGAATTTGACATTTTTACAAAAATGACCCATTACACATACCTGGCTCGGGTCAAAGCATTGACCCGTTTTAATACCTTACATTATTAGTTACTAATTAAAAGCAATGCAAGCCATACGCTATTCTTCCTGTGAGCACAAAACTCGACAAACAACCATTAGTCATTATTGTCAATGGTGATAACATCACCATTTGACAAGTTTGGTCTATATGACCATTTTACCCATTATGGCTTATACCATAAGGTAACTTTTCAAACCTCATTGTTTATTCGTCAACACGAGACCAAATTACCGTTTTACCCTTTTTACCATCAAATATGGTTTCTTACCATTTTTACTTGTTCCGACCCGTATTGGTTCGCGTCGGAACATCATAATTCAAAGACTCATTTCAATTACTAGATTACTTTGTTATTAACCAATACATAAGTAGATGTTCTACTTAAAAGATGTAAGCTTTACTTACATTGCATCCGATTATGTTTTTCCCACGTATTTGATCTTCTTGACCCGCTTCTTCCCAAGCTTCCACCTAGCTTGTCAAGCGTCAAACTACCTTTTATCATTCACAAGATGGTTAGATTAGTCATCATTTATCACGACTATTCCACCTCACGGACTTTATATCAAAATTACCATTTGATCCTATTATAGGTCAGTTTGACTTTTAAAAGTCAACTGCCTATTAACATATGCAAATGCACAATTAAGTTTAACAAACTCATTTATGCATTTCATCAAATACTTGGTAGGCATTATTTTTAGGCCACCATTTTAACTAAATTCCCAACCCAGTTTGTATCATTTCTTTCACTTTAACAAGTTCATGTAATAGTTAACATCAAGTTAACTTAGCTTTGAGTTATCAATACTAGTTCACCCCTTTATCATGCTATGCTAGAACTAAGGGTTTTCATCTCTATGTGAAAACCCATTTCATCATATTACTAGACATTCATCCGAACACCTAATAAAATCAAATTCTCCATACAAACTAGTAGACATGATGATTTCAAGCACCTATTAAGATCAATAATACATAAATTTCATCATTTCATACAAAACCCATTTCATGTAATGTATGAACACTTGACCTAGTCTCAAATTATTCAAGTATTTCTCAAATACTAACTAGTATGATGATCATAAACATAAATACATCATCAATTTCATCATGGTACTTAAAATATTGAACTCAAAGTTATCGCCTTCAAGTTCATCCACATACTCATCATCATCAAAGCATAAATTACAACATACCTTATGATCTCCAAGCTTAGATGATCACGAATTTATGTTCATGCATGTGATTTAGCCCTAATTCATCCTTCAATTTGATGGATTAAGGTTGAACAAGGGTTTGTTCCTTGTTCTTCTTCTCTGATCGTTACTCTCACACACACTTAATGTGTGTTATGCTTTATTTTCTTTATTAATAGACCTAAGTTTCACTCCTTTTCCTTTTTTGCCCCTCTAGTTTGTCTAAATGTTTAAACCCCCATATAACACTTACTAGCAATTAACCAATTCTCATAACTTGGTTTAAATGTACCTAGTTAACTTAGTGGGTTTGGGGAAGTTATAACCCAAGGTTTATTTTAAGTCCCGTTAACTCGGGCTTTTTATAAACTTTGTTTTCTCAAAAGCTTTTATTCTCTTTTTATTTAATATTAGGTTTAATTATTTAAATCCTAATATTTACCGGGTTAATTTTTACCACTAACGGTATTTTACCCGTTCATTATTATTAACGTGGTTTGACTATCAAACCCGTTTTCGGGGTGTTACAAGTCTATCCCCCTTAAAGAGGTTTCGTCCCCGAAACCTTTCTTATGTAGTTCATCGGTTTAAACCAAACGAACTTAGTTTTGTTTTCATTTGAGCATTGCTCGCTTTTAATAATTTCAATAATCTTACCGGGAGTGTATGGTAATATCTTTCGGGCTCCAAGTGGTGTCCGACTCCTTTCTGATGCTCCAATCTTGCATCCTTCTTTTGGTTAACACCCTTGTTCCTCCGGTCAAGGATTATTATAAGCCACGTCGTATGTGCCTTTCATGTATAAGGCCTCGTGGGCCGTTAGTTTCATCTAATATTCCTTGTCTTTATTACTTATTATAACGAGTCGCCCACTTGGCCACTCAGTTATCTGATGTAGTCAACATATTATCCTATGCTAATCCTATCAAGACAAATGCTTTCGTTAAGTTATAATTACTATTTTGACCTTACACGGTCTTCCCGGTTAGACTTTCTAGTCGCCGGTTACCTCATACCTCGTCATTCGGGTATACTATATTGCCATCATCGGCCTTTTACGTGTTTATGATTTCATATCTCATAATCACGTTGCAACGTGGTTATATTCTATATCACTTTTTGTGTGCGTGATCACATCACGTCATATTTAAGTTTATGTCGACCTTTTAATTATCAAAAATCTTTCTTTCGAATGTATTGTCATATAACTATCGTGTTAAGAACTATATCCTTTAATATTAACCATTTTCTAATTTCTCACATAATATTCATATTTGTTAAAACGTTGTTTCTCATTAAAACTGAATTTTTAGTTTAACGTTTTTTTAACACATGTCAATTAATCATATCGAGAAATTGATGACAAGAATTATTCTTTTCTGTTATTATTTTATGCGGGGAATCATAACTAGTTCCCACGCTTTACCCAAGTGACCCGTAGGTTCTTTCACTTAGTTTGGTAGGCTATTTCCTTAGGCTTTCACCTTTTTAAGGTGAGACCCATATAGTTCGTTTCTTTTATCCGTGACCCGAGGGTCATTCGGTCTCGTAGACCTTCACACTGTTTACTACCAAAGGTTTTGGTTGTCTCATAGGTCATCCCCTTACTTATTTCGTTCTAAAAATATATTTTCGGTGTCAAAGCACCTTTTTTTTTTAAGTTTAGCAATCATTCATTTTCATTCTTAAATTCTATTGACCTTGACCGTAGCTTAAGGCTACATTCATTTTCTTTTTTTGGATTAATCTTCCGACTTTACGACTCCTTACGTCATTTACACATCGGTTTGTTCTACGCTTACCGTTACCCGGTTCATACTTATACTTCTTTACAACCCGTTACTCGGATTCTTTATCTTTATGTTTTTAACAGTCTTGTTTCACTAGTTTGCGTTTTCCTTTTTATATTCTCTCATGACCCATTACATAGGTTTATTAACATTTTGCGCTCTCATTATTCGGTTTGCGCTTAATTGCATTTTCAAGCGTTATTCTTTATTTATCTCGTTTGACTTGTTCGTGTGAGATTTCGTCACTTATGAATGTCAAACTTCATTCTTTGTTCAACCCGTTCAACTTTAAAATAGTTGAACGTAATTATCAAAATTTCCATTTGCAGAATCTTATCGTCTTTTAGTCATAATTCATAATCCGAGTCTTTTGACTTTCTAATTCGTGTTCCCGTCTCTTGGTTTACGCATATACTCAAAATCCTACCCATCTTTCGGGTATTTTACCGAAGTCATCATCAAAGGAACCATTCTGGTTTGCATTTAGACTTCGTTTTAATTTATTTGGCCGTCTTAGTGAAATTCATTGCTTTTATTCAACCAAGTCCTTTATTTTTTTTTTTATTTAATCCGCTTGACTTATCTGTGTGAATTTCATCACTTATGACGGTCAAACTTTATCCCCTATGCCTTAGCATCCTCATTAGTCGGTCCATATTCTTATTTACCTTGATTCCTGTCCCTTCCCTCGGGCTCGTTATTCTAATGTAATACGCTTCCGTTACCCGGCTTGCGTTTACATTTATTATCAAATATTTTTCTTATTTGATCCGTTTTGGGTACCTTTTTAATTCGTCTCATTCACCCATCCTTACCACATCGGACGTAAACGTGTCCATTATAAGAAGTTCATGGTATCATATGTTCACTACTTACTTGGCCTGAGTAAGCGATCAATACATGACACACATGACATTTTTTATAATTTTCGCATCACGCCCCCATGTAAGTAACTCTTCTAATAATTTCCATATTCATGGTTTCAATCAGTAAAACTTTATTTAATTGTTATTTAACGATCATTAGTTTTACCCGTTTTATTCTTGAACATCTATAATGTTTTCCTTTTATCAAACTGTTATACCACCACCTTCGTTAATGTGATCGCTACTTTTCTCAATAGTATTATATTGAGAAGTATTTACTTGGATGATTACTTCCGTCCAAGTTTCTATGTAAACTAATTCTGTTAATATCTTGTTATTCACAATCGTGTATAACACTTATTTCTACTTAATTGCTCTTGGAAACATCATCCTGGATAGGTATCCTATTCAAGTTTTTCCAAGTTTTTATCCTATATATGCAATATTACTATTTGTGCAATAATTTAAAACGTGCACCTGTAATGCTTGCCCTAACGGGCTTTCCTTGTCATTACTCTTATTCGCGATTGTTACGCGATTTAGGTCCTTGGTGAGCGTGCTCTACTTGTTATGCTCCAGACCGTTCCATCTTCATATCCATAAATCATTAAACTCTCGCCATCTTCAGATGCGAGTGTCCTTCAACTAAAACATTCACAAAATATTAGTAACGTTGAAACTAATAAGCACCCGTACTAGAATACATGGTTTTCTACGATACTTGTTAACACAAGTAATTCACTACTTATATTGGTCTTTTACCAATTTATTTGAGGTAACGTGGGTTCACACGATAACCTCATGTGTTGTTTACAACACTTTTAACCATTCAAGACCGTTAATATTCGTAATAGCTTACCGGATGTCTTGATCAAGCCTTGAACCGAACACACATAGTCTTTAACCTTGAGCTCTGATTACCAACTTGTCACACCCTTACTAATATTGAACGATTTACATATAAATATCGACAATTAAATGTGTATTTACGACTACACATACTTATGAAAATACGGGTTTATTAAAACTTTTCTCAATAAAAACAATACAACATAATATGTATAAGTTCGTCATTTAAAAATGACGACGAAACAATGTGCGGAAGCTTGTAACTTGATCGTGTTCGGTTCTTCGTTGAGCTTGATCGTCATCCGGTACTCCAATTATTACCTACATATCATAAATCATGATATACGTTAGTTATATGAAATCTATAACTAATCTAGCTAAGCCCGAAAACTCGATACGATGACCAGGTAACTCGTCTGGGTTATGGCGACTGATAACCTAGATAAGTAGATAACTTGTCTGGATTATGGCAACTGATAACCCAGATGACCAGATAACTCGTATGGGTTATGGCAACTGATAACCCAGATGACCAAATAACTTGTCTGGGTTATGGCAACTGATAGACGGATGACCAAATAACTTGTCTGGGTTATGGCAACTGATAACCCGGATGAACAGATAACTTGTCTGGGTTATGGCAACTGATAACCCAGATGAACAGATAAATCGTATGGGTAATGGCAACTGATAACCCGGATGACCAAATAACTTGTTTGGGTTATGGCAACTGATAACCCATATGAACAGATAACTTGTCTGGGTTATGGCAACTGATAACCCAGATGAACAGATAACTCATATGGGTTATGGCAACTGATAACCCAGATATATATTTAACAATTCTAGGTTACAGAACTTGTCCATTTTTTCCTTTTTAGTAAATGTTGCGTAACTTCTCTGATGTTTGTTCGTTTAGCTTGAAACTTGTTTCTAATTGATCGTAATACATTTGCCTACATTGTTAACCCCTAATCTTTAAACCGGATTCATAAATTTTATGATTTACACAACCATTACCGGGTTTATGCGCATTATTATTTTGACCCGTTATCCTACCCTCGAATTTGACATTTTTACAAAAATGACCCATTACACATACCTGGCTCGGGTCAAAGCATTGACCCGTTTTAAAACCTTACATTATTAGTTACTAATTAAAAGCAATGCAAGCCATACGCTATTCTTCCTGTGAGCACAAAACTCGACAAACAACCATTAGTCATTATTGTCAATGGTGATAACATCACCATTTGACCAGTTTAGTCTATATGACCATTTTACCCATTATGGCTTACAACATAAGGTAACTTTTCAAAACTCATTGTTTATTCGTCAACACGAGACCAAATTACCATTTTACCATCGAATATGGTTTCTTACCATTTTTACTTGTTCCGACCCGTATTGGTTCGCGTCGGAACGTCATAATTCAAAGACTCATTTCAATTACTAGATTACTTTGTTATTAACCAATACATAAGTAGATGTTCTACTTAAAAGATGTAAGCTTTACTTACATTGCATCCGATTATGTTTTTCACACGTATTTGATCTTCTTGACCCGCTTCTTCCCAAGCTTCCACCTAGCTTGTCAAGCGTCAAACTACCTTTTATCATTCGCAAGATGGTTAGATTAGTCATCATTTATCACGACTATTCCACCTCATGGACTTTATATCAAAATTACCATTTGATCCTATTATAGGTCAGTTTGACTTTTAAAAGTCAACTGCCTATTAACATATGCAAATGCACAATTAAGTTTAACAAACTCATTTATGCATTTCATCAAATACTTGGGAGGCATTATTTTTAGGCCACCGTTTTAACTAAATTCCCAACCCAGTTCGTATCATTTCTTTCACTTTAACAAGTTCATGTAATAGTTAACATCAAGTTAACTTAGCTTTGAGTTATCAATACTAGTTCACCCATTTATCATGCTATGCTAGAACTAAGGGTTTTCATCTCTATGTGAAAACCCATTTCATCATATTACTAAACATTCATTCGAACACCTAATAAAATCAAATTCTCCATACAAACTAGTAGACATGATGATTTCAAGCACCTATTAAGATCAATAATACATAAATTTCATCATTTCATACAAAACCCATTTCATGTAATGTATGAACACTTGACCTAGTCTCAAATTATTCAAGTATTTCTCAAATACTTACTAGTATGATGATCATAAACATAAATACATCATCAATTTCATCATGGTACTTAAAATAGTGAACTCAAAGTTATCGCCTTCAAGTTCATCCACATACTCATCATCACCAAAGCCTAAATTACAACATACCTTATGATCTCCAAGCTTAGGTGATCACGAATTTACGTTCATGCATGTGATTTAGCCCTAATTGATCCTCCAATTTGATGGATTAAGGTTGAACAAGGGTTTGTTCCTTGTTCTTCTTCTCTGATCGTTACTCTCACACACACTTAATGTGTGTTATGCTTTATTTTGTTTATTAATAAACCTAAGTTTCACTCCTTTTCCTTTTTGGCCCCTCTAGTTTGTCTAAATGTTTAAACCCCCATATAACACTTACTAGCAATTAACCAATTCTCATAACAAGGTTTAAATGTACCTAGTTAACTTAGTGGGTTTGGGGAAGTTATAACCCAGTTTATTTTAAATCCCGTTAACTCGGGCTTTTTATAAACTTTGTTTTCTCAAAAGCTTTTATTCTCTTTTTATTTAATATTAGGTTTAATTATTTAAATCCTAATATTTATCGGGTTAATTTTTACCACTAACGGTATTTTACCCGTTAATTATTATTAACGTGGTTTGACTATTAAACCCGTTTTCAGGGTGTTACACAATAGAGTTTGCACCATCCATGCGGAACTTGGTAAGGAGATTCTGAATATGAGCATTTTGAGATAGGAAGATTCCATTTACAGTGGGAATGACTTTTATCCCAAGAAAGTGATGCAACATACCAAGGTCTTTAATGTAGAATTTGTCGGATATTGCACCAATGACCTGTTGAATGAAAGAGTTTGTGTTGCCAGTAATAACGATGTCATCAACATAAACTAGGAAGTAACAAACAATGCCCCCTTGCTTATAGATAAACAAGGATGGATCAGCCAGGGATTTTTTAAAACCAAGGTGAAAAAGGAACTTAGTGAGTTCTAAGTACCAAGCACGAGGTGCTTGTTTGAGGCCATAGAGAGATTTTTGAAGACGACAAATGTGGTTGGGAAAATACGGGTGAACATATCCCGGTGGTTAGGACATGTACACTTCCTCATCCAAGGTACCATGCAAAAGGCATTGGTAACATCAAGTTGTCGGAGAGACCAAGTTTGAGACAAAGCAATGGTAAGGACCGTAAGAATAGTTACAGGTTTGGGGCCTGGACTGAAGGTTTCAAAGTAGTATTTTCCATATTCTTGGAGGAATCTCTTGGCAACGAGACGGGCTTTGTATTTGTCAATGGATCTATCTGGACGACATTTGATACGAAACACCCACTTGCATCCAATCGGTTTGTGATGCAATGGAGGAACAAGTTCCCACGTGGCATTTTGAAGGAGTGTACTGAATTCACAATCCATGGCTTTACGCCATTCGGGTCTTTCAAGGCTTGAGTGTGGGTGGTGGGTTCAACTGATGGTGGAATCGTGTGAAGTTTGGTGGTGTTAACGAATTTCGAATTGAAATATTTTGGGTTCGGTTTGCGTTGGCGAGGAGGAGGATTGGAAGGTAAAGTGTGGGAATTAGGTGGTGAGGATGAAACAGAGGAGGGATTAGTTGTGGAGTTGGTTGAGGGAGGAGTAGATGGAGTAGATTGATTGGTTGAGGGTGTGGGGAAAAAAAGGTGGAGCATTAGGCTCCTGTTGGAGTGGAATCGAGTGGGCTGGTGAGTTTGGGTTGGGGAATGATGGTGAGTGCGATGGGGCTGAGGGAGAGGTAGCTGGATTGGGATCAACCGGGCTATTAGGCTCAGATTCAAGCCCAGAAGAGGGTAGTGGAATAGGAGGCCGAGGGTGAGGTTGTTGTGTGGAAGGAGCAGTATGTGACAACTGTGCCTACAGTTATCACCAACCAATCCCGAACAACTCCTTAAGCAATAAAACCTTGTGTTTTGTTTAGTGGATTGTGTATTTATCTATGATATTTGCGCATATAAATCCCTGTTCAAATTCAAACCCTTAAACGTTTTCTGAAAAGTTATACGCAAACTGATGCGTAAACGTAATCAGTTTAGTGCGACAAACACTCCGGAACAGCAACATAAGCTTAACATACCTTAAATAACCTTTACATAACTTAGAAATAAGTTTTAAAGGGTTTGGTATGGCAAAAAACAAGTTTATTCGCTCACAGGGACTATTTGCGTCAAACTGCAAAAGTCTGCCGTTTTGTATGACAAGGTACATTCCGGAATATGATCAAAAGCTATGCCATAAATAACCTAAACATAGCTTAGAAATAAGCTTTGAGTGGTTCGGTGTGCGAAAATATGCTTATTTGATCATACAGGGACTAAAAGCGTCAAAAACAACGTAAGTTTGCATTTACGCGCATATCTTACGTTCTGACCACATCCGGACATCCAAAAATTTTTGTAGTCACTAAAATATTTTATTTTTCGATCTGAATGCAAAAATACCATTCGTCGCTTATTTTGGATCGTTTTCGCGTCCGTTCGAGTTTCGTCTTAAATAACCCACAACGTGACCGTAAGACCAAACGAACCGACATCCGTGATATTTCCGAGCATATTTTGAGTCCCCTACACTTTTACGACCTTGTAGAGCCTTGAAAATGGCTTAACGGAGGTTAAATACATCAAAAATACAAGTTAGTGTGTGCAGGGACTGTTTCTGCCACTTTTGAAACTTCTGTACCTAACCTCGCGTCGCGCGACGGCCTAATGGGCCTTCTGTCGCGGCACGGGACCTCACCATTTTGACAGCAGGTCCATTTTTCAGCTCCAGCTTGATTTTCAGGAGTTGTTCTTGCAATTTCCTTGTGTGGTAGCCAAGTTAACACCTCTCCAAGCAAAAGCTAGCTGTCCTAGACACTTGTATGGACCAGATTTATTGCTTGGAGTCTACACAAACACTTGGAGTAATCCTACAAGTCCTCTATAACTATAAATACCCCTCATCACCTCCTTGTTCATTGCTCATTTCTCATATTTGACCTTTAAGTGGAGGAATTCCTGCTAAGGAGCCACCTACCTGAGATCTAATATCATCCTTCTAGCCTTTGAACACCTTGTAAGTGTTCTTTCATGGCTTAGTAGTTATTTTTCAGCCATTAGAGGTGAAAGTCAAACAGTTTGACCAACAGTTTAACTTTCGGTTTTGACCATCAATTGGTCAAGTCAAAGTTCAATTGAACTTTGCAACGTGATTGTAATCACAATGGTTATAATCCTTAGCAATTATACCTACTGATTACCACGTTGACTAGGCGTAGTGACGAGTCAAAGTTTCGGTCAAAATGCGTATTTGCTCGCATTTTGCAACGGAACTACTTTTAGGTATCAAAACACTTTGTTTTGATACCAAATCAGTTTTCTAAGTTAGTTAAACATGTTTTGACATGTTTAACTCGTCACTACTAGTTTAGTGCTTGTTTAGGGTCGTAAGTTAAGCGGTCTCGACAACCGCTTAGACTTTCGAACCCGACCAGTTTGGTCGATCATTAGGATCCGACCAAGCATGTTTAGTGATCATAGTTGCATAGGGAATAACCTACTGAGGTTATACCTTATGATCACTTAGGTTGGTTAGTTATTGTTAAGTAGTTTACATGCCCATAGAAAATGAGCAAAATGCCCTTTTGAAGCATAAATTCATATTTTGCATATGTGATCAAGTTTTTGACATATAAACTGATTTAGTAACATGTTTAGGCATAATTGGGCATGTAAGACTTAACTTAGGACATAGATAACCATCCGACCTTAGGTTTACACAAATGACGCGTTATAGTAGCTTAAACTACCATAACGGGTCGAAACGGGTCAAAAGCACTAGGGTTAAGTTTCAAATCAGAATGTTAGATCTATTAAATCATGCCATATGAGTTCAAATACTCATTTAATTTATAGAACCTCATTCTATCCTATCCCTCGATTTAGGATCCGTTAATTAACGTAGTTACCTATATTGGGTGCCTTGTTGATTCCGTGATCCTTGGAGCTTAATTTGGTCTTAATCCCAAGACTAATAAGCAATCCCAAGTGAGTACATAGTCCCCTCTTTTACCGTTTTCAAATATTTTGGGGTTATACACATGTGCCTACTTGTTATTTTCATGTTTTCATGCTTTTCATGACATAAACATGCTATGTTCAACTAGTACACATATAGTACATGATTTCAATTATGTAATACTATGTATTTTGACTTAGCATGCTAGCACATTGTTTTCAAGGATCCATTATGCTTCATATGTGACTTAGCATATCTAGCACCTTGAATTGCATGAACATTTCCTACTTCGTGTGTTTACTTAGCATACTTAGTACACGGTTTTCTCATAACATGCTTACATAGGTTATGACATTTGGTATGTTTAACGGGACAATAATACATTCATTAACATTATCCCGCCGAAGGGTAGTATGTATGGTTTACCATAGGTTTGATAACCTCATTCCCGCTTCCTAGTTTGTTTGGAAGTATCCATCTGGGGAATGACAGAACCCGATGAACATGGATGAACCTTTGCCTTTATAAGGGTTTATTTGACAGACATTTAGGCTTGAATGTATTCGTTAACAAACCATATAAATGTTCATATCAATAAAAGCATCGTCTTCTGCAAAACATAACTTTTGATTTAAACTTAGGTTTGTTCAAAGACTTTGTTTCGTACATTTTACATACGGGGTTGAGTAAATTATTTTTATTCACCGTACATGATATTTGGTTATACATTAACATTTTACATATGGTTTGAGTAGATACTCTCTACTTTCCATACATTACATTTGATTATACATGAAACAGTTTACACATGACATTGAACATTGTTTACACATAACATTTTGACATTTGTTTAAACAAGACATTTTTGGTGTTTATTTGGTAAGTGATTTAAATAATGAGGCGTGTGTAATATGATAAAAGGATGGTGGATACGCCGCTGGTACTTCCTATATATAAGTGCTTTTATGATGTTACATAACGTAGCGTTATTTAAACCACTTCGACAAAGACAGAAACATGATACATTCTATACAGAGACATGAAACATTTTTCACAGGGCATTGTCTTACATATAACATATTTTGAACAAGAATATGATACTTCTATACAAAAGACATGACACATTTTACACAAAAACATGATATCTTTTTACAAAAGCCATCACTTGGTTATTTATTTAACCATGTATTATTTCTTTTAAATCATTTGATTTTCACATCGATTTTCATATGGTTTTACAAAAGAGAACATTTTTACAAGGGTTCATGGCTACTTTTGAGTTAAACATTTCTTTTAACAAAATCAAGGCCATGAATCCTCAACAACAAAACCTATGTTACTCACAGGCATTTTTATGCTGACGTACCTATTTTCACATGTGTTTCAGGTGTTTACCTTTGTCTATGAGCATGCTTCACATAGGGCGGACTTGGGCCTTAGTGACTTTAAAACCTACAAGACAATTGTTGTGCAATAAACAATGTAAACATTTATCATAATAAAACAAAACTTTATGAGCCATGTGTTATGAAACAATTTGTAACGTGACTCCCCAATATTTTCCGCCGCGTGTTGTTGTATATTACGCGATTGGGGTGTTACAGATTGGTATCAGAGCCATGGTTACAGAGAATTAGGTTATTAGTAATGCTTCTGACCTAGACTATAACCTTCCTAGGACCCTAACACAAGTAATCTTGTGTTTAAAACAATACCATCACCTATCCTTAGGTGATTACCAAAACAATTCCACAAGTTCATTTTTTGAAAATCAATCATCTATCCTTAGATTATATTTCGGGCTTCATGCCTTTCAAATTTTCAAAATCTCGTCAAAGTTTGGGCTTTAAAATGTGAACATGTGCAATCCGGAAGCGTGGGTGCCTGTACCCTGAGTTTTCTGTCTAAGGCTAGAGTGTTCGTACAAATCCACATCAACGGACCAGTCATTCTTACCTGGGACCTCTTGGGGTGAGTGTCCACCTATAGGCTAAAGCATATCTTCGTGATACATTATAAAGACCCATTTACTTTGATTAGTCACCGTGTCATTTGTTGTTCTTGGTAACGAACAAATGATCACAATCATTATGCTCGTCGATATTCTTAACATCCAGTTTTGATTATCCGAATAGCATCTCACTTATCTTCTCTCATTTCCTTCTCTCTTAGAATGCCTCCTCGTCGAAATGCTGCTCAGGACACCGAAATAGCTACCATAATAGCTCAGCAAATTGCTGTTGTGCTACCTAATCTCATAACTCAAATAAACCAAGCCAACAACAACAACAATGCACTTGTTCCGTGCAAACAATTTAACTCAGCTAAACCACTCAAGTTCAATGGTTCTGAGGGAGCAACTGGGCTCCTGCAATGGTTTGAGAGTATTGAAAACACATTTCGCCATGTCCAATGTCCAAATGAGCACAAAGTAGAATTTGCATCAAGTGTGTTCTAAAAGAGAGCACTTACGTGGTGGAACGGAATTAAAAGGGATAGGGGTGCAGATGTTGCAATGGCACAAACATGAGAAGAGCTTCGCGCTCTAATGATGAAGGAGTTTTGTCCTCGTCACGAATTACGGGCACTCGAGAATGAATTCCACGATCTAAAACAAGATAGTGGAGAACATCGTGCCTACACCGATCGTTACGAGGAGTTGAGCTTATTATGCCCTACGATGGTTACGCCTTTGGATAAGGCAATCGAAAAATACATTGATGGTCTTCCTGACCTGGTTCAGGATATATCACTGGTAACAACCCTGCAACAGTTAGACAAGCTATCGAGTTAGCAGCTACCCTAACTGAATCTCAAATCAGGAAAGGGAAACCATTTCGCAAGGGCGACAAAGAACAGACTGCTAAAACTACACAAGAGAAACCCAAGGAAACCAAAGCTGAACCTTCCAAGAAATCTAGGAAGCGTAAGGCTTCACAAAACCTTGTTGTGGTTACTCGACCTAACCAAGCTGTTCTCAATCAACCAGCCCAACCTCCTGCTATAACACCCCGAAAATGTAAATCAATTATTAAAAATATAATGTCGGTGAACAAACAAGTGAACTAACTAAGATTAAAAATAACCTAGTTAGATAAAAGTCTTGTAGTGATGTATAAGTGGGTTAAAACACTAAATGTAAGAACTAAACAAAAGTTGAGGGGCTTGTGTTGTAAAACTTGAAACATAATTTAATTAAAACAAATAACTCACACCAAACACACACAAAAAGGTGTGTCTGGTCGATCATTAGAAAAGGGGGCGACCCAAGCTCATCTTCAAACCCTAAGTTACATAAAAACTCAAGAATTGAAGGCAAAGATCAGTTCCAAAACGAAATTAAAGCTTAGATTGGTGATCTCCACTGCAAGGGGGTCATAAGGTATGTGAATCTTGAAGGAAATCTCTACTTTGATTTCTGGATGAATTTATAAAATTCGAAAATCGTTAATGCATGATTGTTATATGGATGAAATAGGAACATTGTAGTGTCTAGGAGTAAACCCTAGGCAAGTATATGTTGAAATCATGCTTAATTCTAGTAAAATCCATGAAGACCATTGAAGGTGATTAATGGGTTTTTGTAGAACTAGATAAACACTAGGATTTTGGTTATTGTTCTAGTGTAATCAGATATTTGTGAAGTGATTTCACATTTATTGATGTTAACTCTTATATGAGATAGTCCGATTGATGTTAATTTAGCAAAAATAACAAGTTGTGAACTTGATTCTAGTTAGATAAAAATTAGACCCGCTAGGTGTTTGTTAAAATGCCTAAGTGAGGATTAATATGTTAAAAATCGGGTGAAAACGCATATTTGATTGTTATAGCAAATTATGCGTTAATAATTGCGAAAAGGGTTCTAAATTGATTGTGAATTGAACTCTTTAGGCAAGGAATCCGTATCGTCGAGTGGACAAGCCGGAGGAGATACGCGTTTGAAGGGTGTGCTCTAAAGGTACGTAACTACGGTTTCGTTACGTTATGCTCAATTATGTATTTTCGTTAGTAGACTTTAAAATTAGCATAATATATGAAGTTGGTATTTAGCTGAAGTGACGGAGATCACTAGATAAATAAATGGGTCAAATATTGGTTAGAATAAGTTTGGTGTGTTGTAAATGGTGGTTTCCATTAAACAACCAAACGGGTCGAACAATAGTTGAATTTGTAGTGTTAAAGTGACTAAAACGTCACTCATTAAAAATTGAGTTATAAAAGCGTAAACCATGGAATGGACGTGATACACTAAGGTTGACAAGCCCGGGAATGGGTAATTATGGTTAGAAACTAATGTTGATGAATTATGCAAGTATGTAACTTGTTTCGTTACATTACGCAAATTAGATATTGTAATCGTTCAAAGTTGTGTTTTAGAATAAAGATTGGTATTAGTTGAAGTGACAATGTTCACTACTTGATTTAATGAGTTAAAATTAGATTAGAAAGCGTTTGGTAGTCATTGGAAATGGAGGATTCCATAAATGAGCCAAACGGGTCGAATAATTATTTAGTAAGTAGTAAGGGTGTGTTTAGAATAGCATTTGGCAATGACGGATTACAAGAGCGTGAAACCATAGATTTGGTAATGAAACGCCGGTGATCATAAGCCCCAGATGTTGGCTAAATACGACTTGCGGACATAAAATTTGTTAGTGGTTAAGTTAACGCAAAAGCTAAATGGGTCAAATAAATACATAAGGCATTTATAGACTTTCAGCCTATACATCCAAATTTTGATATAATAATCTTGATAGATGCATTGGTAATTTAATTACGGACGCGTAGGAAAAATAATCACCTAAAACGGACTTACGGATCAAAAGTTATGGTGGTTTTAAGTTTGGACTTGATAAAAGGTTGAGCTGGGAAAGTGCAGCAACAAATAAACAACTTGCTGTCAAAAAAGGGGCTAGGTGTAGCGTGACGCCCCCCCCCCCCATTCCGAAATTGTTTAATTTTTGTTGTTTTGACTCATGAAACTTGTTATAGCCATTCCAACATTATCAAAACTAATATTTTATGTGGTTTTGACCTTAGGTGGTAAAGGGGGACCTTCCGGATGGCGATCAAGCACGATTGAAGAACCGAACACGAACTTTTGAAGCTTCCACGTTGATTTAACTTTGTTTAGACAATGTTTATGTTGTAATCAATTTAACTAACCATGTTTTGAATGCTTAAACTAGTTGGTAGTTAACTAGTAGGTGATCACTATGAACACTTTTATTTTGGTACTTTTAATGAAGTGAAGCCTTTATTTTTATAAATACGCATATTTTAATAAATTCGAATATAAAAGTAAGAAAGGTGTTACAAGTTGGTATCAGAGCTCAAGGTTGTCAACAAAGTGTGTTCGGTTCAAGCTTGATTGATCGTCCGGTAAGAATTAATTAATTATTTTAGTAGATTTTATCTTATGTAAGAAACAAGATGTGAATTAATGTGCATGGGAAGAGCATGTTAACACACTCAAACCCGGAAAGTGCACTAAATGTAAACGGTTAAAGCAAGTTACGAACTTGGCTAAACTGAAGCAAATAAAGCTATGTTATAAATGAAATGTTTAATAATTGATGTAAACATTTCAGTTTCAAGATGATAGAAAGAAACGATGATGATCCGGTGCCGACAAGCACCGAACAAATGAAAGAGTTAATTGCCGAAGAAGTGGGGAAGGCAATTGAGGGTAGTAGACAAAATTCAAAACACGGTGTTATCATTAGTTGAAGAACGAGTTAAAAGGTTGGAAGATAATGTCAACCTTATGAGAGAAAAATCCGGAGAACGCAAAGGGTGTTCGTATAAGGAGTTTATGGCGTGTAAGCCGCCAATTTACAACGGGGAGGTCGACCCGATAATATGCCAAAGATGGCTAAGTGATGTAGAAGGGGTATTTGAAATGCCCCACTGTGACGTAAGCGATTATGTGGCTTACGGAACGGGTCAATTAAGGGGTCAAGCCAAGGATTGGTGGGATAACGAAAAGAAGGAGATTGGAGCCGAAGCGGCAAGGGTTATAACGTGGGACGAGTTTAAGGTACCATTCCTTAAACACCACAGTCCCAAGGCGGTCATCAACAGAATCAAGGAGGGATTCATCCAGTTAAGGCAAAAGGGTGAAACGATTGATAAAATCACGGGTATTTTCATGGATAAGCTGAGATTCTGCGATGAGCTAGTAACTACCGAGGAGCAGAAAATATATTATTATTATAATATGTTAAGTGCAGAATATCAGGAGTTTATGACTCCTTCCAAGTATGAGACGCTCACCGAGATCATAAATACGGCTTGGGAAAGAGAAATTAAACTCAAGAAGCAAATTGAACGAGGCGAACGAAGGGCAATGGATGTCAACTCGAGCCCTATAAAGAAGGCTCGAACAACTGAGACGGTAAAGGAGACAGATGCGAAGGGTGGAACACCGAGTTGCAAAGTTTGTGGAAAGGGGCACAAGGGCGAATGCCTCTTTAAAGACAAACCATGCCCCATATGCGGAAAGACAGGGCATACGGCCGCGCTATGTCCCTGGAAAGTTTCGGTGTGCTATAAGTGCTATCAGCCGGGCCACAAAAAGTCGGAGTGCCCGGAATTGGACGGGAAAAGGAATGAGAAGGATGTGCAGATGGAGGCACAAAAGGCAAGGGCCAGATCCTTCCAATTAACCGCAACCGAAGTAAAGATAGAACCTGATGTCGTTTCGGGTATGTTTCTTGTGAATTTAATTTTAACATAAATTTTATTCGATTCGAGTGCGAAATATTACTTAATCTATGCGATAGGTCGTAAAAGTGTATGGGAAGGAAAATGTAAAACGAATGAAACCGAAGTGTTAAAAACATTAAGATAAAGAATGCGGGTAACGAGTTGAAAGGAATTAGGGGCATAAACCAAATAAAGGAACGAGTGGGATAAACCGACGCGAAAACGACGTAAGAAGTCATAGAGTCGGAAAGATAAGCCAAAAGAAAATGAGTGTAGCCTTAGACTACGGTTAAGGTCAAATGAATTTCAAAAGCAAAAATAAATTATTCTAAACATAAAAGGGGGTGCCTTGACGCCATATGTATATATATATACAATTAAATAAAGACACGAGTAGAAGGTGATCCACGGGATCCCTATAACCTTCGGGTTATAATCAATATAAAGGTCTACGGGACCAAAATGACCCTCGGGTCACAAATACAAAGAAACAAATTATAGGGTCTCACCTTAAAAAGATAAAGATCGAATAAAATAGCTTACAAGGCAAAGTGAAGGAATCTACGGGTCACTTGGGGTTAAGCATGGGGACTGGTTACGATTCCCCGTGCAATATAATAACGGAAAAGAATAAATTCTTGTTGTCAATTCCCGGATATGAGTAATTGACATAAGTTAAAGAGATAGACGTTAAACTAAAATTCAGTTTTAGTACGAAGTGGCGTTTAACAAATATGAATATTATAGAGAGATTATAAAATAGTTAATGTTAAAGAATATAGGTCTCAACATAGATAGGTGTGAGACGCTATGTTCGAGAGAAGATTCGTGATAATGAAAAGTTTATAAAAACTTAAACATAATGTGATGTGATGTAATCATAGTCACAAGAGTGATATAGAAATGCAGAAAATAATCATGCCGTAACGTGAGTTACGGGATAAGAGATCATAAACTCATGTGAGGCCGAATATGGCAATATGAAAGACCCGAATAACGGGGCATGAAATGACCGTGCTTAATCAATCTAGCCGACAAGACCATCCAGAGTCAAAATAGTGACGTGATTTATACAAAACACTTGTCAATATAAGATTAGTATGGGGCACACATGTTGATGAACTCATACTATTGAGTGGTCAATTGACAATTGGGTCAAATAGGTGACAAAATAAGAAATACAAGATACAAGTTACAGTCCATGAGGACTTACTCGTGAAAGACGCATGCGTATGATAACTTTTGATTAGAAGAAACAATTACTTAAAAACGAAACTAAGTTAGTTTGGTCCAAATCAAAGAACTACTTAAGGAAGATTTCGGGGACGAAACCTCTTTTAAGGGGGGTAGACTTGTAACACCCCGAAAATGTAAATCAATTATTAAAAATATAATGTCGGTGAACAAACAAGTGAACTAACTAGGATTAAAAATAACCTAGTTAGATAAAAGTCTTGTAGTGATGTATAAATGGGTTAAAACACTAAATGTGAGAACTAAACAAAAGTTGAGGGGCTTGTGTTGTAAAACTTGAAACTTAATTTAATTAAAACAAATAACTCACACCAAACACACACAAAAAGGTGTGTCTGGTCGATCATCAGAGAAGGGGGCGACCCAAGCTCATCTTCAAACCCTAAGTTACATAAAAACTCAAGAATTGAAGGCAAAGACCAGTTCTAAAACGAAATTAAAGCTTAGATTGGTAATCTCCACTGCAAGGGGGTCATAAGGTATGTGAATCTTGAAGGAAATCTCTACTTTGATTTCTGGATGAATTTATAAAATTCGAAAATCGTTAATGCATGATTGTTATATGGATGAAATAGGAACATTGTAGTGTCTAGGAGTAAACCCTAGGCAAGTATATGTTGAAATCATGCTTCATTCTAGTAAAATCCATGAAGACCATTGAAGGTGATTAATGGGTTTTTGTAGAACTAGATAAACACTAGGATTTTGGTTATTGTTCTAGTGTAATCAGATATTTGTGAAGTGATTTCACATTTATTGATGTTAACTCTTATATGAGATAGTCCGATTGATGTTAATTTAGCAAAAATAACAAGTTGTGAACTTGATTCTAGTTAGATAAAAATCAGACCCGCTAGGTGTTTGTTAAAATGCCTAAGTGAGGATTAATATGTTAAAAATCGGGTGAAAACGCATATTTGATTGTTATAGCAAATTATGCGTTAATAATTACGAAAAGGGTTCTAAATTGATTGTGAATTGAACTCTTTAGGCAAGGAATCCGGATCGTCGAGTGGACAAGCCGGAGGAGATACGCGTTTGAAGGGTGTGCTCTAAAGGTACGTAACTACGGTTTCGTTACGTTATGCTCAATTATGTATTTTCGTTAGTAGACTTTAAAATTAGCATAATATATGAAGTTGGTATTTAGCTGAAGTGACGGAGATCACTAGATAAATAAATGTTGATAAAAGGTTGAGCTGGGAAAGTGCAGCAACAAATAAACAACTTGCTGTCAAAAAGGGGGATAGGTGTAGCGCGACGCCCCCCCTAATTCCAAAATTGTTTAATTTTTGTTGTTTTGACTCATGAAACTTGTTATAGCCATTCCAACATTATCAAAACTAATATTTTATGTGGTTTTGACCTTAGGTGGTAAAGGGGGACCTTCCGGATGGCGATCAAGCACGATTGAAGAACCGAACACGAACTTTTGAAGCTTCCGCGTTGATTTAACTTTGTTTAGACAATGTTTATGTTGTAATCAATTTAACTAACCATGTTTTGAATGCTTAAACTAGTTGGTAGTTAACTAGTAGGTGATCACTATGAACACTTTTATTTTGGTACTTTTAATGAAGTGAAGCCTTTATTTTTATAAATACGCATATTTTAATAAATTCGAATATAAAAGTAAGAAGGGTGTTACACCTGCTAGAAAACCATACAATGGAACTGCACCTCTGTGCAACCAATGTAACCTTCATCATCATGCCAGTGTGCAATGCCGCAAATGCCTAAACTGTGGGCTCATTGGCCATACAGCTAGGGTTTGCCGGGCTGTGACTACACAAAATCAAGTTGTTAACAACCCTGCTTAAGGACGTACTCTAAACGCTAGAGTTAATGAGGCTCGTTCCAACAACAAAGCAGTTACCAACAACTAGGATTTTGCGTTTCCATTTCTTTTGTTATCCAAGACTCATGTACATTTTTCAGTTGGTTTGCAATGATATCAGTATTCCTATAACAAAATTTCAAAATTTGACATGCTTGTTCATATATGTGAAATGTGCGACTTGTCACACCCCGATATTTCCACGTATTACCGGTGGGCCCGATGGGGAGTATCGTGACGTAGTTGATATCATCATTGTCAATTTATCACAGTTTAATGCACAGCGGAAGTCTAAAGTAAAATATATTACAAACCGAATGAAAGTAACATAAGTATTACAAACGGAATGTCAAAGGATCCACAGGCGGATCAAAACAAAGGAAATATTGTTCAACAGATTTTTAAGTGACAAAGCTTGCAAGACTCTTTATTTATTCACTCAGGAGTAGCCGGCCTATTCCGCATAGTACCTGCACTTAACCTTTTTGGAAAATACGTCAGTTTACACAGGTAATTACAATTAACCGACTCTTTTGAAAATATTTAAGAAAATTGATTTAAATGCACAAGGCACAAATAATCTTTTATAACTTGGGACAACTATTATAAAAATAATCTTGTATATAGTTTTATATGTTTGTCGTCCGTCAGGGCCGGTTAGAAGAGCCGGACAAGATTAACTGACACACCACAAGTATAATGCCCACAAGGAAAACTCCTTATTGTGGGATACCTTTTATACATACGCAACTGTCAGGTGTATGCCTACACCCCGTGCTTAAGTCATGGCCATTTCAATGAATGAGCCGAGGATATCCAGGACATGGTCATTAACCCCCCAAAGGCATTGCACCAAACAAAACAGATTAAAACGGGTTATGTAAATATATTAATCACAATCCGACTTCAATAACTACATACCCGACCAAGCGGTATTATTATAATACCGTATCCCAAGCCCGTATAACGGAAAATAAGTTAAAAGTATTTACCTGAGCAAAAATATAAATTTATTCCCAGCCGTAAATCAATCAAGCAAGTACAGATAGCTTTTACCGGGCTCCTAATCTGGAACGAAGGTTTTTAATAACCTATTAGAATCCTAACGACTCTTATTTAAGTCTTAACTTAGACCGGTTAGTTTTAAAGAAAGGTTTACGGTTCAAAAGGCAAGATTAAGCGAAGACCGGATTAGAATGTGGTTTAGGCCCGACAAGTATGAAGACTTGTATAATATGGGTAAACTAAACACATTCTGGATTTTGAAGCAAAAATGATAAGGTTTGGCCCGTTTCGGTCAATTTATGCAAACTAGTTACATAAACCGCACCGAACGCGAATAATGCATGACGGTAACCAAAAGAGTCATATACAGGTTTCACAAGTTAATATGCCTTAAATATGTTGTGATATCAGTAGGATACCTTCCATTATGCCCAAAACAGATTTAAAATCAATGTAAGCCCCGTAGGGGTATTTTGGTCATTTTAAAGATTATAAAAGAGATTAAATGACAATCTGAGGTTTTGGTCTAAAACGATCATTAAAAATGTTTATTTTTGCAAGTCATATCAGTTAATTATTGCATATATGTGAAATTTATCATTTATAACCAAACTATGCACCGTAGGGGCATTTTGGTCATTTCACACAAGCTTTAAAGGTCAAATTTGGAAATCTGAGTTCAAAACTTTTACTTACTGTTAAAGTATAAAAATTTACTTTTAATATCAGTAGGCAATAAGTCTTATGTGTCAAAAATAGTTTTAACCCATACTATGTGTTTAAAAAGCGTTAAAAGTCGGTTTTAAGCGATTTTCAGGTTATATAAGGAAAGCTGAGATTTTTATTAGTACAGAAGGCTTAAAATATTTTATTTAACATAAGAAATCAGTAGAAAAAGATTTGGTATCAAAATGTTATGTAAAACTCATTTTATTAGCAAAAATGGTATAACCGTCAATTAACGAATCAAGGCAAGAACACCATGTTGTGATTAGTTTAAAAATTAATAAAAATCTCAAAAAATCCCAAAATATTATATTACATCAGTGGGTAAAATGTTTGGTGTCAAAATTTGGGCTTAACTAGGTTCTATGCCAAAAATGTCGTTTAATTAATAAAAAGGCTTCAATTTACGATATTGAGTATAACTCCTAATTTAGACCTCAAAATGATGTCAAATTTTTAGGACATGTTTATAAATCAGTAATAAAGGTTTTTTTTCCTCTCACATTTTCAAAAATCTCGTTTTAATGTCAAAAGGGCATAATGGTCAACATTTAAGCAATTAACGGAAACATGCAAATGAATCGGATTAATCAGGGACCAAGTTGTATAACCTCATAGGGTTATACTAACCTATATTATGGTCCCAAAGGAACCCTATGGCAAATCTAAAACAAGCTAAATCGGGTCAGAACTGAAAGTCAAAGCAAAAGTCTACTTTTGCGACTTTCGGTTCCGAACCGAGCCTAAACTAATAAGTGTCAGGTTGAACATGCTTAGACAAGTTCTTACATTATTTACCAAGTCATTTTAGTGTTAAAACATGTTCCATAACTTCTACATTATCAGTTATGAATTTATTTGTAAAAATAGCTTCGGTTGACTTTTTAATATTAAGTTTGACCCGACAATTGACCAAGTTAGAGTGATAATCAGTGGGTGCCCTTTTAAGGGTTTATTACCCACATAATTACCAACTCATAGCCACTTTCAATTCGAATAATGACTGGACCATTAGTGATTAATCACTAAGTCAAAGCTTAATTACGACGACTTTGACTTTTGGTCATTAGACTAATAAAACCTGAACTTAGGAGGCTAAGAACACTTACAATGGTCCTTAGCATGAATTTGGAACTTAAGAAAACTTGCTTGAGCTCCAGAAAGCTCCAGAGATGAGTTGAGAATAATTTTTGTGAATGAGCAAATGAACTAGCAAACAAGAAGTGCTTATATAGCCAAATATACTTTACAAGATCACTCCACACAAGTCTACAACTGATTTCTGATGATTCCAGGTGTCCCTATGCATGAAATACTGTTAGCTCAGTCCCTGAAATCGAAAACAAGGCATGCAAAGGCGGTGCAACAGGATGACCTGCAGCTGTGCAGATTTTTCTGCATCTGACACTCTTACGTGGCCCGCGTAAGAGTTGTCCCAATGTCTACGCGGCCCGCGTAAAGGGCTACATCCGGTAAACAGTTTGCTGACTTTGCAGTTTTGGTCCCTGGTCCAAATAAACTTTATTTAAGTTCCATTTATTGCATTTTGGACCCCCATAGTTAACTTTTAAGGACCTTGGGTCATTAACTAACTCCGTTAAGCTCCCGGTTAGTTGAACGATCACCCGAAAAGTCTTGTATTCGTCGAAACTCCACAAAATTAATATCCGATCTTCTTGAGATCAAAATATATAATTATTACAATGTTTTTGGGCTCGTTAAAAGGTCACTCAGAGGTTACTTTCAACATGTTGACACTTTTAACCCCTATGCTTCGTAAGATCCTTATTTTAAGCACAAACAACTTTCCATGTTCGATAAATTATTCGTTAAAGAATACGAATGTCGTGTGAGGTCAATCAGAGGCACATGAATGGCATGTTTACATTTTGGATCCCTTTACTTACATATTTACATTGGTCGTGATTTTACGAGGTGTTACATCGACTATATATCAATACACAAAGTTCTCATTCTTTACAGAATCAAACCAACTTTCGTGATATATTCCATTTGTGTTTTGCACATTTCCTACCAAACCTATGACTCCGTCTATCCGTGAAACCTGTACAGTCTTAATGACTAGTGGAAAACACGTAAGACGCACACATTGTTACAATCTTTGAAACAAAGCACCATTCTTTGACCATGTCCATAATTTGTCACTTCGCAAGATAAACTATGCCGACTATGCAATGAGTTAAGTAATTATGGGTGCACATATAATTATGCGACTCGATGCATGGAAATCATAGTGAGTCCTGCTAGGTGTGATCTAGGGTGATTAGATAACGAGACGAATGTAATACAGTAAGAACACGGTGGATACGCCGTTGGTACTTCCTATATATAAGTGTTCTTATTGTATTATCGGACTTAGCGTTATCCAAGTCACCTGAGGATTTTATACCCTTGTGTGTTAACCTAAAACCATCTATATTCATTTCCATCTCTGATGAAGTATCCATTGAGGAAAAATGAACTAGCTACTCATTTTTCGCTTCTGAAAGAGATATCCATTGGGAAATGAATAATCCATTCAAAAACTATGTTCATTTTCGTTTCTGATGAAGTACCCATTGAGGAAAATGAACTATCCGTTCGTTTTTGCTTCTAAAGGAATATCCTCTGAGGAAAATGAATAAATTCATTCCACTTCCGATGAAGTATCCATTGAGGAAAATGAATTATCCGTTCATTTTCGCTTCTGAAGAAATATCCATTGGGGAATGAATAATCCTGTATTGATTCTTCATTTCCACTTCTGACGAAGTATCCATTGAGGAAAATGAATTATCCGTTCATTTTCGCTTCTGAAGAAATATCCATCGGGAATGAATAATCCTATATTGATTCTTCATTTCCACTTCTGACGAAGTATCCATTGAGGAAAATGAATTATCCATTCATTTTCGCTTCTGAAGAAATATCCATCGGGGAAATGAATAATCTCTACAAATTATCTTTCATTTCCACTTCTGATGAAGTATCCATTGAGGAAAATGAATTATCCATTCATTTTCGCTTCTGAAGAAATATCCATCGGGGAAATGAATATTCTTTTCAATAATCTTTCATTTCCACTTCTGATGAAGTATCCATTGAGAAAAATGAATTATCCATTAATTTTCGCTTCTGAAGAAATATCCATCGGGGAAATGAATATTCTTTTCAATTATCCTTCATTTCCACTTCTGATGAAGTATCCATTGAGAAAAATGAATTATCCATTCATTTTCGCTTCTGAAGAAATATCCATCGGGGAAATGAATATTCTTTACATTTGTCCTTCATTTCTACTTCTGACGAAGTGTCCACTGAGGAAAATGAATTATCCATTCATTTTCGCTTCTGAAGAATTAACCATTTAGAAATGAACAGCTTATACATCCTATCATTTCCATTTCTGATAAAAGTATCCAATGAAGAAAATGAATTATCCATTCATTTTAGCTTTTAAAGAAATGTCCATAGGAAATGAATAACCCATTCATCTTTCATTTCCACTTCTGATGAAGAATCCATTGAGGAAAATAAATTATCCATTCATTTTCGCTTCTGCAGAATACCCATTGGGGAAATGAAACACAAATCCTTATGGAATCTTCCTATCTTAATAGTTAGATTCTTAAAGGGACACTTAAAGTGCTACTTTCAAATACTTGACTGGATTTCTAAGAATACTTTACAAGATACAGAAACGAAGAGCTAAATCCTTACAGAGATCTTTCTGCCTTGGTAGTTAGACTCTTAAAGGATACCCACATAACTATTAGTTGATTTGGGTTTTACAATTAATCAAATCCCTCATCCCCATTTCCTGCATTAATCGAGGGAGTATCTATTAGGGATGAGCACCATAGGTATAACAGCCTATTCCCACTTCCCGCACTGTCTGAGGAAGCATCCATTAGGGAATAATAAAGTTATGCTTTACGTGGAAATCCCTGATGAGTTATTCTATGCAAATAGATAATACTCTAGATTTCTGCACAAGTCATTTGCCTGACACAACTTATTCACAAGCTCCTACGAATAAATTTCGGGACGAACTTTCCTAAAGCAGGGGAGACTGCGACAACTGTGCCTACAGTTATCACCAACCAATCCTGAACAACTCCATAAGCAATAAAACCTTGTGTTTTGTTTAGTGGATTGCGTAATTATCTATGATATTTGCACATATCAATCCCTGTTCAAATACAAACCCTTAAACGTTTTCTGGAAAGTTATATGCAAACTGATGCATAAACGTAATTAGTTTAGTGCGAAAAACACTCTGGAATAGCAACATAAGCTTAACATACCTTAAATAACCTTTACATAACTTAGAAATAAGTTTTAAAGGGTCTGGTATGGCAAAAACAAGTTTATTCGCTCACAGGGACTATTTGCGTCAAACTGCAAAAGTCTGCCGTTTTGTATGGCAACGTACATTCTGTAATATGATCATAAGCTAAACATACCATAAATAACCTAAACATAGCTTAGAAATAAGCTTTGAGTGGTCCGGTGTGCGAAAATATGCTTATTTGATCATACAGGGACTAAAAGCGTCAAAAACGGCGTAAGTTTGCATTTACACGCAAAATCTTACATTCTGACCACATCCGGACATCCAACATTTTTTGTAGTCACTAAAATATTTTATTTTAGCGATCGGAATGCAAAAATAACATTCGTCGCTTAATTTGGATCGTTTTCGCGTCCGTTCGAGTTTCGTCGTAAATAACCAAACAACGTGACCGTACGACCAAACTAACCGACATCCATGATATTTCCGAGCATATTTTGAGTCCCCTACACTTTGACGACCTTGTAGAGCCTTGAAAATGGCGTAACGAAGGTTAAATACGTCAAAAATACAAGTTAGTGTGTGCAGGGACTGTTTCTGCCACATTTGAAACTTCTGTACCTAAGCTCGCGTCGCGTGACGGCCTAATGGCCCTTCTGTCGCGGCACGCGACCTCACCATTTTGACAGCAGGTCCATTTTTCAGCTCCAGCTTGATTTTCAGGGGCTGTTCTTGCAATTTCTTTGTGTGGTAGCCAAGTTAACAACTCTCCAAGCAAAAGCTAGCTGTCCTAGACACTTGTATGGACCAGATTTATTGCTTGGAGGCTACACAAACACTTGGAGTGATCCTACAAGTCCTCTATAACTATAAATACCCCTCATCTCCTCCTTTTTCATTGCTCATTTCTCATATTTGAACTCTAAGTGGAGGAATTCCTGCTAAGGAACCACCTACCTGAGTTCTAATATCATCCTTCTAGCCTTTGAACACCTTGTAACTGTTCTTTCATGGCTTAGTAGTTATTTTTCATCCATTAGAGCTGAAAGTCAAACAGTTTGACCAACAGTTTGACTTTCGGTTTTGACCATCAATTGGTCAAGTCAAAGTTCAATTGAACTTTGCAACGTGATTGTAATCACAATGGTTATAATCCTTAGTGATTATACCTACTGATTACCACATTGACTAGGAGTAGTGACGAGTCAAAGTTTCGGTCAAAATGCGTATTTGCGCGCATTTTGCAACGGAACTACTTTTAGGTATCAAAACACTTTGTTTTGATACCAAATCAGTTTTCTAAGTTAGTTAAACATGTTTTGACATGTTTAACTCGTCACTACTAGTTTAGTGCTTGTTTAGGGTCGTAAGTTAAGCGGTCTCGACAACCGCTTAGACTTTCGAACCCGACCCGTTTGGTCGATCATAGTTGCATAGGGAATAACCTACTGAGGTTATACCGTATGATCACTTAGGTTGGTTAGTTATTGTTAAGTAGTTTACATGCCCATAGAAAATGACCAAAATACCCTTTTGAACCATAAATTCATATTTTGCATATGTGATCAAGTTTTTGACATATAAACTGATTTAGTAACATGTTTAGGCATAATTGGGCATGTAAGACTTAACTTAGGACATAGATAACCATCCGACCTTAGGTTTACACAAACGACGCGTTATAGTAGCTTAAACTACCATAACGGGTCGAAACGGGTCAAAGCACTAGGGTTAAGTTTCAAATCAGAATGTTAGGTCTATTAAATCATGCCATATGAGTTCAAATACTCATTTGATTTGTAGAACCTCATTCTATCCTATCCCTCAATTTAGGACCCGTTAATTAAC
The DNA here is from genome assembly GCA_030545235.1 of Helianthus tuberosus. Classification (NCBI taxonomy): domain Eukaryota; kingdom Viridiplantae; phylum Streptophyta; class Magnoliopsida; order Asterales; family Asteraceae; genus Helianthus; species Helianthus tuberosus. Next base: position 201,645,752 of record CM060364.1, on the reverse strand, counting down.
GTAGTTACCTATATTAGGTGCCTTGTTGATTCCGTGATCCTTGGAGCTTAATTTGGTCTTAATCCCAAGACTAATAAGCAATCCCAAGTGAGTACATAGTCCCCTCTTTTACCGTTTTCAAATATTTTGGGGTGATACACATGTGCCTACTTGTTATTTTCATGTTTTCATGCTTTTCATGACATAAACATGCTATGTTCAACTAGTACACATGTTGTACATGATTTCAATTATGTAATACTATGTATTTTGACTTAGCATGCTAGCACATTGTTTTCAAGGATCCATTATGCTTCATATGTGACTTAGCATATCTAGCACCTTGAATTGAATGAACATTTCCTACTTCGTGTGTTTACTTAGCATACTTAGTACACGGTTTTCTCATAACATGCTTACATTGGTTATGACATTTGGTATGTTTAACGGGATAATAATACATTCATTAACAATATCCCGCCGAAGGGTAGTATGTATGGTTTACCATAGGTTTGATAACCTCATTCCCGCTTCCTAGTTTGTTTGGAAGTATCCATCTAGGGAATGACAGAACCCGATGAACATGGATGAACCTTTGCCTTTATAAGGGTTTATCTGACAGACACTTAGGCTTGAATGTATTCATTAACAAACCATATAAATGTTCATATCAATAAAAGCATCGTCTTCTGCAAAACATAACTTTTGATTTAAACTTAGGTTTATTCAAAGACTTTGTTTCGTACATTTTACATACGGGGTTGAGTAAATTCTTTTTATTCACCGTACATGATATTTGGTTATACATTAACATTTTACATATGGTTTGAGTAGATACTCTCTACTTGCCATACATTACATTTGATTATACATGAAACAGTTTACACATGACAATGAACATTGTTTACACATAACATTTTGACATTTGTTTAAACAAGACATTTTTGGTGTTTATTTGGTAAGTGATTTAAATAACGAGGCGTGTGTAATATGATAAAATCATGGTGAATACGCCGCTGGTACTTCCTGTATATAAGTGCTTTTATGATATTACATAATGTAGCGTTATTTAAACCACTTCGACAAAGACAGAAAATGATACATTCTATACAGAGACATGAAACATTTTTCACAGGGCATTGTCTTACATATAACATATTTTGAACAAGAACATGATACTTCTATACAGAAGACATGACACATTTTACACAAAAACATGATATCTTTTTACAAAAGCCATCACTTAGTTATTTATTTAACCATGTATTATTTATTTTAAATCATTTGATTTTCACATCGATTTTCATATGGTTTTACAAAAGAGAACATTTTTACAAGGGTTCATGGCTACTTTTGAGTTAAACATTTCTTTTAACAAATCAAGGCCATGAATCCTCAACAACAAAACCTATGTTACTCACAGTCATTTTTATGCTGACGTACATATTTTCACATGTGTTTCAGGTGTTTACTTTTGTCTATGAGCATGCTTCACATAGGGCGGACTTGGGCCTTAGTGACTTTAAAACCTACAAGACAATTGTTGTGCAATAAACAATGTAAACATTTATCTTAATAAAACAAAACTTTATGAGCCATGTGTTATGAAACAATTTGTAACATGACTCCCCAGTATTTTCCGCCGCGTGTCGTTGTATATTACGCGATTGGGGTGTTACTCAGTAGGGCAGTGAGTTTTTGGAATAGTCATAGAGGAGGGAACTCCTAAAAAGGAATCCACAATAGGAATGGGAGGGGAGGGGTTTTGTTGAGTATGAATGGAAATTTGGTCTCCACAAACTCGACATGACGGGAATGATAAAGGCGACGAGTTGTAGGAGCATAGCATTTATAGGCTGATTTGGAAGGCGAGTAACCCAAAAAAATGCATTGCTCGGAGCAGGGGTGGAGTTTGTATTTTGCATATGGGTGAAGCCACGGGTAGCATAGACATCCAAAAGGTTTTAGTTTGGTGTAGGTTGGATTTTTATGGAAGAGAAGAGTATAATGGTTGTTGAAATCAAGGATAGGAGTGGGTAAACGGTTTATTAAATAAACAACGGTTTGGAAAGCATGTGTCCAAAAAATAATTGGGAGCTGTGCATGGTGGAGGAGAGATAATCCAGTTTCTACAATATGCCGGTGTTTTCGTTCGGCAACACCATTTTGTTCCGGAGTATGAGGCGGGGTAGTAAAGTGGGAGATTCCTTGGGATTGAAGATAGGTAGTTAACCCAATATATTCGCCACCATTATCAGTAAAAAGCGAGATTAAAGGTGTTTGAAAGAATTTTTCAACAAGCATTTTGAATTGCAGAAACAAGATGGACACATCGGATTTATGAAAATCAACAAAGATCACATGGTAAGTGAAACCGTCAATAGATTTTTCCACTGGTCCCCAAACATCCGAGTAGATTAATTGTAACGGTTTAGTAGTTGTAAACGAATTTATGCCAAAAGGAGCTCTATGACTTTTATTAATAGAACATGAATTACAATGAAAATTTTGGAAATTGAAATTTAAACTTAAGCATTTAGCTATTTTCTTGAAAATCCGAATAGACGGGTGTCAAAGCTTGTGGTGCCAATCAAGAGGCGATGTGGTGGACACCGCATTTATTTGAGGTGATGAAGGAAGGTTTGCATAATAGACATCAAGGTAGTTCTCTCCCCGCATTAGACGTGCCCCCGTGCGAAGGTCCTTGACAAAGAAGTGGGTGGGAAAAAATTCCACCGAAACATGGTTAGTTTTGCATAATTTAGCAACGGATATAAGTTTATTTTTGAAATGAGGAACGCATAAGATGTCACACCCCGACCACGTAGAACATACAGAACGTGGCGGAAACATCGGGGAGTGTTGTAACAGAATTAATCGTTTCAAATCCATGGCAATTAAAGTTTCGTTTTATTGATTAAAAGTGTTACAATGTCTTAACAAACAAAGAAATAAAACATAATTAACTAGTCTTGCATCTTTTATTGTCACTAAAGCCCAAGTCTGCCTATGTGTATCTTGATCATCTTATGCAACAGCTCCTGAAAAACACATGTGAAAATAGGTACGTCAGCATAAAAATGCCTGTGAGATACATAGGTTTTGTGAAAATAGGTTTCATGACTTATGTTTGAGAAAATGTTTAGTCATGAACCTTGTTATTTGCTTTGTCTTGTAAATCATTTGAAAAAAACGATAAGATCAGATGATATGTATAAATAAATGTCAGGTTAAATGAATAACCATGTAAAATGAGTTTGTATAAGATAAGTTGTTTGTAAAACAATGTCTTGTGAAAAGTATGTTATTTGTATAAAATGTTATATATCTCAAATTGAAATGATTCAAATAACGTTACGACATGTAATACCATACAAACACTTATATATAGGAAGTACCAGCGGCGTATCCACCATGCTTGTATCATATTACACACGCCTCGTTACTTAATCACTTACTCAAACCAAACCAACAATGTAGAATGTCTATGTTTAAACCAATTGTCAAATGTATTGAATAATATGTCAAAGTGTTTATGTCAAGATGTAAATCATGTAATGTGTAACCAAAATGATATGTATGGCTAGTGAAATGTATCAACTAAACCATAAGTAAAATGCAAAAAAACAAGGTATTGAAGTAAAACACGGTTTAAATCAAAGTTATGTTTTGTGTAATAAATGCATGCTATACTGATATAAACATCTATGCGGTATTGTGAAAAATTCATTTAAACAAACCCAATGTCATATCAAAATGTAAGCATGAGAAAACAATGCACTAAGTATGTAATCAAATGAACATACATAGCGTGAAATGTCATGTAAAACGATGTACTAAGTAATGCACACAATGGGCACACCTAGCATGATATGTAATGTAAAACGATGTACTAAGTAATGCACACAATGGGCACACCTAGCATGAAATGTAATGAAATCATGTACTATAATGTACTAACGAACATAGCAGTATATGATATGAAAACATGAAAACATGAAAGCATGAAAGTAACAAGTAGGCACATGTGTTTCACCCCAAAACAGTTTGGAAAACAGTAAAAGAGGGGTCTATGTACTCACTTGAGAATGCTCAGTAGTCCTTGAGTGACAACCAAACAATGCTAGAGATCACGGATATCAAACGGCACCTAATATAGGTAACTATGTTAATAAACCGGACCTAAATCGGAAGATTGGGTAGTATGAGGGTTTGTAAACCAAATGAGTGTAGGAACTCATGTGATATGGTTTAACAAGCCTACTTACTAAATGAAACTTAACCTAAGTGTTTACGACCCATTGCGACCCGTTTAGGTAACTTATACTACTTTAACGCGTCGTTCGCGTGAAACGCGTTCGGACCGCTTAACTAGTCCTATGACAAGTGTTATATGCCTAAACATGTTACATAATCAGTTATGTGACAAAAGTTTAGGTTACATATGCTTAATTACCAATTATACGTGAAAAGGGTATTCTGGTAATTTACCTAAGGCATATAAACTACCTATCATACAACTATTCAAACGATGTGACCATAGGGTATAACCTTGGAAGGTTATTCCCTATACACTATGGTCACCTAATGTATTTGGTCGGATCCTAATGATCGACCAAACTGGGTCGGGTTCGAAGGTATAAGCGATTTATCAGATCGCTTACCCTTACGACCCTAGACAACGTGGTAATCAGTAGGCATAGTCCCAAAGGACTATAACCAACGTGATTACACTCACGTTGCGAAGTTCAAACGAACTTCGCATTGACCATAACTGGTCAACGCAGAAAGTCAAACAAAGTTTGACTTTCAGACTCGAAAGACTCGAAAAGCAATAAAAGAACGAAAGAATACTTACGAAGGGTCCCCGAATGCTAATCTCGATCCAAGAACTCAGGTATGAAACAATGGTTTCAACTTAGAGCTCTCAAATCAAGATTCTAGTGAGAAATGCAATGGGGGTGGATGGGTATATATAGTTTTCGGGTAACCGTTAAGATCGTTTCATGGAAAAGAGGGCACGATCGAGGCCGTACATGTGTTGGAATGTTGTGGTGTGTCAAATGGCCACTCACCATAGGGAAATGACATGTGGAAGAGGGATTGGAGGTGCTTAATAGCTGCAACCAGCTGTTAAATGCAGTTAATCTGGTCTGGAAGGCTGAGGCGGCCCGCTTCAGGATACACCAAAGATAATGCGGGCCGCATGGGGGTTCTGATCAGAAAATAAGTTTCAAAAATGACAGTTTCAGCCCCTGCACGTGTTTAAGGGCTTTCCCGACACTTCTAAGGCCCGTAAATCCAACTTTAAGGCCCTAAAATGATGCCTAAACATTGTGGACATGAAACATGCTAAAAAAATATGTCGGATGATGGTTCGTTTGGTCGTACGAACGCGATGTTCGCTTAATTATGACGGAATGAGCACAAGCGCGAAAAACGATCCAAATGACGCGACGAAAGGATTTTTCTTATGGCGAACACTAAAATATAATATATTCATGCTTACATAAATTTTTGGATGTCCGGATGTATTCAGAACGTAAGTTATGCGCGAAAATGCAAACTTGTGCACTTTTTGACACTTTTAGTCCCTGAATGACCCAAAAGTTTATTTTAGCACACCGAACCCCTCAAAGCCTATTTCTAAGCTATGTAAAGGATATTTAAGGTGTGTTTAACTTATGGTCATGTTCTGGAATGTCTGTTCCAGTGCGAATTGGCATACTTTCGCAGTTTGTCAAGTTTAGTCCCTGTAAGCGAATTAACTTGATTTTGCCATACCAAAGCCTTCAAAACTTATTTCTAAGTTATGTAAAGGTTATTTAAGGTATGTTAAGTATATTTCACTATTCTGGAGTGTTCGTTGAATTAAACTGGTTATATTTACGCATCAGTGCGCGTATAACCTTCCAGAAAGCGATTTAAAGTTTGGAATCGAACAAGAGTTGATATGTGCAAAAGATACACATATTTATACAAGTCCAAAGTATGAAATACAATATTTCATTGTTTGGAATTTTTTTGATGGTCGTAGTGACACAGGTGTCACAGTCTCCCCTACTTTAGGAATTTTCGTCCCGAAATTAATTTCTAGAGGAAACTTGTGAAGACAGCTGTGACAGTTTCGCCTTCTAATAGATCCATTAAACCCTTAAGTAAAACTCTGGGCTATGTTAGGATTCTTTGCGAAATTATTGACTATCAATGTAAAGTCCTTGTAGTAACAAAACATGGAGTTTCGAACTACGGACAGAAGAATGTTTCTTATGAAGACTCATCATAGGAAACTTGAATTCAGGATTGGGAAGTGTAAGACAAAATGACATCGGTCAAAGTCCAAGACTTCTCCCGTATCATTACTCTTGCCACTATTGGTCTTTACACATGACAAAACTTCTTGTGGTTTCTGTGCACTGAATTCCATAATTATGTAGGCCTCCATAATTACGTACTTCCTTGCACAGTCCGCACAGTTCATTTCATAATGCGTATGGGAAAAGTCAAACGAATAATCCTGTGGTGATTTAACTTGACTGTAATAGAGTCTCATTAACTAGGTCACCAAAGGATTAGATAAACGAACAATCTCTTCAGCTAAACTACCCCAGAGAAATATTTAACTACACCGACGTAGGATGTATTTAACTAGATTGTCGAACCAATCTATTTAACTTAGATCGACGTAGGATCTCTTTAACTAAACTACCCAAGAGAAATATTTAACTACACCGACGTAGGATGTATTTAACTAGATTGTCGAACCAATCTATTTAACTTAGATCGACGTAGGATCTCTTTAACTCAACTACCTAAGAGAAACATTTAACTACACCGACGTAGGATGTATTTAACTAGATTGTCGAACCAATCTATTTAACTTAGATCGACGTAGGATCTCTTTAACTAAACTACCCAAGAGAAATATTTAACTACACCGACGTAGGATGTATTTAACTAGATTGTCGAACCAATCTATTTAACTTAGATCGACGTAGGATCTCTTTAACTCAACTACCTAAGAGAAACATTTAACTACACCGACGTAGGATGTATTTAACTAGATTGTCGAACCAATCTATTTAACTGAGATCGACGTAGGATCTCTTTAACTTTTGGAATAGTACTTTATAATCCAAGGGACTTAACTACAACGTAGAAGTCCATTAAGGATTTAAGATAGTACCTTTTTGAATATCCAACTACGAATCCTTCATATGAAGATAAGAAAGATTCTATGAGGATTTGGATAACGAATATCCAGAGTATACAAAAACACAAGAATGCATAAACACATAGTCATATAACCACAAAGATTGTTTATCTAGATCTTTAATTTGTAAGTTTTGTTTTGTTAATTACGTACATGCATTTGAAGCACACTAGGAATCCATTTCATGGATTTCCTTTGGTACTTTAGGTATTCGTACAGAGTTGTAACTTGCGCCTTGTACTTCGTTTCCTTGGAAGAAACGGGTATTTTGGATTTCCGTGGAAAACGTAAGAGATAATAAAATGGAAGAAATTACGGGGTAGTCTGTTCTTCAAGGAATACGGTTCCTTGATTGTCGGTATTGTAGAGGATACGTTGTTTATACAAGCCATCACATTTGTACATTGCAATGTAAATAAAAAGATTTATTTATTAACAATGATAACAACTGTTTCATGGACCTTGACAACAAAAGAAAATAATACATAAGGCTTGATTATTTCTAAACAGCATTGTCTTCTAGTTGGTCTGATGCTCATCCCTGAGCCGGATTCGCATTAGCAAGCCTTGGGCAATTTCTTCGGAAATGGCTCATCTCGCCACAGTTGAAGCAAGGACCTGGTGGAAGACGAGCTTGAGCAGGATTTACTTGAGGTTGGTTTGGTCCACCTTGGTTCAGGGTAAATCGACAAGCATTTGCCAGGTGACCGAGTCGCCCACATGATGCACATAAACGACACTGTAGGTGAGCTAAGTGATGTGCATTACATTTATCGCATATTGGTGTAGTACCGGCATAAGGTTTCTTTGCAGGAGGTTGAGTTGGTTGGTTACGGGTGTTTTGGTTGGGTTGAGCAGCAATCGCAAAATTCTGCGAAGCCTTACGCTTCTTGGACTTCTCAGGGGATCCAGTCTGTTCATCCATGGTCTTTGATTCCTCGATTGGCTTCTTGTCACCCTTTCGAAAAAGTTTATGCTTTCTGATCTGAGATTCAGTCAAGGTTACGGATAGCTCAATGGCCTGCCTAACCGTAGTGGGGTTACTACCAGTAACAATGTCCTGGACTGAGTCAGGGAGACCATCAATGTATTTCTCGATCGCCTTATCCAAAGGCGTAACCATGGTAGGGCACAACAGGCTCAGCTCCTCATATCGATCAGTGTATGCTCGATGTTCACCGCTGTCTTGCTTAAGATCGTCGAATTCCCTTTCCAATGCCCTGATCTCGTGACGAGGACAGAATTCCTTCATCATCAGTGCTCGAAGTTCTTCCCAAGTTTGGGCCAGTGCCACTTCGGCACCCCTATCTCTCACCACACCGTTCCACCACGTCAAAGCTCGTTTCTCAAAGACACTAGATGCGAAATCTACCTTTCGCTCGTTTGGACATTGTACATGCCTGAAGGTGCTCTCTAAACTCTCGAACCATTGTAGAAGTGCAGTCGCTCCTTGAGACCCGGAAAACTTTGATGGCTTAGCCGAGTTGAACGTCTTGAAGTTGCAGAGGGCATTATTGTTGTTGATAGCTTGGTAACATTGAGCAACGACGTTCGGGATTGCAGCAGTCATTTGCTGTGTAATGACAGCTGCCAGATCGTCAATAGATATCGGATTTTCGCGTCGTGGAGGCATTCTAAAAGAGGAAACATGAAAGGAAACGAGTGAGAGAATTTAGACGAAAAGAATGAGATGAAACAAATTTGATGAAAGCAAGGATAGTGGTCATTTGTTTGTTACTACAAAGCAACAAACGACACACAGTGAATAATCAAAGTAAATGGGTCAAAAATAATGTATCGCGAAGACATGCTCGCCTATAAGTGAACGCTCATCCCAAGAATTCCCAGGTAAGCACAACTGGTCTCGCGTCTGATGAGATGTATACGAAGTGCTTGCCTAGACAGAAAACCCAGAATACAGGCATTCACCCTTCCAGTTTGCACGTGTTCACATTATTTAAAACCCAAAACTTTGACGAGATTTTGAAAACTCAAAGGGGTTCAAAACCATATAACAGAGGGTTCCAAACCTTACAATAGAGGGTTCAAAACCTAGTAATCAATCATCCTAGAACAGATGATTAGTTTTCAAAGCGGTTTTGAAGTTTATGTTCTTGTTGTGGTCGTCGCCTAAGGATAGGTGACGGTATTGTTTTATGACTAAACGCAAGTAAACTCGCGTTAGGGTCCTAAGAAGGTTATAGACTAGGTCAAAGCATTACTAATAACCTAATTCCCTATAACCATTGGCTCTGATACCATATTTTCTGTCACACCCCGACCACGTAGAACATACAGAACGTGGCGGAAACATCGGGGAGTGTTGTAACAGAATTAATCGTTTCAAATCCATGGCAATTAAAGTTTCGTTTTATTGATTAAAAGTGTTACAATGTCTTAACAAACAAAGAAATAAAACATAATTAACTAGTCTTGCATCTTTTATTGTCACTAAAGCCCAAGTCTGCCTATGTGTATCTTGATCATCTTATGCAACAGCTCCTGAAAAACACATGTGAAAATAGGTACGTCAGCATAAAAATGCCTGTGAGATACATAGGTTTTGTGAAAATAGGTTTCATGACTTATGTTTGAGAAAATGTTTAGTCATGAACCTTGTTATTTGCTTTGTCTTGTAAATCATTTGAAAAAAACGATAAGATCAGATGATATGTATAAATAAATGTCAGGTTAAATGAATAACCATGTAAAATGAGTTTGTATAAGATAAGTTGTTTGTAAAACAATGTCTTGTGAAAAGTATGTTATTTGTATAAAATGTTATATATCTCAAATTGAAATGATTCAAATAACGTTACGACATGTAATACCATACAAACACTTATATATAGGAAGTACCAGCGGCGTATCCACCATGCTTGTATCATATTACACACGCCTCGTTACTTAATCACTTACTCAAACCAAACCAACAATGTAGAATGTCTATGTTTAAACCAATTGTCAAATGTATTGAATAATATGTCAAAGTGTTTATGTCAAGATGTAAATCATGTAATGTGTAACCAAAATGATATGTATGGCTAGTGAAATGTATCAACTAAACCATAAGTAAAATGCACAAAAACAAGGTATTGAAGTAAAACACGGTTTAAATCAAAGTTATGTTTTGTGTAATAAATGCATGCTATACTGATATAAACATCTATGCGGTATTGTGAAAAATTCATTTAAACAAACCCAATGTCATATCAAAATGTAAGCATGTGAAAACAATGCACTAAGTATGTAATCAAATGAACATACATAGCGTGAAATGTCATGTAAAACGATGTACTAAGTAATGCACACAATGGGCACACCTAGCATGATATGTAATGTAAAACGATGTACTAAGTAATGCACACAATGGGCACACCTAGCATGAAATGTAATGAAATCATGTACTATAATGTATTAACGAACATAGCAGTATATGATATGAAAACATGAAAGCATGAAAGTAACAAGTAGGCACATGTGTTTCACCCCAAAACAGTTTGGAAAACAGTAAAAGAGGGGTCTATGTACTCACTTGAGAATGCTCAGTAGTCCTTGAGTGACAACCAAACAATGCTAGAGATCACGGATATCAAACGGCACCTAATATAGGTAACTATGTTAATAAACCGGACCTAAATCGGAAGATTGGGTAGTATGAGGGTTTGTAAACCAAATGAGTGTAGGAACTCATGTGATATGGTTTAACAAGCCTACTTACTAAATGAAACTTAACCTAAGTGTTTACGACCTATTGCGACCCGTTTAGGTAACTTATGCTACTTTAACGCGTCGTTCGCGTGAAACGCGTTCGGACCGCTTAACTAGTCCTATGACAAGTGTTATATGCCTAAACATGTTACATAACCAGTTATGTGACAAAAGTTTAGGTTACATATGCTTAATTACCAATTATACATGAAAAGGGTATTCTGGTAATTTACCTAAGGCATATAAACTACCTATCATACAACTATTCAAACGATGTGACCATAGGGTATAACCTTGGAAGGTTATTCCCTATACACTATGGTCACCTAATGTATTTGGTCGGATCCTAATGATCGACCAAACTGGGTCGGGTTCGAAGGTATAAGCGATTTATCAGATCGCTTACCCTTACGACCCTAGACAACGTGGTAATCAGTAGGCATAGTCCCAAAGGACTATAACCAACGTGATTACACTCACGTTGCGAAGTTCAAACGAACTTCGCATTGACCATAACTGGTCAACGCAGAAAGTCAAACAAAGTTTGACTTTCAGACTCGAAAGACTCGAAAAGCAATAAAAGAACGAAAGAATACTTACGAAGGGTCCCCGAATGCTAATCTCGATCCAAGAACTCAGGTATGAAACAATGGTTTCAACTTAGAGCTCTCAAATCAAGATTCTAGTGAGAAATGCAATGGGGGTGGATGGGTATATATAGTTTTCGGGTAACCGTTAAGATCGTTTCATAGAAAAGAGGGCACGATCGAGGCCGTACATGTGTTGGAATGTTGTGGTGTGTCAAATGGCCACTCACCATAGGGAAATGACATGTGGAAGAGGGATTGGATGTGCTAAACAGCTGCAACCAGCTGTTAAATGCAGTTAATCTGGTCTGGAAGGCTGAGGCGGCCCGCTTCAGGATACACCAAAGCTAATGCGGGCCGCATGGGGGTTCTGATCAGAAAATAAGTTTCAAAAATGACAGTTTTAGCCCCTGCACGTGTTTAAGGCCTTTTCCGACACTTCTAAGGCCCGTAAAGCCAACTTTAAGGCCCTAAAATGATGCCTAAACATTGTGGACATGAAAATGCTAAAAAAATATGTCGGATGATGGTTCGTTTGGTCGTACGAACGCGATGTTCGCTTAATTATGACGGAATGAGCACAAGCGCGAAAAACGATCCAAATGACGCGACGAAAGGATTTTTCTTATGGCGAACACTAAAATATAATATAGTCATGCTTACATAAATTTTTGGATGTCCGGATGTATTCAGAACGTAAGTTATGCGCGAAAATGCAAACTTGTGCACTTTTTGACACTTTTAGTCCCTGAATGACCCAAATGTTTATTTTAGCACACCGAACCTTTCAAAGCCTATTTCTAAGCTATGTAAAGGATATTTAAGGTGTGTTTAACTTATGGTCATGTTTCGGAATGTCTGTTCCAGTACGAATTGGCATACTTTCGCAGTTTGTCAAGTTTAGTCCCTGTAAGCGAATTAACTTGATTTTGCCATACCAAAGCCTTCAAAACTTATTTCTAAGTTATGTAAAGGTTATTTAAGGTATGTTAAGTATATTTCACTATTCCGGAGTGTTCTTTGAATTAAACTGGTTATATTTACGCATCAGTGCGCGTATAACCTTCCAGAAAGCGATTTAAAGTTTGGAATCGAACAAGAGTTGATATGTGCAAAAGATACACATATTTATACAAGTCCAAAGTATGAAATATAATATTTCATTGGTTTGGCATTTGTTTGATGGTCGTAGTGACACAGGTGTCACATAAGACATCTTTTAAAGAAAGAGAACCATGTGACATCGGAAGATATGATTGACTAATATGAGTTATGGTAAGAGTATTACCATTGCCAAGATCAATTTCATCGGGTCCGCCATATTCGGAGACGGAGTGGAAAGACGCATGGTCTGGATCAACATGGTTTGAGGCAATGATATCGAACATGTAAGACGAGGTCGTGACATTAGCAGTTGGTGAGGCCTTTAGTTCACAAAACTTCATGTTTGAACTTGATTCTCGCGAAGAAACTTAGCAAGCTTCCTACACGCTTTCGCTTCATTTCTGCAAAATGGCAAAACTGACAATAAACATTAGAACGACTCTCGCGGGTACCACCATTAGAGTTAGTGGACCATTGAGAGCATGAGTTTCTGTTGTTGAAGTTTCCTTGATTGTTGTGATGATCTGGTGCAGGTCGGAGGTTGGGACGGTTCTATCGATGGGTATAGTTGACAATAGTTATGGTAGGTTGGGGTGAAACAACTCTTTGATTGAGTTCCCGTTCATAATCCATGAGTTTCTCGAATAGTTCCGGGAAGGTAATTTTTGAGTCAAGTAAGCGAAGGGAGGTTGCAATGGGTTTGAAGGCATCACCCAGTTGGCAAAGAATATGAACCAGAAGATTCTCATCCTTGACCGGGTTTTGCACTAAGGCGAGTTCATCGGCAATTGATTTCATGTCACGTAGATAGTCGGTAACAGTGCGGTTTCCTTTTGGGTTCGAAGCAAGTTTGGATTTGAGAAAGATAATCCGAGATCGAGATGTATTTGCATAGCTCGTAAGGAGTCATTCCCAAGCCTGTTGGGAGGTGTCAGTAGAGGCAATCATCGACTGGATAGTCGGTGAGCAGCTACCAATTAGGGCGGCCAGAATGGCCTGGTCTTGGCGATGCCAAGCATGAAAGTCGGGATTTGGCTTAGTTTTTTCCGGGTCAAGGAACGGTGATGGGATTGGTTTGGTTCCAGTAAGAAAGTGAACGAGATCCATGCCAATAAGAGTGGAATGAATGTGTTTTCGCCAAACAGAAAAATTACCGTTCGTGAGGATGACATGGAAGTGGGTTGAGGCTGAGAGGGAAACAACTGCTGGTGAAGCCATGGAGAGGTGAACTGTGAGAAAAGAAAAGAAGGAGAAGTGAACTGTGAGAAAAGAAAAGAAAAAAAATTGGATTCGTTTCTCGTTAAAAAAAAGTGAAATGTTTTTAATATTTTATATGAGGGAAAAGATCAAATAGGAAGTTTAGTTTCGGTAGGAAGTGTAGGAAGCAATAACAAATTGACACGTGGCAAACATAAAAATATATTAGAAGGGGTATTTTAGTCAAACACTAATTAGTCTCATATAACTTATAACCCTAGATCTAAAAAAACCCAGATGATACTTCATCCCACTTTCACCAACACCACCGAACACAAGTGAACAATTTCCGGTGCGGTGTGCCCCGGAATTCCACATGATTTCGATTAGATCAACTAAACGACATTATTCTGGTTGCCACGATGAAGAAAACCGGCGAATATGTCATCTCCGACGATGTCCTACAGGTGCCGGCACCGGTACCACCTACGAACAACCAGATTAACGCCGTCAACTAAAGGATATAATGAAGGTAACTGGTGTGAGTTGTTTTCTTATGATAGTGATCAGAATTTGAACGAAGTCGTTTACCTGTTGACTTGGTGGAGAAGAAGAGACGAGTTATTATAAAACACAATTTTTGTAAAACGCAATTGTGTTTTTTGAGCTTTATGTTTATTTGTTTACTTAGAATCTGTAAAATGCAATGAATTCATAAAAGTGGTTTTCACTTTATTGTTTCTTTATTCCTCATTGCGTTTTATGGATAAGCTGATTCGAAGTCATTTGCAGATCTATTGGTTGTATTTAGTTTTATTTGTTATGTATAACAGGTGTCATTTATTCATTTATAAAATATTATACTGCATGAACAATTGTTTAATACTAGGTGATGCCCCGCTCGCGTTGCGGGGCGATGACCGAATAATTCTCAATCAATTAAAAAAACGCTACTATACTTTTGTCAGTAAATAAACTAAAACGATGATTAGACCGTTTGTTCAGCTCAAGGCAAAACTGCAATTTTCAGGACTAATGAGCTAGTGTTAGGCAGCTCCTTGACACGGAAAAAAAATTAAACCGAGTCAACCTAAAAAAAAAGTTTTCTACTTTTGCGAAAAAAACTAAAACGATGGGAAAACGTAATTTGAACTGAGGGCGAAATCATAATTTTTATTTAGGGATAAAATCGTAAATTAAATGGACAGATGGGGGAGTGTAAGGCAGCTGCCGACATGACTGTAATTTTACACTGGGGGAAAATTGTAATTTAACAATGTAAATTTAATTTGAGGGCAAAATCGTAACGTGGGTATGAGGGAAAAAACTAATGGGAAAACTGTAAATTTAAACGGGGCAAAATCGTAATTTTGAACCAAGGGCAAAAGTTAATTTTTTTGGTGGGAGCAAAAGCGTAAATTTATTTTTAAGTCGGGGTAGAAACATAACTTTGAACTGATGGCAAAGTCGTAATTATAAGGGGGGAAAATTAATGGCAAAACTGTAAATTTAAACAGGGCGAGGTCGTAGTTTTGAACTTAGGGCAAAATTGAAATTTTTAGCTGGGAGCAAACGCGTAATTTTATTTTTAAGTGGGGAAAAAATAATTTTACACTGATGGCAAAATCGTAATTTTAAAGCGGGGGTAAAATCGTAATTTTGTTGAGCCAATAGGAAAGTGCCAGGCAGCTGCCTGGCACTATTTTTTTGCCGCCCATTTAGCCCAATAAAGGGCCAGAACTATTGCCGTGTCGGCGCCGACACTTGTGATTGTAGTAGTTGAAAATGTGCTATAATTTTCAAATTTCATCATTCAAATTTATGAACACTTTCATTGAGTTTTATTAATTTGTTGAACTGTGGGTATGATGGTGTATTTTAATATCAATTTCAATTGGTGTATTTGATTGAAAAACTAATAGCTTTCATAAAACACAATGAAAAAACACATTTTTGTGTTTTAATTTCATTGTGTTTTATAATACAACACATTTCTTTATCTTTTTAGTCCATTGCGTTTTAAAAACAACACATTTCTATGTGATTTTAGTCCATTGCATTTTAGAAGAAACACATTTCTTTGTGTTTTTTTGTCCATTGCATTTTAGAAAGAACACTTTCTTTTGTATTTTTAGTCCTTTACGTTTTAGAAAAAAACATTTCTTTTGTGTTTTTATCTATTGCGTTTTAGGAAAACACATTTTTATGTGTTTTTTGTTCCAATGCGTTTTAGAAAAACACATTTTGAAGTGTTTTTAGTCCATTGCGTTTTAGGTAAAACACATTTTTATGTGTTTTTAATCCATTGCGTTTTAGAAAAAAAAAACACTTTCTTTTGTGTTTTTAGTCCATTGCGTTTTAGGTAAAACACTTTTTTATGTGTTTTCAGTCCATTGCGTTTTAGAAAAAAACATTTTCTTTTGTGTTTTTTGGCTATTCGTTTTAGAAATAAGACATTTCTTTGTGTTTTTTGTGGACTGCGTTTTAGAAAAAAATAATTTTTTAACGTTTTTTGTCCATTGCGTTTTACGCAACTGGGTTTTCGAAAAAAAATCGAAAATATAGCAATAATATACTCGTTTTAAAGATAAAAAAACGCTCGTTTTTTTGGTGCGATTTTTATAAAAAAAATAATGTCGTATGAAAAAGTTATTAACGTTTAAAAATGGGGGGGAATTGGAGGAGAGAGAAACTATTGTCCTGGATTGACTAGAATGCCCTTCCACAAATCCACGCGCTTTTTTTTCTCTTCAATTTCACTCATTTAATCTTAGCCCTTGATTAAATCAATTGATGTTCAAGATTATTGTTACCATCGATAGAATGCAACAACTTTCAAAAAATAAAGGCAACAGCTAATGCAACAACTTAGGTGGTGTTTGTTTTTTGGGCAAAAGCTCTTCTGAGCACTTATGTCTGCGTCGCGCAGACGCGCGCAGACCTTTGGGTCCTGCAACTTGTTTGTTTTCTCGCAGACCTTTCATTAAAAAAGGTCCGCGAGACCTCTTCTTGATGTAGACATCAACCCATGTCTTCTAACCTCTTCTCTCCTCTCCTCTTCATCATCATCAGCAACAACAGTTCATTATCATCCTCACAATCAGCAATTCATCATCATCATTAATCTTTTTCAGAAAAAATAAAAGAAATCGGGGAAACTGAGACGTGTGCTTACCGGAAACTTATCGAACAGAAAAGCTCCACCACCGACGCCGCGGCTCCGTCGCACGGTGGTGGATCGTTACCGGAAAACGGCGTCTCCGCCATCGTTCTCCCTCTATCCCTCTCTCTCTCCCGTGTCTTCCTTTCTCATCGATCTCTCTAGCCTCTCCCTCTCTCTACCGCCGCTCTGAGCTTCGCCGGAGAACCGTCGTGATAATCCCCTGCCACCGCCGTAAACCGTAGCCGGCTTCGCCGGTCGGAGTCTGGTCGGTCATTTCTGGAGAGAGTGATTAACTGAAAGGGGGTAGAGGTGGTGTAAGTAGGATGGATCTTGTGTGTGTATGTGAAAGATGGAGGAGATGATGAAATTTTAAGTTTTCAATTCTATTTGTATGTGTTTGGATTAGATTGCAGAGAGAAGATGGGGGAGAAGGCAGATGTTCATGGTGTGCGTGTTTGGATGAGAGTCTGATGAAATGAGTTAGGGTTTTTAAAGAAACTAGTGAAGATGAAGGCAGAGAGAGAGAGGAGTGGTCTATCTTTGTGTGATAAATGAGGAGAGAAGAGGTTTTTGTAGAATTAAACAAACACTCTTCTTCTTGCAGACTGCAGACCTTTGGTCCACCTCTTCTCCTGCAGATGTGGTCCGCAGACTGCAGACATTTTACCTCTTCAAAAACAAACATCACCTTAATGTTCAAGTTTTAAAAAGTTCTAGCGGCAAAATGCAATAGCTAATTCAAAAAATTACAAATAACTTCAAATAAAAAAATACAAATAACTAAAAAAACACAAATAACTTGAAATAAAAAATATCAAATAACTATTGTTGTTTCGTTTCCTACAATACTCTGTGCGGATTTCGTTCTTAGTCATCTCGGCAAACTTGCGATCTTCTTCGTTAAGGTGTTCGACATTCATAGCCAAAGTTTTCATATCCGAATATCTTTGTCGGTTTTTCTTAACGGTGACGATTTCGGCCAAATTTGTAGTTAACCGTTCGAATTAACTAGCTTTATTTTCATATATAGAAGTATAAGTTTTTTCTATTTGAATCAGCTAGTGTAAAAAAATGAATGAACGTGTTAGAATAAATAAATAAAAATTACCAACACGTTGATCTTCCGAGACGTCAACCCAAGCTCGCGCTAACGCGCATTCTTCCTCGACCGTCCAACGCTTAGCCCTTCATTGTTGGGATCCCGATGACTCACCGACTTGTTTATTCTCGTGTGAGCTATTTTTGGTTGGGGTTCGGGTAGGGTCAATGGAAAGAACGATTGTTGTAAAGGGGCTTGTGTTTCGGGTACCCGTTCTGTTTGTGAATCAGGTAAATCCCAACCACCGGCCCTGTATTGTTCGTATGACTCGAACTCAAATGAGGGTCGGTAATCACCTCTTTGATCCATAATTTTTATAAAGTTTGAAGTTGAAAAATATAAAAAGTTTGAGAGGAGAAGAATATTTTAGAGTGGTGGGGTTTAAATTACAAAATGTGGGGTTTAGATAAGTGTTTAAAATTAAATTTATTTTTATTTTTATTGAGTATATAAATAAAAAATTACCCTTCTTTTTGTTTCCAAAGTCAAATTCATAAAAGTTTCTTTATGTCACCAATCAACAACCAACTTTATTTATTTTGCAGCACAAACAATGTCGTGGCTAGTCCCAACTATTTTGCCCAAAGCCCCAACTTGCTCCAATGCGTTATGGTGTATTTGGGCTTTGTTTGCTGATGTGACATACCAACAAAGCCTCAAGCCTCGAGCTTATGATAACAGATAGTCTTATTGTTTTATGTTTTCAAGTATAGAATTTTTATTATCTATTATTGTTTTATGTTTTCAAGTATAGGATTTTTATTATCTATTATTGTTTTATGTTTGAGTAAACTGCCAAAATGGTACGCGAGGTTCGGTCACTTTTACCATTTTAGTTCAAAACTCAAACTTTTTTAATCTAGGTTCCTGTGGTTTCAATTTTATTATCATTTTCATCCAAAATCAAAATCTAGTCAGATTTTTCGGTTAACAGCCAGATTTTTTTGTCTTTCCCCTCCTTTTAATAAAGGCAAAATGGTCTGATTTTTTTTTAATTTGTTATAATAAAACGTTAAAAGACCATTTTCTCCTTCGTTAAAAGAGAGGAAAAAGACAAAAAAAATTGGATGTTAACTCAAACATCTGAACAAATTTTGATTTTTGATGAAAATGGCAACAGAATTGAAACCGCATGGACGCAGATTAAAAAGTTTTGAGTTTTGTACTAAAGTGGCAAAAGTAACCAAACCTCAGGGACCATTTTGGCAGTTTACTCTTTATGTTTTCAAGTATAGGATTTTTATTAGAGTAAACTGCCAAAATGGTCCCTGAGGTTTGGTCACTTTTGCCGCTTTAGTCCAAAACTCAAACATTTTGAATCTGGGTCTCTGTGGTTTCCGGTTTATTACCATGTTCATCCAAAAGCAAAATCTGGTTAAATTTTTCGGTTAACATCCAATTTTTTTTTTTGTCTTTCCTCTCTTTTAATAAAGGGCAAAATGGTCAGATTTTTTTAGTTTGTTATAATAAAACGTTAAAATACCATTTTGCCCTTCATTAAAAGGAAGAAAAAATTTGGATGTTAACTGAAAAATCTGACCATATTTTGATTTTGGATGAAAATGACAACAAAATTGAAACCACAGGGACCAGAGTCAAAAGGTTTGAGTTTTGGACTAAAGTGGCAAAAGTGACCAAACCCCATGGACCATTTTGACAGGTTGCTCTTTTTTTATCTATTACTGTTTAATGTTTTCAAGTATAAGATGTTTATGTCGTACGATAACAAAATTATAAATCTTATGCGATGACATATATTTTTTAGTTAGACGTGCAAAAAAAACTCGTTTATCTGATCTTTCAAATGGTATAATTCTTTTGCCTTTAGGCTATAGGGTGTGGTCATGACCCTCATAACCCTCCATATAGGTGCCATGTGATCCATCTTTAATCCACCACTCAAAACCACTACCCTAAGGGTGTGGTCATGACCTAAACCACTATCCCCTTTATTTTTTTTAATTTATTTTTGTCTTAAAATTATCAAATGGGAGGGTCGTGGTAATCGTGGTTTAATCCATGGGAACTACCATCAATCAAGGAGGGGGGTGGTGCACCATTTAATTAATGGTCCTATGTGGAAATAATGTTCCAGTCCATAATCCCATTTTAATTTAATATTGTCTTCTATTTTTTTACACAAACAATTATAATTATTATATACTAGATTATAGTCCTATGTATTATACGATTTAAATAATGAAAAAAGACAAGTAGATGTACTATATAATCATCTCACAAACTTATTATCCTTTGCTCATAGTAATCAATGCCCATCATGCTTCTAAAGTGCTTAATCATCAATTCTTTAGGAAGCTTTGTACTTATTTTTACATTGTGTAGTTATACACTGAAAGAATATTTTTATAACTCATAAGTTTATTTTCCTTTATTTTGTAATACAAATTAGCCTATATTGCCTCACATATAATTTAAAAGGTTGTTAGGCTATGTTAATAAACTGTAAACTATATTGATAAACGTAAAAGTTTTTTAATAAAAGATTAAATTGTTAAATAACGTAATATGGTTAAATTTAAAAAATATTTAAACTCATACTTGGGTTTACATTTGATTATTCTCCATAGTAACTCAAAGTTTGTTTCAAATATATAATGTTATCTATCATAATGCTTAAAAATCCATAGATTCTTCATTTTTTCAGCAATTCAATTCAAAAGTATCATTATTAATACTATTATAAATATAATAGTATTTAATTGTTTTTAGCAAGTTTTAGTACAAAAATATAATTCTCTTTATAAATTATAAATATATTTGAAGTAGGAACGGATATTAAGGTAACGATTTTAAAAGAAACAATATTATCATTATATGATATTATAAATTAAAAATATATTTGAAGTAGGAGCGAATATTAAGGTAACGATTTTATTTTAAAAGAAGCAATATTATCATTATATGATATTAACATTATTTAAAAAAGAAAAAAAAAGTCAATTTTGATTAGAAACGATTTTTAGGTATGATATGATGTTGACACATAACATTCTTTGAAATCTTGTATTAGAATTAAGATTTGTTCTTCTAAAAGTATATAGAAAACCCATATAAAATTTGTATTGACAAGATGTAAACAAATATGAAAACCTATAAAATATTCAACTGTGTACTACTACGCAAAAGGTAGGAAAAATAGTATATAATAATACAACACTTCTTAAAAGGAAAAATAATAGTAATAAAAAAATAAATGAAAATTGATCAATTATCATGAACTATAATTTTCGATAATAATAGAAAATGATAAAAGACAGATGATTATTTTTCTAAAAAATTAAATTGAAGGAAGTGGGTTAGATTAGATTCTATTAATCTATTAAATAAAACACAAATAAAAAATGAGATTGTGGGAGAGAATGCATGTGGCATTAAATAAATAAAAAAAATGAGAGATTGTAGGAGATAATGTTATGTGACATTATATGAAGTCTTTAATTAATGTTTAGATATAACTGGAGAAGTTCTTCGCTACGGTGAAAACTATATTGACATGTAGGTGACTTACAAACATAATCATATTCAATCATGTGGAACGTGATGTCGTCTCATTAATTTATACGTATATTTACATGAAAAAATCTAAATTAATATTGTTGCAATTTCATGATTTCTTTATTTATTTAATTAATTTTATTTTCAAGGTAACATCCTTATTTTATAATTAAAATGAATAACAAACAAAATTAATTTTTATGAAGTCATATGAGTTTAGTATTTGTGTCGTGTGTATATTTACTAAAAGTTTATAGTTAGTTGAAAAGTTCGATTTGAAACAGTCCATGAGATCCGACTTCGATTGGAATTAAGGGGTTTAAAAATTTTCCGTTAAAAAAAAGATCCAACTATGATTAATAAATACAAAACTGCGGTAAGATGTGGGTTTAACCACATTAACATACCATGGGATCCGACTACAATTGATTTCTCAAACAACTTTGGAAGTATCCAAAGAGTTGGAAATGTAATCGTTCATTGTTTTCTATTCAAAACAATTGCAATTTTTTTAAAAAAAATATCATACACTCAAATCACTTTAAAGAAACCCGACCCCGTAACGCGGGGAATTATAGTTATTTTAAAATTTCTACCACCAACATCAATTATAAAAACGCCGGTGAAAGAGGTAAATTTAGATAACTACGACTTGATATTCATAGGTCTAAGAAGAAGTTGTCTTGGATCAATTATTTCAAATATATATACTCATAAGTTTTATATATGTTAGACGGACACATAAACTAATTCAAATAAAAGTGTTTTGTTACTATAGGCTTTATGAGTGTCGTTACCCTAACAAAACGAACCGATTATGACCAAGCAACATGGTACCGATATTCGTTTTTATTGTTCCCGATCGATGTAGAACACATGCCAATATCCTTTTAGCGTACTACGGTTTTGTTATTTCTGTCTTCTCTTTTAGTTGCTATAATGAGTGCTTGTATCGTAATGAACAGAGCCGATACTGGCTGAATTTCCGTCGTGTAGCATGAAGTATCCCAATAGTTATTATATTATCGATGATAAACAAAAAAAACGAGGAAAGTACCCTACACTTCGCGACGGCCGTACGTTGACATTCACATGGTTAAGGGAACGTTTGCGAACTTCGTTACGCATGTTGTTAAGGTGACATTAGCATGTTTAAATACATAAAAGAAGCGTTAAATGTTACACCCGAACCCAAAAATCGTGTCATACATATGAACCCGAACACGACCCGAATATTCGCGAGCTGACCTGAACATGACCCGTTCAACTCGAATTTTTTTATTTATTTTATTTTTTCCGTAAATTAATATACTAAAATTAAAATTTACTAAAAAAACACGAATGCATGTAATACAGTTATATTTAAATTATAAAATGTTACGTCAATTTCTCATTTTTAAGTTATAATTATGTCATAAAAATACACATCCAATTTAATTTATGACATAAAACATGTAGTAAAAAATATAATATAATATAAAAGGGTTAAACGGGTCTGTTGGTGCAGTTTTGTGTCTGTCGCTTGTTCTTATTACATTGTAATTTGTACGGTCTTTATTTACGGCCTGTATAGTTTTGATCGAGTCGGCCAAGTCAAGATATCCTCCTATCTTGACTTAGCATGACGTTTATTTTGTTAGCGTTGTAAAACAGTTTGCATGTGTGCAACTGTTAGTTGTTAGTATGTTTTAATCTTACTGTTTGCTGCAAGTTTATGTCTGTGTATAGGGTCCCCACGAAGAACCCCTAGTCTTCGTGGGATTACATATTTCACGAACAATGGTTTCTCATCAGGTTGTTCACCATGAAGAACCATTCTTCATGGTGATGGATTGTTCGCTGGAATGGTCCACGAAGAATCCTATTCGTCGTGGGCCTGAAGATTGTTCGTGAGCCCAGTAACCTTCTTCGTAGGGTTACTGGGTGTTGGGCCTATATAAACAGACACTTGTTCCTCATTTTAGTAAGAGAGTCCCTAAGAGTTGTAAGCACTGTGTGTATGTGTTGTACTGATTCTCTTCAGTTAATCTAAGATTGTGAATCTTTAGTTACTTGTGTTTTGCATTTCTTTGCTTCGGTTTGCATAACTACGTGGATTCCGCACTCGTATTTGTGTTAACAAACAAGGAAGTAGGTAAACTTGATCCTCCGAGTGGACCTACAGGGTCAACCCACCAGCCTGATCGGGCTGACCCGAACCCGACCTGTTTAGCTAAACGGGTTTGCGGGTTCAACCTGAAACTAACCCGAGCCCGTTTAGACTAAACCCAAACCCATGAATTTCGTGTTAGGTTAGTATCGTGTTTCGAGTCGAGTCAGAAATTAACACCCTTACCTGCACGTGGCGGCGTTGCCATATGATTAAAAGAAACGTATGCAGTTGTAGCAAGGCGGTTATAAGTATTGAAACATAGATTGAAAAAAATATTATGGCCCGTACGCGTACGTTGCAGTATAAGAATTTTAAGAAGGTATTTTAATTGGAAAAAACGAAAGAAAATGAGTAATTGCAATTTGCGTCCCTGTGGTTTACTGACATTGACGCTTTTCAACCCTATTATGAAAATTCATCATTTTCACATCCTGACGTTTCCAATATGCATTAATTTAGGAACATGTTGTCTGATGACATCATATTTCTGTTGGGTTTAATGGGAAATGACAGTTATACCCTTCGGGTTGATATTTCTGTGGTTTCTAATAACTGAAAATTTAGTCCCTGAGTACGTTTATTGATTCCCGCCAAAATGTTTTAAAATCACCAAAATGTTGTTTGACCCTACAAAGTCAAATGACCCATTAAGTTTGACCCTGCAAAGTCAAATGACCAATTCAAGCCTTGAATTACACAATGTACCATTACAATTTGACCCGACAAAGTCAAACCAACCAAAATATGTTTTGAATCACACAAGGAACATTATATGTTTGACCCTACAAAGTCAAACCAATCAATTAAAGCCTTTCAGTACACAATATACCATTACAATTTGACCCTGCAAAGTCAAACCAACCAAAATCTATTTTGAACCATACAAGTAACATTAGCTGTTTAACCTTGCAAAGTTAAACCAACCAAAATGTTTTTAAATCACCTAAGTATAAAACAGTTCAAGCCTTGAATTACATTCTGTTCGACCATTCTATTCAAAGAATGACCATTCTGTTTGACCATAATCAAGTCAAGTGGCCATAATCAAGTTAGTTAACCATGTTGTTTGACCCTGCAAAGTTAAACCATCCATAATCTCTTTTGAATTACACAATAAACCATAGCAAATAGTTAATAATTAAACACATTCAAACTATTTGAATTACACAGTTTAATTACACTTGGGAATTAAGTCAAACATAAAAATACTTAGAAAATCATCAACTGAGTTAATAAAACATCATTTGATAAGTCATACCATGATCTTGGTAAAATTTATTACTTTTAACACCAACATCATCAAAAACATCCTTAATAGTTATAATTAAGTTATCCTAGCTGATATAATGCAACGTCGTTGGTAGGGCTGTTCAAATTGCTTGGCGCTTGATGCTCGTTCGATGCTCGCTCGAAAAATGCTCGGAATTTGCTCGTTCGACTCAGCTCGATTGAAAAAATGCTCGGTTCGGACCGGTTCTGGTTCCACCACTGGCTTCAATGTTTTTATGCAAGTCTGTTCTAGTTGTATCACTAATAATGGTGTACCGTTTGGGAGGCTCATAACTAATGGTGCCTTCTAACTCCTTGTTACAGAATAAAAACAAAACCTAGCAATGAAACCTATTATATCCCTGAGCCCAATAACGTAAACCTTTTAGCAACGACCCATAATAACGGATTAACGGGTCATACTTATTCTGACAGAAACCATACATAGGACTACTTACAGGCTACAACTCAATATTACAAACCATCAGCCCGGTCTGCTCTATCAAATATAAATAAAGATTGGGCCAGCCCATTTTTAAACCTACCGTTGATAAAAAAAATAAAAATAAAAATCATTTTTATAAAACTTGTCAAACATATATCTTTTCCAATGGAAAAGTGGATTGTAATAAACCATAATAGTTTTCATTGAACTGATTAACTGATTAATAAATACATTATTAAAGTATATATAGAATGACATGCACAAATCGAGAAATGATCCAAAAAAAATAGATTTTGTCTAAGTAACTATGAGCTCAAGTTTCTATTCGGATGAAATAACTACAAATCCTCTTATCTCTTTAAACGATAAACTAAGCTACTTTCAAGGACGTCTATACCTTTATTTTGTAGAATTTGAACTAAAAAGGAGACATCTTACTTACGTTGATTATTCAACTTGTTGAAAATTGAAAAATCGTAGTGAAATATCATTTATTTTTTCGATTCTACAACATAGAAGTGCAGAAAACCGGAGTTTAGGGCAAATGGGGTCGGTATGAAACACTGGTTAAAAAAACAGATTCCGGTTGATTACAAAACCGAGTTATTTCTTATATATATTTAAAAAGTTATGTGTTTTTTGTTTAATCTGAATTCTTTTATAGCTATTTAGCCTATTTAAAAGTGTCTAAGCAATAGAAATTGGTTTCCATTATATATTCTAACAAATCTATATAATCTATTAAGGGAGCTTAGATGATGACCTCGAATTGCATACGTGTCAACTTCTCAGGTATGCCACGTAGTCCAAGCTGATGTCATAATTATGATTTATTTATTATATATATAAATATTAAAATCCGAGTTTATTAATATAGATTAAAAACTTTTAGGAGGCAAATTTGAATTGCATGGGGAGTTGTATGGCCATTTAATGCACATTAGAACTAATCAAATCAACTATCTCTTTCTTCTCAATTCAAAATCACACCCCCATTTCTCTCTTTCTTCTCTCTTCAAAGTTTCTTCTCCTCTCTTCTAAGTTACAGGCGATATCTAGGGTTTGTGTTTCTTCTCGATTCAAAAAGCTTCAAGACGAAGAATGTCATCGGCAAAGAAATCCGATTGTGAATCACCATCTTTGTCACTCAGTTTCATAGATGATTTGAATCCCTCAAAAGATATGTGGAATATCAAGTGTCGAATCATCCGTAAATGGGTTCAGTCCTTTCGGATGGACCTCATATTGCTCGATGAGAAGGTATTAGTTTTTGTGAAGTGTTTATTGTTTTATTTTCTGTTCTAGGTTTTATACAGAGATGGTTATCTAATCCGCGGTATTTGTGAACTGTGATTCTCTTATTTTACTGTTCTAGGGTTTGTACAGAGGTGGTTATCTAATCCGCCTGATTTTGGGTTTGTGTTTAGTTTCTCAGAGGTGGTTGTGTAATAGAGGTTTGTGTTTTGTATTTTGTGTAATTTAGGTTTGTGTTTTGTGTTATACAGTTAGATATTTTCTATTTTCTGTAGTTTAAGGTTCGATATAAACCCTAGAAAGATGAATATTGTTTGGTTGGTTATTGATCATTGATAGAAGTTTGTTGTGAGTTCCTGTTGTTTGTTTGTTTTGAGTTGCTGTTTTTTTTTTTTTTTTTTTGAAAGTGTTTCGTGTTTTGTGTAATTTAGTTTTGCTTAAAACAAGTTATATGTTTTTAGTATGAAAAAGATTAGTGTTATTTAGGGTTAGGTATACCTGATGCTATGGTATGTTAGTAATAGTTTCTTTGTTTTAGTGTTAGGCCTAATGAAAAATACACGAATATTCTTTGTTTTTTTTTTTTTTGAGTTACCGTTTGTTTTTTTGTTTCTAAGGTATCTCATTTCATTTATTTGGCCAGGGTTGTAAAATCCAGGCAGGTATTAAGGCTCCATTGATACCTGTGTTTATCTCACAACTTCATGAGGATGAAGTTGTTATTCTATCCAGATTTGGTGTTGGAGAAAACACTGATGCCTACAAAGTTGTTAATCATGGTTACAAGATTAACTTTTACCGTTGTACGGTTGTTACACGTGCTAATGGTTGGGAAGGTGTTGATTACGGATTTAACTTCATGGCACATTCAGAAATTCTTAATGGAGAAGGAAAGGATCTGCTAACTGTTGGTATGAATGTTTCTAATAGTCTGATATATATATATTTTGGCTACATTTCGAATCTGATTACTATTTCTATGTTTGTCATTTTAGATGTTGTTGGAACTGTTGTCTGGTGTGGAGATATGGAAATCTTTCCTCATGAAAGAAAAAGGATGAACTTGGATCTTCAAGATGTGCATTAAATTCTACTTTGCCATTTATATAATTTGTTTGTGTCTTATCATTGTATTTATACATTAAATGATTGTTCTTATTTAATACATAAATGATTGTAGTTAAGATCCATTAAATGATTGTTCTTATTTAATACATAAGATTTTACTAGACCAATCATTAGGTTGTTTTATATATAAGATTCTTCATTCCATTTAATACAAACAAAGAGTAGATCATTGCCATTATTTATTGTAAATGATTAGTGTTGTTTTAATAGAAAGTATAGATTTTGGTGGAACTTTTAATGCTGTTTTTTTTTTATCTTTTTCTTGTAGTGGAGAAGTAGTTCGTTGTACTTTGTGGAATGGATATGCACAACAATTTAATAATTTTTTGTTACAAAACAATCCGAATGAGAATGTCATGGCTGTCATGCAGCATGCGAAGATTAAGAAGTGGCAGGGTAATTTACATTTGACTGATTCACATACTTTAGTGTTTCAATGGAGCCTTATGTTTGTTACATCTACCTTATATTTTGCTCACTAAAACCCACATCATTTCTGTGATTCACATACTTTAGTGTTTCCAATGTGTTATTTGTTACATTTTTTAAGAACATTTTCTTATTTCTGTAGACACTTGTAATGAATTGTTGGATATATATATTGTTATGTGCAGGACAATATACTGTTCAGAATGATAAATTTGGAACTCGACTGTTTCTCAATGAAGAAATCGATGAGGTTAATGAACTTCGTAGGAGGTACTATCACTGAATTATATTTGTTACTTTTCATATTTTTATTAACACAAGTGTGAGTATTAACACTAATGGTGTTTTTATTTTTATAGGCTTTTAGTGAAACAATTTGAAGCTGTTGCTTCTTCTTCTTAAACCATACTTTCATCCCAGAGTGTATTTCCAGTCCGTCAAGAATTTCTGATTGAGACTCCTAAGAGACATGTTGATGAAATTATCGAGATTGAAAGCGTATGAATTTTTCTATATACATTCATAGGCATTTAATTTCCCTTTACTGTTTTCTATGTTTTATCAGTTGAGTATGTTAAAAAAGATTTATCTTTCATGTTATAGGTAATGTCGTGTGTGGTAGTTGCAACGATCAAAATTGTTCAAGAAAACTATGGGTGGTTTTATCCGGCATGTCGAAACTGTAACAAGAAGGTGTTGACTAAAACTGAATACTTACAATACGCTAAAACCATTTCTGATGAGGTCATGGATCTGTCACCTACTTCATTGGTTTGCCCCAAATGCGATAAAGAATGCATATCGATAACCACTAAGTAAGCTAATGTTGCTTTTTAGGTTTATTACTTCCTACAATCGGACTTTAATTTAATTACTATTTATTACAGGTTCAAGGTACATCTGAGAGTTCAAGATGAAACCGGTAGTGTGTCTTTTGTGATGTTTGATAAAGATGTAATCAAGCTCATTGGTTCAACTGCGAGTGATATAAGGGAACGCCAACTGAAGGCGGATGATACTGAAAGTTTTCCACATGAAATATCTCGGTTGGTCGAAAAGAAGTTGGCTTTTAAAATTGAAGTTTCTGATTACAACCTTAATAATGAGTACCACGTTTATACTATCCAAAAAGTATGTGATGATCCGGAGATAATTGCTGAATTGGTTGCTGGTAATGGTAATGCTCTTGAGGTTGCTGATGAGGTAAGACTTTTGGGATATCTTATACTGATTTGTTTTTGGTTTCTAATTTTTGTAGTTTAAATAACTTTGCTTTTCTTTTTGTAATATTTTGATATTAGGTGTTTAGTCAAGAAGGTTCAGAATTCAAAGCTGTTCAATTATCTGAATCCTCACAGATGGCCGGTGCTTCAATTTCAAAGGTGAATATGTATTCTATAGTTTCGTTTCTGATTGTCTGTAGATTATATTACCTTATTATATACCTTAGTAGTTGTTTTGTGATTTAATTCAAGGATGTTGTATCTGTTACCGCTGACTCTTCCGTTGTCGAAGCCGAGAAGGATTCGGGCACCAGTCCCAATGGTAAACGTTCGTTGCAGGAGGTTGAAGTTCAAAATGCTGGGGAACTATCTTCAAGTAACAAAACTCGGAAGAAGCCATCTAGGATTAACACCTAGCTCCTTCACCTCTTTATCTTTTGATCTTTAAGTGAATCTATGTTTTTGGTATGTACTTAAGTATGTGTTTGTTTGAAGTTGGGTTGTTGTTGGTAAGTGTTAACTACTGAAACAATGGTTATGTATGTGTTAGATGCTGGTAACTTATGAACTTGGATTTTGTAGTAAACCGTAATGTGGTTTACTTTTTTGTATTATAAACTACGTTTTATGCTGATAACTATAATCTTTGCTTACAATGTGTGTTTTGATTTGTAAGAAGTAGTCTAAATACTACTTTTTAAATATTAGTATGGAGTAGTCTAAATACTACTTTTTAAATATAATGTTTCAATCTATACTACCTTATGTCAAAGAAGTTATATTATTTGACTTTAAGTCAATTTTCGTTTCGTTACGATAGGATATATATCATACATATTAGCCAAGCTTTTTATAAACTTATGTAGGAACCAATAGATTGATAACACGAACACAAGGATGATGACAGATCTTATGTAGTATTTAAATCCATATTCTTCTTATCGATGCAAATAAATTACTGGACAACGTGACTACGTATGAATGTATTATTAAACTTCAAGTCCAAATATAAATTGGGTGGGTCGCGTTATAGTAACTTCATTGTAGGAACCAATAGATTGGTAAAACCAAGACAAGGATGATTAAAAAATATGCAGTATTTAAATCCATATAAATTATGATGTTGAGCGTTTAAGTTTCTTATACGTTTTATCCAAAAACCAGTATTTGGTTTACAACATATAAAATCAGCCAAAGGCCCCCTAATTGGGCTGCATTTTGCAATTATTTACTCATAAACCTTCCAAGTATTTGGGGCCCATAAGTTGTAAACCATAAAACCATGTCAAAGGCCCACAACTTGAATCGGGTTTCTTAAATCATTATCTCATTACCAACACTATGTTTATAGTTTCCATTCCCTCTGAATCAAAGTCACGAGCAAAAATTAGCGCCAAAATCTGAAGTTACAATTTAACACCCTCTCACTTTGAAAGCAATCGATGAACACGTAATGGTAGGTTTTTTTTATTCAATTTGTTTAAATCTATTCTGAAGATTTGTCTGTGTTGATTGTTTTATTTAGTTAGGTTTTAAATGGGGATATTAAACTATCACTAGCGGTTAAAAAAAATTGATTTTTTGGACAGTGATTACAATAATCACCTGTAACTAGCTCTAAATCAAACATATTTTCTCAATTCTTATGTGCAGTTATGGAGAGTAATAAGAATTTTATACCAAGAGATAGAAAGGGTTTTCCACAGTGCAGTACCCAACAGTCTAAAGAGTCAAGGATGATAAGAAAGTCTATCCTGAATAAGCGTAGAAACCGTGGTGTGGTTCAATTTGTACAGACACCTCCTATTATTGATACACTTCCGGACAATGTTACTATTACTACGAACAATAATGGAGGTATCTTTTGGATTGTCATTTTTTCTAATACATATATATGTAATGTTATATTTACTGAAACGTATTTGTTAATTTATAATAACCAGTATCCTCCAAAGGTGTCAATGAAGCGTCAATTGTACATTACACGCCATCCACCATAAATCAGAATCAAACTGTAATGTCATTCGAATCCTCTTCTAAAAATATGGGTAAACGTTCGTTGCTACTTTTCTAATTATCTTACATACTGATTGTAAAAAATGTTAGAATTGTAAGTTTTTATAGCTGGAATTAACCAAATCTCATCATGGACAGCATGTCACACGCCCGCCAAGATAGATCGAACATGTGTTAGTACGATTCCTCTGACTTCATCCAGTCTTGGTAAGTTTTTAAATTGTATTTTTTTAAGGTATGATATCAGATTTGACCTTATCGCTTTGTTTCAATTTTAGGACAATTCGAAAATGCTAATTATGGTGTTCAGGACTCTAGAAAGAGGAAACAAAGATTGAAAACGATGGATATAAGTAAATTTGATTTATCTATTGTAGCTGATGAAAGGAGGACATCTTCAATGGTTACATCTCTTGAATCGTCAAATCATAACATTCAGAGCAGCCCTCTAATGAATATTACAAACTGTATGTTGTATAGAGTTTTGTTATTTACATTTCTCATTCATTGAAGGTTGCTCGAAGTTTGTTAACATTTGTAAATTTTCGTAATATAGTGGATCGCGTTACAGTAAGGTCGCGTCGAAGTCAGATTCCAACTCCTCCGAATATTGATATTAGAACTTCTCGACGATTGTCAAAGTGTTCCGTATTAGACATTAATGGTATGTGGTTATTTTTAACGCAAAACTAAATATAGGTTTCCGATTCACTATATTTGAGTAATGTATTGCATATCTTCCTACCTGTTGGAACCGATGTTAACGGTCATTTCTAAAATGAAATGGCAGGAAAAGAAAACTCCTACCCTGGTGAAAGGTCTAACCTTGATGATTCCAATTCCTCTGATTGTTTACCATCTTCTATCGTAAAAAAGATTTACGGAATTGCAAGAGGTACATACCCTCCTTTAACATATCAAAGTATTTTCCAGATAACACTTTAATCTCCTAATATTTTCTTATATAATCATCTTTTTTATGTGCCTATATAAATTTGTAGAATACGTTGATCATGGAGATGCTATTTTTGTATGTTCTTACTGTCATGCAATGCTTTGGAAATATGAAATGCTTAGGGGTAATTTGAATTCTAAGAAATCTGCTTTTTCTCTTTGTTGTTCGAACGAAGATGTTGAATTGCCTCCCTCACCTGTTCCTCCTTTATTACTCGAAAGGTTTTACAAACGAGTTACTCCTGAAAGCCGCAATTTAATGAATAATATTCGAGCATATAACATGATGTTTTCTTTCACATCGCTTGGTGGCAAGGTTTCTAAAAGTTTTAAAAAAAGCAAAGGTCCTTATGTTTTCGGATTACAAGGACAAAATTACCATCGCATTGGTAGTCTGCTACCAAATGAGGGTCAAGAGCCCAAATTTTCACAGCTTTATATTTATGATTCCCAAAACGAGGATTTTAACCGTCAAAAGTCTGTAAGGTAAATTAAGCATTCACTAAATAATGTTTCTGTTATCTGTTTTATATATATGTCTTATATATAATAATGTAATTTTTTACACAGTGTCGAGGAAGGTTCGAAAACAATCACTAAACAAGACCTTGATCTTGGCATCATATCCAGTCTTAAAAAAATGTTGGATTCTTGCAATCCACTTGTGAAGTCATTTAGAATGGTACGAGATTGTTTTAAAGAAAATGATTGGCAAAATGTAAGACTCAAGCTCATTGGAACAAGGGATAAGGATGGTCGAATTTTTAACTTGCCCACTGCTAAAGAAATTGCTGCATTAATAATTGGTGATTTTGATGGAGCATTTGATAAAAGGGATATCATAGTTCAAACAAAATCAGGCGTTCTTTAGAGAATTAGTGAGCTCCATCCCTCTTATCTTGCATTGCAATATCCACTAATCTTCCCATATGCAGAAGATGGATTTAGACTTGGTATTAAACATCGAGGTGTTTCAGTTGATTGTGATATACTTAGAACCAGCACCACAATGAGGGAATTTTTTAGTTATAGAGTACAAGACAGAGCCAATCAATTTTCGTTGTTACTCAATGCCCAAAAGTTGTTCCAACAGTTTTTGGTCGATGCGTATACAATGATAGAATCTGCACGGTTAGCTTACATAAAGTCATAACAACCCAAACTTAGAACTCAATCCTTTAAGAATTTAAATCAAAGTGTTGAAAGTGGAGAAAACGATGCGTCAAATTGTGGAAAACGAATTTTGTTGCCTTCATCATTTACCGGCGGAGCGAGATATATGATGCAAAAGTGCCTAGATGCTATGGCAATCTGCAAAGCTGTAGGATATCCGGATCTCTTCATAACAGTCACTTGTAATCCCAATTGGCTTGAGATTTATAGGTGTTTAAAAGACAAACGACTGAACCCTCAAGATAGACCGGATATTATCGCACGGTTATTCAAAATTAAAATCAATCATCTAATTCAAGATTTCAAGAAACATAAATTCTTTGGTGAGATACAAGCAAGTAAGTGATTGTAAAATGTTTTAATTAATTTCTCAAATAATAATTTTACT
This sequence comes from Helianthus tuberosus, assembly GCA_030545235.1. Taxonomy (NCBI): domain Eukaryota; kingdom Viridiplantae; phylum Streptophyta; class Magnoliopsida; order Asterales; family Asteraceae; genus Helianthus; species Helianthus tuberosus. The sequence continues at coordinate 201,611,752 of CM060364.1, read as the reverse complement.
AACTGTTTTTTTGATATAATATTTCAGTTATTTATACAATCGAATTTCAGAAACGTGGTCTACCTCATGCACATATATGTTTGTTCTTAAGTGCCGACAGCAAGTTTCCAACTGCTAAAGAAATTGATTTGGTTATTTGTGCTGAAATACCTGACAAAGAGACCGATGCTGAACTGTATGAACTTGTCAAACAGTTTATGATCCACGGTCCTTGTGGTACAGACAACCCTCATTGTCCATGCATGGTTAATTTAAAATGTTCAAAGAAGTTTCCGAAAAAATTTGTAGATGAGACTTCTGTTGATTCTGAAGGATATCCTATCTACCGTCGTCGTCAAACATCTAATACTGTAGAAAAAAATGGCGTGCAACTTGACAACAGATTTGTAGTTTCGTACAATGCTATTCTACTCAAAAAGTATCAGTGCCACATAAATGTTGAGTGGTGTAACCAAACAGGATCCATCAAATATTTGTTGAAATATATTAATAAGGGTCCGGATAGAGTGACAGCTTATGTTTACCAAAGTACCCCAACTGACGGGGTGAACAAGCAAAATGAGGAAACGACAACTAATCAAAACCTGACAAACAAAACTGAAGTAGATGAAGTTAAAGCATATCTTGATTGTAGATATATTTCAGCGTGTGAAGCTGCCTTTGACATACACTTTCGAGTTCCATCTGTTGAAATATTTCCTTTTCATTGCGAAGATGGTTAGGCTATTGTTTATGACGATAATTCAAATTTGTGTGACGTAGTCAGTAACCCAACTGTGAAAATGACTATGTTTACAGAATGGATGAAATGTAACCAAACGGATGCATTTGCTAGAACATTGAAGTATATAGAGTTTCCAAGACACTTTGTATGGATACGCAAAGAACGAAAGTGGATTCGTAGAAAAAGACCTTTTGGTGCAGTTGGTAGGATACATTATGTACCTCCATCACTTGGTGATTGTTATTTCTTGAGAATTTTATTGAATCACGTTATAGGACCAATGAGTTTTGATGATATAAAAACAGTTGATGGAAAAATTTACCATACCTTTAAGATGCATGCTTCGCTCGCGGTCTGTTAGATGATGATAATGAGTATATAATTGCCATGAAGGAAGCAAGCACATGGTCCACTTCTGATTTCTTGCGTACTTTTTTTGTAATACTGTTGATGTCAAATTCCATTTCTAGGCCCGGTCATTTCTGGACACAAACAAAATCTCTATTGTGTGAAGACATATTATATCAGCAACGGAGGGTTACTGGTATTCCTGGTAATTTTAAAACTTTAAATAAATTCTTAGATTCCATTCCGAATCTAATGAAATATTTATAACATCTAATTACCAAACATCTGTTTTATTTTTTAGATTTGGTTCTTCCAGAGGAAGAGATTAAAAACATTTTCTTATCACATATCGAAAAATTGTTACTTGCTTATGGAAGTACGTTAAGTTGATTTTCTGACATGCCAAATGTTCATGGCAACTACATTTCAGCATTGAACAATCAAATGATAATGAAAGAACTTTTGTATGATCGGGGTAGCTTAAAAAAGGAACTTGCATCTTTCTTAAAATCTTTAACTGATGAACAGCAAAATGTGTATCAAACCGTAATGAATACAGTTGCTAAAGGAAGTGGAGGTGTTTTCTTTCTATATGGTTACGGTGGAACTAGTAAAACATTTCTCTGGAAAACATTTGCAGTTGCGTTACGTTCCAAAGGTGAAGTTGTTTTGAATGTTGCATCCAGTGGTATTGCATCACTTCTATTAGATGGCGGTAAAACAGCTCATTCCAGATTTGTAATTCCGATAAACGTTAACGAGGATTCCATATGCTCTATAGAACCGCACAGTGAGCTAGGAGGCTTAATAAAAGAAACTAAGATGATAATCTGGGATGAAGCGCCAATGACACATAAGCATTGTTTTGAAGCTTTGGATAGAACAATGAGAGATATAGTCCGTTCCAGTAATCCGTCCTTGCAGTCCAAGCCTTTTGGCGGAAAGCTAGTCCTGTTTGGTGGTGATTTTAGACAAATCCTTCCAGTCATTTCAAAAGGTACCAGAAGCATGATTGTAAATTCTTCATTGAATTCTTCTTATATATGGCAAGATTGTCAGTTACTCAAACTAACTGAAAACATGAGGTTAAAAGTCGGTAAAAAAGCAAGTAATCTACACGAGACCAAAGAATTTGTTGAATGGATTTTACGCCTTGGTGATGGTCTACTTGGTGATCCAAATGATGGAGAGGTGGAGATTGAAATTCCAGATGATCTACTTATACTTGATGAAGTCAATCATATATCTTCATTGATCTCATTCACATATCCGGATATGCAAAACTTTTTGTGGGATTCAAATTACTTTCAACAAAGAGCAATTCTTGCTCCCACAAATGATGTTGTTGATTCAATAAATAGAGAACTGTTAAATAGTATCTATGGTGAAGAGAAGATATATCTCAGTTCTGATACTTTATGTGAGACTAAGCAACAAACCGACCTTAACATGGCATTGTTCCCTCCGGATGTGCTAAACAAAATGCATTTGTCAGGATTACCTAACCATAAATTGGTTCTTAAGGTTGGAGCTCCGGTAATGTTACTTAGAAACATTGATCAAACAAATGGTTTGTGTAACGGTACACGGCTTCAAGTAACAAAACTTGGAAAACTTGTAATCGAAGCAAAGATTATTACCAGAAATAATATAGGTTATCATACTTTGATTTCAAGATTGAAAATGACACCAAGCAATAAAAGATTACCGGTGAAAATTGCACGAAGACAGTTCCTACTATCTCTATGTTTTGCAATGACCATCAACAAAAGCCAGGAACAATCACTTGAACGTGTAGGGCTATATCTTCCACGTCCGGTTTTTAGTCACGGACAACTATACGTTGTTGTCTCTCGAGTAAAGAGCAGGAGTGGTTTGAAGATTTTGATATGTGACAGGGGAAAACAAGTGTGTAAAACCACAACTAACGTTGTCTACAAAGAAGTTCTACAAAATCTATAGTCGTCGTAGAAATATCATTTTGGATAGAAGTCTTTTTCATGTATGAAGGAATATGGTTTGATCTTTTGAATATCCTATCAACATGTTTCTTTTATCTAATAATAATGGATGTTATTTTAGTGTATTGTTTTAACAGTTATAAGACAATGAAAAACAAATAAGAATAACATATATATAAAACACAAGGAATAACTAATGGAAGTAATACTTCCATTCGTTAGTCATTAGGAACAACTACATGTTTTTAATACATTGTTTCAAAACTATCGGTTTCAACTATTACAAAAGACTTTTTAAGTAAACCAACAACCACAAACAAAAAACATTGTTTCTATCAGTGTTGCAAAAGTCGCTAGGCGGTCCCCAGTCGGCCGACTGGGGAGTTGGGAGTAATCGGAGTACACGGAGAGTACTCGGGGAGTATGCGGACATGATAAATATAAAGAAAATTAATCGGTGTATATTACATATATGATAAAAGAAACATAAATCATGTCAAAATGAGTATAATTTAAAATGAAACATGTTTGAAGTTCAAATCTCACCGAGTATAAGGCCGAGTAGTCCGATTAGAAGGCCAAGTAGGCCGAGTAGTCCGAGTACAAGGCTAAGTAGGCCGAGTACAAGTCTGAAGTATTCTGAATACAAGGCCGACTAGTCTGAGTACAAGGCCGAGTAGTCCGAGTACAGGCCGAGTAGGCCGATTTTGACCACCGCCGACTAGTCAAGTCCGACTAGGGTAAACTCGCCTCGGAGGTGGTCCGAGGACCGAGTACTCGCTGAGTATAAGGCCGAGTAGGCCGACTTTTACAACACTGGTTTCTATACATCATAACATTAACTGCACCAGCCGTACAACCATTCAGTCAAACAAGAAAATACCTTTACCCATCACGAACTTAAGGGTAAATTCTTCACGAGGAACCATCTTTTTATCCTTCACAAACTTCTTCATGTTTTTTATGTAAAACCGACCATCCGGAGACTCGATTCCAACTCGAACATCCCAAACATTACCATCAGGATCTACAATCTTTAAACACCTCTTCCTATCCAAGCCAATTTTTTTAGCAAGATCTTTTTTAATGCGCTGTAACAAACAACAAATTATGTTAAGAAATATAATATTATGATATGGTTAATACATCCTAAAGTCCTGTTAGTACTTTTTGGTTACAGAAACTTACAAAATGATTGTCCACACGGAAAACTACTGGAATAGTTTCGTCATTCGTGGTTACAGGGAGCATATTAGCTTCTGTGCCGTTAGTAACCTCATCCACATCTTCAGCGTCAGAAATACTGATAACCTCTTCTTCAACTTCTTCCTTAACTGCAGCATATAATTCCGGCGGCAACACTAAATCAGCATTCTTGGAACAATTGAAAACGAACATATCAAAAGTATGAAGATCAATCATTTCAAACACAAGCATATGCTCATCAGTTATTGACAATTTCTTCTTAATCCGATCCCATCCAGTTGTTATGTAAAGCTGATTGTCAAAAACTTCCATTCGAACAAAAACTTTATGCTTCCCAGGACCTCTAATAACAACCGGATAGTTTGGAATGGTATTGTCCATCTTGTGATGTACAAATAAACGATTGATATGCTTCAACGAAAAAAAATAAATATTAGTAATATATATACTAACAATAAATAAATAACAAACCATAATCAATATAATGAATTCAGATTGTGAACTACATACCATAGCATCAGGTTTATCAAAATCACCATTGGGTCTATAGTAAAAATAATCAGATGGAGCAAATTCAATATTGTCATAGAAATAAAATATTCGGAAAGTTGATAATGCTTCTTCATACTGAAATACCAGCCACGATCCAGATTGTAGTTTCAAAGTTTCAACCACAGAATACCACCCATTGTAGAAATAACAGAAGTTTGCTAACTCATATACCTTCACTTCAAAGACCTGGCCATTCGTTGTCCGCACTTTCACAAAGCCCAATGGATAGTTAAACTCTGTTATCCATTGTTTATATTTTTTTGGCAGAACCTATGTATAAATAAATTAAAATTAGAAATTGTGTAATATGATATTATAAAGAAAACTAAATTTACCATAACCGAAAGCAGGGTATTAACAAAACATTTTCTTTGGTTGTCCTCCATGTAACAAGCAAAGCCATACATCCTTATAACTTTGAACTATCAAATAAAATACTATGAATATCATGTGTATAAAGGGAGAGTGACGCGAGTTATGGGGAAAGAGATGATGAAGATAATAGGGGAAAGGGTTACGGGAATAATAATAGATCGGACGAGCCGGAATTGTATCATGTGTATAAAGGGAGAGTGACGCGAGTTATGGATAGTGGATGTTTTGTTCAGCTTAATGATATCAGGGGTAAAGAAGGTCTGGTTCATGTCTCACAAATGACGACTAGGAGAATTGCTAATGCAAAAGATGTTGTCAAAAGAGATCAAGAGGTTTTCGTTAAGGTGATATCGATTTCGGGTCAGAAGTTGAGTCTGTCGATGAGGGATGTGGATCAGAATACTGGGAGGGATTTGTTGCCGTTGAAGAAAAGTGGAGATGAGGAGTCGTTGAGAACGAATCCGTCAAAAGGGTCGAATAACGGGTCTACGACTAGAACCGGGCTTTCGGGGATACGGATAACTGATGAAGATGTAGGTGTGCCGTCACGCAGACCGTTGAAGCGAATGAGTTCTCCGGAAAGATGGGAGGCGAAACAGTTGATTGCTTCAGGGTTTTGAGTGTGAAGGAGTATCCGATGTACGATGATGAAACCGATGGTATGCTTTATCAAGAAGAAGGTGCTGAAGAAGAGCTTGAAGTTGAGTTGAACGAAGACGAGCCTGCGTTTTTGCAAGGACAGACACGTTACTCGATGGACATGTCACCTGTTAAAATTTTTAAAAATTCGGAAGGTTCTTTGAGCCGTGCAGCAGCTTTACAGTCGGCTCTTATTAAAGAAAGAAGAGAAGTTAGAGAACAACAACAAAGAACGATGCTTGATTCGATTCCAAAAGATCTGAATCGTCCGTGGGAAGATCCAATGCCTGAAACAGGTGAGAGACATCTGGTGCAGCAGCTTTACAGTCGGCTCTTATTAAAGAAAGAAGAGAAGTTAGAGAACAACAACCAAGAACGATGCTTGATTCGATTCCAAAAGATCTGAATCGTCCGTGGGAAGATCCAATGCCTGAAACAGGTGAGAGACATGAAACAGGTGAGAGACATCTGGTGCAAGAGCTGAGGGGAGTTGGTCTATCGGCTTACGATATGCCTGAATGGAAAAAGGATGCTTTTGGTAAGGCTTTGACTTTCGGTCAAAGGTCAAAGCTTTCTCTTCAAGAACAGCGACAGAGCTTACCTATCTACAAGTTAAAAAAGGAACTGGTTCAGGCTGTGCACGATAATCAGGTTTTGGTTGTTATTGGTGAAACGGGATCAGGGAAAACAACTCAGGTGACACAGTATCTAGCCGAAGCGAGTTACACCACAAGGGGAAAGATAGGGTGCACGCAGCCCCGTAGGGTGGCTGCAATGTCGGTTGCGAAACGTGTCGCAGAGGAGTTTGGTTGTCGGTTAGGTGAAGAAGTCGATTGTACGGGACCAGAAACCGTAATCAAGTATATGACTGACGGTATGCTTTTAAGAGAAATCTTGATCGACGAAAACCTCTCGCAATACTCCGTAATCATGCTTGATGAAGCTCACGAACGAACGATCCATACCGATGTCCTTTTCGGATTATTAAAACAACTTATCAAAAGAAGAAGCGACCTTCGGTTAGTTGTCACTTCAGCTACACTAGACGCCGAGAAATTTTCTGGTTATTTCTTCAGCTGCAATATTTTCACCATTCCCGGGAGGACTTTTCCTGTCGAGATACTTTATACCAAACAACCCGAAAGTGATTACCTTGATGCTGCCTTAATTACGGTGATGCAAATCCATTTAACCGAACCTGAAGGTGACATTCTTGTTTTCTTAACGGGTCAAGAAGAAATCGATCATGCTTGTCAGTGTCTGTACGAAAGAATGAAAGGGTTGGGTAAAAATGTACCTGAACTTATTATTTTACCGGTTTATAGTGCACTCCCTAGTGAAATGCAATCGAGGATTTTCGAGCCTGCGCCTCCTGGTAAACGAAAAGTGGTTGTTGCAACTAACATTGCCGAAGCGTCATTGACAATCGATGGTATATTTTACGTCATTGATCCCTGGTTTGCTAAGCAGAATGTGTATAACCCGAAACAAGGGCTTGATTCTCTCGTGATTACTCCAATTTCGCAAGCATCGGCTAAGCAAAGAGCAGGTCGTGCGGGCCGAACGGGCCCGGGAAAGTGTTACAGGCTTTACACCGAAAGTGCTTTCAATAACGAGATGTCACCGACTTCGATTCCGGAAATTCAGAGGATTAATCTTGGGTTGACTACTTTGACTTTGAAAGCTATGGGGATTAACGATCTACTAGCTTTCGATTTCATGGACCCACCATCCCCGCAAGCGCTTATATCCGCCATGGAACAGCTGTACAGTCTTGGAGCTTTGGATGAAGAAGGACTTTTAACGAAATTAGGTCGGAAAATGGCGGAGTTCCCGTTAGAACCGCCTTTATCGAAGATGCTTCTTGCCAGCGTGGATTTGGGGTGTAGTGATGACATTTTGACTATTATTGCAATGATTCAAACTGGAAATATCTTTTATAGACCTAGGGAAAAACAAGCGCAAGCTGATCAAAAAAGGGCGAAGTTTTTTCAAGCTGAAGGTGATCAACTCACTTTGCTGGCAGTTTATGAGGCTTGGAAAGCGAAAAATTTTTCGGGCCCGTGGTGCTTTGAAAATTTTGTTCAGTCACGGTCTCTTAGGCGGGCCCAGGATGTCCGGAAGCAGCTTCTTTCGATTATGGACAAGTATGTTTCCGTTTACCAATAAATTTTGTTTCACCATTGACTTTTTTTACATTGCTAATCAAGTTCTATTGTTTTAATGAAAAGTTTTAGTTAATTACACAGATAGTCCCTATGGTTTATTGAAAGTAACGCATTTGAGTACTAACTTTTTTTTGTAACATGTTAAGGTTCCGTGGTTTCGTTTTTATAACACTTTATGGTATTAGGACCAACAGACGTTAAAATTTCTGTTAAGTTTGAATTAAACGACTGTTTCACCCTTTAATAACCACAGGGACTGTATATGTAGATAAATAAAATTTAATTACAGGGACCACTTTTGTAAATTACTAAACTTTACAACACCTCTGTTCATCTCCACCACCCCTACATCTCCGTCACCGGAAAATCCCCACTCCGATCTCAACCCCGACTCTCGAACCTTAACCACCGACACACCAACCCTCTGCAACCACTACCTGAACCACTGCACCATCACTTTTCAACTCCACCGGCAATCGGAACCCACCGTCGTTCGCCATACCCTCCATCGTGCACCGCCTCCTACACTACTTCGGACCATAACCCTTCCGTCCTAATTTATGCTGTATAATTTTATCAGAATAAACACTAAAACTTGAAAAATGATTTTTTTTTCTTGAATTAGTGATGGGGTTTCTGTTAATTCCCTTCTGTTATGTTTAAAAATCCATTCTTGTGTTATAAACTTGAATGGCAGTTGTAAATATACATATTGATGCTTTCAAAATTCAAGGGTGGAATAATCCTAGGAAGGAAGTTCCTTACTTTGTATATTGTTCGGAGGAAGAGTGTATGTTGGACGTTACCCACTAAATTCCTCTCCTCAAAATGTTATAATTTTTCCTAGTGATAGGTCCTGGTAATACATAAGTGGTGCTGGCGAAATAAGAAAATTTCACGACGGTGGTGATAACCGGAGTCGGTGATCGTGACCGATGGGAATCTGATTTCAAGGGGGCTGCTTTTGTTTTTTTATTTTGTTTAGTAATTTACAAAAGTGGTCCCTGTAATTAATTTTATTTATCTACATATACGGTCATTGTGGTTATTAAAGGGTAGAACAGTCATTCAATTCTAACTTAATAGAAATTTTAACGTCAGTTGGCCTTAATACCCCAAAGTGTTATAAAAACGAAACCAAAGAATCTTAACACGTTACAAAAAAAAGTTAGTACTTAAAGGCGTTACTTTCAATAAACCACAGGGACTATCTGTGTAGTTAACTCAAAGTTCTATTTTGAAAAGTATGGATTATACTTTATAACACAAGGTTGTCAATTTCTAATCGTAATGTGGTACGTGGATTTGTTTATCGACCTTGGGTTTTGATATAGATAGATGCTGACAAAGCCCTTTCCTTTTTCCCTCTTAAAAGATATTATTGTTCATAGTTATGGTTTTAAAATCGTAAAAAAGAAGATATTTTGGCTGTTGGTACCCGCTTATTTCATTATCAAGAGAACTGCAATTCAAATATTATTGTTTTTATTGACTTCTTATTTGAAAAATATGGATTCATGGTTAGGATGCAAAACTATTATAAATGGCTGTAACTCTTGATATGGACAGATGCTGCAAATTGCCTTCGTATTCCTGACAATTATTTTGTTTAATAGAAACCTAAACATAACCATAAACAAAAAATAAACACAAACTAAAACAACAAAATGTCAAAATCATAACACACAAACTCAAAATTCTCAAACTGGATCAGTTGCAAACAGATCCAGAGAAGCCGGAAATCCAAATGTGACTAGCGTCTGGTTCAAATACTTAGTACAATGATCCAGATTATCCACGTCAGCAAATGTATACTCACTGCACAACCGTACAGGACAAATCTTACAAAATTCGAACAAATTCGAAACCTTAACTCGTAGCGAAAAAGTGAAAAAACGATTAAATTGTACCTCATGCCATAGCTGGACTGTGTCGGTTACAGATCGAGCAAACGAATTCACGAAAAACAGGTAAAATTCATGAGAAATTAGAAACATAATCGCATTTTCCACCAACGAGTGTCCTAGCCCTAACAAATGCCCGATCTCATGCAACCGCCACTGATTCCAGATCCATTTCTGTTCCTGTTCCTGTTCCAGACCCAGAACCAAATATATCACCAACAATCCACGTTTCGTCACGGTCTAGATGCAACAAGCCTCTAGGCGGTGCAAACGCTTGAGCTAACGTCCCCAACACACCGTCAAACTCCTCACCATCACCTTGTTCTCTGGTGTAGAATCCGATTTTCATATCAGCAGTGAAGTAGTTAACGCTTTCGGTAAATGTTAACGGCGTCCATTCGGACCACCGCGTGAATGCGTTAGCGAAAACGCGCCATAGCTGGACTGTGTCGGTTACAGACCGAGCAAGCAAATTCACGAAAAACAGGTAAAATTCATGAGAAAAACAATTGAAGATGAAATTGAATTTAAGAGATGAGATAGTGTACTCTTGAGATCGAAATTTGCAGTGTCGGTTGATGTCATCGTTGAGATGCGAGGAGGATCAGTGTCGCTGGAGTGTAGAGAGAGTGTGTGATGGCGGCGACGCGATGGCGACCGGTGGTGATAGATTGGAACGGTGGTTGCTTTTTTTATGTGATAAAGATTAAAACACGGTTTTGGAGTTTGAAAATTGAATTTGCATGAAGAGACCGTGGAATGGAGCAGCAGCGGTGGAATGGAGTTAGTTTACCCAGAAAACCCATCCTGACCCACATGTTATTTTGTTATTTTTTAAAGTTATCCATCTTGACCCATTTAACAATTCTTGTTAACCCAACTTAACCCATCTACTACAAAAATAATACCCATCCTAACCCAAAGTTGAATGTATGGGTTGATTTTGCCACCCCTAGTTAATACCCAGGGGCAGATCTACATAGTGAGTTTCGGGTTCACCCAAACCCACTGAGTTTCGGATTTTAACAGAACACTTATATAAAAAACTATAGTGAACCCATAAATAATATATCGGATGAACCCATAGATAAAGATGAACAAATGTCGTGGTGGTCAAGGCCTTGTCTTCTAAACTAATGGTCCCGGGTTTGAGGTGATGCTAGTGTTTCTCATTATTTATATAATTTCTTTTTAAATACAAACTTTAAACAGTCAAGGTTTCTTTCGCTGCCCCAAAGTCAGAAAAGAAAACAGTTGCAGCCCACAAACATCAGAGGCTGTATGTATGTGTATGTCTAGATTTTAAACAATCAAGGTTTCTTTCGCTGCCCCAAAGTCAGAAAAGAAAACAATTGCAGCCCACAAACAACATCAGAGGCTGCATGCATGTGTATGTCTAGATGTTTGAATACTTAGTGTTATGTGAATATGTATTTAGAATTTGTGATTTTTTTTGTTAGAACTTGAATTATAAGGCTAGTGTAAACGATTATTGAAAAGAAAGTCATCAAGGTTTGGTATGCTCCACGACCCGACCCGACCCGATTCAACCCGAAAACTCCTACGTTTAATTGTGAGAAATTCGACTATGAAAAAAAATGAACCCATAGAAAAAAAAATCCTGGATCCGCCACTCTTAACACCCCTATAAAATATTTGTTTTTTGTTCAGTTTTTTAAAATGTATTACACAAAGGGTTTAATCGTTTAAGCACTGGTCTCATCTTTTTCTGCTATTTGGTACTTAACTGTATAAAACATTCAACCTTTGATAACCTGTATTGTGTATGTTTCTATTAATTACTAAATTGCCCTTTATTTGATCAGGTACAAATTGGATGTTGCAAGTGCTGGGAGAAATTTCACCAAAATACGCAAGGCAATAACAGCCGGTTTCTTCTTTCACGCTGCAAGGAAGGACCCACAAGAAGGATACCGGACCATAGTTGAGAATCAGCCCGTTTATATACACCCAAGCAGTGCTCTTTTCCAGAGACAGCCCGATTGGGTCATCTATCACGAGTTGGTTATGACAACAAAAGAGTACATGCGTGAGGTTACAGTCATCGATCCCAAATGGCTTGTTGAGCTGGCCCCTAGATTCTTCAAGGTGTCGGACCCAACAAAAATGAGTAAACGCAAGCGGCAAGAGCGGATTGAGCCACTTTATGATAGGTACCATGAACCCAACTCGTGGCGGTTGAGTAAAAGACGGGCTTGAACCGGTTTTATTATTTTTGTTACAAACGGTTTGGTAGTATAATACCTCTGTTTTGTAATTTACTTACTTGAACATGGAGTGTAGTTTCTGTTGTGTTGAAGATCTTTTATCCACTGAAATCTTTTTTCTGTATACCTTTATTAACACACCTGCTACCTGTAGTGTTTCTTGATGCCTGTAGTAGTTTAGGATAGAGGTGCACAAAACTGTTTTTTTTTTTTCAACCGGAACCGGGTCCGGTTTTGGTCAAGTGGAACAATCAGTTCCGGGTACGTTCAGTTTTTTTTACCGGGTTTTGACCAGTTTGGCTGGGTTTTATTAGGGTTTTGGCCAGTTTGGGTTTTGGCCAGGTAGAGGTTGAGCTGGTTCTGGTGGTTCCGGTTCGTTCTTCGGCCAGATCTGGGACTGGTCTGTATCTGCGGTTCGGGTAGGATAGGAACCGGTTCTGAGTCGGTCCGGGTCTGGTTCGGTTTCTTTTTCTTCAGACGGGTCTGGTTCGGTTTCTTTATCTTCAGCTGGGTCTGGAACTGGTCTGTACCCGCGGTTCGGGTAGGGTAGGAACTGGTTCTGGGTCGGGTTCTAGGTTTTATGTGCACCTTTAGTTTAGGAGTGAACAAATGGGCCTAGGCCCGAGACTGATTTATTGAGAAGATGTAGGCAGCCTACCACGGTTCTACACCATTTGGTTTTAGTCTGGGACGCTTCTAATTAGACCGTGACCGGCAATCGTGGGCTAGTGTGATTCAAGTTTTAAGGTTTTGGGTTTTTTTTTTGGTTGAGGATGGAACATCTGGCTTACGTTACTCGACCGAAAAATGGAAAGCTGCAAAATAATGACCGAGTACCGGAGCATTTGAAACAAATCAGGCTGGTCATGGTCCTGTTTTGCTAGTATAACCCGAATTTTACACATCCCTACCTAGAATTCGAAGTTGTTCGTTGTGTCGATTATCCTTTCTTTCGAGCATTGTGTTTTATGGCGAAAAAACGGGAATGCTCCCTTCATGGCTAAACTTGTAATCCGAGCAAAAACCGAGTCTTGATCTGCATATCAGGAGTGTTTATAGTTCGGTTTCGATGATTTATCTAAATCAAAACCAAACCATTAAAAAACTTAAGCTACACTTATAAACCAAAATAAAACCAGACATTTTACAATCTACATATGATTTACTCTTGATATATTATTTAGGCTGTAACTTTGTAATGGGCCATACAATCATGAAGCTCTAGTTTTGGGCTGGGCTTTACATAATTTTACCGGCTAATGGTTATCTGAGTGAAGTAGTGAACATATCATAATATTACTTTAGGCTTATCAGAAAATAAAAATTTATTGATATTAAAAGAGATAATAAACTAAACTAAATTACATAAACCGGATATGCTACATTAATCCAACATATCTATTATAAATATACATAGAATAACATATAAATATATATAACTAATAGTTGATACTTAATAATTACTATAACTAAAAATTGAAAATCTTTTGTCCAGGTGACAATATCATTTTTGGGTCATACTTGGCTTTCCTCTCCTCAAACAAGCTCCATTTTGCACCAAAATGCTTCATCCATTCTTTTGTTTCATTATATCGTGGAAGATATTGTTTGATTTTAATCCCAATTTCATCACATAATTCTAATATCTTTTTATTCTGATTTTCGATCGTCTTCAAGTCTTCAACATTTCTAGCTGCGGGCAATAAACCTACGGTGTAAAAAACATCTTCGTCTTCCTCCGAAATGACCGATGACATCCTATGATCCCACCTGCAATTTAACAAGTAAATTAGCTACAAAGTAAGAGATTATATAAAAAAAAAATTCTATTATTTAATTAGATTTGTTAAGGATAGATTATTTCTTTAATACTATAATTTGGATTTTAATTATTTAGAGGATGGTCGATTAGTTGACAAAATGATAGATCTTTATTCATAAAAATAACCTTAATTATTCAAAATTGTTAACTACTATTAAAAGCAAATTCAAATAAGAATTTACAACTTTTCTTAATTCTAATTGTGAAGGTTACTAAGGATAATATAATTTTTATATTATTTTTTTGTAACTCATCTACGAATATAAATAAAGTAAAGAAAGGAGTAAGGAGTTGATTCATAAATTTATACTACTTATTTTGGTTTATTAAACAAGCATAGTGTGATTACTTTTATGTTTCAAACAATTTAAATAAGAAAACTAGAAAAATACAGTTATTTATATAATAATTAATTTACTATTTGCATACCCGTTTATTTAAAAATATAATATAATTTCTATATGAATGTATGCACTTTTAGAAACATAATTGATTTTTTGTCATCTAGCAAATCAAACTCCAAAGTAGGGCAAAGTCATCTACCTCACTTTTTCTTGAACTTTTCCATGAAAAATATATTATTCCTATAATCTATGAAATTAAATTATATTATATTATATTTATTCTTAGTTATTTCAACATAAAATTTAAGATATTTATGCAATAATTAGAATAACTAAATAATGTGAAATTGTTAATTACCTTTTTCGGTTCATTGGGTATACTAGAAAAGGGCCAGCACTCTTGTTTTCTTTTTGAATTATATCAACAAACACACGTTGATTAAAATCCAAAATACCCGATTTCGGGATGAACAAGTTTAACCATGGATGATGAACATCCCACAATCCTTTAGATTGAAGCTTTAGCTCTTCACTTCTCACTCTATTTAGAAAATCCACAAATGTTACATCTTTTTTGAATATAAATCCACTTTTGAAGTTTAGCCCTTTGAACATGTCATCTAGTTCCTGTATAATTACAAATAAAATTTGAAAAATGGGCCAGAATTTTGCAAAAACTAAAGATATAAGAATGAAGAATATGTACCTCATCTATGGTTAGTATGCCGAATTCGTCGTAGTATTTTACTACTTCTAAGCTATAAACGATACCACATTCGGATGCTAACAAATTTACTTTCGCTTCATCATGAACCGAGAAAAATGAAGATCTCCAATTGTTTGCAGGACTTTTCTTCATAATAAGAGAGCCTTCAACATAACTAGGTCCATGATTAAGTGAGATCAAGTGTTCTTGATCCTTTGTGAAGGTAGCAAAGTCTTCGTAAATCATTCGAACCCATTTCACCTACATAAATCAAGAACATATTTAATCATAGGGTGATTATAGTCTATTGAATTATCAGTTGATCAATTACATATGTTTTTAAAGATCTTACTCTTGTTGGTGCCTTCTGTAGAACAATCCTTGCCCTAGTGATGATCCCAAACTGGCCAAGACCACCAAGAACTCCATAGAAGAGATCAGAGTTCATGCTTTTGGAGCAAGTCATGAAATCTCCTTTTCCTACAACCATCCAAGAAACATATTCTAAGAAAGAAAATTTTGTCAAAATATATCAATAAAATTGATCTAGTTTGTATTAACTACAACTTCCATGTTAATTATTTGTTTCTTATACAATGTAACTCTTTATTCATGGTTGTCAGTATGCATATGTATATATATGAATATGTATATGTATATACCAGTGATGACATCCATTTCAAGCACATTGCTGATTTGAGGTCCATGAAGGAAAGCCTGCCCACTAATCCCTGCATTAGAAAGGGTACCTCCAACACTAAGATACAAGTAATCGGTCCATGAAACCGGCGCCAATCCATGCTCCAACGTCGTCCTCAAAACATCGATCCAAAGCTGCTCACCACCAACATCACAATAAAACCCTAAACTCTCACTCCGGCAAACTTTAATCCCAACATTAATCAAAGAACTCATTTCCACCACCACCCCATTTTTCGTCATTGCCTGTCCTCCAACCGAGTGACCACGGCCTCTGGCCGCGATCTTGAAAGGAGAAGAAGAGGTGTATGAGGATTTAATAAGGCGGGAGATGTCGGAAACGGTGGAAGGATGGAAAACAGCAGTTGGGATTTCTTGAACAAGTTTACCGAAATCAGAAGAAGCTGTTTTGATGGAAGTGGTATCAAGAAAAAGTTTAGTTGCTATTTCAAGAGGTAGGGTTTTATATTGGAGTGATGTGTTTTTCCATGGTGTTAGTTTGGTTCTTGTTATTGAAACCAAGTTACTTATTATGTGTAGTATGATCATGTATGCTCGGTTTAGAAGATGAGCCTTAGCCATGTGTGTGTGTGTGTGAGAGAGAGAGAGAGAGAGAGAGAGAGAGAGAGAGGTGTTATGTTGAATGTAAAATGGCAAGATGTGGCTATATATAGACAACAATTGGAGTTGAATAATGTATAATGTGAAAACATCTCATTTTCGGTGAAAATTAATCGTGCCCATGTCTCCATGCAAGGAATCACCTTAATCAAACTTAAATTCTCCTTAAAATAATTAAAAAAAATAACATCATCTAGCTTCGGTGAAGCCTCTTTCAAAAGCATTTTCTATAATTACACAAATGTCATATATGTACTATTTTATTAATATTTTCCTTGATAACATTTTGTCTTTCATTAGTGAGGTATGAAAATTCTTTTTTAAGTTTAATAGTTTTTTCTTATTCACCAATATGAATGCAAGTTATAAATTTATTAGAAGAAGACTAAGCGGGCATCAATCCAATACTGTTTATTTTATCAAGTACTAAACATTACATTGTAAGAAGACTAAGGGTGAGAGGGGCACTCCCCTAAGAGGGGAGTCCCCTCTCTTACGCACCACCACTCAGCATATGCCACGTCAACTCCCCTCTTAAACTCCCCTAACACCCCAATTTGATGGCGCCACTCCCCTCTTAACTCCCCTTGTTTTTTTATTCAAAAAAAAAAAAAAAAAAGAAGAAAATGTTTTCATTGGTTGAAATAACAGATGGGCCCACCATCTCCTCCCTCTTCACGCGGTGACTTCTCGCCGATTCCCCTCCCCGCACCAACGGCGGCGGTGTTCCCGCTAGGTGACTTGGGTCACCGAAAGGGGTTACCGCTGGTGCCCCGGACACCCTAAGGTAATTGTCATTTGTCAATAACTTTCATATTATTTTTTAGAGTTAAATGCCATTTTAGTCCCTGTGGTTTGAGCCATTTTACTAGTTTAGTCCAAAGGTTTGAAATGTTGTCATTTTAGTCCAAATAGTTTCAAACGTTGTCATTTTAGTTCACTGGGTTAACTTCGTCCATTTTTTCTGTTAGCTAAAGAGTAATTCGATCATTTTATATGGTCGAATTGCCCTTCTAGTTAACGGAATTATATATAAAATAACCGAAATGCCCTTTTAGTTAACAGAATAAAGGGATGTAGTTAACCTAGTGGACTAAAATGGCAACGTCTGAAACTATTTGGACCAAAATAGCAACGTTTCAAACCTTTGAACTAAACTGGTAAAATGACTCAAACCAAAAAGACTAAAATGGCAGTTAACTGAATTACATGTAAAGATGAAGTAACTTGAACAGAATAACATAACATACATAAATTAGTATAAAGTAGAGAGCTACTATAATTATATATACTTCCACTTTTTGTATTGCTTTGCATGTGATAAATAACTCTTTTTAAGTTTTAACCATCTTTCCTACTATTCTTACTACATGCTTACTACATGTGATTATCTTTTATGTGCTATTTAACAAGTTTTGTATGTAGTCTCACATCTTAGAGTTCTCTATTTAGATTTGGTCATGTATTTAACAAGTTCCCATACTTGTTTAGGGAAAGAGGGCTAGTTAAATTAATATATACTTTTTAGAAGCGTGAAAATGTATTGAACCATTGATTGCATCAAATTTAATATTTAATATTTTTACGATATTAACGAAATAAGAAACATGTTTGGAAATATTTTTGCATGTACACATGTAGTATCTTGAAACCTTTCTACGTACGATCTTTAAAAAATGATTTCTATTAAAAAAAAAAGATTTCTCTTTATACTATAACCATCCTAATTGATATATACACACATACGTATATTATACTGAGACAAGGAGCTCCAAGGAAAAAGGGAGTAATATACAAGGAAAGAGGGAGTAAAATACAAGGAAAGAGAGGGTTGATCAAATAAAGATCAACTTTATTTGGAAAATGTGAGAAGAAATGTTGGTCACTGATTGTATTAAATATAATGGTTATGATGGGCTTGGTGGCGTAATTGTAATTATAGGAACTTAAATATGACCCTAACACTATGAGTAATGGGCATTATAGGGGCGTGAAATGGCTTGATAATGTCTCCAACACCATCCTCATGGGCTTTATATGGGCATGAAAAGCAAGGGGCATTTCTAGTATAATGTCCAATGAGAATAACAAAATTGGAAAGTAATAATGGAATAGAGCATTAAAGAGGGTTAACCATTACACATTTGTTTAAGGGGCGTTATAATGTTGGTGTGAAGGAAAATACCCCTGAAGAGACATTAACCATTACGTATGGCCTAAGGCCATTATGATGTGGCAAAAAATGCCTCTTAAGGGGCATTAACCATTACCCATGGTCTAAAGGTCAAAGAGAAAAAAAGCAACGTGTTTAACATTTCACTTAAACCAATAATATGACATGCAGGCGATGCACCATGGGCCCGTTGGAAACATTGAATAGATTAGTATAAGCGTTAACAATATCAAAATGTATGTTTCAATGTACTCGGTTCAACTCAATGTACCTTATATAAGCATTGTGATTGACTCAAAACGTAAAATAAATCGAATATATATATATATATATATATCGTACAATTATAACGTAACGTACCAAAAAACATAAAGCGTGTATAGAGAAATAACGGCCATGTGTAATTAAAAGGGGGCATATTATAGCTTTAAAAATAACAACCACAAAAGGAAAAAAGAAAACACATTCACATCAAGGGGCAACCATGAGTGTTTTGCAAAGTGAAAGTAGGAGGTGTAAACACCAACGACTATGGTTTTTCGTGTAGATATATAACAATAACATAATTGTAATTTCACCCGTTTTGCGTTGCTAGGGGTCGAAACGTAAAATAACTCGAATTTATACAATCGAATGAAAATTTATTATAATTAACCACACTGGGTTTAGTACAAAATTTACATTAAAACATAAACCAACCGGAAACGTACATAAAAAAGCACGAAAACGTATTATATTTGAGCTGACTCGTTTAAAAACAAAGTTTACGTCTAAACGTAAACCAACTTTGATTTATACTGACATGTACATAAAAGTACGCATGTAAAAAGTTCTTATAATTAGCTTCAGGTGTAATGTTTTTACAACACGTTGTTGATTGTCTTCGTCCTATTGTTGTTGTGGTGTTGCCGAAGTTTTTGGTAGAGTATGATTTGTAATTCAATGTGACGTTGAGGGGTTAACCTTTTGAACCCTACACTGACCTAATACATAACATTAAAACAACAAATGAACAACATATCAAAGCTGTTGTCTTACATATACTTAAATATTATTATTCGTTGCTTTACAGGGTGGCATATTATAGATTTATTGTGTTTACGTTGCTTGTTTTAGGTTCTTTGGTTTTACGGAAGTACGTAGTTGATGATGATGATGAGGACAGTCTCATCTGATGCCTTTTTCTAATTCAACGTATCTTACTTGGTGTAAATTTTGTGTTTACAATAAGTATTATATTTTGCTTACTATCTAAAGGCGATGAAGACTTCGTTATCTTGGCATGGAAATGAAGGTGGCTTCAAAGAAGCCACCGGTTGCAGCCGATAACCTGAGCCTTTAAGTCTATATCGTGTTAATGAGTAACATTGACGTTCGTTCGTGCTCATATGTTTTGATTTGTGTACTACCATCAAAAGTTGGCTAGCGGTACACAAAAATTCGGTTGAGGATCTTCAATTCCAGAAAATGCCATAATTTCGAAACTTCAAAATAATGGCAGTTAAGAGGCAGTTTTGTCTTAGAACTTGAGATTGTAAGATTAAATATATTTTTATGTTATATTTAATCTAGTAGCCATTATAATCATTTACATCATATGGATCAAAATATATAACAACCTATTAAATAATTAGTTGGTAATTGTTGATGGCCTAATTACCATTATTAACTAATTAGGGTTTTCTCTTGGGTGCATATATAAGAAGACTTATGTAGAGGTTCTAAGGTTAGACACATAGCCTAATTACTCTCATAACATCAATCGACCTCCCCTCCTCAACCGATTACCCTTTATCGGTTTTCTTTATCACCATCATTAGATTGCACCCTAAGGAGGAACTCGACCAATCTGACGAACATGACGTCTATTTCATTCTCTAGTGTGGTTACTGGCTAATCAGGTACACACATCTTATTTCATTGTTCATGATTGAATTTACATAATTAGGGTTTATGTTTTACCTATGTTCTTTTGATATAATCCAACATGTGGTATCAGAGCGATGTTAATTATATCAATTCAATCATGAAATTCGTTTTTTTTATAACCTATTATTATGATTGATTTAAGTTCCTGAATCATAAATAACAATACCAAACTGATTCTGTAAAATTTCTTTTTCATTAGTTTCATCATATCTCAACATTAATTGATTTGCAATTGATGATGAAAAGAATCTCTCATATCATAAATAAAGTTTGCGGCAAATCCTTAACCAAGTTTTGTCCATTGTATTATAAATTAATTGAATTGAATGGAAAACACTTTTATTAATATTATATATATGATATCGGAATGTGTACTTAAATTAATTGATTTAAGTACCTTTAATCCAACGTTTTTTTTGTTGGTAATAATGTAAATAACATTTAATTTTAAAGAAATCCCCTTATTTAGGGATAACTTAGATTTTGATTATATTTTCTAAAGGTGTGTAACTTTATCTCCAAGTTTCGAATAAAATAATATTTTAATTTATAATCGAATAATTAACTTGGATAGATACACATGAGATATTTCGAAATTATGATCAAAATCCCTTAAAATTAGCTGATTCAACCTTATCACACTAACAGTTGTTTACAGAAAGTTCGAGATCATCCTTAACGACTCGAGACCATAAGGTTGCGACTCGAAATCATAAAGGGTTTCAATCTTTACAACTCGAGACCACTTAGGTTTCGACTGGCATTAGTGACTCGCAATCTGATGGTTGCGACTCGAGACCTTAGTGACTCGAAACCTCATAATGATTCAAGATGAGTCGAGACCTCACTCGAGACCTCATAACTGAGTTGAGATCTCATAACTGAGTCGAGATCTCACTCGAGACCTAAGACTAACTTGATATCTCAACCTCATTACTTTATTAGGCTGTTTAATGTGATTTGCTATTAAATGATTGGTTTTGTAAATACTTAGTAAATTAATCAGGATCAAATAATGTTTTACAAAACCAAAATGGCTTAACTTGGGTGAGCTTCTGATGTATCACTTCTGGCCAAAGCTGATTTAATACATCTATTTATTGCTCAAGTATAATAAAAGCCATGTTGAGTATGCATTACAAACGTGAATGTCTTAATTTCTGGCCAAAGCTGATTTAATTCACTCATGTCTAGCATACTTAACAAGTGCATAACTAAAGTGATTGTCTCATTTCTGGCCAAAGCTGATTTGTCACGATTACTTTGCACACATGCTTAAATGATTACACTTCTGGCCAAAGCTGATTTGTCTTTGTTTAAGTAGAATTTTAACTAAGTCTATTATTTTGATGTTAGTAATAGACATATCACAACTTCTTCACATAATGATCCTCATATTAATGATCCTTCATTAAACTTATGATCATTTTTTGTCTGCCTTATTTTAAGTACCCATAACTTTTATCACTATAATTTTCTTCCTAAAATCTATATCTCATCCACTCTAATTCCTAAACCTAAAATGTTTTGCTTTATTTAAAGTTTCTATAGATTAGCTCTTAAATTAAATCCTTGATTATCTCTTAAGACACGATATTCCTACTGCTCTCTTCTGATAAAGGTACTACAGAAGAAAAGTAGAGCATGATGAATAGGACAAATCGAACATGATGTCTCTCATGATAATCAAGAACTCTCTAACATAAATGCTATCACTAAAGTTATTCCAGATTAAGTTTTTCCTAAGACTAATCTATTATCTATGGAATAATTACAAGAATTCCTAAGATGCATGCCTTCATTTAAGATTCTAAGCTATAAAGCTAAGTGGTATATGTGAATACATAATAATGTACAAGTTAAGGGCTTACGTATGGAAATAAGTACATTTTTCCAGTACATTACATACTAAGATTTTCACTTGTACAATTTGATGCCTTATAAATCAACTATAACACTTAAAAGTACCAAAGTATAATGAGTGTGTTGATAAACAACATATGTACAAAGAAATAAATGTTTGAAGCTGGAAAATAAGTTGTTACTTACCTTACAACCACTTAAACTTTAAAAGAGGATTGTTCTAAGGTCCATAGACAAATTACAAGTAAAAATTCCAACTCTAAGGTTCTTCAAGGGAAAATCTCACTGCATAATTATGCCATTAGACTAGGAATAAGCAACGAGACTATCCATTATTCAGAAGAACGGTTGGATAAGTTAATTAGGTAGTCACTTCATAATGATATCTAAGTCTGCTATTTTTTTAATATTCTAATTAACACATGATTAGTTGACTCTATTTCTAAACGTTTCCTTACCAGAAGTCAACAAATAACTAACATAAGAGTTAGTGACAAAATTAAATGTTAAGGCTATAAGAACCATACTAAGCAGTCTTCTAACAACGCTTTTCGATACCTTATATATATTCTTGAGATTAGTCAGAATATAGTATCATAATTAAGCAATGTTATGAAGGTTGTGAGGTTCGCATAGTCAACATAAAGTCACACTTACCTTAAACTCTCATCTTATTTGTTCTAAATATCTGGATTGAAACATTACTAAGATAAAACTAGATGATACCTTACACTTTCACAACTTTTGTTATCATGCAAATGAGAATTTGACAAAAGGAAAATGAGACCTATAAATTTCATCCATTATAACTGAAATTCATGAGAAATCATGACATGGTTAATGAGGATGATTTTTTATCTAATCTCATTCTAAGTAATTTTAAATCATGACGTTAAAGCCCTAAAATATGACTTGGCTTAAGGAATAAGTATGGGTCCATCATAAGTCATTCATTGACATTCGTGGAACTTATTCCAAATGGAATATTCTGACATAATTCATTTATCATTTAAAAGACTATCAACTTGTATCTAAATTTTGTCGTATATGGCCCACAGTCTTAGAAGAAATCTATTCATATATGTACTTAATAAGATTTCTATTAAATATGTCCCTAAAGTTTCTTATGATATCTGGACATTAAAGAAATCAAACAAAGTCTAACATATATATGATAGGTTCCCACGTTACGTACATCATTGAAACTTCTCTTGTAGCATTTTAGAGATATCACAGATCAGTGGGAGCATTAAGTGTCTTAATAATAACTTGCAATAGTTGCAAGATGTGGGGGAGTGAAAATTTTTACATTACCTAAATTTACACTTCTTGTACAAGACACTGCTCCATCTTGACATTGTTCTATCATAACTTGTCTCCTTAAAATCTAATGCTACACTTACAAAAATTTCATTGTTGCTTAATTGTGGGCACACTGAGATTTCTTACCTAAACTAACATAATCCTCAACAAGAGAAACTACAACGACTAACGTCATTAATTTGTTTTTTCTCTATTAGAATTTGTTGGTCGTTAAATATTGACCCTAAGCATGCTGAGTTCCTAAAGATTTCTAAGGTCAGTGGGAGCAGTCAAAGTCCTTATCATGATTTGCAAGGAATACAAGAGGCGGGGGGAAAAGTGTCATTAAATTTCACTCCGAATTTAACTCCGATTACACCTCTTGTACACTATACTGCACCAACTCTTACAAACTTAGAATGAAAATGATAGCAACCTAACCAAGAGCTAATCCATAAAACTGAAACATCTAATAAACCTAATAATCAACTCAGGAGGTCATCTAGGTTTAAAAGCCTACTAACTTTGATGATTACACAACCTCCCTAACTGAAGTTGAAATGGATTTTGGAAAAGTTTACTGATCCTATCTCTTCTAATTAAGCCATTAGCGTCAATTAATCTTCTAAATGGAATAAAACAGTTTTCTAGTAAAACTGATTTTATGTGTTCATATAACGTTTGGGATTTAATTGAATTATCTAAGAGTGTTCATAACTAAACCAAAACCTAATATATAAACGTTAAGACACTAAGTAGCATGATTGATTGTCAAAGGTTATACTTAGGAATAGATAAATTATCAAAGATTTCTTTGAGGATTATTACTGTTCTAGTAGCTTATAATAGTTTTGAGCTGCATTAGATGAACATTAAAACAATTTTCCCTAATAATTGGATGACACATTTACATGTTTATAAAGCAACCTGAAAGCTCTAAACTTAAGGTTAAAGAACAGTTTGTCTATAAGCCAATAAAATCCATGTATGGGTTAATGCAAACATCATAATGTGATGAAATCTTAACGCAATTATTTTCATCAAGAATCAAGTGGATTAATGTATCTACCTCAAAATGAGTGGGAGCAACTAAGATAAACTTGTCCATATAGATGATATTCTTTTGACAAGTATATGTTACATAAGTCAAAGCATTGTTAACACAAACTTTGATATAATAGATCTCAGTGATATCTCTTACGTGATAGATATCATAAAATACTGAGATAGATCCAATGGGACATTAGTTCTGTTCCATAAGTTTAACATTAAATGGGTCCTTACATATGTAACAAACAATACTGCTCTCATTTAGAGGATAATATGATAAATGAAATTATTTCCTTACGCTTCATTAATTAGAAGCCTTATGTAAGTTCAAGTCTATACTTGTTTAGATATTACTCACAGTGCAACACACTAGATATGTCTAGATTAACGTGAAGCATTTAATAGAGTATTACAATATCTTTAAAAGAAACGAGAGACTATATTTTAAAGAAGAAGTGAGAACTCAAACCGGTTGATTACACTAACTTTGTAATATTCAAAGATGACAAAATGTAATTTCGGGTATATCTTTATGTCAGCAGACAAAACCTATCTCATGGAGGAGTCATAATGGACTGATATCAACAACCTAAGTTATAACGACATAATATAGTCACTAAATGTTGTTGGAAATTTATCAGTGAACTCATAAGTTTATTAACTCCATATAATTAATGTTTTGAAGACTTAGTGTGATAAAGTTAGCTACCATGACTCCTTGAACAGTAACAGTTGAAGAGGTGCTGCATTAAGTTTCGATACGCAATTAATTATTCGTTTACGAACGAATTGAGAAAACTAAGTTTTGTATCGAATACATTCATGATATGCTTAAGGATCCTATAACTGAAGGGCTATTACTCTTAAGTCTTATTAATAGAGCTCATAGACGGGTATTAATTAATGGCCGTGCGCAATTGCATATCGTACTATGAATGACTAACTATTAGTTAAATTACCTTATCAGTTTGATTTTGTATGTCTCTAAGAATATGTCAAGCCGGCATAATGGCATATAGACAAATAAAGTTACAATTCAAACAAAAGGCTTATGCGTATTTTGATCATAACGATTAGGTTTTAAATTAAGGATATAGTATGACTAATGGGGGTCCTGAGTCGCATAATGATTCAACGGCTGTATTTCTCTGCTATAGTTCTTGTTTAAGGCTAAAATGAGTGTTAACTCCTGATCAGGCTTATCAAATACTCATAGTAAATGATTACTCGGCTAAGTGGGAGAATGTAAAATTAAATATATTTTTATGTTATATTTAATCTAGTAGCCATTATAATCATTTACATCATATGGATCAAAATATATAACAACCTATTAAATAATTAGTTGGTAATTGTTGATGGGCCTAATTACCCTTATTAACTAATTAGGGTTTCCTCTTGGGTGCATATATTAGAAGACTTATGTAGAGGTTCTAAGGTTAGACACATAGCCTAATTACTCTCATAACATCAATCGACCTCCTCTCCTCAACCGATTACCCTTTATCGGTTTTCTTTATCACCATCATTAGATTGCACCCTAAGGAGGAACTCAACCAATCTGACGAACATGACGTCTATTTCATTCTCTAGTGTGGTTACTGGCTAATCAGGTACACACATCTTATTTTATTGTTCATGATTGAAGTTACATAATTAGGGTTTATGTTTTACCCATGTTCTTTTGATATAATCCAACAGAGATAACTGCCATGAGGCAGTTAATCATCACTAACCCAAATTCGTAGACAGTTTTTTTATCATAATTTCCTGGTTCAGACAAATTCTCCACACACATACACTTGTTCAATTTCTCGAAAAATAGAGTTATATTCGATTAAATTATTCAGGAGAACCACCGAAATATTTGATCTGAGTGTGTGATTACACGCCCTCTCTGATCATCCGGTTTCTGAAAATTCCCAAAGACATCGTCGTTGGGTCCGCTGTCGCCGCCTACGCTCATCCACTGAGTCGTCGCAGTGATCACATACCACCGTCGTCATCAATCGTTTTGAACCGTTTTTTTCGGGTTGGTTCATTTCACAAGTAGAGTCTGAAAGAGTTCGGGTTTATGGGTATTCGTGAAGTGGAGTTTTCATGTTTCGGAACTAGTGGCCAAGTAATTGATTCGAGGTGTTTCATGAATCATGGTCTACTATAACCGACCAACCAGGTTAAGGTATGTGTTTCTGAAACACCCTATGGCTGTTTGTTTTCTATTTGGTTTTGCATGTGGTCTCCTAGTGGGTGATCCAAAGTTTGGGTTAGATCAGTTTGCTCGCTCGCTTTCACTCAATCAAAGAATTTTAGAACAAGTGTACCAAAGCCAACAAAGGATGCCAAGAAAAAGGTCATATCTTTAGGGTTGGGACCACCACCGATCACAATTATACCATTACAGGTGGGTCTAAGACGTTGCCCAATACCAGAGATCATACGCCCATCGTTCGTAGCCACTAGAGTGGCGGGTAATTTTGGTAGGAGAATGGTCCATCAATAATCGGTTGGTATAAGTCAAACTTTAGTCGAAAAAAAAGTTTAAATTTGATCCGAGAAGGGTCGTCAGTAAAAGCATGGAAATTACCATGCATGGCGGGAATAAAGTTTACTTTAGTAAAAACCAAGTGTCACACTAAAGTTGAAAAGAATAACACCGTGATAAATCTCATACAACAAGAAGCCCAACCAACGTACCTAGATATCTACTTTTCACAAAGCTAGCTGGAATATCGTATATTCGTATGTGGCCTATATCCCTTATAAAAGGCAGACTCCGTGTGCTATGGGGAATGAATAAAAAGTAAACAAAAGTGATATCAACAATCTTTTTTATGATAATTCGTTTGGATTTTTAAAGATAACTTAAAATTAAATAATAAAGTGAAGTTTGTTGTTTTCCATATTGGGAATGAATATTGGTTGGTAAGCAGAAGGATCTTTGAAAAATGTACTATGGAGATTTGATGAGAAATTTCAAATGTAAAAACAAAAGGTAAACATTGATGGAAACATCAACCGGATTTTGGTCTTTATGTTTAAGATCTTCTTTGTTGGTATATGTGGGTACATTAAATCCTTAAAGTTATATTCTGGTTTTACTTATGTGTATAATTATCCTACATATACAGTTACCAAGTTAGGGGAATAGTGTCAGGCACCTGCTTGACACTTTCACATTGGACCAACACGTTTAATATTTTATATCCATTTTAAAATTACGTTTTAGTCCCCAGCTCAAAATAAAATTACGCTTTTTATCCCCATCTCAAAATTACGATATTGCCCTCAATTCAAAATTACGACTTGGCCTGGCACTTTCCCATTGGACCAACCAGTTTATTATTTTATATCCATTCTAAAATCACGTTTTTGTCCCTCTTTAAAATTACGGTTTTCTCCCCAGCTCAAAATAAAATTATGCTTTTGTCCCCAGCTCAAAATTACGATTTTTTCCTCCATTCAAAATAAAATTGTGGTTTTGCCCTCAGCTCAGAATTACCTTTTCGCCCCCAGTTCAAAATAAAATTTTGTTTTTGCCCACAGCTAAAAATTACAATTTTGCCCTCTGTTAAAAAATACGATTTTTCCCCGTATAAAAAATTGTGATTTCGCCCTCATTTCAAAATTACATTTTTTCCCCAGTTAAAAATAAAATTATGTTTTTGCCCTCAACTCAAAATTACGATTTTGTCCTTGGTTCAAAATAAAATTGTGCTTTTGCCTCCAGCTTAAAATTACGCTTGCACCCTTAGTTCAAATTTATATTACGTTGTTACCCCAAGTTCAAAATTACGAATTTGCCCTTGTGAAAATTTACAACTTTGCCCCTGGTTCAAATTTACAGTACTGCCATTACTTTAGCTTTTGACAAATTACGATTTTACCCCAGTCAAAAAATATAACTTTCCCTCAGTTAAAAATTACAATATTGTCATTGTTTTAGTTTTTTTTATCAAAACTATAAAAGTGTTTTGTTTTAATTGGTTGACTCGATTTAATTGTTTTTCGTGTCAATGAGCTAACTAACACTCGCTCATTATTCGGCCATCGCCGCGCAAAGCGGGCGGGGCATCAACTAGTTATTAATATATTAATATGTAGGTGGGATATATTTTATAGGTAAAAGATTAAATACAAATAAAATAAAGTTAACGTACAAAACGTATGAATCAAAGGAAAAGACAAAAAAACGTGGTGACATTTTTTGTAATTATCAGTAACTATTAAAATTACTCTACAAATGATCCTGTAGAGTAATTTTGATCTTTTATAGAGTAATTTTGTAAAATGTTCTTGTATAGTAATTATGTTCTCGTCTGGTAATTATCAAAATTACTCTACAAGTGTATCAAAATTACTTTACAAGTGAATCAAAATTACCCTGCAAGTTTATCAAACAACATACAGTTCAAAATTACTCTACAAATGATCCTGTAGAGTAATTTTGATCTTGTAGAGTACTTTTGTAAAATGATCTTGTAAAGTAATTTTGTAAAATGATCATATAGAGTAATTTTGATCTTGTAGAGTAATTTTGTTAGCATTTAGTTATGGGGTTTAGCTTTATAGTTTAGTTTTTAGCGTGGGTGGGGGTTGGGGGTTGGGGGGGGGGGGGGGGGAGGTTAGGTTTTTGGGGGGTGGGTGGGGTTAGTTTTTTTTAGGTTTTTTTTTTTTTTTTTTTTTTTTGAGGGGGATAGTGTAATTTTGATAATTACCATACAAGATCAAAATTACTCTACAAGAACATTTTACAAAATTACTCTACAATATCATTTGTAGAGTAATTTTGATAATTACCATACAAGCAGATAATTACAAAAATATCACCGTGTGCTTTTTGCTTTTTCATGCTATTCGTACGTTTAGTACGTTAACTTTCTTTGTATAGTAACTTTCCCCATATTTGTATAATATATTAATATATACAAAGTGTAATTTCAGACTAGGCATATCATCATCATCATCATCATCATACTCAGTAAATCCCACCAATAGCAAAGCAAAGGTAGGGTCTGGGGAGGGTAAGATGTAGACAGTCTTACCTCTACCCCGTAGGAATAGAGAGGCTGCTTCCAGTGAGACCCCCAGCTCGATAGTAGTTTTGCATCAAGCCTTGGACATAAGGCACATAACACTCGGCAATCGGGACAGAGACCGATTAGTGCATGTACCCTTTATAAGTTTGTTAAATCAAAGGTGGTTTTAAACTTACCATTGTTAATTTTTTATACAACATTATAATAGTACTTTTCCTTCATACATGAAGCCATGGGTGACTTGAACGCACAGTTAGAGACAATTTTAGTTAGTTTAAGGGTTATTGGATTTTATCACCCTCAACTATTGGCTATTGGCCGCTGTCATCCTCAACTATCACTTTGACGTCCGTCACCCCCAACTTAACACTTAGTGTGTTCTGTCACCACGTCGTTAACTGATCACTAACTTTTAATCTTGTTACTATACTTTTAGGGTGTCCTAAGATCCCTATGACACCCCCAAAAGTATAGTACCAAGATCCAAAGTTAGTGATCAGTTAACGACGTGGTGACAGAACATACTAAGTGTTACGTTGGGGTGACGGACGTCAATGTGATAGTTGAGGGTGACCGCAGCCAATAGCCAATAGTTAGGGGGTGATAAAATCCAATGACTCTTAGTTTAAAGCACCATATCTAGTTTAGACACATTGTAACTTGTATAGATGCACCATTATAATTGAACTTAATCTCGTCACTATATATACTATACTTAGATTAAAGATAATAAATTTCTATAATTTATGGTAAATTTTTTTTGAATAACGATGAATATAAAAGTTATTAATTGAACAAGGATAGGATCAAATAGGACGTTTATTTTGGCTAGGAAGTATAGGAAGCAATAAGATTAGGACATGTGGCAAAATTTAAAATAAAGAGGAAGGGTATTTTAGTCAATCTTATCCTTTTCTTCTTCCTTCTTCTTTCCAGTAACATCAAAACCCATCATTTTCAAAACCCACAATCTTTAACCATTTCTTCACTTTCTATCTCAATAATCACTACATTATAGTGTGATTTTCGTCACCAATTAATGATTCAAACACCCGATCAACGTGTTCTTCAGCCTTTTTTTTGAAGAAAACCCAGTTTAATTTAATACAAAATCTCGTTTTTTCCGGTGATTTTGAAGATAATCACTCGATCCGTTCGATTCGATCTCTGATAAGTGTTTCAATCATTGAAGAAACCGACTTCGATCCATATAAGAAATTCTTTAATTTCATTTTTATTATCTGGGTTTTTGATTTAGTCATTGCGTTTTACGATCTTGGCGAGGGTCCGGGGGCAGCGCCCCTGGTAGCAGGGTCCCAGGGGCGGCAGCCCCTGGCAGGGTCCAAGGGGCAGAGCCCCTGACTGGTTCAGACAATTTTTGATTAAATTGCTTTAATAAAAATGCATCAGAAAATTTAATTTTCCAGAAATTGCCTCATTTCGAAGACAGTAATTCGTAGACGGTTTTTGATTTGCTACTCTCTGGTTCAGACAAATTCACAGACAGGTCAGTTTGTGTCCATTGCGTTTTAGAAATAAGAGAGTTTTATGTGTTTTCTGGCCATTGCGTTTTAGAAAAAAAAAATTAAGTGTTTTTAGTTCATTACGTTTTAGGTAAACACATTTTTATTTGTTTTCAGTCCATTGCATTTTAGAAAATATACTTTCTTTTGTGTTTTTAGGCCATTGCGTTTTAGAAATAAGACATTTTTATGTGTTTTTTGGCTATTGCGTTTTAGATAAACACATTTTTGAAGTGTTTTTAGTTATTGCGTTTTAGGTAAAACATATTTTTATGCTTTTTCAGTCCATTGCGTTGTAGAAAACATACATTTTAAATGTTTTCTGGCCATTGCGTTTTAGAAATAAGACATTTCTTTGTGTTTTTGGTGCATTGCGTTTTAGGTAAAACACATTTTTATGTGTTTTCAGTCCATTGCGTTTTAGAAAGTACACTTTCTTTTGTGTTTTTAGGCTATTGCGTTTTACAAATAAGACATTTCTTTGTATTTTCTGGTCATTGCGTTTTACAAATAAGAAATTTCTGTGTTTTTTGTGCATTGCGTTTTAGAAAAAGTGTCATTTTTAAGGTTTTTTTTTCATTGCATTTTACGCAATTGGGTTTTTTCCATTGCGTTTTATGCAACTGGGTTTTAATTTTTTTTCGAAAATATAGCAATAGTATACTAATTTTAAAGATAAAAAAACGCTCGTTTTTTGTGCAATTTTTATAAAAAAAATAATGTCGTATGAAAGAGTTATTAACGTTTAAAAAATGTGGGGGGGGGGGGGGGATTGGAGGAGAGAGAAACTATTGTCTTGAATTGACTAGAATGCCCCTAAACAAACCCACGCGCCTCTTTTCTTCCCTTCAATTTCCCTCATTTAATCTTAGCCCTTGATTAACTAAATGGATGGTCAAGATTACTTTCTAGCCTTCTTAGCCAAATAAACTTTCTATTATATCCTAACCTATTGATTTAAAAAAAAAAAGGTAATGAAACTCGATTTAAGAAAAAAAAAAAAGTTACCATTTGCATCCCATCCTTATTTTTTTCACTTCCATTTATTTTTAACCTGTCTATTAAGTACGATTTTATTATTGTCTCAATTGTAGTTATTGAAATAATGTGCTGTTTATTTAGAATATCTAATTTATACGTCCTCTAAATCTACTATTAAGTCTTAAACCAGTTAAAAGAAAATTATCATTCAAATGTACTTTTGTTCAACTAAGAACTAAGCTACAATAAATAATGTCATCTAGTGGACTACTTGGTACCTTCTAGAAAGAAAAATATGGTGTTTTTAAAATGCATAAAAAAGACTTAACATCCTCCGATAACATCCCATCCCCTAGCCCAACCGGCAATCCCATGTGGTTTGGATTGGGCCGGCTTCCTCCTTGGAGGTCGCCGGTTCGATCCCCGGGAGGTGCTAACGGGGGGTGGGACGTCCCAATGATGGATCGTATCCTACCGAGGCATGGTACGGTCTTGAGGGCAACCCAGTTTTACCCAGTTGTTACCCCAGCGAGTCTCTCGTGTGGGGGCAGTATGGTTTCTGGGCGGAAGTCAGCTTACGCAACGGCCGGGGCCCGATCGAACATCGCGTTCGTTAGCGCGGGGCTGACGGGGGATTGTCTTCGACATGAACCCGGTGACCACTGGTCCAGTACATAGAAAGTCACCTTCCAAAAAAAAAAAAAAATCCTCCGATAACACTTCAATTTTATTAAAACAGTTTTGTCAAAGACTTCAAAAGTTGTTTTTATTCGTTTTTTACGTTTAAAAGAATATCAATCCCTAATTTTGGACACATATAAACAAGATTTGTAGTCTTAGTAATTGTCAATTAAAAAATTGACTCGTTTATTTATAGTTGACCTTAAACCCAAATAAGGGTAGGAGTGCCTTACTCTATTGTACTTGATCGTTGGGTTGGTGGTGTAATAGCAAGGCAAATCCTTTAATACGCTTAAAGTGTGAGGTTTTGGGTTAAAATCTCACAAGACAAAGAAATTCGCCGTTCAAAAAAATATCAACAGGATTATGTCACCTCAAAACTACTCGCTATTTGGAAGAGGCGCTTACTTAAAATACCCAGAGTATTCACTACATTTTTCTAAAAGTTAATTACATATATGGTCCATGTGCGTTGCATCAATTTCATAAATGCCCCCAATTAACACTGATGGTCCTCAACTTTTTATTTACACTTATGGCCCTCAACGTTTTATTTTTATAACTATGATGGTCCTTAGCATGGATGGCCGTCTATTTTCTCCGTTAATGGATGTGAAATATAGGTAAAGCACAAGGACTATCCGTGTAATTAATTTAAAAAATACAATAAAAACTAAACATTAAAATAAAAAGATACTTTTATTAGTTAAAAAAACAAAAATACAAAATATTCACAATAAAAATAGAAACTAAGTGTCGTCTGAATCATCCATGTTCTAGTCCGGTAGAGTAGAGATGTGATTCACAAGATCATATCGAACTCTAAAATGTGTATTTTTATCCGACAACTAATAAATTACATTGTGGTCTATGACTACATCGGTCAAAAGGTCTAACACATAATCGGTTGATATTGCAATCCCATTATGTCTTATAATCATATTTTGCAATATGACACATGTTTATATCAAATTCCGAATTTTCTCGCGCTTCATTGCCCGTTGCGGTTGACTAAGTATACCCCACCATCTACCTTTTTAAAATACCAACCTCTCGTTCGACATCTTTTCTTGCTAATTCTTGCACTTTCTTGAATTGTTTTTTCTTTCGAGTCAATTGGGTATGTAAAAGATTTCACAAAAAAACATACCAAGACGAGTAAATCCCATCAATAAAATAATAGCCACGATTGTATTGGCGGCCATTAACCTGAAAAGGACACCTCGGGGTGGTTCCATGCATTTCGTTATTGAACAATGGAGATTGATTGGAAACATTGATATCGTTATTTG
Organism: Helianthus tuberosus; assembly: GCA_030545235.1. Lineage (NCBI taxonomy): Eukaryota > Viridiplantae > Streptophyta > Magnoliopsida > Asterales > Asteraceae > Helianthus > Helianthus tuberosus. Next base: position 201,577,622 of record CM060364.1, on the reverse strand, counting down.
ATTCCGCATGACCATAGTACGCATGCCAAAACCACAAGTTATGTGACACAACTACTTCGAGCATGATCGTTGGGTATTTGTGATCACTTCTCATAAATTGGTCTCACAACCTTGTCGAACACATCCTCCAAATGATATGTGTAGAGTCGATGCTATTGATCATCCCTAGCAGGCCCCATCTAGCTTCATTCGCGTTGTACAAATGTGCAATGTCGTGGCTAGTCAAAAACTCTTTACCGTACAACATAAAAAAGAATTACAAAAATTTTCTAGAGATTCACGAGAAATTCAATAGACATAGCTAAATATTCTTCGTATTCGTCAGGAATATTACCTGTAGCTAGTTGATGAATAACTGATGTGCATTTCTAAAGTGGCGTAAAGCTCTTTTTTGCCTCCCTTTATAACCATCTTGAAATCATTTAAACCTTGTATTCGCTTTAATATCCTCCAACGATTTTTAAAAGTAATTCCTTTGGTAAGCGAAATTTCGCTCTAAACGTATTTGCATCGTACTTCAGGTTATTGACGAAGTAATCTTTCATTAGAACTTCCTAGCCAATTGACAATCACATGACAACCAGTTTGGACAAAAACTTGACACCACTACTAGAATCGGAAGACTCGTTGTAGATCCCAAAATCACTATGGATCACAGGGAATTACAACATAATAAAGAATTACAAAAATTTTCTAGAGATTCACGAGAAATTCAGTAGACATAGCTATATGTTCTTCGTATTCGTCAAGAACATTACCTGTAGCTAGTTGATGGATAACTGATGTGCATTTCTAAAGTGGCGTAAAGCTCTTTTTTTTGCCTCCCTTCATAACCATATTGAAATCATTTAAACCTTGTATTCGCTTTAATATCACCCAACGATTTTTAAAAGTAATTCCTTTGGTAAGTGAAATTTTGCTCTAAATGTATTTGCATCGTACTTCAGGTTATTGACGAAGTAATCTTTCATTAGAACTTCCTAGCCAATTCACGATCACACGATAACCAGTTTGGACAAAAACTTGACACCACTACGAGAATCGAAAGACTCGTTGTAGATCCCAAAATCACTAATGATCACAGTTGAAGAAACACTAGATAAATGGTCGGAACCGAGATATATAGGGGGTTTGAATCCGCATAAAAGGTTGGTTTCCTCTCGATTGATTCAGGTACAACAGATCTCCTTCTTCGATAACTCTGCAAAAAAGAGCACCGTTAGCCTCGCCAAGGGGAGAAGAGGGTTCTCTCCTTGACCCGACTCCGGTGTGAGAATAAGTATTCGTAATGAAGAAGAAGATGAATTTGAGAAGTGTGTGTAACTTGAATTCATACCTGAACAGTTCTCGTATTTATAACCGGGAGTTTGGGAGGGAAAATTCGTTTATTGAAAAGATAACGGAAGATGCTAACGCCGTAGCGGTTATTTCCTTCCTCCGTTAATCCCTTCGATCCGGTGTGAGAGCACACGGATCGTGGTTTTAATCAAAGGCTGGGGTTCTGCCACGTGTACAGTGATCAAGTGGAGATTACTTCCCAATTCCATGCTATTGTTGTGATTTTGAGGACGTCTGGGGGGGCTGACACGTGTCCACACGGTTACAACCGTCTTGGTGATGCACGATTGATTTCTTTCTAGAAGATTACTGCTGTAATCAGGTGTGACTCCTTATTGTGTGGAATCAGATAAATAAATCCCAAGTCTGGGTAAATAATATCCAAGCCTGGATATTAAGCGGAAGTGTTTAATGTAGGACTTCTATCCTTTGCTTTGTGGAAGAACGCGCAAGGATTTATGATTTCCTTTGGGCGCGCAAGTGTTGCTGTTTGCTTGTTTCTTGAGCCTTCCTTGTGAGACCAGTGCGCGGCCGCGCAAGGTCAGAAGGCTTTTTGACCAAGTTGTGGTATGGTCCCAAGTACTTGTCATAAGGTTTTTGGGACCTTACCCCTTCAAGTCCCCCCAGTCTAGTGTTGCTCTTATGCTTAGTAAGTGGAGCACTGGACTTATGAGAGGGAAAAATGCTTTTTGGCGCGAAATTTGAGAAATCTTCTATGAGAAGATTTGTTTTTATTTTGTCATGAAGATTTTGAAAATCTTTGACTTTAATGGATGGTACAGTAAGGACTGTGTGACAGGTTGTCATTGTCAGTTATCCCTTACTATTCGTGTTTTACACGCGCGCGTGAGGTCGCTTTTGTGTTGTTTCTCACTCGCCCCTGTTGCTTGGATAATCGTGATACCCGAAAAAAGTGTCATGGCAGTTACCGAGACTTATTTATGGCGGTGAGCATATAAGGTTGCTTGAGTTGCCCAATTTCAATCATTTCGTTTGTTGAAAACTTTTCCCCTTCCTTTCTTCTTCAATTGTTTGAGAAAGAAATTGCCAATCCTTCTTCGTCCTCTTATGTCAACTGGAGAATACCACGAAGATTTATCAGAGGAAATGTCTGCTGAACTTCCACCACTGAAATGGCCTAGGGAAACTTTTGATGGTTTGGTTCAGAACCTCAGATTCCCGGAGACCTGGGATGCCCGGTACCCTGAGGAGGGTCAAACAGCAGCAGATGCTCCGGCTGGGTATATTACTCTGTTTTGGGATTTCTTCTGTGAGGGTAATTTTCGCTTGCCTGCCACAAAGTTCTTTCTTGAAATTCTTAGTTTTTACAAGATTCATCTTTCTCAACTGCACCCCATTGGCATGGTTAGGGTTCGTCATTTCGAGTTTGTTTGTCGGTCTATGCATATTGAGCCGACTGTTCCCCGATTTAGGGTTTTTCATCAAATGCATTGTACCCAGGGGTTTTATTCATTCGTTCAGAGGGCATCCGCTAAGAAGATTTTACAACATCCTCCGAAATCCTTTCACGATTGAAAGCAGAAATTTTTCTTTATCAAGGCCGGAGTGATTCCGGCGAGGATGGTTTTGAGGGGAAAGGAAGATGTTCCCATTGAAACGCTTCGGACCCCGTCTGACGAGAATTGGTATCAAGATTTGAAGGAAATTCCTAACATTGCTCTGCCGGAGAAAGCCCTTGTCGGAGCTAGTATGAGTTTAAACTGGAAGATGGACCGGGACGACAAGCCGGTGTACACGGAGGAAGGTCATGGTATGATTGGGTTTTCCCCTTTTTACCTTTGTCCTCTCCTTTTTTTTTTACATATGCTTCCCTTCTTTTGCAGTTGTTTCACTGTATGTTGTTGCATATAAGAGAGAGGGCGGAAGGATGGGTACCATTAAAAAGAAACCTGATGAAGAGCTTTGGTACCATCGTATTGTGAAGAATTTTACCCTTCCGCGGGATGCGGATTTGTCTGCACAGCCTGCTGCTGGTATAGGTATGATTGTGCATATTGTTTGTTGTTTTCTTACCATTGCGCTTTTGAGTGAATTGTTCTTTGGGCTTTTATAGGTGAGTTGTCAAATTTGGGCATAGGCCCTGAGAAGAAAAAACGCGCGACAACTAGCAATGTTGTGCCAAGAAAGCGTGATGCTGAGAAGACTCAGTCTTTTAAAGCTAAGAATGTTGGGGAGAAGAAAGGTATGCGCCATTCTTCTGACAACTGGTGTGAATATGTGGTGGTTTCTGATTCTTTGGAGGGTCTTACGCCTGCAGTTACGATTAGATGACCTAAACCAGAACCAAGGGATTCTGCTGACATTCCTTCATCTAACCCGGAGGATCCAATTGATTTGGACTCCAGTCCTGAGCATCTGGTGCACAGGGAGACAGGCAAAAGAAAACAGACTGATGCAGAGGCTGAGGGTCAGCCGTTAAAGAAAATCCAGAGAAAGAAAATTACCAGGAAGGGTAATCTTGATGCTTTTATTCCAGAGTCCGCTCCAGGTAAGTGTATCTGTTATTTTTTCTTTTAACATGCTTTAGGTACTTATGGATTCTGCTTTTCCAGAAATCCCTGTTTCTCCTATTCCCACAGAGCCGCCGCCTGTGGTTAATGAAGAACTTCCATCCACCCCTCCGCGTGCTTCTGTCGTTGACCAGTTAGAGCCTACAGAGGTTGCTGATGGTGGCGTGGAGAATATTGTTGAGGCTGAGAGACCTGTTGATATTGCTAGAGAGGCTGAAAAAATTGTTGATCCAGGTGTGGTGGATGGTGTCGATAATCCACGATCCCCTGAAACTGTTACTCAAGATCTGGGGAAAGAACAAGCTGCTGGAAAAACTTCAACTTCTTTCCCTAAACCTTCTGATGCTATGCCTGAGCATGTTGAGAAGGTAACAGTTGAAGGGCAAGGCTCAGCTGCTGGTGTTGGTAAACATTCTCCAATCCGTCCGGAAGAAACCTTGGGAGATTATTACTACCGGACTTATATGGAGAAAGATGCCTCTGAGCCTCACGCCCCCGTTTGGAATTTAAAGAAAGGTGACACTTTCTCGGATTGGCGCGTGTGCCAAGATTGGTTGCAGGGGATACTTCCGCCTGGAGAGATCAAGTTTCAAGAAGGCCGATCTTATGAACAAACCTATCAATCTTACTTTGAAGAAACTGCTTCTCACGTCTCTACCACTCACCGCATAGTGCGCGAGTGGTATAGTATGCATAAGGACCGGGAAACCTTTATGGTGTCTCGAAGGAAATTTGCCAAAGATGAGAAACACCTGGCTCAGATGAAGGCTAAATTTGAAGCTGATCAGGCCAAGTTTGAAGCTGAGCGCAAAACTGAGGAATGGTCTGTTGCTGGTTGGAAAAGAAAAGCGGAAGCTGAAGCTGCTCTTCTTTCCGAGGAACGCAAAAATTGGAGGAGAATTTGCGAAAAGGATAATGCTGAGAAGGCAAACCTCCGTAATATCATTAATAACCTCAAGGCCGAGGTTGAAAAACTGAAGAACCAGGATGCGGAAGTAGAAAGGTTAAAGAAAGAGAAAGCTGATGCAGAAGTTGCGCTAGCGGAGGCGCTTTCTCATAGGGAGCGCAGTGAACAACGAGAGGTACAAGCTTTCGCCACTCTTGCTCTTAGAGATAAAGAGTTAGAAGAACTTACTGCTTTGGTTTCTGGTCAGGAGCAACTTAAGAAGGATCTGGAGCTTGCGCATTCCAAGAATACTGAAACCTCCCGCCGTTTGACAGAAGTTGAAGAGAAGTTGGAAAATTCAGAAACGGCGCGGGTTACAGCGGAAAGCGAGCTTGAACCTTTGAAGAATGATATGGCCTGGTTAAAAAACCGCGGTATTGCCTGTGTAAGTTTCTTTTTCTCCTTTTTGTTGTGGAACTGTTTATGCGCTTTTTTTTTGTTTATTCATCTTTTCTTGCTTTCATAGGTTGCTGAATCTGTGTTGAACTCTGAGGAGTTAGATAAAACCGTTGCTCGATTGTTGGTTGCTGCGCGAAGAGATGGGTATGCGCAAGGTTATGCTGAATGTTCCCATCATGTGAACAGTGCTTTAAAGGTTGACTGGGATAACAGTAAGTCTGCAACTTTTGGCGCGGATACTGGTGCCGCGCTTGCTGCCTTGAAGACAGAGTTTAACAACTTGCAACTTCCGGTTATGGATCTGATAAATGTTGCGCTGCAATCTGATGATCACGTGGCGCAACTAAAGGAAATCTTTCCGGATGAGGGTGAAGATTTAGCGTAGGTTGAAAAATGCATTGAACAATTTCCTTGTATTATTTGGGAAGTAAATCCCTATTTTTTGTTGGTGCGCTGCTGCGCAAGTAACTTAAACACTGCCGTGTTTGAAAGTTTTTAGGGCGTATCTGTACGCTAAGTATGATGTTTCTATTTGTTTGTTTACAATATTTTGCATGAGTACGATTACTTTTGTTGAGTAAGGCGAATGAAGTTGGTATAAAGCTCATGTTTGAACTTATGGCCGTTTGTGATGTGATCACTGACCGTTCATGAAGCTTGTTTTAGAACTACCATAATGTTTTTGCGCTTACTAAAAGAAATTGCATGCACTTTGTAAACACAGAAATAATAGAAACTTTGCAATTTTATTTACAGATAGAGCACAGAGGCTTTTACAAAGTTTTGCTAATAATTATGTGAAACTTAACTTACTCTCTAATATTTCCGCTTTGCTTGATGGATCATGTCTTTCCGCGGGAAACTTACAGAGTCTTCTTTTAGGTTTTTGCCCATTTGCTTGGGCCTTCCTCACCCCAGGTTATCTGCTTAATCTCTTTGCGCACATTTTGGAGTAAATGCGTGAGTTCGCCGCTCTTGAGGGTTTTCTCTATTTCTGTGCGTAGAGAGATGCAGTTGTTAGTGGTATGCCCGTTGTCTTTGTGATATTCGCAGTATTGTGCCGGTTCTTGTCCACGTTTATTTTTCATTGGGATCGGAGGTTTGAATTGATAGTCTTCAGTACTCAGAACCTCCGCCGGGGTCTTTGTTAGGGGAGTCCACTGCCTCTCCCTATTCTCCTGTTTGCTCTCCCTCTGCGCGGAGAGTTTGTTGATTGTTGTGCGTGCATCTTCAGACGAACGACTTCCTGATCCAGACTCACGCCATGATTTCTTAAACCTCCTTTCGCCGGTTGAGCTTAAGTCCGCGGGCCTATTGTGTGGTGGCGGTGGCCTGTTTGTGGTAAGGTTTTTCTTAGTTTGCGCGTAAACCTTGGCCGCCGCCATTATCTTCTCCCAACTTTTTGGAAGACCCTTTGTTCCAGATAAGACTTTAACCATGTCATCACATCTAACCGCGTACTTGAATTTAGCACGGATTAGTTGTTCGTGAACACCGCCAATTTCCAATACCTCTTTATTGTATCTGGTGATGAAATCTTCCAGATTTTCGTCATCACGGCGCCAAATGTTCATGACGTCGGATGTATCACGAATGGAACGCCGCTCTTGGCTGAAGTGTGTCAAAAACTTCTCGCGCAGATCCTTCCATGATTCGATCTGTCCGGTTGGTAGATTATCGAACCAAATTCGCGCTGGGCCGGTCAGGGTCTGTACGAACAGATGACACCATAGCGGGAGGGTCCAACCCCCAACCAGACCTGCGCTGGTAAATACCCTCAGGTGGTCATCGGGGTCTGTTAACCCATTAAACTTTCCCACGTTGGATGGTAGCTTAGCTTTCTCAAGCAGAGCCAAAGCTATTTCCATTACGAACTTTGAATTTTCCGCTGCTTCTGCAGGGCGGTAAATCAAATTATAGTTGTGTTCTGCCTCAGGGTTATAAACCACACGAGGCCTGCACTTGTTATAGTTTGGCTGCAGTCGATTGAACACACTGGTGTTTGCACTTAAACGGTATGTTGGATCGGATTCATCGGTGTGGGTGTTCCGTTGAGAACCCAACCTATCATGAACCGATTGTCTTCGATGAGGGTGTGGTTCACCATGGTGTTCTCTCTGATAACTTCCTGACTGAGTGTACTCACGTTTTAATGTGGATCTGGCATAAACTTCTGTATTTTCGTAAGTTGAATCTTCCCGTTGGGAAGCGTTAGCACGTGATCCTGGTCTACGAGATTGAGTTAGGGGAGCAGTTTGAGCACACAGCTGTGTGTATACTGCGTTTAGTGCCCCTTGAGACCTGACGTACCAGGAAATTGGAGTTTCTCCTGGTGGCAGAATTGATTGAGCAGGGTTTGCTGGTAACACTCCTGTATTGACAGGGTCGTTTGCTTGATTGGATTGAACCTCGTTATCATCCGAGGCATCCTCTGGGATTCCTTCTACTTGAAGATTGTTTCCGACGTTCGGTCGAGGACCGACTTGCCGATGAGATGATGAGTTTTCTGCCATGCTAAAGTTAAGAATGAAAAGAACTTAATCGAAACGATATGAAAACTGAAAGAACAGAGGAATCGGTGGGCGCCAATGAAGAAACACTAGATAAATGGTCAGAACCGAGATATCTAGGGGGTTTGAATCCGCATAAAAGGTTGGTTTCCTCTCGATTGATTCAGGTACAACAGATCTCCTTCTTCGATAACTCTGCAAAAAAGAGCACCGTTAGCCTCGCCAAGGGGAGAAGAGGGTTCTCTCCTTGACCCGACTCCGGTGTGAGAATAAGTATTCGTAATGAAGAAGAAGATGAATTTGAGAAGTGTGTGTAACTTGAATTCATACCTGAACAGTTCTCGTATTTATAACCGGGAGTTTGGGAGGGAAAATTCGTTTATTGAAAAGATAACGGAAGATGCTAACGCCGTAGCGGTTATTTCCTTCCTCCGTTAATCCCTTCGATCCGGTGTGAGAGCACACGGATCGTGGTTTTAATCAAAGGCTGGGGTTCTGCCACGTGTACAGTGATCAAGTGGAGATTACTTCCCAATTCCATGCTATTGTTGTGATTTTGAGGACGTCTGGGGGGCTGACACGTGTCCACACGGTTACAACCGTCTTGGTGATGCACGATTGATTTCTTTCTAGAAGATTATTGCTGTAATCAGGTGTGACTCCTTATTGTGTGGAATCAGATAAATAAATCCCAAGTCTGGGTAAATAATATCCAAGCCTGGATATTAAGCGGAAGTGTTTAATGTAGGACTTCTATCCTTTGCTTTGTGGAAGAACGCGCAAGGATTTATGATTTCCTTTGGGCGCGCAAGTGTTGCTGTTTGCTTGTTTCTTGAGCCTTCCTTGTGAGACCAGTGCGCGGCCGCGCAAGGTCAGAAGGCTTTTTGACCAAGTTGTGGTATGGTCCCAAGTACTTGTCATAAGGTTTTTGGGACCTTACCCCTTCAACAGTGGTGATGTTTGATGAACACACAAACACCTATTGATCAAGTGTTTGAGTGATGAAAATAAGAAAAACAAAGTAGAAGGTGAAGAATCTTGAATAAGTGTGAATCAACCAATGTTGATGTTGAATCCCATAAGGTATAACACAATCAAGAGCCTGAATATACTGATTAAGCACACAAATCTGATGAACTATTGAATAAAAACACCAAGAACACACTTAGTCCAAGAAACTTGGAATGCTAGGTTGTGTGAAATTCATATATATAGCACGGATACCCTGCGTATTTATAAATATGAAGGGATGTTAAATATGCCGCCAACATTACATATTAGACTATCCAACTTTACATGTTAACCCCTTTACTATTAAAGCTGCTACAAAATGTTCTAAACTATGTTTCTCAAATACCAACGGTCTCAAATGGTCTAACACTTGCAAAAATAATCACTGGAATTGGAGAATCCCGAAGGCAACTCAAGAGTACTAGAATCGGATGAAACATCCATTGTGTAATATTTTTTTTGGTATAGAAATTGCAAAGAGTAGATAAAAAATATTGAAATATTTTGGTATTGAAACTGAGGGGGAAATGTTAAAAATGGTGAGATATATATACATTTAAAAATTCTTTTTTTTTTTTTTTTGCAAAATAACACCTTTATAGCCATTATACAACGGCTCACCCCCTACATACACACATTCCTCAAATATGGGAATCCATAATCGCTACTCGATCAAAGTACTCGGTTGGGAGGAGGCGATGTTACCCCCTACCTCGTTTACTCGTTTTACTTGGAGGTGGCCGAGTATGGTTGCCCTTCCCCCTTAAAAAGAAAGCAAGGACATTAAGCTTCCAAACAATAAATGCTATAGCAATATTAGTTTAGTTGCATCTGGTTAGACATACTTACATTTATTAGGTTTCGCCTTTAAATAAAATTCGGTGAATATGAATAGCCGAACTGTAATTTGATCATTGTTTCTTACCAAAAATATTGAATAAGAGTTGGATTCTCCAAAATTGGTTTTGTTGGCGGAAACATCAGAGTGAGATGAAAACGAGATTGCAAGAGACTTCATAACGACTAAATGTGACAAGTATTTAAAAGGTAAATTTTTCATTTCATTGCTAACGGTTCAAGTACATGATTTGGAAACAAAAGTACAACAAGTAACGTATGACTAATCTAATAAACATAAATTTAAGGTTTGGTGTGTTTCTAGTCCTTCCTACTAGATTCTTTTCAATGCGTCACGTTCACTATCCTGTAATATATAGTAGAATAACATGTCAACACATAAAGTATTGGCGAGCATACAAGATTGTGTGTACTAGCATAAGTATAGAAGAGCTTACCGAAATCCACATGGCAATAACGTATACTAAGACATTGTAACGACTCGCCCAAAAATGTCCTAAAACGCTTCGTAAGTGAAAACCCGGACACCTGAAACCCTAATGTTCATGAATGTAAGGACTCTCAAAATTGTCCTAAAAATACCCGTAAGTAAAAACCCGGACCCCTGAAACCCTAAACCATATTTAAAATCAAGAAAAACATAATTCTGGTTCCCAGGCGGGCCGCGTAAAAGACAAGCCTTGTCTTACGCGGCCCGCGTCAAGACGTGGTTTGACCGGATAAGTGTTCCGGATCCACGTGGTGTCCAACTGTCGAACCTACTCGTGACCAATCAAGCCTATTCATAGACTAGGCGGCCACGCGGGCCGCGTAAGATATGATGGATGGTTTACGCGGGCCGCGACAAGGTCAATTTTCAGCTATAAATAGCTTGTTGCATGCACAGTCCACTGGTGTCGAGATCTTTTCGTAAAAACGAATTCTCATTACTCTAAAGTCGAATTTTCAATTATATTAGCAAGGCGCTGCTCCGATACCGGGTATTAACTCAATCGCTGCTACAATTCAATGTCCGATCGATTAAAACTATCCAATGGATGTTTAAGTGCTGCCCACATTAGGGTTTATGCTTTGTCATTTGTCGTTAATTCGATGGATGTTTAAGTATCGCACTTTGTCATTCGTTGTGAGGGTTTAATCTCGAGAGTTATCGTAAATGCTGTATTAGTTACTAACCTAGTTCGTGTGCATGTTGTTTAAATTTAGGTTAAAAGGCTAATCAGTAGGCTAAGCTCTGCTCATATAAATCTGCAATATGAGTCATTCTCTTTTTATCAACTGTTTTACAATACCTCAAATTATTTTCAAAATGTTATAATTACAGGGAGTAAGTCGTGGTAATCTTAATCAATGGCTAGTGGGGTATTGTGCACATTACTAATTTCTCACGGGGTTAGGCTAATAAGCCCTAACAGAGGTTAGGCAAATAAGCCCTAACAGTGATAATCATCACTACTTGGGTGACAGGACCCAATAGTGGTATGACCATCGTCACCATTGTGACACGGCCCCATATAACAATAAGATAGAATCTATTGTAATCGCTCTTATGCTGTAATTTATAACTGTGTCATTTTCTCAAATTGAGTAACTCGCCAGCATTTCCCCGCTGATAAAATATTTTTAAAAACATGTTTCAGGCGACCTGCTGTAAATCAAGGAAAACGTGCTACGGAGCACTATCAAGCTTGAAGAGGTGGCTCGGTTAAAATTAAATAAACATGTTTTAAATAAATCAGGGAATTTCCTAGTTAAATTCCTCTATTGTAAATTACGGGGTTTATCTCCAATTTATGAAATAAAATAATTGGGCATTTGAGTTTTAAAAGATCCTGTTGAAAATCTTCCGCTGTCGCATCATTGATACCACGGGTTCCTGTCCCGCGGCTCTTGACCGGGTCAAACCGGGGCTGGGGCCGTGACAGGAAAAGGTGGTATCAGAGCCACATTAATCAAGCCACTGATTTAAGCCTATTAAGTATTAAAATACTTAATTTTCTTGGTTTTCATTTTTGTGATTATGTGTTTATTAATTAACTATTTGTTAGTTACAGTATGGGTAAACAAAAGCTTTCAAACATCTATCTTAAATTAGATAGGTCATCAAAAGAGAAGGGAAGTGCATCCCAAACAAATTCCTCAAAATACCCAACAGATATTGATGAAGGAATATTTGTTCGAAAGGCACAATATGAGGAACCACTTTCTCCTAATAAAAGAAGTTTGATTATTAGGAAAAGTCAGGAGAAAATAAAGAAATCACAACCAAAAGAAAAGAGAGTTAATCAGAAAACCCAAGAACTAGGCAATAACCCACCATGGGAAGACAAGTTAGATGAAAAATGGGCGGATCTCTATAGGCTAGCCACTGTAGCAGTAAATGCAAATCTTTAAATATACCCGACTCAAGTTCTAGCACCCTTATCACCTACAAGCCAGAAACTTTACCCAGTAAATAAATAAGTTTACAGTAAACCTAGTGTGTTTTAATTTTCAGTTATCCTTTGTATTAAATTAGCCACACGGTATGAAATAATATTTAAAGGTTATCTATGAAATTTTATTATAAAATTTTAACTTAGCATTTTTGTGTGTATTTTTGCATATATGCTAAACAACATGAATGAGTTATCTGAAGCCCTTCAGAATCTCAATCTCTATCCGGTAAAAATTGAAGTTTCCAGGGATTTTACTGGTTATATACCCGATATAGAAGAACCTATGGAATTCAACGCTCCACCTCCGGAGAAACCCAAGCCTAAGAAAAGGAGAAGATTTGTAGGATGGAGGCGTGTGCGCAGGAGGAAACCCGCAACTAGAAAGATTCCCAAAATAGAAAATCCCATAGACAAAGGAAAGAGTATTGAAATCGGGGAAGGTTCTAGGCAGATAGAAATGGAGATTGGGGAAGGTTCTAGGCAAACAAAAATGGAAATTGGGGAAAGCTCTAGGCAAATTGAGGAGTTGCCATTTCAGGAGGAATTGGATCGCACATTGGCGAGCTGTGATATCGTCAGGCCTATCAATAATAATAACCTCTACCCTTATCTTGCTGAAAATCAACTTCCAATAAACTTGGAACCAGCAATCCCAGAACCTATAATCCACACCCAACCTCTAGGAATGGATGAGTGGTGTACTAATGACTGGCAGTTTCAAAACATGCTCAACAATCCATATACCTTTCTCCCTCAGTTCGACCCGGAACCGATACCAAACCCACCGATGAGCAATGAAAATTTAGCCAAACTTCGCCACTTTGGCGAGGAGTTGGTGGATGCAGGAAATAGGATTCGGGAGGTAGGAGAACAGATCTCCTGGAAGTACGACGAAAGGGAACGTCGCTACTGAAGTACCAACTGACGAGGGATAGTGGGGTTGTGAAACTGTGATTGTGTAAACATAATAATAATAAAAGATAATCTTGTAAAATAACTACAAATAAACTTTGTAAGATAATGGTGTGTATTGACGCATATTATAATATCTAAAAATGGGAATCGAGAAATCGATAATTTTGGCTATCCATGTGTTATGAAATGTGTATGATTGTTTTGTGTATAATTGTTATTTACTCTATACTAATAAATTATATATATTAATTATCAGATGGAAAATGCTAATAATGAACCAGTTAACGAGGTTAATCAATCTGAGCAACATCCAGAGGATCAATTTATGACTAGGCAAGATATAGAAAATATTGTTGCTCAAGGAATAGCCAATGCTATTCTAGCAATCCTTGCTGCTGCTCAAAAACCTGTTGAACCTCAACAAATCATTCCTAGCAAACGTACTTCTGAAGATAACTTCAGTAATAGCGTAAACGAAGGCAGAAATCATACTAATCACGATAATGATCCACGGCAAGCTCCACTCCTCAAGAAAATGAAAGTTGTAACGCCTGGTTGCACTTACAAAGAATTTCTTGCCTATAAACCAGCTGAGTTTGCAGGTAACGAAGGGGCGACTGCAGCACTGCGTTGGTTAGAGAAAACCGAGGCAGTAATTTCCATAAGTAAATGTGTTGGAGAAGACCAGGTCATGTATGCGTCGAATCTTTTTAAAGAAGGGGCGCTAGAATGGTGGAACACGGTGTTACAAGCAAAAGGAAGGAGGATGGCATATGCTATGAACTGGGAAGAATTTAAGAGTCTTGCAGAAAGAAAATTCTGTCCCGAGTATGAAAAGGAACAAATGACAAATAAGTTCCTGACACATCGGATGGTGGATGTGAACTGTCGAGGGTACACTTCGACATTCTTCGAATATGCGAGAGTAGTACCAACCCTGGCTTCGCCAGAACCAGTACTTATTTCCCGCTATATTTGGGGATTGATTGGTGAAATCCGTAATATCGTCAAGGCTGCAAAACCCCGCACGATTGATGATGCGGTGGATTTAGCCAATACTCTGACTGACGAACTAGTACGGACGCGAGAAGAAAATAGAAAGAAGGAAGTAGCCCAAAAGATTACCCAAGGATTTCGTATGGGTAACCGTAACAATTTCAAGCGAAGGGGAACCGGACAATCTTCCACTGGTCCATTTTGCAATTCTTGCAAAAGGAAGCATTTTGGAAGATGCAAAGTATATTGCAATTTTTGCAAAATTCCAGGGCATCAAGAAGAAGAATGCAGGAGGAAGAAATTCACAGTCTGCTACAACTGTGGAGAAGCTGGACATCTTAAGCCAGACTGCCCAAAACTAAATAAACCAGCTGACAATAAAGCTAAACCTGCAGAAGGAGCAAAAAGGAATGTAAGAGCCTTCCAGTTGACAACTCAGGAAGCCGAACTGATTCCTAATGTGATAGCTGGTACGTTCCTAGTTCACAATGTATATGCAAAAGTATTATTTGAATCTGGTGCAAACCAAAGTTTTATAAATACTTCATTCTGCCAAGAACTTAATTTACCTTTAACTCAACTTAGACAAATCTTTACAGTTGAAACGGCAGACGAAAATTCTGTCAAAATAAATAATGTTGTGCGAGAAGGAAAGATAGAACTGTTAGGCTATAAATTTTCTGCAAACCTATTACCTATGAAATTAGCCGAATTCGATATTGTGTTAGGAATGGATTGGTTAGTAACCAACCATGCTCGAATCCTTTGTGATAAGAACTCTATAGAAATTCGTGCACCCACTGGAGAAGTAATCATGATTACAGGAGATAAGCCACGTAAACCCATGAAGTTCATTTCAGTAATGAAAGTTGCTAGTTATGAACGAAAGCAAGGAATAGTATATATGATTTACGTAATCATTAGTACTAAGGATAAAGAACTTAAGGAGATTCCTATAGTCTCAGAATACCCAGATGTATTCCCAGAAGAACTCCCGGGATTACCACCCGACAGGGAAGTAGAATTTAGAATTCATCTAATTCCTGGAACTACGCCGATAGCTAAAACACCTTATCGGTTAGCACCCACCGAAATGCTAGAATTGAAAAAGCAATTAGATGAATTACTAAGTAAAGGTTTCATACAACCGAGTTCATCCCCTTGGGGAACACCCGTGTTGTTTGTAAAGAAGAAGGATGGTTCGATGAGAATGTGTATTGATTATAGAGAATTGAATAAGGTTACAATTAAGAATCGATACCCATTACCTAGGATTGATGATCTTTTTGATCAACTTCAAGGAGCTAGATATTTTTCTAAGATCGACTTGCGCTCCGGATATCATCAGTTGAAGGTACAAGAAGAAGACATACCTAAAACTGCTTTCAGAACTAGGTATGGTCATTACGAGTTTACAGTCATGCCCTTCGGACTAACGAATGCACCTGCTGCATTCATGGACATGATGAATAGAATATGTAAACCGTATTTGGATAAATTTGTAATTGTCTTTATCGACGATATACTTATTTATTCCAAAAGTTAGGACGAGCATTGTGAGCACCTGCATGCACTCTTAACTTTGTTAAGAAAAGAAAAACTTTACGCCAAATTCTCGAAGTGTGAATTTTGGCTGCAAGAAGTGCAATTCCTAGGACACATGGTGAATCACGAAGGTATTCATGTTGATCCTGCTAAGATAGAGGCAATTACCAAATGGAAGGTTCCGCAATCCGCAATGGAAATTAGAAGTTTTATAGGTTTAGCCGGATATTATAGATGGTTTATTAAGGATTTTTCCAAGATAGCAGTACCATTAACTAAGCTAACCTGTAAAGCAGTCAAGTTTGAATGGGGACCTAAGCAAGAAGAAGCTTTTAATATTTTAAAGCAAAAGTTAACCAATGCCCCAATCCTAGCCTTGCGAGAAGGAACTGAAGATTTTGAAGTTTACTGTGATGCTTCAAAACTAGGATTTGGATGTGTGCTAATGCAACGCAAGAAGGTAATTGCGTATGCTTCAAGGCAATTGAAAAAGCACGAAGAAAACTATACGACTCATGACTTAGAATTAGGAGCCATATTTTTTGCCCTTAAGATTTGGAGACATTATCTGTACGGAAGTAAATTTACTGTCTATACAGATCATAAGAGTTTAAGATATATATTTGGGCAAAAAGAATTAAACATGAGGCAAAGAAGATGGATGGAAATCCTAAGTGATTATGATTGTAATATTCAATATCACGAAGGAAAGGCAAATGTAGTTGCAGATGCCTTAAGTCGTAAGTACCATGAGAAACAACGATGGGTTCGTGCTCTCAGATTAAATCTACAGTTAGATTTAATGGAACAACTTAAGAATGTTCAAGAAACAGCAATCAAGGATGATGCTGAAGGAATGAAAGGACGAATAAAAGAATTAGAACAAGGAGCTGATGGAATTTGGAGATTCCACAAAATAAGGATTTGGGTACCTAAGCAGGGAGAATTAAGAAATAAGATTTTAGAAGAAGCCCATAAATCTAGGTATACCATGCACCCTGGAAACAATAAAATGTACCAAGATTTAAGAAATAACTTTTGGTGGATAGGAATGAAAAAGGACATAGCTCGATATGTTTCTAAGTGTCTTACTTGTTCACAAGTTAAGGCAGAACACCAGAAACCTTCAGGTCTACTACAACAATTAGAAATGCCTGTATGGAAATGGGAACTCATAACAATGGATTTTGTTACTAAGTTGCCTAAAACCAGAAAAGGTAATGACGCGATTTGGGTAATTGTGGATCGATTAACCAAATCAGCTCACTTTCTACCTATGAAAGAAACTTTTAGCATGGAAAGGTTGGCAAAGTTGTATGTAGATGAAGTAGTATCCTTACATGGAGTTTCACTCTCCATTGTTTCGGATAGGGATAGTCGTTTTACTTCCCATTTCTGGAAAAGTTTCCAAGAAGCAATGGGAACCCGACTGAATTTAAGCACGGCATATCATCCTCAAACAGACGGACAAAGTGAAAGGACGATCCAAACTCTGGAAGACATGCTTAGGGCATGTGTGATAGATTTTGGGGGAAATTGGGACAACCATTTACCCTTAATCGAATTCTCCTATAACAATAGTTATCATTCAAGCATTGAAGCTGCCCCATTTGAAGCACTGTATGGATGAAAGTGCAGAACTCTAGTTTGTTGGGCAAAAATAGGAGAGAGTCAATTATCAGGTCCCGAGATAGTGCAAGAAACTACTGACAAAATCACACAGATCAAGGAAAGATTAAAGACTGCTCGAGATCGTCAAAAGAGTTATGCAGACAATAGACGAAAGCCACTCGAGTTTCAAATTGGAGACAAAGTACTATTAAAAGTTTCACCTTGGAAAGGAGTATTTCGATTTGGTAAGAAAGGAAAGCTAAGTCCAAGATACGTAGGACCATTCTCAGTGATCCAACGTATAGGACCAGTTGCTTATCGCTTACAACTACCAGAGGAGTTAGCTGGAGTACATGATGTATTACATGTATCCAACCTCAAGAAATGCCTATCAGACGAATCTTTGGTAGTACCTCTCCAAGATATAGAGGTAAATGAGAAATTAAAATTTGTTGAGAAACCTCTTCAAATTGAAGATTGAAAGATCAAATTTCTCAAACATAAAAGATTGGTGCTAGTTAAAGTCAAGTGGGATTCAAAGAGAGGACCTGAATACACTTGGAAGCTGGAATCGGAGATGAAACGAAAGTATCCTCACTTATTCCAATGAATCTCGAGGACGAGATTTTAAATAAGGTGGGGAGGATGTAAGGACTCTCAAAATTGTCCTAAAAATACTCGTAAGTAAAAACCCGGACCGCTGAAACCCTAAACCATATTTAAAATCAAGAAAAACAGAATTCTGGTTCTCAGGCGGGCCGCGTAAAAGACAAGCCTTGTCTTACGCGGGCCGCGTTAAGACGTGGTTTAACCGGATAAGTGTTCCGGATCCACGTGGTGTCCAACTGTCGAACCTACTCGTGACCAATCAAGCCTATTCGTAGACTAGGCGGCCACGCGGGCCGCATAAGATATGATGGATGGTTTACGCGGGCCGCGACAAGGTCAATTTTCAGCTATAAATAGCATGTTGCATGCACAGTCCACTGGTGTCGAGATCTTTTCGTAAAAACGAATTCTAATTACTCTAAAGTCGAATTTTCAGTTATATTAGCAAGGCGCTGCTCTGATACCGGGTATTAACTCAATCGCTGCTACGATTCAATGTCCGATCGATTAAAACTATCCAATGGATGTTTAAGTGCTGCCCACATTAGGGTTTATGCTTTGTCATTTGTCGTTAATTTGATGGATGTTTAAGTATTGCACTTTGTCATTCGTTGTGAGGGTTTAATCTCGTGAGTTATCGTAAATGATGTATTAGTTACTAACCTAGTTCGTGTGCATGTTGTTTAAATTTAGGTTAAAAGGCTAATCAGTAGGCTAAGCTCTGCTCATATAAATCTGCAATGTGAGTCATTCTCTTTTTATCAACTGTTTTACAATACCTCAAATTATTTTCAAAATGTTATAATTACAAGGAGTAAGTCGTGGTAATCTTAATCAATGGCTAGTGGGGTATTGTGCACATTACTAATTTCTCACGGGGTTAGGCTAATAAGCCCTAACAGAGGTTAGGCAAATAAGCCCTAACAGTGATAATCATCATTACTTGGGTGACAGGACCCAATAGTGGTATGACCATCGTCACCATTGTGACACGGCGCCATATAACAATAAGATAGAATCCATTGTAATCGCTCTTATGCTGTAATTTATAACTGTGTCATTTTCTCAAATTGAGTGACTCGCCAGCATTTCCCCACTGATAAAATATTTTTAAAAACATGTTTCAGGCGACCTGCTGTAAATCAAGGAAAACGTGCTACGGAGCACTATCAAGCTTGAAGAGGTGGCTCGGTTAAAATTAAATAAACATGTTTTAAATAAATCAGGGAATTTCCTAGTTAAATCCCTCTATTGTAAATTACGGGGTTTATCTCCAATTTATGAAATAAAATAATTGGGCATTTGAGTTTTAAAAGATCCTGTTGAAAATCTTCCGCTGTCGCATCATTGATACCACAGGTTCCTGTCCCGCGGCTCTTGACCGGGTCAAACCGGGGCTGGGGCCGTGATAATGAAAAACCAAGAAATTAAAGTAAATTTCTGTTGACAGTAAATTCTATTTCATTCGAGCTTGTTGATTCTGAGTCTTCCTCAGTTGACAATCAAAGTAAATTTCTGTTGACAGTAAATTCTATTGTTTCTAAAAATCATTCACAACTTGTAAACATTCACTTGAACCTAATCACCTTAGAAACTATATCATTTCATCTCATTCATTTGACATCAACTTCTTGAACTAATTCAGTTGAACCATTGAGCCCTAATTATTGTAAAACACGTATTCATCTTAAAACTGTTCTTATTGACTAAGACATGACATAACTCTAAAAGAGATATCGTAGCCCAAATCTCGAGGACGAGATTTAAAACAAGGTGGGGAGGATGTAACGACTCGCCCAAAAATGTCCTAAAACGCTCCGTAAGTGAAAACCCGGACACCTGAAACCCTAATGTTCATGAAAAACCAAGAAATTAAGAAATTTGGATTTCACGCGGGCCGCGTAAGACATAAGGGTAGTCTACGCGGGCCGCGACAGATCGAAAATCACCGGATAAGCATGAAGGCCATGTGGCATGACACGCGTCGACCAGACGCCTACGCGGGCCGCGTAGGTGTTCCTTCGAGTTTACGCGACGCGCCCCAGTTTCAGTCTATAAATAGAGGACGAGAGTTTCATTTCGAATCGTTCAATTCTTTTCTTTCTCTTGTTCTCTTGTTCTGTCATTCTAATGTCAGAACTTCTAAATCCCGAAACTCTGCCTGTATTAGGGTAATAACTCTAATCACTGGTACGATACTTTATCGGATCGATTAAAACCGATCCAATGGATGTTTAAGTGCTGCCAATATTTGGCTATACTTTGTCATTCGTTGTGAGGGTTTCGATCTCGTGATTATCGTTAAAGTTGAATTAAGTTAACACACTAATACGAGTTCCATTGTATCTAGAAATTAGAACTCGTAATCAGGGAGCTGCTAGAATACTTAGCAACTAAGTAAACTTAATAGTTAAGTAAACTTAGTAGTTAAATAAACTTATTAAACTTACTAATTATGTACACTTAGTTGTTAAGGAAACTCAGCAGTTAAGCTAATTGAGTAGATTAATTAATCTGCTAATTAAGTTAAGTAATCGACTAAGCAAATTATAAGAGTTAAGATAAATTAATTAGTTAAGTAATTAATTAATTAATTAAGAAAGATTAATTAAGTTAAGTAAGATTAATTAATCAGTTAAGCAAGATTAATTAAGTTAAGTAAGATTAATTAATCAGTTAAGCAAGATTAATTAAGTTAAGTAAGATTAATTAATCAAGATTAGTTAACTAAGTAACTTAAATAGATATATATGAGGAAGGTGCAAAAGGATATATATGGAGGCAGGAAGCTTCCTAGAAAATGTATAGGTAACTTCCTAGGAAAGTATATAGGAAACTTCTTGGAAATTTCATAATTCCTACCTATAAATAAGAGCCTAGGATTTCATTTTTCTTTGCTCATTCCTTCTATTATTCTCTCTATACGTCGGTGTTCCAACCAATAATCACCGAGGCGATATTCTGTCCGATCGATTCGGGAACCAACTAACGAATGCCAAAGTGCTGTACTTTGTGAATTTCGTTAAACGAATGCCAAAGTGTTGTCGGAATAAGACTATACTTTGTGAATTTTGTTAAGGTTCTGATCTCGTGACCATCGTTAGGTTTGATATGGTTTTACACAAATACGTATTCCATCCTGTTAAACTATATGTTTAACTATCAGAATACTCCCAACTATACACTTACAATCAAACAAGCTGTTTAATCATCAGAAGGTTCAGAATACTAAAGTATATGCTTAATTATCAGAAGGAGTAGAATCAAGAAGCTTGTTAAATCAATATTGCATGCTTATAATGTGAGTCATTCTCTTTTTATCAAACAATGTTTTACAATACTCAAAGTATTTTCAAGAGTTATAATTACAGGGATTAAGCCTTGGTTATCTTGAATCACTGGCAAGTGGGGTATTGTGCACATTACTAATTTCTCACGGTTAGGTTCACCAACCTAACAGTGATAATCATCACTACTTGGGTGAAAGGACCCAATAGTGGTATGACCATCGTCACCAGGGTGTGACACAACGCCAGATAAAAATAAGATAGAAGCCATTGTAATCGCTCTTATGCTGTAATTTATAACAATGTGTCATTTTGTATAAAAATGAATGAACTCACCAGTATTTCCTGCTGACCAAATCTTTTTAAAACGCGTTTCAGGTAATTACAGTAGATTGAAAAAGAATGATGATACGGCACCGAAAGGCTTAAAGAAGTGGCTTAATTTATCAATTAAATTAAATTAAGAAAACCAGGTTTCATATATTCGGATTTATCCCTTATTAAAGCTACCTTTGTAAAACTTGGGTTTTATCCCATCTATTTAATAAATAAAATTCGGTGTTTTCTAAAAACTATGATATTCTTCCTAACTCACGGTCCTGATGAACATTTCCGCTGCAATGTTTTTTTTTTAATAACCACCGGTACCACTTGAGTGTTCGCGGCTTCTGTCTAGGGTGTGGTCGGGGGTCGTGACAGAAGGCGGTATCAGAGCCACTTGTTTAAACAATTAGGTGTTGTAATAATACCTAAGTTTAAACGAAGAGTTAGGATCTTGATATTATCTGGTAGCACCCAGGATAGTATTTAGACTTGAACTTAAAAAATATGCCTTAATATAAACTTCAAGATGAGCTAATTACTTTTATAAGTATAATATGACAGATATCGGTATGACGTAAGAATAATGACCAGAACATTACAAGCACGATAAATAAGCAATAACACTTAATTGCTTTTAATTGCTTGCTTATTGATACTACTTGGTCTAGAATAAAGATATGTTATGTGAATACAAATTTCCTTGATTCTGGATGAAAGCCTTAATAAAAGAGGCACTTTTAAAATCTCGATTGAAAAGATACTATTTATGGGAAATATAATAATTACCTCTTCGGCGAGAACCGGGTAAGATGAGGTTACCTCTCCGGCAAGAACCGGGTAAGAAGGAGTATAATATGTCAAACAAGTGACAAAATTCCCTAAATAGTACCATGACCTGATGTCTGACTTGTTTTTGGAAAAATCAAACTGTTAAATACACTGACCTTATGAATGGTATGTATGATTATATAGATATGTATATCTATAAGGAAATCCAAAAGCCATAACGATTGACAATTTAAAATAAATCACAGACATAATAATTCTAGATTTCTTTATCAGGAATCTCTTGCATATATCTATAATTCCGATATCAAACATTATTTCGTTTGATCATCTGCCTCGTAACTCGTGCGACAATATAAACAATGGAAACCCTTTAAGTTGAGACGCCATCGAAAGTATAAGAATTTCCAATGTGTTACCATAGACTATTAACGTAAGTAAGAAGCATGTAAAGTTGTGCTAGTACACAAGAAAACACATGAAACTTAAATTATACGTCCACAGTTGTCGAAGTATATCACACACGACTTTCAAGGTAAGACTTTTGTAAAATATGATTGGGCACGACGACACCAATGCTAATCCCGTCAGTGGAAGAACTACTAATCAAAAAGCAACACTTGGCCACGTGATCCTACAAACGACATGAATCTCGCTGAGGTACGATAGAACAAGATTTCACAACAATCGGTGCATAGTCTAATCGGACTCATAAATTACTGGCGCTGCAAAAGGAGTCACATACCTTTGCAATTCCCCTATTTCATTTTATTCGGCATTCCATGATAATGTCACTTAACAACGGTTATCACACGAAATTCCAGATAAAATTCTTAAATTTCTTTTGTTAAAATTCTGACCTCTGCATATAGTAAATAGACTTTTGCATTTCTACTTTCCCTAATGGTCATCATAAGGATTTCTTTCATAGTCACGAATATTTCTTTGTTTCATTTCTTAGTAAATCCACACATGCCCTGTTTGCGGTGCATGTGGTTAGTTTAATTTATGAAGACTATAGGAGGGCTTCATTCCAATTTGTTGTTTTATCAAAGTTCAAATCTCGTTTTGCTATACTTGATCGTTGCATTTGTAAACCGCATTTTTGCAAAACAATAACTCTTTGATATTGAGTCGATGAATTTCTTGAAAAACTCGATTTTCTTTTGAATAGTATACATGGTTTTGTTGTGACCATGTCAGAACTTTCTTATTGATACATGAACTCGTTAAACCAAATTCCATTGTTTGAACTTGCTCGTATTACGTACTCCATTCAAGGTCCCATATGATGGATTGAAGCTATCATATTCAAAATAGTCCTAACAAGCACTTCATTTGTTTTAAACCATAACAGGCTTGTTTGGTCTTCGACTTCATTGAATCATTTCTTTGATCACGGTCACCTTGAGGTGACGTTCTCACAAATTTGAAGCTTGCGCTAATGTCGTTTGCACATATCATGTATGGAGTTAATTATTTATTTATATTGAATCCGCTTTGCTGATTATCCTATAAAATCAATCTTAACACAATCGTGTGCTAAGATAATAGTACACAAATTCATGACATATTTCAGTGTATCTCTTAAACAGTTCTTACAACAGCAATCGAGCATTTCGTGATCTTTATTGCTTTATCATCTTTGATCGAAAAACATTATTAAATTGTTTCAGTTTCAATCAAAAATCCTACTAGATCTGTTTGAAACAAACATTCGAATTTACTTCATTGAACTTTCATTTGATTTTAAACATGGTGAACTCATTCGGTCACCACTATTATTACTTCGATCACTACAACTCCTTGTGGCGTTGATATAAACTTGTAGCTTGACTAATCATAAACCATGTATGTCTTTCAATTGACTTATCATTTAAATAGTCTTGATACAATTATGTATTAAGACAATAATACACTAAACTCTGTTGTATTTCGATGTAGCTTTGCTATTCAATAAATGTCAACACATTGATTTTTCTCATATCATAATTCGATAGCTGACAAATCATTTTCGTACTTCTATTTCATTCGAGCTTGTTGATTCTGAGTCTTCCTCAGTTGACAATCAAAGTAAATTTCTGTTGACAGTAAATTCTATTGTTTCTAAAAATCATTCACAACTTGTAAACATTCACTTGAACCTAATCACCTTAGAAACTATATCATTTCATCTCATTCATTTGACATCAACTTCTTGAACTAATTCAATTGAACCATTGAGCCCTAATTATTGTAAAACACGTATTCATCTTAAAACTGTTCTTATTGACTAAGACATGACATAACTCTAAAAGAGATATCGTAGCCCAAATCTCGAGGACGAGATTTAAAACAAGGTGGGGAGGATGTAACGATTCGCCCAAAAATGTCCTAAAACGCTCCGTAAGTGAAAACCCGGACACCTGAAACCCTAATGTTCATGAAAAACCAAGAAATTAAGAAATTTGGATTTCACGCGGGCCGCGTAAGACATAAGGGTAGTCTACGCGGGCTGCGACAGATCGAAAATCACCGGATAAGCATGAAGGCCACGTGGCATGACACGCGTCGACCAGACGCCTACGCGGGCCGTGTAGGTGTTTCTTCGAGTTTACGCGGGCCGCGACGCGCCCCAGTTTCAGTCTATAAATGGAGGACGATAGTTTCATTTCGAATCGTTCAATTCTTTTCTTTCTCTTGTTCTCTTGTTCTGTCATTATAATGTCAGAACTTCTAAATCCCGAAACTCTGCCTGTATTAGGGTAATAACTCTAATCACTGGTATGATACTTTATCGGATCGATTAAAACCGATCCAATGGATGTTTAAGTGCTGCCAATATTTGGCTATACTTTGTCATTCGTTGTGAGGGTTTCGATATCGTGATTATCGTTAAAGTTGAATTAAGTTAACACACTAATACGAGTTCCATTGTATCTAGAAATTAGAACTCGTAATCAGGGAGCTGCTAGAATACTTAGCAACTAAGTAAACTTAATAGTTAAGTAAACTTAGTAGTTAAATAAACTTATTAAACTTACTAATTACGTACACTTAGTTGTTAAGGAAACTCAGCAGTTAAGCTAATTGAGTAGATTAATTAATCTGCTAATTAAGTTAAGTAATCGACTAAGAAAATTATAAGAGTTAAGATAAATTAATTAGTTAAGTAATTAATTAATTAATTAAGAAAGATTAATTAAGATTAATTAAGTTAAGTAAGATTAATTAACCAGTTAAGCAAGATTAATTAAGTTAAGTAAGATTAATTAATCAGTTAAGTAAGATTAATTAAGTTAAGTAAGATTAATTAATCAAGATTAGTTAACTAAGTAACTTAAATAGATATATATGAGGAAGGTGCAAGGAAGGTGCAAAAGGATATATATGGAGGCAGGAAGCTTCCTAGAAAATGTATAGGTAACTTCCTAGGAAAGTATATAGGAAACTTCCTGAAAATTTCATAATTCCTACCTATAAATAAGAGCCTAGGATTTCATTTTTCTTTGCTTATTCCTTCTATTATTCGCTCTATACGTCGGTGTTCTAACCAATAATCACCGAGGCGATATTCTGTCCGATCGATTCGGGAACCAACTAACGAATGCCAAAGTGCTGTACTTTGTGAATTTCGTTAAACGAATGCCAAAGTGTTGTCTGAATAAGACTATACTTTGTGAATTTTGTTAAGGTTCTGATCTCGTGACCATCGTTAGGTTTGATATGGTTTTACACAAATACGTATTCCATCCTGTTAAACTATATGTTTAACTATCAGAATACTCCCAACTATACACTTACAATCAAACAAGCTGTTTAATCATCAGAAGGTTCAGAATACTAAAGTATATGCTTAATTATCAGAAGGAGTAGAATCAAGAATCTTGTTAAATCAATATTGCATGCTTATAATGTGAGTCATTCTCTTTTTATCAAACAATGTTTTACAATACTCAAAGTATTTTCAAGAGTTATAATTACAGGGATTAAGTCTTGGTTATCTTGAATCACTGGCAAGTGGGGTATTGTGCACATTACTAATTTCTCACGGTTAGGTTCACCAACCTAACAGTGATAATCATCACTACTTGGGTGAAAGGACCCAATAGTGGTATGACCATCGTCACCAGGGTGTGACACGACGCCAGATAAAAATAAGATAGAAGCCATTGTAATCGCTCTTATGCTGTAATTTATAACAATGTGTCATTTTGTATAAAAATGAATGAACTCACCAGTATTTCCTGCTGACCAAATCTTTTTAAAACGCGTTTCAGGTAATTACAGTAGATTGAAAAAGAATGATGATACGGCACCGAAAGGCTTAAAGAAGTGGCTTATTTTATCAATTAAATTAAATTAAGAAAACCTGGTTTCATATATTCGGATTTATCCCTTATTAAAGCTACCTTTGTAAAACTTGGGTTTTATCCCACTATTTAATAAATAAAATTCGGTGTTTTCTAAAAACTATGATATTCTTCCTAACTCACGGTCCTGATGAACATTTCCGCTGCAATGTTTTTTTAATAACCACCGGTACCACTTGACTGTTCACGGCTTCCGTCCAAGGTGTGGTCGGGGGTCGTGACAGGCATAGCATAACATAATCTAGCATGCATCACATACTTGTCAACCCAAAACTTCCTGCTGGCGTAATCTTGTCGTAGCAACAACAAGACCGTTTTGTTTTACTTAACATGACCTCAAGAATACGTGCGGTGCGTTACTCCTATAGCGCTATACATGTTAAGGGAGGCTTGTACGAAGTTAATAAAATTATTGTGCAAGTAAAGTTTCTAGCATGCATGTATTTCTAAATGTAATCATATAAAGCATGTATGTTGGATTTGATTGTATGAATAACGTATTTGCGTATAAGTGTTGGTGTGAGTTTTTGTATGATATATATATATATATATATATTGCACCCAGAAGTAATAAAACGAAAAAGGGGTTATGTATACTCACGGTTTTGCTATGCTTTCCGGTTAACCGAGAGTTAACGAGTTGTTGAGTTTGGAACACCGGAGTTACCCTATATTGTGGAAATGAAGGTGTATGAGTATTCGGATTTAGTGGGATTTTGAATTTGTAATAAAGTATATAAAGTATATGTACACGGAATTATATCTCGTCTAAATACTCGTTTGGATAGTAAGATTTTATGTGTTTTCATGGGTCCTAACTTGCCCATTAGAATCACAAACGAGGAGTTTAGAACAAAGATAACATAACCTAAATTCATAACATCTAACCATAAACCGGTTAGTATCATAGATTCGCCTAAATATATATTTTATATTATATAGTATAGTCCATAATGTAATATCATATAAATTATGTAAGTCAAGCATGGAGGTAGGATGATTAGCATCCATTAAACCTCATTGTATGAATTCA
This sequence comes from Helianthus tuberosus, assembly GCA_030545235.1. NCBI lineage: Eukaryota > Viridiplantae > Streptophyta > Magnoliopsida > Asterales > Asteraceae > Helianthus > Helianthus tuberosus. The sequence continues at coordinate 201,550,133 of CM060364.1, read as the reverse complement.
CCAAAGCACAAGGTTATCAACATAGTTGATAACCCGGTTGGTTATGAATAATAAGAACATAACTAACTAGTTTGGAAAGTAAGATCAACTTGGGTGTTCCATATCCATCATGGCAAATGTTGGAGGTGCGGCGGAGTTATGTTACTTTGAGTATTGGAAGCTACTTAGATGAACATAAACAAAACAAGCAAGTGAGGTAGTGGAACAAGTTTGGAAAGCCCAAGCTTCCATTATTCACACATTTAGACACATGCAAGACTCACCATATGAACAATGGTGAGCTTGGGCTTATCAAAACATAAAGTTTAGGAGTTTCTTGGTCCTCTAAACTCATGGGAATCAACCCTATTCAACCTCCATAACCATGGGTTTGGTTAGAAGCAAGATGGGTGCATGATTCTTACAAGAAAGTTAAGTTAAGTTTATGAAGAAGTTGTATTATATCAACTTCAAAACAGAAAGTTTGGACCTTAAAATGGTGATGTTCCACCTTAGTTTATCATGGTAAACTTGTGGAAAAAATCCTAGAGGTGTTCCAAACAAGTTTGAAGCTAGAATTCATCAAGAAAAGAAAGAAATGAGAGTTTGAACTCACTTTAGAACGTGAATGTAATCTGCCAAGAACTTGTATATTCAGTATATTAAGAGTGTTTAGAGAGTGATTTGAGAGTTGGAAAAGGGCAAATGACATGATGGAGGCTTGGTTTTATAAAGGTAAAGTAGGGTTTGTGGTTAAATGAGGTTCTATGGTAATTGGGGAAGAAGAAAGGTGGGTGAAAATGGCCAATCCTTGGAGCTGAAACCAATTTCTGCGGATTATGAGGCTTGGCGCCCCGCCACGGTGATAAGGGGAGGCGTCGCGTGACACTGCGCTATGTTTAGCCCATTTAGCTTTGTTTTATTGCAATTTAGCCCCTGAACTTTGGTTTGTTTATCATTTTATGCTAAAACTTCACAATTTAACATGTTTTCAAGTATAGAAAGCGTAGATATGCATAAGTTGCGCATCGTGAAGGCGTGAATGATGTTTCGAATGTATAACAAGTATTAGATTGCAAGTAAACACATAATTAACGATTAATTCCATGTATAACTCGTATGTATAATAGTATGGAATTTCATTATGATCAAAGCCTTGGATTACAAGATTGAGAAAGAAATACGAATACGACAAGATTACAAGTGTCCAAAAATAGAAATATTAATATACTTTCTAATTAAGGAAAATGTGAAAAACGCGGAGCGTTACAGTTTACTAGTTTTACTTAGAGGTGGCCGAGTATGGTCTCCCCCTCCCCCCTTAAAAAGAAAGCAAGGACATTAAGGTTCCAAACAATAAATGCTATAACAATATTAGTTTAGTTACATTTGGCCAGACATTTTTACATTTATTAGGTTTCGCCTTTGAATAAAATTCGGTGAATACAAATAGCCGAACTGTAATTTGATCATTGTTTCTTACCAATAATATTGTATAAGAGTTGGATTCTACCAAATTGGTTTTGTTGATTATATTCGATTTTTTTTGTGTATAGAATGCTTACAAACACACGTTAAGTACTGAAATCAAGCCTCTCTACTTTTAAATTAACACTTATGTGCAGTGTGAGATTTGAATCCTTAACCACATGGTGAAAAATATCTTACCTACACACATTATAATGCAATAAATTATTTGTCTTTTTCGAATCATCCTACTTAGATAATTATTATTAAATTTGAAAACATTACAAACCATATAATTAGTAAGTATGACACATCATTCCAAACTTCAATTTTCATTAGCAACACTAAACAATTCCGAACCACTCCAAACCTCCACCTCATTATCCATATTATCACTTACTTTTCCTTTTATTTAACTATTTATAATCTATATAATTTATTTACTTAGTTATATTATTTATAATTAAGTAAAATATTAATAAATATAGAAAATAAAATTCATAACAATATAATTAATTTATTATTTGTTTTATAAATTTTTTATTTCAATATCTAGTATTTTTATTAAATAATAAAGTCAAATAAAATAGTAAATTTTTTTTTTCAAACGACTACTTTACTACTTTCGAAATGATTGGTTTTATTGGCTATAAACTAAATTCGTATTTCAAGCAACATGTGTACTTATCAACTGATATTTTACTACAAAGATTCATCAAAGAATGGCTAGAAACCTTTGGACCGATGAAGAAAAGATAGCTCTGGTCATCTCTTAGATGGACTTATGTGACAACAAGTGAGTAGCCAGTCAATTAGAGAACCCTTATTTGAAGGATTTCGTCAATGTGTTGGAGAAACCAATTGTAATTCGTACGCCACCTTGTCAAGATTTCATATTTTGTTCAGGGAGGTTCGCATATTTCATGCATTCTTCAACCACGTGATGGCTCGAGGTGACTACATAACAGAGGCACAAGCGATTCTCTGAGCCCGTCAGGAATACGTAAACATATAGAATAAAATATTTTTTCACATGACAGCCTGACAACTAATAAGAAACCATCTAACCCGCTCCCCCTTCAGGTTCTGACTTCGATGGTTCAAGAATTGACAATTAGGTTTAATTATCTGTTTTGTTTATGTTTATTTATGGGGTTTGTTTGAGTTTGATTATCTCGTCTTGTTTACGTTTATGTATCTGGTGTCTTTAGGTTTAATTATGTTGTCTTGTTTAGATTTAAGTATCTAGTGTGTTTAGGTTTAATTGTGTTGTTTGTTTAGGTTTAATTATATGGTTTGTAATGTTTTTAAATTTAATAAATTTGTTTTATATATTTTTTGTTTAATTTTATTTGGTATATTTTTTTATTAAAAAACATAAAAATCTTTCTTTTAATTAACAAGAAAACTTTTATTAAATCATAAACCCTACCATATGTGGCCCACCACAATCCAACGGACTAGTCCGTTGGAGCCAACCACCACACCTCCAAACTACACCACATCATCTCCTACAACACACACGTCGCCGAACCATACGACGTGGGTGCTCTTATTATGTGTTTATATTATAAGACAGAAAAAAACCTACGTTTACATGCTTGTTTTTATTGTGGAAAAGTATGTGTGGTTTTTCATATATATCTTTTTTCAACGCCAACTCCCTTTATATATATAAAGAGCTAGCAAGCGGCTGAAAAACACAAACGAGAAAAACAAAAAACAACAAAAGAGAATTACAAAGTTTGATGATTGTAAAGATAACCTCATCACAACCATCGATGGTAGGTAGAAAACAGTAGTAAAGAAAAGGTCATCATTTGGAGTTAGGATTTATACAGGGGAGAGTTCATTAGGGAACATTAAAAAAGTTGGGAACCGGGGAACGCTTTTTTAAAATTCAACTTAACATGTCAAAAATCAACTTTTTCTAAAAAAATTTTAACGCTTTTCCTTATAAATACATGTAGAAACATTTTTAGTAAAAAAATAAAAAACTAGAAAATATAAAAAAAATGTTTAAAAAACAGTTTAAAAAATATATCTTATAAAATTAACTTAACATGTTAAAATCATTTTTTTAGATTTTTTTTTCAGCGTTTTTCCTTATAAAAATGGGTAGAAACCATTTCAATAAAAAATCATTTTTGTAAAAAAACAATTAAGCCTTTTTTTAACTGTTTTTTTTTTTATATTTTTAGTTTTTGATTTTTTTATTAAAAATGCTTCTAAAAGTATATATAAAGAAAAGCGTCGAAATTTTTTTTTTAAAAATTGATTTTTAACATGTTACGTTAAATTGTTAAGAGTGTTCCCGGTTCCCCACTTTTTTAGTGTTCCCCAATGAACCTCACACTACCATAGTATAGGTTATAAATATAGGGTCAGGATTTAGAGAAAACGGGGGAAAGTGTGAGAACGGTGAGAACGTTTATGGATCGTCAGATCAAAACAATCCATGAACTAGATTGCGCGGTGGCGTTTTCGTAAATAACATCAGCTTTATTATGTGGGACGTGCTTCATTAAGGGTAAAATTGTATTTTACCGCTCAAATTCAAAACACCAACAAATGATAACACGCCATTCAAAAAATAAAACGCCATTAAAAACAAATCGCCAAAAATTAGTGATAAAACGCGTTGGATATTACAGGAAGAGGAAACAACACAGTAATTGAATTTCAGTTATTAACATTTATTAGAAGAAATTCCCTCCTAAATTACGCGCCAAAAACATCATTATATAAACGACGTAAAACGTCGCTTCCATAATCACTTCAATCTATTATTTCTGCAAAAACATCTTTAACCAAAAACGTCAATTTAACCAAAACGCCAACAATGGCAACAATCGTTTGATAGAGATACACTCTGACAATCAGGCGATTCGTCCTGCGTTTTGACAACAGAAGGAGGGTGTATGTTAGGACGATCAAGGCAATTTTGAAGATGGAAGAAGAGGTACAGAGGAGTATCCTATCTCTTGGCATCGCTCTGGATAACGAATGCCATGAAGCACATATGCTTATGAAAGCATTAACAAGGAAATTTGGATCAATCAAAGCAGATGTAAAGCCGTACCCTGTCATGACATCATGGCGTTTTGATGATGAAACAGACAGGGTGACCGTTATATACGACAGCGTAGAGCAGGAAGACTACTGGCTTAAAAACATCATGACAAAGCAGGGGCTTGGTTTCATGGAAGAATTGCATAATGCCACTTGTTTGAACACAGAAATGGACTCAAAATTGGCGTTAATGCAAGACATGTTCAAATGGAGGCTTCAGAATCTTCAGGAACAAGAAGCCGATGAAGGTGAAGGTGATGACATGGATGAAGATCCAGATTAAGACTCCGAGGAAGAGGATGACGCCAGTGATGGTTACTTCTCGGATAAAGTACCTTCTGACGAAGAGTTTTAATTTTTTTTTCTTCTGTGTAATCTTCTTTTTTTTAAGATAATTAAATGATATATTTCTCTATTTATTTGCAAAACGCCAAAAAAATACTATAAAAAGTTATTGCTTACAAAACGCCAGAAATAACAAAAAATATTTTTCCTGCTTAATATTTTATTTTCTCCGTTATTGTATTTTGTCATCTTGGTCTGCATAACGCCATTTAAAAAAAAATGCCAAACTTGGAAGACAGGACGTCTATCACCATAGAAACTGATAAAAAGTTGATCAACACAGTAAATACAAACAGTAACTTAAGAGACGGTTACTTTATTACTATCATTTATTATAATAAAAAATCTCGCCTAAACTACGCGCCAAAAAACTCCTATAAGAGAGGGTCTATACACAATGAATTGATCACACCCAGAAAAACAAAACTCATGTTCTCTAGAAACCACTCACTTTAAAACGGCAAAAAAGATTAGTTAAAATAACCAAAGATGGCAAAGCTTTTACCGAATCGATTCTTCTCTGAGGGGGTTATCTCTATAATCTTTTGCTGAATGAGATGGACAAATATTCAAGAAAAAGAGACTGATGACAGTGATATGTCATCATGTGAGGTGAGGTTTGTTCTTGATGAATATATGCATGGCATGAAGGGACCAACACAAGTGTAAAATGCTATTTTGGACTCCATTATTATAAATAGCATTCAAGCAAGAGTTGATCTTTAATGACATGCCACCAAACGAGAATATCATACCAAAACACAGGATGCCACTAACAAGCTTTGTCTAAAAAGACGGCGTTTATGTCGGAAAGTTGGCATCTAGTTAAGGTATTTGATATTCACCAATTTACAAATATTTTAGTCCCCCATTTTATCCCCATTTTATGCATTTTCGGTCGTAAAACCGTCATTCGGATACTTAATCATGTATACTTTTGTTTACATGCCTAAAACAGCATGCCAGACAAGATGATAGTGAAAACGAGGACTTTCCGGACGAAACGACAAAGCTGCGAACATTCTGTGAAGATTCTGACCTGGGCATTTGGCACCGTCGTACGACTGATGGAACGACATGTGCATATCCGACAACATAGCTCAGCCCGGCGATAAACGAATGTGCAATCCGGAGTGCAAGCCTTTCTCGGCAATGCACGACCCTGCCACTAAACGAACGACCGTGCAACCTCGATGACCAAGCCAGCCCGGAACTGCACCACCAGTGCAGATGCACGTGCAACCCTTAACCGGAGACGCACGATCGTGCCGCCTATGGAACGGTCGTGTGGGATCGAAGACGGTCAAGATAAGATGATGTCATGCGGTATGGTGCACAGTAACTCCAATAATGCATAAAGTGAACGGTCGTGCCAATAAAGTGTATGACCGTGCGAGACCGAAATAATATAAAAAACATGCAGAAACATTCTGCTCGGAACTCTGGAATTTTGGGAGCTTCACAGGCGATTTTACAGGCTCCGGAGGCATTGCTTTTGACCCGGATTCAAGCCACATTGTGCCGTTTAGCTCCATTACTATCCGGATTCTTAATCTAGTGCTTGTTTATAGTTTGGTTTTCTAATCTTTCCATAATTTTGTTAATCTTTCAAGCATTTAGATTAATGTTTATGTATTATTGTAGCCTTTGGGCAAAAACACAACAATCCCTTGCTTAATTGTAACCATTAGTATGTTAACTTTGTTTGTAATGACACTTGGAAGTATTTTCTATGTTAATCTTTGATGATTAGTTTGCAACCTTGTTATTGTTGTTGATTTCTTGATTATAAGTAATTGTGTTGGATGATTAATGTATGGTTAGTTGAGATAATTGAAAGATGAAGCTTAATTAATCATGTATTAGTAGACTTTAAACTTGGTTAACTAGTTTAACTTGGTTAAAATGTGTGCATCATGATACTAGAAATGGTTAATGGTTTAATAAAATGTAATTATTGTTAATCAAGAAAGCTTTCCGTCACGTAAGGACCTTAACGGGTTAAATGGTGTTGTTATGAATTCTTACCATGATTTGTTAACTTAGTTAGTAGTTTATGCCAAAATTGCTATCTTGGTGAATTTATGTGCAAGATTTGTAAAATGAACTCGGTTGTGATTTAATCTAGTTTATGCTTGTCTCGGTGGTTGCATTGTGTTTATCGATGTCGCTTTCCTTGTTTAAGTAAGGTTAGAAAACTCCTAACGGATGACTAACTTATTTTTAAGAGATTTTCATAGACATTTATCAATTGCACGTTAAAGAACAATTTTAGGTGGTTAAAGTGTGTTTATCGTTTTAGCTTTCCGAATGATTGTCATGTTAGGATTCTCGAAAGAGATACTAATTGTCTTGAAAATGAAGAATTGATCGAATGTTTCTAGTGCCAAAACCGACTTAGTTTGCATGCGGTGGTTGTGTATAAAGCAAGGCTACTTATCTATTTTCTTATTTGATATTTACTATGTTTTATTAAGTATTGGTTTATGCTTACTTTAGTTTTTAGAAAGTCACAAAACTAATCTTTCTTCCGTTAATTTAATGATAAAGGTCTAGTATTATTCCTCCGCCCATTTCCTTGGATCGATACTTGGTTCTTACCGATACTTTACTACATATATGACGGGGTATACTTGCCTCTTTCGTGTGTGTTTTGATGTAGAAGTATAAATGACTTTTATAAATTTAAAACCAAATCGTGTGCAATTTCATTATAAAAATATGTGTAGTCGCGCACACGTCAAGTTTTTGGCGCCGTTTCCGGGGATTTGGCGAGCTTTAGGAACGACTCGAGTCATTGTTTTATCGGTGTATATACTTGTTAATATTTGTGAATATTTTCGTGATTATTTATTTGTTTATTTATTTGTTAATATTTCTTGTTTTAATTTGATTTATTCGTTTTCCAAGTCTATTTTTGTACACTTGTAAATTTTTGTCCCGTTTATTTGTTCGATTCCGGATTTATTTATCCATTTATTCTTTGAATTTTCGGCTTTGAAAAATCATTTTTACATTAGCCGATTCGATTATTTTTATTGTTGTAATTTTTATAAAATTTCGGGCCCATTTTCGAATTTTTATAAAATTTTCAGCCCATTAAAATAATTTTCTGTTTCTTTTCAGCAAAAAAAAAAAAAAAACAGCATTATTATATTAATAAATATTCCTTGTGTCAATTTTTCGTTTGCAGGTTAATGTTCTCAACACCCGCTCCCGATCCTGTTGAGCCGTCAGACGAACCCGAGCGTGATCTGAGGAGATGTCTTCGTGTGAGATCTCGTGCGGTTGGGCTGCTACTCGCAGCTGGTGAGCAGGAGCAGGTGGTACCCGCTGAAGCCGAGGGCTCAGGGGCAGCAGGAAACGCAATCATGGCAGACGACGAGCGACCTTTGAATGAATCAAATCAGCCCGGACGGGCAGGCCTGGAGCCGAGTATCATACGACCTACTATAGATGCACCTGTTTTTGAAATTAAATCTAGTATTATTAATATGGTGCAGAATTCAGTGCAGTTCCGAGATCGGTGTGCAGGGATTAGACGTCGTCGGTCACGCACGATCGTGCGAGTCTTCGAACGACCGTGCGGGAGACAGGGGTAGAATGGTCATTTGTCCAATATAAAAACCCCCATCTGCTGCCATTTCTCATAAGTCGCGAAAACCCTATCCACACCAGCCGTTCCAGAGCGATTTTGCCTCAAATCGCACGATTTCTTCGCACGGTTTCTCCCATCTCTTCGCACGGTATGTCCTTTCTTGTCGATTTCCTGTTTCTTCTTTGTCTAGGGTAGATTTGTTTGATTCTTCAAGGCTTTTTAGGGTTCCCTTCATAAACACAAGCGAAACCCTAACCCTTGTTAGAATCGTACGTATCGTGAACAACCGATTGATTCTCTGCCCTCTGTTTGCATAAAAATTTGTTGGTTTTCAAAAAATCTGGCTATTCAGAGCCGGGGTTAGAATCTGCAGAAATTGCGGGTCGCACGGTCGTTCCCCCTATGGCACGTCCGTGCGCTGCCGGCTGTTCACGCTGGTTTGATGTTGGCTCGGTGATGCACGGTGGTGCCGTTGGTCGCACTCCGTGCAGTTAAGACAAACACCAACCACCTATGTTGATATTCGGGCACGCATGACCGTGCGGTTGGAGGCACGCCCGTGCCAAACGCCCAATACAGCGAGACAGAACCTTCATAACTTTGTGTTCTGCTGTTCCAAATTATATTTTTTCTGTTTCTCCTGTTCTTAATATCATTCCTCATTACAAATGGATCATCCCTTCTTGCAGTTCAATGAAAACAACGAGAGAGAGGCTCTTTGTATCCCAAAACGTAACTAGTTACGGAATAGGCGAGGGCAGTTTGGCATCCCCCGGAGGCTAGATTGGGATGTTATGAGCGATCTAAATCAGCGTGAAAGGTTAGAAAATATGCTTACTATTCCGCTTTCGCGTCTAATCTCTATCGACCGACCCATCTATCGTGAGCTAACGATAGAATTCTTCTCCACCTATTCATACGAAAAGCCGAAAGCATATCAAAATCCAAACTTTCGTTACAGAGAGAGGATCACTTTCAGATTGGGGGGACGTTGGCACCATTGGTCGGTGGGTAGATTGGGTCGGAGACTTGGGATATACACAAATGAAGACATGGGTTCAGAGTTCTTCACTGATGAGTTCACCTTCCCGAGTGATGAAGCGCGGGCAGCGTTTTGGGCTCAAAATGCAGTTGGTGGCCCATACGATCCTAGAATGTTAAAAGCTTCACGATTGAGAGACCCTTTGCATCGAGTGATGCATCATATATTCAGCCATACCATCTGCGGGCGTATGGACAGTTTAGGGAACTGCCCAACACTAGATCTGATATTTCTTTATGCGCTGGTTGACGGGGTACACATCAACCTTGCAGCGAGGATGGCGGAATATTTTGTGAAAAGCTCAGGGAGAAAGCCCAACAGTCAGATTCACGGCGGTCAGTATGTGACCGAAATTGCTTACAACTTGGGGTTGATGACTGATGAGGTACTTGAGGGTATTACTTTGGTGACCAATGGTGTATCTGTTGATATTCGGTCGTTGAAGGCGATGGGGTTGATTGCTGAGATGGATCACGGGGATCGATTGAAGGGTTTAAACAACGAGGTCTGGGACCCGTTGCCTCCTGCTGAGGAAGAAGATGAGGATGAGGAAATGGGATAACAGCATGAGCAGCACGAGCAGCATGAGCCACACACACCACCACATTCACCACAGCATCATGGATACCACCAGCACTAGGATTGGCCAGAGGGCATCCCGTCTTACCCTGAGTTTTACCAGTAGTTCCAACAAATGCAGGTTAACCAGGAGCAGCAAAGGATTCATATAGAGCAGATAAGGGCTAGTCAGGACCAGATCAGGGCGAACCAGGACTCTTTGAGCCAGGGGGTGCAAGCTGGGTTCTCATATCTTTTCGGGGGTCTTCATAATGCCTTCCCGAACTACTTCGGGGAGCCCCCACAGTTCCCATACGGGAACCCGCCTGGTTATGGAGATGCAGGCCCATCCTACACGAGAGATGATGCTGGTGACGATGACTAGGAGACGGTGGAGTTGATCGTTGGTGGTTTTATTATTTCAGTACTTTGTTTTTCGGGTGTTCATTTTGGTTGTTATTTCAAACACCCCCGGTTATGTATTCTTTATTTTCAGACACTTTACTTTATTTGTCTTGTCATGTTTGGATTTTAGTACTTCTATTTATGTAAATTATGGTTTTTCTGGTTTATTTGTTTCTGTTCTGTTTTGCTGTACCTTGTGACATACTTGCAGATTTTGGCTATCAAGTCTTGGACCGGAGCACATCACAGATACAACTTTGGAAGTCTCGTTTCATCAGAATCATCATCAGGGGAGTATTATTCTCCTTTATCTCTATATTTCGGGTTTCGCATTGGGGACAATGCGAAGTTCAAGTGTGGGGAGGGGTTTAACTTTGTTGACTTTGTTTGTCCTAAAAAAAATCAGAAAAATCATTCAAAAATATAAGTATTTTGTATATATTTTAGCAAATAAACCGGTTGGTTGTGTTTTAGAAAGCTTCGGACATGATAAAAACTCGACAAGCAAAATAAATTTTGAAAAAGAAAACCGGAAAGCGTGACAAACAAAGAAAAACTTGCATGATAGTTTTCACACTTTTATCCATTCCTTCCGTTATGTGAGCATATTCGAGCCTTAAAATTGTTATATATTTGTTCATTTCGGAGTAGGAGTGAGCCGGATGTCATGTGTAATTTAGAATTTGTCACTAGCATGCTTGTTAAGACCATGAACTTGTGAAATTGTGTAGAAGTGATAGAGGCACTTAGAAAACCCTTTGTGTTATCCCTGTTCTTTGTGTTGTGTTTCCCGTAATATGCCATGTCGAGCCTTCCCGTTTACCTTTGTTTACCCAACATTATCGCCCACTTTGCCAAATTTAGCCTTTTTATGTTTTAAACCTTTTAGTGTTGAAACTCGGTCAAAAGCATCGTTTAACTAGCGCTTGTTATTGTTTATTGTACAAATTCATTAGTTTGAAAAAAAAATAATAAATAAAACACCCTAAAATAGGGTGAAGTCGACAAAAATCGAGCAATTTTGAATGCTTAAATGTTGAAATTTCGTTGATGCGCTAGATATTGCAAAAGTCGCCTTTTTAAGGCGTATGTATGTATAGTTTTATTGTATTGTGCTTGTTAAACATATTACCGAGTTTTAACCATTTCGCCACTTTAAATATCCATTTCCATACCCTTCGCCCAAGCCTAACGTTACACCCCGTAAAGTCCTCTTGATTTATACTTTTTCGCATGTTAGTTGGTGGAGACGAGATCTTATGACAAGCTTATGATATTACACATTTCGTTGACGAGGCATTGAGTGTTTGCACATACACATTTTATGTATGTTTCACAAATAAAACCGAGTGTGTGTGAACATTGTGAGTTGTGTGAAGTTTAGCATGTTAAGTCAATTGAAAGTGAAGTCACGGCTTTTTGGTTATCTACATATATTTGCATATGCTTGTTTGGTTTGATTCATTTGATGTTGTCTTTCGAAAAACCGGCTAACCGTTTGTAGTTGTTTCAATAAATAGTTTGTAAATACTCGTTCTTGTTAGATTTTAGTTTTTATTGCAATTTAGTTTAGCTTACTTGAGGACAAGCAAGGTTCAAGTGTGGGGAGATTTGATATTCACCAATTTACACATATTTTAGTCCCCCATTTTATCCCCATTTGATGCGTTTTCGGCCGTAAAACCGTCATTCGGATACTTAATCATGTATACTTTTGTTTACAGGCCTAAAACAGCATGCCAGACAAGATAGTGAAAACGAGGACTTTTCGGACGAAACGACAAAGCTGCGAACATTCTGTGAAGATTCTGACCTGGGCATTTGGCACGGTCGTGCGACTGATGGAACGACGGTGCATATCCGACAACATAGCTCAGCCCGGCGATGAACGAATGTGCAATCTGGAGTGCAAGCCTTTCTCGGCAATGCACGACCCTGCCACTAAACGAACGACCGTGCAACCTCGATGACCAAGCCAGCCCGGAACTGCACCACCAGTGCAGATGCACGTGCAACCCTTAACCGGAGACGCACGATCGTGCCGCCTATGGAACGGTCATGCGGGATCGAAGACGGTCAAGATAAGATGATGTCATGCGGTATGGTGCACAGTAACTCCAATAATGCATAAAGTGAACAGTCGTGCCAATAAAGTGCACGACTGTGCGAGACCGAAATAATATAAAAACATGCAGAAACATTCTGCTCGGAACTTTGGAATTTTGGGAGCTTCACAGGTGATTTTACAGGCTCCGGAGGCTTTACTTTTGACCCGGATTCAAGCCACATTGTGCCGTTTAGCTCCATTACTATCCGGATTCTTCATCTAGTGCTTGTTTATGGTTTGGTTTTCTAATATTTCCATAATTTTGTTAATCTTTCAAGCATTTAGATTAATGTTTATGTATTATTGTAGCCTTTGGGCAAAAACACAACAATCCCTTGCTTAATTGTAACCATTAGTATGTTAACTTTGTTTGTAATGACACTTGGAAGTATTTTCTATGTTAATCTTTGATGAATAGTTTGCAACCTTGTTATTGTTGTTGATTTCTTGATTATAAGTAATTGTGTTGGATGATTAATGTATGGTTAGTTGAGATAATTGAAAGATGAAGCTTAATTAATCATGTATTAGTAGACTTTAAACTTGGTTAACTAGTTTAGCTTGGTTAAAATGTGTGCATCATGATACTAGAAATGGTTAATGGTTTAATAAAATGTAATTATTGTTAATCAAGAAAGTTTTCCTTCACGTAAGGACCTTAACGGGTTAAATGGTGTTGTTATGAATTCTTGCCATGATTTGTTAACTTAGTTAGTAGTTTAGGCCAAAATTGCTATCTTGGTGAATTTATGTGCAAGATTTGTAAAATGAACTCGGTTGTGATTTAATCTAGTTTATGCTTGTCTCGGTGGTTGCATTGTGTTTATCGATGTCACTTTCCTTGTTTAAGTGAGGTTAGAAAACTCCTAACGGATGACTAACTTATTTTTAAGAGATTTTCATAGACATTTATCAATTGCACGTTAAAGAATTTTAGGTAGTTAAAGTGTGTTTATCGTTTTAGCTTTCCGAATGATTGTCATGTTAGGATTCTCGAAAGAGATACTAATTGTCTTGAAAATGAAGAATTGATCGAATGTTTCTAGTGCCAAAACCGACTTAGTTTGCATGTTGTGGTTGTGTATAAAGCAAGGCTACTTATCTATTTTCTTATTTGATATTTACTATGTTTTATTAAGTATTGGTTTATGCTTACTTTAGTTTTTAGAAAGTCACAAAACTTATCTTTCTTCCGTTAATTTAATGATAAAGGTCTAGTATTATTCCTCCGCCCATTTCCTTGGATCGATACTTGGTTCTTACCGATACTTTACTACATATATGACAGGGTATACTTGCCTCTTTCGTGTGTGTTTTGATGTAGAAGTATAAATCACTTTTATAAATTTAAAACCAAATCGTGTGTAATTTCATTATAAAAATATGTGTAGTCGCGCACACGTCAGTATTCAAAGGTTCAAAACACCAAAACATATTCAAGAAGAAGAGGCTAATAACAGTGAAGATTCGGATGAGAAATTAGATTATCATTTTTATTTTTCATTTTATTTTGTTTTGTTATCAAATTATCTGTTGTTTTGTTATCTAATTCTCTACCAATAAAATACATTATTATATTAAACGCCAAAAACTACAAACACCAAAACGCTAGTAGTATGAAAACTGTGAGAACGGGTGCTGGCAAAGCACCTTGTCAATGTATTAAACGCCAAAAAATTTGACAAAACGTCATAAAAAACATTTGGTCTTATTGTAATCTTATGAAAATATTAATGACTCGTAGTGAATTATTATACAACGCCATAAAACGCCAAAAAAATTGTCTAGAAAACGCTATAACGCCATAAATTATCTATGTGACACAAAAACAATTAATTCAACGCTAAAAAGTTTAATGAATACAATTAACGCCAAAATAATCTTAGACGCCAGAAAATGTAATAGCGTGTTGGGAAAATAAAAGAAGATTGAAAAGACAAAAAATCCCCTCACGCCCTGGTCATATCCCGTGCCACGTGTTAGGCCAGGATGCGTTCTCACCGTTCTCACACTTTTGGTCGTTTTTCTCCTGATCGCGTACCTATAAATATAAACTAAATGTAGTTGCACTACTCGTGCAAAGCGATAAACATAAATATCTTTATAACTCAGTCGTGAACTATACTTGTTTGTATCAATCAAGCGAACCACATGATACTTATATCGATTATTTTAATTTATCCCTCCTCGTATAATTCATGTTGCTAGCGTGCATGTGTTTATGTCACATTTCCTATCATTGTTATAGCACTTAATTATTGATGCGTAAATTAAACCATGATTTATATATACATCACACAAATAAATAAATTAATTTACATATAATCTTGTTAGACATATGCAACAACACCATTATACAATTATTGTATAGACAAATCATCTTCCTTTGATCTCTCCTACTCACAAATAACTTGATCAAAGATTAATCATCTACACGTGTGATGAGCTACACATCTATAAGAACACAGTGATGAGCTAGTTAATTGATGCATCCATACTTTAGATGACACAAAAGCACACCTTGGCCGGCATTGATGAGTGATGATGATCACCCCCCACGGTTTTGATCATTTTATCCCATTACTCCGGGACCCATATGTTTTACCTTTCTTGGATATCCTAAAAAAGAATTTGTCATACCTTTTTGCATTTTCACAAGGATTATTTGTTTACTTGTAATAGTTTTAATAAAAACTACTCTTTTTTATATATAGACATTTTGTAATGTTTGATGTATTGTTTATGACTAATGAAAACATATTATCAAAAGTATGTCATAGGATTTCTTTTTGATAAAACGATAGCATTCAAATACTTTTGACACATTTGGTCATTTCACTTTTTAGCTTTTTAAAAATGAAACATGTTACTCAGTTGAACCTTTCCGACAAAATACGACTCTAATTGACCGTTTCCACTATCATATCTAAAAATGTAATTCCGGTTTTATGATGTATTTAGAGATTTATAATATGTATATATGTATACACACAGCCCGTGTAATACGCGAGTCTATAACCTAGTGTTTTATATAATAACTTAAGCTTGTTGTACATTTTATGTCCAAGATTAAACATAAAAGCAAAATTGATTATCAATTTTATAGTTCATACATAATTATTTCAAGTATATTAATATTTTTGTTGGTAAATATGTTTTTAGAGTGATAATATGCAAACAAAAAATAATAAAATAAAATTTTTGTGTTAATGAGTCGTATCAATGTTGATCTAAAAAACTCGTGTCGTGTTCAGATTCATATTTCTTAACAGCTTTCATGGACCTTTGGTCTCTGACTTCATTTGTTTGAAGGGCCAAGCCTCGAATGCGGCCGATTAACTCTCTTACTAAAAACCATTTGCATAATTTTATGTTTGAATTTCATGTTTAAGACCCCGTTTAAATAGACCCTCTAAAATCTTAAAAAAAAATGCCTAAGATGCATCATTTTGAATATTACATTCGAACTTCTCCTTCAAAAATGCCCTCTTTCTCCAAAGTCCAAGCATTGTTTTGTTTGGTAATTCATGTTTCCACTTTCCACCATCATTATTAATCAGACAAAAACATATATTGCAGATCTTCTCCATCCACTAAGTATGTCTCCTCTTTCTCAAGAATCTTGGGTGGAAAAGTTCATATATAGCTTTATAATTGCAATCCTTTTGTATGCATTCATTTTGTAGACAACTAGTATCTGATCCCACGCTTTGCGGCGAGGTCATAGAAGAATGTTGGCGAGGATGTATTTGTTATTTGGTATATCGATGGATTAATATTAGACCACTTAGGCTTTAATCTAAACAACACTAAGAATAAACAAGCAATACGGTTAAGTAAAACGTCTAGAGTTAAAACTTAGTTTTAATTATAATAGGTTGAATAAAAAAAAAAAGAAAATTAAATTTGTTGCATGGTGTATTGAAGGGTTAACGTGGATCATGCATGCTTTAATCTAATCGGCGTTGCGACGGAGACGCGGTAAGAGTTCGGTCGGTATGCACATTATGACAAAGGATTAAGAAACAAAAAAAGTAGTAACATTAACCAAAATAATATCTACATGTGCTCGATTCATTGTAGATGTGGTTCGGCTCTGAACATTGAAACGTAACAACGCAAAAGTAGGTCGAAATTTAAACAAATCATGATCGTACACCAGTTTCAGTTGTGCCAAACAAATCACATCGAATTGCTGATAAAAAAATAAGCATGTTCTTAATTACGTGTCAAAACGCGGAGGTTTAACACTAAAAATAATATATGTGTAATAAAACAATAACACGATCTTAATATAAAACTAAAATAATATATGAATCAAGGGAGAATAAGAACAATTCACAATTGAAATTGTTATTTAAGAATTAAAGTTAATTTATTTCCGTGTGGATAAAACAACCGTTAACTAAATGTGGTTTGGTTGTGCGTTTCTCCGAGTGACCCGAGCCATTTAACTCGGTTAACAAATAACAAAATAAAACAAAACTAAGATGGCAAAAACAAAACAAAAGTTAATTAGTTTATGCCACGTAGCGATAGAGAGTTTCATATTTCACATCTAAAAATATGTGTTGTGACGGTGGGTTAAGATAACTCTATATGATTGTGTAATATGTTATTTGCTATTATAAAGAGTAAATCAACTCCGTACCTATGCCCACTCGTGCCACACCGGTCGCGGTGTTCCGTACCCCTTTTGCCAACGTGACGAGGCTTATCACCCGAACCACATTCAATGCATAGCCTTATGTAACTAGGAACTTGTGTGTTCCAAGAGGCACCAATGCTTGTTTCCTATCTTCTTTTATGTGTATAAGCGTGTTCGGTGTGGTATCGGCAAAGGGTGTTGCCGCGCGGCAAACACCGCCGCCAACCCTTTGCCGAGGCGGTGACATGAATGGTGCGGGGAGACGATGCCGACGCGAGGAAGAGTGTCAAACAGCATTATAGCCGTTGGGAATTTAATAAAAAAATTTACCTTTTTACCTTTATAAATTAAACAATTTCAATTCCATTTTCACCAAACATCACTCTCATCCATTTTTACTACAATTCACTCTCATTTTCTGTAATCTTTTCAAAAAAATGGAAGGCTTAAACAAAGGTGAAGGCAAGAAAAAAATGGTAGGGTCCGGTTCGAAGTCGAGGGCTCAAGATAAACATGGTTCGGGTGGTTCTAGTGTCCCGTTTCATCCCCACCTTGGGTTTGCGAATCAAACCCAACCTCCATTTTATTTTAACCAACCCATGCATCAACCTTTCGGTTATGATACCCAACCCATCCAAAATTGGATGCAACACGGTCCGACGATGACTCGACCCGGTTATTATGATTACCCCCTAGAAGCCCAAAATGTGTTTGACCCGTTTGCTTTTCAAGCCCCAAGCTCACAATCACCGAGACCTTTTCAAACCCCAAGATCACAATCACCGAGAGACGTACAAGATGACTCCGATGAAGAGTTCGTGCCGGAAACCCAAGAACAAGATTTAGATGAGGATGAAGACGTTGCGGTTGAAGAAAATCCCGTGAACGGAAATGAAGCCGCACCGGAAAAAAAAGGAAAAGCGAAACGGGAAACTTGGACGCCTAGACAAGAAGAGGCGTTGGCAAATGCTTTTGTTCATTGCACTTTGAATAAAAAGAAAAGCAATCAACAAAAGGCGGATGGGTTTTGGAAGAAAGTTCTAAACCACTACAATCAAACGGTCGGAGGAAGTAACCGAACCCACCACCAAGTTCGATCAAAATGGATCACGATGCAAACAAAATTGAACACATTCAACGGTCTATATCATCAAGCGGTATACTTTATTTTTTTTATACGGTTTATATTTGGATTAAATTGTTGATAATTTATTATTTTAGGATCGTTTACGTACTAGCGGGAGTGACGATGCTTTTGTAATGAAGCAAGCGCTAAAGGATTACAAAAGCAAAGAAAAAATTGATTTTGGTCATATTGCGGCTTGGGAGATTGTTAGAACAAATCAAAAGTGGTCGCCGGTACCTTTGTTGGGTGAAGAAAGCTCCGGCTCGAGTCAAAAAAGAAAGTCTTCGAATTCGGAAAATTATAGAGCGGATACACCAAATGCCGAAGTCTCGAGCAGATTCGGTATTCCCGACATAAACGAGGATCCCTCGCCAAGACGACAAACGAGAAAGGAGAAAAAGGACAAAGGGCCGTCTTCAAGAAACGGAGATCCAAGAGATATAACACACAAATTCGAAGAGTACAAGGCCATGAAAAAAGAGATAATGGAAATTAAATGTATACGAGAAGAAAAATACTTGACCTTGGCGGATGAGCAACGAGAGGCGTTGCGACAAACAATGTGCGACAAGGACTTGGAGACGTTTAATCGGTCTACCGACAATGTTCACCCTGCAATGTTGGAAATCACACTCGCTAGAAAACGTGAGATCTCAAAAAAATATGGATGGCCTTGTGATTTTTAGTTTTTTTTTTTAACTTAGATTTTATTTAAAATGTAATGCTTTATTTTTATTTATAAAAGTTTGATATTTTTTCCATTTTATCTTAAATTAAAAAAAAAACATAAAATAAAAAAAAAAGTTTGCCACTCAGCAAGTGTTTAAACAATTGCCAACACTTTTCAGCAAAGTTTAAACACTTTTGACTGATTGACATGGCGCACTCTGATTGATTGTTTTTTTGGTTTGCCACTCTAAGGTGTTAAACCACTCCTTACACCCTAATGTGTATAATAACAATGTTTTATGCGGTTTTCATTGTTCTCAAGATAAAATTCATTTTAAAAATAACATGCCCTTATTTATACAAGTTTTATGTAAATATTTTTTTCATGATCAAAAGTTTTATAAATGCTATATTGTAGTTTGACTTCGATAAATCTAATTAAAAAATAAGTTTTTAAAGCTGTTTAAATTTTTAGCATAGGTTGGATCGTGGCATATTTTGTATGATTATCATTGTATATATTTTTTCATACTAAGGCATACATTACTATATATTATTATTACTATATATTAATAAAAATTAATAAATAAATGAATTAACTAAATATTAATTAAATAAATATTAATAAAGAAATTGAAATGAATAGTATTTTAATATTATATTAATATATAGTTTTTTTATACTTTTATTATTTTAATATTATTATTACTATTACTATATATTACTAAAGAAATTGAAATGAATAGTGATTTTAATATTATAATAATATATAACTTTTTTTATACTTTCATTATAATAATAGTTATTTTCTTTATTTTTTAATTTTAATCATTTTTTTAATACCAGGGGTTAAGATAAGCTTGGTGTCAACCGGTATCGAACCAGTACTGGTATCGAAAATATCGGTACGGTCCTGTTCGGTATCAGTACATGAAGGTAAAAACCGGCACTAATATAGAAAACGCCAAACGTTGATGCCGAATTGATATTGGAAATCTTTTGGTTCGGGAACTTTAGTGCAGCTACCCGGTACCATTTGCTCATCCTTGATCACCGTTACCGTACAAACAACGGTATCGTATAACTCTTTTTGTTGATTTTCTTCAACTTTTAATTTTTTCTTTTTTAGTTTCAGGGGTAGGGATGAGCTCGATGCCAACCGATACAAAATCGGTACTACTACCGAAAATACCGGTTATGGTACCGGTATATGAAGGTAAAAAACGGTAGTGAACCGGTACCAGGAACGCCAAAAGTCGGTACCGAATTGGTACTTAAGATCTTTTGGTTCGGCAAATTTGGTACCGGTACCCAGAACAATTTGCTCATCTCTGACCATGGGTTTCATACGAACAACATCTTTACCATACAACTTTTTTGGTTGATTTTTTTTTAGTTATCTTTTAGTGTTTTGTTCTACATTTTCTTTTTATTCTTGTCAGCAATTCTTTTCTACAAAAGAAATTCGCCGCAACACGGCGAACTTCTTTAAACCTAGTTACTTAAATTGTGGTATTTCTCGAACATCTGAAAACTAAAATAGTCACCGGTAAAAAAAAGTTTCTTGGCCTGTAACTATTAATAAAGGTATAGTTTGTAATTTAACATGTCATTTTGCAGTGGCGAAGCTTGAGATTTCCGATCGGCGGTCGCAAACGTATATACCTAAAAAAATTATAAAATCGGGGGTCGAAAACGTATATACCTAAAAAATTCTACACAAAAACTACATACTGGACACCACTGAGCGAAAATTTCGGGGGGGGGGGGGGCTCGGGCGCCCCACCCCCCTACAAAGCTGCGCCCTTGTCATTTTGGAAGCGCCTATCAACTGTGTTAGATTGAATAGCTTTGGGTTAATGGGTTGAATTACCAAACCCGAACATGACTCATATATTATTCGTGTCAATAACATCAATTTTAATCTTAATACACTTAAAATCGTGTAACCCGAGCAAAATGCGTTTAACCCATTTATTTAAATGTATCAAATAGGATGGTGGGTGGTGAATTGGTTACAATCAAATTTTAAAGTGTTGAATAAGTTGGCATGTCTTTAACTAAACGGATTAACGACATGTTTAATTAAATGGAGTTTAATTAAATGGATTAAATATATTACCCTTAACTTATTTAATTAAACAAGTCTAATATGCCAACACAAACATGACATATATGAGTTAGCTATGAATGACTACCAGCTTAGTTGGTAAGAGGTGTGAAGGTTTATCCACAGGTCACGGGTTCGATCCCAGGCTAGTAGGGTTCCTGCACAGGGCTTAGGCCAGACAGACCGGGAGGTACCGCATTGCGGGCCAGCAGATTCGAACCTGAGCGAGTACGCCTAGAGGCGGCCAAGGTAACCAGTTGATCCACTACTTCCAAAAAAAAGGCTATGAAACCTAAACACGGTGATTATAAATTTATGTCAGACATATTTATTATATTGTTTTTGGAACGACTGTTATTTTATTCAAACGCATAAAATAGAACAACGGGCCAGCAAGCAAGTAACTGGGAGACCCAAAACAAAAAGAAAATTACATTACAATGTCACGACATATTTATTATGAGTTATAGCTATGAATCCTAAACACGATGATTATATGAGTCATCATTGTATGTTTGGCTCTAAGATCTTCCTTTGGATATTATAATATCGTAAGCTCTCTCTCGAAATATTATCTTCCTTCACAATGTGGCTTGAAACTTCTCTCATCTCAAGTCGAGACCATCACATAGTCAGGGGCGGACTTAGGTGTTGTGATGGGTGGACAGGCGTACCCCTTGAACAAAAAATTTCAATATATTTTATAAGGAAAAATCCTGATCACACCCATTGAAAAAGTTGGTTGCAGTCCTCGTTCACACCCTCCCATAAAATAATTCATGGGTACACCATTAAACTCCCCACACAAATCACATTCTACGTGACCACCACCACATATAGTTTGGTTTGTCGTGACATTGTGGCAAATGAAATCATTAAAAGACTTATCAAACAAAATAAACGAGTTATAAAAAAGCCACGGAAAAGGGAACAAAGAAATGAAAAGGAAGTAGGAAAGGTCTTGGTCTCTATTGGAGGACTTTAAGCCTTATTAAAAGCGTGTGAGATTAAGAAACATTTCAATTTTTATAAATATTGACGAATAAGTTTCTTTCTTTTGGTGTTTTTAGGTTGGGTCATGACTCTCAATACCACCATTACTGTGACAACTCGAAATTTAGAACCTTTCGTTGTATGCTTAAACGTGTGACTAGTTAACTTATGTGATTAATGACAAATGAACCTTTATGTGATTATGTGTTATGTGTGTATGCTTGTATGTATAGTATGCGTATAGGTTTATGTGAGTCGAGAACCAAGAACCCGACTCGAGACCATGTGGTCTCGAGTAAACAGTAACAGTGGGCCGGATGGGCCACGCACCCCATTTAACCCAACCGAAACCCATTAGGGTGCACCATGTGGACAAGTATATAAACCTTAGTGATGGCCATGTTTGCCATTTCTTTGGACAACACACTCACTCTCACACACACACCCTCTCCTACAAACCTTAAACCCTAGAGAATCAAGCATCACCCCTCCTCCTTCATTCTCGGATCAAACCGGTGACCACTAGGACTCGCGGATCGGCTCACACACACACATTCGGAAGCTTCATACTCACCTTTGAAACCCATCAATCGGTTAGTGCCTTTATAATGTTTGTTAAATGATAGTATGAATGGTATGATTTAACTAGTTGTATGCTTGATGATGTTGTTGTGAATCGGATGTGTGTGATGTTGATAATCGACTAACACGTTTTGATTTCGGAGATGTTACATAATGAACTTATGATGTCTTGTGTCTAAATGTGATTTAAACCATGGTTGTTAATGTTCATGAAATCGGCTTGCACATGTATGTTAGATAATGTTCATATAAATCGGATTGTATACTCTTGTGTTAAGAACCGAAAGCTTACTATTAGGGTGATTTATTGTGTTGATATCATAGATGTTGATAAGTTGTTGTTCATGATTTCATTTGATTAAGGCTCATATGAATGTTGGTATGATGAACTACATGAATATTTGAAGAACATGATGAATGTGATATGAATGTGTTATGATATTTGAAAATTGCCATGTTTGATCTATTTTGGTTAAGTGTTAGACAATTAGACATGTTTGTAGAACCTCATTGGATGGTACATAAAATCACAACAGTGAAATCCCATTGGTCTAGTACAATGTGGAATTCAGCAATTGTCCCCAGCCGAAACCTTCTGTCTCGACTCGAGACTGAAACAGCACAACTCGAAATCGTGGTTGCGAGTCCAGTTGCGACTCGAGACCACCTCATGCATGACCCGAGATCACCATAGTTGCGACTCGAAACCTTGCGGACTACAACTCGAGACCATACTTCTTCAACACACACATCATGACTCGAGAACGGGGTTGCGAGTCCGGTTGCGACTCGAGACATGAACCGAGACCTTCACGTTTGCGACTCGAGAACACATGAGCACAACTCGAGACCGCACAGTCTCGAGTAGAGACCGTACAGTCTCGACTCGAGACCACACACTTGTGCACGCTGAATTGGACTTGCATGATTATGGGCTTAAGTAATTGGGCCGGACTCTTGGGCCTGATGCACAGATCTTATACGTTACTGATTGAACGTGAATGTTAATAGACTGCCATGAATGATATTTGGATGCAATGTGCTAGAAACATACGTGTACTACTTGAATACAAACCTGATTTGTATGGTACAACTATGATAGGACGCGAGTGACCACAATATTGCTTGTTTGACTTTTCTGTGTATCTGCCGAGCAAACCAAGGTGAGTTCACACCCTCTACAAAGCATGGGATTCCCAGGGGTTGGGAATTGGGGTTAAGGAACATAGGTTCCTCGTCCTCCTTGGGTAGGACAACAATGGTTCAGGAATGTAATTCCTCGTCCTCACGGACAGATAACTCGTACTAGACCAAAACTCTATCATGAAGTCCCTCATTTTTATATCGACTTAATCGCCGGGCCAATGGCGAGCGGGTCATTAGTTAGATAGCGCTATTTAGGTCTGACAAACCTCACACCGTGCCGTAGAGGACGGGCGTGAACTAATGGATCTGGGGCACGTCAATGATGATAGACATTGACAGTTTCAGGGCACTTAAACATGACTACAGTCAGCAGTCGATATGGTAACGAGTCTAGTGTATACATGGGGTAGCCCCCACGGCCGAAATGCCAGATAACTAACACGGGGTAGCCCCCACGGCTGGATTGCCAGAGTAACCGGGAATAAACAAGTCACGTTTAACTATGGGGTAACCCCCACGGCAGGATGCCAGATAAAGGAAACTGTTTTCGAAACAACTTAAAACGAACACCCAACCGTGAACTCACTCAACTTGTTGTTGACTCGTTACTACATGCTTTGCAGGTCCTTAGGTTTTTAGCTGGAGCTTGCATGGAGGAGGATCGTTGTGGGACATGGACGACTGAGTGCCATGTTAAACTTTGGAACAATTAAACTTATGCTTCCGCTTGCAACATAACTATGTTTTGTTGAAACACCAATTGTATTGGTTGGATTTTTATAACTACATATATGCTTGTTCAATATGATTGGTGGCTGGATCCTGGTCAGTCACGCCTCCAAGCGGTAGTACTCCGCAGGTGGATTCTGGGGGTGTGACAATTACCTTCTATGTCACCCCACTTTCATCCACCATCTAAATCTATCATCTGGTGTTGTCATGACCTAAACCACCATCCCTACTTTCATCCACCAACTAAATCCATCATCCTATATATTTAACTAATTAAGGAAAGGGATGTGCATGGTTGCTATGGTTTAATCCATGCCAACCATGGTGATTCCCTAAGGGGGTGTGTAGCACATCATCCACCATCCTAGGTGGCAATACATGACTCATCTCATGCCCCCATACCCCTTAGACCGCATGGTGTGGGTGTGGATCAGCGGCGTTTATGTCTTTCCACGCCGCACACACCACACCGCACCCAGCGTTTTCCACGGCATTGAGTTATGGGCTTGGAGAATTCCACCGACGTTGAGTTAATTAGTGTGCATATGTATCATCTTTTCATTGGACCGTGGAAGTAGCCGTTTAACACAACGGCTAGTAAAAAAACAAATTTTAAAATTTTTTCAATCTTTTTATATATAAATACATCATTACACTCTCTCAAAAAATCTCAACTTTTTATATAACTCTCAACACTCTCTTACAAAAATCTCAACTTTCATCTTATTACAATGCCAGTCATTCCATGAATCCTAGAAGAGGACATCACGTTATGCGAATCGTGGGTCGCGGTGGTGAACAACCAAGGGCCTCCGTTACACGTCTTCGTTTTGGGAACGAGTTTATCAAGAACTTTGTACGCATAGGGGTGAGGCCATCCGATCTAAGGATGCACTTTATTCACGTTTTCGGATGATTCGTATTAATTGTACGGGATTGAAGGGATTCTCAACGGCGTGGACAATGACAATGGTGAGCTAAACGAAGTCGACATCATCCAAGTCCCTCTAGTTGAGTTCTATAACGTGTACGGGCGTGACTTTAACTTTTTAATGTTATGTAATGTCATTAACTTTTTTTAATTTTTAAGTTATGTAATGTCTTTAACCTTTAAATATAGAGTAATAATAAAAAGTGTGTGCCACATAACACCACATTTCCACGGCCCTTCCCACACCTCCGTTTATCCATCACGTCTTTTTTCTGACGCGTGTTGACGTGGTCTCCACATATCGAATAACGCCCAAGTTTCAAGCCCTCCACATTGTATGGTCTTAGCCTTATAAATATACCATTTATCCGGTTTTATATCTTTATATAGAAGTTTTGTAGTTAAAAATAAAAATATTACATAGAAAGAGTGTCTATGATGTCAGTATTTTGTTAATTACTTTTATAATAAAATTAATATCCTAAAATTTTCCAAAGTATAATAAGTAGCGGGAGAAATTTTATAGGATTCTTAAACGTTTTTAACGACAATTTACATATCGAAAGAGAGACACAAGTGATGACCACAACGTGGTCCAAAAAGCTTGTTCTATACTTTATATAAAAAACCAAGCGATAACAATTTAATTTGACATCCCAATGCTATTTACATCATTTGCAAAAAAATAAAAAAAAAACAAAAAAAAAAAGTCAATTTTCTTGATTAAGCAAGTAGACGACGACTATGTGAATCCGTCAACGTAGTCGTGTTATATATGAATATTACAATCTCAACCTTTAAAAAATTTTCGAGTCTTTGAAAATAACATTTAAACATTTTGGGAATGGTTTTTTAAACTAAAACATGTGCCAAACACATAACTAGTGAAGTTTTGCATTGAACTGTTCTTATGAAAGATTCTTTCAACCATTTTTGTTTTATACTTTTATTTTATAAAGGATGTTGTATTTTATAAAGTTTAATAAGTTTTAGATTAAAATCTTAACAAATTGATTTGTTTTATATATAAAACTCTTATTTTTGTAAAATCTTTTGATTTTATAAAACTTGTTTATTGATGGCTTTTAATTTAGGATGTTTGGTTCATACCCTCATCAACCAATATTTTATTTATGTTTTCATAAGTATTATATATGTAGTAATTTTTTAGGATCTTAAAGCTTAACTTAAACACATGTCATTTATCCATACATTGATGTATCTTGAATAATCAAGGATGTGTAGACTTATTGAATCTAAAAAAATCGAGTTAGTTTCAATAATTTTGTCCACCGAAGAAAAACGAGTCTTCTTCATAGGCAATAGACCTTAATGTTTAACTAAGGGGGTTAATCTTCTAGTTACCATGAGCTCAAATCTAAGGAGAATGATTTGCAAAACTAACACAACACCGTGAGACTCGTCAAGAAAAGGAGAGGTGGGGTGTTTCTCTCGTGACCACCCTCCGGTGTGAGAATAAGTATTGTTCTTCTAGAGAGAGCAATGCATAGAGTGAGAGTAGGGAGAGTAGAATCGGAATCGGAATCCCTAAGCCTTTGGAGAAGTGCGGTATTTATAGTTGAGATGGTGGAAAAGAAGGGAGGTTGATTGGACGAGGTGTCGCTGTCAAGAAATGTTTGTTTAGTCTCCTCTATCGTGGAAGTTAGTGCTTGCAAAAGTGGGAGCACGTTCGTGCGCCGTGATTGACTACATGTCGCTTTCTGGATGTACTTTTTGTCTTGTGTGCCATCAGTCGTTAGTGGAGGTTAAGGATGGGGAAATGGTGCATCCTGATTGGCCACATGTTGCTGTTGTATGTTCCTTTTGTCCCCTACACGATGGCACATCGTGGGATCTTCTGGTACGGTGATGCGTGTCGAGTGTGATAGGTTTTTAATGTATATTTTAAGCCCTTTTACACTTTTTTAGCTAAGTTTTAAATTTATAAAACACGATATTTACTAACACTAAACACACATATGGGCAAGTGCACCCATCGTGAGCGTAGTATAGTGTTGGTAAGATACCGAGGTCGTCCAAGGACACAAGAGCTTTTAATACCGGTTTATCCTCAACGTCTAATTAAATCAAAAGTTAGAAAAAAAGGTTTTTTAAACTAGAAAAATAAAACTAACTAAAATGCTGAAAAATAAAATAAAATAAAAACAGATAGACAAGATGAATCACTTGGCTCCGACTCGTGTTTAGTGTAACCTTTGATTATTTCCCCACTTTTGCACTTTTTAAGAGATTATCTTAGTTATTGTAGTAGGCCCCTCTTTTGAAGGTGACGTTACCCTCAACCCAGTAGTTTGAGTCACCAAGGATACAATCCTAAAGGGTCGGAATATTGAAAGATAATTAATTAAGTTATTAATGCATAATGTGGTAGGCCCCTCTTTTGAAGGTGACTTACCCTCGGCTAAGTAGTCTGAGTCAGCAGGGATAGAGTCCTAAGTAGCCGGGTTAAAGTATTAATAGTAGCTTACATATGAGGGGATCAAAGAGTTTGGACCCCCGCCATCCAATACCAGTGGGTATTGAAGGAGGTCCTACTAAATTTGACCCAGGTCCTTGCAGGATCTATACACTGAACAAGGCAAGACTCTTACCAAACCGTTCCCTTAACCCCCCGACCAGGTAGCCAACATATCTCCATATAGACCGTGGAGATATGAATGGTGAAAATCTTTTATTTTATATAGACAGTAAAATAATATCAAGACACCATGGACAAACGATAAGGAAGAATCACCTTCAACATAAGAAACTAGTTATTAAAGTCATTAATACATAACCAAATAAAAAGTGCGAAAAGATTAAAAATAAAAAGTATTACACTAGACACTTGTCTACACCAAGTGATGTAAGAGACTTAGGCAAACATGGCCTTTGATTGTCAAGGACTCTTACGATCAATCTTGGATCCCGAGACTGTTATGGGTCATTTTCTGAACATATATCCTAACTTATATTCTGCTTTTGATTGTTTATTTGTGATCAGGATACCGGGTCAGGATATTGGTAACATCCTGGTGCGATATCCTGGTATTGATTGAATTAACCACGTGCAAATTAGAAGGTGCGGGTCTCTAACGGTCGAGTGGACATCTTCTCCTTAAGACTCGGGCAAACCAGTTATATAAGAGACGTTGAACCCGGAAGAAGTGGACTACAACGTTTACTTGAAGAATATTCGAAGCATCCCGGTTTAATAGGATAGTTAGTTGATTTCGTTTAACTATAAATAGTATGATCGGATCAAGTTAAGGCACACGCTTTTTCATTCGTACACTTTGCTCTCTAGCTTCTAGCAATCACTACACACAAATACTTGTACTCAAATTACATTGTAACACTTAGTTGATCCGCATCATATCCTGCACTGTATCCTGATATTTGAAGCAATAGAAGAACAAGGCAGCTGCGATTGTCAGCTCCCGAGGTTTTATGCCGGCGATCTAGATTGATCAAGGGCTTTCCTCGTACATCCTGTGTCACCCTTTACATTTTTGCTCATTGTTTGATCACAGATACAGCTCTATATCCTGAGTCGTATCCTGAAACTGTTTTTGCAAATAACTTGAATAACATATTTTTGACACACATTTCTAGCACACTACCTCACTTAACTAATTTGATCACTTAATTGCTTCGGTAATTTTTGACCAAAACAATTTGGCGCCCACCGAGGGGCAAGTGGTGCTATCTTTACTAAAAACTTTTGTGAAATCATTACTTGGTTTTCTATTCTCGAAACTCTTTGCCACACTATTTACAATGGCCTCGAGATCAAACATGAGCTCTTCCACCGTGTCTGCTACAACCTCTGCAACAGTTGGTTCCATGCTTCCACCACCTCCTCCGAGAATGCAAGCCTCTTCGCAAGGAACTGAAAGTCATGTGGCTCGGGATGTTATCCCTGCTCGTAGTGTCCAGGGATCCGCTCCTGTTTTAGCTTCTAATGAAGAAATTTTAAATTTGTTTGGTAGTGTACAGGAACAGATGAGGCAGCAACAGGAGACAAACCAGATGCTGATGAAGGAAATACAACTCTTGAAGTCTGGCCTGAGTTGGCCTGCTGAGGAGATTGTCACTCCTTTACAACCCAGAACTTTGAACTTCAGTTCAGCTGTATACACTGAGGATAACAGGGGAAATATTGTGCCTAGCCATTCCCAGAATCATACTCCTGAAATACCCTCCTTGCTCAGAATGTCAACTGTGAGGAGCTCAGGATATGCTTCGGGATATGGCCAGAATCCTCAGACTGGTAACGTGTCAAATAATAATAATACTCTTGCTACTAACAATAGTGGATCTTTGCAGGATGCAGGTATGACATCGGCATTTACCAGGGAGCTCCAGAAATTGAAGGACATGATATCCAGTGTACCTGGGGTGGTCCAACCAATTCCGGAAGTGTCCCAAGACAGCCACAGGATATCTCGGTTTGCACATCCTATTTGTGAGGCTGAAATCCCAAAAAGATTTCAAACTCCCAATATGAAACTCTATGACGGAACAACGGATCCTGAAGAGCATATTGCCCAGTATAGGGAAATGATGGAGATTAACCCTATCCCTCCGGAGCTCAAGGAGGCATGCCTATGCAAGGGTTTCGGTTCTACCTTAACAGGATCAGCCTTGAAATGGCTGTTAAACGTTCCTCCTCACTCGATTACTTCTTTCGCTCATTTAGTTAATTTATTTAACAGTCAATTTTCTTGCAGCCGGTGTTTTGAGAAGTTAACCAGTGACCTTTACAGGATAACTCAAGGACCTCAGGAATCCTTGAGGGATTATGTGAACAAGTTTAGTCGAGAATCATTGGATATCCCACATCTTGATGTTGCAACGGCCGTGCAAGCCTTCAAGATGGGGTTGCAGAAAGATTCTCAATTTTATCAGGATCTTGTAATGAATCCCTGCAGGAATCTCGACGAGGCTCGTAACAGGGCCTTGAGATACATTCGGCTGGAGGATGATAAAAAGATGCAAGAGAGAATGAATTCATCCACAACCTATGAGTCAACCAACAGGAAATCAGAATCCTCGTATAAACCATATCGCTCAAAGCCGTATGGCAGAAATGACAGCAAGAAAGTGAATGCTGTTGAAGACGAGGATCCCGAAGAGTATCCTGAATTATCTGAATATTGCTTTTCTGTTAACATACCTGAACTAATGTATGCTATGCAGGGTTTAGGAGACAAAGCCAGGTGGCCTCGGAAGAATCAACAAAAAGCTGATTGGAAGGATAAGTCCAAATGGTGTGCCTTCCATGAAGATTTCGGACATGTAACTGAAGATTGTATCGCTTTGAGAAAGGAAATAAGCTATCTCTTGAGTAAGGGATATTTGAAGGACCTCTTGGGAAGGAAGAAGAATAAGGGCCAGGATCCTGAGAAGGATCCTGAACGAGCAGCATCACCTCATGCGGATACAAAAATAATTAATTTTATTTCAGGAGGATCCGACATTTGTGGCACATCGTATTCTGCAGCAAAGAGACACGCGAAGGAAGCTAAGGCAGAGAGAGGGGATAAGCCGACGAGAGTGTCAACCCTCACGACTGAAAAAGTCCTCACCTTCGACAATGATGACAGGGATACTGTCCAGGATCCCCATCATGATGCTTTAGTGATAACCTTATATGTTGCTAACCATTTTGTAAGCAGGATATTGGTGGATAATGGCAGCTCAGTCAACATAATTCAGCTGGAAACATTGAAGAGGATGAATGTATCCCCGATGGATATCACTTCAAAGTCCACTGTGCTTGTTGGTTTCAGCGGAGAAGCTAGGAATACCGTGGGAGAAATAAAATTGCCCGTGTATGTTCCAGGGGTCAACTCAATGCAGCGCTTTTGTGTCATGGACTCTCTATCCTGCTATAATATTATACTGGGTAGGCCTTGGATCCATGATATGAAGGCTGTTCCGTCAACCTACCATCAATGCATCAAGATCCCTACTCCTTGGGGGGTTGTCAAGGTGGAAAGTGATCAACAGGAAGCAAAGGAGTGCTATTCTTCTTCGATGAAATCCTCAACAAAACCTAGTGCAGCATAGCAATTAAAGATGCGAGGCCAGGATATCATGGAGGCTTCAGAGTAGGATGTGAAGAAAGTGATCTTGGATCAGAATAATCCGGATATCTCGGTGCTCGTGGGAACCAATATCCCTCAGGATATTGAAGATCAATTAATTAATTTTTTGAAATGCAGGATGTTAACGTTCGCGTGGAAGCACGAGGATATGACAGGTATTTCCAAGGATATTATAACACATAAGCTCGGTATTGACAGGTCATTCAAGCCTGTCCAACAAAAGAGAAGGAAATTTGCTCCGGAGCGAAATGTGATCATCCAAGAGGAAGTTGAAAGACTACTAAAGAGCAAGATGATTAGGGAAGTGAAGTTTCCTAAATGGCTGGCGAATGAAGTTGTGGTGCAAAAGAAAAACGGGAAATGGAGAGTCTGTGTAGATTACACAGACTTAAACAAAGCTTGTCCCAAAGACCCATTTCCTCTTCCTCATATTGACTCAATGGTGGATGCTACTGCCGGCCATGAGATGTTAACCTTCATGGATGCATCTTCAGGATTTCAGCAGATCCAAATGGAACCTTCAGACCAGGAGGATACTGCCTTCATGACACCAACAGGTATTTATTGCTACACTGCCATGCCCTTTGGTTTGAAAAATGCAGGTGCAACATATCAGAGATTGGTGAACATGATGTTTAAAGACAAGCTGGGGGATACTATGGAGGTATACATCGACGACATGGTGGTAAAGTCTAAAAAGGCTGAGGATCACCTCCAGGATATCAAGGGAGCATTTGATATCCTAGATCAGTATAACATGAAGCTAAATCCTGCTAAATGCCATTTCGGAGTGGGGGCAGGAAAGTTTCTAGGATATATGGTGACTAAAAGAGGGATAGTGTCACACCCCAACCGATGGCGGAAACATCGGGGCATGGCACTGAGTGAAACAGATTGTCCAGAAGTTTACATAACAATTATCATTACTATTCAATTTAAAATAACATGTCCCATACCATGTCTCAAATAGCAAACAAATTATTACAGATAAAAACTAGGCAAATAATTCTGTTCCGACAACTCAGATTTATACATAGATAATTTATTGGTTTCTAGGACCTCTTTTCCTAGCTTCGATTTCATCACAGCACAGAGAGCATCCTAGACCTTTCCTAGCCTCAAGTTCACAGCAAGCTAAGCATGTAAACTTCCTAAGCACCTGTCACATACGTTAAAGTAAAAGTCAATACACATAGTGTAAAGGTGAGCATACAAGTTTGATAATAGCATATAGAGTTCGAATTCGTTTACGCATAACCAGCACGTACACATAGTGAAATGAAGCACGTTAGTTATCGACATAGATCCATCGATACCAGTGACTGCGGATTGACTGCCAAATGCAGTTCGCAATACATGATTACCACCGTAATCCATGCAAGTAATTATCCTTAACAACCCCCGTGTGAACGGGTGCTGAGTCCAAACTATAGTACTATCGTTGCTAAGGCAGGTAGACAACATTCCATGTGTAAACATAACAAACAAGCATTCATAAGCCACGTATAACATGCATTAACGGTTAGCGTTCAAATAGTATTGAGTAGTGTGTTTGATGTGATTTGAATAGTTGTAACGTATGTAACACCCAAAAGTGCATAAAGCAAAAAGGGATCGAGTATACTCACAGCGGTTGATGGATTGAAGGGAGCGCTTAGCGAGTAAAGTTAGTCTGAATGGATTGATAGCATAACGATAAGTGACGCGTAAAACGATACAAAGTGTGAATGGGTCGGATAGCAGTTCGGTCGGATGGTAATCCGATCGGACAGCAATCCATGCGGATAACAATCCGTTCGGATGGTCATCCGGTCGGACGGTAGTTCGGTCGGATGACTATTCGAGTGGATTATTTCTTCCTATGAGATGAATGTGTTTGTGTATGATTGCTTGTCCTTTGAAGTTTTTGGTGTATTTTAAAAACATTGAAGTATCTCTATCCTTCAAGTCGGTCGATCGGACGGTCAATCATGCGGATAACAATCCGTTCGGATTGTCATCCGGTCGGACGGTAATCCGGTCGGATGGCGACCTTGGTGATGAGGTTACTTTGTGAAAACAATTCATAGCAGAAGAGTCACTCGGTCGGATGTCCATTCGACCGGGTGGCAACCCTGTTAATGAACATGTTGAAAATTGTTTAAGTCTTTAAAGTCCTAGTATCTCATGATCCGAAGAGTAATCCGGTCGGATGGTAATCCGATCGGATGGCAATTCGTTCGATACTCAAACTTCAGATAGAGTTAATGAGGTGTGGGACCCCAAGGTGTTATTCGTTCGGACAGCAATCCGTTCGGATGGTAGTCCGGTCGGACAACATTCCGTTCGTCCTACACTTGGTGGTTTGATTGTTTGTCGTTTTATCGAGACGTGTTGACAATGTGTTAACCAATAGAACTCCATTTGACCCGCGTGACCAAACTGACCAGGAATCACCCTTGTTCGGCCGGTTACCGGCTCAAGACGGTTGTTCTTGTTTAACCCGGAATCAGTGGTCTCGTGAGTAGAATCCAGATCCTTGAACTAGTACAACACTAAGAGTGAGTAGGAGACTAGAACAAAGTCCGATCCTATCGGTTTTGAGTACATTGAGTGTAAAAGAGTTGAAAGAAAGTTAGAAACCATCTTTCAATCCTTTTCCACTATGTTTATGTTGAGATCTCTACAGGATCTTTGTGTATTTGTGTGGAAATCGGTTAGATCTAGGTTGTTCTTGGTGGATTGGAATCAAAACATGAAGTTCTTCAAGAACACATGATGACGTCATCCTAGAACACCCGAAATCTAGTGATTTCACGGTTAAAAGTTAAGATTTAAAAGATAGAAAGGTGTAGGAGTGCGTGTAGATCAAGAAAGTACAAGATTTAGGACGAGATCTTTCCGGGATTGAGAGAAATCGAAGAAAAAGTGAGGAACACGAGTTGGTCGGACAGAGGTTTCCAAAAGTAGAAAGGTTTAAGAGTGACATGGGTATTTATAGGATTCCAAAAGGGGAAAGTGTTGTCCGGTCGGATGGCACACCGCCCGGATGACTATCCGGTCGGATGACATCTCGGTCGGATGGCACCTGACTTGTGGACAAGTGGCTATCCGGTCGGATGGCTATCCGGCCGGATGGCACTTGGTTCGAATGTTTGACGCGACGATTTTTGCTGATTCGATTTCGATTGCGAGTGATGCGAATGCGATGGAGTTTCCTGTTCAAATTACTTTTAATCCCAACCACTCATATCTCGCACTATCCCTTCTCCACTAATTATCATAGTTCGATTATGATTCGAGTTCGATGTCGATTGAGTTCGATTGCATTTCGAGTTCGATTGCGTTTTGATTGATTACCACATATAACATAAATGAACATGCACAAGTAACACATAAGGCACACACACACGTAATACAATAACTAATATGTGTAGTTCGTGTTGCGATTCGGTGTCGATTTGATTAGCATAGTTTGATTATCGATTAATTAACTTTATCGCATTGTTACTTCCTATAGTTCACATTCGTTCGTCGATTATTGTAATTAACGACACTTACTCCACATAATACAATCAAAATAAGGAAATTTCTATAAGTCAAGTTGCGCGAAAACGGTCATTGACTTTGACCTTGACTTTGACTTCTCGAAAACACGGGGTGTTACAGATAGAGGTAAGCCCGGAGCACATTAAAGCTATCTTGGATATCAAGTCACCTTCAAATATGAAGGATGTACAACGGTTAACAGGCCAAGTAGCAGCATTGAACAGATTTATTTCAAGATCCTCGGAAAAGTGCAAGAAATTTTATGATATCCTCAAGAAGAATAAGAAGTTCGAATGGGGAGCAAAGCATGAAGCAGCCTTGCAGGATTTAAAGCAATATCTTTCAACCGCACCCTTATTGATGAAGCCTGAGGATGGCGAACCATTATCCCTGTATCTTGCAATATCAGGGAATGCAGTAAGTGTTGTCCTTGTAAAGGATCATGAAGGTCAGCAGTATCCTGTTTATTATGTTAGTAAAAGTTTATTAGATGCTGAACTAGGTATTCCCACTTAGAGAAACTGATTTTAGCCCTAGTTATGGCGTCAACAAAACTTAGACATTATTTTGAAACACATAGGATTCATGTTAAAACCAACTATCCTGTTAAAAACGTGCTGAGGAAACCTGAGATGTCTGGTAGGATGGCTAAATGGTCAGTGAAATTAAGTGCCTTTGATCTAGTATATGAACCTAGAAATGCCATAAAGTCTCAGGCTTTAGCTGACTTTGTGGCTGATTTCAGTAGTGATATTCAAAGTGAAGTAGACCTGGAAGTACAGCAGCTAGGAGAAAACTTAGAATCATGGACGTTGTATACTGATGGTGCATCTAATGTAAGAGGTGTAGGCTTGGGTATACTACTAAAATCGCCACAGGGGGGACATATTACCCCAGGCTATTAGATGTGAATTTCTTGCCACTAATAATGAGGCAGAATATGAAGCTTTAATTGCAGGATTAGAATTGGCTAAAAGTATGAATGTCAGGAGTTTGCAAGTATATGTTGATTCTTTGTTAATCACTAATCATTTTAATGGAACCTATGCAGTTAAAGGTGAGAAGTTAATCGAGTATCTCGAAATTCTAAAAAAATTAGCAGGATATTTTGATATTTTTACACTTGAACAGATACCAAGAGAGGATAATGTTGAAGCT
Organism: Helianthus tuberosus; assembly: GCA_030545235.1. Taxonomy (NCBI): domain Eukaryota; kingdom Viridiplantae; phylum Streptophyta; class Magnoliopsida; order Asterales; family Asteraceae; genus Helianthus; species Helianthus tuberosus. Next base: position 201,513,824 of record CM060364.1, on the reverse strand, counting down.
GATGCCTTGGCAAATCTAGGATCATCAGTCAGGATACCGGAAGGGACCCGAATACCAATATTACATATCCTATATCCTGCGACGGATCCTCAGGATAAGGAAGTACTAAGTATTCAGGATCCTGATGAGCATCCTGAGAAGGATCCTAAGTCTTGGATGGCTCCGATCATAAGATATCTCAAGGGAGGATACATCCCAAAGGATGAGAATCCTAAGGCCTTTAGAATGAAGGTATCACGATTCACTATTATAAATAATGTCTTGTATAAGAAATCCCTTGCAGGACCCTATCTGAGGTGCTTAGAGGATCCCGAAACCAAGGAAGTACTTCAGGATTTACACGAAGGGGATTGTGGTAACCATACTGGGGGCAGGTCGTTGTTCTCAAAGGCATTAAGAACATGATATTATTGGCCTACCATGAGAAAAGATGCTGCAGAATATGCTCGAAGGTGTGATGCATGTCAAAGGCATAGCAACATACTACATCAGCCTGCAGAGCCATTATATCCTATTGTATCCCATTGGCCGTTCATGAAATGGGGAATGGATATAGTGGGAAAACTGCCAAAAGCTCCGGGAGGAAAAATCTTCATGTTAGCAATGACTGATTATTTCTCTAAGTGGGTTGAAGCTGAAGCATTTGTTCAAGTCAGAGATCAGGAAGTGGTATCCTTCATAAAAAGGAATATCCTGACTAGATTTGGTGTACCGGCTGAAATAATTTGTGACAATGGATCTCAATTCATAAGTAAGAGGACTACTGACTTTTGCAAGAGTTGGGGAATCAAAATGATCACATCCACACCAGTACATCCTCAAGCAAATGGACAAGCAGAATCCTCAAACAAGATAATAATCAGCAACCTCAAAAAGAGACTAGGAGCCAAAAAAGGAAGATGGGCAGAAGAGCTACCCTTTGTTTTGTGGGCTGATAGGACGACGGTGAAAAATGCAACTGGCCAAACCCCGTTTTCCTTGGTATTTGGAGCAGAAGCGGTGATCCCGACAGAAATGGTAATACCTACAGCAAGATCCAACCTCCGGGATCCTGAACAGAATCCTGAAATCCTATGCCAGGAATTGGATACTATTGATGAGACAAGAGATGCAGCAAGGCTAAGGATGACAGCATATCAACAAAGGATATCCAAGGCATATAACAAGAATATAAGGACTAGAAGGTTCCAGGTTGGAGATTGGGTATTAAGAAAAGCCTTTCAGAATACTACTAATCCTGCTGATGGAAAGCTGGCCCCAAAATGGGAAGGACCCTATGAGATTGAATCAGAATCGGGGAAAGGAGCATACCGACTCAAGAATACGGAGGGGGATATGCTACCAAGATCCTGGAATGCTATACATCTGAAGCTCTATTTCAAGTGAGTTAGGAATTTAATTTCTAACTCAGGATGGTATGAATTTTATCTCTTTTAGTATGTTTAATATTATTTATTATTTTGAACCCATTACTGACTTAAGCATCAGAGGGGTGTTAGCCAAGCTAACGCCCACCTTAGCTTACGATTGTTTTGCAGTATATGCTTCGGGATATAGCTCCAGGATGCACACTCAGGATACTTCGAAAGATTAGAGGATTGGCCCCCTCTCTCACGTTTAAGGGATCCTGATCCCTTCAAAGGTTTAAAGGTATTCACCTTTCTCACGAATTGGGTTTGAACACCCCGCCTGGAGCGCAAGTTGTCCAGGGATAGTTCAAGGTGGCGGGACCAGTTCATGTAAAAGTGGCTGACAATTTCGTCACTGTTGGCTATGTCCTGGACCCTTAAGGTATATGAGGATTGATCACCCTCTCTCGCGAAAGGGTATTTTCATACTCTCTAAGGTTTAAAGGTTTTCACCTTTTTAAGTCTTGGAGTTTATACACTCCCGCCTGTAGCGCATGAAAATTTGGGATTTTCCCCAGGTTACCTATGGGATTTTCCCCAAGATACTGAGGATTTATCTCCAGAATACTTTCGGGTTTTACCCCGGTAACACAAGAATTGTCCATACGGTCAAAACTTGAATTCAAAAATTTTCTAAGTGTTGGAAGATTCCGTGTACAGGGGACATGCCTCCTAAGGCAATTGTGTTGAGCTCAGAAAATCAGATTGGGACTTAAGATACTAAGTATCTCGAACTGGGGACATCTTTGCAGCAGAAAGTTGTAAAAGGAGTAAAGTCCAATATCAGAGTTGTACTCTGTTCCTGGTATGATCTTTCCTTTGTGAATCTTACACAACTTGTTTGAACTTTTAAGTTTAAGTATCCTGATTAGGATATATCTTTAGGATATATTCTCGAAATATGATTAAGGATGTTCGGTTGGAATATTTGGATACAATACTTGGGTTTAAAAATCAGAGTTGAATTTGTTTATAAAAGCTAAGTGAACCGTCTTTCTCCTTTGAAAACTATATTTAAATTATTTGAGATTTTGAAGAATAAACTATTTTTAGAAACTTTGTGTGGATTTTGAGAAGTCCTATTTGATAAAAGTCTTCGTAGGATTCCAATGAGTATATTGGTTAGGATATTTTCAAAAAATAATTGTACAAATTTTGCAAAGCAAAAATCTAAACTAAGTGATGCATGACAAAAATTAAAAGGCAACAGCAAATAAGTCGAACGGTGGTTATATTATTAACAGGTCAAAAGTTGTGCTTTTGGTTTCACCTCAAACCGAGGCCCATCCACCAAAAGCACTATTAGTTTTTACCATATTGATGCGACGGTTGATGGTTTCATCTCAAAACGAGACCCATCCGCCTCCAACCATTGCATCTAGGGGTGTTCATCGAATCGAATATCGAATTTTCGAATTGTTCGAATAATTTTTATTTTTCCCTGAATTCGTATTCGATTCGAATTCGATTAAAACCTATCGAATTCGATTCGAATTCGAATAAAAAACCCAATTCGTATTCGATTAAAATTTCGAATTCGAATCGAATTCGAATAAATTCGATTTAATTCATATTCTTTAAAACATGTAAAAAACTATTAAAATGAAACATAAATTTTAAAGTAGCCATAAAGCACGATATTACATTAAAAAGTTTCAAATAAAGTATCACAAGTCTAAAATTCAAAACGAGAAGTCGGGAATAGTCACTCCACATTACAAGTTAATATTTTTATGGTTAGAAATCAATTGATAGATTTGTTACTTAGGTTTTACTTATGGGTCATGTAGTGGGTTTGGAAATGAATAATTTTAATACTTGGAAAAAATTTGAAAATAATTTATAGTATAGGTTAATAAAAGTTATATATGTATTATATATAAAAATAATAAATAAAAATGTATAATTTTTATTCGAATTTCGAATCGAATCGAATTTGAAATTATAAATTCGTATTCGATTCATATTCGATTTACTTGACTCGAATTGAATCGAATTCGAATTCTTATAATCGAAACGAATTCTTGATAATCGAATCGAATTTAAACGAATTTCGAATTTTTCGAATTCGAAACGAATCCTGAACACCCCTAAATTTGCATCATCCAAAACAAATTATACTAACTGATGACCAAGGGCTTCATCCTGAAACACAGGACCCATCCACCTTTGGTCATCGTTTTGTTCTAATGCAGGAAATGTAAATTGTTCAGCAGCAGAAAAAAGTAAATTGTTTGTACAGACCACAACTATCAGAACTAAAAAGTGGGCTCCGGCCTAGGCACGTACATCCATCATTGCCCACTTCACTGCTTTTAAGGGGCAGCACCCTCTTCCGTCATGACTTCATCAGCAAAGTCTTCTCCGGCATCCCTTCCAGCATCCTTCCCAGCATTCGTCTCAGCATCACCACCAGCATCCTTTGAAACACCAGCATCATCTACCTTCTCGGTCACCTTAGCGGGCTCCTCTGCAGCAGGCTTTGAAGGGGGCTCCACAGGGTTGCCACCAAGATCCTTCAATTTCATCTCCCAGGCTTTGATGTTCCATGAAGGGCATTCAGCGCCCAAAGCCTTGGCCTCGTAAGCCATTTTCAGTCTGGCCTGGATGAGGGAGATGATAACTGAATTCTTAAGGCTCTCCTGGTACGAAGCCATATCTTACTCATGTTGAACCTGAGCCGCATCGGACTTAGCTTGAGCCTCCTGGGTAATCTTCTGGATGGCAGACTGGTGATCTTGAGTCATGGCCTTGTACTTAGCTTCATAGTGTTCCGATTTGGCAGTGGCGATTGCTGCTTGATCTGCGATGGTGGCCTCTGCCTTCTTCAGTTTGCTCTCTAACATGGTGTTCAGGCCGCAGGCATCCTCATAAAGGAATACCAGGCGTTCGAGACCCTGCAAAATAAGGAAACAGGTATGAATTTCAATTAGCTTTAATAACCGGCATATGCTGCAGGATATGGGTCAGGATACTAACCTGGTTAAGGAAGCCGCTCATGAATTTGCTGGACTCCATAAACCCGTGGTTCTCAAATGGGAATACATGGGGGGCAACAGGAGGCTCTGCTTCCTTTCTCTTCTGGGAGCTAGAGGCCCGGGTCCTGGATGCTGGAGGAGCTTTGGGAGCGGTGGTAGTCTTCGAACTGGTAGGTTTTGGTGTGACAGATGACTTCGGATTAGATTCTTACTTGGCAGGTTCGAGGCTGGAGTAACTGTCCAACTCATCAAGTTGGAAGCCTTCAAGGTTGATAACTGGCACTGCACAAGGAAAGATATTTTCAGACTTATTATACCCCTAAAAAATAATCGGTTTAATAAATAAAGATAATTTCTGAGAATATGCTTACCAGACATGTTGGAACTTGATCTTTGACTTTGACTTGTGAGTAGCAGGGTAAAGGACCTTTCACTTTCTGGAAGCTTGTAGATTTCTTTTATCCTTCTTTCCAATTCGGCACTTGGGGGAGCTAATTCCTTAAAGTTTGCTGCAAAAAAGGAATAAACATATCAGGATATCGGTTCAGGATGTAGTCTCGGGATATGATTGGGGATATTCCTAAAACCCTAAATCCTACCAGAAGTTAACCATCTCGTAGGAAGGTCAGAACCTCTATCAATGGAGTCCCTTTTTACAAAGAAGAATTTTCTTGTCCATTTATCCTCGTTCTTGGTGGCCTTAAGAATGAGAGGATCTCTGGAAATAGAAAATAGAAGAAACCGGCTGGAACCATGAGATCTTAAACGATAGGCCATCGGAAGATCTTCGATGCATAAATCGGGAATGTGACGAGCCTTAATCCGCTTCAAGGTGACTAATACGCGCCAAACCATGTGCATGATTTGGGCGAAGCTAAGACCAGTAAGCTCGAAGAAACGAGAAATGAAGGGAGAAAACGGATACTGAAGCCCTATGGAGAAAGGATAAGCAAAAAAGCATACCCACTCGTCGGAACAAAAATTTGATCGGACCTCTCGGTCGAATGGACGGAAAATTGTCCCAGCAGGAAAGGCACCGGAGGCTCGTAAAGCCGCAATATCGGCATTATCGAAAGAGCACACCTCTTTTGAGGGTTCCTTGAGTAGGTTTTGTCTGTGAAAGTGGGGAACAGAGTCCGCCGTTTGGGATCTAGTGCGAGTAGCCATGGAGGATCACAATCGGAAAATAGAGGATTTTAACAGAGAAAGTAGGGAAGAGAGAGAGAAAAAATACCTGAAAATCACTTGAAGATAGAGATGACCATAATGAGAAGTCCCTTAGTTAATATAGGCTGGATATAGGGGGCGAAGAGAAAAAGTAGCATGGGAAGTTGCACAATGTCATCTCAAATGTCACCTCGTTTTATTTGCCTCGGTTTACGGGAAAAGGTTTTAAAATATATCTGTTGGATTGGTATACCAACAGATATATTTTGGGGACAATTGTTATGGGTCATTTTCTAAACATATATCCTAACTTATATTCTGCTTTTGATTGTTTATTTGTGATCAGGATACCGGGTCAGGATATTGGTAACATCCTGGTGCGATATCCTGGTATTGATTGAATTAACCACGTGCAGATTAGAAGGTGCGGGTCTCTAACGGTCGAGTGGACCTCTTCTCCTTAAGACTCGGGCAAACCAGTTATATAAGAGACGTTTGAACCCGGAAGAAGTGGACTACAACGTTTACTTGAAGAACATTCGAAGCATCCCGGTTTAATAGGATAGTTAGTTGATTCCGTTTAACTATAAATAGTATGATCGGATCAAGTTAAGGCACACGCTTTTTCATTCGTACACTTTGCTCTCTAGCTTCTAGCAATCACTACACACAAATACTTGTACTCAAATTACATTGTAACACTTAGTTGATTCGCATCATATCCTGCACTGTATCCTGAGCCGTATCCTGAAACTGTTTTTGCAAATAACTTGAATAACATATTTTTGACACACATTTCTAGCACACTACCTCACTTAACTAATTTGATCACTTAATTGCTTCGGTAATTTTTGACCAAAACAGAGACGACTCACACACTCTATGATGGATGATGGATGATGGTGGTGGATGATGGTGTTATGGTGGTGGTGGAGTGTGGGTGAAGTGTGAGAGAGATGGTGTGCCAAGGGATGGTTTGCAAATGAGCCAAGGACCCCTATTTATAGCCTGAACAGCAGCTCGGGCACGGCCCCGTGTCCATCCTCCTTCTCTTTCTTCATTAATTGCAGTTTGTCTGCATTAGTTGACCACGCCCCCGTGTCCACTGGGCATGCCCCGTGTGCAGAAGCGTATCTATACTATCAAGATTTCCTCAGATTCTGCGAATCTTAGAGTTGACCATGGCCCCGTGTCCGCTGGACACGCCCCCGTGGTGGGTGATAGAAGCTTCTACAGCTTTGTCTTTTCTGCAGACACTTGGGCACGCCCCCGTGCTCACTGAGCACGGGGCGTGTTCAGCCTTCTGTTCTCTTGTTTTGCTTGGAAAGATACTGTCGGGGGGTCGGGCATGCCACGTTTATCCCTTTTCTTGTATTTTTGTTAGATTTAGCTGCCTTTTTGCTTCTTTTGTTCATTTGAGCTCATTTAATCCTGAAAATACAAAAGGAAGACAAAAACACACTTTTTCCAACATTAGTACTAAAAAAGGGTTAGTTTTATGACTCATTTGATGTAATTTATATGTTGCATTTTGCACACATCAAATACCCCCACACTTGAATCTTTGCTTGTCCTCAAGCAAAACTCCTTAGAATGTGGCTTTACACTCCCAAATGGAATGGGTAGAAGAGAAGGTTTTGGGCTTGTCATAGAGTGTCGGGATTTCCAAGATTCTTTATTAAGTTTTATTTTTATTTATTTACAATCTTATTCTTCATGATTTATTTAAAACATTACATAAGATAAATTACTTATTAGGGCATAACATGCCTTTTTAAAATTCCACTTATATACAAGTTCACATACCTCACGGGGGATCACTCAACACTCGGCCGAAGCTGTATTTTAGTGAATCATTCGAGAGCGGCATGGAACTTACTTCTACCATAAGCTTGCCAAGCAATCAATTCTCCTCCTTTTTAACTATACACCTTTGTAAATATCAAGAGGACTTTTGGGGTGAAGGGTTAGGCTTGGGTTAAAGGTAGGTGGTTGGGTTAGTGGTTAGTAGAAAAGGGCGAAAGACGTAAAAAGTGTCGGTTTTTGCAAAACATATTGTTTTTGTGACTTTTTATTCCAATGAAGTATGTTTCAAACAAGCCTTCTTTTGATGAGCTTTGTTTGTTTACTGCAAACTTCATTTTTCTTTTCTTCTCTATAATTTTTTTTTTTCAACATAAGAGAGTCACACAAAAACCGAGCTTTGTTACTAAAATAAAGGGTTTAAAATGAAAAAGGGTTTTGGTGGGTAAAAGGGTGTTTGTTTTGGGTTAAGAAATGAAAAGGTTTAGGCTCAAAGGGGTTAACTAGGGGGATTTTGGGTAGGTGGTAAAAAAAAAGAAAAAAAATAATGGTGTAGAAATAAAAAGGTTAGTCCCAATGCCTCCATCATTTACTTACTCGGGTTTAAGTTGGTAAGGACTGGGAATGTATCGTCGTGGCAAGTTCTAGAGTCGTAAGAACCAAGCGGCTATTCACACAAGAAACGAAAAATGAGCATTTAGTTTAAAGATGTGTATTTGTATGCTCAATAAAGGCTCAAAACTCACTTTTTGTGGGAATAGGTTTTTATGTGATCAAGTATATATAATCAAATTTCAACTAGGTTTGTCATGCTGTTTCATAATTTTCTTATGTTGGTTCTTTTTATCACGACGCTATCGGTTGTAATTTTGTAAAAATATCACCTTTTTAGAACTTGAAATTCCCAACTTAAACCTAGACAAGTAAAAAAAATGAAAGTTTTTTGAAAAAAATTGGGGTGTTTAGCGGTTCCAATAGAGTTTTGTGTAAGGCTTGTAATTAGGACTTGCAAAATTCAAGGTTTTAACATCCCCCCCCCCACACACACTTAAATTACACATTGTCCTCAATGTGTCCCAAAAATAAGTTTTTAGGTTGATTGAATGTGTAAAACGGTGCGAAAAAGCAAAAATTTATGTTACTGGGCGTCTAGACACGGCCCCGTGTCGGATGAACACGACCCCGTGGTCAGAGTGCCAGTAACGTCAACTTACAGAAGGTGGACACGGGGACGTGTTGGCTGGGCACGACCCCGTGTCTGGCAAAAATCTGCAGAATATTAATAAACAACAGGTCTGGGTAATGGGCACGGGGGCGTGTCGGCCGGACACGACCCCGTGTAGACAGTCTGCAAAGGTGAAAAAACAGGTTTCTGGCTTCGGTTCTGCTGTCCCGGCTTTAGTAGTACTAATGTTTAGTACTCTAAGCCTCGTATGTACCTGTTTCATCAATAAACACTACACCAAACCATAGCAAACATCTTAAATTACCATCGTTCAAACATCCACGTCACAAAGTTAAAAAGAAAAACAAATGCAGAAAGTAAAAAGAGTTAAAGGAAATAAATTGTTCAACACACGGCACGCAGGCCGGAAATTGTTCATGAGAAAAGAGGGTTAACCTGTGGGATGACCAACCAGCTGCTACTGACTCTGCTCCTCCCGCCTAGTCCATGTCCTCGTCTTCATCATCACCTCCTCCTCCATGCCCTGCCATGTACTCCCGTATGTGCCCAATGTCATCCTGAATGTCGGAGATGTTTCTCTCAATTGCTCCGACCCGGGTGTACGTATTGCTTCCAATGTTATAGGTGTTCCTGGTGCACATGAGCTTTTCCTGCAATAAATCATGTAAACTTTGGAAGTTAGGAAAACCGCCTCCTTGTGATGAGGATTGGCCCGGATAACCATGGGGTTGGTACTTGAAGAAACACTAGATAATTGACCGGAATCGAATTATCTAGGGGGTTTGGATCCGTATAAAAGGGGTGGTTCTCTCTCGTTTGATTCGATTGCAACTGGCCTTCTTCTCCGGTAAACTCTGCAAAACAAAACACCGTTAGCCTCGTCAAGGGGAGAAAGGAGTTCTCTCCTTGACCCGACTCCGGCGTGAGAATAAGTATGTGTTTATGAAGAAGAAGAGGTATTGACGAAGTGTGTGTAACTTGAATTTCATACCTGAATTGTTCTCATATTTATAGCCGAGAGTTTTGGGTAGGAAAACTCGTTGGTGAAATGTTGACGGAAGATGCTAACCCCGTAAGCGGTTACATTCCCTTCCGTTAAGTTTCTCGATCCGACGTGAGAGCACACGGATCGCTGTTTAGATCTGTGGCTAGGGGTTTGCGACGTGGAAAATGATCAAGTGGAGGTTTCTTTCCAATTACATGCTATCATTGTGATTTCAGGGATGCCTGAGGTGATGACACGTGTCCAGACGGTTATAACCGTCTTAGTGGTGCACGTTTGAACTCTTCTAGAAGATTACTGCTGTAATCTGGTGTGACTCTTTATCGTGTGGTTTCAGTTACGTAAATAATATCCAAGTCTGGATATTATTAAGCGGAAGTGCTTGACTTAGGATTTTCATCCTTTATGAAAGCGCAAGTGTTGACTGCTATCTGTTTTAAGCCTTTTTGTAAAACCAGTGCGCGGCCGCGCAAGGTAAAAAAGGCTGAAAGACGAGGTTGTGATATGGTCCCAAGTACTTATTATGAAGTTTTTTGGGACCTTACCCCTTCAAGTCCCCCCAGTCTAGTGTTGCTCTTATGCAAGTAAGTGGAGCACTGGACTTGTAAGAGAGAAATGTTTTTTTGGCGCGAAAATGGGGAATCTTCTAAGAGAAGATTTACTTTGCATATTATAAAGATTTTGAAAATCTTTGACTTTAAATGGGGCTGGTACAGTAAAAATTGAGTGACAGGCTGTCACTGTCAGTTGTCTTTTATTGTCCGTGCTTTGCACGCGCGCGTGAACTCGCGTTTGTGTTTATTCTCACCTGCTCCTGTCGCTTGGGTAACTGTGATATCCGAAAAAGGTGCCATGGCAGTTACCGATGCTATTTATTGCGGTGAGTATATAAGTTTGTTTGAGTTGCCCCTTTCTGTTAATCATTGCTTCGTTGAAAACTTTTCTCCTTCCTTTCTTCATTATCCGAGAAATTTGTTATTTCTTCCTCTTATGTCAACCGGAGAACGTCAAGAAGACTTATCCGAAGAAATGTCTGCTGAACTTCCACCGTTAAAGTGGCCCAGAGCAACTTTCGATGGTTTGATTCAAAACCTTAGGTTCCCGAAGAATTGGGGTGCTTTGTACCCTGAGGAGGGTCAGACGGCAGCAGATGCTCCGGCTGGGTATACCACTCTTTTTTGGGATTTCTTCTGTGAAGGCAACTTTTTCTTGCCTGCAACAAAATTTTTCCTTGAAATCCTTGAGTATTATAAGTTACATATCTCCCAACGGCACCCTATTGGCATGGTTAGGGTTCGACATTTCGAGTTTGTGTGCCGGTCGATGCATATTGAACCGACGGTCCTTCGATTTAGGGTTTTTCACCAAATGCACTGTACCCACGGATTTTACTCGTTCGTCCAAAGATCGTCTGCGAAGAAGATTTTACAGCATCCTCCAAAATCTTTTCATGACTGGAAACAAAAATTATTCTTCATCAAGGCAGGGGTGATTCCAATGAGGATGGTTCTAAGGGGAAAAGAAGACGTCCCTATTGAAACGCTTCGAACCCCTGTTGACGAGAATTGGTATCAAGACCTGAAGGAAGTTCCAAACATTGCCTTGCCGGAGAAAGCCCTTGTCGGTGCTAGTATGAGTATGAATTGGAAGATGGACCGGGAAGACAAGCCGGAGTACACGGAGGAAGGTCACGGTAAGATTGGGGTTTTCTCCCTTTTTGCTTTTTCTCCCACTTCCCCCCTTCTTTTTTTTTTTTTTTTGAACATGCTTTTCTTCTTCTGCAGTTATTTCATTGTATGTTGTAGCATACAAGAGAGAAGGCGGAAAAATGGGTACCATTAAGAAAAAACCTGATGAAGAGCTTTGGTACCATCGAATTGTGAGGAATTTTGTGCTTACTCAAGAGGCTGATTTATCTGTTCAACCTACCGCTGGTGTTGGTAAGGTTGCGCACTTTGTTTGTTGTCTGCTTTATATGATGCGCCTGAACAAATTTTATTCTGTGCTTTGATAGGTGAATTGTCAAATTTGGGCATAGGCCCTAAGAAGAAGAAGCGCGCGACGATTAGTAATGTTGCGCCTAAAAGGAATGATGCTGAAAAAACTCAATCCTCCAAAGTTAAAAATGTTGGAGGAGAGAAGAAAGGTATGCACCATTCTTCTGACTCCTGGTGTGATTATGTGGAGGTTTCTGACTCTTTGGAGGGTCTTGCGCCTGCAGTTACTGTTAGGAGGCCGAAACCTGAGCCGAGAGATACTGCCGATATCCCTCCATCTAACCCAGAAGATCCCATTGACTTGGAGTCTAGTCCTGAACATTTAGTGCGAAAGAAAGCGGGTAAAAGGAAACAAACTGTTGTTGAAGCTGAGGGTCAGCCTTCAAAGAAGATCCAGAGGAAGAAAATTACCCAGAAAGGCAATCTGGATGCTTTCATTTCTGAGTCTGCTCCTGGTAAGTGTTACCTTTGCTTCTTTTTCTTATGCGTATTGGATGTTTACAGACTTTGTTGGTTTTCAGAAGTCCCTGTTTCTCCTATTCCCACCGAGCCGCAACCTGTGGTTGACGAAGGACTCCCACCCTCTCCTCCGCGTGCTTCCGTCGCTGATCAGTTAAAGACTACGAAGGTTCCTGATGGTGGTGTAGAAAAGACTGTTGAGGCCGACAAGCCTGTTGAAGTTGCTGCGGAAGTTGAAAAGGTTGTAAGCCCAACGGTGATGGATGATGCTGGTAACCCTTCAACTTCTGAACCTGCTGCCCGTGATAAGGAGAAAATTGCGGAAGAAATTTCTGTTACAGCTTCTCCTTCCAAAGTTTCTGGTTCTATGCCTGAGAAAGCTTCTACTGAAGATCAAGGTTCATTTTCTGATGCAGGCAAAAGTTCTCCAATCCGCCCAGAGGAAACCCTGGGGGATTATTATTACAGGACCTATTCGGAGAAAGATGCTTCCGAGCTTCATGCCCCTGTTTGTAATTTAAAGAAAGGTGATACTTTCTCGGACTGGCGCGTGTGCCAAGATTGGTTGCAGGGGATATTTCTGCCTGTGGAGATCAAGTTTCAAGAAAGCCGGACTTACGAGCAAACTTATCATGCTTATCTTGAGGAAACTGCTTCACATGCATCGACCACTCATCGTATAGTGCGCGAATGGCACAGTATGCACAAGGAGTGGGATGCTTTTCAGGTGTCGAAGAAGAGATTTGCTGTGGATGAAAACCGGGTTGCCCAGTTGAAAGCTAAATTGGAAGCTGATCAAGCCAAGTTTGAGGCTGATCGTAAGACCGAAGAGTGGTCTGTTGCAGGTTGGAAGAGGAAAGCGGAAGCCGAAGCTGCCCTCCTTTCCGAAGAGTGCAAAAATTGGAAGAGAATTTGCGAAAAAGATAACGCTGAGAAGGTAAATCTCCGTAATGTCATCAATAATCTCAAGGCTGAAGTTGAAAAATTGAAGAAACATGATGCGGAGGTAGAAAAGTTAAAAAAGGAGAAAGCTGATGCAGAGGCTGCGCTAGAAGAAGCGCATTCTCATAGGGAGCGCAGTGAGCAACGAGAGGTACAAGCTTGCGCCACTCTTGCTCTTAGAGATAGAGAGTTAGAGGAACTTACTGCTTTGCTTTCTGACCAGGAACAACTTAAAAAGGATCTAGAACTTGCGCATTCTGAAAAGGCTGAAACTTCTCGCCGTTTGACTGAAACTGAAGAGAAATTGGAAAATTCAGAAACGGCGCGAGCCATAGCGGAAAGTGAGCTTGATCCTTTAAAGAGTGATATGGCATGGTTGAAAGATCGTGGTATTGCCTGTGTAAGTTGCCTCTTATTTTTTCTTGTTGCGGGAATGTTTCTGTGTCTTCTTGTTATTTACCCTTTCTTATTTTCATAGGTTGCTGAATCAGTGTTGAATTCTGAAGAATTGGATAAAACAGTTGCGCGTTTAGTTGTTGCTGCGCGAAAGGACGGATATGCCCAAGGATATGCTGAGTGTTCTCAGCATGTGAATAGCGCTTTAAAGGTTGATTGGGACACTAGTAGGTCCGCAACTTACGGTGTTAACACTGGTGCTTAGCTTACAGCTTTGAAGACAGAATTCAACAACCTGCAGCTCCCCGTTATGGATCTTATAAATGTTGCGCTGCAATCTGATGATCACGTGGCATAACTAAAAGAAATCTTTCCGGATGAAGGTGAAGATTTAGTGTAGTTTTGAAATTGTATTGAACAATTTTCTGTAACATTTGGGATGTATATCCCTTTCTTTGTTGGTGCGCTGTTGCGCAGGTAACTAAAACACTGCCGTGTTTGATAGTTTCTAAGGCGTATTTGTACGCTGAGAATAGTGTGTCATGTTTTTTATCGTACAATATTTTGCATGAATACAATTACTTTTATTGAGTAAGGCGAATGAAGTTGGTATAAAGCTTCATGTGTGAACTCATGGTCGTTTGTGACGTAATCACTGACCGTTCATGAGGCTTTGTTTTGTAGTTACCATAATGTTTTTGCGCTTACTAAAAGAAGTTGTATGCACTTTGTAAGAAAAACACAAGAATAATAGAAACTTTGCTGTTTATTTCTGGATAGGGCACAGGGGCTATAACAAAGTTTTTTTAATAAATATATGAGACTTAACTTACTATACTCTTCTGGCTTGTCTTAATAGATCGTGTCTTTTCTACGCCGAGACCATAGAGTTTCTTCTTAGTTTTTTGCCCTTTTGCTTAGGCCTTCCTCGCCTCGAGTTATCTGCTTTATTTCCTTGCGCACGTTTTGTAGCAGATGTGTGAGTTCGCCGCTTTTCAGGGCTTTCTCTATCTCTGTGCGCAGGGAAATGCAGTTGTTAGTGGTATGACCACTGTCTTTGTGATATTCGCAATATTGGGCTGGGTCTTGTCCTCGCTTGTTTTTCATGGGGATCGGTGGTTTGAACTGATAATCTTCAGTGCTCAAAACTTCCGCGGGGGTTTTAGTTAAGAGAGTCCATAGCCTCTCCCTGTTCTCCTGCTTGAGTTCCCTCTGCGCGGCAAGTTTATTGATCGTTGACCGAGCATCTTTAGATGAATGGTTTCCCGAGCCAGAGTCGCGCCATCCTTTTTTGAATTTCCTTCCACCATTCGAACCTAAGTCGGAGGGTCTGTTGTGTGGTGGCGGCGGCTTATTAGTGGTAAGGTTCTTTTCAGTCTGTGCATAAACCTTAGCGGCTGCCATTACTTTCTCCCAACTCTTCGGGAGGCCTTCCGTCCCAGACAGGACCTTGATCATATCATCGCATCTGACCGCGTATTTGAACTGTGCGCGGATCAGTTGCTCGTGAACTCCCCCGATCTCCAGTACTTCTTTATTGTATCGGGTGATAAAGTCCTCCAGACTTTCGTCGTCATGACGCCAAATATTCATTACATCTGATGTGTCTCGGATAGAGCGTCGTTGTTGACTGAAATGAGTCAGAATTTTTTTGCGCAGATCTTTCCATGATGTGATGTTCCCGATGGGTAAATTATCGAACCAAATTCTTGCAGCGCCAGTAAGGGTCTGTACGAAAAGATGGCACCATAGTGGTAGAGTCCAGCCCCCTACTAACCCTGCGCTTGTAAAAACCCTCAAGTGATCATCAGGGTCTGTCAACCCATTAAATTTACCCACGTTGGATGGTAGTTTAGCTTTCTCAAGCGGAGCCAAAGCTATTTCCATGATGAATTTTGAATTTTCCGCTGCTTCCGCAGGGCGGTAAATCAAATTGTAATTGTGCTCAGCCTCAGGGTTGTAAACTGCACGAGGTCTGCATTTGTTGTAATTGGGCTGCAATCGGTTAAACACGCTGGTACTTTCACCTACACGGTAAGTTGGGTCAGATTCATCGGTGTGAGTGTTCCGTTGAGGACCCAACCTAGTGTGAACTGATTGTCTTCGGTGAGGGTGTGATTCATCTCGATATTCTCTCTGATGACTTCCTGATTGAGTGTACTCGTATCTTGATGTAGATTTAGAGTATACTTCTATGTTTTCGTAAGATGGGTCCTCGCGTTGAGAAGCGTTAGCATGAGATCCTGGTCTCCGTGTTTGAGTTAAGGGAGCAGTCTGCGCACGCAGTTGTGTGTATACTGCATTTAGTGCCCCTTGAGACCTGACGTACCAGGAAATTGGAGTTTCTCCTGGTGGTAAAATTGAGTGCACAGGGTTTTCTGGTAGCCCTCCTGGAGTGACAGGTTCGTTCACTCGATTGGATTGAACCTCATTGTCATCCGAGGCGTCCTCTGGAATTCCTTCAACTTGAAAGTTGTTTCCGACATTTGGCCGAGGGCCAGTTTGCCGATGAGACGACGTTTCTTCCATATGCAAATGGATTCAATAGGCAAATCAAAAAACGAAAGAAAATTGGATGAGACAGAGAAATCGGTGGGCACCAATGAAGAAACACTAGATAATTGACCGGAATCGAATTATCTAGGGGGTTTGGATCCGCATGAAAGGGGTGGTTCTCTCTCGTTTGATTCGATTGCAACTGGTCTTCTTCTCCGGTAAACTTTGCAAAACAAAACACCGTTAGCCTCGTCAAGGGGAGAAAGGAGTTCTCTCCTTGACCCGACTCCGGCGTGAGAATAAGTATGTGTTTATGAAGAAGAAGAGGTATTGACGAAATGTGTGTAACTTGAATTTCATACCTGAATTGTTCTCATATTTATAGCCGAGAGTTTTGGGCAGGAAAACTCGTTGGTGAAATGTTGACGGAAGATGCTAACCCCGTAAGCGGTTACATTCCCTTCCGTTAAGTTTCTCGATCCGACGTGAGAGCACACGAATCGCTGTTTAGATCTGTGGCTGGGGATTTGCCACGTGGAAAATGATCAAGTGGAGGTTTCTTTCCAATTACATGCTATCATTGTGATTTCAGGGATGCCTGAGGTGATGACACGTGTCCAGACGGTTATAACCGTCTTAGTGGTGCACGTTTGAACTCTTCTAGAAGATTACTGTTGTAATCTGGTGTGACTCTTTATCGTGTGGTTTCAGTTACGTAAATAATATCCAAGTCTGGATATTATTAAGCAGAAGTGCTTGACTTAGGATTTTCATCCTTTATGAAAGCGCAAGGATTTATGATTTCCTTTTGGTGCGCAAGTGTTGACTGCTATCTGTTTTAAGCCTTTTTGTAAAACCAGTGCGCGGCCGTGCAAGGTAAAAAAGGGCTGAAAGACGAGGTTGTGATATGGTCCCAAGTACTTATTATGAAGTTTTTTGGGACCTTACCCCTTCAAGTCCCCCCAGTCTAGTGTTGCTCTTATGCAAGTAAGTGGAGCACTGGACTTATAAGAGAGAAATGCTTTTTTGGCGTGAAAATGGGGAATCTTCTAAGAGAAGATTTACTTTGCATATTATAAAGATTTTGAAAATCTTTGACTTTAAATGGGGCTGGTACAGTAAAAATTGAGTGACAGGCTGTCACTGTCAGTTGTCTTTTATTGTCCGTGCTTTGCACGCGCGCGTGAACTCGCGTTTGTGTTGATTCTCACCTGCTCCTGTCGCTTGGGTAACTGTGATATCCGAAAATGGTGCCATGGCAGTTACCGATGCTATTTATTGCGGTGAGTATATAA
This sequence comes from Helianthus tuberosus, assembly GCA_030545235.1. NCBI lineage: Eukaryota > Viridiplantae > Streptophyta > Magnoliopsida > Asterales > Asteraceae > Helianthus > Helianthus tuberosus. Next base: position 201,496,693 of record CM060364.1, on the reverse strand, counting down.
GTTTGTTTGAGTTGCCCCTTTCTGTTAATCATTGCTTCGTTGAAAACTTTTCTCCTTCCTTTCTTCATTATCCGAGAAATTTGTTATTTCTTCCTCTTATGTCAACCGAAGAACGTCAAGAAGACTTATCCAAAGAAATGTCTGCTGAACTTCCACTGTTAAAGTGGCCCAGAGCAACTTTCGATGGTTTGATTCGAAACCTTAGGTTCCCGGAGAATTGGGGTGCTTTGTACCCTGAGGAGGGTAAGACGGCAGCAGATGCTCCGGCTGGGTATACCACTCTTTTTTAGGATTTCTTCTGTGAAGGCAACTTTCGCTTGCCTGCAACAAAATATTTCCTTGAAATCCTTGAGTATTATAAGTTACATATCTCCTAACTGCACCCTATTGGCATGGTTAGGGTTCGATATTTCGAGTTTGTGTGCCGGTCGATGCATATTGAACCGACGGTCCTTCGATTTAGGGTTTTTCACCAAATGCACTGTACCCACGGATTTTACTCGTTCGTCCAAAGATCGTCTGCGAAGAAGATTTTACAGCATCCTCCAAAATCTTTTCATGACTGGAAACAAAAATTCTTCTTCATCAAGGCAGGGGTGATTCCGATGAGGATGGTTCTAAGGGGAAAAGAAGACATCCCTATTGAAACGCTTCGAACCCCTGTTGACGAGAATTGGTATCAAGACCTGAAGGAAGTTCCTAACATTGCCTTGCCGGAGAAAGCCCTTGTCGGTGCTAGTATGAGTTTGAATTGGAAGATGGACCGGGAAGACAAGCCGGTGTACACGGAGGAAGGTCACGGTAAGATTGGGGTTTTCTCCCTTTTTGCTTTTTCTCCCACTTCCCCCTTCTTCTTTTTTTTGAACATGCTTTTCTTCTTCTGCAGTTATTTCATTGTATGTTGTAGCATACAAGAGAGAAGGCGGAAAAATGGGTACCATTAAGAAAAAACCTGATGAAGAGCTTTGGTACCATCGAATTGTGAGGAATTTTGTGCTTCCTCAAGAGACTGATTTATCTGTTCAACCTACCACTGGTGTTGGTAAGTTTGCGCACTTTGTTTGTTGTCTGCTTTATATGATGCGCCTGAACAAATTTTATTCTGTGCTTTCATAGGTGAATTGTCAAATTTGGGCATAGGCCCTGAGAAGAAGAAGCGCGCGACGATTAGTAATGTTGCGCCTAAAAGGAATGATGCTGAAAAAACTCAATCCTTCAAAGTTAAAAATGTTGGAGGAGAGAAGAAAGGTATGATCCATTCTTCTGACTCCTGGTGTGATTATGTGGTGGTTTCTGACTCTTTGGAGGGTCTTGCGCCTGCAGTTACTGTTAGGAGGCCGAAACCTGAGCCGAGTGATACTGCCGATATCCCTCCATCTAACCCAGAAGATCCCATTGACTTGGAGTCTAGTCCTGAACACTTAGTGCGGAAGAAAGCGGGTAAAAGGAAACAAACTGTTGTTGAAGCTGAGGGTCAGCCTTCAAAGAAGATCCAGAGGAAGAAAATTACCCGGAAAGGCAATCTGGATGCTTTCATTTCTGAGTCTGCTCCTGGTAAGTGTTACCTTTGCTTCTTTTTCTTATGCGTATTGGATGTTTACAGACTTTGTTGGTTTTCAGAAGTCCTTGTTTCTCCTATTCCCACCGAGCCGCAACCTGTGGTTGACGAAGGACTCCCACCCTCTCCTCCGCGTGCTTCCGTCGCTGATCAGTTAAAGACTATGGAGTTTCCTGATGGTGGTGTGAGAAATCGGGCAAATCTATGAACAATATAAGTTGATTCACTGCCTATAACATGTATCTAAACTAATGCTAACAGATCTAAGCAAAAATTTGAGGTTCGATCCGGATAAAGTTTAAGAACCCTATATTTTTCCCCAAATTTTTGGTGTTTTAACTACATGCAAGTGCTTAATCTAACTACTAATGATGATAGAATCATACCTTGATGTTGTTAGAAGTAGAGGAGACGTCGAAATCTTGCAGAAAAATCGCCTGAACCAGAGAGTTTTCGGGGAAACGGGGCGTGTGGAAATGAAGAAACTGTGTTGAAAAGGGGTTTCATCCCGACAGTTGCGCGGACACGGCCCCGTGCCGGGTGATTTTTAATTTTTTTTTCAGTGCTCGTGTGAGTGCCCTTGTTTCCCAAAAAACTCGGTTAGAAGACTTACCGATTTGGAGGTCAACCCGTTCGTTCGTAACTTACCAGGTATGATGTTGATGCTTTTATTCTTCGACCGTTTGAAGCGAGATTTCTTCCTCCTCATCCTCAATGAATCCTTGATAGAGCTTCAGCCGTTGGCCATTGACTTTGAATGGAATGCCATTCCGAGATTTAATTTCTACTGCACCGTGTGGTAAAATATGGGTGATGGAAAAAGGTCCTGACCACCTAGACTTTAATTTACCAGGAAATAATCGAAGTCGTGAATTAAACAATAGAACTTGATCTCCTACTCGAAATTCATTAGGTTTAATGTGTTTGTCATGCAAGTTTTTCATTCTCTCCTTATAAATTTCAGAGTTAGAGTATGCATAATTCCTTAATTCGTCTAATTCATTTAATTGACAAAAACGATTTTTACCGGCAAATTCTAAATCAAGGTTTACATTTTTTATTACCCAGTAGGCCTTGTGAGCTATTTCTACTGGCAAATGACAACTTTTTCCATAAACGAGCTTATATGGGGTTGTACCTATTGTTGTTTTATAAGCAGTTCGAAAAGGCCATAAAGCATCATCTAATTTATCTGCCCATTCCTTTTTATTTAACCCTACGGTTTTTTCAAGTATTCGTTTTAAACCTCTATTAGTCACTTCGGCTTGTCCGTTTGTTTGAGGGTGATATGCTGTTGAGACCGGGTGATAGACCCCATATCTTGTTAAAAAAAATTCAAGTTGATGATTACAAAAATGGGTACCTCTATCACTTATTAATGCTTTAGGTGTTCCAAAACGAGAAAATATTTTTTTCAGAAATCTTACCACGACTCTTCCATCATTTGTTGGAAGTGCCTCGACCTCGGCCCATTTAGACAAGTAATCTACTGCCACAAGTATATATTTGTTTCCTTTTGACGGTAGGAAGGGTCCCATAAAGTCGAGTCCCGACACATCAAAGATTTCACAAACAAGAATGCCATTTTGTGGCATTTCGTTTTTGGAAGAAATATTACCTGTCCTTTGGCAAGCGTCACATGTCTTGACAAGACTTTGGGCGTCTTTGTAAATGGTCGGCCAATAAAATCCTGAATCAAATACCTTTCGTGCGGTACTAGCGGCACCATGATGTCCTCCGTATGGACCTTCATGACAATGGCAGAGAATTCTTCTTGCTTCGCTACCATATACGCATCGTCGAATGAGTTGGTCGGCACACATTTTGAAAAGATAGGGATCTTCCCACAAAGAATGCTTCACATCAGCAAAGAATTTCTTTCTTTGATGATGTGGCCAACCTTTTGCGACTATACCGCTAGCTAGGTAGTTAGCATAGTCGGCGTACCATGGTTCTTCTCTGTATTCCACCATTTCTAGGGACTCCGTTGGAAATTTTTCGTTGATTTGCTCGTCCCTGGTTGCCTCCAAAGTTGGGTCTTCTAAGCGTGAAAAATGATCTGCTGCAGTGTTTTCTGCTCCTCTTTTGTCCTTGATTTCAATATCAAATTCTTGGAGGAGTAGAATCCACCGAATCAAACGTGGTTTAGCATCCTGTTTCTTGAAGAGATATCGAATGGTTGCATAATCTGTATAGACTATTGTTTTAGAAAGAACAAGATAAGAACGAAATTTATCAAAAGCAAATACCATAGCTAGTAATTCTTTTTCAGTTGTTGTGTAATTTTCTTGTGTATCGTTAAGTGTTTTACTAGCATAATAAATTGGGTGAAAATGTTTTTCTTTTCTTTGTCCCAAGACAGCTCCAACTGCAAAGTCACTTGCATCACACATGATTTCGAAAGGTAATTTCCAATCAGGCGATATTATGATAGGTGCATTGACTAGCATTTCCTTTAGGGTTAGGAATGCTTGATTGAAATCCTTGTCAAAGATGAAAGGGGCATCTTTTTCAAGTAATTTTGTTAGAGGCCTCGAGATTTTAGAAAAGTATTTGATAAACCGCCTATAAAATCCGGCATGCCCTAAGAAACTTCTGATAGCTCTAACGGAGGATGGGGGTTGTAATCGAGAAATAGTGTCTATTTTGGCTCGATCAACCTCCATTCCTTCGCTTGAGATTTTGAGACCGAGTACTATTCCCTCCGTTACCATGAAATGGCATTTTTCCCAATTAAGGGCGAGGTTAGTTTCCTCACATCGGGATAGCATTCGTTCAAGGTTATCGAGGCATTGGTCATATGAATCTCCAAAGATAGAAAAGTCGTCCATGAAGACTTCCATTGTCTTTTCTATCATGTCATGGAAGATGGCTACCATACAACGTTGAAAGGTTGTGGGGCATTGCATAGACCGAATGGCATGCGTCGATAAGCAAAAGTTCCATAGGGACATGTGAAGGTTGTCTTTTCTTGGTCTTCGGGTGCTATCGGGATTTGAAAGTAACCTGAAAAACCATCCAAGAAACAATAAAATTTATGACCGGATAATCTTTCTAACATTTGATCAATGAAGGGCAAAGGAAAGTGATCTTTCCTTGTAGCTTCATTTAATCGCCTATAATCTATACATACCATCCATCCTATGACGGTTCTCGTTGGAATTAATTCATTCTTTTCATTAGTTATTACCGTCATACCTCCTTTCTTTAGAACTACTTGGACGGGACTTACCCAAGGACTATCGGAGATAGGGTAGATAAGTCCGGTGTCAAGTAATTTGATGACTTCGTTTTTAACCACTTCTTGTACATTTGGATTTACTCGACGTTGTGGTTGTATTACCGATTTGTAGTCATCGTTCATTAAAATTTTGTGCGTGCACATGGAAGGACTTATTCCTTTAATGTCTACAAGCTTCCAAGCGATCGCATTTTTGTGTTTTTTCAAAAGTCTAATTAATTTTTCTTTTTCTAAACTACCTAATTTAGACGAAATAATTACAGGTAATTTACCATCTTTGTCTAGAAAAGCATATTCCAAACCTTTCGGAAGTTCTTTGAGCTCAACAGGTGGGTCTTTAGGAGACTCCTTATTTGGTTGCTCATTTTGATCAAGAACTTTAAAAGTTTGTTCTATGGCGACCTCTTCTTCAACAAAGTAGTCGATTTCTTCACTTGTATCGGGTGGTTCATCTTCATCTTCAATTAGGGGGTCATTATTGCCGAAAGGATATTTCATTGAACACTCAAGATCGACACTTCTTTTAAATGCCCCTAATTGAATAGATAGATTGTTGCGCTTCCGGTTTTTCAAAGCTTCGTGGGTTTTGACAAAAGGTCGTCCCAACACTAGAGGAGCGTCATCAAGGATGACAAAGTCGGTTGGGATTACCAATTGATTTGTTTGAACCAAGACATCCTCAACTACACCGACTGATTTTATTACTTTCCGATTGGATAAAAAAATGGGTATTTGAAGGGGAGAAAAATAACTAATACTTAATTTTTCGAAAATGTAGTTGGGCATTATGTTAACACAAAGATCTTTATCAATTGTGACATTACTAATAAATGAATTTTGAAAAAAACATGGAACCAATGTTGATTTCAAATGGGTCTTCTTTATCAATTGTGACATTACTTAACGCTTACTGTTTCGTCAATTTTTGTGTTAGTGTTTAACTCTTTTAAAAACTTAGCATGAGTGGGTACTAAACAATGATTTTCGAAAGAAGGTGACAAGTGATTAATTTCTTCAAAATTAGACTCTTCTTGAATTTTAACGTTGTCGGACTCACCCTTTTCGTTGTTTAACTCATGTGTCGGTTTTTCACTTATTTGTTCTTCCATTTTTACATTTTCAACTATCTCTTTTTTATTTAATTCTTCTCTTGCGCGGGACTCCTCTTCCCTTACGCGAGATTCCAATATGCAACGTTCGATAGTTTTAATGTGTTCTATTATCTTATCGGTTATGTCGGTAATAGAATAAGGATCGGGATCCTTAAAGCTTGAATCCGGTTGTTCGATCCTTTGTTCCTCATAATACTCATAGGAAGTAGATGGTTTATACCATTGTCCTTCATTGTAAGTATATGATGGATAAGGGTCGTAATTTTGTTCTTCATAATACTCATATGAGGTGGGTTGTTCACGCCATGGTTCCTCATAATAAGCATATGAAGGTGGAGGCTCATATTGTGGTTCCTCAAAGTATGAGTATGAAGGCTCATACCTTGGTTCATCAAAATACGAGTATGAGGGAGAAGGTTCATACCTTGGGTCTTCATAGGTTGTGTATGAAGTTGATGGCTCATACCTGGGCTCCTCATAGTAGGTGTATGAAGTGGATGGTTGAAATAAGTTACAATATTGAACCGAGTGCGGGTTACCACAATTAGTGCAATAGTCTTCCCTATAATCATCCTCCTCATAGGTGTAATTGTAACCTCCTGAGTATTGATCCATGAGAATCACTCAGCAGACCACAACAAAGTCTCGAGATCAGAAAACAAAAATAAAAACGTAAACAGAGGCTGGACACGACCCCGTGTTCAGTGAGCACGACCCGTGTTCAGATTCTGTATCTGGGCGTTTTAATTAAGGTTACTGATTTCGTTGAGCACGGGGCGTGTTCAGTGAGCACGGCCCCGTGTTCATGTTCTGTATCTGGGTGTTTTTATGAAAAAAATATGCAGCACGACCCCGTGTTCTGCGAGCACGGCCCGTGTTCAGGCTACTGTAAATGCAAAAATTAACTAAATGCAGAAAAATGTGCGCGCGTTTTGAAAAACTGATTAGGCCGTCGATTTTAAGCTTTCTTAAAATCCTTGTGTCCCCGACAACGGCGCCAAAAACTTGATGCGTGTCGAGTGTGATAGGTTTTTAATGTATATTTTAAGCCCTTTTACACTTTTTTAGCCAAGTTTTAAATTTATAAAACACGATATTTACTAACACTAAACACACATATGGGCAAGTGCACCCATCGTGAGCGTAGTATAGTGTTGGTAAGATACCGAGGTCGTCCAAGGACACAAGAGCTTTTAATATCGGTTTATCCTCAACGTCTAATCAAATCAAAAGTTAGAAAAAAGGTTTTTTAAACTAGAAAAATAAAACTAACTAAAATGCTGAAAAATAAAATAAAATAAAAACAGATAGACAAGATGAATCACTTGGCTCCGACTCGTGTTTAGTGTAACCTTTGATTATTTCCGCACTTTTGCACTTTTTAAGAGATTATCTTAGTTATTGTAGTAGGCCCCTCTTTTGAAGGTGACGTTACCCTCAACCCAGTAGTTTGAGTCAGCAAGGATACAATCCTAAAGGGTCGGAATATTGAAAGATAATTAATTAAGTTATTAATGCATAATGTGGTAGGCCCCTCTTTTGAAGGTGACGTTACCCTCGGCTAAGTAGTCTGAGTCAGCAGGGATACAGTCCTAAGTAGCCGGGTTAAAGTATTAATAGTAGCTTACGTATAAGGGGATCAAAGAGTTTGGACCCCCGCCATCCAATACCAGTGGGTATTGAAGAAGGTCCTACTAAATTTGACCCAGGTCCTTGCAGGATCTATACACTGAACAAGGCAAGACTCTTACCAAACCGTTCCCTTAACCCCCCGACCAGGTAGCCAACATATCTCCATATAGACCGTGGAGATATGAATGGTGAAAATCTTTTATTTTATATAGACAGTAAAATAATGTCAAGACACCATGGACAAACGATAAGGAAGAATCACCTTCAACATAAGAAACTAGTTATTAAAGTCATTAATACATAACCAAATAAAAAGTGCGAAAAGATTAAAAATAAAAAGTATTACACTAGACACTTGTCTTCACCAAGTGATGTAAGAGACTTAGGCAAACATGGCCTTTGATTGTCAAGGACTCTTACGATCAATCTTGGATCCCGAGATGACTCACACACTCTATAATGGATGATGGATGATGGTGGTGGATGATGGTGTTATGGTGGTGGTGGAGTGTGGGTGAAGTGTGAGAGAGGTGGTGTGCCAAGGGATGGTTCGCAAATGAGCCAAGCACCCCTATTTATAGCCTGAACAGCAGCTCGGGCACGGCCCCGTGTCCATTGGGCACAGCCCCGTCTCCATCCTCCTTCTCTTTCTTCATTAATTGCAGTTTGTCTGCATTAGTTGACCACGCCCTCGTGTCCGCTGGGCACGACCCCGTGTGCAGAAGCGTATCTGTACTATCAAGATTTCCTCAGATTCTGCGAATCTTAGAGTTGACCATGGCCCCGTGTCCGCTGGGCACGCCCCCGTGGTGGGTGATAGAAGCTTCTACAACTTTGTCTTTTTTGCAGACACTTGGGCACGCCCCCGTGCTCACTGAGCACGTGGCGTGTTCAGCCTTCTGTTCTCTTGTTTTGCTTGGGAAGATGCTGTCGGGGGGTCGGGCATGCCACGTTTATCCCTTTTCTTGTATTTTTGTTAGATATAGCTGCCGTTTTGCTTCTTTTGTTCATTTGAGCTCATTTAATCCTGAAAATACAAAAGGAAAACAAAAACACACTTTTCCAACATTAGTACTAAAAAAGGGTTAGTTTTATGCCTCATTTGATGTAATTTATAAGTTGCATTTTGCACACATCATACGGTAGCTGGGGGCACTGATTGGCTACAAAACCCTTTCACCTTGTACTATATGTGCCCTCCGTGCTGGCATACTATCGTGCCCGTGGGAGTAGTCCATGATGAATTGTTGCGATGAACTGACTGTTTTCTGGATTAAGTGTAAGTGTGGTCTTAGGCCCGCGGGACGTTCAGGACCATCGTGTTGATCAGTTCTGTTTAAAGATGATGGAAAACATGAAATCATACCTGTTACAGCAGACAGGGCAGTGGATAATCCAGTCAGAGATGCAGCCATTGAGTTCGACATTTGTCAGGATGATCTGGTTCCTCCTTAGGGTGCAAACTAATGATGGTGATGATGAAAACCGAATAGGGAGTTCGGTTATGGAGAGGAGGCCGATTTTGATGTTATGATAATTAGGTTATGTGTGTAGCCTTTTAACCTCTACATAAGTCTCCTTATATATGCACCCAAGAGGAAACCTAATTAGTTAATAAGGGTAATATGGTCCATCAATAATTACCAACTAATTATTTAATAGGTTATTATATATTTTGACCTATATTATGTAAATGATTATAATGGCTAATAGATTAAATATTATATCATAACATATTTAATCTTACACATCCTTCTTCACCCACACTTTTACAGTAGATCCGTGGTCGAACTGTCTCATCGACCGTGTAGCTTCTACTACTTTGTTCTTCTAATTTGTTAAGCTCCTGGAACAATTTCACGTGCATTCTGAATAGTTGATAGACATCTCGGTCGAAGTATCAACCATTAGGCTGGAGGTAGGGCTGTAAACGAACCGAACGTTCAGCGAACAGTTCGTGAACCGTTCGGCGGGAAGTTCGTTTATGTTCGTTCGTTTAATAAACGAACGAACATGAACAAGAAATTTCGTTCGATTAGTTAAATGAACGAACATGAACAGAGGTCTCGTTCGTTCGATTGTGTTCGTGAACGTTCGGTAAGGTGTTCGTGAACGTGTTTGTGAACATTCGTTGATTTGCATTCGTTTATGTTCGTATGTTTGTGTTTTAATTAAAGATATTTGTATTTTCTTATATTTTATTTATACTTTTTATATTATTAAGATTTTATTTATTTTATTACCCTAACAATGAAACTAGGAAACCTACTTTCACCTTGTTTATGCATGATTTCCCTTTCATTTCTCATTATTTACATCGGCGAATACGATCGACCTCCGTTCCACAATAAGGGATTAAAGTTCGAGTGCTAATCTCTGGGCCATCTATCTTTATCTTTCGCCGCGTTCGCCAAATTTATTTATGATCGTTTGTGTTCGTGAACCGTTCGCGAACACACTCATTTCCTTAATGAACGAACACGAACATAAAATCTCGTTCGGTAAGTGTTCATGAACCGTTCGTGAACACATTATTTCCTTAACGAACGAACATGAACAAGGGCTTGTTCGTGTTCGTTCGGTTCGTTTACAGCCCTAGCTGGAGGGTGTGGGGGCGCCACCCAACCCAGCTGGCATACTATAGCGCCCCACCCCCGCCATAGTCCACACCCCTGGCGCTATGCCGGGGCGCTATACAACCATCGCCAAGATGGTAAGGCTGGAGGGTGTGGGGGCGCCACCCAACCCAGCTGGCACACTATAGCGCCCCACCCCCGCCATAGTCCACACCCCCGGCGCTATGTCGGGGCGCTATACAACCATCGCCAAAATGGTAACGAGCGGCAACGCACAAGGACCGAGAAGCATTTATGTTTTGGACCGTTGAAAACGGTCAAAAATTAAAAAAAAAATTACTTTTTATTTTATTTATAAATTAACACTATAAATACTCACTTTTTAAATCATTCCTCTCACTTTCTACCTCACTTTTTATACAACTCTCTTCATATTTTTTAAAACTTCCCAACAATGTTTCCCAACAACCCAAACAACCCATGGGATCCGACCAATCCGTTTTGGCAAAATTTGCAAAACAACGAGCAAGAGGACCGCTATCGCCGAGACCCGCGTACGAGGGAGGTTGGATATTATCCAATGCCACCAACTTCTCCTCATCCCACCACTTAACCGATGCCTCCATATTTCAGGTATTATTCTCAACCCCCTTTTTTCCCAAACATGCCACCACCAAACACACCCGCCCAAGACACAAGCGAAACCGAATTCGTTCCCGAAACCCAAGTCGAATCCTCTTCTATAGAAAAAAGAAGCCATAAAAAGAAGGATGAGACCGAAAAACGTGCCACTAAGAAGGTAGAATTTTGGTCGCCTAAGGAAGAGTTCGAGTTGGCAAAAGCTTGGCTCGACGTGTCGGAGGACGAGATTGTTGGTAAATAATTTTTTATGCTTTTGTAAATAATATTTTTTATGCTTGTGTAAATAATATTTTTTATGCTTTTGTAAATAATATTTTTTTATGCTTGTGTAAATAATATTTTTTATGCTTTTGTAAATAATATTTTTTTAGGAGACGACCAAGACATAAAGGTATTTTGGGGTCGTATACGCGATAAGTTTTTCGCCGCAATGGGTCGTGGCGTGTATCGAACCCCCGACTCTTTTTCGGGAAAGTGGGGTGCTTTGAGGACGAATGTTAGCAACTTCAACAACATATACAATAACCTCGTCAATAACACTCGAAGGAGAAGTGGTGCGAGCGACGTCGATGTCTTGACTGAAGCCCACAACGAGTATAGAATGAACCATGGGCATATGTTTACGTTGGTAACCACATGGGAGCTTCTTCGCAAATCTCCAAAGTGGCACCTTGTGCCACCGTTCGAGCCAACCCGCCCTAGATCCAAACGGTCCAAATCGACATCCACCACCGAACCTTCTGGGTCCGATGCTCGTACAGTAATTAATCTAAACGAGGATGCTGACGAGTTTGAAGAACCAAGAGAGCTGCCTCCTCCAACTAGTAGGGATAAAAGTAAAGCCAAGGCACGTGGAAAGTCTACTAAATCAGATGGCCCGCCAAAGATTAGCGAGTTCCAGGCAGATCTCAAGCAAATAATCTCCATTAGGGAAAAAGACCAAGAAAGGAGAATGGAGAAACAAATTGCGAGAGACATGGACTTTCTCGCAAGGGATCTGTCACATCTACCAGAGGGGGACCGAGTCATTTTGGAGGCTTGTAAGGCACAAATTCGGGCCAAATATATGTAGTTTTTTTAAGTATGTTGTCTTTTTTTTTCTAGTATGTTATTTTTTTTATGACTTTGTAGTTTTTTTTAATGAAATTATGTTTTTATTTTTAATTTTGTAGTTATTAAAATTGCCATTTAATTTAAAAAAATAAATATTTAAATAAATAATTACTAATCATGACACGGAGCTCCATCCACACCCTCCAAATTAAAGAGGGTCATGATAAAACCCTCATGCTGACATGGCGATGACTTGGATCCTAGTTGGCATGATAAAGCCCAAGGAGGCTCCATCCACACCTCATAGCCTTATAGCCTTAATACAGTATTTTTTTTCATTGATTTGGTTCACACCTTTGTTGATTTTTGGAGAACGTATGATTTGAACACATGAGTATTTACTTTTAGCATTTATACCATATGTTCATATTATTGTTCTCAAATAAGAAATGCATTAATATTGTGTGAAAAAGATGTGCAAGGGTTTCATGAGGTGCATGTGTTATTATAAGTTAAGCTTAACATTAGAAGTGAACGAAAGACTTTTTTTTTTTAAATCCCATGTTGTGTACTTCCTCTAGAGGTATTATAATTACACTATTATTGTAAATTTATGATTATTTATTTTACACTGTCTAACTAAACATCTTTAAATAGATGAAAAAGGTTAAAAAAAATCTTCTTTCACGTCTTATGTTAAGAATCATTTGTATGTTAAGATCTATTTGTATTGTATTTGACCTTTAACTATATTTTTATAGGAGTAAATTACTAAATTTAGACTATCGAGTCCAAAATGTTTTTACTAATAGAAAAGGTCAATATTTGAAAAAAAATAAAAAAATAAACATGTGGTTTTGTTGTTGCGCCTATCCATTTTCATGATTTTCCGAAGTTTAATCAAATCATGGAATAGTCATGTCATTAAGCATCCAAATATCCAATGAGGTTTTGTTTCTGTACACCATTGGGTATGGGGAGGATAGTCTCCAAAGGGACTATCCTCCACATAAGCGCCACGTAAACATGGGAGGAGGACCCTCCCCTTGAAGACTATCCAAGGGTGTGGTGGATGCTCCTCCTCTATTTTTTATTATTATTTATTTGATTTAATTAATTAATGAAAACAAAGTAAATAAATTTAAAAAAGTTACATTTAAATAAAACCTAAAAAAACAACCTAAAGTTACATTTAAATAAAAAAAACACACCTAAAAAAAAAAACCTAGAGTTACATTTAAATAAAAAAAAAAACACACTTAAAAAAAACCTAAAGTTACATTTAAAAAAAACTACACTCCCTCACTCCATTTTTTCCTAATTTTTTCCTTCATCATTTGTAAAATGGGACGGTCTTCCGGTTGATAGGAGCTAAGGTCGGCCGTCATTATTTTCCATTCCTCCAACTCGTGCGCTTCTTGTTGTTTCTTTAGCTTCTCCTCGGCTAGTTTTTTTTTCATCTTTACCTTCTCGGTTTGCGTGTCGTTAAAGATTTCCTTGAATGATTTCAACTCGGCCATAACACCTTCCAACCTCGAACCACCACCACTTCCTGATGCGGCTTATTTCCTTTTTTCAGCCGCTATTTTTTTACTTTTGTCCCTTCCTGGGGGACGTTCTCCATCTTCAATCGGCTCCTCCTCATAGTCGGGCTCGTCGTTGATATTTATTTGGCAACGACCGGTTGAGCCTCTAACGCTATAACTTCCTGACTCGGAAGTTTTAGACCGTTTCGTTGCTCGTTTCGCGTGTGCAACCTCATTTTGACATCCCTTCCATTTTGGTTGATCCTTTACAACTAGCCAAGCACAGACATGTGGGAAAGGAGCTTTGCTCTCATTTTCGTATAAACGCGCCGCTTCATTGAAAACATTTTCGTGGTTCCACCCACTCGGTTTGTTGGCGAGAGTTGTGTTATAAAACCCAGAAAAGCGTTGGATCAACGTATTCATCTTGCGCCACTTCGAGCTGATAGAATCAATGGTTCTGTACTCGCCTTGTTCCATAAGCCCGTGGAATATATCAAGGGCTTCTTGCCAAAACGAATCGCTTAGTTGATTGTTACCTACAAGTTAGTAACAATAATAATAATATTTTGTAAGAAAAATATAGTGTACAAATAAATATTTAATAACAACAATAATAATATAATGTACAAATAATATTTAATAACAATAATAATATTTTACCGATTATAGGAGACGTTGAAGAGTTAATATATGCTTTCGTCAACGCCTCTTCCTCAATTTTTGTCCATTGTTGCATTTGTTTGGACGCTGCGTCTTCCTTTTTACCCTTTCCCTTTTTTATTTTTCTTTTTTGAAGGTTCAGGTTGCGTTTCTGGCACAACCTCTATCTCATCATCTTGTTCCTCGATTTGTGTTTGAGGTGCTTGTGGCATGTTGGGTTGTTGCATTTGATATGGGTTGAACGGCATGTTGGGTTGTTGCATTTGCATTTGCATTGGGTTGAACGGGTATTGGTTGAAAGCGTTTGGCATTTGTTGGTAACCCGCAAAAGCGTTGTCCATTACGGGTGTGTAGCCGGATGACGAAAACGGGTGTGAACTTGAGTTTGGATTATTTGGGTTGTAGGGATCCATAATTTTTTTAAGGTTGGGAGGGGTTTTTTTTTTATAAAAATGGGAGAAAAGTGGGAGTAGTTTGGTAAAAAAGTGGGGTGAAAAGGGGTTTAATTTATAGTGGTGGGGTGAATTTTTTTTTTTAAATGGTTGCAAGTTACCGTTGAGGGCCCACCCCATTCAAAAAGCTTGGCCCGTCTCCAACATTACAATTCCGACGCAAGTGCCGTGCCGGGCCCCAAGGGGGCGGTGTGCGACGTGGCTAAAGGGGGGGACGGCCCTCTGCCGATCCCCATACCCAATGGTCTAAAACTATGAGTTTTACCATAAAGTAACACATTAGAACAAAATTTTCAAATTCATTAAGGAGTTAAAAAATAAATTATATGATTTCAACCATATGAATTAGATAAAAATATTAAAAAATAAATCGAGTCCTAGATGATGAGATATATAATAAAACGTTAAAAACTGGATGTTAACAGAAAAATAAGGGTGGGATTTGTGTTATGCTTTTATTTTTATTTGAGTAAAGTGATAAAATGGTAACTGAGGTTTGGTCACTTTTTTCACTTTAGTTCAAAACTCAAACCTTTTGAAACTGTGCCCTTGTGGTTTCAATTTTTTTGTCATTTTTATATAAAATCAAAATCTGGTCAGATTTTTCAGTTAACATCCAGTTATTCTGTCTTTTTCTTCCCTTTTAATGAAGAGCAAAATGGTCATATTTTTTAAATTTGTTATAATAAAACATAAAAAACTGGATGTTAACAGAAAAATCTGACCAGATTTTGATTTTGAACGAAAATGGCAACAAAATTGAAAATACAGGGAGTGGAAAAAGTGATCAAACCTCAAGGATCATTTTGGCAGTTTACTCTTTTTATATTTTTTTTAATTTTCAGGGGTAAACTTGACATTTCAAACACACTTAACTGAGATATATAATTTAGGTTAGTAATAAGGATCAACCGTGTTTAAAAATTACAACTATTATGACCAACTCTGTAATTATTGAACTATTGAGACTAAGTCTGCAAAAATAACAAACCACAAGAACCAACCAGTCATTTAACTCTAAAAAAATGAAACAATAAGTCTTTTATAGAGTACATACAATATAATAAATAGAAAATATTGTTAAGGTTGGAAAAAAATTACGCATGCTTAATAGACAATAATATCTTTGAGATGGATTTAATCTTCCCATCCTTGGATGAGAAAAGATTTGCACATGTTGAAATTGAAATAACAAGTCATTTTTGTAGATGGCATGTGTGTAAAAAATGATCATCATATTATTCCCGTAAAGAATTGCTAATGAAAAGAAACAATCAATCAATCACAATGCGAATATCTCCTTTTCCTTCTCTCTCTATATATAGAGGCACACACTATACATGTGTCTATGTCATGCAGGAGAAAACGTAAACGCAGATACCATTAATCACGTAACGTATTGTTTAAAAAAGATTAATACTATACTTAAACTAAAGAACAAAATGTTTTTCTAGGTATAACTTTTTTGAAAGATATTAACATATGAAAAAAGTTATCGTCGTTTAAAAATTGTAAGAAAAATTCATTTTAGGGTAAATTACATTTTTCATCCTTTATGTTTGTATCGAATTGCAATAGATAGCCTTTAACTTCAATAATTACAGTCACAATCCTTTATTTGGAAAACCCATTACACTATACGTCTTTTGACCCTAACAAGGTCAAAATTTTCAGTTAAGAATGGCATATGCCTTGCACATGAGGGTAGAATTCGAAAATGTAGGGATTTGATTTACGGTTTCCTATTTCGCAAGAGATTGCTCGAGACATCATAACACTAGTGTTCGTGACAAGTATTTAAATATTTAAATTTCATTTCATTTCTAAAGAGTCAATTACAAAGATGGAAATCAAATACAACAAAATGAATAAAGGAAATACAATACAATAAGTGTACAAAATTTAAAGTGTGTATCTAGGCATCCTACTAGATTCCGTGCACCATTAACATCATCGTTAAACCTGCAACATGATTTAAAAGCGTGGTTCAATACAAAAGTATTGGCGAGTATGCAAGTTTTGTGTAGTAGCATATAAGTGTAAAAATGATAATGGACAATCCACATGGCAAACCTAGTTATCAAGATTAACATATAAACTGGCATGCGATTTATAAGTCAACCCTCTGTTTACACAAGTATGAATGAATAAACCTAACATGACCTCTCGTTCACGGGTGGTGCGTTACTCCTATAGCGCCATACATGTTAAGTGGAGGCTCGTACGAAGCTAATGACAAGTTCATCACATAAGAATCACCCAGAAAACACGAATCAAGCATAACAAATAGTAAGCATGTATTGGATTGTTTGTTTGTATATTTGCATAAGAATATGTATACTAAGTGTGTTTTGTATATGAAAACATGTTACACCCAAAAGTGTGAAAACGGTAAAATGGATCGAGTATACTGACAATATTGCTAAGTCTTCCGATTATCCAAGTGTTGACGAGTTAATGGGATTAGGAGATTGAAGGTGTTCGGATTGGAGTTCAAGGAATATTTAGAGTTGGAATTTAGGTAAGTAAAATACACCAAAAGTATGTATACAAGAAAAATAATCATCTAGCACTTAATACTCGTTTTTGACACTATGAAAACCCATAGGGTTTAGAATGATTTCATATGTTTAATACCTATTAGAATCGTAACGAGAACTAGGTCCTTAGATGATGTAACTTAGTATTTTGACAAATAATCATTAGATTATCATTATCAACAAAGGTTCAGTTAATATAGACATTATATACTCTATATAGTATATATCGTAAGTTTTAGTCCAATAATATAACAAGATTATCATAGAAGTCATGCATAGAGGTAGGAAGATAAATCTTCCATTTTAAAACCTCTTTTGTATTCACCAATGCACAAGTTGTCATGAGACAACAAGGATGGTCATGAATGGATTATTATGGAAATGAAATACACACTAGCTAACAAGGAAAACATCAAGTGATGTGTGGATTTGTATGTAGGATAGCCCAAGCTATCCATGTAATCACACATACACAAGCTCAAGACTTGTTCATCACTTGTGGGTAAAACCCTTTTTAAAACAGAAAGTTTTGAGGATTAAAACCTCTGGATTTGTATGTTACAACCTTGTTTTTAAGCACACATAATCATAGTCTTGATTAGTGGCATAAGGACATAGGGATGTATGAAGAAATCACAAGCTTAAGTATGTTTAACAAAGTGTTTGTACAACACATAAAGTTTATTGTACTTTTAACCCTATTATGGTGGCCTTGGTTTTCCATGGAAAACCTGTGGAAACATACCTAAGGTTGTTCCAAGTGCTAAGAAGCAAGAAGTAATGGAAAAGATGGAAGATAAGTGAAGTTATGCTCACTTTTGCAACTTGATACGAATCTTCCGGCTACTGATTTCTCAGCTGAATTTAGAGTGTTTGAGAGTGAAAGTGAGGTATTTGCAAAGTGGAAAATGTGTGGGAATGGGTTGGGTTTTATAGGGAATGATTAGGGTTGAGTAGTTGGTCATTTAACGGAAGAAACACAAGTAAACTACCACAAATTCGGCCAATCCACGAAGCTGGTCACTTTTTCTGCGGATCCGAGCCTCTGGCGGGGCGCGAGCCATATGGGGGTGCGGGTCGCGGCCCGCGGGCCACCCTGGCTGGGCATTTTGTTTGTTATTTTGACAAGTTTAGTCCCTTTAGTTTCATTGTTGAGTGTTTTAAAGTGTTCTAAGGTGATTTATGTATAAAAGGCAATGTGTAGGGGTATAATATTCAACTAAAGCATAAAAATAAATATAAAACAAGTATGAACAAGTATGTTTGTCAAGATTAAGTATCGTATACACATGAATTGAGTAGGTATGACGTGTATCTGTAAGTTTAACGCATTTTGCAAGAATTACGAATAAGGTACCACGTGTAAAATAAATTCAAATGTATGAATGTGTATGAATATGTAGAACATGAATTTAACGAATTACGAATTTTGTTTATGATTCAAGTCTCGGATTTTACGATGATGCAACAAAAGGACGATTACAAGGAATACAAGATTTCCAAAAATAGGAACACGAACAATGATTTCTAATTAAGGAAAGTACGAAACGCGGGGCGTTACAGTCACTTCCTCCTTCCACCAACTATTACACATTTGCTTATAAACAGATTTAAAACTCGGTAAGTGGTTTCTCAAGAACTGCGTTAGTTCCTTCTATTTCATAACTTGGCGTCCTTGCTACTTTGATCCAGCGTGTCATACCTTTTATCAAAGAAGTACTAGTAGCAACCCTATTTATACCACTTTCTTCATTGACGTCGTTTGAATAACTTACCTATGTACGATCCCGAGACCGAATCATAGTCCTCCATCTGAACTATCTAAACTATTACCTTCTGGTGTGTTGATTCCATTTGAACTTTTGCCTCCACCTAAGATTGTTGATTACCAACCGATCAACAACTATCATTGTGTAACACCCCGAAAATGGGTTTGGTAATCAAACCCCGTTAATACTAAAAGACAGGTAAAGTACCGTTTGCAGGTAACAATTAACCCGGTAAATATTAGGATTTGAATAAATAAACCTAATATTAAATAAAACGTGAATAAAAGCTTCTAAGGAAATAAAGTTTATAAGAGGCCCGAGTTAACGGGGACTTAAAATAAACTTAGTCATAATTTCCCCGAACCCACTAAGTTAACTAGGAATATTTAGCCTAGTTAATAGGTGGGAATATTGTTAAAAATAATTAGGTTGTGACCTAATTAATAACTAACCAAACATAAGGGACCAAAGCTAGGTAACTTGAAAATGGTTTTAATAAACAAAAAAAAAATCATATAACACAACACACAGTGTGTGTGCGTGAGGGAGATCGACCAGGAGAGCTCTCATGGGGCTCAAACCCTAACTTCAGCAAAATCAACAAATTAAAGCTTGATTCCAGCCCTAAATTGATGCATGAATACATAGAAACGATCACCTAATCTTGGGGATCATAAGGTATGTCAAATTGTTGATATTTATGAAGTTGGGATTCTTGATGAACTTATGAAATTCGAAATTTAAGCTTGAATGATTGATGTTTGGGTGAAACTAGGATGAATTCATGTTTAGAAACAAACCCTAGTTGAAAACTTGATGAATTAGTATTAAAAAAACTAGGGATTTGATGATTTCTCTTATATATGCTAAGTGGGTTTTGACTAAATAAGGAAGATGATAATATGTTTGTGCTAGAAATCATCATAATCGATAGTTGATGCGAGATACTTAAACAATTTGCAAGTTTGAGTATGTGATCATACATAATTGAGATGGTTTTTTTTGGAATGTTGTAATGAAATTGGTAAATTATTCATGAATATGAATGTTTGAAACCATGATATCAATTAGTTGAATATAGAACTTGAATTGAATAGGTAACCGAATGAATACCTAATGACTTGATGAAACGGGTTTCACTTATAGATGGAACCCGTATAATTTGCGTAATGAAAGAATGAGTTTTATATAATTGGATGATCAGATGA
The DNA here is from genome assembly GCA_030545235.1 of Helianthus tuberosus. Taxonomy (NCBI): domain Eukaryota; kingdom Viridiplantae; phylum Streptophyta; class Magnoliopsida; order Asterales; family Asteraceae; genus Helianthus; species Helianthus tuberosus. Next base: position 201,476,721 of record CM060364.1, on the reverse strand, counting down.
TGTATATAAACTATGTTGATGAATGTAGTTAAATTAGTTGCCTAAAAATAGCGACTACCGAATAGTCGAAGAAATGCTTAAGTGAGTTCGTTGAACACAATTGTGCATTTCGTACATTAAAAAGGAACAGTTGACTTTTGAAAGTCAAACTGGCCATTAATAAGGTTAAATGACAAATTTGATAGAAAACAAGTAAGGTGGAATAGTCGTGATTGTTAATGACTAATCTAACCACCTTGTAAATTGATGACGATAGTTTGACGCTTAACGAGCTAGGTGGAGGCTTGGAAAGAAGCGGGTCAAACGGATTGAGTACGCGGATAAGTGCACAACCGGATGAAGGTAAGTGAAACTTACATCTTTTGTAGAATACGTGCTTGTTCTAAAATCACTTATATGATAAGGATAATATTCAAGGTATGGTTCCCGACGCGACATGATACGGGTCGGAACATACCAAAACGATGAAAAACCATGACTATTGGTAAAAAGGGTGAAAAATGAAAATTTGACATTGGAATGACATATTTCAAACAAGTTTTGAATGACTACTTTATAAGTATGCCTAAACGAGTAAAGAGGGTAAACCGGTGATTTTAATCACGTGTGAATGATAAAAGTCGAAGATTTAAACGACGCCAAGGGACATAAACTATGTTGGATTAAACGCGTAAGAAATGGGTTAGGGCAACATAACTAAATGGTTAGAAATCCAAAGTTAGTTACTTAATGAAATGGTGGATAAACACCATTTAATATTAAGCACAAAATATTTGGTAGTTTAGACCAAACGGGTCAAATGGTAATATTGATACCATTTGACAATTAACGACTATTAAGTGTATGTTAAGTCTCATGCTCGCAGGATAAATGGTTTATGAATTAGCGATGCTATGAATTAGCATATTATAGAGACAAGGTCTCAAAACGGGTCAATATGTTGACCCGAGCCAGGTACGCATATTTTGTATTGTAGTTAGAAGCGATATTTTGGGTCAACTATTAGCGAAAGTCCTTCGTCGCAAAATGAAGGACTACAATTGACCATAAGGCCCTTGAAGGGTAAATGGGGCAAACGACCTTTAAGAGTTGTTTAGAAATAAGCATTTTGTTAAATCGAGTCCTTGTGATATGTATAAAAATTGGAGATAGGATGTAAACTAAAACGAAGCGTGATTTGAGCTTGAAAATGTAAATACCCTTAACGGGTCAAAATGAATAGATATGCAAAACGGGTTAAGATTTGCATAAAAACCCGCAATTTGAACCTTGGATATTTGTAAACTGATATAATGTGATTTACACGACATTTTAGAGGTAACTAACAAGTTTGTTTGATCAAAACACAAACGGGTCAAAAGTGTCAAAATTTAATTTCAAGCCAAGAGCTTGAAATCTGAAAATTTGTGAATTCAGATGTCGGGTTTTTACTCCATGAGATGGAGAATTGAATTACGGTCGCATAGGAAAAAGAATCACGCGAATCGGATAAGTAGAACAAAAGTTATGACATTTCAAAGTTTGAATTTTGACTAAACTTATAGCTGGCAAAATGCAGGTTTCAGAGGGAAACCCGCTGGAAAAAAGTGCACCCCCGCGCCACGCGACAGAGGGGCCTAAATCTGTCACGACACGTGATAGCGAGTCGCGGCCCGCGTAAGCCAGCGTTAAGTCTGTCGCGGCCCGCGACAAACTACAGAACTGGCAATTTGCTTTTTATTTCATGGTTTGATGTTTAGAACTTGTTTAATCTATTATTTAAGCATCAAAACTAACTTTTGGGTTGGTTTTGATCACAGATAAATACCAAGTGTTTCCGGATGAAGATCAAGCTCTAGGAAGGACCGAACACGATCAAAGAAATAAGCTTCCGCACATTGTTTCGTCGATATTTTAATCGACGAACTATATTACATTTCGTTGTATATTTTTTATATTTTATTGTAAAAGTTTTAAATTATCCGTATTTTCTATGGATACGAATCTTAGTTACATGTTTATTTTCGTAAATTAAACGAAAACCGTTAAATAATACTAAGGGTGTTACACATTGTCGTTTTGATTAGTAGATGTCCCCGTGAACCGTTTGGCGGGAAGTTCGTTTATATCCGTTCGTTTAATAAACGAACGAACATGAACAAGAAATTTCGTTCGATTAGTTAAATGAACAAACATGAATAGAGGTCTCGTTCGTTCATTTGCATTCGTGAACGTTCGGTAAGGTGTTCATGAACGTGTTTGTGAACATTCATTCATCTGCGTTCGTTTATGTTTGTATGCTTGTGTTTTAATTAAAGATTATGTACTTTCATATATTTTATCTATACTTTTTATATTATTTAATTTTTATTTATTTTATTACCCTAACAATCAAATAAGGAAAACCTATTATTTCTACCTTGTTTATGCACCATTTCCCTAATTTTTATTTATTTTATTTTATCTATACTTTTTATATTATTTAATTTTTATTTATTTTATTACCCTAATTTTTATTTATTTTATTTATATCGACGAATAGGATCAAAATCCGTTCCACAATTAAGGCGTCAAGTTCTAGTGCTACTCTTTGGGCCATCCATGTTTAGCCTTCGTCATGTTCGCCAAATTCATTTGTGTTCGTGAACCGTTCGTGAACACGCTCATTTCCTTAATGAACGAACACGAACATAAATTCTCGTTCGGTAAGTGTTTATGAACCGTTCGTGAACACATTCATTTCCTTAACGAACAAACACGAACAAGGCATTGTTCGTGTTCGTCCGGTTTGTTTACAACCCTAGTCATAAGTATCCAACCTAACCTTTTCTTGTGATCTATCCCCCAGTGGCGGATCTTGCCCGTTGGACGTGCCAGGGCTGAAAGACACGGGCACTAAAAAAAGCCCGAGCAAGCCCGGGCCAAACATAGTATATATAAAAAATTTCGATCGAAATGCGAAAAATTAGCACTACAGCCGAAAAACTTACCCGGGCCGTGGCCCTACCATATGCCTACTAAGAACCGCCCATGCTATCCACATATGAACATTCTAGTCCTTATCATAGTTAGTCCCGTACCATTGGTTACCCCAAACAGTTGTTGCGTAGGGCTTTACTCTTCCCTCTGGCTCTGAGTAATCGTGTTTTGGTATCTCTTGTTAATACTCAATTTATTTCAATTCGTTGTAAGATGTTATCACTAATAATATTTACGAATATGTCGATCGATCAAACCGACATATTCATAATATTTTATTGTTCTTTCTCGCTTTATAAAGAAAAACGCTTAAAAAGGCCCGATCGTTTTCTTCGCACGTGAGATTCTTACGAATTCTATCATAAGGCTTTGTGGAGGTGAAAATGGCGATGTGGATGTTGGGGGAGGGTCCTTCCACACCCCACAGCCTCTTAGAATTAACATGTAACATAAAACAAACAGAAAGTTTCTTAATCTTTAAAATGCATTTTTGTAACTACTATTTAGCTTTTAACTTTTTTCTAAGAAATATTGGCAAAAAAAGAAAGGCTATGATGATTATTTATCTTCACAATTAGGCAACAATTCTTTAAGCACCAAGTATGAACACACATGTAATGCCTATATTTCATAATTACATTGGTTTCACTTTGCACGACATACAACATCTTTAATTACTAAACAGAATCTATAATATATATTCGATAAAAAAATAAAACTGTAGAAAACTAGTTGTTATAGAAATATTTTAATTTTAATTTTAAATTTTCTAACATTGGAATTTTAAATATTTTTTTCATTAAAGAATATCAATAAACCGTAGATGCGTCTTGCATCAGAAGTAAAGAAACCCTTAATATGAAATTTAATTTAAAAAAAAAGATAAAACTGACAAAAATAAAATATAACCAATCGTTTGAGTTTCATGTGTTTTAGGGACTAAATGAGTGATCTTTTGAAATTAGTAGCATTTTTTATACTCATAAATCGTTTTGTAGTTTGTAACCACAAGATCGTACTAGTTGACTAGTGTGTGTGTTATGCATACAACCCACCCCTTTCTCTTTTTCACAAAGTCTAGCCTATTTTGTTCTACCAAAGTTTGCAAAATACATGGAAAACATACACAATCATGCCTAATGCCTTTATTGATCCAAGATCGCTTACAATCGTATAAATGGCTCATTCTTTCGACGATCTAATTGTTTCAACAAACATGCATGAGTGGCGGATCAGCGGATGCATGTTTTTTATTTGTTACTACAAGAATTTAATAAGTTATAGAGTATGCTAGCGTATATCACAGTTAAAAGTTGACAATTTCTGTATCACCATACTTCCAATACATCATAGTGTAACTCGTAATGGTGTACTTTAGATACATGTTTTAACCATAATAGTGTATATCGCAGTGGTGTCTTTGCTATGTATAACAAACTAAAAAACTAAAGGCCCCTTGATTTCTACACAATAATGCATTTGATCATGAACTTGTGCATCATTATGTATGCATAATGTATAGAATTATATGTATAGTTACTCATATTTGTGTTGATCAGTTCTGTTTAAACATAATGGAAAACATAAATAACATACCTGTAACAGCAATATCATAGTGTAACTCGCAATGTCTACTTTTTATCGCAATGGTGTCTTTGCTATGTATAACAAACTAAAAAACTAAAGGCTCCTTGATTTCTAATCTACACAATAATGCATTTGATGATGAACTTGTGCATCATTATGTATGCATAATGTATAGAATTATATGTATAGTTACTCATATTTGCATGTGTTTGGGATGTATGTATGTATGTTCATTACATTATATTTATATGTATGTGGTATGTTATTCCATTCCCATGATAGATCATAAGTTGGGGACAAAAGTACAAAAAAGCAATCAAGATTCACTGGATTTTTTTAAAACTTTAAGGGTGTCACTTTGAATGATTTCCTGCAGGAAAGGCAAAACTTTGGGAGAGGAAAAGGGACCCCTTTGTATGGTTTAAGAAGAAACAAATCTTTCACCCACCTTGTCCTTCCAGGAAACAAAATCCTTTGATCCTTTGCATGCTTTAAAGTTTACAAGTGGGGACTTTTTAGGCCATTCTTCCAATCTTATCCTTACCTAAACAACAAAAATTCAACAAACAAATTGCTAGGTATACAAGTAATGATGAGATTTTCTATGCTTGAAGAAACAATGAACTACGAGTTAAATTGATATTCTTACTCGACTCGTGAATAAAAGTAAACAACAAAGAGATCAAAGGAAAATCTTGATGGCTCTTAGTTGATGGGTATCTTTCTTGATTTCTCAAAAAGGCGAATATTGTAAAATCGTCAATCACACTCATAGTACTAATAATTACGACAGATCGAATATAAAATATATATAGTAATGCATATGCATTTGTAATCTTCTTGTTATATACTATCATATACATAAATGTAAAGTAGTGTTATATATTTCAAGATAAAAATGCATTCTTACTGTATTTAAAAATCAACATTTGTACTACAATATAAGGTCATGAATTTTTTTCCTTGCTTCATATCTAAGAGTGTCCCGTGTCAGGGTTTGTAGCCTAGCGGTATCAAGGTGTGGAGAAAATGTGTATTTCCCCATGAGGTTGAGTGTTCAAGTCCCATGGTGGACAAATATGCAGATTTATGTGAATTAGCCGGTTAAAAAACGCTAGACGTGTTGAAAATAAATACTTTAGCCTGAAAACAACTCAAAAGTTTATATTAAAAGTTTGAATAGGTCCTTATTTATGTTATAATCTTAATTTTCAAAACCAGAAGCTAACATTTTAGGATATTTAATATGCTTGATCAGGAAAACAACAAAATCTTATGTAATTTATCAATTAGGTAATTCTAAAGCAAGGTTTAAAGAGCAATGGACTATAATTACACATAGATGAAAGTCAAAAGTCTAATATTCATTCTTAGCTTTCATTATATGAGAATCTAAGGAAGATACATGACCATGTGAGTAGACAATTAAGTCTTGGGATATTTGGAAAAATCATCTTCTATAATTGCATTGACTAGACTTCAATGGTTCTATACTTTATAAAAACATATAAAATAAATATTTGTCATGCATTTCCCATTTATTTAACGGAACTGTAGTTACACAATAAACATGATAAACATGGATGGTAGTTATGTCAAGATCCTTGAAGATTGTATAGATTTCAACAATCTTAAATGGTGATTTCATGTAATCGCGTTATTTTCCTTGAATGAAATTTATTCTTTGGTCATTCAAAAAAAACTAATCGCGCTGTTGTATAGATTTAAAAAATTTAGATATGAGAAAAAAAAAACTAAAATAACCAAACTAATTGAAAATCCATGTGATCAATTGAATTTTTTTTTTACAAGGCCACCACTAGAAGAAACCAAGGGGCTGTTTGTTTACCTCTTAACGAGGCTCTTAATGGTTCAGGCTTCTTATTGGTTCAGCACTTAATGGTTCAGACTGTTTGTTTCACAACCAGATGTCTGAATGGTTCAAACATTTGCTTCTGAATGGTTAAGATTTATACAGAGTCTGAATGGTTAAGACCTCTAATCTGAATTGGTCAGACATTTGCCTTTGAACGGTTAAGCATTATACAGGCTCTTAATGGTTCAGACCTCTTACTGGTTCAGCACTTAACTATTCAGATGTTGCCAAACAGCCCCAAGTGTTATATATTCTTAGTATTCTATAAATATAAATAATATATAATGTTACAAAAAGTTGCAACCTTTTTTTATAAATAACATATCAAGTCTGATCTTTCTCCCTTGTAAATTATCAGGCTTAGTTGTTTTTATTTGACCCAAAACCAAACTGTGTTAATTAACTAAAACATGCCTGAATTGACCCAGACCCAAAACCGCCGTTTATTCGATGACTAAGGAGATTAACCGAGCCGGCTAGCCCTATAATCGAAAATTTTAACCATTCTAGTTATAAAAATCTAAAAACCGAAGACGAAGCACTGGTTATAGGTTTGGTTTTGACCCATAACCAAACCGAACCACCTATTCTCACTAAGGCTGTAAAGGGTTCGAGCTAGACGAGGCAGCTCGGCTTGGCTCGAGCACTAGCTTGAAGTTAAACGAGCCTAAGAACAAGCCAACGAGCCGAGATTGGCTCAAGCTCGGTTACAAAATGAGCCCGCTCGACTCAGGTCGTTTCAAATGGAGTTTTTTAAGCTAGTTTTTTATCGAGCGAGCTACAGACCGAGCTGCAAGTCACGAGCTTTTTGAACAGCCCTAATTCTCACCCCTAGTTTTAAGCAAGTTGCAAAATCTTTCAAATATTTTGTGGGGCATGGGTCACGAATATAGCACCGGAGACTAACAAAAACTCAAAACTGTGACACAGATGTTTGACCTTAAAAGATAAAACTGAATCTTAATGGATATGGTTCTGGAGAATCTATATATTTTTAAACATAAATTAATATCAACTCTCAAATCCAAACTTGATTTGTAGACCAAATCATATTACAAATATTAAATATAATTCAATTTCTGGAAGTCACACAGCAGGGACTTTTTTCCCATCTTCAATAAAATATATTGCGGTTTCTGGAACCTGCAAAATACATTTTTGCAGCAGATTTAGCTCCTGCAACATGCTTTTGTGATTTACAGAAGCAGCATTTTTAACCAATTTACTTCAAAATGGGTCAATTTGCTTATATTCTCCGAGTTAAATGAGCATGCTTAAGATATGTAGTTTAGAAAACAGGAAAATGGGTCATATGTATGTGTGGGATTTGCTTATTTAATCGAACTTACTCTTATACTTATAAGCAAAAGACAATAATCAGCTTATTGAAAACACGCTATATTGCCATAAGGGTAGACTTGCGATTTTAAATACACCATGAATAATTAGTGTGCAATTAGCAAAATATTTTTTTGTGACTTATACATGGGTCAATTCGGCTACAATCTCCAATGAGTTAAATGTGCATATTTAAATTATTTAGTTAAAAAAAAAATAGGCCAAACGGGTCAAAATTATTGGGATTGCTTATTTAAGCAGCTTATTCTTATAAGCAGAAGAAAATCAGCTTTACTAAAAACTTATTTCACAAGGGTAAACTTGTGATTTACCGAGAATAACGCGTTTGAAAACGACTTATGAAAAACAGATCCCAACTCTCGAATGTTTATTGCTTTTAAGAAACGGGCTATGCAAATAAATTGTTTAAATAAGCAAAATCCCAAACACTCATTTAGTTTCCATCAAGATCAAGAGAAGATAAAAGAGGTTGTAATTACATCAGGCCACGTATCTGTAATGAATTCCACGATATCATACGCTATATCTCCTTGTACATCGATTTGATCTTTCTCAGTTGGACCCTGAGAAGAGATACACAGACACATATAAGAAATTTCAATCATTAGATAATGAATTTTTTTAATAAAATGCCATTTTCGTCCCTGAGGTTTGGCCAGTTTTGCAACTTTCGTCCAAAGGTTTGTTTTTTAACATCTGGATCCAAAAGGTTTAAAATTTTGTCATTTTCACCCGGCTCATTAACTTCGTCCATTTTTCTCCGTTAAGTCAGGGGTATCTCTATCTCTTTTGTTAACTTAATGGGCAATTCGGTCTTTTCACTTTATGTACAAGCATTTAGCCTAATGTACAAGTATTTAAAACACCGAATCGCCCTTTAGGTTAACAATAAAGACGAAAATACCCCTGACTTAACGGAGAAAAAACGGATGGAGTTAACGAGCCGGATAAAAATGGCAAGATTCTAAACCTTTTGGATCCAGATGCGAAAAAACAAACCTTTGGACGAAAGTGACAAAACTGGCCAAACCTCAGGGACGAAAATGACATTTTACTCTAAAAAAATTCTTAAAAGTATATGCAGCCACAATAAGTACCTTCACAACAGATGCACCAGTTGCAAACTTCTTTCCAAGTTTCTTTGAAGCATCACTCAATTTAACACCTGGAATTGTTTTTTAGTATCCGAGAAAACTGGAAAATCAAAATAACATGAATGTAGTGTATTAAACTTACCGAAAAGGTCGAGACCTTTGAGAGTGGTGATAGATTTACGCTTGTTGCGGGTCACTTTCTCGATTATAACTTCTTGTTTCTCCTATGCAATATATCCAAGTTTGATTGAGATAATATACATAAAACTTCACACTATAACTTTTTGTTATTTTTTTTTATTTGCCTATTTTGTACCTTCTTTTTTGTCTTTCCACCGGGAAGTCGTTTTACCGGCTCTTTGGGTGCAGAAGAACCTGGAGTATGAAAATGCAGTTGACCAATTACATTATCAAATAATAATATAATTATTTTAAGTAAAGTGAATAGGGTCGCAAAAATTCGAATACAGTTTGGGTAACTTTTAACCTATTTTAACAATTTGACTAAATCCACTCTAAAATAAGAGCTTAAGACCATTTTGCTCTAGAAATACTTGTGCTTTCCATAGAAAGTATGCTAGCATGTCAATTGCACTTGGTATGAATAGTAAGTCATATTTACAAACAAACAGGTGCTTTTGTGTAAAACATTAATCATGAGTTTACATTTACGTCAATCAAGATATTAAAATGGAAAGGAAAGAAGCTTAAAAGATCAAGTAAAAGACGGCAAACATGCCAAATAATGAGGGAAGCTGACAGATGCAATTTCGAGTTTAGACGCACGGAATTGAAGCAAAATTTATTGGACTATACGTTGGTTCCTGTCTAATTTTCAATAGTACTTTGGCAAGAGGCCACAAATGATCTTTCACTACATCCAGTACACCCGCGTAACGCAGCTCGTCAAACCATTATATTATATTTAGTCATCTCTTTACTCTTTAGTGATTTTTCTTATGGCCACACTTGAAAAGGTGGATGGAGCCATCCGAGAACAAGTAACTAACCGGAGAACCACTCAAGTAAGACACATTAATGAAAAACACATCATCCTCAATATGGATGTTATCAAAAGCACTAGCCAAACTAAACCCTAGAGATACTTGGTGCTTCCTATAAATCTCTAATGGTAAATTTGAGTAAAAAGAAACTCACTTTAAGCCCCCTTTTGTTACAGGCCTCACACTTTCAAAACCACAAAAAAGGAACTAGGCTCAATGGTCACTACAGTTTTGAAGGATGTAATCTTGATTTCCCGCGAGAAAGGGTTAGTTAGTTAGTTAGACCAAGAAAGTACAGGGACTGAATGGTTCGATATACAAAGAAGAGAAAAGATAAATCAAAAGGAAGAAAGGGGAAATACTTTTTGAAGAGAGTCAAGATATGTTTCGTAAAAAAAACAAGATTTGGTTTACTAATTTAGTTTGTTTTGTTTCATATTTTTTAGCAGAGTGTTAGGAGTTTTTCTTGTTTAGCATAAATAGACGGTTAGGGTCATTGTATTTTGATTTTGGTGTGGTTTTCTATCAATAATAATATAAAGAAAGAGTCGACCTAGAGTTGGGTCAAAAACCGGTTGTTCGTGACAGTTTCAGTGTGACGTCAGACCGTGTTACCTACTTACCGATAATCATATTTAAAACTTTTTATACACAAAAATGGTCCTACACATTATTTCAGTTCCATTTAAGGCACTACACTAAGTACACTTTATCATTGTTGTCATGTTTTATAAAAAAATTGAAAATGCAATATACAGCAATGTACCTTAACACCATTTTTAAGTTTTAACTATGGACAGTCTTTGATAATAAGTAGCTCATTGGACCAATTCATACAACCATGTTATCAAGTACTCAGGTATGATTACAGGTAGAGTTGTCAATTCACATATGTACATCAATCCATGCACTGTCATTAGTCATTACCATACCATCCCCACAATACTGATATTTGTCACCAGTTTCAAATTCAGAAGCAATTGCTACAACCAGGTACACAAATAAAGGTGCTTAAAAGGAATTGGCAAATTGGATTTCAATAATCCAATCTATGACCTATTAATTTAGCTTTCCTTTGATCATCATAGATTTACACACGATTTCGCTCACAAAAAATGTAGGGTTCCCCATTTCACTCATAAACATCCATGTGAGCAAAATTGAGTGGAAACCAGGGGCGGAACCATAGTATTATGAGTCGTAGCACGGGCTACGGCTCAACCCCGTATTCGTAGTGCTTTTTTCCAGTTTTATATAAGGGATACCCCTAAAAAATACGAGGATACCTCTAACCCAAAAATAGGATACTTGATATTACTAAAATCTCATTTTTTTATAAGCTCAAACATTTTCAACCCGAAAACTTGTAGAATAATTATGCCCGAATGATAAAATAAGCCCAAACTAACAATAATAAAATTGAAAGAAGTCCCTAAATATAATTAATAAAGTTAACCCAAGACGCAGAACGATATTATAGTTGAATAAGTGATCTTACTCGTCTTATGGTGGAAACCGGAACACATAGTTCTTGTCCTTTGGTTTATCGGGTAGTGAAGCTCGCTTTGGTTTTACCGGTCGCAACCGTTGAAATATATATATATACATATGTTTTTCTAAATTGAAGCATGTCAAGACGGATTTACGCAATTGAATGGGCCCGGAATATTTGAACAATGCTATGGTTTGTGCGGTCGAAAAATAAACTTTTGATAAAGTAAAAGACGACGATGTGATGGAACGATTTCAAGCTATGAAAAAGAAAAGAGGACACAGCTATTAGGTATTTGTTTTACTTTATTATTATTGTTTTTTATAATTGCCAGGTAAAATTATTTTCGGGATACCCCTAAATTAATGGGCTAGCTCCGCCACCGGTGGAAACCAAGTGCAAATCTATACTAATAATGCAAAGGGGATTGCACTTGGCAACGAACATGAACGTTCGAATTGCCATTGGTCAAATTGCCAGAATGGATTATTATCAGCCAAAGAGTAATAATTTGGATTATTAATAACCAATTTGCCAAGGAAATTAGTATGCTAACATTAATGAATAAAAACTCTGCATCCAAAATATAAACTATAATCAACTCAAAAAATTTCAAAACCCTATCTAGGGCATGTTTGGCTTTCCTTATTTTCAAAAGTTGAAAAGTCCTTTTGGAGAAAAAAAGTCAGGAATTCCTGACTTTTGAACTTCTGCCCTCACATAAGAAGAAACCCCAAACACTTTCAAAAGTCCTTTTCACTCAAAATAAGTCATAAGTCATAAAAATAAGGAACCCCAAACACCCCCCTAGTATAATATTACCTGAAGGTTCAGTGCCATCAGTGATCGAAGCCGATTGTAATTGATCTGAAATTCCATCAGCGACCTTTGAATTTGATTCTGAATTGTTTAAAAAAAAAAAAATTATCACATAAACTGAACATATGATTAAAAAGCATTCAATTCAAAAATATAAATTTGAATACCTTGAATAAGATCGGGATAAAGTTGAGGTGCGTTTCGGATCAACCAGGGTTTGCATTTTTCGAAATCGGCACCAAATTCACAGTACTCGGCGGGTAAACTGCAAACACCACAGTATAGAACTTGAACCTGTTGAAGTATTTCCGCCATTAGACTCGATTTAATTGAATTCACCAAGTTTGCTATCTGAAATCTTGTGTAGGGTTTTTGCTAAAGAACCAAACGGCTGAACTAAACTTTATTATATTTTTTTTAAAACTAGATTTACCACCCGCCGCGATTTGGCGGGGCGTAAAACCGTGACGAATACAATCAATATCATACCACTGTCAGCGACAACCAATACTGAAGTTATGATGTGTTAATGCGAAAAAACTAGACTGCAATATAAAACATAGAAAATAATAATTAAGACGATTTATGACCCCACACGTTGTTACGAATTTGTCAATCGGGAAAATAATTGACAACGTAAAAACGTTGAACCACACATGCACGTTGAGCCGTGTTAACTTGCAAAATCTAGTACGAGCATAAAACGAAACGTAAAAACGTTGAACCACACACGCATGTTACGCCGTGTTAACTCGCAAAATTTAAAACGAAACGTAAAACGAAAAATCTACGAAAGATGAAAAGTGTGGGGGACCAAAGTTAAAAGTAAAAAAGTTTTGAGGTTAAATTGCAAAAGAAGAAAACTTTTAGGTTAAAACTAAAAGGTCAAATATATTTGGGTTAAAAGTGTAATATCAAACTTACTTTTTGAAAAACTCACAAAGCATTGAGTACAACACATACATGCCCAAATTTATAGTTTGTTAATGATATATGTATATAGTATGTATAACTAGTGTTTTGCAATGGGATTAGGGCTGTAAACGAACCGAACGTTCAGCGAACAGTTCGTGAACCGTTCGGCGGGAAGTTCGTTTATGTTCGTTCGATTAGCTTAATGAACGAACACGAACAAAAAATTTCGTTCGGTTAGCTTAGCGAACGAACACGAACATAGGTCTCGTTCGTTCGACTGCGTTCGTGAACATTCGGTAAGGTGTTCGTGAACATTCGTTCATTTGCGTTCGTTTATGTTCGTGAACTTTCATATATTTTATCTATATTTTTTATACTATTAAACTTTATTTATATCATTACCCTAACAATTAAACTAGAAAACCCTCTTTCACTTTGTTTATGCACCATTTCCCTTTCTTTTCTCATTATTTACATCGACGAATATGATCTACCTTCGTTCCGCAATAAGGGATTCAAGTTCTAGTGCTACTCTTTGGGCCATCCACCTTTATCATTCATCGTGTTCGCCAAATTTATTTGTGTTCGCCTGTGTTCGTGAACCGTTCGTGAACACGCTCATTTCCTTAATGAACGAACACGAACAAAAAATCTCGTTCGGTAAGTGTTCGTGAACCGTTCGTGAACACATTTATTTCCTTAACGAACGAACACGAACAAGGCCTCGTTCGTGTTCGTTCGGTTCGTTTACAGCCCTAAATGGGATTGATAAACCGAACAAAAAAACAGATGTAAAAACATAAACCATACACGTGCGTTGTAGCGTATTAACTCATAAAATTTAGATCGAAATGTAAAATATGGAAAAGAATAACTAAGTCGACATAGGACCCGCACATTGCAACGAAGCCCTTAAACCGAAAAAAAATAATGTAAAAACCACACACGCGTGTTGAAGCGTGTTAACTAGCAAAATTTAAACTGAAATGTAAAACAACAAATTTGTAAAAGATGTAAAGTTTATGGAACGAACGCTGAAAGTGAAAAAATGTTGAGGTAACAAATGGAAACAATTTTTTGGCAAAGTTGTAAAAAACACAAATATAGGGTGAAAAGTGCAAAAATTTGAATAGTAACTATTACTCACATTCAAAAGTTGATAATTAATATATAGTCTACTTGAGGTTATGTAGTTATGATGGTATCCGATGATCCTTGCTCGCAGTAAGATAGTTAGGTCCAACATGTTCGTCCACTAACCAATGAAGCATACTATAAGATGGATCATTTATACCGTTTCACAAGACATACCCGATGGTCGTTCGGGTAGGGTAGTGAAAATCCTTTGAGGAGGAGGTGGAATGGCTACATCAGATGGAGAGGAGGCATCCCCATGCAATAGGGTTGTTTAACTAGCTATTAGCTGAAAGAACCCGCTAAAAAGTTGGAAAAAGTTCGCTCGAAATCGACTTGATTGCAAACTTTGATATGATATAAACAATAAGAAAATAAGGATATGGTTTCTAAGGTCATACAAACAAATAAACGTTCAGAAAAATTGTTTTTCACAAGAAACAAAAGAAAAAAATATGTCTGAGCCCGGGTTCGAACCGGGGACCTCTAGTGTGTGAGACTAGCGTGATAACCGACTACACCACCCAGACAAGATGTCAATATTCTACTCCAAATTTTATATATCTCGTGTGTCGTTTCAATTAAGCATCTGAAACTACAAGTTAAGGGAAAAATATTTAAACTAGTTAAGTCATTCTTCTTGGATTTCAAGGTTTTCTCATTTTTTTTAAAGAGACTAACAAGAAAGTAGTGTTTGTGGTTTCCGCAACCATGGTTTTAAAAACCAAGCCAATCACTTCACTGGTTCCCTATGCATCAGAAGGTTGAACCAGCAAGTTCAGTAACGGACTTGAACCACATAACAGCTAGACCATTTGGATTTTAGACACGAGCAAAAGTGGAGAGAAACAAGTCTCGAGTAAAATGAGACAGATCTCAAACAGAGAGGGAGTATGAGCTAAACCTGTGACTCGCTAACAAGAGTCTAAACCAAGCCGAGCACACTAGTATAAATTTGAGCAGGCTCGGATCAGCTAATTCATTTAACAACCCGATATCTAAGTAAACCAACAAACTATCATGACTTTTGAAAGATCTTAAATGAGCTAAAATTCTTTAAAGCAAATGGTTAATAATAAATACTTTGTATATTAACAACCCTTTGTATTTAAATCTTTTACTATAATTTACATTCTCCTCCTTTTATTTCACAAGTGGAGGAGGCTGATGTTCCATGAGATACAACTCCGCAATGCTCGCATGTAACGCAGCTCCAATGGGAAGAACATCTTCATCAAGAAAGAAATAAGGCGAGTGTGGGGAGTGAATTGAACCGACAGCTTCATTCCGTATTCCAATTCCAAACATAACTCCAGGGATGACTTCCTGATAGAACGCAAAATCCTCACCGGCCATCACCTTCTTAGCCGCCTTCACTCCATGCGGACCGAGTAACATTGAACCCACTCGGTCCACATGGCTTGTTAACCTTTCGTCATTCACGGTGGCTGGATAAAGGGGAAATTCGTCTTCTTTCATGTCAACTATAGCTTTACATCTATGAACAGCTGCCTGTCCTTCAACCACCTGACCAAACAAAAATCGATTAAAAGTCGAGTAAAATGGAATTTTCGTCCCTGAGGTTTGGTCAGTTTTGTGACTTTCGTCCAATGGTTTGTATTTCCGCATCTGGGCCCAAAAGGTTTAAAATCTTGCCATTTTCATCTGGCTTGTTAACTCCATCCATTTTTCTCCTTAAAGTCAAGGGTATATTCGACTTTTTTGTTAACTTAAAGGGCAATTCGGTCTTTTTCACTTAAGGACTCGCTTGTAAATTATGCTAAATGCGTGTACATAAAGTGAAAAGACCAAATTTCCCTTTAAGTTAACAAAAAAGACGAAAATACCCCTGACTTAATATAGAAAAATGGATGGAGTTAACGAGCCAAATGAAAATGGCAAGATTTCAAACCTTTTGGATCCAGATGCGGAAAAACAAACCTTTGGACGAAAGTCGCAAAACTGGCCAAATCTCAGGGACGAAAAGGGCATTTTACTTTTAAAACTTTGAGAAAAACCGAACTTTCTATACTAAGAGTCAAGATCATATTTATGCATGCAATGTCATATAGATATAGAAAATATATAAGGTAGACAATTGGTAAGCAGAAGATACCTCTTTCACCCTTTGCTGAAGACGTTGCAAGCCTTCGGTTGTCAGACTCCTGAGTGTTCCCCCTAATTCAACATACGCTGGAATAACATTCAATGCCTCACCGCCCTTAACATACGTAACTGATAGCACCTACACTCAATTTCAAATGATAGCATTAAATTGAAAGATTTGTATAAGACAAGAGAAATACTCATAATAAATTAGAGTAAAGATTTGTCATTGACCAAAATTTTGGATTTGGTCCCTAGCTTTTCAAAAGTACATGGGTGATCCTTGTGGTTTGTACTTTGTAATACATTCAGTCCCGGCCAACAAATCTATAGGTTTTGGCATGTCCAAGTTAGGGACTAAATGCGTTACAAAGTGCAAACCACAGGGACCATCCATGTAGTTTTGGAGAAAGTTGGGGACTAAATGCGTTACAAAGTGCAAACCACATGGATCATCTTTGTACTTTCGGAAAGCTAGGGACCAAATCCAAAATTTTGGTAAACCACAGGAACCATCCGTGTACTTTACTCTATAAATTATCAAAGAATCGAATATGATTATAAGACTTCGACCCATTTGACTAGTTACCCTTTTAAGCTACATTTCTGTTCACTGTTCGACGCGTTAAAAAAAAAACATTAAATTGTTGTATTTATGTGGCTTTGTCAAGCACGCAGTGAAGTCTTGCTAGATACAACTTTAGTTTACCATTTATCATTCAAATAAACAGCAATTTCAAGATCCATTTTAGTTTGTGGAAGAAATTGTGAAAACATACTTGACTTTGAAGAGGATCTAGTTCTCTGGAGATGAGTTGTTGCAAGGCCAAAACAGTAGCCGACGCAGCAAGTATAGGGTCCACATTGATATGGGGTTCAGCAGCATGACCACCTTTACCTTCTATACGAGCCACAAAGAAGCATACGGCAGCCAACATTGGTCCCGAAAGGGTGGCAATGGTTCCTGTGGGAATCGTAAAATCAACATGCATTCCAAATATAGCCTCCGCACCACCAAGTGCACCTTCGTTTATCATATATGATGCACCCGCACCTCCTTCTTCAGCAGGCTGGAATATCAGTCTAACAGTTCCCTTGTATAAAAATAATATAGCTGTTGGTGACTCATCGGATGGGGCAGTTATGTAAATCATGTTTTGTTAAAAAAAAAAAAAAATAGCATCCTCTTGTTATTGAAGAGTACATACAAAACATTATGTGAAACTGAGGCACTTTATATACACGATATCAAAATAAATAAATAAACAGATAACAGACTTGTTATAAAATCGTTTAGGTTTCTCAGCGCTGCCTCTCGTGACTACAAATTTGTGAATCAATATTATTTTTTACCAGTGTTGTATCGCTAGGCGCTAGTGGGGTACCGACGAGCGATTAATCGGGATTAATATGGATTAAACGGATTGAGATTGTCTATGTAATTTACAGTTTTATATGTATTTTTTAAATTAGACATATTTTAACACCTTCTTCGACCCATTTTTTAACATATTGTTAATGTTTTACTTTCTATTGTATTTGTGGAAACATACCTTGAGATTGTCCTTTCTTTGATTAAGTAACTTAGCTGCACCAAGAAGCATGGTGGTGTGAGCATCATGACCGCAGCCATGCATAAGACCGTCATGTTTACTCTTATGCTCCCATTGAACGAGCTCCTGCAACGGGAGGGCATCCATGTCAGCACGAAGGGCTACAACGGGAGGAGATCCAGTGCCAATCTGAGCTACAAAACCAGTGCGCGCAAGTGGGTATGTGTAAGAAATGCCGAGCTTTTCGAGTTCAGAGCGAATAAGGGCGCTGGTGTTGTGTTCTTGGAAGCAGAGTTCCGGATGCTCGTGGAGTTTCCGACGGATTGAAACCAACCAGTTTTTGTCTTCTTTCGCTGCGGTTAACACTTGCCTTCCGTACTCCTCGTTTGAGTATACCGACGACAACGCAGAGACCAAAACCCAAAACACCATCACCACCAACATCATTATTCAACGCCTAGAGTTTCTTCAGCGACAGACTCGGGTCGGTTTGGGTCGTTCAAGAGATGAGACGCTGCGTTAACGCACGCGTTGCTGTGCGTGTGCGCGACTCCTGTAAATTGGTTGTAAAGCAAGTAGCTACTGAGCATAGACAGATGCAAACAGTGGCGGAACCAGAACGATTTAGTTAGGGGGTCATCATAAGCTTATATTCTATACTGGTTCAAATTGGGGGGGGGGGGGGGGTCCATCTCTAAGTTTGTTCTTCAAAAACTCAAAATTTATATATAAAAATTCAAAAAGTTCCGGTGACCGGAGGGTCAACGGACCCTCTTGACCCCCCTCTGGTTCCTCCCCTGGATGCAAATTAAACTAATTAGATATGTCATTGTTTAATGGATCAAATGATCATAATCATTAAGCCAGTCTAAAGATTAGTATACTTGATAGCCAATTTGCAAACTTTTGTATATATTCAACTGAAATTAAGATAAACTTTTATAAATTCTAACCATCAAATTAAAAAAAAAAAAAAATCAAAGTGTTCATATAATCTTGTATCTGAAAAGTATGTTGAGCCTATAATTATAATATTCATGGGCCATAACTGCAACAAATATTTGGGTTGACTTGTTCAGACTTCAAAGGATAGATCAAATTAACAATCATATGCACCATCAGTATATATAGAAATCAAATCAGAAATTAAAATTCTAGAGCAGTTGAACTATGAAAATCAAAGAAAGCTTCCATCAACTAAAATCAAAATCCTATAACTACTAAAATCAAACAATGCAAAAACGACAGTTAAAGGGGCAAGCTCACCTGGGCAAAATCAGTTATCGGAACCGTGAGAGAAAGCAGAACAGGGTAAAACTAGAGGGGTCATTGACCAAAGGCTTCCAATTGGGTTGCTTGCTTTTCATATTATATGGGTTTGTTTGGGTAGATATTTTAACTAAAGAGATCATAATGGGTCAATTGAAATTTCATCTTGTTATTTTCGGGTTAAAATGGGTCAACAACTTTAAAGAAATAGGTCGATGTGGGTTAGTGCCTTAAAGAAACGGGACAGGTTTCGGATCGGATTGGGTTTCGGGCCGACACAAATATTCGCACAAGATGGGTTACGGCACGAAACGGGTTTTGGAGCAGAACGGTTTCAGTTCAAATTGAGTTTCGGACCGAGACGGGTTTCGGCAATGGGCAAGTTTTGGATCGGAACGGGTCGGGGGTTTCGGGCCGACACGGGTTTCCGCACGGGACGGGTTTCAGATCGCAACGGGTTTTAGGCCGACACGAGTTTCCGCACGGGACGAGTTTCGGGTCGAGATTGATCGTAAGAGTTTTTGTCAAACAAAGGTCATGCTTGGCTAATCTCTTACATCATTTGGTGAAGATAAGCCATTTATGTATTATTTTTTGTTTCCAATATTTGGCTAACTTTTTAATTGAGTATCTATTAATGACTTTAATAGCTAGTTTTTTTATATTGAAAGTGAACTTTAGTCTATCATCTATTCATGTTTCGTTGATTCACTCATTCATGTCTTTACGGTCTACATAAAGCGCGTTAACTGCCTGGAAGAGGGTTAGAAATGTGGTATGGGTAAAGTTCTTGTCTCGTTCAGTGTATAGATCCTGCGAGGACTTGATTCAAGCTTATTAAAACTTCCTTTGAGGCAGATAGCATCAAATCGGGGGAAGTAAGAACGGCTTGAATCCCTTATAAATAAACTACTATTAAAACTTTAAACCGGCCTTGCGGGACTGTATCCCTGCTGACTTAGACCAATATGGTCGATGGTAGCGTTTCCTCCAAAAGAGGGATATGCCACATTTTGGATTAATAAGTTACTTAATTATCTTTCAATATTCCCGCCTTGCAGGACTGTATCCATGTTGACTCAGACCAATATGGCTGAGGGTAGCGTTTCCTCCAAAAGAGGGACATGCCACTATAACTAAGATAATATCTTAAAAACCCAAAGTGCGGAAATCATCAAAGGATACATAGAAGATGAGTCGGAGCCAAGTGATTCTACCTTGTCTATTTGTTTCTTTATTTACTTATTAAAAATATTTCCTCAAAATTTGATTAGATTAGATGTCGACGATATTATGGTATTAAAAGTTTTTGTGTCCTTGGACGACCTCGGTATCTTACCATCACTATACTACGCCAACGATGGATGCACTTGCCCTAGCGTGTTGTAGAGAGTGATAGTGTTATATCATGTTTTATAAATTTAAAGCTTGATAAAGAAGTAAAAGGTACTTAAAAATTATAATAAAAATCAATACACCCTCACTCACGTCAGTTGTTGTATACGAAAATCAAGTTATTCAAACAAAATTTACACCTAAACGTATAAAAAGATAGGAAATGATCAAATAAGAAATATCAGTGGCGGATCTAGAAGACAAGATCAGGGTATCTCAAAAAAATCTGGGCCTAGGAGTATCCTAATATTTGCTCAGAGTTATCCCAGATACGTAAAACATAAAGAAAATATTTTTTACACTAATTTTACACTCCGTCAACAAAGTTGAGAGTAGCCCGTACTACCCCTACTTGTACATTACATCCGCCACTGGGAAGTATGTTTTGGTGAGAAGCCTATATAGATGTAGTCCGTACTACCTCTGCTTGTACATTACATCCGCCACTGGTAGTATGTTTTGGTGAGATGTCCTATAATATTGTGAGCATTCACAATGAATTCTAATTCTCCATATCTATAATTATACTAAAAATCACTAACTTTTCTATCTCATTTTCAATTAAATAATATTTTTTATACTTTTACTTACATATTCTTTCTCCTCCATTCACAATCACTTTTAAAAATATTAAAAAAATTATAAATGTGAACAATGTTTTCTTCAAATTTACTAATGAACAATAACATTTTATTTCTCCTTCAATTACACGTGTCTTTGTTAATTTTTGAAGTGAAGGGGCGTTTTAGTCAACTGATCTTCTTTCCTAAACCCCAAATAACACCTAGTGGCTAGCAGACACTGGAACAAGCGTGCAGGAGATGGTTTTGGTGACGATGACCCCAATTGTTAGATCATCCACAATAAGGTATATCGAAAACACCTAAAAACATGTCTAGTCAGCTAGCACATAAAAAATCACTCATTTTTTTTAAAACACTAAAAACCCACCCAATAAGAAAATCCAAAAATACAGCCATGTCACCATCACCTTTTACATCAAAAACCCTCTCCCAGCCCTACCATCTGTCACATACCCCACTTTTTCTTCATTTTTTTCATGTTTGTGGAGAAATATGGATGTGAAAAATGAACCCAGAAAATGGAATCCACAGTAGATAAAAATGAATGAGGTGGAAAAATGAGAAAAAATGAAGGCTAAAAATGTCTTATTGTGAATAAGATTTTTATCATGAATTAGTTTTGACATTTTTTTTTTGTGTAAACACAATAAGGGAACCAATTTTGTTTTTCACCCCAGTGTTCTATGTTTATGTAGATTTGTAAAACACAATAAACTAGGAATGTTAAAACACAATGAATTGAGCATGCTATAAAACACAAAAAGGGCATGCTAAAAAACAATGAACTGGGTATATCCACATCTTTGTGTTTTTTTAATATACATCGATATTATACTCGTTTTAAAGGTAAAAACATGTTTGTTTTTATGATGTATTTTTTTAAAAGAAAAAATAGGCCTGTATAAAAGAATTATTAACGTTTTTTTAAAAAAAAAAGTGCAAGTGAAAAAGTGATAAAAGAATATCTTGAATGAACCATTATACCCTTAAAAATTCAAGCGTCTCTTTTGCATTTGATGAATTCCACCCCTTTAACTTTAACTATCTATTATCCAATCTAGGAGCTAGGATGACTTCCTAGGCTTCCTACAAAAACACTAATTTCTATCATATCCTAACCCTATAAAGATAAACATGACGGTTGCACATTAGAACAAGTCGGTTTAAACATAGGTAAAAAACACATCGCGATGGTGTATTTAAAGATGAGCGTCAGACGGTTTAAAAAAACAATTAAAAAAACAAACGCTTTAAAAAAACATTTAAAACACCGGTCGGTTTAAAAACAACGTTACGAAATTCATGTCGAAACGTAGATAAAAATTTCTCGCGTGGAGCATGATATAAAAAATGAAACCCATAAAAAAACACGTAACAGAAATTTCGTTAAAAACTCAAAATAACTTTATTAAAGCTCAGGGGTTGTGGTGTAAATCGATTAAAGAACAAGAGACTAGAGAAGAAGTATAACTTAATTAAAGTTAAGGGGCCAAATATTAAACTAGCTAATGATCAGGGGTGTAAATGAATATGAGACACCAAAATACAAAAAATACTACCAAAATTTTTTATATAGTAAAATCCCCTGACGTGTTGCGACGGAAATTCGGTTGGTATCAGTTCAGTTCGTTATGATATATTGGTATCAGTACAATATTGTAAACCAAAAAAAACAAAAAAACAAAAACAAAAAATAAGGTTGTGAAATGCCTAAAAGAATATCGTCATGTATTTTAAATCATTGAAAACCCTAAAAACAAATACCGGTATACTGGGAGATTATAAAAATAAGTACATCATAACGCTATACTCGAAATTTTACAAAAAAAAAAAATTATATAATAAAAGTTATAAAAAATATGTTTAAAGTTAATTATAATTATAAAAGTAATAAAACAATAAAAAAATAGAAAAGCTTAAACCACATGAATTAAAAAAAATTGAATAAAACATTATTTAAAGTACTAGTTAACCTACCACACCTTTTAATATATACTAAATAAATTAATAATATGAGAGACCCAATTCAAAATATGATGAATACAAAAGTATAAATCCATGCTTTATGACAATTGAAAAAGATTAGCATTGTAAATATCAAACAAACAATAAAAGAATCATTCATTCATTCAGGTATGAGAGGGTTTGTACATGAGTACAAATACATAAATCCATGCTACATGACAAAACATGTATGCAAATTAACATTTCTTTATGCTTCAAAATTTTAATCATACACGTTAAAGGTTCATATGGAGACATCCAGTCCTCCACGATATTCACAAAGATTTGTATCTATAGGTGTATCGACGGGTTAAGTTACAATAAAACATAGGAATGCAAACATATAGGTATATAATTTGTATCAACTTTTTATGTTTTGTTTTTGTATATTTTACATTTTTAACCAACTTTTTATGTTTTGTTTTTATGGATCCAAAACCATCAAGTTAACATGCAACTTTAATGGAGTTAGGTTTTGTGATTCGGGGTCGTATCATTTGTTTCAAGTTTCAACTTTTTCTATTGTTCTCTGACTTGTTTTTTGCTAGCCGGGGTTTCGTTTTAATAAAAGTTTGACCATTCAAAAAGCATGGAACTTTAACCATCATTTCGTTCTAAAACTACTAGTAGGATGCCCGCGCGATTCGGCGGGAACGACACATCGCATTGCGATACTCGTTTTTTTGTGGTTTTCTTATTCATATTATATTTATTATAGCATTATTATGGTAGATATACATCAAAAGCGAAGTAATCGGGTAATCTATTCATGTGTTGTGCATGGTTCGGTTATTATCCTCAACCGAAGCCAAAACCAAAGTCATAGGTTAGTCTATTTTATTAACCAATTTGTTTTCGGTTAATCATTTGGGTTTATTTGGTTAGATTGACGGTTTTCAGTTTGGTTCATTTACTTTCAGTTAATAGCAAAAATCAAACTTGGTTAAAACTTATGCTTAGAAACATATGAAAAGGAGGTATAAATACATAAAATGAAAGTATAAATATATGAAATGAGAATATATAATATAAAAAATATGATCTGGAAGTATAAAAGCTATAAATATATGAAAATATGAATGATTCTATTCGGTTCAACTAATTTTGGTTAAACAAGAGTACAAAAAAATTGATAACCGATTTTTGGTCAATTTGGTTTTCATATTTCAGTTAATTCAGTTTTTGGTTGATTTCAGTTCGGTTTCGTATGTTTTCGGTTTGGTTTAGGTTAACGATTAATATATTGCTCATCGATAACCGGTTTTGGTTAATAACCAATATGTGCACGCGCGATGTAGCGGGAAACACATACATTGCCACGATGTGCATTGTTTGGCTGGTTAGATTATTATCATTAACCGAAAACGATGTCATTGATTAGTTTATTTTATTAATCAATCCGTTTTCAATTAATCGGTTTGGTTCATTTGGTTAGATTGACTGTTTTTTGTCTAATTCATTTAATTTTGGTTAATAGGCAAAACCAAACTTGGGCTAAAACTTTTATCAGAAATAAATAAAATTTAGGTATAAATATATAAAATAGAGATATAAATACATAAAATGGGGGGTATAAATATGAAATACATGAACTGAAGGTATAAAAGCTAGAAATATGTGAAAATATGAATGGTTCGGTTTAGTTAATTTTGGTTAAATGAGGGTACAAAAAATCGATAACCGTTTTTAGTTAACTCGGGTTTTGATGAATTAGTTTTCAGTTAACTCAATTTTTGGTTGATTTCAGTTTGGTTTCGGTTAACGATTCAGCTATTCACCCTCACTACGCCAAAATAGGGATATAGCCACACCAAAAAAGTGTGACTATATGTGTTTCGCCACACATATTTTTTTCATATCAAGTGTGACCAAAGCTCGAGTCATCATAGGTATGATACAGCCACACACACTTTTCAGTGGCCTTAGAACTTAAAAATGTGGCTAAAGGGTAATAACATTTTTGGTTAAAATCTAGCATTTCCATAATTAAGTGTGGCTAAAGGGTTGCAATAGCCACATAAATTTAATTAAAGTGTATCTCATTGTATTATATAGTCACATATATTTACTAAAAAGTATGTTTTAGCCACATCAATTGAATAAAAGTGTGACAAAAAGAGTTGTAATCAAACATTTTGTCTATTAAGTATGGCTAAAAGGTAGCAACGACCACATGAATTTATTGTAAGTGTGGCCGGTTCTATTAAATTGTCACATGAATTTATTGTAAGTGTGGCTATTGTCTAACTTTTGGTCACATATATATGTTTTTCCTATGACATTTGTTATCCGTTCGTCACACAATAAAAACAAAGTAATGATGGAGTGGCTATTATCTAACATTTTGTCACACATATATGTTTTTCCCATGACATTTGATATCATTCCGTCACACAAACAAAAAACAAAGTGATGAAAGTGTGGCTAATGGTTATGTATAGCCACAATAAATATTGTAATTATAACCATGGCTATTGTCTAACCTTTGGTCACAGATAACTTTCTTTCCTATGATGTTTGGTATCATTCTGTCACACAACAAAAAACAAAGTAACTATGGCGTGACTAGTGGTTATTTATAGCCACACCAAATATTGTAATTTAAGTGTGGCTATTGACTAACATTTGGTCACACATAATCTTCTTTTCCCATGACGTTTGGTATCATTCCGTCACACAAACAAGAAACAAAGTGACTAAGATGTGGCTAGTGGTTATTTATAGCCATGACATTTTGTAATTTTAAGTGTGGCTATTGTCTAACCTTTTGTCACACATAATTTTCTTTTCTCATGACGTTTGGTATCATTCCGTCACATAATAAAAAGCAAAGTAATTATGGTGTGGGTAATGGTTATTTATAGTCACACAAAATATTATAATTTTAAGTGTGACTATTGTCTAATCTTTGATCACACATAACTTTTTTCCATGACATTTGTTATCATTCCGTCACACAAATAAGAAACAAAGTGACTATGGTGTGGCTAATGTTTATTTATAGTCACATGAAATTTTGTAATTCTATGTGTGGTTGTTGTCTAAACTTTAGTCACGCTCTTTTTATGTGGTTTTATGTGACTATTTTCATGTAAAATGAGAAAACTAAAAACCAAATGCTATTAACAATAATAACCCAAAATCCAAACATAAGTTTATAATTTAAATAGTAATACTAATTATAAACATTAACTTCTAATCAAAACCTATCTACAAAAGTTACAAAGGAAAACGACTTTACACATAAACTAATAACTATTTCAAGATTGTTTTCTTCAAGTCCACATACTCACTGTTTTAAACTTAAAAGTGCTGCAAATTTGCATCCATGGGTTCGTGGCCACATTACTGCTGTTACGATGGGGATAAATTTGTAACTGGTGGCCGGTTCTAATGTTTTATGATTCTTCAAGTGTTTTATTCATGCTACTTGTAAACCCCATGTTATGGTAATTTCCACATCAAACAGATGTTCATCCCAGTACTTGTCAACATATATACGCTTCACCCGTCCATAGTTGGAACACTTGTCTTCCACATCATCTTAATTAATATTCAAATCAAATTTTGGATCAGCCTGCAGGATAAACAAATGTTTGTCAATTCAAACCTAAAATCAAAAGTACCCATTATAAACTAGTTGGGCCAATGGTGGCAAGTATCATGAAAATAAAAGAACTCGATAAAAATGAAGTAAAGTATATAAAGAATCAAAGATAAACGACCAATGGCAACTAAACGGTATAAACTCTCATAATTCATATCCTAAGCATCTGCAGTAGCTACTTCATGCATTGCATGAATTAGGTATAAACGACCAATGGCAAATTAATCCAAAATGCAGTACCAGCAAATACCAAAACAGAAACAACATATTCACACGCTTAGATTCACACGCTTTTCCTGATGTAGCAGAAGAGAACACGCGAATGCAGACTTGTATCCACCCATGATAATCTTATAATGCCAAAAGCAACAACAGCGAGCCATCAATTGCAAACAAACACATAATAAATTGACCAGCAAGATCATAATAAAGCACCAACTTTGTTAGCAGTAGGAAAGGCTGGGTTACCTTGAACCAAGGCAGCAATTTACAGCCACGAATTAAACTACAATGTCTTCAAAAACTCGGCTCCTCTTCTAGCCTAGAAGAAAGAAGCTCTTGCAAAGCGTAGATAATTAGAGACAGGATCTCTTCGAATGTCTCTAAGCTATAACAATATTTCATGCAAGTAGATTTTCAATCAAATTAGAAGATACTGGATTTGGTTTTAAAACTAATTACTAACAATGGTAACTTAAAGAGCTTTATTGTTTGGATTTAACTATGGGTGCAAACAAGCTAAGCCGAGCCCGATCTCGTTTAACTTTAGGAAGCTCAAGCTTGGATTGATTCGAGCTTTGTTGCTAAAGCTCAAACTCGGCTCGTAGGTATTTTTTCAAGCTCGGGCTCGGGCTCGACTAGTTTAATAGTTTTTTGATTAATTTATATTAGTTATAATTATTATTTTATATATAATTAACTTACTTTTCTCTTAATTGTATAAATAGTAATTATTATTTAATAATATATTTAATATATTAATTATAATTATAAATCATATAAAACGGTTGGCTCGTTTAGGCTCGCACGCCGGATCGAGTTCGATAAGCGAAGCTCGAGCTCAAGCTCGTTTCCAAAACGAGCTTGTTTTTTGGCTCGGGCTCCGACTCGAGCTCGTTTAAGCTCAGCTTATTTTGAGCTTTTTTTAGAGCCGAGATCAAGTAGCTCGGCCCGTTGGCACCCATAGTTTTAACATATTATGTTTCTATCATCCTATTATGTGGAAGTCATTAGATCGACGTCATACCAGCTGTAACAATGTAACAAAACTGATGTAAATATATGGTCATGAATGCTCCATAAAACCACATATTTATCCTTCCCTGTAATGTTAAGTAATAAGATTAGTCAACCAACTATTAACATAAATCAGGGTAAATGGGTAATATAAGCATAAGTCAAAAGTTACACTAAATACCACTTTTGAGGTATCCTTTATGGCGAGGCAAATGAATTGCCAAAAAAAACTATAAAATGACAAAAAGCGAGGCAAATGAATTGCCAAAAAACTGTAAAATGACAAAAGGTTATAATACCCTTCCATCTATCAAAAGTTGGTTGTTTCACGGTCAGTATTGTTATTTTTACAACTCTATATGCCACACAAGCTATAAATTTGAACACATTTTGCAATTCTCCACTAAGTTTTTTGTTGGAATTCAGTATGAAGAAAACAAATCAATATGTGGCTCTTGAAATGTTTTAATACTTTTCTGGCCTTAATAAAGCGTTTTAACTTCTTAAGTAGCCTATATACATTATCCATATAAATTAAATCTTCTAACCTCCAGACAATACATAAGGTTCAGTTGGGTTCAGTTGGGCGCATTGTAAGAGAAATTTCTGTATTATCAGCATGTCCTGCAAGCATTTGCCAAAAAAATGTTATTTGATGTTACAACTGCCACATAATTAAAAATCTGAGCTCAAGATACTGACTAACAAAAAAGAATATGAACCTCAAATATTTGATGTTACAATTTCCATCACATTATAGTTTTGTACTTCTTTACAAACGAAGAGTGTGCTTCCTCATTTAACTAGAATACCAATAAATCACATAGGCATTAACACGGATAGTAAAACGGATGAGAGAAAAAAACATAATTAGTCACTTGAGATATATATTCAGCTGTAGCAACTTTTGGCTTCACCACACCACAATTTACTGTTACTAGTGTGTTTGGAACACTTCCATCAATCTGAAGAAGAAGTACAAGGCATCAGCACATCATATCAGAATAAACTTTCAATACACATTGCTGAATACAGAGAGCATTTGTTACCCTCCCTAAATCAAATTAGGGAAAATTTAGGCGGAAGGTATAAAAATATGAGCGGGAAATTAAAATTTTCATGTGAGAAGCAAGATGTTCTTAGTGTTTTTCTTTGGAATTTCGGGTTTTTTTGGGTCGGAGTGTTCAGGTTTTTAATTGTGAAAAATGAACCAGTAACCGACCCATTTAGATTTCGAGTTAGTCGGGTTCTGGTTAGGGGTGTAATGAGCCGGGCCGACCCGACTAGGATCGAGCTCAATTTTTGACACGACACGAACCTAACACGAAATTCACGGGTTTGGGTTTAGTCTAAACGGGTCAGGTTCGGGTCAACCCGGTCGGGTTGGCGGGTTGACCCGTTTAACCCATTTATATAATATTATATTTTTTACAATATGTTTTATGTTATATGTTATATGTCACACCCCAACCGATGGCGGAATCATCGGGGCGCGGCACTGAGCGAAACAGATTGTCCAGAAGTTTCCATAACAACTATCATTACCATTTAATTAAAGCAATACGTCCCATACCGTATCTTAAATAGTCAAACAAGTTATTACAGATAACATCAAAACAAATACTCTGTTCCGACAACTCAGATTTAAACATAACTAATTTATTTGTTGGTTTCTAGGACTCCGGTTCCTAGCTTCAATTTCATCACAGCCCGAGAAGCATATAAACAACCTAGGCACCTGTCACATACGTTAAAATAAGTCAATACATAAAATGTAAAGGTGAGCATACAAGTTTGATAATAACATATAGAGTTCGAATTCGTTTACGCATAACCAGCACGTACACATAGTGAAATGAAGCACGTTAGTTATCGACATAGATCCATCGATACCAATGACTGCGGGTTGACTGCCCGAGGCAGTTCGCAATACATGATTACCACCGTAATCCATGCAAGTAAAAGATCCTCAACAACCCCCGTGTGAACGGGTGCTGAGTCCAAACTATAGTACTATCGTTGCTAAGGCAGGTAGACAGCATTCCATGTGTAAACATAACAAACAAGCATTCATAAGCCACGTATAACATGCGTAAATGGTTTAGCGTTAAAAATAGCTTGAGTAGTGTGTTAGTTGTAGTTTGAATATTCGTAACGTATGTAACACCCAAAAGTGCTAAAGCAAAAAGGGTTCGAGTATACTCACAGCGATTGTGGATTGAAGGGAGCGCTTTACAGCGAGTACAGTTAGCCTGAATAGATTTGATAACAACGATAAGTCGCGCGTAAAACAGTACAAGGTGAGCGTGGTTAGGATGGCTGATCGTGCGGATCAGCTATCCGTGAGAGGTAGTCATCCGTGCGCATGAACTATCCGTGCGTGCGAGCTGTCCGTGCGGATGGTAATCCGTGCGGATTAGTTGTGCGTGCGGATGGCTTATCCGTACGGGCAAGTTGTTTGTGTGGATAAACGTTCAAGTGGATTGTTTCTTCCTAAGTATGTGTTTGTGTATGATGGCTTGTGCTTTGGAGTTTTCGTTGTAGCATTTAGAAAACATCTAAGTGTTTCTACCTTTCAAGCCGGTCGCGCGGACAACAATCCGTACGGATGGCAGTCCGTGCGGACGATGGTAATCCGTGCGGACGGTCTGTGCGTGCGGGCAGAGAGAATCCGTCCGGATAGCCTGTCCGTGCGTACGACTTGGCCGTGCGGATGAACATTGTTTGACGTTTTATTTTAAGGCCTTAGTATCTCATGATCCGAAGAGTAATCCATTCAGAGGTCGTCCGTCCGGATTGCTCATTCGTCGATACTCAAACCTTGTTTGGAAAGTGGGTCCCAAGGGTAGCTCGTCCGGGTGACAACCCGTCCGGATGACCTGTGCGTGCGGATGGTAATCCGTGCGCACAGCTTGTCCGTGCGGACAGTCCCTGGTCTGATTGTTCCGTTCGTCTACTCTGGGTTCTGTTGTTGTTTATCGAGACGTTCTGATTACGTGGCAACCACTTGGAATTGTATTCTTACCCGCGTGACTAGACCGGTCAGGAACCACCCTGACTCGACATGTCGGCGACTCAGAACGGTCATTTCGGTTGACCCCGAAATCAGGTGTCTGTGGGTAAAATCCAGATCCAGGACTAGTGCATCACTATTATCGAGTAGAGACTAGAACCGATCAGATTTGTACCGATCTTAAGGGTAAAAGAAGGAGAGAATTTAGGTTTATTTCTTCCAACTCTTTTATCCTTAGAAAAGTTTAGATCTAGGTGAAGTTATTGTGAAATCTTGTAGAAATCGTTTAGATCTGAGTTATTCTTGGTGGAATGAGGTCAAGCTTGAAGTTCATAAGAACTTCATGATGACGTCACTCAAGAATACCTCAAATCCGGATGATTTCATGGTTAAAAGTGAAGATTTGAAAGATGGAAATGTGTAGAATTGTGTAGTGATCAAGAATGTACAAGAATTAGTGCAAGATCTTACCTGGATTGAGAGAAATCTGAGAAAAAGTGAAGAATGCGTGTGGTTCGGACGTCACTTGCCAAAAGTGGAAAAGTTGGAGAGTGACCCGTGTATTTATAGGATGCCAAAAAGGGAAAGGGTGAGCCGTGCGCATGGCACGTACCCGGATAGGCTATCCGCGCGGATAGGTCATCCGTGCGGATTGGCAATCCGTGCGGATTGGCCATCCGTGCGGATGCCGCCTGCTTTGGTGCGTTCGGTGCGGTGTTGCTTCGGTTTCGATTTGCGAGCGATTCGATAGGGTTTCCTAGTCAAATTACTTTCAGTCTCAACTACTTCTTATATGGTTCGACTCGGGATTCGGGTTCGGGTTCGTTTACATTCGAGTCAGACTTCGAGTTCTATTGAGTTCGCTTGATTATCACAACATAACATAAAATAAAATAAACATGCACAGGTAACACGTAAGGCACACACACACGTATAAATAACAAGTAAAATATATAGTTCGAGTTACGGTTCGATGTCGATTTGGGTAGCATAGCTTGATTAACTTTATCGCATTGTTACTTCCTATCATTCACAGTCGTAGGTCGATTGAAATACGGTTAGCATGACTCGATTATTGTAATGAACGACATTTACTCCACATAATATAAATAAAATAAAAACATTTCTACGAGTCAGGTCGCGCGAAATCGGTCGTTGACTTTGACCTTGACTTTGACTTTCACTCGTGAAAACACGGGGTGTTACAGCCTCCCTTTGTTTAGGGAATTTCGTCCCGAAATTAAGCTGGAAGCCGTAACTAACCGTGGATCACATGTGAGAGTCCTTTGTTCGGATCTTTGAAAATCGTCAGATTAATCGGGTTTTTACAGTTAAAATCGATGATTTTTGGATATGATATGCGAAATTATCTGATCTAAAAGCCTATAAAGTTTCAAATTTCAATTCGAAGTCGTTTGGAAGAAATTTGAATTTTTTGTTAAAAAGATGTTGAATGTTGCTGTTGATGTTCACCGCACGCATGACATATCCGTATTGACTATTGTTGACTAGCTTAATCGCATGGGTAATTGTTGACTCTAGGGCGTGCGGAATCCGTGAACGTGTGTGACTAAACATAATCGTAACGGAGTCAAGATCGGTCCTACAAGTGGTATCTGAGCAGGTGCTCGATTGCGTGGGTCAAACGCATTAGGATGCTAGCAAGATCGAACACACGAACAGTAATATAAAGTGTGATTCAATTGATTATGATGGCGTATACAAAGCCGAGAATTACGTAGGGAGAACTTTCTCTTTCTAAGATTATCTCCCTAAACCACCAGATGAGCAAAAGTCCCTAAACTAACCCTAAGGGTTCTATTTATAGGCCGAGGGTACAAGGAATCTTTCTTTATTTATAATTGTGCCACCTTGCCTTTCTTAACCGGACATTACTCACTCGTTAAACAACTGTGGATACTTTGTCTTCATGTCGCTTTCGAGTTCCCAAGTGAACTCTGCGCCTCGTTTGCCTTCCCACCGGACCTTCGCAATAGGAATGCGTGAGCGCCTGAGTTCTTTGGTTTGGCGATCCATGATTTCGACAGGCTTTTCCACGAAGTGTAATGTTTCGTTCACTTGTAGATCATCTAGAGGAACATGTAAGTCGTGGTCGGCGATGCACTTTCGGAGGTTTGACACGTGGAAAGTCGGGTGGACATTGCTAAGTTCCTCCGGTAATTCGAGTCTGTAGGCGACTTTTCCGTTCCTTTCCAGAATCTTAAAAGGTCCAACATATCGAGGCGCGAGTTTCCCCTTCTTGCCGAATCGGACTACACCCTTCCAAGGTGATACCTTTAGGAGTACGTAGTCACCAACGCCATATTCACGGGGTTTGCGCTTTTTATCGACGTAAACTTTCTGTCGATCCCGAGCTTTCGCTCGGTTGTCTCGAATTTGGAAAATTTTGTCTGTCGTTTCTTGTAGCAGCTCCGGACCGGTTAGTTGCGAGTGACCTATCTCGTGCCACACAATAGGCGATCGACATCTTCTTCCGTATAAGGCCTCGAAAGGTGCCATCTGGATGCTAGCCTGGTAGCTGTTGTTATACGAAAATTCGACTAACGGAAGGTGCCTATCCCAATTACCACCGAAGTCTAGAACACACGAACGGAGCATGTCTTCAAGAGTACGAATCGTTCTTTCAGTCTGACTGTCGGTTTGTGGGTGGAACGCAGTACTTAGATTAAGTGTTGTACCGAGTGCCGTTTGGAATGTTTCCCACAATCGTGAAGTAAACCGAGCATCACGATCAGAGATGATGTCGTGAGGCGTCCCATGTCGACAAATGATCTCGTCGGTGTAGATTCGGGCTAATCGTTCCACCTTGTAGTCTTCTCGTATTGGCAGGAAGTGAGCTGATTTAGTCAAACGGTCGATAACAACCCAAATGCTGTCATGACCTGATGACGTGGTTGGAAGCTTGGTTACGAAATCCATAGCTATGCTCTCCCACTTCCACATGGGAATTGGTGGTTGTTCGAGCAAGCCAGAGGGTCTTTGATGTTCAGCCTTGATTCTAGCACAGGTTAGGTATTTTCCGACGTAGAGAGCGATATCCCGTTTCATACCCGGCCACCAGTACCTATAGCGAAGATCATGGTACATTTTGTCAGCACCGGGATGGATAGAGTATCGGGATTTGTGGGCTTCATCCATGATAATCTGTCGCAGGTTGGTTCGCTTGGGAATCCAAATTCGGTCTAAGAAGTGGAATATCCCATTTGATTTGCTCACGAGTTGGGCTCCATCGTGATAGATTCTTTCTTTCTTCAAGGTGCGTTCGTTGAAACATGCATGCTGGGCGTCGCGAATGAGAGCTTCGAGGTTGTGCTGGGCTGGAACATTACGAGTGCTAAGCAGATAGCTCTGTCTGCTAAGTGCGTCGGCAACAAAATTTGCCTTGCCTGGGTGATAACGAATCTCACAGTCGTAATCGTTGAGAAGTTCTACCCATCGGCGTTGACGCATATTTAGTTCCCTCTGATTAAAGATATGTTGTAGGCTCTTATGATCGGTGAAGATCGTACACTTTGTACCATACAGGTAGTGTCGCCAAATCTTTAACGCAAAAACAACTGCGTCTAGCTCGAGATCGTGGGTTGTATAGTTCTTCTCGTGGACTTTGAGCTGACGAGATGCGTAAGCTATGACCTTGTCCCGTTGCATTAGGACACAACCGAGACCAAGGTTGGAAGCATCACAGTAGACAATGAAATTATCGTTTCCGTCGGGTAGCGTGAGAACAGGAGCATTGCAAAGCATGTGTTTGAGGGTTCGGAAGGCAGACTCTTGTTTGGTTTCCCAGACAAAAGGCTGGTCCTTATGAGTGAGAGAGGTAAGTGGTACAGCAATCTTCGAGAATCCTTCGATAAATCGTCGATAATAGCCCGCTAGTCCGAGAGAAGAACGGACTTCAGACGGATTCTTAGGCGTAACCCAGCTCTTAACAGCTTCGATCTTCGCAGGATCGACGTGAATACCCTGACTATTTACGATGTGACCCAGAAACTGAACCTCCCCCAACCAAAACTCACACTTGGAGAATTTGGCGTAGAGTTGGTTCCCCTGGAGTAACTCGAGAACCAAACGTAGATGTTGCGCGTGTTCGGCTCTTGTTTTGGAATAGATCAAGACATCGTCGATGAACACGATGACGAAACGGTCGAGATATGGTTTACACACTCGATTCATCAGATCCATGAAAACTGCTGGTGCGTTTGTTAGGCCAAAAGGCATGACAACGAATTCGTAATGGCCGTAGCGAGTGCGAAACGCGGTTTTGGGTATATCCTCCTCTTGTATACGCAGCTGATGGTATCCGGAACGTAGATCAATCTTCGAGAAACACGTAGCGCCTTGTAGTTGGTCAAACAAATCGTCGATTCGAGGCAGAGGATAGCGGTTCTTGATAGTCAACTTATTCAATTCCCGGTAGTCGATGCACATCCGGAACGACCCGTCCTTCTTTTTGACGAACAGGACTGGTGCGCCCCAAGGAGAGGTGCTCGGGCGAATAAAGCCTTTTTCAAGCAATTCCCGGAGTTGGGTTGAGAGTTCGCGCATTTCGGACGGCGCGAGTCGGTAAGGAGCTCTGGCGATAGGATTAGCTCCAGGAATGAGATCAATGCGAAAATCAATATCTCGTTTTGGAGGTAGTCCGGGAAGATCCTCTGGAAAAACATTAGGAAATTCTCGAACCACGGGAACGTCTTTTACTTCCTTCTTCTCTTTCTTTTCCTTCTCCGCTGCTACAATGTTAGCCAAGAAAGCTCTGTATTCCTTGCGGAGATACTTGCTAGCTTGGAGACATGACATAAGCTTGAGACCCTTCGAAGTAGTATCTCCATAAACACACAACGAATCACCGTTTGCGAGCGAAAAGCGAATCATCTTATCGAAGCACACAACTTCGGCATGGTTTTCGCGAAGAAAGTCCATGCCTACTATGACATCAAAGCTTCCGAGTTGCATCGGAATAAGATCAATTGAGAAGATGTGATTGTTGAGCTCGAGAGTGCAATCACGAATAACAGAGTTTACAGCGACGGTTCTTCCGGTAGCGACTTCAACATCGAATGCAGAGGAGAGTCGAGAACGTTTACGACTAAGGAGTTTCTCAAATTCGATTGACACAAAGCAATTATCGGCTCCAGTATCAAACAAACATGAAGCATAAATACCATTCACAAGGAACGTACCATTGACCACGTTGTTGTCGGCCTGGGCTTGACGCACATTGAGATTGAAGGTTCTGGCGTGTGCTGCCTGTTGTTGCTGTTGCTGCTGTTACTGCTGTTGCTGCTGCTGTGGCGGCTGCTGTTGCGGTTCTTGTTTCACTACCCTGTTCGGGCACATGTTGGCGAAATGGTTCGGGTCGCCACACGTGAAGCATGCTCTGGATTTGACTGCGGGTGCCGGAGGAGCTTGTTGACCCTGTGGGGCAGCGAGTAGAGCTTGAGTGGCAGGAGCTTGGTGAATACGGCAGTAGGCAGTAAAGTGGCCGTACACATTGCAGTGAGCACAGAAGCGGCATTGAATAGCTGTCAGGTGATGATAGGTGCAAGTAGGGCAGAGCGGGTGTGGTCCAGTGTATGCACGCTTTGCAGGCGGTGCATTGGCCACAGGCGCCGCTACTTGACGCTGTTGGGCAGGTACAGCTTGGATCGGTGCAGCAGTAATCGCACAGTTCTTGTTGGTGGAGCTGTTCTTTCTCTTGTTCTTTCTCTTGCTGCTTGTTGAGGGGGTTTCAGCAGTTGGTGCAGCAGTAGTGGCTTGATGCAGATGCTTGGAGGTCTTATCCCACACCCCAGCCTTGACCCTTTTGTCGTTGATTTCAGCGGCCAACAGATAGGTTTCCTCGATCGTGGCAGTCTTAGCCGCTTGCACGAAATCAGCAACGCAGTCGGGAAAAGCTCGGATGTACTTCTTGATGGTCATCTCAGGGGTCTTGACCTGGTCGGGACAGATAATGCTGAGCTGTTTGAAACGAGCAGTAAGACCAGCATTGTCTCCATCCTTCTGATGTATGTGCCAGAATTCATCTTTGAGCTTTTGACGTTCGTGAGGAGGGCATAATTCCTCTAGCATGACTTCCTTGAGCTCATCCCACGACAAACCGTAAGCTGCATCATTCCCTCTCTTGTTCCTCTCGGCCGTCCACCAGTCCAAAGCACGGGACTGAAAGACGCCGGTAGCGTTCAGAGTTCGAAGGTCATCAGGGCAACCACTTTGCGCAGAGTAACCTCGATAGAGTCAAACCAGTGGAATAGTGCAGTAGGACCTCCTTCGCCTGTGAATTCTTTCGGCCCACATGACTTGAATTGTTTGAAACTGAAAGGTCTTGCGACAGCTCTAGGACCTTCAGTCCTCGATTCCTCGGATGATTTACTGGCATTTTCATAGGCATCGCTCACCGCCTTTGCTACGGCTTTCGCGACGATGGAAGCAAGGCGTCTGTCCTTCTTTTCCTGGCGAGAGATTGGATGACGGGATCCAGACGACATTGTCTGCAATAGACATCGCCATGGAACTCAACACATGTATTCGAATCTCACCCCACACGTCTACTACTACTAAAGCTCAGTAACACGTACCATGTAGATGCATATAGTCACAAAATCATAGAATTGCACAAAATCACATAAACACATAGAGCACATAATCACGATATTCCTAAGCAGATAAGCACAATAGCAAAACACACATAACTTAATTACTAAAGGCAGTCAGAAAACAGAAACCTAGTATTCAGAGTTTGCGAGTGTTCGAAAGCAGTGTAGCGCGAGCGATTTGTCAATGTCGTGTCGTGTCGTGTGAGTTTTGTGTTTTAGCAGAAGTAATAGTGTTGAGTCGAAACCAATAGTACCTCAAAACGTTAACAAATAACAGAAAAGGCATAAATTTTCTGTAAAGATCGATAAATCGAAGGTAGATTGTCTGTGGCTAATAGACTTCGACTAACCAAAGTGGCTCGACTATTCGCAAGGATCTTGTGTGCACAATTACCTCCAGGACTATGCCTTTGCCTCGATTCTTGGGCGTTGGCGCAATTCCCATTGGTTATATTGTGTCTTTAGATCGTTGGAGTCCATCGAAACTTTGGTGAGAGTTTTGTATAAAAGCAGGACGAGTCGTCAAGGTTAGGGTTTCACACCCATCTTGCAACTTCCGTCCTCGTTTTTGATAAAAATTGAGGAGATTATTCATCAAAATATGGATTTCACTCCTGATTTGGTATGATTCTCCTCGTTTGTAGCTAAAACGTAAGTTGATTAGGCAACTTTAGTCGAGAGTTTGCGGTTTTCACACCTATTCTCGGCCTCATTACCTGTTCACAACTTGAAAATTCGAGTGCAGTGATAGAAAAGAGTGAGTGATAGTGGCGAGTTTACGCATACGAATGAGTCGGTCTGTTGGTTCTTAACTATAGACTAGGTCTCTAAGACTTCGACCCGGACTAGGTCGAGTCTTGCCTAATTCCCTATAGTTATGGCTCTGATACCAATCTGTCACACCCCAACCGATGGCGGAATCATCGGGGCGCGGCATTGAGCGAAACAGATTGTCCAGAAGTTTCCATAACAACTATCATTACCATTTAATTAAAGCAATACCTCCCATACCGTATCTTAAATAGTTAAACAAGTTATTACAGATAACATCAAAACAAATACTCTGTTCCGACAACTCAGATTTAAACATAACTAATTTATTTGTTGGTTTCTAGGACTCCGGTTCCTAGCTTCAATTTCATCACAGCCCGAGAAGCATATAAACAACCTAGGCACCTGTCACATACGTTAAAATAAGTCAATACATAAAATGTAAAGGTGAGCATACAAGTTTGATAATAACATATAGAGTTCGAATTCGTTTACGCATAACCAGCACGTACACATAGTGAAATGAAGCACGTTAGTTATCGACATAGATCCATCGATACCAATGACTGCGGGTTGACTGCCCGAGGCAGTTCGCAATACATGATTACCACCGTAATCCATGCAAATAAAAGATCATTAACAACCCCCGTGTGAACGGGTGCTGAGTCCAAACTATAGTACTATCGTTGCTAAGGCAGGTAGACAGCATTCCATGTGTAAACATAACAAACAAGCATTCATAAGCCACGTATAACATGCGTAAATGGTTTAGCGTTAAAAATAGCTTGAGTAGTGTGTTAGTTGTAGTTTGAATATTCGTAACGTATGTAACACCCAAAAGTGCTAAAGCAAAAAGGGTTCGAGTATACTCACAGCGATTGTGGATTGAAGGGAGCGCTTTACAGCGAGTACAGTTAGCCTGAATAGATTTGATAACAACGATAAGTCGCGCGTAAAACAGTACAAGGTGAGCGTGGTTAGGATGGCTGATCGTGCGGATCAGCTATCCGTGAGAGGTAGTCATCCATGCGCATGAACTATCCGTGCGGATGGTGATGCGTGCGGATGATGATCCATCCGGATAAGCTATCCGTGCGTGCAAGCTGTCCGTGCGGATGGTAATCCGTGCGGATTAGTTGTGCGTGCGGATGGCTTATCCGTACGGGCAAGTTGTTTGTGTGGATAAACGTTCAAGTGGATTGTTTCTTCCTAAGTATGTGTTTGTGTATGATGGCTTGTGCTTTGGAGTTTTCGTTGTAGCATTTAGAAAACATCTAAGTGTTTCTACCTTTCAAGCCGGTCGCGCGGACAACAATCCGTACGGATGGCAGTCCGTGCGGACGATGGTAATCCGTGCGTACGACTTGGCCGTGCGGACGAACATTGTTTGAATTTTTATTTTAAGGCCTTAGTATCTCATGATCCGAAGAGTAATCCATTCAGAGGTCGTCCGTCCGGATTGCTCATTCGTCGATACTCAAACCTTGTTTGGAAAGTGGGTCCCAAGGGTAGCTCGTCCGGGTGACAACCCGTCCGGATGACCTGTGCGTGCGGATGGTAATCCGTGCGCACAGCTTGTCCGTGCGGACAGTCCCTGGTCTGATTGTTCCGTTCGTCTACTCTGGGTTCTGTTGTTGTTTATCGAGACGTTCTGATTACGTGGCAACCACTTGGAATTGTATTCTTACCCGCGTGACTAGACCGGTCAGGAACCACCCTGACTCGACATGTCGGCGACTCAGAACGGTCATTTCGGTTGACCCCGAAATCAGGTGTCTGTGGGTAGAATCCAGATCCAGGACTAGTGCATCACTATTATCGAGTAGAGACTAGAACCGATCAGATTCGTACTGATCTTAAGGGTAAAAGAAGGAGAGAACTTAGGTTTATTTCTTCCAACTCTTTTATCCTTAGAAAAGTTTAGATCTAGGTGAAGTTATTGTTAAATCTTGTAGAAATCGTTTAGATCTGAGTTATTCTTGGTGGAATGAGGTCAAGCTTGAAGTTCATAAGAACTTCATGATGACGTCACTCAAGAATACCTCAAATCCGGATGATTTCATGGTTAAAAGTGAAGATTTGAAAGATGGAAATGTGTAGAATTGTGTAGTGATCAAGAATGTACAAGAATTAGTGCAAGATCTTACCTGGATTGAGAGAAATCTGAGAAAAAGTGAAGAATGCGTGTGGTTCGGACGTCACTTGCCAAAAGTGGAAAAGTTGGAGAGTGACCCGTGTATTTATAGGATGCCAAAAAGGGAAAGGGTGAGCCGTGCGCATGGCACATACCCGGATAGGCTATCCGCGCGGATAGGTCATCCGTGCGGATTGGCAATCCGTGCGGATTGGCCATCCGTGCGGATGCCGCCTGCTTTGGTGCGTTCGGTGCGGTGTTGCTTCGGTTTCGATTTGCGAGCGATTCGATAGGGTTTCCTAGTCAAATTAGTTTCAGTCCCAACTACTTCTTATATGGTTCGACTCGGGATTCGGGTTCGGGTTCGTTTACATTCGAGTCAGACTTCGAGTTCTATTGAGTTCGCTTGATTATCACAACATAACATAAAATAAAATAAACATGCACAGGTAACACGTAAGGCACACCCACACGTATAAATAACAAGTAAAATACATAGTTCGAGTTACGGTTCGATGTCGATTTGGGTAGCATAGCTTGATTAACTTTATCGCATTGTTACTTCCTATCATTCACAGTCGTAGGTCGATTGAAATACGGTTAGCATGACTCGATTATTGTAATGAACGACATTTACTCCACATAATATAAATAAAATGAAAACATTTCTACGAGTCAGGTCGCGCGAAATTGGTCGTTGACTTTGACCTTGACTTTGACTTTCACTCGTGAAAACACGGGGTGTTACATTATACATTAAATTTTATTTGTATTTTATGCTATACTTATAACTTAAAAATAGAAACTGACATAAGATTTTATGATTTTAATGTAATTTTAATATCTAATTTGTGTTTTTTTTTTTGTAGTTGATGTTCATTTTAATATATTAATTTGCTGAAAAAAAACAAAAAAATAAAAAAATTCAGGTTGAACAGGTTGGGTTCGGCTCAGCCTGCGAATATTCGGGTCAGGTTCGGGTTTATATGTATGAAACGATTTTCGGGTTCGGGTTCGTCTAAAATTTTCGGGTTCGGGTCGGGTTGGGTTGAACCTGCCAACCCGCAACACTACCCGTTTAGCACCCCTACTCGTGATGTTTTTATGAAGCTCAAGCTCGGCTCAGTTCGAGTCTACTTATTTAATCTCGAGCTCAACTCACTAGTAAAACCCAAAGCTCGAACTCGGCTCGAGCTTGCTCCAATATCGCTTAAACAAGCCAAAGCTCGGGCTCGAGCTCGTATTATGGGGCTAAGTTGAAACCCGCTTTGACTTTTTAGAATTGGGTTTAAATGGGTTATAAATAATCATAATTATCATTATTATATATAAAAATTAAAATTTTGTTTGGGCTTGTTTGGGCTAGCGAGCCTAAATGAGTTTTTTTTTTTATTCCAGGTTGGAGCTCGATAACTAAACGAGCTCTATATTAGGCTCGGGCTCGTTAAGGCTCAGCTCGTTAGAGCTTTTAACGGACCTGATCTAATATTGTCCATTATGATCCATTCAGGCCAATATAGTCCATTAAGACATCTATAATCTACTATTTTTCATTGTTATTCATTAAGGCCCAACACGATCCATTAAGACATGTATGATCTACTATTGTACTTTGTGATCCATTAAGTCATAGTATGGAGCGTTAAGACTTATGTGATCTAGTATTGTACATTTTGGTACATTAAGATATGTATGATATATTATTGTATATTGTGATCCATTAAGGCCTAATATGGTCCATTAAGACAATAATATGATATCCTATTATTTATTATGATCCATTAAGGCCCAACATGGTCCATTAAGACAAGTATGATCTAAAATTGTACATTGTGATCCACTAAGTCTCAATATGGTCCATTAAGACGTGTATGATCTACAATTGTACATTATGATCCATTTAGACCCAACATGGTCCATTAAGACATGTATGTTCTGCTATTAGCCATTGTGATCCATTATGGCTCAAGATAGTCCATTAAGACATGTATGATTTTCAATTTTCTGTTGTGATCTATTAAAGCCCAACATGGTCCGTTAAGACATGTATAACCGATGATTGTCCATTATGATCCATTAAGGCCCGATATGGTTCATTAAGACATATATGATACAATATTGGCCATTGTGATCCATTTAGGCCCAACACGGTCCATTAAGACATTTATAATTGACGATTGTCCATTATGATCCATTAAGGCGCAATATGGTCCATTAAGTCATGTATGATCAACTATTGTCCATTGTGATCCATTAGAGTTTAATATGGTCTATTAAGACATGTATGATCTAATATTGTCCATTGTGATTTATTAAGGCCCAATATGGTCCATTAAGAAAATAATACGATCTCCTACTGTCTATTGTGATCTATTAAGGCCTAACATGATCCATTAGACATGTATGATCTACTATTGTCCACTGTGATCCATTTAGGCCCAACATGGTCCGTTAAAACATGTATGATCTACTATTGTGTATTGTGATCCATCATGGCCTACTATGGAGCATTAAGACTTATGCGATCTATTATTGTACATTATGATCGATTAAGGCCCGATATTGTCCATTAAGACTTATGCGATCTATTATTGTAAATTTTAAAGAACTTAAATACTATCTAATATGAAAACAATTGACAAAAAATAAAAAATATATATATATATATCTTAAAAAACATACAAACGTCTACAGTCCCACTCATTGGAACACTTTGACGTATTCAAAATACAAGCCCAAGTACTGTTCACCTTCAAGGAAAAAATACATCTATATAAGTTCTGAGAAAAAAATTTAAGAACATAAAAATTACAACTGTTTCATATATCTGTGCCAAGTATATTCCCATATTAATATTAATCTGTTCCAAGATGTTGATTTTAGAAAAAATATAACAACTTCTGTGTATTGTGTCCTACTATAAAC
This sequence comes from Helianthus tuberosus, assembly GCA_030545235.1. Classification (NCBI taxonomy): domain Eukaryota; kingdom Viridiplantae; phylum Streptophyta; class Magnoliopsida; order Asterales; family Asteraceae; genus Helianthus; species Helianthus tuberosus. The sequence goes on along the minus strand of CM060364.1, from coordinate 201,433,272 downwards.
TCTCAAGTGCACTGGACTTTATATTTTGTTGACTTTATCCACCATTTGACTTTTGAATATAACTCCCACTGAATTTTGTTATAAGATAACAGATTTAAGATCATCATAATTCATAATCCTATATATTGACTTTGACTGCCCCACCCCTTCATCTGCATACATCACCATGCTGACCTATAGTAATTTTTTTGTCTTTTCTTCATGATCTGCTAGATTTCTCCATTCCAAGATGAAAGGTGAATTTAGGACACGTTGAAGTGCTCCTGGTCACATGGCACGACCAACCTGCTCTGTTTCGCTCATTTTGACCAACCTTTTTTTTTGTAATTTCGGTGAGCATAATTCTTCTCAAGAAGACGTCTTCATTAGGCAACACTTTTGAATCCTGGTTGAGAATACATTAAACTATAAGTACAAACTTATAAGAATATGCATACTAAAATACAGCTTTATATACCTTCCTTCCGGCTGGGGTGCAAACAAGCCGAGCCCGTTTAACCTATGAGAACTCGATTCGATTCGAGCTTTGTTTTATAAGCTCGAGCTTGGCTCCTGGGTATTGTTCAAGTTCGAGCTCAACTTGTTTTCTATTTGTTAGTTAATTTATATTAAATATTATAATTTATATATAATTTAGTTATTTTTTCATAACTTTATTATTATTACTTATATATATATATATATATATATATATATATAGGTAGAGGATCCTGTACAAAGTCCATCTTTTGTAAGAAGTGTAAGAAATAATTTGAGAATGATAAGTGTCCCCCATCTTAATTAATTCAAAAGGGTATATTAGTAATTGTACATTCTTGTCAATTAATGGATTTCCAATATAACTGAAAAAAATAACTGGCGATGAGAATGTTTAGGGATTGATTCGAATTTTGTATTTTTTTTGCAAGATCCAATACGATTGTTATCTACGTATCATTCTTTATCAATTATAAATACAAGAAGTCTTATGAAATCGCTAGAGACAATACAGTTGTTTAACTTCTGCGCCCTTCTTCGATTCTGGTGTTTTAAAGGGTTATATACATACAACTTCGATCTTGAGTTGGTGTTTTAATGTTTTTTGGATTCCAGATAAAACACCATGACTTGAATCATAGTCATGGTGTTTTAAAATATGGGAATGTTTCGTATTGATTGTCCAGATGTTAAAACACCATGGATGTAATCACAATACAATGTTTTCTGGATTCCAGATAAAACACCATGACTTGAATCATAGTCAATGTCTCTAGATTTTTAAAACACTACGCCATGAACAATGTCTCTAGATAAAACACCATGACTTGAATCATAGTCAATTTATCCAGTTGTTTTGAAACACCACGCCATGAATCTGATTATACAATGTCTCCATATAAAACACCATGACTTGAATCATAGATGTTTAAAACACCACACCATGAACAATGTCTCCAGATAAAACACCATGACTTGAATCATAGTCATGGTGTTTTAAAATCTGGGAATGTTTTGTATTGATAAAACACCACGCCATGAACAATGTCCCCAGATAAAACACCATGACTTGAATCATAGATGTTTAAAACACCACGCCATGAACAATGTCTCCAGATAAAACACCATGACTTGAATCATAGTCAATTTATCCTGTTGTTTTAGAACACCACGCCATGAATCTGATTATAGATCTCTTTATGATAACGTATGAAGAATATGCAACCAAAGACCTCCTTACAATTAAGGTGAATCATTAATTCCGATATTTAAGGAAAAAGGAGTGAATGTAGGTGTTTTTGGTTGTGTAGGTTACGGTTACCATATTTCAAACATTGAAAAAGACACTATTGCCCTTCAATTTTACATAAGGTCCCTCTAATTAAAACACAATTTACATTTTTATACCTTATTGATCTCAACCATTAGATCAAATATCCAATGGTTTAAAACACTTCTTACCCTTCTCACATTTTAAACACTTTTTACCATATCCCTACCCTATATATATATATATATATATATATATATAGGGTGGAAGTTGGCTACAAAGTCCATTTTTCCTACAAAGTGTAAAAAGTCTTAAAACACCACAACGCCAACCATAAAACACACTCAAAACGCACAAATAACAAAGTGAAGATTACTAAAACGTGATATTTGTGGGTTTTGTGTTGTGTTTTGGATTATAAGGCTTTGATTATTAAATGACTAACATTAGTGTGTTTTCGTTGATTATCATGTTGTGTTTTATATTCATAGTTCTACGATAGTGTGTTTGAAGTTTTTATGGACTGTTAGAGTTTGGATATTGTGTTTTAGAGATTTTCACTCAGTTATTTGTGGGTTTCGAGTGTGTTTTATGGCTGAAATTGTGGTGTTTTATGACTTTGTACACTTTGTAGTAAAAATTAACTTTGTAGTCGAACCCCACCCTATATATATATATATATATATATTTAATATAGAAATAAAAACTTATATAAACAATAGGCTTGCGAGCGGGCTCGAGCACGATAAGTGAAGCTTGGGCTCGTTTAGTAAACGAGCTTGCTTTTTTAGGCTCGGGATCTTGAGCTCGTTTAAGCTCAGCTCGTTCGAATATGTTGATACACTTTTGTGTGGACGCGGCACGTTCGGTTCGAGCCTTTAACGGAACGTCGAACAAGACGGATATCCTCCTATCCACTTGTGTCTGACTTGTTTGTCCCATTTGTTATGTAATGTATAACGAACAATGCATGTTGCATGTCAAGGGTATAATGGTCATAATTAGAATGTTTATATGTTGCTGTTGTTGCTGTCTGTTTGCAGCAAACAACACAACAGATGCAGGCCTCGACGAAACAGGTTTGTTTCGTCGAATTCATCACGACGAATCAGCCCAATGTCCATTATTTCTGTTTCGTTGACGGTCATGACGAAACACACTTGTTTAGTCATGTTTTGGGCTGCAACAGGCCCAAGTGTTTGGCCCAATGTTGATTCGTCGACACTTAATGTGTTTCGTCGACTCATGGGCCCAGGGACTATATAAACAAGTCTGCTTTCACTTTGAAAGTAGATGAGAGCATACCCTTAAAGAAACTCTGTCAAAATTCTGTGTAAACTGTGTTTGTATCAGTTTGTAATCGGTTCTCATCCTGTTTAATCAATCGAGTGTGTTTCATTGATTAATACTATGTCGTTACTGTTTTATATGTTTGATTTGGCATAGTTACGTGGATTCCGCACACGTAACCGTGTTTGTTATAAACAAGTGATTCGGTTCGTTATCGATCCTCAGATTTCGGGACCTACAGAATATTAATGATATTAAACTAATTACTTTCAGTACCATCCAACTTTCAAACTACACAATCTCTATTTCTAATTTTATGCTGCCAGGTCAAAAGAGTTAACTTCGTTACTATATAATTAAAATATAGCATAATTATGTTACTCTATTTAACACGTTAATTATTTACCAAATCCAAGAAAAGAGATTTGACCCACATTGAAAAACCACATGTTTTTACATGTAACCCAACCTCCCATCTCCCATTTCATTTGGACTTTATTAGTCAATGGGTTGAGGTAGCAATTAGGCCAATTTCGCTACGTTCAGAGCTTGTTTTGTTCATCACGGGTCATTTTAGATGGAAAGCAAGACCTGCAAAACACGTTTTAATCATTTCTTTGATTTTTTTACAATTAATTAATAAGTCAAGTATGATTGTAGAAACAATGTTATGAAAAGAATAATTTTAATTCGAAAAGAAAAGATCACATAGGTGTTATGCATTGGAGATAGACTTGGGGCAACTAACAACTTCGAACCATTTGACCACTTACCCTTTTAGCTAAAATGAAACATAGAAGTCCATATTTTAAGAGTGCTTGAGTTAAATTATAACTTTGGAAGCCAATGAGAGTTGTAGCAGAATTGCATAAACAAGTAAAAACCACAACAAATTTTACACACACTTGTGCAGTTGTATGTGTGTGTGTGAGGTAGAGAACCTTCTAGTCTTCTAGATAAACTTCTTATTGTGTTTAGTTTGTAGTTAAGAATCACTGTGGATCCTAACCAACTAATCCTGTCTACGACCACCACCCTCCGGCAGAAGGGGTAATGGCATACATGTGAATCCTAGCTGACAAAATGATTGCACTTTTGCCTAATATCCAACACTAATACTATTCATGTAACAAACAAACATGATTCCAGGTCACCCTACTCATCCAATCAACGTTCAACCAATAAAATGTAAGCTAACAGATTAAATTCATCACAAATAAGCAGCAAGCATGTATCTTTTTTAATGCAAAACTAACTCCAAATTATACAAAATGCAAAAAAAAAAAAAAAAAAAAAAAAAACAAATTACCTAATATTTGTGGCTTTGAATAGGAGTGCACCAGCAACCATTAACAACAAGGTAATGTATATATGTTCATTTAGGCCAACTAGCAAACAATTAGAATATAGAAAGAGAATGAAAAACCTTGTTTGAGAAGTCTTTGCTGAAAAACATCAAAAAATGTAAATCAAACAAAGAGCGTTTAAAGCGGCGTAAGTAGTTTGGTCTTGTGTAAGAGGACTTAAAGACCAGACGCTACATCGAGTTCCTGAAAGAAAAAAAGAAAGTTAAAAGTGTTAAAATGTGTGGGTGGGATTAGTTGAACATTCAGTTAACATCTTAGAGTTATAATCATAACAAAATTACTCATATTTAACCTAATTAACCTCCAAACAACCAAAACTGGTGTAAATAACCACAACCAAGAGCTCACTAACCTCCAATTCAAACTCATAATCCATATATGGCCAACAATAATCACAAATATCAAGTCCCATTAACATCTTAGGGCTTTAATCATAACAATATCACTCATGTTTAACCTAATTTACCTCATATTGTAAACTAAAACTACAATACTCCTTTTAAGTAAAAATAAAAAATAAAAAACCATTTTGACTTTTGATCTCTCTGAGTCTCCACTGAAGATGTTTCCGAATCACCCGGCCTGCATCCGAAGGAGGAAAGTGAAAATCGATCTGAGTAATCTCATTCTAGCTTGCTTTAAACTGAATCATACGCTTAATTTGGGCAGCAGAGGAGAGCAAATAGGAAAAGAGCGTTGATGGTAAGTGGCAACTAAAACTGGTTAGGGTTTTGTGGAAGTTGGATTTGGCGGTGGTTGTTGTGCAGACACGATGCAGATCCCATGAACTTGGTGGGGGTTAATTAGGTTTTGTGGAAGTGGGGAATTATGGGAGTTTTAAGGAAGAAAGAAATGATTGGTCACACATAAGTTTTACTGTGTCCGTTTACCAAGTGTAGCCACACAAACACGTTTTTTTTTGAAATATTACGACAGGTGGTCACATTTAGTCACATAAATTTATAAGTGACTATGTGTATTATCTTTCAGCCACAATATTGAAAATCAATTGTGTCAGATAGTTACAAATGGTCACATTTTTCTACTATGGCTAGTGATTGTCACATTTTTATTAAACGTGTGACTAAAGATTTCGAAGATATGTGTTTTCGTCACATGAATTAAGAAATCAAACAAAAAAAGTGGCAATAGGTTACATTTAGCCACACTTTTCTAGTTGTGGCTGGTAAATGTCCCAGTTTTTTTTGAAAGTGTGGTTAAAAGTTTGGATTTGTTATGCAATGGTCATATTAATAATCAAATGTGTGGCTAAATGTTTTGAGTTGTTATACAATGGTCACACTAATAATAAAATGTGTGGCTAAAAGTGTTTTAAAGTATTACAAATGACCTTAGCCACACATATAATCAAAACTGTGGCAGGCCAGTTTTTGAAAAAGTGTGGCTAAAGACCATTTTTGACGTAGTGCCTTAGACACTGTTAATCACGTAACATATCAATTTTTTAATTAAAATAACTATAGCAATACTATACTCAAATTAAAGAGAATAAAATACTTGTTTATATGGTGTAATTAAATATATATATATATATATATATAGGAGAATGTTCAAATGAAAACCACTAGTGATCGCGAAAACTCGAAAACTAATTAAAAAAGCCAAAAAAACACACCAATTTTTTTTTGCATACCAATTTTCGCCATATTTTATATATAAAAAAAATTCAAAATTTTTTTTGTAGTGCACATGTGTAATACTACACATGTGTACTACAAATTTTTTTTATATAAAAAACCTGCGATTTTTATAAAAAAAATGAAAAAAAAAATTTGGTGTGTTTTTTAGGCTTTTTTTAGTTAGTTTTCGAGTTAAAAGTGGTTTTCATTTGAACCATCCCGTGTATATATATATATATAGGGTAAGGTTCATGCGAGAACCTTCATGCGAGAACCACCTTTATTGCGAGAAACGCGAGAACCAATGTGAACACAACCTAAAATAGCTAAAAAAAAAAAACTAACCCCACCCCCAAAAACCTAACCCCCCCCCCCCCCCCCCACAAAAAGAACCTAACCTCCCCCCCCCCCAAGCTAAATGCTAAAAACTAAAACCCCAAAAAACCTAAAAAAAAAAAAACCTAACCCCCTAAGACACTGTTAATCACGTAACATATCAATTTTTTAATTAAAATAACTATAGCAATACTATACTCAAATTAAAGAGAATAAAATACTTGTTTATATGGTGTAATTATGTATATATATATATATATATGTATATAGGGGAAGGTTCATTGGGGAACACTAAAAAAGTGGGGAACAGCGGGGAGCTGGCTTAAACGAATTCTAATTGGACTCAATCCAGCGGCGTTGGAACCGGCTCGTCGAACCCTAACTAAGATCTCTTAATCCTAAACCCTAAATCCTAACTCCTAAACTATAAACCCTAAAGCTAAAAAATAAGGCTAAAACCTAAACTAAACCGTAAAATCTAAACTATAAACCCTAAAAGCTAAACCCTAAAGGCTAAACCTAAATCTAAACCCTATAGCTAAACCCTAAACCACCATAAACCCTAAAGCTAAACTCTAAACCCTAAGGCTAAACCCTAAAAGGCAAACCCTAATATATTTAGGGTTTAGGGGTTATGATTTAGGGTTTAGGGTTAAGAGATCCTAGTTAGGGTTCGACGAGACGGTTCTAACGCCGCTGGAATGACTCCAATTATATATATAGAGGAAGGTTCAAATGAAAACCACTAGTTATCGCGAAAACTCGAAAACTAATTAAAAAAAGCCAAAAAAACACACCAATTTTTTTTTTGCATACCAATTTTCGCCATATTTTATATATAAAAAAAATTCAAAATTTTTTTTAGTGCATATGTGTAATACTACACATGTGTATGTGTACTATAAAAGAACCAAACCCTTATCTTTAACAAATTTCTAAATAATTAGTTAGTAGTTACATTTTATCCACTTATAAAAGAACTACCCCCCCCCTTCGATTTTTAAAAGGTCATAGCGTTTTGGTGTGTTAATATATATATATATATATATATATATATATATTTTCCACTTATAAAATAACTACCTCCCACCCACCCCCCCCCCCCCCGCCTAGGGCTGTAAACGAACCGAACGAACACGAACAAGGCCTTGTTCGTGTTCGTTCGTTAAGGAAATAAATGTGTTCACGAACGGTTCATGAACACTTACCGAACGAGATTTTATGTTCGTGTTCGTTCATTAAGGAAATGAACGTGTTCGCGAACGGTTCATGAACACAAACGAACACAAATAGATTTGGTGAACGCGACGAAGGATAAAAAAGATGGCCCAGAGAGTAACACTTGAACTTGAATCCCTTATTATGAAACGGAGGTCGATCGTATTCGCCGATGTAAATAATGAGAAATGAATGGGAAATGATGCATAAACAAGGTGAAAGTGGGTTTCCTAGTTTAATTGTTAGGGTAATAAAATATATAAAAGTTTAATAATATAAAAAGTACAAATAAAATATAAGAAAGTACAAAGATCTTCAATTAAAACACAAACATACGAACATAAACGAACGCAAATCAACGAATGTTGACGAACACGTTCACGAACACCTTACCGAACGTTCACGAACACAATCGAACGAACGAGACCTCTGTTCATGTCCGTTCATTTAACTAATCGAACGAAATATCTTGTTCGTGTTCGTTCGTTTATTAAACGAACGAACATAAACGAACTTCCCGCCGAACGGTTCACGAACTGTTCGTTGAACGTTCGGTTCGTTTACAGCCCTACCCCCGCCCCAAAACCCCCCTTCCCCACCCCCCAAGCTAAAATGCTAAAAACTAAAAACTAAACCCCCAAAAAACCTAAAAAAATCAAAAAAAAAATCAAAAAAACACACAATTTTTTTTTAATATTTTTTAAGTTAAAATCGCTACTTTTAGTAGCAAAAAAAAAAATTAAAATTTTTTTTGGCTACTAAAAGTAGCGATTTTTTATAAAGAATATTAAAAAAAAAGTTTTTTGTGTGTTTTTTAGTTATTTTTAGGTATTTTTGGTTGTGTTCACATTGGTTCTAGCGGTTCTCGCAATAAAGGGTGGTTCCTAACGAATCTTTGTCCTATATATATATATATATATATATATATATATACAGGGTGGGGTTCTAGAGTGAACACTAGTGTATTTGCGAACTGAGTGAACAATTCTTGGCCATTGATCTACACACGTGTATGGCCAGGATCTCATCATCAATCGTAAAATACACTAGTGTATTTCAACATCAAATCCTGGTCATTGATCTACACATGTGTATGGCCAGGATTAGTACACTCAGTTCGCAAGCTACACTAGTGTTCACTCTTGAACCTAATCCTCTCTCTCTCTCTCTCTATATATATATATATATTAACACACCAAAACGCTATGAGCTTTTAAAAATCGAAGGGGGGGGGGGGTAGTTCTTTTATAAGTGGATAAAGTGTAACTACTAACTAATTATTTATAATTTTGTTAAAGATAAGAGTTTAATTACTTGACATTCTGTAGCTATTAAACATTTTGGGATAATGAATAAGTACAATGGGCTTTAATCATTTGTACACTAAGGCATCATCTACTTGTACCTTTTAATCCACACGTCTATACTGATCATGACAACTATCGAAAAGTCGACAAAAAATGAGTAGGTTGTCACGGTACTTTTGGATTTTTTTTTTCAAAACATCATAGTTTATAAGATATGGAAAAAATACGTAAAAGAATTATAAGTTTGTTGTGGAGATAGAAAGCTATAACTAATTACCCATAATTATATTAAAACTAAAGATTTAAGTGTAATAAAATGGGGGACTAAAATATAATTATTGTTTAAAAGGGCAATTTACCCTCATTTTAGGGTGCATTTATAAATTAAGAGGTAAAGAGTTGTTATTTTTTTGGGTATCTTAAAATACCATTCCCTCATGCATTATAATATAGTATCTAACTTATAATAAAAGACTCTAAATAATGACACATGGCATTCTCTCCTTCAACCTCATAAATTTTATTTATATTTGTTTAATATATTTCTTTTAATATTAATAAATAATATATAGAGGAAGTGTAGAATACAATATCCTTTATTATACATTGTGTACGCGACAACCAGATCAGGATGCGAGGCAGATTTTAGTTTTCTCTCATAAGGGCAAATTAGACATTTGTTGTCACACCCCAACCGATGGCGAAAACATTGGGATGCGAGCACTAAGCGTTCAGATTGCTCATGAGATTCCATAACACTATTGTTCCCAATTGAGATTAATCAATTTCATGCAATTGTCTAAACAACATCAATTATCAAATCATAGTATCAACCAAACAAACATAACCATTGTTTCAAATGTTTCTAGATTTAGCTAAGTGGAGTATCTAAGCTTCATCCTAGCTTGTTTCGTGAATCCTAGCATCATGTCAGCCTGCAACATGTATTAAAATAAAGTCATTACAAAAATGTACCGGCGAGTATACAAGTTTGAATAATAGCATAATAGATTAAAAGTCTCATATCCATATGTAAATTGTAACAAAATAGTTTCAGCCATGCTAGTGTTCGCAGTCCAACAAGTGATAGCCCAAGTATCCCGATGCTTTGTTGTTCTCCCAAGTCTCAAGGAAAACTAGAATCCTCCTAACATTACCCCCGAGAATAATGGGGATGTGCATCTCCTATAGCGCTACTATTGTTAAGGCGGAACTACACACCATGGATTAAACGTTCACATAGCACATATAGAATACAAGAATCACAAGTTTCACACATACACATAGGATAGAGTTTAGTTTCCAAAAGTTTCAAGTATCATAGTTTAATAGAATACATGTTGCAACCCAAAGTTTAAAGCAAAAAGGGATCGAGTATACTCACGGTGATTGCTTAACAGCCTAACTGTTATTGGATCAAAGGGAGCTCTCTAGGGTTAGCCTGAATAGATTACAATTGATAAGATTTGGGCAGAATAACGAGATTCAAACCAAGTGTCGGATCAGTCACTGGATCAGATGGTTGTTCGATCCAAGTGTCAAGATTCCAAGTAGTTTCAAGTTTCTGAAAAAAGTTCTAAGTGTTGAAAGATTCCAAGACATAGTGTCACCTTCATCGGATGGCGGTTCGATCGGATGGCTATCCGATCGGATTGCCATTCGACGATCAAGACTTGTGTCTGAATGTTTAAGGTTAGGAGACAATGTCACCTGATCAGATAGCAGTTCGATCGGATGGCTATCCGATCGGATTGCCATTCGACGATCAAAAGATTCAAAGTGTCCAAGTGTTAGGGTTAAGGGGCAAGTATCACTCGATCAGATGGCGGTTCGATCGGATGGCTATCCGATCGGATTGCCACTCGATCGGGTTGTCCTTGTCTTGTTCCTAAACTTGTAAAGTTTCTAAGTTTCTGTTTAAGCAACGATGATGTGGTATGCATTGAGTTAATGGTAAAACCCATCAGTGTTCAGCCGATCTAATCGGGTGGGAATCACCCCAGTCCGTTCAGTCACCCGTTTGTGACGGTGCTTATGTCAGAACTCGTACTCTGGTCATCTTCACCGGCAACAATCCTTCTCCAAACCAACTCCAGACTATTTATCAAGTCTACAGTTCATTTAATTCCAGATCTCACTGTTTTAGGTAAAAGTTTTAAGAAAAGATGAAGATAAACATAAGTTTTTAGCTAAAAGTCTAGATTTAGTAAAGATTCGGTGTAAAACACATGAAATTCCTTAGATTTGAGCTAGATCTTGGCAGAAATGACATCACACCATAGTTTGTACAAACCACCATGATGACGTCACCCTCAAGAGCTCAAATCTTAGAGATTCCATGCTGAAAAGTGAGATTTTATTGGAGAATCATGTAGAGAACGGTGCATAGATCAAAGATGTACAAGAATCTAGCATAAAACGTACCGAAATCGCCAAGAAATGGAAGAAAAGAGGAGTGTGTGCGTCTGGTTCGAGTGAGGCTGTCACATCAGTGAGAATGATGTGACAGGCCTATTTATAGTGTGAGAGTGAGGGAGTGAGGCAGTGTGCACGGATTGGATGGCAACTCGGTCGAATGGCCATCCGATCGGTTGGTCATCCGATCGGATGGTCATCCGATCGGATTACCATTCGGCCAATCCTATCCTTTCCGCGTTCCCGTCTTTGATTCGTTTTACGAGTTAGATTAAGCGTTGCGTATTTATTGGGTAATAGTATCACATAACTAGATTACTTCATTAACACAAAAGTTTCCATAGTCTTCATAGTTTTCGCCAGTGACAAGACTCCAGTCCCTCATTCAACCAAGTCTCAAGTTTCACGGGCCTCAAGAGTCAAGCGCCAAAGTATCATGTCTCATAGAATCATAGTATCATATAATCGTAGTCTCATAGCATCATAGAATCACAATTTCCAAGCATCAAGTATAAAAAATCATAGCATAAGTTTCACCAAGTATCAAAAGTATTACATATCTCATAGTATAGGGGCTAAAAGTGACAATTAGATTAAAGTCTAGGGAAGCATGCGTTACAGTCTCCCCTCCTTTAGGAGATTTCGTCCCCAAAATCTAAGAAGAAGACTGCTCGAAGAGCTGTGGATACTTGGCCTTCATCTCACTTTTCAGTTCCCAAGTGAATTCGGCGCCACGCTTTCCTTCCCACCTAACCTTGACTATGGGAATTTTGCTGCGCCTCAGTCGCTTGACGCCCTGATCCATGATTTCAACCGGTTTCTCCACAAAGTGTACAACTTCATTTATTTGCAAGTCTTCCAGGGGAACCTGTAGGTCCTCGTCGGCTAGACATTTACGTAGGTTAGACACGTGGAACACTGGATGCACGTTGTTTAGTTCTTGTGGCAGGTCGAGTCTGTACGCCACCTTGTCAATCCTTTCGAGTATCTTTAAAGGGCCCACATAGCGAGGAGCGAGCTTTCCCTTCTTACCAAAACGAACTACTCCATTCCAGGGAGATACCTTGAGAAGAACTCGATCACCAACATCAAATTCCAGAGGCTTCCGCCTATTATCAGCATAGCTCTTTTGTCTGCTCCTAGCCTTGATCAAGTTATCACGGATTTGAAGAATCTTATCCATTGTCTCTTGAATGATTTACGGGCCAGTAAACTGCTTGTCACCAGTCTCATGCCAGCTGATAGGACATCGACACTTGCGACCATACAAAGCTTCTAAAGGAGCCATCTGAATACTGGAATGATAGCTGTTGTTGTACGAGAACTCAATCAATGGTAAATGTACATCCCAGTTACCACCAAAGTCGATGACACAAGAACGGAGCATATCCTCCAGGGTCTGAATAGTTCACTCAGTTTGTCCATCCGTCTGAGGATGAAAGGCCGTGCTAAGATTCAAATGAGTACCATGGCGAATTGAAAAGTTTGCCAAAGACGTGAAGTAAAACGACCATCCCGGTTAGAGATTATGTCAAGAGGTATGCCATGACGGCATATAATCTCATCAGTATAGATTCGAGCAAGTTTCTCCACTTTATAATCCTCACGAATAGGAAGAAAGTGGGCTGATTTGGTCAATCGATCAATCATCACCCAGATACTATCGTGACCAGAAGGTGTTCGAGGTAGCTTGGTAATAAAGTCCATAGCGATACTATCCCATTTCCAAACTAGAATTTCGGGCTGTTCTAAGAGTCTTGAAGGACATTGATGTTCAGCCTTAACTTTCGTACAAGTAAGGCATTTAGAAACGTATACAGCAATGTCCTTCTTCATACCAGGCCACCAATAAGTAATACGCAGATCATGGTACATCTTATCGACGCCTGGATGAATAGAGTAACGGGATTTGTGAGCCTCATTCATAATGAGTTCACGTTGATTATCGCGACCCGGTACCCATATGCGATTGAGGTAATATTGGAGTCCATTAGGTTTAGTTTCAAGCTGTTCAATCTTAGCGCCTTGGATTTCCACTTCTAGACTTCCTTCATTTGCTGACGAATACTGAGCGTCACGAATACACGCATGAAGATCACTAGAGATACGAATAACATTCACATGAGTTTTACGACTAAGAGCATCGGCCACTACATTCGCCTTACCAGGATGATAGCGAATTTCACAGTTGTAGTCATTGAGCAATTCCACCCAACGTCTCTGTCGCATGTTCAGTTCTTTTTGGCCAAAGATGTGTTGAAGGCTCCTATGGTCAGTGAAAACCACACACTTAGTACCACACAGGTAGTGTCGCCATATCTTTAAAGCAAACACAACTGCACCAAGCTCCAGATCGTGAATAGTATAGTTTTTCTCATGTACTTTGAGTTGACGAGAGGCATAAGCAATAACCTTGTCCCGCTGAATGAGCACACAGCCCAAACCACGGTTAGAGGCATCACAATATACCACGAAATCATCATTCCCATCGGGGAGAGTTAAAATAGGAGCATTACACAAAAGAGTCTTAAGAGTCTGAAAAGATTCCTCCTGCTCGAGACCCCAAGCAAAAGGTCTCTCTTTCTGAGTCAACAAAGTAAGAGAAACAGCGATCTTAGAGAAGTCCGAAATGAATCGGTGGTAATAGCCCACCAACCCTAGGAAGGAACGAATCTCAGATGCAGATTTAGGCGTACTCCAATTCTTCACAGCTTTGATTTTAGACGGGTCAACATGAATACCTTGCTTACTAACGACGTGACCAAGAAATTGTACTTCATTAATCCAAAACTCACACTTACAAAATTTAGCATACAAACGTTCACAACGTAAGAGTTCAAGCATCAAGCGTAAATGTCGAGCATGATCAGCTTTAGTTTTAGAATAAATGAGAATATCATCAATAAAGACTATCACAAAATGATCCAAGTAGGGCTTACAAACACGATTCATGAGATCCATGAACACAACGGGTGTGTTGGTCAATCCAAAAGGCATGATCACGAACTCGTAGTGTCCATAACGAGTACGAAATGCGGTTTTGGGTACATCATCTTTGAGAACTCGAAGCTGATGATAACCAGAACGAAGATCGATTTTCGAGAAACATGACGCGCCTTGTAGTTGGTCAAATAAATCATCGATACAGGGGAGAGGATAACGATTCTTAATGGTAAGCTTATTAAGTTCACGGTAGTCGATACACATACGAAACGAACCATCTTTCTTCTTGACGAATAACACCGGAGCACCCCACGACGAGGTACTTGGACGAATGAATCCCTTGTCGAGTAGTTCTTGAAGCTGACTAGATAACTCTTGCATCTCGGAAGGTGCAAGACGATACGAGGCCTTGGCGACAGGAGTCGCACCAGGTATGAGATCAATACGAAAATCAAAGGTTCTAGGAGGTGGGAGACCAGGTAGATCTTCAGGAAAGACATCGGGGAAATCACACACCACTGGAACATCACTTATGTTCTTCCCCTTGCTCTTTTGTTCCATCACGTAGGCCAAGAAAGCAAGGTTCTGTTTACGTAAGCACCTGCTCGCTTGTGTGCATGACATCAACCTCAGTCCTTTCGTAGGTCGGTCTCCATAGAGGTACAAAATATCACCAGACGGTAGAGGTAGACGAACAAACTTCTCGTGACAGGCAATCTCGGCATGATTCTTACGCAACAAATCCATACCTATAATGACATCGAAACTAACCAATTGCATGGGTATTAGATCAATGGTAAACACGTGGTCGTTAAGAATCAAGGAACAACCACAGAGAATAGAATAAACTAGAATAGACTTTCCATCGGCAATCTCCATCGATAACGACTTAGGTAACATAGAGCGTGCACAGTTTAGCAAAGATTCAAATTCTACGGACACAAAGCTTCTATCGGCACCAGTATCAAATAGTATCGAAGCATAAAGGTTATTCACAAGAAACGTACCATTGACGACATCATTGTCGTTACGAGCCTGATTAGCATTGAGATTGAACGCTCGTCCACGAGTGGCTGGCTGTTGATCCTGGTTCATCTGAGGACACTGGTTACGAAGGTGAGTAGTATCTCCACATTTGTAGCATGCACGAACAGCGTTGACTGGCTTAGGATTTTGCGGAGGAGCTGGGAGAGCTGGTAATGCTGGTAATGCTGCCTGAGTTAGGGCTTGTTGAGCTGCTTGAGCGGGATTAGCTTGACGACAGTAGGGAGTCATGTGACCATAGCGATTGCAGTTGGTGCACAAACGACATGCAGAATTAGTAGGATGATGAAAGTTGCAAGTTGCGCACTTAGGGTAAGACCCAGAGTACTGCTTTTTGACTTTAGGGGCATCAGGGTTCTGAACAGTAGCAACAGGAGCAGGTTTAGCAGCAGGATTCGCAGCAGGAACAATAACATTGCATTCTGCACCTTGTGACTTTCGCCTCTTGTTCTTGCTGCCACTTGGCTTCTGGGTAACTTGATGCGCAGATTTGGAGGGAGCAGAGTTAGCAAACTGCTTATCACGAACACGGTTGTTGTTGAGACTAGCTGCAAGACGGTAGACTTCCTCAATAGTTTCGAGTTGAGCGGCTTCAATAGAATCACGCATAGCAGGAGGTAGACCATTGATGTACTTGGTTATCATTCGCTTAGGAGTAGAAACCAAGTGAGGAACGATCAAGCTGAGTTGTTTGAAACACGTAGTATAAGCCAGATTATCATCACCAATATGCTTCAGGTGCCAGAACTCTTCTTCAAGCTTCAGTTGTTCATGAGGAGGGCAAAATTCAAGCATCATCAATTCTCACACCTCAGCCCATGGAAGAACATAGGCTTCTTCATTCGAACGGATGTTTCTCTCATTTGACCACCACTCCAACGCTTTGCCTTGAAACATTCCAGTCGCACTCCTAGTCTTTAGATGATCTGGGCACTCGCTGTTAATGAAGGTAACTTCGATGCTGTCAAACCACTCAAGCATAACAGTCACCCCATCACTGCCCGTGAAAGGCTTAGGGTTGCAAGAAATGAAATGTTTGTAGCTGAACTTTGTAGACTTTTCTTTCTCCGTCTTAGAGTCAAAAGAAGAGGGCGGAGTGTTCGATCCTTGGATCTCAGAGACGATCTTTGGCACGACGCAAGCGATCCGGTCGGCCATGAAGGACATCATCTTTTTCTGAGACTTTTCCCTGGATCTCCTGAGAGTGTCGGAGAGCTTTCGAGAAGATATCCTAAAGATCCAACAAGAGGATCGTGTAAGTCTAGGTTCGCAAAGTCTCACAGTATAGGTTCACACACGATAGATTAAAGACTCAAGATTCAACAAGATTCACATAGTTCACAATAGTTTCAACACCGCAACCCACTACCTTCACATGGCACGTTTGTACGAAGTTTGGAAACATGTAAAAAACGCTTATATATTGGAAGTACCAGCGGCGTATCCACCACGCTTCGGGCATATCGCTTCCGCCTCGTACTCGGTGTCATGTTACATGGCACGTTTGTACGAAGTTTGGAAACATGTAAAAAACGCTTATATATTGGATGTACCAGCGGCGTATCCACCACGTTTCGGGCATATCGCTTCCGCCTCGTACTCGGTGTCATGTTACGTGTCGCAAAACACTCATCATCACCATCATAGATTCACATAGATTACTTCAATAGATTCACATAGATTCCAATAGATTCCGTAGGTTCCGATAGATTCAATAGATTCATAGATTCAATAGTTTCCAATAGCTTCACATAGATTCGAGTTAACAATCCAACAACAACGAAATCCCGCATGGCACGTGCTACGAAAGTTCGGCAACATGACAGAAGCACTTATATATAGGAAGTACCAGCAGCGTATCCACCATGCTTCGATCATGCCACGTCTGTCTCGTCATCGGTGTCATGCTTCGTTAACCTCAACATTAGATTTCACCACTTCTCACAACATAGATTAACCAAATAGATTCAACCACATAGATTAACCAAATAGATTCCACAACTTCAATCCCGAGCCTACAAAACTACGAACTTCGCTTAGCGCGTGGTACGAAGGTTTGGTAACATGCCAGAAACACTTATATATAGGAAGTACCAGCAGCGTATCCACCATGTTTCGGACATGCCACGTCCGCCTCCTCTTCGGCGATAGGCTACGTTTCGTATTCCGTTTCTCAAACAACACATACTTAGATTACACGTAGATCATGCTAGAGTACACATAGTTTACACATAGATTACGCTTAGATTGCACTTAGATTACACAAGTAGTTTCCCATAGTTTTAGAATCCAACAACCTCATCACCGGTCTGCAAAACGCTAAGTTTCGCATGGCACTTGGTACGAAAGTTGGTAACATGCCTGAAACACTTATATATAGGAAGTACCAGCGGCGTATCCACCATGCTTCAGACACGTCACTTCGGTCTCGTATTTCTATGTCATGGTTCCGTTTAGTGTTTCACAGCCACAATAACACATAGATTCATCAAATAGCTTCACACAGTATCATAGTTTATCAAGATTCCCACATAGATTTATCATTATGAACAAATCTTCATAAATTTAGTTCAATTTTGAGATTAGAATTAGCGTTTTAGATTGTGGACATGCGTGAGAATCGTGTAAAAGTTTCAAAATAAACTAAGAATCAAGATAAACGAAGAATCAAGTTTAAAACCATATGTAAAAATTGAATCGTGTAAAAGTTTCAAAATAAACTAAGAATCAAGATAAACGAAGAATCAAGTTTAAAACCATATGTAAAAATCGAGATAACATAAAAGATAGGCTCATAAAGCATAGATTGTTCCGGGTAGAAGAACGACGATTAACCAATGTGATTCGAACCCCTTTCGAATTGAGGCAACGTGTCCTGACTTACTCAGACAAATATGTCATCGATGTTTGGCCTACGATATTCGTCCTTTTGGTCATTTCATGTTCCTAATTGATTGGGAGTTTCGAGGCTTTGGCGAGACATAAAAATCAAGGAGTGGGACTAGTTATCAAGGTTTGAGTTTCACCTCTATCTTGACATCATACCCTAATAGCGTCGGTACTTATCAGCAGATAAGACCTACTTAGAATATAATCAAGAAATTTCCCATCAAGGTGTGGATATCACTCCTGACTTGAGGGCAATTTCGTGCAAAATACAAGCAGTGTACATTGTGTCAGTCTTAGGAAAGGCATGTATGTTTAGCAGGAATATGTGCTGCTAGGAAGCAAATACGGTAGAATGCATAAGTCTTAAACAACAGATAAGAATCAAGATTCCTAGAACTATAGACTAGGGCAAGTATTCCTACTTATCCTAATTCCCGATAGTTATGGCTCTGATACCAATTTGTCACACCCCAACCGATGGTGGAAACATCGGGATGTGAGCACTACGCGTTCAGATTTCTCATGAGATTCCATAACACTATTGTTCCCATTTTAGATTAATCAATTTCATGCAATTGTCTAAACAACATCAATTATCAAATCATAGTATCAACCAAACAAACATAACCATTGGTTCAAATGTTTCTAGATTTAGCTAAGTGGAGTATCTAAGCTTCATCCTAGCTTGTTTCGTGAATCCTAGCATCCTGTCATCCTGCAACATGTATTAAAATAAAGTCAGTACAAAAATGTACCGGCGAGTATACAATTTTGAATAATAGCATAATAGATTAAAAGTCTCATATCCATATGTAAATTGTAACAAAATAGTTTCAGCCATGCTAGTGTTCGCAGTCCAACAAGTGATAGCCCAAGTATCCCGATGCTTTGTTGTTCTTCCAAGTCTCAAGGAAAACTAGAATCCTCCTAACAATACCCCCGAGAATAATGGGGAGGTGCATATCCTATAGCGCTACTATTGTTAAGGCGGAACTACACACCCTGGATTAAACGTTCACATAGCACAAATAGAATACACGAATCACAAGTTTCACACATACACATAGGATAGAGTTTAGTTTCCAAAAGATTCAAGTATCATAGTTTAGTAGAATACATGTTGCATCCCAAAGTTTAAAGCAAAAAAGGGATCGAGTATACTCACAGTGATTGCTTAATAGCCTAATTGTTATTGGATCAAAAGGAGCTGTCTAGGGTTAGCCTGAATAGATTACAACTGATAAGAGTTGGGCAGAATAAGGAGATTCAAACCAAGTGTCGGATCAGTCACTGGATCGGATGGCTGTTGTGACATCTGTGCTTGTAATCATTGTATAAACTCTAATCTGTTCAATTATCAATAAAACAATATGATTTGAGCCCAATGTTTGTTTATTTATGTTTGACATTTTGCGCGTTTTGATTTTCGTTCAATTTCAAACTCTATATCGCTTTCTTGAAAATTATACGCAAACTGATGCGTAAACATAATCAGTTTAACGCGACAAGCACTCTGGAACATCATCATATGCTTAACATACCTTAAATAACCTTTACATAACTTAGAAATAAGTTTTAAAGGGTTTGGTATGGCAAAATCAAGTCTATTCAAACGTAGGGACTATTTGCGACAAACTGCGAAACTATGCCGATTCGTATAGTAACAAACATTCCGAAACTTGATCATAATTTAAACATACCATAAATATCTTTTACATAGATTAGAAATAGGCTTTGAAGGGTTCGGTGTGCAAAAATAAACTTTTTGGTCAAACAGGGACTAAAAGCGTCAAAAAGTGCATAAGTTTGCATTTTCGTGCATACCTTACGTTCTGAATATATCCGGACATCCAAAAATTTTTGTAATCATTAAAATATTTTATTTTAGTGATTGGCATGCTAAAATTCCATTCGTCGCGCAATTTGGATCGTTTTTCACGTCCGTTCGTGTTTCGTCGTAATTAACCGAACAACGCAACCGTACGACCAAATGAACCGACATCCGTGATGTTTTCAAGCACATTTTAAGCTCCCTATACTTTAACTTCATTGTAGAGCCTTGAAATGGGGTTAACGGGGCTTAAATACGTAAAAAATGCATCAAAAACCAAGTTTTGGGCATTTAGGGACCTAAACTGACTTTCTGCCAAACTCGGCTCTCGCGGGGCGCATAAGAGGAAGCCTCTTCTTACGCGGGGTGTGACCAATGCCCAGATCAGCAAACTGTTTTTCTGATTCAGCAACTGGTTTCCTAGTTTTTGTACATGGTTTATTCAATCTTTGAGGTGGTTTTAGGCACCCATAGAATGATAAATTAGTGGGCACACATGGAGGGACAAGATTGAAGCTCGTAATCCAAGAAACGATCCTAACAGTTTTGGAAATCCTATATCAACCCACCTTGATTCATTTGGTTCTTCACACTTGATTCAATTTCTGCTCTAAGTTGGAGTTTCCACACTTCATACCTGAGCAACTTGAATCAAATCTCCATTGCTTGGACCTCTTGTAAGTTTCTTTCTTGCTTTTATGCGTTTTTAAGCTTGAAAGTCAAACAGTGTTTGACTTTCTGCTTTGACCAGTCAATGGTCAACACGAAGTTCGTTTGAACTTCGCAACGTGAGCGTAATCATGATGGTCATAGTCCTTTGTGACTATACCTACTGATTACCACGTTATTTAGGCATAGTGAAGAGTCATAGTTTCGGGCAAAATACGCGTTTATGCATATTTTGCAACCAAACTATTCTTAGGTATCAAAACCCTTTTGTTTTGATATAAAAACTTGTTTTCTAACTTCGTTAAACATGTTTTAACATGTTTAACTCGTCACTTTAAGTTTAGTGCTTATATAGGGTCGTAAGATAAGCGGTCTAAACAACCGCTTAAACCCGACCCGTTTGGTCGATCATTAGGATCCGACCAAACACATTTTGTGACCATAGTTGTATAGGGAATAACCTTCCGAGGTTATACCTTATGGTCACTACGTTTAGTTAGTTGTATGATAGGTAGTTTATATGCCTTAGGAAAATGACCAAAATGCCCTTTTTACGCATAATTTCATTTTAAGCATATGTAACTTAAATTTTGACATCTAAACTGATTAGGCAACATTATTAGACTTTTTAAGGCATATAATACTTGTCATAGGACTAGTTAGGCGGTCCGAACGCGTTTTACGCGAACAAGGCGTTAAAGTAGCATAAGCTACTTAAACGAGTCGTAATGGGTCGTAAGCACTTAGGATAGGTTCCGATTTAGAATGTAGGCTTTGTTGAACCATACTACATGAGTTCCTATACTCATTTGGTTTACGAAACCTCATTTTATCCGATCTTCTGATTTAGGTCCGGTTTATTAACGTAGTTACCTATATTAGCTGCCGATTGATTCCGTGATCCCTCAAGCGTTGTTTGATTGTTGTTTCAAGATCTTTTAGCTATATCAAGTGAGTACATAGACCCGTTTTTACTGTTTTCAAATATTTTGGGGTGAAACACATGTGCCTACTTGTTACTTTCGTGCTTTTTCATGCTTTCATAACATATACTTGCTATGTTCATTAGTACACGTATAGTACATGATTTCATCCATGTTTTTGCTATGTATGTTTTAATTAACATGCTAGTACATTGATTTCATAAACACATTTGTTTCACATGCTTATTTTAGCATATGTACACATTGATTTACATCACATTTTTGCTATGTATGTTCATTTTGCATACTTAGTACATTGTTTACATATAAAGATGCTTACATTTGGTTTGTTTAACGGGACAAAAATACCTTCATTAACATTGATCACGCCGCTCGGTAGTAAGTAGTAGTACCATAGGAATTGACAACTCACATTCCCTGCTTCCTAGGTTTTTTTTGGAAGTAAGGAATGACTGAATCCAATATACATAATTTTTGATAAACCTTTAATTTGTTTAAGGGTTTGTCTCCACAGTCGCAAGGCTTGAATGTATGCGTTTTAACAATACCGCATAGATGTTTGTATCAATATAGCATTTATTTTACAAAACATAACTTTTGATTTAAACTATGATTTATTCAAATACATTGTTTTGTACATTTTACATATGGTTGAGTAGATACTTTTTAATTGCCATCCATAACATTTGGTTATATATGAACATTTTTACATTGGTTAAACATTACATTTTGGTGGTTGTTTGGGTAAGTGATTTAAATAACGAGGCGTTTGTAATATGATAAAAGCATGGTGGATACGCCGCTGGTACTTCCTATATATAAGTGCTTTTATGATATTTCATATCGTAGCGTTGTTTAAACCATTTCAATTTAGACATATTACCTGTTATACAAACAACATAACATAACTTCACAAAACATTGTTTTACAAACAACATATCTTATACAAATTCATTTTATTTGGTTATTTCTTTCTTTTATATCATCTCATTTCTTATCGATTTTCATATGATTTACAAAAGAAAACATTTTCCTAAGATTCATGACTAACTTTTATAAAACAATTCTTTCAAATACAAGTTATGAATCCTAAATCAATAAACCTATGTATCTCACAGGCATTTTTATGCTGACATACCTATTTTCACATGTGTTTTCAGGAGCTAATGCATAGGAATGATCAAGATACACTTAGGCGGACCTGTGCCTTAGTGACATAAAATGAAGCTAGAATAGTTTAACTATGTTATGTACTCTTATTTCCTTTGTTTCAAGACAATGTAACCCCACTTGTAATAAATAAAATGAAACTTTAAATACCATGGTTGTGAAACAGTAATTATGTTGCTCGACTCTCCGACGTTTCCGCCGCGGTTTGTTGTTTTACGCTGTTGGGGTGTGACAGAAGAGTTGGTATCAGAGCCAATGGTTATAGGGAATTAGGTTATTAGTAAATCTTTGACCTAGACTATAACTTTTCTAGGACCCCAACACAAGTTATCTTGTGTTTAGATCTTAAAACATACACGTCACCTATCTTTAGGTGATAACCAAAACAAGAATACAATTTTCCCAAAACGATTTTTGAAAATCAATCATCTATTCTTAGATGATTTGTTATAAGGTTTTGAACCCTCCAATTTTTCCAAAACGATTTTGAAAATTCAATAATCCATTCTTGAATGGTTCTTTTGGCCTTGTGCCTTCTAATTTTTCAAAATCTCATCAAAGTTTTGGGTCTAAATAATGTGAACACGTGCAATCTGGAAGGGTGGATGCCTGTATCTCGAGTTTTCTGTCTAGGCTAGAGTGTTCGTACAAATCCTCATAATCGGACCAGTCACTCTTACCTGGGAACTCTTGGGGTGAGTGTCCACTTATAGGCTAAATCATGTCTTCGCGATACATTATTATGACCTATTTACTTTGATTAGTCACTATGTCGTTTGTTTGCTTTTTGGTAACAAACGAACGACCACCATCCATGCTTTTTGTCAATTTTTGTATCATTTCATTTCCATCTAATCATCTCACTCGTTTTCTCTCATGTTTCCTATTTTAGAATGCCTCATCGACACGACAATCAGTTACCTAATGCCGAAATGGCAGCAATCATTGCGCAGCAAATGGCTGCTGCACTCCCGAATATCATTGCTCAAGTTAACCAAGCCAACAATAACCATAATGCTCCATGCAACTTTAAAAGTTTCAAGCCGGCTAAACCACTCAAGTTTAGTGGCTCTGAGGGAGCAACTAGGCTCCTACAGTGGTTCGAGAGCATTGAGAGTACATTTCGTCATGGTCAGTGTCCTGATAATTGTAAGGTCGAGTTTGCTTCTAGTGTGTTTCAAAAGAGGGCTCTTACCTAGTGGAATGGGTTGATGAGAGATCGTGGTGCTGATGTCGCTCTGGGTCAAACATGGGAAGAGCTTAGGGTTCTTATGATGAGAGAATTTTGTCCTCTTCATGAACAGAGGGCGTTGGAAAGAGAGTTTGATGATCTGAAGCAGGATAGTGGTGAATATCGGGCTTATAACGACATGTATGAGGAATTGTGCTTGCTATGCCCCACAATGGTTACCCTACTTGATAAGGCTATCGAGAGGTATATCGATGGTCTACCTGATCCCGTGCAAGACATCATCACTGGTAGCAACCTACCACAGTTCGTCAGGCAATCGAGTTAGCTGCGACTTTGGCTGAGTCGCAAATCAGAAAGGGTAAGCTTCACAGGAAATGTGACAAGGATATGAAACAATCGTCTGATAAGGGTGAGAACAAGAAGGGTAAGAAATATGGTTCTTCGAAAGGGTCAAGGAAGCGCAAGGCTTCGCAGAATTTTGTTATTACTGCAAAAGTCAACCAGGCAGTTCCAAATCAGGCCGTACAACCACCCGCAAAGACACAATATGCTGGTAAAGCACCGTTGTGCAACAGATGCAATAGTTACCATCAACCGCAAGTTCAGTGTCGTTTCTGTGCTAACTGTGGAAAATCGGGTCATCTTGCCGACATTTGCCGTTTTGCTCCAAACCAAGCCGCACAAAACCCTGCTCAGCAAGCTGCTCAACTGCCTGCTCAACAAAAAGCTCAAGTTGCATGACCTCACTACCCTCCTGGTTCGTGCTTCAATTGTGGGGATTTGACCCACTATCAAAATCAGTGTCCAAGGTTGGCCAATGCAAATCAGGCCCAGGCTCGTGGTCGAGTCTTTAACATGAATGCAAATGAGGCGCGGGCAGATAACGAGGTGGTGAATGGTACGTTCTTTGTTAATAATCAGCCTGCATCTGTTCTTTTTTATTCGGGTGCCGATAAGAGTTTTGTGTCACTATCTTTTGAACCTTTGCTTCGCATGTCTAGAACAAAACTAGAAAAGCCCTTGACAGTAGAAGTTGCATTGCAATCACATAGGATTGTTGGTGTACTCATCATTCACTATGGGAAAGGTAAGTTTCTCAAATTTCACCGTTAAATTTCATATATTTGATGTTTATTTGGGCCGACGGTTAGAACGGAGGGTATAACCTTAAATCTAGGCTTGTTTAGACATTGTTTGTATGAATTGAACTTAGAATCTTGTTTATCGGCTTTATATTCATAGATTCACTGGTCCAATTTCAATAAAAACATCATAGATTTGAATCTAGGATCAATTATGAGCGTCGGTAGTCGAAAGGGTTTTTTTTTTCTCAAATTAAACCCAATTTAGGAAATTTTGATAGAAATTGAACATAGGGTTTTGATTATCGGAGATATTTCTGAGAGGATTTGTGTTCAATTTTGAAAAATATTGATAAATTTGATCTTGATAGAATGACATTCAAACTGTTCTTCACCTTTTGATCGAACGGTAATCCGATCGGACGGCCATCCGATCCATTACACTTCAAAGTTTGAATATTTCTAAGTGTTTATCTGATTGAGTGTTGAATAATGATAAATGTTTGAGTGATTTGATATGTTCATGCTCAACTATTTTTCATGATTTCAATCGAATGACCATTTAATCGGATGACCATCCGATTGGACGGCCATCCGATCCAAATACACTTGCATGCTTGTATCATTCCTTGTGAACTTGAAATGTTTCACTCGAATGATCATCTGATCGGATGACCATCCGATCGGGTTCCATCCGATCCACAACACTTGCCTTGAAACTTGTGAGCTTAACAGAACAAGCTCATCTGATCGGATTACCATCCTATCGGATGGCCATTCGTCACATCAGTACTGTGTAAGAGTGTAGAGTGAAAGTGTTAGAAAAATTTTGAACTTTTTGAGAATTTTTCACTAAACACTTTATATTTTGAAATACGTGTAGGCAAGAGCTTCTGACTTTCATCCCTCACACAAACTTTACTGCATTCTAGACGAGAATTATCCGAATATTGTGCCTTTCAAAGAAGTTATTCCATTTCTAAAGGAAAGCAGAATCTGTAAAGCGTTTACAGAAAAGCATAAGTGCCATGAATCACATAGTCCGAACATTCTGGAGTTCTGTAAGATATGATGAGAAAGAACAAACGATCTATTCAGCTGTCAAGATAAAGAATGAAAACAAAAAGGACATAGATTTGGAAGTTAAGTTTACAGTGGCTGACGTGAGGAGGGTTTTAGATTTGAAAGATAAGGACGATGATCCAATCATTATCCCTGAACGACTATGCAAGGGATTTTGGTTTCGCATGGGATACACAGGGCACATTAATGATAAAGGATACATTAAGTCAAAATTTTGCAGGCCATATAAGTTTTTAGTGCACTGTGTTATTCATGCTCTCTCACACAGGAAAGGAGCATATGATGAGACATCTGACTATATTATGAACATCATAGCTTGCTTGGTGCTGAACAGACCATACAATATCTCGCAAGTGATATTCAATCACATGGTGGATAACATTAGAGGCGAGAAGTTTATAATGTACCCAAGGTTCATTCAAATGTTGTAGGACGATCAAGTTCCTAACTTGCCAAAAGATCCAAAGGATGAACTTAAGTTACACCATATGGATAGTGAAACTTTAAAGAGGTTGGATAAGTATAAAGGATTGAAGCCTGAGCAGGAGCCAAGGTATAAAGGAAAGTTTGGAAAGATCAAGAAGGCAAACTATGAGGCACCTGAAGGTGATCGATGGAGGCATGAAGATAGTAACTCTGAAGATGAAACAGATAGATTGAATGGCATGGTTGAAAAGCAGTTAAGATTTTGGTATGAGAAGGACGAGAAGAAGAGAAAGAGAACACCTAAGATATCACCTAAAGTATCTACACCGAAAGTTGTAATTAAGGGTAAAGTTGGAAAGCAGGTATCACAAGAAAGGTTGGTAGATCATTCTTTTGAATATTATACTAATAGTGTTAATATTTATTCTGCAGAAACAGAGAAAAAGAAGTCACCGCCAAAGTTGATAGATGAGACTGCTATTCCTCCTACAGATTTGATCCAAGAAGGTGTTGATATGTTGAATGTGTCGTTCGAAGATTACTTGAAGCGATCAAAGGCCGTAAGGGCTCAAGGTTCTAATGTTGAGAAAGAAGTCGAAAAGACAACAGAAAACGTTGAAGCTGAAGGTGTAAAAGAAACAGAAGTTGAAGGAGTTGTGCATACTGATTCAAGTGCTACTGAAAGCGATGAAATTGATCCAACGAAGATTGCTCCAACTTCCTATATCAGTGGCAAGCAAAAGTTTAAAGGTACCCCAAAAAAGAAGAAAGCATCTGATGAGGAAGATGCAACTTATGTGCCAACACCAAAGGAGAAAAAGAAAGTTCTGAAAAAGCGTAAAGCACAACCTTTGGGAGCTGATTCAATGAGTGTTAGAGCTAAGAAAGACTCTACGTCTATTCCTCAACAATCTACAGCAGTTCCAAAGGTTCCAATAGTTGAAAAGAATGTTGAAGTTCCTGAAGTTCAAAGGGTTAAAATTACTGAAGTTGAAAAAGTTCCTGAGAACGTTGAAGTTGAAAGAACTGAAGTAAGAGATGAAGAGGTGGAAGTGGAGTTTATGGGGGAAAGACAATCTACACCACCACCAACACCGAAGAATCCAACAATTCATATTCAAGACGATCGTGAGAAGACTCCAGAGCTTGAAACAAAGAAAGTTGAAGATCCTTCATCTGCAAAGAAAGCCACAACTTCAAGTTCTAGTCATGGATTTCCCAAGGTTATTGGTGAATATCCAGAAGATCTTCCATCAGGTGATTTTGATGTCTTCAATGATGGTAAGATAAATGTGTTAACAAAGAAAGTTAGTGTGCTGGAGAAAGCTAAAGCTAAAGCTGAAGCAGAGCGTGAAGAGTTCAAAGAAAAGCTTGAAGCTGCTAAGGCTGAAAATGTTACTTTGAAAAAGGATCTTGAAGATCATGCTGAAGTTATTGATCAACTTTCAGAAGAGCTTGATGAACATGCTAAAGTGACCGATCAAATGACAGAAGCGATGGAAGAGGCAAATGATCGATACAACTCTCTTGAAAATTCTAACAAATTGTTGCATGATATGTTGGGTGATGCGAGCCAACATGCTTCAAGAGAGAATGAAGCGTTAAAGAAGGAAATTGAAGCCTTAAGGGCTGACAAAGTAGTAAAGGATGAGCAGTTAAACATGTTATACACGGTTGTTGAACACAAGCTTGGAATCAATGTTCAAGCTGTGTTTGATGAAATTGAAATTCAGAATGTTGAAGCCAGGATGGCAGAAAGGGAAAAGATGTAACGCTCCGCATTTTTGAACTTTCTTGTTTTAGCAAGTCATGTTGTACTTTCTATATTTAAACTCTTGTACTCTCTTTGTAATCTACTTTCATTCCGTTTGTAATTCGAGACTATTGACCTTAATGAAAACGAATCTATTATATTCATGTTTGTGTTAAACTTATGTGCAAAAATTCATGTTTAAACGATATATTATCCAAAACTCTCGATTCGTTATTACGCTCGATGCTCGTTAAACTGGCTAAAATTCGTGAAACAATGAAACTCGAAAGCTTCGCAAAGTGATTAATCGTCAAAAATCTGTTATCCTTATAAATATGGTTACTTATAAATTGTTTAGTTAGTTAAATTAATTAATTTTACAATTTAAAAAGTTAATTTTTACAATAATCCAGTTAGTCCCGTTAGATTTTTAAGGTTAGGAAATAACCTAGTTAAATTACTTAATAAATAAACTACTTGGTTAAAGAATCTTATAACTTAGCTAGTTTAAAATGAAGATAGTTACCTTTTTAACTAACTTCATGGTTAATCCAAGTATAGGGACTAATTTGGTAATATTTGGAAGTATTTTAACACAAAAAAAGGGAATAAAATGAATGCTGACCGTGGGACTCGAACCCGGGTCACCCCATTCCACAAACAAGCGCACAACCGGCTGGGTTGGGTCTTCACATCGAAAGAAACCCAGCCCGCTGTTTATTTATGAACCCGCCTAAACAGCCCAGATCGCTGAAACATGGACTGACGCGTTTTTTAGCGGGATTTAGTGTTTTTTTTAGTTTTAAAACATGTTTTAACATTTATTATCCAACTAAAACCTAACCTAATCATTCCCTATAAATACCACACCTCTTCCAAGCATTATACACTTTTCTAATCATCAAAAACACTCTCAAATCCTCCCCAAATTGCAGCAAATTTCCAAGTTCGAGCAGATTGTTTAACCTCCACTAAAGTGAGCATAACTCACTCATTTCTTATCCGATTTAGTCCATTCTTTTTCGTATGTGCTTGGTTTGACCTTAGCTTCGATTCCATGGGTTTTTCACAGTAAATAAGTTCCTGGAACTCTGGCAAAAAGGCTCCAAAGTCCACTGATTGTTTTTGTTTTCATGTAATCTTGGTTAAACTTAACCAAACTTGAGTTTTCTCATCTCAAACCTATGTCCTAATGCTTATAACCTCATCTATGGTTAGTTAGGCTTAAAAAAAAGGTTGAGACATGTTAAATCAGAGGTTAAAACCTCACAAACATTCTGTTTTAGTTAGGGTTTTACCCACAAGAAGTGTTCAAGCTTGAAGCTTGATGTAAGTGTGATTGTTAGCTAGCTTGGGCTATCTTTCATAAAAATCCACTCACTTCTTGATGTTTTCTCATAGATTAGTTGTTGTATTTCATTATCTTTGTAAGTTCATGACCCTCCTTGGTTGTTTTTACATCAAGTGTAGTGGTGAACACTTAAGAGGTGCCTAAATGGAAGCTTGTTCTTCCTACCTCCTACATGATTTCCATGATACTTAGAGGTACCTAAATGGAGACATTAATCTCCTACCTCATGCTTGAACCATAGGACCTTGTAATCTATATATTATCTAATTATTCCATATGTATACCTAAGTAACTAAACTTGATAATAACTTAATAGTTACTTGCCAAGAATATGTTACATCATCTATGACCATGCCTTTGCTACGACTCTAATGGACCTTTGAATCCATGAAATCATACAAACTCTTTTGAGTTTTAATAGTGTCAAGAACAAGAGTTATGTGTACAAGATGATTATTTTCACTTATGTTATTTTCCATACATTTTAGACTCCGAATCTATAATCTTCCGATTTCCCCAAACTCACACACCTATATTTTCCTCGTGTAGAAGGACTAGGTGCTCCAAACTAATCCATCCATCAAAACCACTCGCAGGATTTCAAGTAGGAAAGCTTGCAAAAACCGTGAGTACTCGATCCCTTTTCCCTTTTACCATTTTGGGATGCAACATGTATACTATACAAAATGACACTCAAACTATTTTTAACATACTCTATCCATGCTTAACATGAAACTATGTGTGGTACTTGTTATTCTCGTATGCTATGTAAACTACTTGGTCGATATATGCTCATTAACTTTGCTAGCCTCCCTTAACAATTATAGCGCTATAGGATTAACGCACCGCCCGTTAGACTTGGGGTATTGTTAAGTTAAACATGTTACCTCCCGCAACTCTATTGGGATTAGGCTATTTTAACGCGTTGTATACTCTGGTTTGAACATATTGTACGCCATATTTGCATACTAGTACTCACATATTATGAATCATGTTGGATATGAGCACTTTTTATTCTATTTATGCTATGTAACAAAACTTGTATACTCGCCTTTGCTTTTGCAATGAACTCTATTTTAATACATGTTGCAGGTTAATTGATGAAGTGATGTTACAAGATGAAACAAGATTTAGGGTGGACTAGATACACACCTAGATTAATCTATCTTTTGTTGTTATGTTACAATTTGAAACAATGTTGTTATTTTTATTTGAATCTTGTATGACAATTAGTCTTGAAATGAAATTTGAATTAAATTAATATTGTCACATAGTGTTATGAAGTCTCTTGCAATCTACGCACTTCGTCTCATCCCGATGTTTCCACCATCAGTTAGGGTGTGATAGATTGGTGTCAAAGCCATAACTATAGGGAATTAGGAAAAAAGTAGGAATGCTTTGCCCTAGTCTATAGTTCTAAGAATTTTGTCTCTTATCTGTTGTTTAAAACTCATGCATTCTACCTTACATGCTTCCTAGCAATACTTCTTATTTGATTAAGTTTATATGCCTTTCCTAAGGCTAACATAAATACGCTTTTGATTTTGACAACACTCGTAACATAAACGAGACGACGTTACAAAAATAGGCGTGAAACCCACAATTTGGTAAACGACTCTCATTCTACCTTAAACTATTTTTGCACGGAATTACACCATTAAGCTAGGAGTGAAATCTACAACTTAATGGTAATTTCCATTTCAACTCTAGTGGACCCTCGTCAAAGTGTCGAAATTATATTTTGACTCGACGAGTACCAACCACATTTAGGGTATGAAATCGTCAAGTTAGGGGTGAAACCCGCATCTCGTCGGTTACGTCCCATTCCTCGATTTTCAATCTCGCCAAAGTCCCAATTGATTCAATCGATTAGAGACGTGTAGTAACTGGAAGGGTAAGATACCGTTAATCGCTTCTCGACGAGAGTATCTTACCTATAGGCCAAAGCACATTTTCTCTAATTCGAAAGAACTTTCGACCCACTTTGGAATAGTCGACGTTTCTCTACCCGAAATAATCCAATGTTTTATTGAGCCCCTCTTTTATGTATCTCAATTTATACGTGATTTTATACCTGAACGTTCGTTCATTTCAAACTTTTTACTCATTTCGCACGTTTATCACAATAAAAAACAATAATAACCTCTCGTGAACAAACTAAATTTACGATGCTTTCATTTATTCATGTTATGCTATGTGAAATTCATGATTATGCTATATGAGACGTTTAAACCTTTTATGCTATGTGAAATCAATTTGAACCCTTTATACTATGTGACACTTTATGCTATATGAATCATTTCATGAAAACAATTTTCTTAAACAAACATTATGATCAAGTCTCACCTATTCATTCTTTTGAATCTTAGATGTCTTCTCGTCACTCCAACTCGTCTAAGAAGTCAAAGTCCCATTCCAAGAAGAGGACGATGGTTTTCATGGCCATCCAAATTGCTCGCATCGTCCCAAAGGTCGTTACCGAAATTCGAGCTTCCGATACTCCACACTCCTCCGTCGACTCTAAGGTTGAAGCATGCAAGCCCATTTCGTTTAACTTTAAACACTTTTCGTCATGCAACCCCAAGCTATTCATGGGAAACGATGGGGTGACTGCCATGCTCGAGTGGTTTGTGTCACACCCCCAAAAATCCACCTGCGGGGTACTATCGCTTGGAGGAGTGACTGACCAGGATCCAGCCACCAATCATATTGAACAAGCATATAAGTAGTTATAAAAGTTCAACCAAAACAATTGGTGTTCAAACAAAACATAGTTCAAGTTGCAAGCGGAAGCATAAGTCTTAAAACCAAAACATAAGTTTAACTGTTTCAAAGTCTAACATGGCATACAGCCGTTCATGTCCCACAACGACTCTCTACCATGCAAGCTCCAGCTGAGTACCTATTGTCCTGCAAAGCATGTAGTAACGAGTCAACAACAAGTTGAGTGAGTTCACGGTTGGGTGTTTGTTTTAGGTTGTTTCAAAAAAACAGTTTCCTTTATCTGGCATCCTGCCGTGGGGGTTACCCCATAGTTAAAAACGTGACTTGTTTATTCCCGGTTACTCTGGCTATCCAGCCGTGGGGGCTACCCCGTGTTAGTTATCTGGCATCTCGGCCGTGGGGGCTACCCCATGTATACACTAGACTCGTTACCATATCGACTGCTGACTGTAGTCATGTTTATGTGCCCTGAAACTGTCAATGTCTATCATCACTGACGTGCCCCAGATCCATTAGTTCACGCCCGTCCTCTGCGGCACGGTGTGAGGTTTGTCAGACCTAAATAGCGCTATCTAACTAATGACCCGCTCGCCATTGGCCCGGCGATTAAGTCGATATAAAAAGGAGGGACTTCGTGATAGAGTTTGGTCTAGTACGAGTTATCTGTCCGTGAGGACGAGGAATTACATTCCTGAACCATTGCTGTCCTACCCAAGGAGGACGAGGAACCCATGTTCCTTAACCCCAATTCCCGACCCCTGGGAATCCCATGCTTTGTAGAGGGTGTGAACTCACCTTGGTTTGCTCGGCAGATACACAGAAAGGTCAATCAAGCAATATTGTGGTCACTCACGTCCTATCATAGTTGTATCATACCAATCAGGTTTGTAATCAAGTAGTACACGTATGTTTCTAGCACATTGTATTCAAGTATCATCTATGGCAATCCATCAACATTCACGTTCAATCAGTAACGTATAAGATTCCACGCACTAGGCCTCATAAGTCCGGCCCAATTGCCTAAGCCCGTAATGGGGTGCAAGTCCAAACGGTGTGCACATGCACATGGTCTCGAGTCGAGACTGTGCGGTCTCTAGTCGAGACTGTGCTGTCTCTAGTCGAGATTGTGCGGTCTCGAGTCATAGTTTACAAGTCTCGAGTCGCAACGGAGGTCTCGGGTTATGCACGTATTGGTTTCGAGTCGCAACCGGACTCGCAACCATGGTCTCGTATCAAGCTGCCTTGTGTTGATGTTGCATGGTCTCGAGTCGAGACTAGGGTTATCGACTCGCAACCTATGTCGCAACATGCGGTCTCGAGTTGTCATGAGGTGGTCTCGAGTCGAGACTAGAGATCTCGGCTGGGACATTTGCTGATCACTGGTACATGTACTAAACCAATAGAATTTCATGTTAATGAGATAATGTACTAACCAATGATATTTCATAAACATGTTTCCTTGTCTACTACTAACCAAAAATGGATTAAACCACAAGTTTTCAAATATTCATATTATGTTCATATCATATTCATGTTGTTCTTCATCATCATTCATATAATCTTTAATCAAACAAAATTATGAATAACATTTATCAACACTTAGACATATAACCGGATTTTTGTTCTTGATTACTAACATGCACCCTATGATATCAACACAATGAATTATCCTAACCGTGATCCTACCACTACCGACAACAAGCATTCGGTTTCCATTCATTAATCAATCCAACTTGTATCAACATCAAAACCCATATAGAGCCGATAACACTCATTCATAGTCAAGCATACATTATTTATCCTAACATAATCAATACATTATCATACAATCATCATCATCATCCGAAATAAACGCATAACATGCATCATTAACTTATATCATCACACATCAACACCTTTAATCATGAAAATACATGTGTTTGCAAAGAAATCACTAACCGGTTCAAGTATGGGTTCAAAGGTGTGAATGAAGCTTCCAAGTGGGTGTGTACAAGTTGGTTCGAGAGTCCTTGTGGTTGCCGGTTTGATCCGAGAGTAAAGAAGAGGAAAGGTGGTGCTTGATTCTCTAGGGTTTAAGGTTTGTAGGAGAGGGTGTGTGTGTGAGAGTGAGTGTGTTGTCCAAAGAAATGGCAAACATGGCCATCACTAAGGTTTATATACTTGTTCCATATGGTGCACCCTAATGGGTTTCGGATGAGGTGCACGGCCCAACCGGCCCACATGTTGCACTGTTCACTCGAGACCATATGGTCTCGAGTTGGGTTCTTGGTTCTTGGCTCACTTAAACGTATACACACACTATACACACAGGCATACATACAACATAACACATAATCACATAAAAGGTTCACTTATCATTAGTCACACAAGTTAACTAGTCACACGTTTAAGCATGTTACATCGGGATACAAGAAGGGTTCTAAATTTCGAGTTGTCACATCATCCCCAAGTTGAAAGAAATTTCGTCCCGAAATTTGGTAAGCACTCACTGAGGAAGCTAGTTAAGTTGTATGGTTTTCCCGGTTTTCCTGGGGTGTCTCCGTAGCTTCAGCCTCAGTAGTGGGTGTACTGTTTGCGAACAGTTGGGGATACTTTTGTTTCATCTGATCTTCGCGCTCCCAGGTGAACTCTGGGCCGCGACGTGAGTTCCAACGAACTCGAACGAGAGGTATCCTAGTGCTCTTGAGGACCTTAACATCCCGGTCCGTGATTTCGACCGGTTCCTCGACGAATCGTAACTGCTCGTCGATAGTGAGTTACTTCAGAGGAACTACGTGGGTCTCATCTGACAGACATTTCTTCAGATTCGACACGTGGAAAACGTTGTGAACTGCACCGAGTTCCGCTGGTAAGTTCAGTCTGTAGGCCACCCTGCCTACTTTCTCAATGACTTCGAAAGGTCCAACGTATCGTGGGTTAAGTTTGCCGCGTTTACCAAAACGAACCACACCCTTCCAGGGTGAAACTTTGAGCAGTACCCGCTCCCCAACCTGGAGCTCAAGCGGTTTCCTGCTCATGTCGGCGTAAACTTTCTGACGGTCGCGAGCTGCCGCCATGCGTTTTCGTATTTGAGCAATCTGTTCGGTTGTGTCTACCACATGTTCTGGACCAGTGATCTGACTATCTCCCACCTCTGCCCAGCAAAGAGGTGACCGGCATTTACGTCCGTACAATGCCTCAAATGGAGCAGCTTTAATGCTGGTGTGGTAGCTGTTATTGTACGAAAATTCCACAAGTGGCAGATGCTTTTCCCAGCTGTTTCCAAAGTCGATTACACATGCACGAAGCATGTCTTCTAAGGTTTGAATAGTGCGCTCGGACTGCCCGTCCGTCTGAGGGTGATACGCTGTGCTCATATCTAACCGCGAGCCAAAGGATTTATGCATTGCTTGCCACAGCTCTGAAGTAAAACGTGCATCTCGATCTGAGATAATAGAGGTGGGCACCCCGTGCCTCGAAACAACTTCCTTGAGGTATATTTCTGCGAGCGTGGAGAATTTATCCGTCTCCTTGATAGCCAGGAAGTGTGCCGATTTTGTAAGTCGATCCACGATCACCCAAATAGTATCGTTTCCGCGTTGGGATCTAGGCAGGCCAGTGACAAAATCCATGGAAATTTGCTCCCATTTCCATTGAGGTATCTCCGGTTGTTGGAGTAGGCCTGAGGGTTTCTGGTATTCAGACTTGACTCTCGCACAAGTCAGACACTTGCTGACGTAGGTTGCTATGTGGGCCTTCATGCTAGGCCACCAGTACGTAGTTTTGATATCATGATACATCTTATCTGATCCAGGGTGTACTGAGTAGCGAGACTTGTGTGCTTCATCCATCACAAGCTCTCGTAGGTTGCCGTAGAGTGGGACCTAAACGCGTCCCGTTACGTAGTAAGCACCGTCTTCCTTCTGTTCTAATCGTTGCCTTGATCCGCGTAGGGCTTCAGCCCTGACGTTTTCTGGTTTCAGTGCTTCTATCTGAGCAGCTCGTATTTGGGAAGGGAGACTAGAGTGGATCGTGAGTTGTAAAGCTCGCACGCGCTTAGGCGCAGTATCCTTCCGACTGAGGGCGTCAGCCACAACATTGGCCTTGCCCGGGTGATATCTGATCGAGCACTCGTAGTCATTCAGTAGCTCGACCCATCGTCGTTGCCGCATATTCAGTTCCTTCTGCTTGAAGATATGCTCGAGGCTCCTGTGGTCGGTGTAGATGGCGCACTTGGTACCGTACAGGTAATGCCGCCACAACTTAAGTGCAAAAACAACAGCTCCCAGTTCCAAATCGTGTGTAGTGTAGTTCTTCTCGTGAACTTTAAGTTGGCGTGAGGCGTAGGCTATAACTTTATCTCGTTGCATCAATACGCAACCAAGACCCTGAATTGATGCGTCGCAGTAAACCACAAAGTCGTCTGTGCCCTCCGGAAAGGAAAGGATAGGTGCGCTACAAAGTCTATCCTTTAGGTGCTGAAATGCCAACTCCTGTGCATTTCCCCAGCGATAAACAATGCCTTTCTGCGTTAGTGAGGTGAGAGGCTGTGCGATCTTAGAAAAATCCTTAATGAACCTCCGGTAGTAACCTGCCAATCCCAAGAATTGGCGAATTTCTTTTGGTGTACGAGGTGCAGGCCAGTTCTTAATAGAGTCTA
Organism: Helianthus tuberosus; assembly: GCA_030545235.1. Taxonomy (NCBI): domain Eukaryota; kingdom Viridiplantae; phylum Streptophyta; class Magnoliopsida; order Asterales; family Asteraceae; genus Helianthus; species Helianthus tuberosus. The sequence goes on along the minus strand of CM060364.1, from coordinate 201,396,212 downwards.
CCTTGGATGGATCAACGTGAATTCCATCCTTGTTTACCACGTGGCCTAGGAAATGGACTTCTCGAAGCCAGAAGTCGCATTTCGAGAACTTTGCATAAAGTTGTTCTGTTCGAAGGAGTTCCAGGATAAGCTGTAGATGTTGCTCGTGTTCTTCCTGACTCTTAGATTAGATCGGGATGTCGTCGATGAAGACTATAACGAACTTGTCCAGGTAAGGCTTGCACACTCGATTCATCAAATCCATGAAAACTGCAGGTGCGTTCGTCAGCCCAAAAGGCATGACCAAAAACTCATAGTGCCCGTATCGAGTTCTGAAAGCTGTTTTGGAGACGTCCTCTTCCCGGACTCTCAGCTGGTGATAACCCGATCTCAAATCGATCTTTGAATAGTAGCTCGACCCCTGCAGCTGATCGAACAAATCGTCAATGCGTGGTAGAGGATAACGATTCTTCACCGTCACCTTGTTGAGTTCCCGGTAGTCGATGCACATTCTGAAGGTACCGTCCTTCTTCTTTACAAATAGTACTGGCGCTCCCCAGGGCGATGAGCTTGGACGAATAAAACCCTTATCTAAGAGTTCTTGTAGTTGCGTAGAGAGTTCTTCCAACTCTGATGGAGCTAAACGATAAGGTGCACGAGCTATAGGCGTAGCTCCAGGAGCTAGTTCAATCTGAAACTCGACCTGGCGATGAGGCGGAAGACCAGGTAACTCCTCAGGAAATACCTCAGGGTAGTCGCGTACAACTGGAAAATCCTCTATCTTCTTCTCCTTCTCCTTCTCCGTGGTGTCAGTAATGAGGGCTAAAATGGCAGTGTGGCCCTTTCGCAAACACTTCTGGGCCTTAAGGAGGGAGATGACGTTCTCAACGGCACTCCGCTTGTCGCCACGAATCAGGAGAGGTTCACCACCTGAACCAGGAATACGGACAATCTTCTCGTTGCAAAGAATTTCTGCTCGGTGTTGGGACAACCAGTCCATCCCAATGACAACGTCGAAGCTACCCAAGACGATAGGAATAAGGTCGATAGAGAAGGTCTGGTCAGCGAGAATAAGTTTACAACCCTTGACTACGTGTGTGGCTTCTAAACTCTTACCATTTGCTAGCTCTACAGTGTGCTTGTTGTTCAAAGGTGTTGGAATACGCTTAAGCATTCGGCTAACTTCTAGTGACATGTAGCTAGTATCGGCACCCGAGTCAAATAATACTGAAACATAAAAGTCGTCGAGAAGGAACTTACCCGCCACGACATTGGGGTCATTCCTTGCTTCACCTTGGCCGATCACGAACGCCCGCCCCCTGGCGCCATTGTTGTTGTTGTTCCCATTGTTACCATTCCCCTGATTGTTGTTATTGTTGTTGTTGTTCTGGTTCCTGTTCAGTTGGGGACAATCTCTCTTGAAGTGGCCTTCAGCTCCACACTGAAAGCACCCTTTGTTATCACCCTGCTGCTGCTGCTGACGCTGGTTCTGTTGGGTTTGCTGACGATTCTGATTGGCGGGGTATAAGCTCCTGCAATCCTTTGCAGCGTGACCAGGCTTGTTGCACCGATGACAATTTCCCCTGGTGCATGGCCCGCTGTGGTGCAGGCTGCAGCGATTGCATTTGGGGTGATTTCCTTTGTACCCACCATGACTTTGACCACCAGACGATTGCTGGTTAGGGCTCTTGTAGTCATCAGTCTTTCTCTGCTGAGACTGGGACTGAACAGAAGTCAAACCCTTACTTGAAGTTCCATCCCATTTCCGTTTGTTGTCACTAGAGGTACCAGAAGTAGTCGCAGCACCTATGCGTTTTGGTAACTTGTTCTACTCCACCGCCTGATCCGTGAGACGGTGCGCCAACTGAACAGCTTGCTGGTAGGTGGCGAGGTTCGCTGAAGTCACATGACTTTGGATTTCTGGCACTAAGCCCTGAAGAAATAGTTCGATGCGTTTGATGGGAGGATCCACCATAGTAGGACACAGAATTGCCAGTTCGTTCGACCTTTTCACATAAGCTTCAATTTCCGACCCGGTCATCTTGAGGTTGAAGAATTCCACCTCTAGTTTGTGAATCTCATCCCGACTGCAGTATTCTTCCTTGATCATTTCCTTAAAATTCTCCCATGGGGTGGCGTTGGCAGCAACCAACCCCAGCATTTGGACCTGAGCGTTCCACCATGTGAGAGCTAAACCCTCGAGAGTACCGGTAGCATACTTCACTCTGCGCGCCTCAGGGCATTCACACATTTCGAACACAGACTCTAGTTTCTCAAACCAGTGGAGGAGACCTACCGCTCCTTCAGTGCCGCTAAAAGTAGTTGGTCGGCAGTCCATGAAAGTCTTAAAAGTGCACACGGGTGGCTGAGCATGTTGACCTATTGTGGGTGAAAGAAAAGACAGAGTTTAACACAAAGGTTGGTTCACGAGAGTAGGATTCTAAAGATCCTAGAATGAGTTCGGACTGCAGGGTATACCTCCTGCGTGTGCAGCTGCGAGTGCTGCGGCAACTCGTTCGTTGATCAGAGCCGTCAACTGGGCTTGTGTCAGGTTAACGCGTCCAGACATGATCTTCATATCAAGAGTAACACGAGTGAGAGAGGTTCGCGAAAGTACAATGATAGGATAGAGCAGGCACGCACGTGTTCAAGCAACAGTAGTTATACTAACCAAGCATACCATGAGCAATGTACTATATAACTAACAAGTAGGTAATATACACAGACCATATCACCTAGAATGTCGAGCCTTGCATGTGGAGTGAAGCGTCGTTGTGGACCGTTGAGCACTGTACAGGTTATAGTCTGATTTTAATAAAACCCTTTTCCTTTATTAAAACCAAGTTCTCTATAACCAATGGCTATGATACCAATCTGTCACACCCCCAAAAATCCACCTGCGGGGTACTACCGCTTGGAGGAGTGACTGACCAGGATCCAGCCACCAATCATATTGAACAAGCATATAAGTAGTTATAAAAGTTCAACCAAAACAATTGGTGTTCAAACAAAACATAGTTCAAGTTGCAAGCGGAAGCATAAGTCTTAAAACCAAAACATAAGTTTAACTGTTTCAAAGTCTAACATGGCATACAGCCGTTCATGTCCCACAACGACTCTCTTCCATGCAAGCTCCAGCTGAGTACCTATTGTCCTGCAAAGCATGTAGTAACGAGTCAACAACAAGTTGAGTGAGTTCACGGTTGGGTGTTTGTTTTAGGTTGTTTCAAAAAAACAGTTTCCTTTATCTGGCATCCTGCCGTGGGGGTTACCCCATAGTTAAAAACGTGACTTGTTTATTCCCGGTTACTCTGGCTATCCAGCCGTGGGGGCTACCCCGTGTTAGTTATCTGGCATCTCGGCCGTGGGGGCTACCCCATGTATACACTAGACTCGTTACCATATCGACTGCTGACTGTAGTCATGTTTATGTGCCCTGAAACTGTCAATGTCTATCATCACTGACGTGCCCCAGATCCATTAGTTCACGCCCGTCCTCTGCGGCACGGTGTGAGGTTTGTCAGACCTAAATAGCGCTATCTAACTAATGACCCGCTCGCCATTGGCCCGGCGATTAAGTCGATATAAAAAGGAGGGACTTCGTGATAGAGTTTGGTCTAGTACGAGTTATCTGTCCGTGAGGACGAGGAATTACATTCCTGAACCATTGCTGTCCTACCCAAGGAGGACGAGGAACCCATGTTCCTTAACCCCAATTCCCGACCCCTGGGAATCCCATGCTTTGTAGAGGGTGTGAACTCACCTTGGTTTGCTCGGCAGATACACAGAAAGGTCAATCAAGCAATATTGTGGTCACTCACGTCCTATCATAGTTGTATCATACCAATCAGGTTTGTAATCAAGTAGTACACGTATGTTTCTAGCACATTGTATTCAAGTATCATCTATGGCAATCCATCAACATTCACGTTCAATCAGTAACGTATAAGATTCCACGCACTAGGCCTCATAAGTCCGGCCCAATTGCCTAAGCCCGTAATGGGGTGCAAGTCCAAACGGTGTGCACATGCACATGGTCTCGAGTCGAGACTGTGCGGTCTCTAGTCGAGACTGTGCTGTCTCTAGTCGAGATTGTGCGGTCTCGAGTCATAGTTTACAAGTCTCGAGTCGCAACGGAGGTCTCGGGTTATGCACGTATTGGTTTCGAGTCGCAACCGGACTCGCAACCATGGTCTCGTATCAAGCTGCCTTGTGTTGATGTTGCATGGTCTCGAGTCGAGACTAGGGTTATCGACTCGCAACCTATGTCGCAACATGCGGTCTCGAGTTGTCATGAGGTGGTCTCGAGTCGAGACTAGAGATCTCGGCTGGGACATTTGCTGATCACTGGTACATGTACTAAACCAATAGAATTTCATGTTCATGAGATAATGTACTAACCAATGATATTTCATAAACATGTTTCCTTGTCTACTACTAACCAAAAATGGATTAAACCACAAGTTTTCAAATATTCATATTATGTTCATATCATATTCATGTTGTTCTTCATCATCATTCATATAATTTTTAATCAAACAAAATTATGAACAACATTTATCAACACTTAGACATATAACCGGATTTTTGTTCTTGATTACTAACATGCACCCTATGATATCAACACAATGAATTATCCTAACCGTGATCCTACCACTACCGACAACAAGCATTCGGTTTCCATTCATTAATCAATCCAACTTGTATCAACATCAAAACCCATATAGAGCCGATAACACTCATTCATAGTCAAGCATACATTATTTATCCTAACATAATCAATACATTATCATACAATCATCATCATCATCCGAAATAAACGCATAACATGCAGCATTAACTTATATCATCACACATCAACACCTTTAATCATGAAAATACATGTGTTTGCAAAGAAATCACTAACCGGTTCAAGTATGGGTTCAAAGGTGTGAATGAAGCTTCCAAGTGGGTGTGTACAAGTTGGTCCGAGAGTCCTTGTGGTTGCCGGTTTGATCCGAGAGTAAAGAAGAGGAAAGGTGGTGCTTGATTCTCTAGGGTTTAAGGTTTGTAGGAGAGGGTGTGTGTGAGAGAGTGAGTGTGTTGTCCAAAGAAATGGAAAACATGGCCATCACTAAGGTTTATATACTTGTTCCATATGGTGCACCCTAATGGGTTTCGGATGAGGTGCACGGCCCAACCGGCCCACATGTTGCACTGTTCACTCGAGACCATATGGTCTCGAGTTGGGTTCTTGGTTCTTGGCTCACTTAAACGTATACACACACTATACACACAAGCATACATACAACATAACACATAATCACATAAAAGGTTCACTTATCATTAGTCACACAAGTTAACTAGTCACACATTTAAGCATGTTACATCGGGATACAAGAAGGGTTCTAAATTTCGAGTTGTCACAGTTTGATAGCATGGAGGTCACGTTCATCAACAGTGAATGCCCCGAAGAGCTCAAAACGCGTAGTGCGACTGGGGTATTCCAAGCCCGAGCTCTCGAGTGGTGGACGAACGAAAGGAACATCCATTCGAATGAAGAGGCTTATGCTTTACCCTGGGGAGAAGTCAAGACCCTCATGATGGAAGAATTTTGCCCTCTGCATGAGCAACAAAGGTTGGAAGAAGAATTTTGGGCTCTAAAACAAGTGGGTGATGAGAACCTAGCCTACACTACTCATTTCAAACAACTTAGCTTCATTGTTCCTCACCTCATTATGACCACCGAACGCAAGATAAGGAAGTACATCAATGGGTTACCTTCTAGCATGCGCGATACGATCGAGGCAGCCAAACTCGACAATATCGAAGCTGTCTACCGTTTGGCCGCTTCCCTAAACAACAATCGCATTCTCGATAAACAAGCCGCAATCCCCGTTTCATCCAAGCCAGCCAACCAAATTACCCAACAGTCAAGTAGCAATAGGGGAAGAAGCGAAAGCAATCGAACCCTGTTTACAATGCGATTGTGCCACCCGTTAACCCAAATCCCGTTGCTCCTGATAACACTCGAAAGTTTTACACTGGGATTCACCCCAAGTGTGCCACTTGTAACTATCACCATCCCTCGAATGCCAACTGTCGCCGTTGTACCAATTGCAACCGTTATGGGCACGATACCGCGTATTGCCGCAACAACCAACAACAACAAGCACCACAAGCTCAGCAAGCACAACAAGCTCCACCTGCTCCTCAAAACGCCAAACCAGTTAGGGCTTGTTTCAAATGTGGGGATACTAATCATCTCCGTCCTCAATGCCCACAATGGAATCACGAGCAACAACAACCTCCTCGTGGACGCGCTTTCAACCTGAACGCAAATCAAGCGCGCAACGACAATGATGTCGTTAATGGTACGTTTCTTGTTAACCATCCTTATGCTTCGATACTGTTTGATACTGGTGCGGACAAAAGCTTTGTGTCCTTAGAATTCGAACCATTGTTAAATTGCACACACTCTAAGCTACCTAAGTCGTTTTCCGCCGAAGTTGCCAATGGCAAATCCGTCTTAGTCGATTCCATTCTTCTCAATTGTCGCCTTACTCTTAACGAGCACGTTTTTACTATCGACCTCATACCCATGCAACTGGGTAGTTTCGACGTCATCATAGGCATGGATTGGCTTCAGAAGAACCATGCTGAAATCGCTTGTCACGAGAAGTAAGTTCGTTTACCCCTTCCATCTGGCGATGTTTTGCACGTCTATGGAGACCGACCTTCAAGAGGACTGAAGTTGATGTCCTGCACACAAGCGAACAAATATTTACGCAAACAGTTTTTTGCCTTTTTAGCCCACGTTGTGGAAGAAAAGGGCAAGGGAAAAAGCGTAAGTGATGTTCCAGTGGTGTGCGACTTCCCTGACGTCTTTCCTGAAGATTTGCCTAGTCCTCCTCCACCTCGATCTGTTGACTTTCGTATTGACCTCTTACCTGGTGCGACTCCTGTTGCCAAAGTTCCTTATCGTCTTGCACCTTATGAGATGCAAGAATTATCTATGCAACTTCAAGAACTCCTTGATAAGGGTTTCATTCGTCCAAGTACCTCACCCTGGGGTGCTCCTGTGCTCTTCGTCAAAAAGAAGGATGGCTCTTTCTGCATGTGCATCGACTATCGTGAGCTTAACAAACTCACCGTCAAGAATCGTTACCCTCTTCCGCGTATCGATGACCTTTTCGATCAACTTCAAGGCGCTACCTGTTTCTCCAAGATCGATCTTCGATCTGGTTATCACCAGCTTCGTGTTCTCGAAGAGGACATTCCCAAAACCGCTTTTCGCACTCGCTATGGGCACTACGAGTTCGTGGTTATGCCTTTTGGTTTGACCAATGCACCCGCTGTGTTCATGGATCTTATGAATCGCGTTTGTAAGCCCTATTTGGATCGCTTCGTGATCGTCTTCATTGATGATATTCTCATTTATTCTAAATCTCGAGCCGATCATGAACGTCGTCTTCGCCTTATACTCGAGCTCTTACGTGTTGAATGCTTATACGCTAAGTTTTCCAAATGCGAGTTCTGGATCAAAGAAGTCCAATTCCTTGGGCACGTTGTTAGTGAAAAAGGAATCCGTGTTGATCCTTCCAAAATCGAAGCAGTGAAAAATTGGACCACACCTAGATCTCCTTCTGAAATCCGTTCTTTCTTAGGATTGGCGGGTTATTACCGCCGATTCATCTCGAATTTTTAAAAATCGTCGTTCCTCTCACTTCGTTGATTCAAAAAGAGAAACCTTTTGTTCGGGGTCCTGCGCAAGAAGAATCCTTTCAAACTCTTAAAAAGCTACTTTGTAACGCCCCTATCCTCGCTCTTCCCGATGGGAATGATGACTTCGTGGTGTATTGCGATGCTTCAAATCGTGGTCTTGGTTGTGTTCTCATGCAACGAGACAAAGTCATCGCTTATGCCTCTCGTTAACTCAAAATACATGAGAAGAATTATACTACCCACGACCTCGAGCTTGGCGTAGTTGTTTTTGCGTTAAAGATTTGGCGACACTACCTATACGGTACAAAGTGTGTGGTTTTCACTGACCATAAGAGCCTGCAACACATCTTTGACCAAAAAGAGCTTAATATGCGTCAGCGACGTTGGGTGGAATTACTTAACGACTATGACTGCTAGATTCGCTACCACCCTGGTAAAGCAAATGTCGTGGCCGATGCACTTAGTCGTAAGACTCATGTAGATTACATTCGTAGTTTTCATATCTCGAGCGATCTTCACAATTGCATCCGTGAAGCGCAATATTCATCTATCAACGAAGGTTCCATGTCCGTGGAAATACGTGGAGCTACTGAAGACCTACTCGCTTCAAAATCTGATGGTCTGCTTTACTGTCGTGATCGCATCTGGGTACCAGATCGTGACAATCTTCGTGATCTCATTATAAACGAGGCACACAAATCAAAGTACTCAATTCATCCTGGTGCTGACAAGATGTACCATAATCTACGTACATCCTATTGGTGGCCTGGTATGAAGAGAGACATTGCCGCGTACGTTTCTAAGTGTCTTACCTGTTCGAAAGTTAAAGCCGAGCATCAACGACCTTCTGGTCTACTCGAACAACCTGAAATACCCATTTGGAAATGGGATAGCATTGCGATGGACTTCATAACCAAACTCCCTCGTACGCCTTCTGGTCACGATAGTATTTGGGTAATTATCGATCGTTTAACCAAGTCCGCTCATTTCATTCCTATTCGCGAAGATTTCAAGGTTGAACGACTTGCTCGCATCTATACTGACGAAATCATATGCCGTCATGGTATTCCTCTCGACATCATTTCCAATCGTGATGGTCGATTTACTTCGCGCCTCTGGCAAACTTTCCAGTCCGCTATGGGTTCTCATTTAAATCTCAGTACGGCCTTTCATCCTCAAACGGATGGACAGACTGAACGTACTATTCAAACCCTAGATTACATGCTCCGTTCTTGTGTCATCGACTTTGGTGGTAGTTGGGATGTGCATTTACCTTTGATCAAGTTCTCGTACAACAATAGCTACCACTCCAGTATTCAAATGGCTCCATTCGAAGCTTTGTATGGTCGCAAGTGCCGATCTCCTTTAAGCTGGCACGAGGTTGGTGACAAACAATTTACTGGCCCCGAAATCATACAAGAAACAACAGATAAGGTTCTTCAAATCGGTGATAATCTACTCAAGGCTCGTAGTCGACAAAAGAGCTATGCTGACAAGAGACGCAAACCTTTGGAATTCAACGTTGGTGACCATGTTCTACTCAAAGTGTCTCCTTGGAAAGGAGTGGTTCGTTTTGGTAAAAAGGGAAAACTTGCCCCTCGCTATGTTGGACCTTTCAAGATACTCGAAAGGATTGGCAAGGTGGCTTACCGACTCGATTTACCTCAAGAACTCAATAACGTTCATCCAACGTTTCATGTCTTGAATCTAAAGAAGTGTCTCGCTGAAGAAAGAATTCAAGTTCCCCTCGAAGATCTTCAAGTCAACGAAACCATGCATTTTGTGGAAAAACCCGTCGAAATCATGGATCAAGGAGTCAAGTTGTTGAGGCGCAGAAAAATTCCTATCGTCAAGGTTCAATGGGAAGGAAAACGTGGCACCGAATTCACTTGGGAACTCAAGAGTGACATGAAGACGAAGTATCCTTATCTTTTCGCTACTTCTTCCTAAATTTCGGGACAAAATTCCCTAAAGGAGGGGAGACTGTAACGCTCCGCATTTTTTAACTTTCTTGTTTTAGCAAGTCATGTTGTACTTTCTATATTTAAACTCTTGTACTCTCTTTGTAATCTACTTTCATTCCGTTTGTAATTCGAGACTATTGACCTTAATGAAAATGAAGCTATTATATTCATGTTTGTGTTAAACTTATGTGCAAAAATTCATGTTTAAACGATATATTATCCAAAACTCTCGATTCGTTATTACGCTCGATACTCGTTAAACTAGCTAAAACTCGTGAAACAATGAAACTCGAAAGTTTCGCGAAGTGATTAATCGTCAAAAATCTGTTATCCTTATAAATATGGTTACTTATAAATTGTTTAGTTAGTTAAATTAATTAATTTTACAATTTAAAAAGTTAATTTTTACAATAATCCAGTTAGTCCCGTTAGATTTTTAAGGTTAGGAAATAACCTAGTTAAATTACTTAATAAATAAACTACTTGGTTACAGAATCTTATAACTTAGCTAGTTTAAAATGAAGATAGTTACCTTTTTAACTAACTTCATGGTTAATCAAAGTATAGGGACTAATTTGGTAATATTTGGAAGTATTTTAACACACAAAAAAAGGGAATAAAATGAATGCTGATCGCGGGACTCGAACCGGGGTCACCCCATTCCACAAACAAGCGCACAACCGGCTGGGCTGGGTCTTCACATCGAAAGAAACCCAGCCCGCTTTTTATTTATGAACCCGCCTAAACAGCCAAGATCGCTGAAACATGGACTGACGCGTTTTTTAGCGGGATTTAGTGTTTTTTTTTTGTGTGTTTTAAAACATGTTTTAACATTTATTATCCAACTAAAACCTAACCTAATCATTCCCTATAAATACCACACCTCTTCCAAGCATTATACACTTTTCTAATCATCAAAAATTCTCTCAAATCCTCCCCAAATTGCAGCAAATTTCCAAGTTCGAGCAGATTGTTCAACCTCCACTAAAGTGAGCATAACTCACTCATTTCTTATCCGATCTAGTCCATTCTTTTTGCTATGTGCTTGGTTTGACCTTAGCTTCGATTCCATGGGTTTTTCACAGTAAATAAGTCCCTGGAACTCCGGCAAAAAGGCTCCAAAGTCCACTGATTGTTTTTTGTTTTCATGTAATCTTGGTTAAACTTAACCAAACTTGAGTTTTCTCATCTCAAACCTATGTCCTAATGCTTATAACCTCATTTATGGTTAGTTAGGCTTAAAAACAAGGTTGAGACATGTTAAATCAGAGGTTAAAACCTCACAAACATTCTGTTTTAGTTAGGGTTTTACCCACAAGAAGTGTTCAAGCTTGAAGCTTGATGTAAGTGTGATTGTTAGACTAGCTTGGGCTATCTTTCATAAAAATCCACTCACTTCTTGATGTTTTCTCATAGATTAGTTGTTGTATTTCATTATCTTTGTAAGTTCATGACCCTCCTTGGTTATTTTTACATCATGTGTAGTGGTGAACACTTAAGAGGTGCCTAAATGGAAGCTTGTTCTTCCTACCTCCTACATGATTTCCATGATACTTAGAGGTACCTAAATGTAGACATTAATCTCCTACCTCATGCTTGAACCATAGGACCTTGTAATCTATATATTATCTAATTATTCCATATGTATACCTAAGTAACTAAACTTGATAATAACTTAATAGTTACTTGTCAAGAATATGTTACATCATCTATGACCATGCCCTTGCTACGACTCTAATGGACCTTTGAATCCATGAAATCATACAAACTCTTTTGAGTTTTAATAGTGTCAAGAACAAGAGTTATGTGTACAAGATGATTATTTTCACTTATGTTATTTTCCATACATTTTAGACTCCGAATCTATAATCTTCCGATTTCCCCAAACTCACACACCTATGTTTTCCTCGTGTAGAAGGACTAGGTGCTCCAAACTAATCCATCCATGAAAACCACTCGCGGGATTTCAAGTAGGAAAGCTTGCAAAAACCGTGAGTATACTCGATCCCTTTTCCCTTTTACCATTTTGGGATGCAACATGTATATTATACAAAATGACACTCAAACTATTTTTAACATACTCTATCTGTCACACCCCCAAAATCCACACGCGGAGTATCACCGCTTGGAGGCGTGACTGACCAGGATCAAGCCACCAATCATATTGAACATAACAAGTAATAAGTAAAATTCAACCACACAATATGAAAGGTGTTTCAAGTCAAAAACATAGTTAAGTGTTTAGCGAAAGCATAATTGTAAAACCCAACGTAAGTATTAAGTACGAAATAAAGTAATGTTTTTAGCATGGCAAACACTGCCATGTCCCACAACGACCGCGCCTCCCTGTGCAAGCTCCATGAGTACCTAACGATCTGCAAGGCATGTAACAACGAGTCAACAACAAAGTTGAGCGAGTTCACAGTTGGTTGTTTAGTTATAGCATTAGTTTCGTAAATCATATGTTCGTTTTGTAAACCATGTATCGTATTAATTCGTATCGCGGTCTCCCAGACATGTTTGCGAAGATTAGTGGGGGCTTCCCATGTGTATCGTATTAATCCGTATCGTGGTTTCCCAAACATGTTTGCGAAGATTAGTGGGGGCTTCCCATGTTGTATGTTACTAGACTAGTCGTATCCGTACGTGCCCTTCTTGATCCAAGGACCGTAGCAAGTATGAGTGTACATAGGTTTTACGTATGTGCCCTTCAATCCGAGGACAGTAGTAAGTATGAGTGTACGTAGGTTTTACGTACGTGCCCTTCAATTCGAGGACAGTGAAAAGTAGTTTAATAGTAATGATAGTATGAGTAGTTATTCAATCCCATTCCCAACCCACCGGGAATCCCATGCCTTAGGAGTGTGAACTCACCTTGGTTTGCTCGGTAGAGTGTTTCACTTGTTTTAGTTATTAAACTGACCACGCCCGAAGTTAAGAATACAGATTGAAAGGCTTCGATGAAGGGGGGTATCTACTGTCGTGCATAACTTGAAAGATATAGGGTTTGAATGTGTGTTGTGCTTATCTACGTAATTCCTTGTGTGTGTATATCCTACAACAACCGACCCCCAAACAAAACGACCCATTGATTTACTTGGGCTTCACCCGGCCCAACATAATTATGGTGTGTGTGTGGATGTATAAAATCCAAGTAATCGGCCCATGTGTTTAAGTAACAACTAATCCAAGTAATCGGCCCACTCATACACATATTCGAACGTATTAAACGTATAGTAATATACTCGAACACATTAAACATCTAGTAATATCATTACCGTCACAAGTGTTTTACTGATTTTATCGTCGTAAGGAATGTGAAAGAGGAATAACGAGAAACAGGATCACGTGACGAGGAGATACTGACCTTAAAAGTTCGGGTTGTCACACTATCCATGCTTAACATGAAACTATGTGTGGTACTTGTTATTCTCGTATGCTATGTAAACTACTTGGTCGATATATGCTTATTAACTTTGCTAGCCTCCCTTAACAATTATAGCGCTATAGGATTAACGCACCGCCCGTTAGACTTGGGGTATTGTTAAGTTAAACATGTTACCTCCCGCTACTCTATTGGGATTAGGCTATGTTAACGCGTTGTATACTCTGGTTTGAACATATTGTATGCCATATTTGCATACTAGTACTCACATATTATGAATCATGTTGGATATGAGCACTTTTTATTCTATTTATGCTATGTAACAAAACTTGTATACTCGCCTTTGCTTTTGCATTGAACTCTATTTTAATACATGTTGCAGGTTAATTGATGAAGTGATGTTACAAGATGAAACAAGATTTAGGGTGGACTAGATACACACCTAGATTAATCTATCTTTTGTTGTTATGTTACAATTTGAAACAATGTTGTTATTTTTATTTGAATCTTGTATGACAATTAGTCTTGAAATGAAATTTGAATTAAATTAATATTGTCACATAGTGTTATGAAGTCGCTTGCAATCTACGCACTTCGTCTCATCCCGATGTTTCCGCCATCGGTTGGGGTGTGACAAAAGAAACTTGCTGAAGAAGCAGCTGAGTCTAAGAAAGATAAGAAGAAAGGTTTGGTGATTGAAAAAGAGGAGATTCTTGGATCTACAAGCCAACCTGATCCAGTTCAAGCTGTTGAGGTACATGTTTCTAATCCTGAAGGTTCTAATGTGAATGAGGATGAAATAAAAGATGATAAAGATGATAAATAATTGGAAGATGAAGAGGACAGAGAGTTGAAGGATCTATATAAAGACATAGACGACTATGATGGTGATGATGATAATGATGGTAATGATGATGATGATAAAGATCAAGGGGGTACAAGGTTGATTATTGTGAAGTCTTCTAATCAGCATACTCTTGATGATTTCTTGAATGATGAACTTAATGAGCAGCAAGAGGATCAACACCACGAAGCTTCTTCTTCTTCTAAACAACATGCTGGTGAACAGGTATATCTTACTCTTCCTAAAGTCATTTACTTACATGCTGAGGTTGAGGGGGAGTTAGAGGATAATAGAATGAGAGAATCTATGTTAGAGGAGTTGGGGATGGATGATGGAAACATGAAGTTTGATATTGAAGATGAAATACTACCCTCACCTGAAAGAGAATATTCTTTCAAATTCGTAAATGAAGCTGACAATTTCAAAGATGTGATCATTGAAGAAGATTCGGATCTTTCTGAAGAAGATACTCCATTTCACTATAGTGGAGTTGATGATAGCTTTCCTACTTTGACCGAACTATTCAAGACTCACAATGAAGACGAGGTAAGAAGGAAAGTAGTGGAAAGGATCTCTACTGAAGGAGTTCCTGAAACGGTACCACAAGAAGAACTTCTTGAAGGAAGAAAGAGATGGTTCAAGGTGATGCCGAAGGAAAGAAAGTATAAGAGGCCGCTACAATATTTCACAGATCATCCAGAAAAATCTCTGGGTGATATTCTCTCGTGGGGCTATCTTGAAGACTTGAAAGTCTATGCGATAAGAAGAGAACATGGAGTGCAGTACTTTGAGTTTCTATCCGACATCAAAACACTTCCATGGTGGGATGTTGAAGAGCTTGTGCAAACAAAGAATATCAAACAGTTCTACTACGGTTTGGATGTTAAAATGCATGATTAGAAGCTGTGGAACTACATAAAGATGCAAGCAAAAGCCAAATTTCCATATTGGAAGCCACATTTTCCTGAACAAGATGTCAAAATTGATCCTATCACAGGCGAAAAAGACATTACTTTGAAGATTAAACCTCCAAGATGTCTAAAGAACATGCCGCTCCGTGCAATGGAATAGGATTTCTCTGAAGACTTCAAAGGTTGGTTATATAATCAAAGCACAGCAGAAGCAGTGATCTCGTTGTCTGATAAAAAGACAGGTGAAACAAGACGCATCAATGTGCTAGATCCGATGTGGCTTGTTAACTGCTCAAAGAAAGACATTGATTGCCTGTTCTTCAACAAAATTGTGTATAATGAGCCTGATAAGGTGCAAGCACAACAATATCAGAAGATCGTGAACGTGTTCTTTTCCAAAGACATTAATTCTGGAAGATATTGGGAAACAAAGTTCAGAGATTTGGAGTTAGAAGAATTCTTGAAAGCTGAGCGCAGAAGTGAAAGATTCAAGAAGATCGCAAAAAGAGCTGCTATACTGGGTCGAAGGAAGTTTGAAAGGCCGCCACCAACAGATCAAACACCTATTGAATCACAAGAAAACAAAATTCCTAGGTGGGAGAGATCAAAGGATGGAGATCCAGAATATCACAAATGGTGGAATGAAACTGGAAGACTATTAAGAAGGCAAATGTTAGCAGAAAGGAATGAGAAGAGAAGGCAGAAAGCTCGAGAAAGCAGGCGCAATAGGAAGAAGCAATGAAGACTATACAGGAAGGAAGACTGCAGGTACATCCAAGGGGGGTCTGTAGGTGCAATATGTCTGTAGCTTCCGTCTGTATCGAGTCTATATTTTGTTCTGTATGTGTCTATATATAGTTTTGTTTGTATCTATATTATAACTGGGAGAAACGGAACGAAAATGTTATATGTAAAGGACGCCCGATCGGATGGCATGTGTCATCCGGACGGATGATCATCCGATCGGATGACCATCCGATCGGACGACATAAGTTCTCCCACTTCAGCTCGCCTATAAATAGAGACTTAGGGGTTCATTTGTAAGTAGTCGCTTGTTCAGTCTCTAAGGCGAAGCTCTGTGTAACTCTCACCGGAACCTTGTATTTTCACAATCTTTGAATGAGAATGGATGCTTTAACTGAAGATTTCGTTGTTGATTCTTCTTTGACATTGTACATGGATTCCACACTTTTACAGTGATCGATCCGACCTGAGTTGTACAATCAAGAGCCGATTCAACCGGTCCCTTCACACGTATTATGTTGGATGAAAGCTTTCAAAAACTATTTTTCATGTTTCCAATCCACTGTTTGAATTATAGACCATTGAGTTGTTTGAAAACCAAAATAAAACTTATAATTAGCGAAAATAAATAAGTCACAATTTTAAGTGTTGTAAAGGAAATAAAAGGTTGTACTTACTTAAGTTCAGGGATGGGAGCTAACAGGTATGTGATTATAGTTTTGTCACGGTCTAGGAGTGGCTCATATAAACTTACTACCCTGTTGCAGTAAGGTGATCTGTATCCATCACCGGTATTTTGGTACCATAGACGACAAGGTTTATGTTTCGTAGTTCATTCAACATGGACTCGGTGACTGTATTTTGTGTTTGCGTATTTGGTTGTGTGGTCTCTGCTAAATCAACCGCTTGTTCCATTTCTTTTTCCACATCTGTCCCAGCTTGTAGCCCTATTTGTGTTTTCAAATACATGAGTCTTATATACAAGGAAGAACATGGTTATTATTATAATAATTATCAAAAGGTCAGTATTTTCACCATGTGAATCAACTTCTTTGTATACGCCAACATCTACAGTTTGCAATCGTGCAAAACAAGTGTCTGTTATACCCGCACCTTCGTTGGTCAACTATGCATTTATATATTCAAACAGTATATTTAAAGTAGCATACCGGTTTATTATATTTCCTCTATTCAAAAGCATGATAAAAGTATGTAATAAAATTCGTTACCTTCTCTCGTCGGGTCAGGTTGTCCGTATACACCTTTTTCTATGGTTTGTAATTTTGCCATATATGAGTCTGAAATACCCCCATCATCGTTTACGATATTTTCATCAGCGTCACAACCTTAAATATTCATAACATTTTGTCATTATTTAACTTAAATTGCTTTTTTATTTAATGAATTACACAAATTTGTATACCTTCGGTATTTTCTATGTTTTCCTTAGGCACCGCTTCTTCTGTATGCAAATGAGCTTCGGATGTGTTCGATATTACTTCGTATTGGGATGTCATTTGTGCAATTTCCACCCTTACTGCATCGTTTTTTCACTAAATTCTTCAACAGTATCGGTACCTTCTGCATCCTTGCCTACACAAGCTTCATCATCACCAGACGTTCATGCTTAGCCATTGAAACGGTATTCTTAACTGTCTCATCCCACTTTTTGCACATTTTCATAACTCTAGATCCCAGTAACACTTTGCTTTAGCATCTTTAACCATTTCGTTAATTTCCGTAACAAGTGTATTGTACTTCTGTATGTTATTGTCCATCTTTTTCAACAACACCTGTAAGTTTTAAACATTTTTTTTATTAACTTGCATTTTTAAAAGACATAACATGCGTGATTATTTTGAAGAGTGTACCTTCTTATTTTTGTTGGAGGCTTCACGCGCAGCAGCGTCATAGCTGACCCCAATTTGCTGAAGCGAAGTGCTGCAATACTCTATGAGTTGTTGCATTTGTGTTCCAACGTCCATAACTAGATTCAACTCTAATATATCATTAATTGCATAGTTTTCCTCAAACAAATCAGAAGTAGATGGTATGCAACCCTCATCAACATATTCTTTCTCAGCTGCATATCATCTTCTGTATACCTTTGTGCTATCTAAAGGTGGTATTGTGAATTCTTCTTTTAACGGCGGATCTGTCCTTTCTATTGCTGGGTTGTTTTCATGTAATGTTGCAACCTCGTGTAATGGAATGTAGTCACCAAATAGGTCTTGCAATAACGTTGAAGGTTGTTGATGAAATCCTTGCATTTCGTTGAATTGCGGGTCATGTTGCTCCTGATGTATTGTAATGCAATACACTCTTCATGATCCCCATGCGGTTGGTTTTCATTCGGGTCATCTTCTTGATCGTCATTGTCATGTTCAAGATCTGTCATCGGCCCATTGTTGTATAATTGCTCCTCCATGTCGTCAATCATATGAGATGTGATATACTTTATAACAGGGAATTATACAACTTCTTTGAAAAGGCGGTGCCTTTTGTTGTACTCATGGGTGTATAAAAGTTGCATATAACCGTAATAATAAGTTTAAAATGTTAGTAACAATCTTTTTTTCCAAATGTTTAAAGATTTACGAAAAACATATCGAGAGAATGGCGATAGGTCCATTGTATTGTGCATCCACCATTTTCCAACCTTGTCTGGTTCGTCTGAGAGATTCTAAAACATACGAGCAACAATCTAGTTTTGTTATATCTTCCTCTTTGTCAATCACAAGCAAAAACTTTTGATTTATTGTCGTTGATTTTGTAATCTCTACAAATAAGGTGTTCCAATAGGCTAGAAAATTCAACTTGAATAACCTACAGCCATTTTGTTGTCGTCTCATGGCTTCTCTAACCATCCCATGAGTAATCTTGTTTTTGGGCCACTGGTTTTTGAACTCATCTATAGTTGAATCGACACCATACGTAGCAATATTTTTGGCAACTATTTCACCTTTTCGAGGCTTAGTTTTTTCAATTACCGGATTAGGTCCTTTTGAAATACCAAACACTTCGTATACTTAATCTCGTGTTATTGGTATTTTATGATTTCCAATGTTTAGGATGTTGAATTGCTCGTCATAGTTTCATAGAAGCCAAAATCCCAAATGTGTAGATATGTAATTAACCTTCATATCTAGAACAGAACCAAGATCGATGCTCTTGACATCCGCGCTTCGTGTTGCAGTAAACTTCCTTACGGTATCTACGAAAGCAGAAGGACTACTCCTTAGCATTAATGCCTCGTGGTGATAATCATCAGAAAGGCCTAGGTTCCGTCCTAATTGGTTTGGGTTTTTTTAATGCTTTTCTTTTTTTGACAGGATCCTTATGCTTATCATATTTCTGCACTTCCAACTTCTTAATGGGCTCATCAAAATCATCATTATCTTCAACATTTCTGTTATTGGCCCTCTTTTTTGTGTTTTCAGCTTTTTTTGTTTTCAAGTGTTGAATTGGTTGTTCAAAATTATCATCATCTTCAACATTTATGATATTTGGCCTTTTTTGTGTTTTCATGTTTATTTATTTTCAATTGTTTAATATGTGGTTCAAAATCATTATCATTATCATCATCATCAGGAACCCCTACATACACGAATTGCATACTTTCAAAACACAAACGCATGTTATACAAAACACTAACCACAAGTTTTAAAAAAATACATGAATCTCAGGTTAAGTAATTATAGATATGCACAAAAGCATACGACAGTTCTAACCTCAAACATTAATACCAGATCCGCATGTTATACATAACACTAACAGCAAGTTATTAATTACACGAACCAAAAACTACCAAAAAAAATAACCGCAAGTTATAAAAACATATGAATCACAAGTTAACAAATCATAAACCGCTTGTTAGCCAAAAGCCCTAATATACATAGCCGCATATTGTCATAGTTCTTACGCCAGTTCAAAACTCAAACCCTAAGAATGGGGCTAAAGAAAGAACCTGGATTGCTGGGCTTCGATTGAACCCGCTCGTTGTTGTTTTTTTTTTTTTTGCTCCGCCTATCCCTTGTAGCTGAGATAATTCATAAGTGAATCAATGGTTCACTATTGGTAAAAATAAAATCATAATAGGATAAAAAAGATGAAGAACAGGATTATTAAATCGAATGGATTTCCTCCCAATTCTGTAATCGTCATTTGTGTCTGTTCACTTGAAATCGACGACGAATCGGATCAATTTTTTTTGGAGACAAGTATGAAACTTCTGCGAGATTTTTGGGATATATTTTTGTTTTTTATTTGGAACGATTGAAGCAACCGGGAATTTGAGAATAGTAATTTTTAATTTTAACCTTCTCCATTGAATATTACGATCTTGCCACCGCTTCTGATCATGTGAGACGCAAAATCGATGGTTGGGGTTATATCATACATAATGTACGATAAGTGGTATTGTGTATATATATATATATATATCACTTATCTTTATCTTTATCTAAGATTAATAAATAATTTAATTAATGACACATGACATTTTCTCTTTCAATCTTTTAAAAATTTTATTAATATCTAAATCTAATATCTAATAAATTATTAATATCTCTTGAACTAAAATGAAAAAAATTAATTCAACAAATATTAAAGTAATCAAAGAATAAAAAAATAATAATTGAAACCATATTGTGTGTTATGCAGATAATAAATAAGCATTTTACCATTAACTAGAGTTTACTCTATTAATATATAATATATAATAATTTATTAAAGTTATACAAAAATAAAATTTGTACCTTCTTTTTTTTTGTAATTTATGGTGTTGTAGCTCATGTATATGTTTTTTTTCCTTTTTTCATTTCTAACCCAAAACTTTTCTTCTTTTGCAATTTAGACCCTTTGTTTTTTTACTTTTAACACAAAGCTTTTCATCTTTTGTGATTTAAGCCCAACTCTTTTTTATTTTCAATTTTGGGCCACCATACATTTCATCATTCCCAAGTTTTCATTTTGTTCAAAATTTTGTGAGTTAACATACCGCAACGTGCGTGTGGGGTTCAACATTTTTTCGTATATTTTTTTCCCGTTTGATTGGCCCACCGCGACACATCTATTTTTCTCCGTTTGACAAGTTCGTCGCAACGCGCGGGTCCTATATTGACATAGTTATTTTTTCT
Organism: Helianthus tuberosus; assembly: GCA_030545235.1. Lineage (NCBI taxonomy): Eukaryota > Viridiplantae > Streptophyta > Magnoliopsida > Asterales > Asteraceae > Helianthus > Helianthus tuberosus. Next base: position 201,375,543 of record CM060364.1, on the reverse strand, counting down.
ATGTTTTACGTTTCGGTTTAATTTCTCTGCAACGAGCGTGCGTGATTCAAAGATTTTATGTCTGCTTTCGCGCAACGTTATTTTTTCCGTTTTTATTTATTTTGTTTTTACGAGCTTTTCCGATATTGGTGGTCGCTGACAATGGTATAATATTTGTACTACTTGACACAGTTTTACAATATATACAATAATATAAATTACTAATAAGAGATGGGTTATTTTATTCTATATCCTTACATGTTTTTATTGGTCAATTGTATGCTTTGAATTTTGTTATATTTACCATTTTCCACTTTTTTTTGCAAAAGAAGACCATATTTCTATTTTTAATTAATTCTTGTAATTTTACATACACAAACTTAAAAAAGCCAAAACTATAAAAAGTAAAATTAAAACTATTTTTTATTCTTTATGATATAGTTAATTATTTCTTTAATATTATATGTACTTTTTTATTATTTTATGTTATAATTACGTTTTAGTTTATTTTGTTTCTATTATAACTTTTAAAATACGGTATTTAATATAACTTGGAGTTTGTCGTTACGATGTGCTTATTTTTATTTATGTCTCGATATGAATTTACTCAAAATCAAGTTGTGAATAGTAATGTACAAGTGATCGAAGAAAAACATACATTTCATTAACCTTTTTGTTATTTTGATAATTTAATATAATGCTTTATTAAACTTCGAATATTATGCTTCGATAAATGTGTTTTCTTTACGTTGACGAACCGAGCCGACACCATCTGAGGTTATAACGAATGGAACCAAATCTGATTGAATGACATCTGTTCCAGTATCAATATTATGTGAACCGATACCAGTATTCTTTCCTATGGTTTTCGAACATTACAAAATACGTGTCGATATTTTCTTGGTCATATATCTTTTGGTTGCTATACTAACCAAACCGATATCAACTGAATGACCCGTTGCAACCCACGGGACCCTTGTTTTAAACATTACTTTATTTTTCACGCTATTAATGATCACATGCTTGAAATATATAGTGTTATTATATCACTTTGAACAAACTTACTTTACTTAAAAGAATAAAGACTACGTACCTTAAAGCATAAAGTTGAAAAAGTTAAAACAAACTCCTCTCTTTATGATAAGGACAATTTGTTGTTGAGTCATGAGTGCGTTCTTATGTAATATTTGCCTTTCACAAAAGGAAATATCTTAAATTTATCATGTGTCAATGGTTTGTCCATGAAGGTTACTATATTGGTCACAATCCACTTTTATGCTCCCTTGTCTCATCCTATATTTGATTAACATAAGATATGTTGAACTGGATGCAGGCTTTATTAGGAGTGATATTTTGATCCCATTTTAAGATGCGCAGTGACTTGATTGTTAAAGGTTGTGACCCGGACTCTGGCGTTGGTCCACTCTGATGCGTTCTTTTCAAAAGCAAGAGTACGAGGTTGGAGTGAGCATTTGCTAGCGTCAATCTCTTGTTAAAAAAAAGTTATGTTATAAAGTATGATATGATTTAAAATAGTTGTAACTTACTATCATGGTCCTACTCATGTGACTATGTGAGCATCATGCGTACTCAGTGTATATATATACTGAGTACGCATGATGCCATGTTATCCTTAACCAAATAGAACTGACAAAATGTTTCGTGTTATGTTCCATGTTCGACACAACACATTTTTAATCGTGTATTCGTGTTATAAAAGGTCAGAGACACTATTATTTTTGCCAACCTGTTTACGACCTGAACCCTTTTAACTCAAACTCTAATCCATCTAACTTCGAATCGAATAGTGTTTTTGATCTTAACGGATTGTGTAATAAACTATGAGCTAAAACAACATGCCATGTATGATGTGCCTTTTATTGCTTTAGGTTTAACATGTGACTTATTAGATATAAAATATATTTTCCTTTGTAGAAAATAATAATACTTTAATGTTTAATGGTTATTCATGGAATATTAGGTACTTAGTTGGTGCCAATGTATACATACACAACATGTCAACATTAGTGAAAGGGCCAAATAAAATTTGATTTTTGAATATTAACAAAAAACATCTGAAATAATCTTAATCCAACATTTTATACCGGCCAAATATAATAACGACAATATAATTAAATGACCAAATTACCTAACTGATAAAACAAGAAACTGTTTATTTCAAGTAGAAGATGTTCATGTTCCTCTATTCAGCATTTCTCTCAATTTTTGTAGAGAATCAAGTCTTTGTAGTTTTAATTGCTGCTTAAACCTCTTGATGAAGTCGTCGGCTTTTGCATCTACACTTTCATCATGCTCCCGAACTGCCTTTTTCGTTGTCACTGGCTGTGGCTGCCCGACATCAACCTCTTTGTTGTCGTGTGTTGCCGCCGCCTTCTTCTTGCTACCCGATTTCCTTAACTTGCTCAGTGACCTATTCGCCGAAGCCACCCCAGACTTTTCCAATGCTACAATTATAAACATATGAGAACATGAAATAACTAAATATTCGCTGCTAAAAAACTTTACAAGTGTTACTAAAATTTGATATTTGATAGAGAAAAAATGGTCATAAAACTAGTGACTGAAAACATAGGTCGCGAAACTAGTGACCGTCCAATATTTAGTCATAAAACGGTCACAAATCTCGCGACCTCCTAAACCGTAGATAAATTTGATGACAAAATAGCCTTGTCAGAAAATAGAGAGGTTTTTGCCACTGCAGTTTCCGTCACAAATCAGTTACAAAATACCATTTGTGACGGAATTTGTGAATATAATAGATGGTTTCCTAGCAGTGACCAACCAACTTTAATAATCTATACCTAATAAATAAACTATTGATTATTAACTTATTATACGTGTCACAATTTTGAGAACCCATGATTTCTTTTTCTTGCTTCCCTTAATATTTCATCTCTTCGTATTTTAGACGTCATTTGTAATTCTAAATCTATGTTATTAACTATTTAATATTTTCTTTATTCAATTGTGTAATGTAAACTAGTAATTATATATAGAAAAATGCTTACAATTAACTAATTTGATTTGGTGTGACTTACCATTTGTGACAATATTGTCTTCAGCTGAGTCATGATGTGGGTAGTTATCCGAATGTTCATCTTTGCTAGATGGCGTGTCGCTGGAGTGTTGATCCGAGTTGAAAGGAGAGGCGAGTTTGAACGACTTGACTCGGTCCATCAACGAATGAGTCTGAGTTCCTTCACTCGGCGAGTCACTGAGCTGCTCTGACTCAGCAGGTAATGAGTTATGGAAAGAGGAGAAAGAGAAATCAAAGGACTTAACTCGTTCCAAAAGAGACGGGCGACGACTGAGCTGACTCGCCGAGTCATACTCGGTTGATTCTGAATGAACTTGATATTGGTCATGTGATTCTGGGGTGGTGTAGAATGATGAAAAATTCACAGACTTGACTCGTTCCAGCAACGAAGGTGATCGAGTGAGTTGACTCGGTGTATTATCATGATGATGATTATTGTTTGGAGACTTGTAGTTTGAAGCTATAAAGATGGTGGCGATCATGATGTTAAGAACACAAAAAAGAATAGTGGGTGTGGACCAATCCGCCATGAAGGACAACATGGAAGCAATCGCCATTGATGAATCAGTTTCAACAGTTATTCTTAACTGTGTGTTTGTTTGTGTGTGATGAAGAAGATGAAGATGGAGATTCTGGAAGAGTGTCTTTATACACATGGAAAATTTAAAAGTCCAGGGTTGGTAATAAAAGATAAGTGTGATTACATTAATATAGACAAATAGATCATCAAAATTTAGAAATTGGTGGATTCATTTTGTCTCTTAGTTTGTAGTTTACGTAAGTTTGATTCTTTTAATTAATATAATATTATAAAAGCTATAAGTCGATCTATAACTAGTAACTAGAGATGAATTAACCATATAAAAACGTTTGTTTGTTTTGACGTATCCGATCTAACCTAGTGTAACCTATATAAGCATTGCGGTTACAGTGTACGATGATGACATTAACGTGTGGTGCCGCACGCGACATTCCGCGTTTTTTACTTTGTTACACACGTTACGTCCGTGACATTAACGTTATTAGAGTTAGATATAAAAAGAGTATGTCTCGGCCGTTGCGGTGTATAGTTGTAAAAGTAATTTAGACCGCAATGTAAAGTCGTAAAAATAATATAGGCATTAACGTGGTTAGAAATATATAAAAAATTATAATAATGTGTCGCACGTTGCGGTGTAAAGTCGTAAAAATAGTTTAAACAAAATTAGTGTGAAGTTATTAAGTAGAAAAGTTTGGAATTAAAGAAGATGAGGTTTAGTGTGAGAGTTTGGGGGTGTTTTGGTTCTATTTTGAAAGTTTGAGGGTGTTTTGGTCATATGTTGAAAGTTTGGGGGTGTATTTGGTCCAATGTTGAAAGGTTGGGGGGTGGTTTAGTCGGTGGCAAAAGCCACCGACTTTTTGTTTTAAGATAGAGTAAACTAGATATGTGTCCCGCCGCGTTGCGGGCGGGGCTCGTTAGAAACATCTCCTAAAGCACGTTTTATTAACCTTGAAGCTCGGACTGTTTCTTACGTATATGTTGAGGACTACTCGACAAATTCACCAAGTATTTTGTTCACACTATTAAAGTTGCTAACTTTCGACGGTACGAAGCACCCAACATGAATCGTATCACACCTAGATGTAACTGCCACTCTTCCACCACCACTCTCTACAATACAAACACTAAAGAAAATTGTCAAATAATCTAAATTTGCCAAACACTACAACCTTTATAAATAAATAAGGTATACACCGTATCAAGATTGTTTTTCGAATGCTTAACCTTATCCAAACTTTGATCAAAATATTTGTCAAATTGTACACCGACTCAAGCGTATTTTAACTTATGATTGCAATTCATGTTTTAGTACTAAAAACTTGCTGTAGATAAAATAACAGTCTAAAAGTAGTTTCTAATCAAAGGTCCAATACCATCTGCTGAATGAATTGAAGATTTAAAGCAGCTTTGCATACTCATCTCTTCACCATGTTGCATCCTTTGTGGTGACCTTACATATTCTTCAATTTTTTGCTTCAGTTCTGTGAGGAATCTGCATGTCTGGTGTAAGATGTTAACAAAAATCGTTAAGAAATCAAATGTAATAATCAATGATTAAATGTTGGGCGAATTGGATGCCCAACTGAGCCCAGAACCTTCAAATGTCGCATCTATGATGTCATCTAGTTCCATCTAACACAAAAAAAATATATAATCGAAAGAATGCCATAGTTTGTTTCCTACTACAACGATGTGTTTCTGCTAAGGTTTGGTTCCATGTTTATTTCATATACTCTATATCCAATAAATGCATTAAAATAAATAAGTATTTTAAATGCTTTGCTTAAGCCAAACATGAAGCAGCCTACTTATATGTTTTATCTAGGTAACCTGTTTTGTAATGTATACGTGTGTGTTAGGTAAGTTTGACTTACATGCTCATCCAGAAGTACGTAGCAAAGCTCTGTGTTTTGCTTGATCAATAATATGTAAAAAAGAGGTCAGAAGTAAAGAGGATTTCTAAAAACACCAAATCAATAAAAATTAACACTCCAGACCCAACAATAACACTTTATCCTCTAGGAATTTGTACCTCGATGTTCTTGGATTCGAACGCCTATCACAACGACAGCAAGTAGGACTACTATTCGAAAGTAAAGACGATTTCTAGGGTCTAAGGTAGCAATACCACTTGGCCCCACAGGTGGATGATCACTAAGATCAACCACATGAAATTAACAGTCAAATTTGCAACGGTTTTCGTCATTGTTGTTGAAAATAGGGGTCCGCCAAGTAGTGTATCCGATCGGCCATCCCCCCCCCCCCTCTCTCTCTCTCTCTCTCTGCATATGTCAAAATGCGAAATGAAGAAGAAACATCTCAGTATCTTATATTCAATTTCAACAAAACTTATGTAAGATTTAAGATGATACTTACATAACTGAATCCGAAACACTAAATCTAGCTGCACTTTAATAATGAATCCTTTGACCAAAAAAGTTAAGATCAAATCCATATTAGGTTTGAGTGAATATCCTAGAAACTGAACTCAATTAGAAAGAAAAAAAATAGAAATCATCATAAAAAGAGGACAAAAAAGAGCAAATAAAGCAGGTTAAAACCTTACTCTGCCTCCATCCTCATCAAAGTCATCCTCTTCTTTACTTTTGTCCATCTATGTCCAACAAATACCAAATCTCCCTTAACAACAACAAAAAACCCCCACATAAACATCATAATCACACACTTTATCTAAAAAACACATCAACAAATGCTTACTGTTCAGAAATAATTGGCCACTTGATTTTAAGACTACTAATAAGCAGCAGCAGCAGCATCATCATCATCATCATCATCTCTTTACCGTTCAATCCCTTCACAACAACAAATTAAAACAAAACCAAAACCAACAATCACAACACTACACATATCAATGATTAACAATCAACATTTCACTAACCTAATTCCTATGTCAGTCTTAAGCAAGGCGCTATAGATGTATCATGCGATAGAGAGGATGCTTACCGGAGGATTTGCCGGACCTCGTTGGAACTCCCGATATCCGACTCAACACCGTCTTCTGTTATGTTCTGAGATACATAACCCTCTCTATTGTTACCTAATAACCCACCGTTGCTAGGGTGCTATCGAAGGACGAAACAGGTGAACAGATTGTCGGAACCATAACCAGTGCTCCGTCCGCTTTCTCTTTCTTTCTGTAATCCACCGCTGTTACGAGCGAAGCATCCCCGTCGTGAATCACCACCGCCTTCGTCCGTTGTCTCTTCTTTCTTTGTCATTGCTGGTGAAGGGGGTAAAAGGGGGGAAACCTAATAGTCGTGAGCCCTAAACAGTTTACAAACAAAAACCCAAAGTACAAATAGCAAATGCTTTGAACATCAGTGTTGCACAAAGTACAACCCTATTATGCCTTTTAGTGTTGCAAATTAGAAGTATATATAATACCTTGGACGATTTATTTATAAAAAATAACGATTCTCTATTTAAAATTGATTATGTACTAAACACATGTATATATACTAGAATGGTGTCCCCTTGATGCGATAGAAAACATAGACAAATGTAATCGAATCACATGTTATTTTTTAAATTAAAAAATATATATATAGCAATGTCGTGCTCAAACTAAAGAGAATAAAATGCTTATTTTTATAGTTTAATTTAATAGGTAGAGGATCATGTACATTCATCTAAAAGTGTGAGAAGTGTATTATAACACTATATAACACCATATAAACACCGTATAACACTATGTAACACCATATAACAATATGTAGCACTATATAACACTATATAATAAATATAACACTATATTTTGTCTGATAGCATGTCTATGATAGATGTATAGTGTTATATATTGTTATATAGTGTTATATAGTGTTACATGGTGTTATATGGTGTTACATAGTGTTAAACGATGTTTATATGGTGTTATATAGTGTTATATATAGTGTTATAATACACTTCTCACACTTCTGGATTAATGTACAGGATCCCTACCCTAATTTAATATATGTATTAATATATGAAAAAGCTATAGCCGTAAACGTAGTATTACTTAAACTCTTAAATTATGTAAAATTACGTTATTGTTGATTTTTAATTTTTAAACAATCCAACCCTCACTATTTTTAAATGGTCGTTACTTTTGTATACGTTAATACTTAAAAAAACAAATTATTTTATAAGAATGAGCATTTTATTCTCTTTACTAGGTTATAGACCCATGTATTACATGAGTTGAATAAATAAAATATTTTAATAAGTTAAAGATGATAAAATATCATATAAAAATTGCTTAAAACCACTCGTAATCAAGAAAATGTCAAAGTTTTTTCTTTGAAATTTAGAGAAAAAATATAATAATTTTGAAATAAATTTACACATATTAAAAGGCCAATATATAACAGATAATTATTGCTAATTATTATTAAATACATAAGTCAAAACTTACGATTTAGACAACTTTAATTATAAATAACTTGAAATGAAATGTTAACATGAATAATATGCTAGTACTTACAAATGTTAAACATTAGCTTGAGCATAAACTTAATTAACGGTTTTCACTTTAATATAATATTTTCTTTTCTTTTATGTTTTTGTGACAAGAACATTAAAGTTTATACATCTTTTAAAATGACCACAAAATTTTATACTATGAAGTTTAACGACTTTATTTCTTTGGTTTTTTTTTATTTGGTTGTTATACAGAGTGTCATTAGCATAATGAACTAAACTGATATCGATCAAAATTGAATTCCCGCCGAATCGCACAGGGGATTTCAGTAATTATTACTTCAAATTATATATTTGTTATTGTTAATATCTAAAGCAAATCAAATCCGTTCCGTTAGTTTATTCCACTAATCAGATGTAAACTCAAGATGCTATATAAATATATTCTACAATAATTAGAAATAACTTAATTATTATTGATCATAAATTAAATTATAAGTTAAGAATTATATAAAATTTAATTTAAATACTTATTTAATTATTTATTAATTTAATTTACATACTCATTTAATTATTTATCTTTTTATAATTTAAATATTTTAATGAAAAAAAGAAAACAGAGACAAAATCTATATAATCTTTAAAAAATAAAGTTAAAAAATTGACGCAAAGATAAATTGGGATAATGTATAACAGTTATTTATATTTATATTATTAATATATCAATAACTAATAGTATTTGAGATTAATCCAATATATTGATATAGTATAAATTTAATTTAAATACTCATTTAATTATTTATATGTTTATAATTTAAATATTTTAATTTAAAAATAAAACAAAGACAAAATCCATATAATTATTAAAAAATAAAGTTTAAGAAATTGACGCAAAGATAAAATGAGATAATATATAATAATCATTTGTACTTATATATTATATTATGTATTAATAATTTTAGAGATTAATTTAATACAATAATAGTATTAGTTTAATCTTTATACATATAAATAAAAATAATGTACACGTGGCTCGTGTTCAGTCCATTTACATTATGTTTTCAGCCAAAATTGTGACACGTGGCTTTCTATTAGCAATAGGATTTTAAACACACGCCTTAAAAAACTGTCCCACTTTTTATATCTTTACCGGTGACTTCCACCTTCTTTTTCACACACTTTTATTTCTTCAAACCCTAATTACCTTCATCAATGTATCTATGCCATGCTTATCTTCCTCTCAGATTCACACATCCCTGCTTCGATTTCAGAAATTTGGTTTCGTGATTCTATTTAGGTATGATTTTCCTTATCGTTTTTCTGTTTATTGTGGTTTGTTCGGTCCGATACTTCGTCTCAGATTTTACGTCTCCTGATCAGTTTGTTGTTGTGTATCTATTTAATTAAACACCAATAGTTTTTTATTTCGTAAGCTTCTGTTCTCTTTGATACTTCTTCATCCGCCTTTAGTTTCACGGGATGTTCATTTTCTGGAACTTGATTTACATGTGGTTTAGCTTTTTTTTCATTTAGTTTACCATTAGGGTTTACAAATATTGATAGTTGTTGCGATGTTTTAAAATAACGATTGGTTTACTTATGTTCTGGTGTTTGGATGTTTATATTTAAAGTAATTACGTTGATTAAAAGAATGAAATGTCTAATTGTATTAAAGGATCAAGGTTCTAAAATTAATTTTAATATGAATAGGAGGCAAACCATTTTTCCCGAGGCCATTTCTTTACCTTTATCTCCTCAAAAGTATAGGGCTCATGTTCATGGTGCTATGCATCGTAGTATTATATTATTATGTATCCTTTTGATTATGTACTTCTAGAGTAAATGGTTTATCTCTGTTGATACATGATAAGATGGTTAAACAAGCCATTCTATGAAAAATTTAGTCTTGCTTAAATAAAACAGTGTTCTGTACTTCTGTTTTTTTCACTCTCTAATAAAACATTTTTATAGTATAATCATAGGGAGCCCCTTGGTTCTTAGGACTGGTTGATTAACGAAAAACAGTATTGTGGCAATCACGGTACCCTTAATCGACAATGAAGAAAGTGAAGACGGTCACGGTGCCCTTAATCGAGGTGATGAAGTAAGTTCTCATATCAGCAAATATATGTAGTGATAAAACTCAGTTTTATCATTTAATCCAATTCTTGTAGGTTGTTTACTTAGATGATGAATGTGTTGAAGTTGTCGGGTCATCCTTGAGGTTGGGCGATAACCTAAGATGGTAAGCTCTGGTATTCAGTTTATACATTCTTTGTTACAAATACCACATTGGGTAAGACTTAATAAATACCTTTACAAATACCAATAATGCCTCTACTTTTGTAGGGATTTTATTCAACTATAGGACCCTAACTGAAAAAAGATGAAAATGACTTCAGGTGTATTGGCATCGGTGATTATATTAGAAACACGAACAAAAAAGAGAGTATTGTAAGACTTTCTGTTTATTAGCCCTGCGATAATGTGGATTACAAAGATATTTTAGATGAACAAAACTATGAGATATGGGATTTGTTAATTAACGAAACTAGGAGAATGTGCAAAATGTAACATGTACACTATCTTTTAGGCCTCTGAACTTTTTAAAAAATTAAGTTTCAACCATGTGCATTAATATGTACTATATACTATTAAGTTTCACATTGGTTCTTTTCAAGGGTAACAAGTTTTTTAAAGTTAAATTGTTGGTTCAAGAAGTAGTTTAAATGAGTTTCATATGTCTTCAGCTTATGTTTTGAACATATTTTGTTTAGATCATAAGGATTAGTTGATTAACAGTTTTAGGCATTCGTGCTTAGATATTGTTAGTTTTCAAGGTGGAGTTAGGTGGATAATGAACTTAGAGCATTCACATCCAATCCATCAAATTATACATACATTCCACTAAAAAACAATTCCTATATCAATATATTTCCACTAAAAACAAATATTTTTTCTCTCTCCTTTCAATTAAATAATATTATCATTACATTTTTCTCTCACTTCCACTCGCAACCACTTTCAAAATATATTAAAAAATTATAACGGGTGAACAGTGTCCCCCCAAATATACAGATGAACAGTAACATTTTCTCTCTCCTCTACTCACAACCACTTTTTATACCCTTTATAATATAAAAACCCCTCCTCACATAATTTGATGGTTAGGATGTGAATGCTCTTAGGGGAGAAGAGGGTAAAGGGTGTTTAAAAGAAAATGCATATGTTAATAAAGATCCAAAATAGCCAATAAAAAATCACCTCAGATTATGATTTGACACTATTTACAGCCGGTGTTACTTTTTCGTCACTTCTGTAAGTGAACATATAACATGTATTTTAATATTTAAAACTCATCTTAAATTATAATATTTGTTGATATACAGTGACGTAGAATTGACAAAAATACTAGTCTACATTGAAATTGCATTGCTTGGATACTCACACATTACAACCATGTTAAGAAGCTTCAATGTGAGTCTTGACTTGAGGCTGCAAGAGTCATGGTTTCTGGTCCATTGCTTGCATTGGTTACAACCCCACATATTATACCTCAACAACTACAAACTCGACTATAGTATATCTCCATTTTAACTTGAATTTACGGTCTATGTTGTCACCTTAATGTTATGTCAAATCTTGGTTCAATAAGCTATTCTTGTAATTAATTAGAGGTGGGATGTACTCTTTTGTTATTATTACTATTGTTATTGGTTTAATTTAAAAAAAAATTGTAAGCAGTTTTTCGGCTCTTATATTTGACCTAATGTCGGGTTGTACACACTTTTTTTTTATTTCATATCGTGTTTTGTATTCAACCCGTGTTTCACACAGGTAGCTAACCTAGTATGTAAATAAATTAAATAAGAGAATGACACATGACATTAGATAAAAGTAAATGAAATGAGAGAATGCCATTTGACATTAACTTCATTCTTTTATTAGTATTAGATTTTGAATATAGTATTGCCATTGTTTTTTAATTAAAAAAATTAACATGTTACATGATTGCGAGTGTTTGTGTTTCCCAATGCATCGCGCAGACACTCGTCTCGTGTGTGTAATCGGTAATTCTAACCTTTTTAAACGCTTAATATTCTTTTATTTTCTGAATGACAAATGTTACCTTTACTACTCTATTTTATTTCGATAATCCTAAATTGCTCCCCTTACCCAAAGTTGAATGTGGAACGTCTCCTCTAGAAAATCATGTGCACTAAATAGACTAGCCCCGCATTGTAAAACACTTGATATTCAGCTAATAGACTAAATAGACTAGCCCCGAATTGTAAAACGCTTAACATTCAACTAATAGATGTTTGATACTGAAAGGCATGTAACACTTTCTTAAATAAAAATAATTATTGTGGGGACGTATGCTTAACATTCAACTAATAGATATTTGATACTGAAATGCATGTAACACTTTCTTAAATAAAAATAATTATTGTGGGGACGTGCGTCTACTTATTAGTTTCAAACGTCATGATAAGAGTTGATACTTATAATCTTTACATCTATATAAAACATTTCCTTAGGACTAAGATGTAATTTCCTCCCAAATTTTTAAGACGCCCATTGAAAGTCATAGCTATTTTCCCTGAGTTTCATCCCACGCTTCCAAATATGCCCCCATTCAATTAGGTTATAATGATTTCTTACGTTTCTTATGTGGCAGATTGAATCATGAACTCAGAGGTTTATCGGTTATGGAAATGAATCGTTGCTGGTTAATGATCAATTGAAACATGTAGCAATTAATGGAAACCGATACTGGTAGCATATTGAAGACATAAACCGATGATGTTCGATCAATCGATCGCTTGTGACCACTTCCAATTTGGCACGCTGATCCTCACTTCTTGTTAATTCAGGTAATTTTGTTCCGTTTTTTCATCGTTTTACTGTTAATTTTCTATTTAAGTCAGTAATTTAGTCTAAATTTGAGTCATCCCGTATTTGATCTGTAAATTTCATGTTTAATTTCTATCTCTATAATTGATTTCACGTTTGAAATTAAGTGAAACCGAAGATCATTGAGCTTTATTACGTTTTTATTGTGTTTCAGTAGTAACCAAATATTAGAACTTTTGTGATTCTGATTATGTGAAGTTTAATTAGGGTTTTGATATGATATGGTTCATTGATTTGATATCGTCTTTGTGTTGAACAGTGAAATTAGGGTAAGTTGATATAGAAACATGAACTTTAAGAATGTTAGTAATCACCCGGCAACAACGGTTGTCGGTCCGCATTCCATCTAGCAAGGGGTGGGCAGTACACACGACTGTGCATAAATAAACATTGTTGTATGAACGTGCATGATGTGTATGGTGTACTAAATTTTATATTAGTATTTATGTTGCAGTCTATAAAATGGTTGATGCCGAGGATAACCAGCCCATGGAACTGAGATGGTGAAGGTTGGTGTTATTATTGTATTTGGTTTTGTTGAATTATTATTATGGTTTGCTGATGTTTAATATGAATCTTTTGGTTTATTAATTAAATTTACAGTTTGGATTTGCCGGTGATGATGCTCAAAGGGTAATCTTTCCAAGTATTGTTGGTAGACCATGAAGCACTGCTGTTACGGTAGGTATGGGCCAAAAAGATGCTAATGTAGGTGACAAAGCGCAATTAAAAAGAGGTATTATTACTTTGAAGCATCCTATGGAGTATGGTATTGTCAGCAACTGGGATGACATGGTAAAGATTTGGCATCACACTTTCTACAATGAGCTTTGTGTTGCTCCTAAAGAGCATCCCGTTCTTCTCACCTAGGCACGATTGAATGAAAATGCCAACATGGAGATGTTGACCCAGATCATGTTTGAAACCTTCAACGTTCCCGCCATGTATGTTGCCTTCCAGACTGTGCTTTCCCTTTACACCAGTGGTCGTCTAACATGTTAGTTTATTTTAATGTTTCTTTTAATATACCTTGTTTTGTGACCTTTGTCAACATTTGACACTGGACACATAGGTATTGTGTTGGATTCTGGAGATGGTGTGTCACATACAGCTCCAATTTACAAAGGTTAAGCACTTCCTCATGCCATCCTTTTATCTTGATCTTGCTTGTCGTGACCTTACTAACTCGCTGATGAAGATCTTAACTAAAAGAGGTTACATGTTCACTACCACTGCCGAACAGGAAATTGTCTGTCACATGAAAGAAAAGCTTGCATATGCTGTACGTGACTATCAGAAAGAGCTTGAAACCACAAAAAGCAGTTCTTCTGTTGAAAGAACTTTGAGTTGCCTGATGGACAAGTTATCAGAGAGATTCCATTGCCCGGAGGTTCTTTTTTGGCTATCTTTGATTTGCTGCTGGTATTCATGAGACCACTTACAACTCCATCATGAAGTGTGATGTCACCGCCCTCGTCCTAAGCAGCATGAAGATCAAGGTGGTTGCTCCGCCAAAGCTACATTTTATCAAAGCTTCCTCGCATTTAGTTTCTTTTTTCCTTAATTGGGTCATGGACCGAAAGAGACCGAGTTTTTGTCGTCTGGCATGACCAAGCAGATTCCGGCTAAACAAATAAAATAGACTGTTCTTTTGTATCACAGGTGTCACACCCCAACCGATGGCGGAAACATCTGGGCGCGGCTCTAAGCGAATCAGATTGCTCAAGAGAATCCACAACACTAATAGTTTCAATATAAATTAATTAAGTTTCACGAAATTGTCTAAAAGTCAAACGATCCACAACCACATATATCATCAAAATACATCATGATTCAAATATTGTTTCCAAAACCATCTAATTTATCTAGATGAGTTTCTAAGCATCATCCTAGCTTGTTTCTTGAATCCCAGCTACTATCAACCTGCAACATGTATTAAAATAATATCAACAAAAATGTTGGCGAGCATACAAGTTTGAATACGTAACATTATAGTTTAAAAACTCATATCCAACATGAAAGCATATAAAAATAAGTTTCACCATGCTAGTTTACGCAGTCCAAGTGATAACCCAAGTTTCCAATGCGTTAAGTGCCTTTCCCAAATACTAACGGGAGGTTAAATGTCTCATCCTAACAATACTCCAAAGACTAACAGGGAGGTGCATTACCCCTATAACGCTACCATTGTTAAGGCGGAACTACACACAAGGATTAAACGTTCACATAGCATAAAAGTCTCAAGTTTCACAAGTATGAAGTTTCATGTTTAAATGGATAGAATATGTTTCAAATAAGTTTCAAGTGTCAAGTGTCTTGATAATAGAATACATGTTGCATCCTAAAAGTGTTTAAAACAGAAAGGAATCGAGTATACTCACAGTGGGTGCTTATGCCAAACGCTACTAAGATTGGATCGAAGGGAGCGCTGGATCAGCATGCGTGCGGGGAACAGAGCATAAGTCCTCTAAGAGCTGACTCAGTTGGGAATAGAGTGTCGAACAGTGCATAAATCGAGTAAAAGTGTCTGATAGAATACCTGAGCGGATGGTCATCCGGACGGATGACCATTCAAACGGATGGCCATTCGAACAGTGGGTAAAGTTTGCGAACTGTTAAAGTTTCAAACGTTGTGATCATGGTGTCCTGTAAAACAAACAAGTGTCATGATAATCAGATTATCTGGACGAATGGTAATCCGATCGGATGACCATTCGGACAGATGGTCAGTGAGTGTAGTTTTGTGAAATTTTCTAAGTTTCGAGTTAACGGAGACGGTGTAACGACGCGCCAAACAACGGAAACGTTCCAAACCCAGCTCGTTCAGTCGATTGGGAACCACCCCTTCTCGAACCGACGAACTGTTTATGGTGAGGTTTCATGTTTGGACCCATCAATCGGCCCGTTTTCCGGTGGAAATCAGTTTTCAAGTCGGCTTTCGGCTAAGGAACGAGCCGAAAGTCGGTTTGAGTCTGTTTTTACCCATGTTCTGTATAAAAATCGAAGAAAGTCCAAAAATTCGTTGTGAAATGTGATGTTCATCAGATCTGAGCCGGAAAAAAGTGACATTCCATCAGATCTGAGGTAAAAGTGTGAGATTTCCTTAGTTTTTTTATAAAAGTTGCGAAAATCCTTTAGATCTAGGGCCGGTCTTGATTGAATGATGTTCCCCCATGGTTTGTACCAACAACTAAGTGGAAACTATCTTCAAGAGACCCAAATCAGTTGGTTTTCATGAAAAAGTCGAAGTGTTTGTGTGATTTTGATGGAGAATATTGTGTAGAAGTGATGAATGATGAAAGTTGTACAAGAATCAGGGAAGAATACTTATGATTTGCCTTGAATCTTGCTTAAAATGACTGAGAGTGCGTGTGGTCGGATGACAGAGAGTGAAAGGTGAGAATGAGAGCACAAGGGGCCTATTTATAGCTGATGTTGACAGCTAAGGCGGTGTAAGCGCGCAATGGATCGGATGGCTATTCGGTCGGATGGTCATCCGGTTGGATGGTCATCCGATCGGATGTCCATTCGGACAGCCGAGACCCGTTTGTTAGTTTTCCGACTTTGGTTCGTTTTGCGAGCTAGATTAAGCGTTGCGTTGCGTATTATTGTGAGTAACTATTATATGATAGTATTGTATAAATAACATAAAAGTTTCCGTGTTTCAAGTTGCGTTCAAGCTAGTTTCACGTCTAATAAGTATCAAGTATCAAAGTATCAAGTATCGAAGTCTCTCGTTCAATAAAGAATCAAAGTTTCTCGTTCAATAAGTATCAAGCTTCTCATTCCACTAAGTATCAAGTTTCTCGTTTAATAAGCATCAAGTTTCTCGTTCAATAAATATCAAAGTTTAACAAGTGTCAAGTTTCAAGAGTCGAGTTTCAAAGTATCACAAGAGTCTAGTATAGTTTTAAGATTCATGCATAAAGTATCACAAAAGCATCATAGAGTAAAAATCTCACTTAGGATAAAAGTTTCACATAGTCTATCATGATTAAGACTCAAATAAGTATCATTAAGTATTACAGGGACGAGACTTGCCAAAAGATAAAAGTTTCGGAACGCAGGGCATTACAACAGGCTACTGAAGAGAAAAGTGCCTGCAATTCAGAAGTATAAACCACCCGAAAGCGTCAATGGGATTGTTTCCAATTGTAGACCCTGGTATGTTTCTATTTTTCATTTTTCAAATAGTTATATCCATATTCTTTTAAAAAAAGAACTCTTGTTACTTACTTTATGATGTGGTGAACGCTGCCGGGAAGCACGAAAAAGCGTTCGAGCTTGCCGGGGGATTCGCTTTGTCGAAGTGCTTTGATGACAACAGTCGTTTTAAAAGAACCGGTATATTTTTATCCTCTATGTTGACTTTTTTAGTCAAAGTTAAATGTCACAGTTGCAAGGGGTTTCTTATTTCTTTTTTCTGGATTTTAGGGATTGTTTGGACTGTAAGTGGACATATCATAACTGTAGCCATCGACTCTAGCGTGTTTTCACTGGCGTGTGCCATTGTGCAGCTGGGTTGCATTGCTGGACCGAAGGTACTGTTTCTGTTTTCATTTGTAGATGAAACTATACTTATATGAAAGCTGTTCAAAACAATCTTGTGCGAATTATGTCCTATTTCGGTATTTGTTTGAATGTTTTAATATGTAGAAACTCTAAATGTTGTATTTAAACAGATACTGTATTTACACGCTCATATTTTTTAGTTAACAGTTCGAAAGTGACCCGTTTGAACCATACTCTTTGGTTCGGATACAAACCAGTGTTCAAATGAGGTTATTCGGTTCCCAACCAAGTTTTAATGAAAACACGTGGGATGAATATGTGAATTACCCCACAGTTCGAAAGTGACCTGTTTGAACCGTACTTTTTGGTACAAATACAAACTAGTGTTCAAATGCATCCAGTGACTATATAAATATCCTATTAATTTTTTATCTTATTTATTTTTTAGAATGCATCTTAAACTTATCGGCATCTTACACGTCTTAAAATCATTTGGAAATGACAATTTTGCTCTAATGAAATGTGTTTAAGATGACAATTTTGCTCTAATGAAACGTGTTTAAGATAGTATTGCCTAACTTCATTAAATTTCAATCCATTAGATTGGTAGTTAGAATTAGTGACTTGTTTTAAATTTGTTCACCGTCTAATAGGGTCGGCAAAACATTAGGCACATACCTAGTAGGTCAAATGGGTTATGACTATGTTTTATATCATTTGGCGTCTAATAAGTTATTCAAATTTTGTTTATACAACAGTACTGTATTCCCAACTTCAGTTTACCAACTATATATAAATATTCATTTTTTATCTTTTTTTTAAATGCGTCCTAAACTTATTGGCGTCTTACACGTCTTAAAATCATTTGGAAATGACAATTTTGCACTAATGAAATGTGTTTAACATAGTATAACCTAACTTCATTAAATTTCAATCCATTAGATTGGTAGTTAGAATTAGTGACTTGTCTTAAATTTGTTCACCATCTAAGATGTTTAAGGTTAGTTAGGCTTGATAGGGTCGGCATAACATTTAGGCACATACCTGGTGGGTCAAACGGGTTATGACTATTGTTTAAATTGTTTGGCGTCTAATACATTTAAGGTTACTTTGGTCATTTGACTTCCATTTTCCTATCAGGTTTCATCCACCTCTTGTATTTTACACCTGTTTTGCCACCTTGCGTATCATGTATCTGTATCCCAAAATTTGTTTAACGCTACGGATCAATTGCGTTTGCAGGCTCACTTACAGGCAGCCTACCCACGATGCCTGATTTACCTGTCGAAGTGATCATTTTTGACATACTACCAAAGGGTCCCGACGAAGACTGTCGTCCGATCTAAAAGTGCCTGCAAGGAATGGTGTGCGCTATCAAATTTGATGGACAAGATTGTAACTTTACTATATTCCAATGGCTTATACCATAGTTGTTAATGGCGAATAGCAACAAATAGCGATAAGGTACTTAGATACTACATGGCGAATAGCGATAAATAGCGAGCGGCTATTTTATAAATAAGGATACACTAGAAAAAAAGTTAAAAAATTTATATGTATATTATAACAAATAGTGAACATTACCACTATAGGTTCATTCATTTAATTCATTCTAAATGTATAATATAGCAAGAATGCACTCGTGGTTTGTATAAAAGGTTTTATTCACATACAAACATAATTGTACGTTTTATCCCTACCTTCACAATTTAAGTAGAATACTTTCATGTATTTATCGATCATGGTGAATCGATTACTTCTACTTTTACCCATAAATCATTCCTGATATGTTATCCTTAACCTTCTAATTACTTTCATAATCACATAAAAAAATTCGGAATCTATCCAGAACTCTTATTAGTGTCGCTTTCACTCCATAGCGCTAGTTTCTAACACACTTCATCACTAGCGGTTCATTCATCACTCTATTAGTCGTATAGACCTAAGTTTACGGCTCTTTTCTATCTTTCTAATTAAACATATTACATTCATGTTTTTACTTACTCAAAATAAATCGATTTATTTCATTTTATTCATATATCATCTATGATATTTCATTTTGATCACCATAAACAAATCCCAACATTCCATTACTAACATTCCTTCTAAATATTTTCGTATTCATTTGAAGGGTCATTAAATTATCATACTCATAATATAAACATCCAATGACCAGTTCTTACACTTCATCGCGAGCTAAACATTTTACTAACCTTGATTTCATTGTCTAATCCAACGGCCTGCGACCCGAATCGGCCCGATTCATTGTGAGTCATGCAATACCTGGATTGATCGTATCCATTCATTTGTTAAGCTTCCACCTAAGTGTATCCTTTCAACAACATCTTGTTCAGATGAACATGGCCAACAAGCCCAACATCAAGGTTAGTATTTCTAACGGTACTTTCCATCTTGTATATTCTATTAGAATTTTCATAGTTATAATCATTCAGGTACAGTACCACTCGACGATCATTGTGCTCATTTTATTGAAATTTATTTCACTTAAATATTCATCCCTTTCGATGGTTATTCACCTATAACCCTTTCACAATTTCCCTACATGCATACTATACCATATTACACATTCCATTCTTACATATAAATCTTTCATTTAGTTAATTATGTTGCGAACTTTTGCAGTTTGACCTTTTAAAGTAAAGTGCCACTTATTACTTATTGATTATACATATTGGAGTACACATTGTACTTACTTTTAGTTCGAACATACTTACATAACGTCATTTCATAATTTTAGCATTTATTGCAAAAACTTTCCCCTCTCATCAATACTTAAGCCATTCGCTCGGGTCTTACCCGTCATTCGCCTCAATTCTCAAGAGTCAAGTTACAATGTGTCTATCCCGTAACTTTATTCAATACTCTTCCCAACTAATGTTCTCTTACTACTACAACTTTCGACGGTTTTGCTTGATTAATAAACCAAGCCTTTCATGTTATTTTACCATTACTTGCTTTCTAGTTAACAATCTCAACTTCGTTTGGATTTTTAGAAAGATAAATTATTAATGCATTCTTATTTGTGTTTTATCAATCACCTATAACTTATCCTTTACGTGTTCGTTCAGGCACTTACACATACACATACATATACATTTCGTTAGTCAAGCGATATGGTTAACCCAGCGATGCTATTTTTACCGCTTACCCACTATGTTTATACTTACCTTAGTTGGGGAGAGGGATGCAATTCCTCCTTTGTTCTTACTCGACTCATAGTCATTGATGAATCTGATCCTTTATTCTCACATGTTTTGTTCATAATCACTTAAGGATTCCCGTCTTTTCATTCTTACATATTTACTCATATATATTCGATCCGTATTTGCCTACAGATGTTACCCTTCTTTATTATGTTTCATTTCTTATAAGTTTGATATGTGTTTATATACAGATGTCAACCTTTCACTCATACTTTGCATTCTTTTAATCCATACTCATCTATGGGCTCATCTTTTTATCTATACCTTTTATTCTTATAAGTTTGATCTGTATTTGCTTACGGGTTCAAACTTTTTCATATTGGGGGGTGGGTTATGGGATTTAGGTTTTTAGTATTGATGCACATGTGCAGTACTTTTTTTAATTTATATTTTATAAATTAAAAATAACGACTTCTAAGGAAAAAATTGTGTGTTTTTTACGCTTTTTTAGTTAGTTTTTTGTTTTCTTATTTAAACTAGTTTTCTCATGATCCATCCCCTATATATATAGAGAGAGAGAAACGGGTTCAGGAGAGAACGGTGAAAAGTGTGAGAACGGTGAGAACGGATCCTGGCCCAACACGTGGCAGGGGGCCCTAATTGTTATGCGGGGGTACGATTGTCCTTTTATACGTTTCCTCCTTATTCGCGTTATAAATCTCTTTCAAATTAAAACTCCAAAGATTTATTGTTAGCGGTTACCTCCTTTGCAAGCTTTCTCAGATCTATGGCGTTTAACGTGGATTATGTTCGACAAAGAAAATTCGTTGGCGTTTTCTATTTTTTGTTCCAGCAAATCATGCAACAGATATGGCGTTTTGTTCTTTTATCATTGTTCTATGGCTTTTTTTTGTATTATTATTTTTACAATGTGTTGTATGATTTTCAATAGCGTTATTTCAATTATGCAATTTAGTCGCGTTTTAATTGATATTTAAACTATTATTAAGAACTGCAATTGGAGTTTTCAATATTAATTTTAATTGTCGTTTACGTTCTAGTGTATTTCTTATGTTTTTACGATCATTGGCGTTTTTCATCTATTTGATTAGTTTTGAATTTTATTTAATAGTATTTGTGAATATCAGTTATTACTATTTTGTTAATTTGTGTAAACATTAGTTTTGTTAATTTTGGCGTTTTCATTATGATGTTATATTTTGTTAATTATTTATGTTGTTAAGTGTTTTTAATTATTCATCTCATGGCTTTTTTATCATGTCGTTTTAAAATTATGTGTTTATTATGTCTTGTTTATTATTCATTTAATGGCGTTTTAATGTATAATGTTATTACGAGACATCACTCTGTTTTTCTGATTTTTCTGTTTCTCACTGTGTTTTCTCAGACGAAGTTTCTTCCTTGAGTCAAAGGCTTTGCCCCAAAACTGGATTACCATTTATCATTCCTGACGTCAGTGAAGAATTAAAGCCCACAAAGGACATGGTATTCTCAAGCCTTGATGATTGTTATTCAATGTATGTTAAATATGCCAAGGAGTGTGGGTTTTCAGTCAGGAAAGGGACTACAAAGACAAACTCTAAAGGTGTCTTACATATTAAGTATTACTTGTGTACGAGATCTGGGTTATACACGGACAAGAAGGTTGATACGTTGGACCCCAATCAAAAGGAGCGAGTAGTGCGATCTAACTTTTCAAATTGGACTGATTGTGGTGCACTGTTTATGTGTACTTTTTGAGGCTGGATCATGGAAGGTGTATAAGTTTGTCGAGGAGCACAATCATGAACTTGTTGAACGTCCTGATAAGCATTTTCTTCCAACTGAACGACACCTCACTCGGCTCTAGAAGCATGTTATATACAGCATGTCTAAGTTGAATTTGGGTCCTGTCAAGGCGTTTAATGTTATGAAGACTTGTTTTGGCGGTTTTGACGACGTGGGTGCAAGCAAAGTTGAATTTAAGAACTATAAGAGGCAAATTAACTTGTTCATAGGGGAATATGACGCCGATATGGTTGTGAAACATTTGAATGAAAAAAAATATTCCCAGCCTAATTTCTTGTATGATTACATCACAGACGAAGAGAATCGTTTGAAGGGTCTTTTTTGGTGTGACGATCAAGCCAAACGTAATTACCACGTGTTTGGTGATGTGATTTCGTTTGACGCCACGTATCGTTCCAACAAGTAATATTTTATAATTCAACTTCTTCTGTTTTTGGCGTTTTATTAATTTACATGCAATGGCGTTTTATTATTTTACATGCAATGGCGTTTTATTAGTTTACATGCAATGGTGTTTTATTAGTTTACATTCAATGGTGTTTTATTATTGTTCCAGTTGGCGTTTTCATATGCAGATACTCTATGGTGTTTTTACCGTTCACTGGTATAGACAATCATCACTGCAATGTTACATTTGGTGCAGCATTGTTGGCGTTGAAAACTGCTGATACGTATATTTGATTGTTAAGAGTTTTTGTAAAAGCTGTTGGTTCTCAACCAAAAGTTGTTTTCACTGACCAAGATCCAGCGATGAAGAAGGCTATTTCTGTTGTATTTGTTGACACGAGGCATCGCTTATGCATGTGGCATGTGATGCATAAACTTTCTCTGAAGGTTATTATGCTTTTTTTATCTTTGGCGTTTTAGGATACACAGCGTTTTAAAATACATGGCGTTTTGTACCTTGTTACTGTTTTTTTAATTAAGTTTTATCTTTTGTTTTTTTTTTATTTATGCATGGAGTTTTCGTGTTATATATAGGTTGGTGTTAGGCTATGCAATTCCACCAATTTTAAAGAACGTATTTGTCGTGTTGTGTGGACGGATATTCTCACACCTAAAGAGTTTGAATCAGAATGTATAACAACCCTCCAAAATTTTTCCGACACCTATAAAATATTTAAAAATGTCCTTATATGTCTTAAAATATATCCCGTATACGAAAATCGGTACCGAATACCTTTATATAATTAAAATAAAATCAAAATCAAAATCCTGGTATCGCTCGTGGGCCGCGAAGACCATAGTGGTCTCTTACGTGAGCCGCGACAACTCAAAGTCAGGGCGACACCCTGAGCTGCCACGTGGCAGCAACGTGTTGGTTCTAGGGTTTGAGTCGGACAAGTTAGGGCCTACCCTAGCTGGCCTTGCGGGCCGCATAGGCCCTCTCCTTCTCTTACGCGGGGCGCGACAAAGTGTCGAATAGACACTACAAAATAGATTCAATCGGCCTTCAGTTTACATCCGTTCAATCTCTCGATCTCTCTCTAATATTCTGCATAGCAAATATAATATCGGGCATTATACACACTAAAATAGCGAAGCCCTGCCTAGTTGTAAGTATCATAACCCCCGGTTACGTATTAGATACGCTGCCTGATTGATCTAGGGTTTCGTAACGGCTGTCGAGGTTCTGCCCGACGTAGTGGTTGGAATTCTGTCTCGGGGAAGGTATAACTAATGTAAATATTGGTTATTATACTAACACGTGTGCATTGTGTAATTAATAGATAATCACCAGGAAAGCACAAAGGAAAACCCTAAATTAGCAATGTAAGTAATCCTCCTTTTTGCAAACTGTTTTTACAAAACCTCAAATGATTTACATTATATTAAACAGTGATTGAATATTTGTATTCTACAATTATCGTCGGTATGTTGGGGTTTTTTATACAAAATTTGTTACTACACTGTGAGTAGTAACATGACCACAAGTCGGGTTGACAGTACCGTGGG
The DNA here is from genome assembly GCA_030545235.1 of Helianthus tuberosus. NCBI lineage: Eukaryota > Viridiplantae > Streptophyta > Magnoliopsida > Asterales > Asteraceae > Helianthus > Helianthus tuberosus. The sequence continues at coordinate 201,351,188 of CM060364.1, read as the reverse complement.
TGGTAATTAAAGTAGAAAATAAACAAATGTAATTGCGCGACCTCCCTCAACGCTGTAAACGGTTTTACCTATCTTGATTAAATTGGGATTCACTCACCAGTATTTCCAACTGACAAAATGTTTTTAAACGCATTCCAGGTAACAAAATTTGAAAGCCAAATAGAAGCCAGCTAGACATCACTGAAGGCTTGGAAAAGTGGCTATAAAAGTTACCTAAATAAAGAGATGTTTTTATTTAAATAAAATAGGGTCTATGCCTATGAAAATGTGTGTACTGGAAACTTGGGAATTTCCCACGTGTTTAATATTATAAATGTGTGGTATTTTACTCTGATAAAATATTGCCTAACTACGGTCGTGATGAAATTTCCGCTACCAAACTGATAAACATCGATACCACTGAAACTGGCTGCGGCCTCCCGTTCCCGGGTAAATAGGGGACGGGGGTTGCGACAGAAGGTGGTATCAGAGCTAAGCCACTGATTCAGCCACAGAAGTGTTCCGCTGACACCAAGATAATATTCAATATGTTAGGAAATTATTTACGAAACTACGTGCATATTTTATTGTTTTGTGTTATTTGAATATTTGTTAGTTTACAGTATGAGCGACAGAGGACCTTCAGACGCTTACCGTCAGTTGTCCAGCTCACCTAGGGACGAAGGCACCTCTTCACAGCCTACCCTCTCAGGGTATTCGGCTGACACTGAAGATGGGATTTTCGTGTTCAAAGCCCAATCTGAAGAGTCATTCCCTCCTAAGAAGAGAGGATGGTTCAGCAGAGGAGCCCATGAACGTAGAAAAAGAATGAGAAAACTTCAGCAGCAGCGTGCTTTAGCAGCCGCGAATAGAGAAACAAATGCTCACACTCAGGATATGCTCAATAGGAGTCTCGAAAATTTTCATATCTTAGCAACTACAGCTGCAGACCCTAATCTGGAACAACTCATAGCACCCCAACCATTACCACTATTTCCAACACAACCTATGGATTTGGAACCAAACCCTGTAGACCAAATTCCAATGCCTGATTTTGACCCAGTAGAAATACCTAGAGTACCAGCACCCCATCCCCCAGACTATGACCCATGGTTTGATGACCATAGAGATTATGAACAACGTTACCCAATACCAAACGAACCCATGCCAAACCTAGCAGCCTACCCAAACTTGGACCCCCTGGACCCATATTATGATAATGACCAACTCATCAGGGAAATCCTAGAAAACCCTTACCCACACGAGGAACCCATGCCCCAGTTCCAAAACCCAATACTAGCACCTGCACCACCCATGAGCACTGAGAATGTGCAAGAACTCCGAACCTTTGGTGAGGAGATTTTAGAAGGAAGTGAAAGGATGAGGCAAATAGGAGAACGACTCATCTGGAACTATGAGCGTAATATGGAATTTTGGATACACCCGTACCATTAATAGTAATAATATATATATATATATATATATAATGTGGGTATGTTTGAAAAAAATATCTGTAATATCTAGATAACAGTTACGAATGCATGCTAGTATTGTATTTTCAATTCCAGTTGTATTTGTAATAGATATAGATGGATAATATAAAATAGAGTAAAAGTCGCAATGTTCGACGATTTTGATCAATATGCTTGTTGTGTGATTAGTTGCATTAAATATTGTTTTGTGATATTAATATGTGATAAATGTTTAAAATTCAGATGAACAACGAAGTGAACCAGGAAAACCAGAATAATAATGGAAACCAAGTAGATAACAGTGCCATTTAACACATAGTGGCACAAGGGATTATAGACGAAATGCCATATATTATCAAAACGGTTAAGGAAGCGGATAATAAAAGTAACAATGGCAGTAAACGACCTACTGAACTAGAACACAGCGTAAACAATGGACCCATACTTCAAGTATCCATTCCCAAAAGAAGAAGAACCATGTCTTATGGTTGTTCTTACAAGGAATATTGGTCCTGTAAACCAATATAATTCTCGGGCAATGAAGGACCCATTGCAGCTCTACGCTGGATAGAAAAGACTGAGGCAGTCTTAAAACTAAGCAAGTGCGCAGAAGAGGATAAAATAATGTTTGCCTCCAATTTGTTTAAGAACTCGGTTTTAGAATGGTGGAACACTATCCTCCGGTCTAGGGGAAGTGACAGGGTTTACAATATGGAATGGGAGGAATTTAAGAACATGGTGGAAAGGAAATTCTGCCCACCCTAATGAAAAAGAACAGATAGAAAATAAGTTCTTAAACCTTAGAATGACTGGAGTAGATAGTAAGGGTTACACTACTACATTCTTCGAATATGCTAGAATAGTGCCAACCCTTGCATCACCAGAACCAGTATTAATCTCCCGTTACATCTGGGGATTAATCAGTGAAATTAGACATGTAGTCAAGGCAGCTAGACCCCAAACCATCGAGGAAGTTGTAGAACTAGCAAACACCTTGACTGGTGAATTAGTACGTACATGAGAAGAGGACCAGAGGAGGAACCTAGCTCAAAGGCTTACCCAGGAATTTCGCTACGGTAATTCCAACCGTGGGAAAAATGTAGGTTCTACCTCGACACCTTATTGTAAGGCCTGCAAGAAGAAGAATTCAGGAAGATGCTCCACTTACTGCAATCTCTGCAAGAGACTAGGCCACAAGGAAGAAGATTGTAGGAAGAAACCTAGTAATGGAGTGTGCTTCAACTGTGGAGAAAAAGGGCACATCAAGCCACACTGTCCAAAACTAGCTCCAGCCATGAACAACAAGAATACTAAAAATGCTAGAGCATTTGTTCTGACTGCAGAAGAAGCCAATGTGATCCCGGACGTGATCGCCGGTACGTTTTTAGTTAATGATGTTTTCGCTAAAGTATTATTTGACTCTGGTGCAAACCAAAGTTTTATTAATACTTAATTTTGCAAACTTCTCAATCAACCATTAACTAAACTCCCACAAGAATGTTTAGTAGAAACAGCAAATGGAGAAACCATTAAGATTACCGAAATCTTGCAGGGAGCAAGAATAGGATTTTTAAACCAAAATTTTATTGCAAACCTTTACCCAATGAATCTGGCAGGATTTGATGTTGTATTAGGAATGGATTGGTTAATAGCCAATAAAGCCAGTATTCTATGTGATCAAAAGTCAATCCAAGTAAATTCACCAAAGGGTGAAATGATCACAATTAAAGGAGATAAGCCATCTAGATCCACAAAATTCATCTCTGTGATGAAAACAGCTAGTTATATAAGGAAAGGATCATTAGTGTATTTGATTTCCATAATCACTAACACTAAAGGAAAAGAACTGAAAAATATTCCAGTAGTATCTCAGTTTTCAGATGTGTTTCCAGAAGAATTACCAGGACTACCGCCAGATAGGGAAGTCGAATTTCAAATCCATCTGCTACCAGGAACAGCACCGATTGTCAAAGCACCCTACCATTTGGCACCTACAGAAATGCAAGAGTTAAAGAAACAGTTAGACAAATTGTTGGAGAAAGGATTCATACAGCCAAGCTCATCGCCATGGGGAGCACCAATCTTATTCGTTAAAAAGAAAGACGGGTCAATACGAATGTGCATTGATTACCATGAGTTGAAAAAAGTCACAATTGAAAATCGGTACCCATTACCGAGAATTGATGATTTGTTTGATCAATTGCAAGGAGCTCAATTTTTCTCTAAGATCGATCTATGATCAGGATATCATCAATTAAAGGTACAGGAAGAGGACATTCCTAAGACCGCTTTTAGAACAAGGTATGGCCATTATGAATTTACTGTCATGTCATTCGGTTTAACCAATTCCCCAGCCGCATTTATGGACATGAAGAACCGAATATGTAAGCCATATTTGGATAAATTCGTAATTATCTTTATTGATGATATTCTCATATACTCCAAAAGCAAAGTGGAACATGCGAAGCATTTGCACGCACTTCTAAGTTTATTAAGAAAAGAAAAGCTTTATGCTAAGTTTTCGAAATGCGAGTTTTGGTTAGAAGAAGTACAGTTTCTTGGGCATTTAGTTAATCATGAAGGAATTCATGTGGATCCTACAAAGATTGAGGCGATTACTAAATCGAAAACCCCTGAGTCACCAACCGATGTTAGAAGTTTCTTAGGATTGGCCGGTTATTACAGAAGATTTATCCGAGATTTTTCTAGAATAGCCATTCCCTTAACTAAGCTAACCTGTAAATCCGTTAAGTTTGAATGGGGACCAAACCAAGAAGAAGCCTTTAGAATTCTTAAGCAAAGATTAACCAATGCACCCATATTAGCGTTACCAGAAGGAACTGAAGACTTTGTAGTTTATTGTGACGCTTCTAAGTTAGGTTACGGATGTGTGTTGATGCAACGTCAAAAGGTTATAGCCTATGCATCTAGACAACTTAAGAATCATGAAGAGAATTATTCAACCCATGATTTGGAATTAGGAGCCATAATTTTTGCCCTTAAGATTTGGAGACATTACCTTTACGGTAGTAAGTTTACCATTTTCACTGATCATAAGAGTTTAAGATATGTTTTCGGGCAAAAGGAGTTAAACATGAGACAGAGACGCTGGATGAAAATACTTAGTGATTATGATTGTAATATCCAGTATCACGGAAGAAAGGCAAATGTAGTAGCCGATGCTTTAAGTCGAAAGTACCACGAAAAGCCAAAAAGAGTACGTTCTCTTAAATTAATCTACAAGTAGATTTAAATAAACAGATTAGAGAAGCACAAGAATCAGTAATCAAGGATGATACTGAAAAATTGAAAGGAATGATTAAAGAACTAGAACAAGGAACAGATGGAATATGGAGATTCCATAAGGAAAGGATGTGGATACCCAAACTATGAAACCTACGCCACCGTATATTAGAAGAAGCCCATAAGTCTAAATATACGATGCATCCTGGAAGTGATAAGATGTATCAAGATTTAAGAAAGAATTTTTTGTGGATAGGAATGAAGAAGGATATAGCAAATTATGTTGCCAAGTGTTTGACATGTTCACAAGTTAAAGTTGAACATCAGAAACCCTCCGGTTTGTTGCAACAATTAGAAATGCCAGTTTGGAAATGGGAATTGATTACAATGGATTTTGTTACCAAATTACCCAAGACAAGAAAAGGTAATGATACAATCTGGGTGATTGTAGACAGGCTAACTAAGTCAGCTCATTTCCTACCAATGAAGGAAACTTTCAGTATGGAACAATTAGCTAAATTCTATGTAAATAAAATAGTTTCATTACATGGAATTCCTTTATCAATTGTTTCTGATAGAGATAGCCGTTTTACCTCTCATTTTTGGACAAGTTTCCAAAAAGCAATGGGAACCAAGTTGAATCTAAGCACTGCTTATCATCCCCAAACGGACGGACAAAGCGAAAGGACAATTCAAACAATGGAAGACATGCTTAGAGCTTGTGTAATTGATTTTGGAGGTAATTGGGACGATCACTTACCATTAATAGAATTTTCTTACAATAACAGCTATCATACCAGTATCAATGCTGCATCATTCGAAGCACTTTATGGGCGAAAGTGCCGAACTCCAGTCTGTTGGGCAGAAATTGGAGAAAAACAATTATCCGGACCAGAGATAGTACAAGAAACAACCGACAAAATTTTCCAAGTCAAGGAAAGACTGAAAGCAGCACGCAATCGACAAAAGAGTTATGCTGATAACAGGCGAAAGCCGTTGGAATTTCAGGTAGGAGACAAGGTGTTATTGAAAGTTTCTCCATGGAAAGGAGTAGTAAGATTCATCAAAAGGGGAAAGCTAAGCCCCAGGTATGTTGGACCTTTTGAAATTATTAGAAGAATCGGACATGTAGCCTATCAGCTACAACTGCCAGAGGAAATGGCAGGAATACATGATGTATTTCATGTATCTAATCTCAAGAAGTGCTTAGCCGATGAATCACTAGTAGTGCCTCTTAAGGATATAGAGGTAAATGAGAAGCTTAAGTTTGTAGAAAAGCCTCTACAGACTGAAGACAGAAAAGTCAAAAATCTCAAACACAAGAGATTAGTTCTGGTCAAAGTGAAATTGGATTCTAAGAGAGGACCGGAATACACTTGGGAGCTTGAATCAGAGATACAAAAGAAATACCCGCACTTATTCCAGTAGACCTCGAGGACGAGTTCTAAAACAAGGTGGGGAGGATATAACAACTCTCCAAAATTTTTCCGACACCTATAAAATATTTAAAAATGTCCTTATATGTCTTAAAATATACCCCGTATACGAAAATTGGTCCCGAATACCTTTATATAATTAAAATAAAATCAAAATCAAAATCCTGGTATCGCTCGCGGGCCGCGAAGACCATAGTGGTCTCTTACGCGGGCCACGACAGCTCAAAGTCAGGACGATACCCTGAGCTGCCACATGGCAGCAACGTGTTGGGTCTAGGGTTTGAGTCGGACAAGCTAGGGCCTACCCTAGCTGGCCTCGCGGGTCGTGTAGGCCCTCTCCTTCTCTTACGCGGGGCGCGACAAAGTGTCGAACAGACACTATAAATAGATGCAATCGGCCTTCAGTTTACATCCGTTCAATCTCTCGATCTCTATCTAATATTCTGCATAGCAAATATAATATCGGGCGTTATACCTACTAAAATAGCGAAGCCCTGCCTCGTTGTAAGTATCATAACCCCCGGTTACGTATTAGATACGATGCCCGATTCATCTAGGGTTCCGTAACAGCTGTCAAGGTTCTGCCCGACGTAGTCGTTGGAATTCTGTCTCGGGGAAGGTATAACTAATGTCAATATTGGGTTATTATACTAACGCTCGTGCATTGTGTAATTAATAGATAATCACTAGGAAACCACAAAGGAAAACCCTAAATTAGCAATGTGAGTAATCCTCCTTTTTGCAAACTGTTTTTACAAAACCTCAAATGATTTACATTATATTAAACAGTGATTGAGTATTTGTATCCTACAATTATCGTCGGTATGTTGGGGTTTTGTATGCAAAATTTGTTACTACACTGTGAGTAGTAACATGACCACAAGTCGGGTTGACAGTACCGTGGGTGGTAATTAAAGTAGAAAATAAACAAATGTAATTGCGCGACCGCCCTCAATGATGTAAACGGTTTTACCTATCTTGATTAAACTGGGATTCACTCACTAGTATTTCCCACTGACAAAATGTTTTTAAACGCGTTTCAGGTAACAAAATGTGAAAGCCAAATAGAAGCCAGCTGGACAGCACTAAAGGCTTGGAAAAGTGGCTATAAAAGTTACCTAAATAAAGAGATGTTTTTATTTAAATAAAATAGGGTCTATCCCTATGAAAATGTGTGTACTGGAAACTTGGGAATTTCTCACGTGTTTAATATTATAAATGTGTGGTATTTTACTCTGATAAAATATTTCCTAACTACGGTCCTGATGAAATTTCCGCTGCCAAACTGATAAACATCGATACCACTGAAACTGGCCACAGCCGCCCGTTCTCGGGTAAATAGGGGACGAGAGTTGCGACAGAACGGGAAGCGATTATCATAGAATTCAATTTAGAAGATAATGACTGGCTATCTGATATTTTTGCACTTAGGGAATCTTGGATCCCTGCATACTGTAGAATGGAGCATATGTCTGATCTTATGCGAACGACATCCAAGTCGAAGAGTGAGAATCATTTTTTTGGTCAAGTGTGCAATTCGAAAGCTACTCTTGTTGAGTTCATGACGCATTACGAGACTGCAATAGAAGCATAGCGTCACACACATCGTAAAAATGATCATGAATCTCGTTACAAAAGAACCCAGTTGAAGAGTAGTTACAAATTGTTGGAAGGGCAAGCTGTTGACATATACACAAAAAGTATTTTTTGTGACGTTCATGCTGAGCTTATTGGAGTTGCGGATTGCATAAATCAATGTTACGAAGATCAGCCTGATGGGTTTGTTGAGTTTTAAGTAAATGACTTCCAACAGCCTTGTACATCCTTATTTGAGGTAAATAATGGCGTTTTGGTTTTTATGGCGTTTTCTGTTAATGGCGTTTTATCATATGCAATGTTTTTTTACTTTTTAGACAAACATTCTATGCATGGCGTTATAGAGATATTGTTTTTGGCCTTTTTCAGGTAATGTTCCGTAAGTCTGATTGGACATGCAGTTGCTCATGCAGGCGTTTTGAACAGTTTGGTTTGCTATGTAGACATATATTCTATGTTTTGAGAATTATGGACATTAGGGAATTTCCAAAACAATACATTCTGAATAGATGGCGCAAAGAGGCTTCCCCAAACTGCTCTCCTGAATTCTCAATTAGTCGTGAATATATGACCGAGTTTGATCCCGATGTGCAAAGTATGATGCTGTCGGAAAGAAGATAATAGATAGTATAGGGGGCTAATATGTAACTTGGTGTTCTATATAAACACCATTCTTTGTATTCCTATGAAATATACGATTCTCAATACAATTAAAAACCCCAATTGTTGTGTTTGTTCTCTACACTAGACAATATGGTATCAGAGCAGTGTTGATTCTTGAACACGTTGCTCATCATCAATCCGACTTCAAACCAGAAAAAGAAAACAAAACCAAAATCAAAATCAAGTTATCGAACCTGCAAGTTTTCCTTCCAATTCATCAAACAACAACAGCAGCCGCAACTGGTAACCGCTGTTGTTCGTCAATTCTGGCGAACTTCATTCGTTCGTTAAAACAGCTTGCTTCCGTCCTTGTTGGTGGTGGCGGATTCGTCAAAAACACAGCTTGCTTCAGTCCTTATTCGCGTAAGAAACCCTAACCGTCCTGTTCGGGAGTCATAGTGGTGGCGACGGCGGAGATTTGGGGTCAGCGAACCCTAATTTGGACTTGATTAATCCGGTAGTCAGCGAAGTCAAACAAGTCAGAGAAGATAGTGGACGGAGATTTGGAGTCAGCGAACCCTAATTTGGACTTGTTTTATCCGGTAGTCAGCGAAGTCAGACAAGTCAGCGAAGATAGTGGACTTATTTTTTGAACCAGCGAAGGTGTTCGGGCGAAATTATTCGGGGCTCACTTTAAACCTTGAACGCGAGTTCGAGTTACCGGTGTATTTAATAAATACGCCGGTAAGCAAATGCTATTTTCTGGCGAGTTTAAGTTACCCAGTTCGTTGCCGGCGAAATTGAAAAGTCTTGAACGCGAGTTCAAGTGACCAGCATATTTATTAAATACGCTGGTCTGCTGTCTTTTCTGTAACGACAGCGAGAAAAAAAATGGCAATCAATCATGGAAAAAACAATTCTTGGATATTTGATTCTGGTGCCACTGACACCATGACGTTTGAACCATTAGACATACGGTCAATGACCCAACCTCAAAAATCTCAAATACATACTGCAAACAACGGGACGATGCAAGTGAAAGGAGGAGGAGTAATTGAAATTTCACCAACTATGAAATTGTCAAATTGCCTCTATGTTCCGTCCTTATCACACAAATTACTGTCAATCAGTCATATTACCAAAGAATTAAATTGCACGGTACTAATGCACCCTACTTTCTGCCTCCTACAGGATATCAGGACGGGTGTGATTATTGGACGTGGTACTGAGCGTCACGGATTGTACTACGTAGATGAAGTGACTCAACAGGGTACTGTGATGTTAGCACATGGAACCGAAAACCGGGAAGCCTGGCTATGGCATAGACGTTTGGGGCATCCATCCCATGGCTATTCGCACCTTTTGTTTCCAAAACTCTTCCCCTTGAATGGAAAAAATAGATTGTGAAACCTGTCTTCGTGCTAAAAGCCATCGACAACCGTTTAAACCTAGCAATACGAAAGTTGCTTCACCTTTTTCACTAATCCATTCTGATGTGTGGGGTCCTGCTCCTGTGATGGGGGGCAGGGTCTTCGGTACTTTATACTATTCGTGGATGATTGCACTCGCATGACATGGGTATATTTTTTGAAAAACAAAGCCGAAGTTTACGAAAAATTTATCACGTTTTATGCTATGATTCAAACTCAATTCCAAACCCAAATCCAAATCCTTCGATCCGACAATGGGGGAGAATTTGTCAATACGTCCATGAAACAGTTCTTTAAAACCAAAGGACTAGTTCATCAAACCTCTTGTTCTCATACCCCCGAACAAAACGGTGTTTCCGAACGGAAAAACCGTATTATTCTTGAAATGACTCGAGCCCTTTTGATCGAATCACAGGTTCCTAAATCTTTCTGGCCGGAGGCAGTTGCAACCTCTGTGTATCTCCTGAATCGGCTCCCCACAAAAGCTCTTAAATTTAAGACTCCCTTAGATTGTCTGTCTAAGTCTGCCAGTATTCCCCATCCTCTTACACTTGAACCTCGAATTTTCGGGTGTACCGCTTTTGTTCACATACCCAAAGTCAACCGAAACAAGCTCGGCCCATGTGCTGAGAAATGTGTGTTTGTCGGCTATGGGATCGACCAAATAGGTTATCGGTGTTATAATCCAAAAACTCGTCAAATGTTCACCACAATGAACATTGACTTTCTTGAAACAAAATACTTTTATGACACCCAACTCAGTGGTCAGGGGGAGAACGAATGTATAGAACCTCTGAGTTGGCTAACCCAACTTCCCTCGTCTGAAGAAGTAACAACAGAACTTCCTCACGGTACTACGAGTCCTTCAAACACAGACACACAATCTGCGGAGCACAGTACCACTGAAGAAAGTCCATCCAACGTGATGCCTGAGGTAAGAAATACTGAGAACCCTGAATGTTCTACGTCTTATAACTATGAGACAACAGGGGAACACATAGAACCGACAACTACAGAACATGTTGATCTAGTTGTTGAACAGGTTGATCCAGTTGTTGAACATGTTGAACCAGTTGCAGTAGAGACTACTGGAAGATACTCTCTTCCACCTAGAGCCAATAGAGGGGTTCCTCCAAAACGGTACTCCCCAGAGAGGGAAACCAGAAATTCAAGATATCCCGTAGCTAATATGGTCCACGGGAACTTATCTAACAGTGCGAAAGCATTTGTTACTTCACTATACACTGAACAAATACCTAATTCTGTAAAGGAAGCTCAAGGTAAGAAGAACTGGGAAGAAGCAATGGAAGTGGAGATGCGTGCTCTTATGAAAAACAATACATGGGAGAAGTGCATTCTTCCTAAAGGAAAGAAAATAGTTGGATGCCGGTGGGTGTATTCGATTAAATATAAACCAGATGGTTCCATTGGAAGATACAAAGCCCAGCTTGTAGCCAAAGGGTACACTCAGACGTATGGGATCGATTACTCTAAGACATTTTCTCCAGTTGCAAAAATGGATACCATCAGAGTCCTCTTTTTTGTGGCAGCTAATAAGGATTGGCCCCTTCATCAATTTGATATTACAAATGCGTTTCTTCATGGAGACCTAACTGAAGAAGTTTACATGGAAGCACCTCCAGGTTTTTCAGGGGGTTTTAAAGATGGTGAAGTTTGCAGGTTGAAGAAATCTCTATACGGGCTAAAACAGTCTCCTCGGGCATGGTTTGGAAAGTTCACCTTGGCCATGAAAGAATACGGGTATCGCCAAAGTAACGCTGATCATACCTTGTTCCTCAAAAGAAGGAACGGCCTCGTAACTTGCTTGATCATATATGTGGACGACATGATTATCACCGGAGATGATGTAGAAGAAATAGCCCAGCTGAAAAAGAATTTGTTTTCAAAGTTTGAAATGAAAGACCTTGGGAATCTCAAGTATTTCCTTGGAATAGAAGTTCTCAGGTCTAAACGAGGGATTTTCATCTGCCAAAAGAAGTATATTCTTGATCTCCTGGCGGAAACTGGGTTGATTGATTGTAAACCAGCAGATACGCCAATGGTGGTGAACCACAATCTTCACATGGAACTCGATGGAAAGCTCGCAGACAAAGAGAGATATCAACGGCTCGTGGGCAAGTTAATTTATCTCTCCCATACTCGCCCTGATATAGCGTACGCTGTTGGAGTGGTAAGTCAGTTTATGCACCAACCACAAGTTGCCCACATGGAAGCTGCTCAGAGAATTCTAAGGTATCTCAAGGGAACCGCAGGCCATGGAGTGTTGTTCAAAAAAAATGGGCATTTAACTGTTGAGCTCTACACTGACGCAGACTGGGCAGGAGATAAGGGAAACCGAAGGTCTACATCAGGGTACTTCTCCTTGGTTGGCGGAAACCTTGTTACCTGGAGAAGTAAGAAACAGAAGGTGGTTGCTTTGTCAAGTGCAGAAGCAGAGTTCAGAGGCATAGCTCGAGGGTTAAGCGAGGTTCTTTGGATCAGGAAGCTTCTAGAAGATATTGGTTTCTCCCAAAGGGTACCCAGTAAAATTATGTGCGACAATACAGCTGCAATACAAATCTCAGAAAACCCAGTTCAACATGATCGAACTAGACATGTAGAGGTTGATCGGCATTTCATCAAGGAAAAACTGCATGAAAGAATCATAGAGCTCCCGTATGTAGCATCAAAAGATCAACTCGCAGATATCCTCACAAAGGCAGTCAACGGAAATGCGTTTAATAGTTGTTTGAGCAAGTTGAGTATTGGTAACCCCACTACTCAACTTGAGGGGGAGTGTCGGAAAGAAGATAATAGATAGTATAGGGGGCTAATATGTAACTTGGTGTTCTATATAAACACCATTCTTTGTATTCCTATGAAATATACGATTCTCAATACAATTAAAAACCCCAATTGATGTGTTTGTTCTCTACACTAGACAACAGATGCGAGATATTATTTATTCAACCGAATACACTTTGAACCGTTTATCTGGTAATAAAGAGGAGCTGTCCTTATACAAGGATCATGTTCAATCTTATATGAAGAAGGTTCAAGATATGCAGATTGTTGCTCCTCCCGCTAGTTCTATGGATAGATTTGCCAAGATAACCGGTCAATATAAAAATGACAAGAATCCGATAAGAGTCCCTGTAGGTTATAAATCCAAAGGTTCTGGTTCTCGGAAGCGCCTAAAATCTAAACAGGAGATAGCAATCGACAAAAAGAAATCAAAGTCGAAACCCGGGGCCAAAGAAAGACAGTGTCAGAACTGCAAAGCCTATGGACACTACGCATCAACATGCAAACATGTCGTAATTAAAAGAAGATCGACAAGGTCTTCGAGAGCCAGTGAAGAGTAGTTTGGCGTTTTGTATTTGTCATTCTTACAGAACACATACAGATGGTCTTCGAGAGCCAGTGTAGAGTAGTTTGGCGTTTTTTATATTTCAATCCTATAGAACACAGACATTTCTCAGTTTGGCGTTTTAAATCTTTTTTTTTTTTGCATCTTTTTCTTTTTTCTACCTCTTTGTTCATAGCATGCTACTTCGAAGTTAAATAACAAACAATATAAGATCGGGCAAGGAAATAAAACGCAAAAAAAAAAACAATAACGCCACTAAATAAAACTACCATAAACTTCTAATTTTGGTCGTGCTAAACTCAATAATGTATTGTTGAACGAAATTGATAACATTGTTAATCCTCAGTCAAGAAAGATGTGTAACAATGTATCCATCCCGTTTAGCTAAACTTTATTGAGAACAAAAACTGAATCTCCATGAAATGGCTTTTTTGAAGTTTTATGGTTTTTGTATGTTTTGGCGTTTATATTGAGGATCTTGCTCATTACATAGATCGAAAGTTTATTGAGAAAATAGTGTATATCAAAGAAACATGGATTTGAATCTTTGATATTTTGGTTTTTTTGGCGTTTATAAGATGAATGGTATAGAGGAAAATATAGGTTTTTTGTGGTTTTGGTGTGGATTTTAGTAGTTCTGAGAGTTTGTTTATATAGAAAGTTTTTGGTGCGTATTTTAGTCGCGATTTTTATTACAGTAAATGCTAGTAATAAAGTTCCGTCGTTTCAGTACGGTTTGTTCAGCTTTATCGGTTAAATACAAAGTTTGGCGTTTTATATCTATGGCGTTATATTATGATGGAGTGTGCTATGTGTGTTGAGGCGGGATTTTAATAGCGTGAGTTTGGCATTTTATGTTAAGTTAAAAGACCCTTTTACCCTTAATAAAGCGCGCCAGATTAATAAAAGTGATTTTATTTACGAAAACGCCACCGTGTCATATAGTCCATAGATTGTTTTGATCTGACGATCCATAAGCGTTCTCTCCGTTCTCACACTTTTGAGCGTTTTCTCAAAATCCTGACCCTATATATATGGGAAGGATTTATAGAAAACTCACTTGTGGTGAGAAAACCCAGGAAACTCAAAGCTCCTGTTTTTTTTTTTTTTTTTTTGAAAAATGTACACATGTAATATACATGTTTTTAAGGGTTTTGGGCAAAAAAAAAAACAAAAAAGCGCCGAGTGGATATTTTTAAAAAAAAAATAAACAAGTTTTGGTGTAACATATGTTACATTCATCTGACATATGTTACCCAGGAAACTTGTTTATTTTTTTTTTAAATATCCACTCGGAGCTTTTTTGATTTTTTTTTGTTGCCCAAAACCCTTAAAAACATGTATATTACATGTGTAAATTTTTTCAAAAAAAAATCGGTAGGTTAGAGTTTCCTAGGTTTTCTCATTTGTTGGGGTTTTCTCCAGATACTTAAATTATATATATATATATATATGGTGAGGTTCTAGAGTGAACACTAATGTATTTGCGAATTGAGTGAACAAATCCTGGTCATTGATCTACACACGTGTATGGCCAGGATCTTATCATCAAATCGTAAAATACACTAGTGTATTTCAACATCAAATCCTGACCATTGATCTACACACGTGTATGGCCAGTATTAGTTCACTGGGTTCGCAAGCTACACTAGTGTTCACTCTTGAACCTAATCATATATATATATATATATATATATTGTAGAGTTAGTTTACGAATGACATTTTTTTCCTAAAAGTCTGAGAAATCTATATAGGTATTGCGTTTTAAAATATAGACGTGATGTTTTAGATTCTTTTTAAATGACATAATATAGAAAAAAAAACCTTAAACATAACAATTTAAAATGCAATCATATGTATTTTAGGCATTAAATTTAAACAAACGAATTAACTTTTTCGCATGATGTTTAGGATTGTATGACTAGAGTTAGCATATTTCATTGTGTTTTAAATTATTAGGTTTGGTGTTTATCTATATTATACCGTGCCAAACTAATCTAAACATCATGCCAAAAATTTATAATATAATGCCTACATAAACTTCACACACTTTGTAAGAACAGAATACTTACATAAACTTCTAACATTTTCTAGAAAAAATGTCCTTTGTAGATAAACTTACCAATAAATAAATATATATATATATATATATATATATATGGGGAGGGTTCATTGGGGAATATTAAAAAAGTAGGGAACTATGGAACACTTTAAAAAATTCAACTTAACATGTTAAAAATCAATTTTTTTTTTTTTAAAAATCGACGTTTTTCCTTATAAATACATGTAGAAGAATTTTTAATAAAAAATCAAAAACTAAAAATATAAAATAAAATGTTTAAAAACAGTTAAAAATATATCTTATAAAATTAACTTAACATGTTAAAAATCAAATTTTTAAAAAGTTTTTCAGCACTTTTCCTTATAAAAATGGGTAGAAACTATTCCGATAAAAATCATTTTTGTAAAAAAAAATTAGCCTTTTTTTAACTGTTTTTTTTTTATATTTTTAGTTTTTTATATTTTTTATTAAAAATAATTCTACAAGTATTTAGATAGGAAAGCACCGAAATTTTTTTTTAAAAAAAGTTAGTTTTTAACATGTTGAGTTAAATTTTTAAGAGTATTCCTCGGTTCCCAACTTTTTTAGTGTTCGCCAATTAACCCCACACTATAGCGGTACATTAAACAATAAGATGCGTAACTCAATAATCAGGGGCATTTATGTTAAGAAACTGTTTATTTCAATCAAGCAAAGATGTTCATGTTCCTCTATGCAACATTTCTCTAAAATTTTTAAGAGAATCAAGTCTTTGTAGTTTCAGTTGTTGCTTAAACCTTTTGATGAAGTCATCAGCTTTTGCATCTACACTTTCACCATGCACCTTGACGGCCTTTTTCGTTGCCGCTAGCGGTGGCTTCCCGACGTCAACCTCTCTTCCGCCGTCTGATGTTGGCCTCTTCTCGCTACCTGATTTCCTCGACTTGCTCGGTGGTCTATTCGCCGGAGCCACCCCAGACTTATCCGATACTACAATAAACATATGAAAACATGACATAATTAAATACTCACCACTAAAAAACAGGCAAGTGCGACCAAAATTTGATTCGGTCCTAAAACTAGTGACCGAAAACATAGGTCGCAAAATTAGTGACCGTGCAATATTCAGTCATAAAACGGTTACAAATCTTGCGACCTTCTAAACGATCAATAAATTTGATGACAAAATAACCCGGTCAAAATATTTGATAAAACCACTGCAATTTCCGTCACAAATTTGTTACAAATGACCATTGTTACGGAATTTGTGAATATGATAGATGGTTTTCTAATAGTGACCTTTGAATATTATAAATGGTTTCCTAATAGTGACCACCATTTTAAATAATCCATCATACCTAATAAATAAATAACTGGTAATCGGTAACTACACGTATTACAATTATGTGAACTTCAAAAAAAGTTCGAGCTTCTCTTGTTTCATTCCTTCGTATTCTGTTTTTTCTACGTAGTTTGAATCATATCATATCTTAAATTCTAAATCTTTCGATGCTAACTATTTAGTATTTTTTTTTTTATTTAATTGTGTAATACAATGGTTTATAAACTAGAAAAATGCTTACAATTAGCTAATTTGGTGTGGTGTGACTTACAAGATGGCGTGTCGCCGAAGTGTTGATCCGAGTTGAAAGGGGAGCTGAGTTTAAACGACTTGACTCGGTCCATCAAGGAACGAGTCCGAGTTACATCACTCACTGAGTCACTGAGCTGCTCTGACTCAGCAGGTAATGAGTTGTGGAAAGAAGAGAAAGAGAAATCAAAGGACTTAACTCGTTCCAAAAGGGACGGGCGACGACTGAGCTGACTCGCCGAGTCATACTCGGTTGATTCAGAATGAACTTGATATTGGTCATGTGATTCTGGGGTGGTGTAGAAAGATGAAAAACTCACAGACTTGACTCGTTCCAGCAACGAAGGTGATCGAGTGAGTTGACTCGGTGTATTATCATGATGATGATTATTGTTTGGAGACTTGTAGTTTGAAGCTATAAAGATGGTGGCGATCATGATGTTAAGAGCACAAAAAAGAATAGTGGGTGTGGACCAATCAGCCATGAAAGCCAACATGGAAGCAATAGCCATTGATGAATCACTTACAAGCAGTATTTCTTCTTGTATATATTAATAATGTTGTGTGTTTTTCAGTTTGGTGAAGATGAGATTTGGAAGTGTGTGGTTATACACGTATACGTAAAAGATGTGGTATGAAAAAATATAAAAGTCATCGGTTGGTAAAGAAAAAGGTGTTTACATTAATAATGACAAACAAAGTATGATTTCAAACTATGATCATTAGATTATAGAAATTAATGACTTTATTTTGTCTTAGTTTATAATTCATGTGGTTTACATAAGTTTGATTATCTTTTTGAATTTTAAGTTTGAACCAGTAGATGTGACCGCCGCGTTACTACAGGTTTGGGGTGTTAACATGACAGGAAATTTGTAATGCTCGATTTTGAATAAGGTTTATTTAAATACGTAGATAAGAATAAGCATGTCGTAATGATATATTTGAATTTGAATAAAGTCCGAGCACATCACGCGATTTTGAATAAAATTTACATTGAGGGAAATAAAGTTGTAAATAAATATGTACCTTTAGGTAATATTGATGGCGTGTATCTTTATGATTTGATTTCTTGTACATTATTACACATAACAACGTGTCTTATGAAAAGTCCCACGTTATTTAATATATCGTTATTTTGTTGTTTTAACTAAGTTTAAGCATATTTTGTTTTTTATATATCTACGTCTAGATATAACTTTTTCTTCGAACCCGTCTTGTGAATAATAATGTAAAGCAATCGAAGCACAAACGTTTATGTTATCAAATTTAATCCACGACTTATACATTTTTTTTTATAAAGTGACTTCATTTACCACTTTTGTTACTATAATAATATAATGTGATGTTTTATAAAATTCTGAATATATTGTAGCAACCTGCATATTTTAAGTACGTTTCGGTATTAGTTTTGTTTAAAATCGAACGGATCGAATATAATTTGAAAGTTTTGTGCTTTAATGTGACAAACCGAAAGGATACAATCTGAACAACATTAGTACTAGTATCAGTATTCATTTTGATATTTTTCTCGACGTTCCTACCGGTGCCATAATGAACCAAACCGAACTGATTCCAACTGAATAACATCGGTTCGGTATCGGTATTATCGATCTGAAGCGGTACTGGTTTTCATTTTTATGGTTTTTGATTGATGTAAAAACTTATTAATATTCTTTTGGTCATATCTCCTTTGATTGCTATATTGATTATCGAGTGCCAATATCGTATTGCTACTGTAACGAACCAAATCGATATCAAGCAAATGTTCTCCTCAATGTGTGATAAATCTTACTAGTTTATATAATTATGTTAAGGATTAGGATCAAATACAAATGCTCCTTATTGTAAGAAGGGTACCAAGGCTTCTAAAAAAACACCCACTACAAAAAAAAAAAAAAAAAAAAAAAACCTAAACACCCACCACCACCCAACCCCCCCCCCCCCCCATCACTCACCGCAAAAAAAATGTAGAGAGAGGGTGGGGGGTTAGGTTTTTGGGTGGTGGGTGGGTGTTTAGGATTTTTTTAGGTTTTTTTTTTTTTTTTTTTGGAGGGGGGGGTAGGTTTTTTGGAGGTGGGGTGGGGGGTGTTAGGTTTTTTTTTTTTTTGAGGGGGGGGGGGGGTGTTTAGGTTTTTAGGTGGGGTGGGGGTTTTAGGTTTTTGAGTTGTGATATAGTGGGTTTAGGTTTTATGTTATTGAACATTTGTCACTTTATAAATTATTCTTACACTTCTTACAATTAGAAGTATTTGTATAATAAGTTAACTCATTCTGTTAAATGGTAGTCTTTACAACGTAAGCTAAATATGACTTCGTTGATTAATAATATAATAATTTTTTTTCCAACTGTTTCCCAACTCACATCATAACAGTTTTACACGGTTTTTGTACTTGACTAATAATATAAACTTTCTTAAATAAAACAAAAAATAATAATTTACTAAATAACTAGTGGATGTCTTGCCCGCGTTGCGGGGCGATGGCCGAATAATGAGCGAGTGTTAGGTAGCTTATTGACACGAAAAACAATCAAATCGAGTCAATCAATTAAAACAAAACATTTTTATAGTTTTGGAAAAAAAAAAAAAAAACTAAAACAATGGCAATATTGTAATTTTTAACTGAGTGAAAGTTGTATTTTTTTACTGGGGTAAAATCGTAATTTGCCAAAAGCTAAAGTGATGGGAATACTATAAATTTGAACCAGTGGCAAAATTGTAAATTTTCACAGGGCAAATTCATAAATTTGAACTTAGGGAAACAGCGTAATATAAATTTGAACTAAGGGCACAATCGTAATTTTAAGCTGGAGGCAAAACCAAAATTTTATTTTGAACCGAGGGGAAAATTGTAATTTTGAGTTGGGGGCAAAAACATAATTTTATTTTGAACCGGGGAAAAAACGTAATTTTGAACCGATGGCGAAATCATAATTTTTTAAACGGGGACAAGGGAAAAATCGTAATTTTTAACTGCGGGCAAAAACCAGATTTTTATTTTGAACTGGGGGGGGGGGGGGAAGGTAATTCTGAGCTGAGGGCAAAACTACAATTTTATTTTGAATCGAGAGAAAAATTATAATTTTGAGTTGGGGACAAAAGCGTAATTTTATTTTGAGCTGGGGGCAAAAACGTAATTTTAAAATGGAAATAAAATAATAAACTGGTTGGTCAAATGGAGGAGTGCCAGACAAAATCATAATTTTGAATTGAGGGCAAAATCGTAATTTTGAGATGGGGATAAAAGCGTAATTTTAATTTGAGCTGAGGGCAAAACGGTAATTTTAAAATGGATATAAAATTATATACTGGTTGGTCCAATGGGGGAGTGTCAGGCAGCTGCCTGGCACTATTCCCCCATCTTGTAAATGTATATGTAGTATAATAATCGTAGAGACGTGCGTCTCCTTCTTGGTTTCAAACGACAAGATATGAAGACTTGTTTAATAGGAAAATATAAAATCAGTGATCTTTTATATAAGGGTCAGGGCCAGCCCTGAGAATTTGTGTACCATGTTCGAGCTTGAAAAAATGTGTCATTAGGCCTTAACGAAATTGGGTATTGAGCTCACTAAAGGTCTAAACCTACTGCCAACAGTAGCGGACCCAGGAATTTTTTCCAGGGGGTGCGGAATATTTTCAAAGATTTTAGGCCCCTAGCTGTATAAAAATATCGGTTCACAGCGGGTCGGGTCGGATCATGTAAGACAAAAGAACATCAAACTAAAATTTATAAATCATCAAAAACACGTCATTACAAATTACAAAAGTATTTAAAACTGTGCCCTACAGGTTTTTTTTTTAAATATATCCAGAATATCATCTAAAGATACTAAACACGCCATAAGTTCATTACATTCTTACTCATTGTTCCTAACACATATAATTTGCTCCATAAGTTCATAAAACAACACTAAACACTTCAACAAAATAAACAATCATGTTCAACCATAGCCCATAACTTTCAATTATAGTTTTAAACATTCAAACCCTAATATTAAATGTTGATTACTTGTAACTAATCATTTAAACAAACAAAGCTATAAATAAAACAACAAAACATTTAACTATAAGTCTAGAACAACAAAAAAATCAAAAAAAATATAAAAAGATAAACCCTTACACATCTCTATTTTCTCCTAATCATCACATAAAACAAAATAAATAAATAAATAAATCATACTAGTTCTATATTGGAATTCTGACGTAATATGGGTCGGTCCAACCAGAATTTTGGTTTTTCCGGTAAAAAAAGCCACCAGGTCGTGAGCAGTGGCGTCAATGCGCTGGGAGTTTTTTTGGGGCCGAGATTTGGAAATGGAATTGGTGGATGGGTTTGGGTTATTTTATTTAGTTCAAATTTCTTTAGGTTGGGTTTGGGTTTGTGTTAATAAAAATAGATTGCAGATTGAGCTTTGATTGAATTAAATAATTAAGTGAATAAGTGGTCAATAAATTTTTTTTTCTAAGTGGGGCAGTTGAAAATTTTCAAGGGATGCGGGTGAAAAATTCCAAGGGGTGCGGTCGAGATTTCCGGCGAAAAATAACACTAAAAAATATTTTTTCATGGGGTGCGCCCCGCCCACCCTTGGCTTAGGGTGGGTACGCCCCTGACTGCCAAATGAGTTAATAACTAATCTAAACGATAAAAATAGTTTTGTAAGGGGGCCTTTTGTTGGTGTTTTGTATGGGTGTAACCTATTAAAAAATATTTTACATATACATATCGGGTTTTTTTATAAAAAAATGTGCCCCTCGAAATATCGGGCCCTGGCCGGTGGTCCTCCCCGCCCACCCCCAGGGCCGGCCATGATAAGGGTTATTGGATTTTATCACCCTCTAACTAATGGCTATTGGTCGTAGTCATCCACAACTATCACTTTGACGCCCGTCACCCCTAACTTAACACTTGGTATGTTTTGTCACCATGTTGTTAACTAATCACTAACTTTTAATCTTGTTACTATACTTTTGGGGGTGTCATAAGGATCTTAGAAAGGTTTTAGGGATCTTAGGACACCCCAAAAGTATAGTAACAAGATCAAAAGTTAGTGATTAGTTAACGACGTAGTGACAGAACACACTAAGTGTTAAGTTGGGGATGACGGGCGTCAAAGTGATAGTTAAGGGTGGCAGCGGCCAATAGTTGAGGTGATAAAATCCAATAACCTTTATATAATGGGTTGGAATTTGTAAATATTACTTACTTAAAAGACAAAGTCGGTGGCAAAGGCCACCAACATTGTCAAGACATTTGCCTTTCTTACCCATACTTTGAGTAAAATACATTTTGGCCCATTGCTTTTAGTTTTGTTAAATTGCGTTTTGAGTCCATTTCGAATTTTTCTCTTTTCACCCATACTTTGAGTAAAATACATTTTGGCCCCTTGCTTTTAGTTTTGTTAAATTGCGTTTTGAGTCTCTTTCCTTTCCAAGTTAAACTTCAAATTTTCACCCATACTTTGAGTAAAATACATTTTCGCTCTTTGCTTTGTTAAATTGTGTTTTTGAGTAAATTTTCTTTCCAAGTTAAACTTCAATTACAATGCAATATTAGACCATTAAGGTTTAATCTCAAAAATTTATAATGTTTTAACTTTATCGCTGTACCATATATAATATACATTTTTTACTTATTGTTTTCTTTAATTATTTTTGTTCGCTAATTTATTTTTTAAAGAACTAAATGTTTGGATTCAAACCATACATTGAGTTGAACTAAGTGCGTCAAGACATGCGCTTTCATATGATTTGCGCATGACATATATGGTGCTTGGACTAATCCGTTTTTTGAAATGTGCACACGACGCATCGCCCGCGGGTTGTATTATGAATATTAAAAGCTATGTGTCGGTATAAATTCGAGTTGGTATACGTTTCGATGTAAACTTTTTTGGGGAACAAGTCAGGTCAAATATAATATGTTTTTTGATTGTTTTATTTATGTTTCCAATTCTACGTTTTGACCCCACCACAACACGCTAAGGGTATAATTTTTTCCGTTGATATAAATATCACTTTTGATTACACGTGTTAGTTTTCCTTGATATACATTTTATGTTTTTTTGTACGTTTCCTATGTATGAGTCGGGTCACATATAAAATACGATATACTTTACATTTTATTCAGCTACAATGCTATTGAATTTTTTCGCTCAGTAGTGGCCGCTATATAGTTTTCGTATAGAATTTTTTAGGTATATACGTTTTCGCCCCCCCCCCCCCCCCCCCCCCCCCGGTTTTTTTAATTTTTTAGTGTATACGTTTACGGCCTCCGGTCGAAAATACCAAGCTTTGCCACTTTGTACCCACTAACAAGAATCAAATTAAAAAAAATAATAATAATAAATAAATCCCACTTGAATTCAAGAAACCAAAAACCGACATCAAAATGGTACCAAAACAGCATCTTTAAATATAAAAATGATATTTTGGACCATGTTGTGGAAAAAGCAGAGCACCCACATGAACAGTCATTTGAGAGAAGTTCAAAAAATGGAAGCTTTCGGGGGGTAACTGTGTAAAGAGACAACAAAACAAACAGTATGCTATCCCCACAACACCACCCAAACAACAACACACATACACAAAGACATAGAGACAGAGATTAAGGGCATGTTTGGCTAAGCTTTTCAAAGTAACTTATTGACTTATTGGCTTAATCAAAAAGCCAATAAGTCATTTTAGTGTTTGGCAAATTGAAAAGTGCTTTTGAAAATGGCTTTTTGAGATGAATGAAAAAGAGTTTTTAAGAAGTCACAATATTGTGACTTCTTGGCCAGCTTATAACTTTTCAAACTTCAAATTACTAATATACCCCTTCTTTACCCCCTTATATCTTAAAGAATGCTCATTTTAGTCATTTTACATCAATAAGCTAAGCCAAACACTATTTAAAAAACAACTTATTGACTTATTGGCTTTTCCCCACCCTATAAGCTAATCCAAACACTTTTTTTAAAAACTCCTTTTCAAAAAGTCATTTTCCCAAAAGTCCTTTTTAACTCTAATAAGCTTAGCCAAACATGCCCTAAATCCCCGTTTTAGATTAGAACAAGACAAGACAAGACAAGGTATTTTCCATATTCTGTGTCCACTTAAAAGCAGGAAACCATCCAATCTCAGTGCTTACACAGTCTTCTAAAGAATCCCACAGAACAGATTATGGAAGCACTTTTGCTTTTAGTTTTGAAGCCCTAATTGTGAAGAGATTTGAAAGATGAAGGGGTGCTTTCAAGTTGATTTTTTTTTGTTGGGTTGTAGTGATTAAGATGAAGACTCCATCTGCTATGTTATGCACGCCAATGCTGACAATCTGCTATTTTGTTCCCCTTTAAATGTGGACTTTGCTTTTGTTTTTTTTTTTTTGAAAGACCAACAAAAACAAATTTCATTCAACTTCCAGCAAGAAACTGGCATGTTACAGGTCCGAAGAAAGCACTGTACTCTCATCTCCTTGTGGGGGGGGGGGGGGGGGTTATTGCACGGACCTCCCGGCCGCCGGAGTCATTGCAACTCCGCAGGTTGTAACGTCCCAATACTTGCCTGGCGGTAAATACCCACGGTGAAGAGCCCCAACACCCCAGTAGGGCATTGACGGGAGTCGAACCGGTGACCTCGGGGAGAAGTCTGGGTGGGACTGGCCAACTGGGCTACCCCAGAAGGTTACTCTCATCTCCTTGTGTGTAAAGTTATAAAGAGTTAAATACTTGAATGTAATTTAGTACTTGTGTTTGGGTCATTTTGTCAAATTTAGTTTATATGTTTTATTTTTCGTCTGTGGGTTTCAAAAGGTTTCACTGTTGCCATTTTAATCCATTGAGTTAACTTCATTCATTTTTTCTGTTAACAAGAAAGACAATTCGGTCATTTTATATGTAATTTTGTTAACTAAAAGAGCAATTCGCCATATAAAATGATCAAATTGACATTCTCGTTTACAGAAGAAATGTATGAAGTTAACCCAGTGGACTAAAATGGCAACGGTGAAACCTTTTTGGACCCACATGCGAAAAATGAAACCTTTAGACTAAACGACAGGGACTAAAATGGCATTTAATTCAATAAATTGTGATTCACACCCCAAGTTTTACTTTTTTATTTTCTTTTTTTAGGGTGTTTGAAACTAATCCCGGCATTTGAGTGAGCTTCGGTTAAATTAGATGTCAACCGTCTCTAATGATTTTAAGGCTCTAAACCAGACACATCAAAGAGGAAACTCACTAGCATAGGAAAGGACGTAGCATAGTGGGGGCCGGGGGACCCGACTTCCCAAACTTTTCGCTCAGTAGTGTCCGATATGTAGTTGTTCGTATAGAATTTTTTAGGTATATACATGTTCGACCCCCGGTTTTATAATTTTTTAGGTATATATGTTTTCAACCACTGTCGGAAATCTCAAGCTTCGTCACTTCATGTAATTTATAATTTTCACTTTATATTTGTCAAATTATTATACTAAAAAAGAACTTAATGTTAGTGCTACAACAATGGGTTCTTACTTCCATAATGTTGATCAAAATATAGGTTTGGTTTCTAGTATTATTATTATTATTATTTTTTTTTTAACATATAAAAAGTGAAAAAGGACCACCATTGCTAAATATTTAAGTGTTTCCTTACGATCATGAGCTTTAAAAATAATGAAAAAAAAAACAAATAAATGAATAAATGAGGTGGCAATTTCATCCTCATGCGAGTAAAACCTATGTCGACCGATTTATTTAGAATATGTTTAATCATTAAGTCCTCAAATAAGAAAATTACAAATAAAAGTTAGATAAACGCCTTAAATGCTTTGTATTTTTTTTTTTACGGTGAGAATCTTTAACTTGTTGGGAGAGAGATCTCACAACCTCTTAAACAAAGAGCCCTAATCTTACTCTAGCCAGACTATGTTATCTTAACCGGGGTCACGCTGGCGTCAGAATTTGGCTAACGGTGTTTCCCAGAAAACCATACCACCAACTGTTAGAGGCAGGGGCTTGCGCCGCCACAAACAACACTAGAAATGGCATTATTATTATTATTATTATTATTATTATTATTATTATTATTATTTATGAACATGTATTTCAAATTTATTTAACTTCAAATTACTCAAGTGATATATTAGAAAATAATAACTTACGTTAACTAGGGAACATGTCAATTACTCAAAAGTATATTCTTTTTTCTATCAGTCACTTAAAAGTATATTTTTTAAAGGTATAAAGAGACAATAAATCACAAAATATAACACAATGTCAAGAAATATAATATAAAAGGAATAGAATGTTCAAAACATCAACAACAATCGCTTAAAACCTAAAAACTCCAACAACTTTCCAACAATCTCCTCAGGCTCCGCTATCCTCTGACACATCTGATCTCTCATGATCTCATCCAACTCCCAGATATCCTCATATACATCCATTTGACACCCAAGATCCTGCATCTTTCCTTTAATCGTCTCTAAGTCCCCTCGCGGAGTAGAAATCTGACGTTCGCAATGTGAGCATCGATCTACCCAAACTCCCTTTTGTTTCTTCGATGCAGACTCTGTAACAGCCCTAGAGGTCGATGCTATGTCTTCTACAATTCGGAGTCTCTTCCCTTGGCGTGCAAGAACTGGTAAGGTACAATGGAGGCTAAGGATTCCAAACTGAGGAACGAATGGCTCTGGTATAAATGGTGGAGGGATCTCGGTCGTAGGGCTCAACAGTATCAGTGAGTGGAACTACTAGTGGCTCTAATGGTTGAGATAACAGTGGTGTCACTATTGGCGCTACTCCATATGATCCTCTAGTCATCAATGTACCCATGCCCAACTCATCGACTACCGGCGCCGTGCTAGATGATTGTCCAATCTCGGAGACTGAGGAAGGAACAGTGGAATCATCTTCATCAATCCACCCGTTACTAGTGTGAGCGTACGTGTGTCTATCTGACTGGAAAAATTATGGAATCGGTGTAATATGACGAGGTAAAACTGGTCATATCAGCAAACTGAGAGGTAGTGTGTGGTAGCTCTAGAAATACCTGAGGTCGGAGAGGTCTCAAATTCAGGTTCACATTCGGAGTCGTGAATCTTGATAGTCTCGTGCAAGCGCGACATCTTTGACATAATATAACTGTACTAAGTAAGTGCGTGTTTAGGATGAAAATATATATAACGTACAAGGCATAGACAAACAAGTTAACACATATACACATAAGTTCTTTATAGTTCTCATACATGGTTAAGATTCATTTTTATTTTAAATATTTGGCTTCGCGAATTTTGAGATTTTAAATCTCAAAACTCTCTGGTTGAAGTCTGACGGGTGGTCCGTAGGACAACCCTTAGGCCTTTAAATAGATTAAAATCTCATGCTTTATCTGGTTTATTGCTTGAATTTGGTAACCACTAGATGATTTGATGTGCAGGTGTTTAAGTGTTCAAAGTGCGGGATTTAGGAAGCTTGTATGGATGTGGGAAGATGGCATCATCAAGATATGAAGAAATCAAGTTTTGATGGAGAAACAAAGAAAACAGCAACACTCAGCGCCGTAACCTACGGCTGCTGCCGTAGGCTACGGTACCCCCACATGTGCCAACTCCCCGCCGTAAGATAGTACACAAGGGCCGTAAGGGTATAATAGGTGCCGTAAGCTACGGTGCCTGGCGTAGCTTACGGCACCCTGTGTTGACTCCTGAATCCTTTGACCGCTGATGTGCAGGAAGCGGTATGTTAAAAACTTGTAAAAAAAATGGTTAAATAAAAGATGACTCAAAAATAAACTTTAGACATGCTTTGGCCTAATAGGTATCGGTACTCTCATTGATAGTCCCCAGGTAGGAAACGGGTCCTTTTATTTGGATTTGTACGAATGCCAGCCTAGACAGGAGTTCTCAACTACCGGTACTTAACCCTTCCAGTTACTACATGTCCGGCACAAAAACGCATTTTTACAAATAAAATACAAAAAGACAACTTTAAAAATAACTTTAAACTAGACAATCTAAGTTTTAAATTTATAAACTGGACTCGATCTTAAAACTACACCACACAACCGGCAAGTGTACCGATCAGTATAATATAGTTAAAGGAAGTCCGGATGTCGAACCCACAGGACACTATTTAATTACGTTAATTAATTTTTTTACACTAAAAATTACACAACAATAAACATTTTTATATTTTTGTATTTTTGTTTGAAAGGGGGGGGGGGGTTTGCTTTTAAAATAAAGATTTGCAAATTAATTAAAATCTAGAGTTAACTGCCATTTTTCGTCCCTGTGGTTTGGTCACTTTGGCCATTTCAGTCCATTTTTCAAAAATGCGCCATTTTCGTCCACCACGTTCTGGAAAGGTGCCATTTCAGTCCAAAAATCATAACCCAGTTAAGTCAGTTTGTAAATAAGGACTGATTGTGTAAATTTGTAACATAAAGGACTGATTCTGTAAATTTGAAAAATGGACTGAAATGGCAGTTAACACCACCACCACTAGCCCTGCCACCACCACCACTCCGCTGCCACCACCACCACCACCGCCACCACAGCCCCACCACCATCGCCACCACAGCCCTGCCACCACCACCACTCCGCTGCCACCACCACCACTCTGCTGCCACCACCACCGCCGCCGCCGGAACCACCACCATCAACGTCATGGCAAGACCCATATTTTCAGACGTTTGTATGTAATATAAAGTCAGAATTTATTGTATTTAATCCGAAAAGTAAACGAGCAAAACAAAGGAACGAGAACGGTATACCGAAACGAAAAGCTTGCGGGTTACGGGGACGTCTTCGTCTTCTCCGGTCGTCTTCTCCGGTGAGATTATTATCATTTTGTGATATTGGATTCTACGCAGTCATTCATTATCACTATATACACATGCAATTAAGTATGTTTTCTTGCACCAAAATCTTCGCAATTACATTTCTAAACCAAACATTGCAGGAACATTAAGAACACGTTGATCAACATGTCGACAACATTTGAAATTTTACAAGTATAGTTATGTACCATACTCAAAACAATCTTTGGCATTTAAATATCATACTCAAATGAACAATTTTGTAAAAGAAAATCGGTTCAAACCACCATCAAATCCGGCCAGTTAGAATAAAAATGTTATTTCCGTAGCATTTTCTATCAAACAAGCTGAACCAGACCATGATCACTGTGAACGAAAGTGTTACTTCAATTTATATTTTCTATTAATATTAGTCAATAACTTCATCATAATTAACAATTTTTATGAGAAGACTTGTGGATTTAATTACACAGTTTCACAAGCATGTGTCTTTGTTTGGAATTCCTGATCAAAATACTGAGAGCGGTACAAAACAATTAGGCAAAAAATCAAACATATTGCAAAAGACTTTTCTGTTTGGGTATCATTGGTATAAACAGTAATTCCCGATCGCTAGAACATAGTTACAAAAAAACTGAGACCGGGTACAAAACCAATGGGCAGAAGATCAAACATACTGCAAAAAACTTCCTATTTGGGTATCATTACGATAATTAGTAATCCCCGATCACTAAAATATAGTTACAAAACTGAGACCGGGTAGAAGATCAAAACATACTGCAAAAGCCTTTCCTGTTTGAGTATCATTACTATTATGCATCATTGATATCAACAAAATTGGCGTAGCAACTGAATTCTATGGTGGTGGCGGTGGTGGTGGCAGCGGAGTGGTGGTGGTGGCAGGGCTGTGGTGGCTGTGGTGGCGGTGGTGGTGGCAGCAGCGGAGTGGTGGTGGTGGCAGGGCTGTGGTGGCTGTGGTGGCGGTGGTGGTGGTGGCAGCGGAGTGGTGGTGGTGGCAGGGCTAGTGGTGGTGGTGTTAACTGCCATTTCAGTCCATTTTTCAAATTTACACAATCAGTCCTTTATGTTACAAATTTACACAATCAGTCCTTATTTACAAACTGACTTAACTGGGTTATGATTTTTGGACTGAAATAGCACCTTTCCAGAACGTGGGGGGACGAAAATGGCGCCATTTTGAAAAATGGACTGAAATGGCCAAAGTGACCAAACCACAGGGACGAAAATGGCAGTTAACTCTAAAATCTATTTAATAATGATGAGCTAAAAATAAATTAAGGCAAAGGTTTGAATTTATGGTGATAAAGGACTATCTAGGTTGGAATCCCACTTGTTAATAACTTATTTTCTACCGGATAATTGTGTGATATGAAACCGGGATCTTTAAATATTAAATCCTAAGAGAAAACGTATAGGATTCCCAATCCTTCTCGGGAAGGACACCTATGTAACTCTAAAGATTTATTTTTATTACCGGTTGACTAGACTTCCTTTCGGTATCTAGTGTTCTAGAAAAGTGCTTGGAAAGACTAACTACCTCTCGGTTAGAAATCTAAAGCAATTTAAGAAACTTGATTTGGTTTAATAGACAAGTAATGATAATGAAACTAAAAACCGGGGTTTCTTTCAAAACACAATCCTAGTAATTTACCAAACTAGACCTATTAATATCTTTAAACCTTTCGGCGCTAAGGATAGTAGAACATTAAAACCGGACTAATTCTTGATCATTGTTTCTATGGTTTATTGGCCATTTTACCATAAGATTACCCAAACCCTTCTTTTTATGAAAGACATTCAACGGAATTTATGTGAAATAAATTATCAAAATATTAACCAAGTTAAAATATGCATATACACCAAACTAGAAACTTAAATTATTTACTTAACTAGAACAAACCATAATCACACAATAACCGGTAAAAAACTACATTTTTAACAAGTGTTCATCATAACCTAGATAGTTTTAAGTGATTAGCCGACAATCATAATTATGCAAATTAAAACATTAATCTTAAAAACAGAATTCATGGCAAAATATGGAAAACAAAGGAAGCAAGAATGAAATAGGAAAATACAACCCTTAATGCTTCAATCCCGATTGCTCCCAGCTTCTCCCGTTGATTCCCACCTTTTTCGTTCTCCCCACAAATGCTCCTGAATGCCTCCACTTATACGAACTCCTCAGAAAATTAAATATAATTTATGACTGTGGCTCACTTGGCTCAATAACTCCCTTTTCACGAAGCAGGTTGGCTGGCTGGCATTGCTTTTGGCGGCCCATGTGGCTTGAAAGAATAAAATTCTTTCTTTTAAATTCTTTTGTTCCCTTTCCAACCCAACTCCCACAACAAACTAATAATGATAGCAACCTTTTATTTTGTGTTGTGTTCTATCTTTATTAATTGCCTTCACAAATATATAATATAATATATATTCTTTCTCTTTTCTTTTGATAATTCGTTGTTCCCTTTCACAAATAGTATAATATTTTCCTTTTTCCTTTTAATATATGAGATAAGCGAGTTCGGCCCAATCAAGGAAAATAGTAGCAATTTTAATTCGGTCTCTGGCATTCTACTATGCCCAACTGGCTGGTTATTTCCTTATTACTTGTTTTTGCTCCATTTGCACCAGGACCTGACAAAACACACAAGAATATAATATAACACTAAAAATTAAATAAAAACAAATAAAAACTATACAATAATTATACATTTCACACTGGACAAATATGTGTAATTTACTACACATCAAATATCCTCACACTTAACCTTTTGCTTGTCCCCAAGCAAAGTCTTAAACAACTGTACAAACTGACATTTAAACGGTTATTTCAAAATGGAAAATTAAACACATAAAAATTAATGTACATAAATGATTTAAAATTAGCTAATAATGATAGAGATGAGAAAACTAAATGTGATTTTTCAAAAATAGAGTTTTATCATCAATTACTCACTTACTTGCATCTTTGATTTGCTTCCCTCGGCTCACTTGTGTAAACTAGTGAATGGTGCACTAGTAATTTTATGTGATCACTCAAAAGCCGGGTCATATAGTAACATTATCATAAGCTTGTAATGAAATCTCATCTTTACCAATTAACATATAAAAATCATATAAATCAAGAGGACTTTTATTGTGGGTTGTAACGTGGCTAGGGTTTAAAGGTAGGAATATATGGCTATTTACTGGGTGAAGTGTTTCAATCCGGTCTAGCAAATTATCCTAACAAACCTTACACAATTTTTTTTTTTACACACATACTCACAAACCAAGTGACTCTTTTAAGGTCAGATCGTCAAGACCGGTTTTATCCAAGATGTGAATCAAATCTTCCTTAATCCTGTAGTGAACATTACTTCCAACTCTAATGGATCGTTCGGCATCGAGCCTAATAGCCCCCACCCTCATTAGAAGCGTGTATTCATGTTGGGATTCAGTTTGACTTCTTCTACATCTTCCTGTGTGAGACCAATTTCCACAACCAATACATTTGTCGTATCGTTTAGCTCTTCTTTTCATAGCACTTTTGGATGTCCCACAAAATGGTGGCATTTGTTCTTTTTGTCGCCACTTTTTTCTAACTTCATTACTTAAGTGAAATATTTTCTCTCTTAGTTCTGCAGATAATCTTGGTTTCGCGAATTGT
This sequence comes from Helianthus tuberosus, assembly GCA_030545235.1. Lineage (NCBI taxonomy): Eukaryota > Viridiplantae > Streptophyta > Magnoliopsida > Asterales > Asteraceae > Helianthus > Helianthus tuberosus. The sequence goes on along the minus strand of CM060364.1, from coordinate 201,318,962 downwards.
AGACAACAAAGCAAATTTAAATCGAATGAATGCATCTCCAGTTCTTTAAAGTCTGCCGGTAAAAGACCAAAACTAAATTCTAATGAAAGGAAAATTAAACTAAACCGGAATTCACACATGGGTTTAAAACAACTGAACAGGAGAAGGCTCAACATGGTTTACTATTGGATAATTTATTTATTTATTTTTAATTTTTTTTAGAGGTTTAAAAGAAAAGGGTAAACAACTGGGTTAATCCTATTGCCTCTATCGTCTTTATACAATTTTATAGTTAATGATTTTGACAAGTATATCCAAGACAAGTTCTGAAATGTATAATATTATGCGGCACACTCAATTAAATAAAGTCTTAAGCATATGATGAATGCTCGAGAAAGGCTCAATACTCACTAAAATTGGGTGTGTATTTTAGATGCAAATTTATGAATAATTAGAAAAATTTCTATTTATGAAAAACACTTTAACATTTTCTCATATGTATAATTATTAGATAAAAATAAGTCAAATATGCACAAAAATAAAACAATAATTATACAATTTTTTTTATTTATTTATTTAATTTTTTTTTCACACAAATTCTAAGACTTAAATGATACACAAATTCTAAGACTTAAATGATAGTTTCCCATCCCCACACTTAAACTCTACATTACCCTCAATGTAAGATGGAAAACAACTCAAAAACTAAAATAAATAAGAAATAAAAGACAAAGGGCAAATTGGAAAGGACTTAGCTGGTTATATGATGTATAAACTCCATACTCTTATCCAATCCAGCTCGATCGTATAGCATTTCGGTCGCGATCGGCTTTGACTCTGACTAGTACTCTTTGTAAATTCCTTGAAATTTGGTGTACAGCTCCGAAATCACCCGAATGGAGATTGAGTACGGGTGGTGTGATTCAAACCTGCATAAACAAAAACAAGCAAAAACCAAAGCAGTACCGAAAAAAAATGACTCAAAAACTACTAAATTAGACTCATAAACAGTGACTCAAAACATACATAAAACTAACTATCTACTCTAATCTTGAGTTTTCACTCAAGATCCTAAACGATGGTGATTGGTGGGACATCGAGACGAGTTACCTCCGTCTCGGTGGTGTTAATTGGTCCTCCTAGGTAATGTTTCAACCTATGTCCATTCACCTTCCAAGTGCCTCCATCCTCTTCATTCCTTAACTCAATTGTTCCGTATGGAAAAACTCCGTTCACTATGTATGGTCCTGTCCACTTTGATTTTAACTTGCCTGCAAACAATTTCAACCTTGAGTTATACACAAGTACCTTATCTCCGACTTTAAACTCCTTCAACTTCTTCAACTTCCTATCGTGTAATGCTTTCGTTTTCTCCTTAATGCTCCATGATCGTTCATAAGCGGCGTCTCTAAGTGCTTCCAATTCATGAATTTGAAAGTAACGTTTTCTAGCTGCTTCCGTGAGATCGAGATTAACCGTTTTAAGAGCTCAAAGCGCTCGGTGCTCTAATTCAACCGGAAGATGGCAAGCTTTGCCATAGACTATCATGAATGGAGTTGTACCCAAAGGTGTTTTGTAAGCGGTTCGAAACGCCCACAATGCATCGTCAAGTTTATCCGACCAATCCTTTCTACTATTTCCAACGGTTTTTTCTAGGATTCGTTTGATTCCGCGGTTGGCATTTTCAACTTGACCGCTCGTTTGTGGGTGGTATGCGGTGGACAATCGATGAGTTACACCGTAGCGTGCCAATGTCTTTTCCATGAGGGTGTTACAAAAATGAGTACCACGATCACTGATTATCGCTTTAGGTGTACCGAAACGAGTGAAGAGTTTCTTAAGGAACTTTACCACTACTCTTGCGTCATTTGTGGGTAACGCTTGAGCTTCTACCCACTTTGAAACATAGTCGATTGCTACAAGAATGTACCTATTCCCACTAGAAGAGGGAAATGGTCCCATGAAATCGATGCCCCATACATCAAAGATTTCAACAACTTGAATTGGATTTTGAGGCATCTCATCCTTGGATAAGATATTGCCGGTACGTTGGCAATGATCACAAGTCTTTACAAACTCTAGAGCATCCTTCACTACCGAAGGCCAATAGAAACCACAATCAAAGACTTTTTGTGCAGTAGTGTGTGGACCATGGTGACCTCCTGTTAGACCTTCATGTATGTGCTTTAGAATTTCCAAACCTTCCTCTTTACTCACACATCTTCTCAAAATTCTATCACCTCCTATCCTGAAGAGATAGGGATCATCCCAAATATATTTTCTTGCATCTCGGAAAAACTTCTTCTTTTGTTGGGTGGTCATACCCCTCAACACCACTCCATTTGCTAGGTAATTTGCCAAATCAGTGAACCATGGCATACCTTCTTTTTCAGCTGCAACAAAATCTATATGCTCGTGAGGGAACTTATCCCCAATTGCTTCCTCATGAATTTCCTCTCTTTCAGGATCCTCCAAACGTGACAAGTGATCTGCGGCCATGTTCTCCGCTCCCTTCTTGTCCTTGATTTCTATATCGAATTCGGAGAGTAAGAGAATCCATCGAATGAGACGGGGTTTTGCGTCTTTCTTTTTGAAAAGATAACGCAAAGCTGCATGATCGGTGAAAACAATGGTTTTGGAAAGAACGAGGTAGGAACGAAATTTATCGAATGCGAATACTACGGTGAGAAGTTCCTTTTCGGTGGTGGTATAGTTCTCTTGTGCATCATTAAGAGTTTTACTCGCGTAGTAGATCGGATGAAAGTGTTTGTCGATCCTTTGTCCTAAAACTGCTCCTACGGCGTAATCACTAGCATCGCACATGAGTTCAAAAGGTAAACTCCAATTGGGTGAGATAAGAATGGGTGCACTCACAAGTTTTTCCTTCAAAAATTCAAATGCTTTAAGACACTCCTCATTAAAGACAAAAGGAACGTCTTTCTCGAGAAGATGGGTCATTGGTCGTGTGATTTTTGAAAAATCTTTAATGAAGCGTCTATAAAAGCCCGCATGACCGAGAAAACTGCGAATGGATTTCACATTTGTGGGTGGAGGAAGTCTACTTATGGTATCAATCTTAGCTTTATCTACCTCTATTCCAGCTTTTGAAATTATGTGACCCAATACTATTCCTTCTGTCACCATGAAGTGACATTTCTCCCAATTGAGCATTAAATTTGTCTCTACACATCTCTTCAACATTTTATCAAGATTTAGAAGGCATTGATCGAAAGTGGTACCATAAACCGAGAAGTCATCCATGAAAACTTCCATAGAAGTTTCAAGCATGTCTTGGAATATGGCAACCATGCAGCGCTGAAAGGTTGCAGGAGCGTTACATAACCCGAAAGGCATACGTCGGTACGCATAAGTGCCGTAAGGGCATGTGAATGTTGTCTTTTCCTGATCCTCGGGTGCAATTGGGATTTGGAAGTATCCTGAAAATCCGTCGAGAAAACAGTTAAACTGTTGACCCGCTAAACGTTCCAACATTTGATCAATGAACGGTAGAGGGAAGTGATCTTTTCGGGTGGCGTCATTCAATTTTCGGTAGTCAATGCACACATGCCAGCCGGTAACGGTTCTAGATGGAATAAGCTCATTCTTTTCGTTCATGATTACCGTCATTCCACCTTTCTTTGGGAAAACTTGAGTGGGACTAACCCATGGTGAATCAGAGATGGGGTAGATCACACCTGCATCTAACAACTTCATGACTTCTTTCTTGACAACTTCTTGCATATTTGGATTGAGACGTCTTTGTGGTTGTACCACTGGTTTGTAATCTTCTTCCATGAGTATCCGGTGGGTACAATATGTCGGACTTATGCCCTTGATATCTGAAAGTCTCCAAGCAATGGCCTCCTTATTCTCTTTCAACACCTCTATTAACCGAGATTTTTCTTCCTCCACTAATTTTGATGAAATAATGACGGGAAAGTTTGACTCGTCACCTAGAAATGTGTATTCCAAATGGGAAGGAAGGACTTTAAGCTCAAGTGGGGCGGGTGTTTCAATGAGAATTTTCTCGCTCTCTTCCCCAACTTCTCTTAAATCGAAAATTTCAGGAACCCAGTCGGTCCCTTCCTCGTCTTCACTTTCTTCAACAACTTCCTCAGCTTCTGCAACTATCTTTTCTTCCACCAAATCGGCTCCACTAATGAATTCGAAACAATGGTCAACGTACGATAAGAATGATTCGATGAAATAGACTGAATGACATGGACTAAAATCGTCGAAACCACTAGGGTGTTGCATGGAACGGGCTTCCTCGAATGTTACCTTTTCCTCACCAACTTGAAGAGTGATTTTACCATCGAAAACATCAATGATGGCCTTTGCGGTACGCAAGAATGGACGTCCTAAAATGATAGGAACTCTTTCATCAGCTTCCATATCAAGGATGACAAAGTCTACAGGAAAGACGAATTTATCAACCTTAACTAAGAGATTTTCAACTATGCCACGTGGATATTTGACTGATCGATCGGCTAAAGATAAGGACATGCGGGTAGGTGATAACTCTCCTAGGCCTAATCTAGCGTACATTGAATAGGGCATAAGGTTTATACTCGCACCTAGATCGGCTAAAGCTCTACACTCGGTGTCACTCCCGAAAAGACATGGAATGGTGAAAAGGCCTGGGTCCGTCAATTTTTTCGGCACCTTATTCAAGACTACAGCTGAACACCCCCCATTCAAAGGGATGTTAGAAAGCTCTCCAAGCCTATCTTTGCGTTTCAAAAGATCTTTTAAGAATTTTGCGTATTTGGGCATGGATTGAAGAGCTTCAATGAAAGGAAGATTGATTTTTAACTGCTTGAACATGTCGAGAAATTGCTGGTATTCTTTGGTATACTTCTGACTCTTAAGACGAGCGGGATATGGGATATGTGAAAGATCTACGATGGGTGGTTGTTAACCTCCATGGGTTGCTTTTCCTTGCTCTTCTCGACTTGAGGTTCCTCGGTGTGTGCGGTACTTGCTGGGTTTAACCTATTTTGCACCTTACCGGGGGCCTCCATCTCGATTTCTTCATCTACAGGCTCCTCCTCTTCCTCGACTCTCTTGTCCCTGATTACCTCTCCTAAGGTTCTGCCACTTCGAGTGGAAATAGCTTTCAATTGGCCAGATAGGTTTTGTTGGGTATTGCCTGAGAATTGACCGGGAGGTCTTTCTTGCAATTGACGGGAAATATCTCTGATTTGCCTCTGAAGATCTAAGAAGTTTGAATGATTATTCTTGAGGAGAGCAGCATGGTCTTCTAAGATTCTTTGTGTGGATTGGTCTTTAACAAGTAACTGGGACAACATGGATTTAATCTCGTCTAGACCACTACCCAAGTCTTGGTTGTTTGAACCTTGACTGTTTGAACCCCCACTTTGATATTGCCTATTTGATCCTCCTGATCCAAACTGAACCTGTGAACCCCCACTAGAGAACTGACCCTGATTGTTTAAACCCCCACTATAGAATTGACCCTGCCCCCTGTTTTGATTTGAATTTGCTTGGAAACCAGGGGGGTTACCAGAAGAACGTAACGTATTATTGTTGTTACGCCAATTTGAACTAAAGTTGGAGTTATTATTGAAAAGATTTGTTGGACCTCGGGTTTGACCTGTTATGAATTCAACTTGCTCAACAGTGAGCGTTGGACATTCAATTGTATCATGACCTCCTCTGCAGACCTCACACTTATCTACCTTAGCTTTAATCATGTCGATTTCTCTTTTGAAGTTCTCAAGAGCAGCAGCTACCGTTGTTTCCAAGCTAACTTGGTGTATTCCTCGGGCGGCAGTGGGAGTGGGTGTACTCGTCACCGGAACGGAAGTCCTAACGGTAGATCGATGATCGATATCAGAGTGTGCGAAACTTTCAAAAAGATCGTTACAGTCGACAACTGTCTTCTTTCCCATGAGATGGCCTCTTGCTGAAGTGTCAAATCGTGCGCGAGTTTCTGGAGTGAGACTGTTGTAAAAATTTTCTACAAGTGCCCAGTCGGATAGACCGTGTTGAGAACAACGAGAAAGCAAAGTTTGGAATCTCTCCCAAGCAAGATGATATGGCTCGTCGGGCTCCATTCTGAATGAGTGAATTTGATCACGAAGGCGGGATGCTTTGGCGGGTGGAAAATATTTTGCAAGGAAAGCATCTCGAAGACCGGCCCAAGTGGTGAACGTGTTCGGTGGTTGCGAATCAAGCCAGGTGGCTGCGCGTCCGGCTAATGAAAAAGGAAATACTTGAAGGTAACGAACGTCATTTACGGCACCTTCAAGGTTGAAAGTGCTGCAAAGGCGTGTAAGGCGGTTTATATGCGCTGGAGCGTCCTCGTCATCACGACCATGGAATTGGCATGAATTGGTTATTGCAGTCATGATATAAGACGGAATTTGCCAAGATTTATCATTGTTTATTTCAGGAATTTGGATTGGTGAATTTGCTCCAGTGAAACCGGCAGTAAAACGCTGGTGTACGGTTTGATTATTAGCCATTTCGAAATAGGGTGGCGGACTTGAAGAGCCGGAGATTTCTAAGGAATCAGACTCTGTTTCTGTTTCGGTTTCAAAGTAAGGATTTTCAAAAACTTGGTATCTACTTGTGTTACCTGATTCTCCTTCCTGATTGATTGTTTGTCGGCTGAACAGAAGTTCAGGATCGTCTCGTGGCTCGAATTCAGGTGCTCCACGGGAGCGCGTGTGTCGCATAAACTAAGGAAATTTTAACCAGGAATCGGAAAGAAACAAGTAAACACACTCTAACAAATGATTCAATAAAAATTAAAAATGCAAATAAAACAAAAATACAAAATACACTAATGATATTTAGACTCCTATGACTCACATAAAACAAATAGCACGTAGATGTCAATTAAATGTAAACAAAATAATTAACGCAATCGCCAAAGTGTCCCCGGCAGCGGCGCCAAAAACTTGATGTGCAGGAAGCGGTATGTTAAAAACTTGTAAAAAAATGGTTAAATAAAAGATGACTCAAAAATAAACTTTAGACATGCTTTGGCCTAATAGGTAGCGGTACTCTCATTGATAGTCCCCAGGTAGGCAACGGGTCCTTTTATTTGGATTTGTACGAATGCCAGCCTAGACAGGTGTTCTCAACTACCGGTACTTAACCCTTCCAGTTACTACATGTCCGGCACAAAAACGCATTTTTACAAATAAAATACAAAAAGACAACTTTAAAAATAACTTTAAACTAGACAATCTAAGTTTTAAATTTATAAACTGGACTCGATCTTAAAACTACACCACACAACCTGCAAGTGTACCGATCAGTATAATATAGTTAAAGGAAGTCCGGATGTCGAACCCACAGGACACTATTTAATTACGTTAATTAATTTATTTACACTAAAAATTACACAACAATAAACATTTTTATATTTTTGTATTTTTGTTTGAAATGGGGGGGGGGGGGTTTGCTTTTAAAATAAAGATTTGCAAATTAATTAAAATCTATTTAATAATGATGAGCTAAAAACAAATTAAGGCAAAGGTTTGATTTTATGGTGATAAAGGACTATCTAGGTTGGAATCCCACTTGTTAATAACATATTTTCTACCGGATAATTGTGTGATATGAAACCGGGATCTTTAAATATTAAATCCTAAGAGAAAACGTATAGGATTCCCAATCCTTCTCGGGAAGACACCTATGTAACTCTAAAGATTTATTTTTATTACCGGTTGACTAGACTTCCTTTCGCTTATCTAGTGTTCTAGAAAAGTGCTTGGAAAGACTAACTACCTCTCGGTTAGAAATCTAAAGCAATTTAAGAAACTTGATTTGGTTTAATAGACAAGTAATGATAATGAAACTAAAACCGGGTTTCTTTCAAAACACAATCCTAGTAATTTACCAAACTAGACCTATTAATATCTTTATACCTTTCGGCGCTAAGGATAGTAGAACATTAAAACCGGACTAATTCTTGATCATTGTTTCTATGGTTTATTGGCCATTTTACCATAAGATTATCCAAACCCGCGAAGACTTGAAAATCAACATTAATTCTTTTTTATGAAAGACATTCAACGGAATTTATGTGAAATAAATTATCAAAATATTAACCAAGTTAAAATATGCATATACACCAAACTAGAAACTTAAATTATTTACTTAACTAGAACAAACCATAATCACACAGTAACCGGTAAAAAACTACATTTTTAACAAGTGTTCATCATAACCTAGATAGTTTTAAGTGATTAGCCGACAATCATAATTATGCAAATTAAAACATTAATCTTAAAAACAGAATTCATGGCAAAATATGGAAAAGAAAGGAAGCAAGAATGAAATAGGAAAATACAACCCTTAATTCTTCAATCCCGATTGCTCCCAGCTTCTCCCGTTGATTCCCACCTTTTTCGTTCTCCCCACAAATGCTCCTGAATGCCTCCACTTATACGAACTCCTCAGAAAATTAAATATAATTTATGACTGTGGCTCACATGGCTCAATAACTCCCTTTTCACGAAGCAGGTTGGCTGGCATTGCTTTTGGCGGCTTATGTGGCTTGAAAGAATAAAATTATTTCTTTTAAATTCTTTTGTTCCCTTTCTAACCCAACTCCCACAACAAACTAATAATGATAGCAGCCTTTTATTTTGTGTTGTGTTCTGTCTTTATTAATTGCCTTCACAAATATATAATATAATATATATTCTTTCTCTTTTCGATAATTCGTTGTTCCCTTTCATAAATAGTATAATATTTTCCTTTTTCCTTTTAATATATGAGATAAGTGGGTTCGGCCCAATCAAGGAAAATAGTAGCAATTTTAATTCGGTATCTGGCATTCTACTATGCCCAACTGGCTGGTTATTTCCTTATTACTTGTTTTTGCTCCATTTGCACCAGGACCTGGCAAAACACACAAGAATATAATATAACACTAAAAATTAAATAAAAACAAATAAAAACTATACAATAATTATACATTTCACACTGGACAAATATGTGTAATTTACTACACATCAACCGCGGCGCCGACCAGTCCCACTTTGTAACTTATTGCATTTAATGGCCAATTCAAGATGTTTAAAGGGTCTTATGGTTTTCGGTTACACCTTGATTAGCAACGAAAATTGGAGAACTTGGAGACACTTTGTAGCTTGGAAACAATCTTTTGATCATTAGTCTTTGATGTTTGAATTGTTTTTGAAGATCGAAACTTGTTTGACAATGTTTGTTCAAGCCATGAGTGGCTAAGTACTTTGTGACTATCTTTGGTGGAAGGTTTGCAAGACACTTATGTTATTTTAGTATTTCTAGAATAACAATCTTATCTTTATTGAATTGTTTGTTATGGTGTGTGATTGATTGTTAGTAAATTGTTGATTCTTACGTTAAACTAATTAGAAACCATACGTTCTTGGTGCCGTTGGCAATCGAGATATCATGGGTATAGTTAGGCTTGGGTAAGGGTTGATTGATCATCGGGTAACAACCTCACGTTCTAGGAATCTGAGTACTTAGTTCCCTTTCATCACTGCAATTGATCACATATGAACTATGTCTATGTAGTTCTTTCTAGTGGAATGTTAGCATAAGTGTCAAAGCAAACCGGAAACTAAAGATGGTTACTTGTCTCTAAATCGTTTACAACCAAAACTTTCATTTTGCAAACATAATAGTAATTTTAGTTTTAAAACCAATTCAATCAAATCAACTCTTGAAATTTACTTTACTTGCATTTAGTTTAATTTTAGTTAACTTAGATAATCACTTCAAATAACACATATTCCACAAACTCCCTATGTTCGATACCCACTTACCGCTAGCTAATTAGTTGTATTTGGATTAAATTTGATTGAGACTTCGACCTCACGTCAAATTTTGGCGCCGTTGCCGGGGAGTAGTGTGCAACGTGTGTTATTTTTTATCCTTTTAAGTTTGTTATTTTTCTGGTTTACGCTGGGTGTGTTAGTGTGCAGGTATTTACAGGTGCATGCGTACTAGAAGCTCTCACAAGCTATCATCATTGGCATTTGATCCAGAAATTGAACGGACTTTGAGGGGAAACAGAATTTTGCTAAGAGAAAACAGAATCAGTGGTTCACCAACAACACCAACTACACCAATCACACCACTTCGATACATGGATCCACCACCACCACCACCAACTACGGGTGAACTTATACCGCCTTTCATACCATCATCCACTCAACCTTCACCAAACACTACCATGCCAAACACCACTACCAATCCTATTTCACCTCATGATGTAACACCAACTAACACCACCCAACCCATTACCACTCAAGAAGAACCTACACTCACTTTTAATCCTTCTACTACAATTCCACCATTTTCCCATTTCTTTCCAGGTGCGGGTCAATCATCTTCAACCTACTCAATAGCACCAAACTCAACCATTGTCCATGCTATTTCTACATTTCGACCATCGAACCAGTCGGGTTTTTAATATTCGACTCTTCCATTTGGGCAATCTTCGGGTATAGGGGGAGATGGATATGAAGAAGGATATGAAGATTTTGAGGGTTATGAGGAAGAAGGATATGCATATCGGGGTGATGAAGAACAAGGAGAACTTACTTACGTGCAAGGGCAAACTCAAAGAATGCCAAGTGTTGGTGGGTTTCAACAACAACAAATTATACCACAACACATTCGGCCAAGGCCACAAGGTTCACAATTGCAACGTCCTATACCATTGCAACAAGTTCGTCCGCAAAACGTGCAACCTCAATTTCAAAGGTCGATTCAACACCCACCGATGCCACAACAACAATTTCAACCCCATGTACCACAAGGGCCTATGCAAAGGCCAATGGGTCCTATTCGTCCAAGGGGCTGGTTGGGTGTACCAAGAAGACATCTTAGAGAACATGCGAGGGGCATTGAAGCGCATTTTAGGCCGATAATTACTCACAATCCTTCACCGGTAGTTATTCCTCACAATGTAGAAATAAGGGTCTAGCAACGGAGGAGCATTATTTTCACTTGGAAGCTTATGACTCGATTTGCAACACTCTTGGGAGTCAAGGATTTTCGGCCGACGATGTCGAACTGGTTTTATTCCAATTTTCTCTAGAAGACAAGGCAAAGAAGTGGTTTTACACTCTACCCTCGGCATCTATCTATACATGGGCGGAGATGCAACAAATATTTTTAGATGAATTTTACACCGCTCAAAAGACCAATGATGCTAGGAAGGGATTGAGGAGCTTTCAACAACAACAAGGTGAAATGTTTCATGAGGCCTTTGAGCATTTCAACATGATGATCAAGAATTGCCCTCACCATGGGATTGAACTTTGGGAATTGATGAACGCTTTCCATGAGGGGTTGAGTGCCGAAGATGCTCGCGATTTAATGTTTATTACCAATGGCTCTTTTGGTACGAATTGCGAGCAAGACGATTGAGAGTTTTTGGAGCAAATGGCAATTACATCAAAAAGAAAAGCTCAAGCATCAAGGAGAGCACGACCGGCCATTACCCGAACCCAAGTCCATGCGGTAGACGATGGTAATACTCAAACCTCTAACCAAATTTATAATGTTTGTGCTATTTGCAATGAAATAGGACATGCGGCTGAAAATTGCCAAGGAGGTGAAGGGCAATATGAAGAGGTTCATGCGGTGCAAGGGCAAGGAGGGGGTGGTAGAAACTTCAATATGAATTCTAACACTTTGTAACACCTCGAAAATTTGTGTCCAATGAAATAACGACACGTGTCGTGCAAGACAAAAGTGATATAAACCCGGATCTAGTCAAAGATGTATGGTAGGATTTAAAAGCGTCGACATGTTAATTAAATACCTCTGAACGACCTAATTATAAATCCCAAGACCCTAATCTATAATATAAACATCTGATATACATTCAAATCCGGTAATTACTAGTAATGATTGATTCATATTTGCAAGAGTGGGATCCTATGAGGATATGTACGACAAACCTTCATTCGTGACCCTTTCGATAAAGCCCAAGACAATCATACAACATAGTAAGGTGGTTATAACTATTCAAGACATGATCAAGAGACCCCTACTGATAATAGAGGCCAAATTCGAAATACCTGAGTGCCTGCTCAAAGCTTGAAAGGGAAAAAAATTTTGCCTGCTGTAAAGGGCTTACGGACCGTAAAGGTCAGCCTTACGGTCCGTAAGGCATGCCCAGCGACAGCAAACTTGACAGCTGCATGTATAACGAGTTTAACAGACTTATGTTGCCCTTTTACACTCCCATGTGCTGCCTAAGCTTGCTTTTAGACCTTAGGGACACTTGTGAATGATCCATGATCAGTTATAGCATTGTTTGTCATGATCACAAGCAATCAAACTCACTATATAAGGCCCCTCATGTTACAACATTTTGATCATGCTTTCCATCTGCATTTGTGGAACTTCCTGGAGCATAAGATCAGTCCCCAAGCATCTCTGGTCGTGCGTTAGACCTTGGTAAGTACCCTTGACCTTCCTTAATTGAGTTTTGCTTAGTTATTAGCTTAAAAGTCAAACCGTCGTAATTAAGGTTTGACTTATCGATTAATCATTAATGGTCTAATGTTTAGTCAAATTGATAGTAGTTATAAGTTGGTATTTATGTGGGCAATAAACCCTTAAAGGGACACCCTCTGATTCCCGCTCTAACAAGATCATTTGTCGGGTCAAAGTTATTCATAAAAAGTCAACAGGAACTTAATTTTCGAATTAACGCATAATTAACAATGTAGAAGGCGTGCAACCTATTTTATCACTCATATAACTTGTTAATTAGTATAAGAACTGGTCTAAGCTTGTTTGATCCGACAATTTTCTGTTTAGGCTCGGTTCGGAACCGAAAGTCGCAAAACTTTGACTTTTGCTTTGACTCCAGTTCTGACCCGATTTAGATGGATTTAGAAATGCCTTAGAGCTCTGTTAGGACCAACTAGTATGATAGTATAACCCTCTACGTTTATACTACTTGACTCGTTGATTGTCCGATTCATTTACACGTTTCCGTTAATTGCTTAATGTTGACCATAACGCCCTTTTGACCATAAAACGAGAATTTTGGAAATGTGAGCGGACAATAATCTTTGTTACTAATTTATAAACATGTCCCTAAAGTTTCATATCAGTTCGAGGTCCAGAATAGGAGTTATGCTAAATAGCGCACTTAAAAAGCTTTTTGTTAATTAAACGGTGCAATTAGCATAAAGCCTATCTAAACTCAATTTTTGACACCAAACCTTTTACCCACTGATGTAATATAATATTTTGGAATTTTTGAAGATTTTTAATTATTTTTAAACTGATCATAACCTAAGGTTATGGCCTTGATTCGGTAAATACCGAATATACCCTTTTTGTGTATAAAATGAGTTTTACATAATATTTTGACACCAATTCAGTTGCTATTGATTTTATATACTAAATGAAGTATTTTGAACTTTATAACCTGATCAGAAAACTCAGATTTCCTGTAGGACCCGGAAATCGCTTAAAATGGCTTTTTACGCGTATTAAACACCTAGTATGGGTTTAAAACCATTTTGTCATATAAGACTTATCACCAACTGATATAACCTGATAAATTAAGTTATTTTACTGATTTATTCAGACCCGAATCTCAGAATTTCATTTAATCTCTTTTATGATCTTTAAAATGACCAAAATACCCCTACGGGGCTTCAATTAAGATTAAACTCGTTTTGGGCATAATGGAAGATATCCTACTGATATCACAACATATTTAAGGCATAATAACTTAGGAAACCTGTTAGTGACTCTTTCGGTTACCCGTTATGCGTTATTCGCGTTCGGTTCGGTTTATGTAACTAGTTTGCATAAATTAGCCGAAACGGGTCAAACCTTATCATTTTTATCTCAAAATCCAGAATGTGTTTAGTTTACCCATATTATACAAGTCTTCAAACTTGTCGGGTCTAAATCACATTCTATCCCGGTCTTCGCTTAATCGTGCGTTTGAACCGTATCTTTCTTTAAAACTAACCGGTCTAAGCTTAGGCTTAATTAAAGGCTGTTAGGATTCTAATAGGTTATTATAAACCTTCGTTCCAGAATAGGAGACCCGGTAAAAGCTACGTGCACTTGCTTATTGTGATTACTACTTGCAAAGGTAAATACTTTTAACTTATTTTCCCTATACGGGCTTGGGGTATGGTATATAAAATACCGCTTGGTCGGGCATTGAATCTTTAATCGGATAGAGGTTAAACCATTGATATGCTCTGTTTGGAAATGTTTTGTTTGCTTAAAGCCTTTGGGGGGTTAATGACCATGTCCTGGATATCCTTGGCATCATCTTACGAGATGGCCACGACCTGAGCACGGGGTGTAGGCGTACACCCGTCAGTGCATAAATAAATTATGTGGTGTGTCTATTGATCTTTAACCTGGTCTATGGATTGGGCTACTGAACGCATAAGGAACATGTAATTCTTTTACAATATTATATTCAAATAATTATCCCAAGTTATAAAGAGTTTTGTGCCACGTGCATTCAAATCAATTTTATTAAACCTTTTCAAAATGAGTCAGTTAATTGTATTTACCAGTGTAAACTGACGTATTTTCCCAAAAGGTTAAGTGCAGGTACTACTCGAACTAGGCTGGCTTTCTCCTAGCGTCCACAATAAGTCTCGCAAGCTTGGATGTCAAAACTGTTGAACAATGTTTCCATTTTATTTTGATCCACCTGTGGATTACTTTCAACTGTTTGTGATACTTAATATTACAATTATATTCGGTTGAAATATATCTATCTTTTGCTTCCGCTGTGCATTTAAATATTGTGTTGTTTGACTATAATGATATCAACTACGTCACGATACTCCCCTACCGGGCCCACCGGTAATACGTGGAAATATCGGGGTGTGACAGGTTGGTATCAGAGCCAACACTGAGTGAATTAAACACTAGCCTTTTGTGTTTAATCTCAGTTACACAATTGCACATTCCTCGAATTTTCGAGTCTAGACAAAGAACATAGGACAAATCCTGATTTTTGTTTTATTTTGTCTTTTATATTATTCTTTGTTGTTATATTTGTTTATGTTGATAGGTCTAAAAATGCTGCCAAGATTCCTTAGGAGAAAAGTCACCTGTGACAGGCCACGACCAGGAGGTCGGGCCTTCTCAAAGGCGAACTTCACCTGTCCCTATTAACACCAGCCCACAGGGAGACTGGAGGGCACACCTACAGCCAGCGAGGCGATCTGTCTCGTTAGCTTCGTCACCTTCTTACTTACACTCTTTTGGCGACCCCACTCCTGTCTTTCAGGGCCGGTTCAACCCGGCGAACTATATCGAAGAACCAGTGGGATTTAACCCACTAGGACCTGAAGAATACTTCTCAGGAGACAATGCAATGGACATGGACGAGGACACGGATCCCGTCGAGCCTGCAAGCGGGACCCCCAACCATCCCTTCGAGATCTCTGACGGATCATCCTTCCATGGATCACCCTACGGTGGTCCAGACAGTTACCAAGCGAGGTTTAACCAGTATGAGTGGTATTTTACACCCTCTCATAACCCACAGCAGCAACAGCAGCAGGATCCCTCAGAGGATTCGCGTTTCATGGCAGTCACGCCACCGCCACCACCGCCACCAGTTCATCAAGCACCTCCAGAACCACCAAGACGTAGGAGGACAGGCGCACGAATATCCACGCAAGGAGGGGATTTTCACTTTAGCACTCCCCATCCCTCAAGTGGCAGTCACTATCCGCCACTGCATGAAGACCCACAAATGGGTGGGCCCTAAAACCCAATTCCAGAGGTAAATTCTACACCAGTTGCACTACCACCGCCACCATTGGGTTTTGACAACCCGATTCCTACATACGCCGGTTCAACAGCGTACAATCCGTTTGAGCAGCCGGCTCACACTCATTATAACTATACTGAAGCCGACCCGTACCTTGTAGCGGCAAACTACACCGCCCTTCATCCCGAAGGACCATATGGAGCCCCTTGGGGAGTGGGATATCCAACTCATGGGTATCAAGTACCTGCTCGACCACCGATTCGGCAACAGTCGCAGCCACCATGATTTTCCCCACCGGAACAGGAGGAAATCCTCCAAAGACTAAGTCGGGTGGAGCATGAATTTCAAGAAGAACGTAGGAACAACAGAGGATTCCTCAAGGGCCTAGCAAGCTTGTTAAAGGGGAAGAAGAAGAGGGATCATTAAATCGCTGTATGTATTGTTGTATTTCCTTATTTCAATCAAGTCCCTGCGTGGACATTCACCTTTGTACTTAGTCCCTGCATGGACTTGTCTTTTTAGTCCCTGCGAGGACATCTGTTTTAGTACTTGGTCCCTGTGTGGACTTGTATTCCGGTTTAGCCCCTGCGTGGGTAAGTTATTCTGTTAAAAGTCCTGTTTAGGGCAATGTGTACTCCTTTAATGTTTAATGGAATGTTAAGTTTATAAATTTCATTTTTGTCACTATATGCATAAATATATTATACATGAAATAAATAAATCAAAGATCATTCCTTTTAAAAATAATCTGCCTATTAAATATTAAATAAGAATCTTAAAGGTATAACCTAGCCTGCATGTCATTATAAGACGTGGACAAGATGGTAAGACCTGTTTAAAAAGATTCAAATCCCTGTTAACATCTGAAAACGTGTTAACGCTCCTGGCAGACGTGATTCGTTAAAATCACACACATCATTCTTATAGTAGGATTCTTCAAAAGATTCCTATCCTAACCTGATGATCTATAAATCATGGGTTTAAATCATCAATTAAGATGATCATATATTAAACATCCATTGGTGATATAGTGCCTACGGGCCATACTCATTGTAATATAAGACAAAGGACAGTAGTAGTCTACGACTCCCTGTCAGAAAAAGGTACAGAACTATGTTCAAACCTTCATGCTTTGATTCTCTGAAATCATGGCTTATGATTTAAAAATGTCCCTGTGACTAGGCCTTTTGTGCTACTAATAATACTGTTATTGTTTTATAAATAGGATAAATTAAAATAAAAATCCTAAATAAATATGATTAACAAATTAACCCAATATGGTCTGTGTTTACCATGGTTAATGAATTGCCATAAAAGACAATCCCGTAATAAACCATTGTCAATATCTTATGTAACAGTTCTAACTACATGGCTGACTCGGATGAGATCAACAGTCACCCCAGAGAGGATCATGACAATACCCGAATTAACATAGCGGGTGCAGAACTACAAGCATTGATAGACAATGCTGTTACGAAAGCCATAGAGCGGCAGTATCAGGAATATAGCGGGACTCGGAGTAGAACCCTATCCGCACCGCATTCCAAGCCTAAGACTCATTCTGAGGCTCACAGCAAGCCACCACCCTCTAAGAAGGAAGAGCCAAAGAAAAACGATGACGATCGTCACTCTTCTAATCAGCAAAGTGTTCCATCTCAAAAGATCGTACTGAACCAAGGACCCTAAGACAAGGGTTGCTCCTACAAGTATTTTGTTTCATGCAAACCCAAGGATTTCACTGGGGAGAAAGGAGCTATAGACTGCATGACATGGTTGGATGAGATGGACACCGTGGTTGATATCAGCGGGTGCGCTGATAAGGATGTGGTAAAGTTCGTGTCTCAGTCATTCAAGGGGGAGGCATTAGCTTGGTGGAGATCTTTGATCCAGGCTACGGGGAAAATCCCATTGTACAATCTGACCTGGGATCAGTTTATGACATTGATTAGAGAAAACTACTGCCCTCAGCATGAGGTAGAAAAGATTGAATCTGATTTCTTATCCTTGGTTATGAAGAATCTGAACTGTCAGGCCTACCTTACCAGTTTCAATACAATGTCAAGGTTGGTTCCTTATCTGGTGACACCAGAACCCAAGAGGATAGCTCGTTTCATCGGAGGTTTAGCCCCCGAGATTAAGGCCAGCGTGAAGGCCTCCAGACCAGCTACTTTTCGGTCTGCAGCTGATATATCATTGTCCCTTACTCTGGACGCGGTCAGGCAGAGATTGCTAAGAAACACTGACGCTGAGAAAAGGAAGCGTGAGGATGATAACTCACGACGATCGGATAAGAGACATAGGGGAAACGATGACCACAGAAAGATTTCTGGATCCAAGAAAGATGGTCATCAGTCGGGCGATAAGCCCAAATGTAAAATCTGTAAGAAGCACCATTTCGGGAAGTGCAGACTTGAGTCGAAATCCCAGTCACAGCCAAGAGCATGTGGGATCTGCAAGTCTTCTGAGCACAAGACCTTAGACTGTAAGAAAATCAAGGATGCTACGTGCTACAGCTGCAACGAAAAAGGGCACATCAAATCCAATTGCCCAAAGATCGCTAAGAAAGCTGAGGATGGGAAAAAGACCAATGCTAGGGTCTTTAGAATGGATGCAAAGGAAGCTGTCCAGGACGACAATGTTATCACAGGTACCTTCCTCATAAATAATGTCTATGCAAGAGTACTTTTTGATTCAGGCGCTGATAAGTCATTCGTAGATAATAAGTTTTGGGAATTGTTGAAATTGCCTGTTAAAACCTTAAGTGTGAAATATGAGGTGGAATTAGCTGATGGAACCATAGAAACCGCCTCAACCGTGTTAGATGGATGTGTTATATCCATTAGGAACCACTCTTTTCCATTGTCTTTACTTCCTTTGAAATTAGCCGGTTTCGATGTAGTAATAGGCATGGATTGGTTGTCTCGCAACCAAGCCCATATCGTTTGTGCTAAGAAGCAAGTGATTGTCAGAACTCCTCATGGCGAGCCTTTGACAATCCAAGGAGATACTAAGTATGGAATGCCTGAGCAAGTGTCCATGCTCAAGGCATCAAGGTGTTCGACGAAGGGTTGTGTTATCTACATGGCACAAGTAACCATTGATGAACCTAAGCCTAAGATCGAAGACATACCCATTATCTCTGAATATCCAGAAGTATTCCCTGAAGAACTACCTGGTTTACCCCCAGATAGGCAAGTGGAGTTCAGGATTGACATTATTCCTGGAGCAGCACCTGTTGCAAGAGCACCTTACAGATTGGCACCAACGGAGATGAAAGAATTGAGAACTCAATTGGATGATTTGTTGGCAAAGGGATTTATTAGACCTGGCTCATCTCCTTGGGGAGCACCAATCCTGTTTGTGAAGAAAAAGGATGGATCGATGCGTCTGTGCATCGATTATCGCGAACTTAACAAAGTTACTGTTAAGAATCGGTATCCATTGCCCAGGATCGACGACTTGTTCGATCAGCTTCAAGGAGCAAGTTACTTTTACAAGATCGACTTAAGGTCAGGATATCATCAACTGAAGGTCAAGGATGAAGATGTACATAAGACTGCATTTAGGACTCGTTATGGTCACTACGAATTCTTAGTGATGCCTTTTGGACTCACTAATGCACCAGCCGCATTCATGGATCTCATGAACCGCGTCTGCAAGCCCTACATGGATAAATTTGTCATCGTCTTCATCGATGATATTCTTATTTATTCGAAGAATCAAGCTGACCATGAGAAGCACCTCCATTGCATTCTGAAACTGCTTCATCGAGAAAAGCTCTACGCCAAATTCTCTAAATGTGAATTTTGGCTCCGTGAAGTCCAATTTCTTGGACATGTGGTTAGTGAACGCGGAATCCAGGTAGATCCCGCTAAAGTTGAAGCTGTCATGAATTGGCAAGAGCCGAAGACGCCCACAGAAATTCGCAGTTTCTTGGGATTGGCAGGATACTACAGGCGCTTTATTGAAAATTTTTCAAGGATTGCTGCACCCCTAACTTCTTTGACTAGGAAGGATATTAAGTTCAACTGGGGACCCAAACAACAAGAATCCTTTGATATCCTTAAGCAGAAGCTAACCAATGCACCTGTGTTGACATTGCCTGAAGGGACTGAAGAATTTGTAGTATATTGTGATGCATCGCACACAGGTATGGGATGTGTGCTTATGCAAAAAGGCAAGGTTATTGCCGATGCTTCTCGACAGTTAAAGGTGCACGAAAAGAATTACACCACCCATGACTTGGAGTTGGGTGCCGTTGTATTTGCACTAAAACTTTGGAGGCACTATTTATACGGTGTCAAGTGTGTGATCTATTCTGATCACAAGAGCCTCGAGCACCTGTTTAACCAAAAGGATTTGAACATGAGGCAATGACGTTGGATGGAAACTCTGAATTATTATGATTGTGAGATAAGATACCATCCTGGCAAGGCGAATGTAGTCGCCGATGCTTTGAGTCGAAAGGAAAGGGTGAAGCCTATAAGAATCAATGCCAAGAGCATTGAGATAAAGAATAGTTTGAATGAAAGGTTGTTAGCTGCACAAAAGGAAGCTGTGCTGGAAGCTAACTATCCTAATGAAAAACTAGGAGTAACTGAAGAACAGTTATCCTATGGCAAGGACGGAATTCTAAGGTTAAATGGATGAATATGGGTTCCAGTTTATGGAGGACTTTGGGATGTCATCCTCCAGGAAGCCCACAGCTCTAAATACTCCGTTCATCCTGGAGCTGACAAGATGTACCAGGATTTGAAAGTAAACTTTTGGTGGATAGGCTTGAAGAAGTCTATAGCTACCTGTGTAGCTAAATGTTTGACATGTGCGCAAGTCAAAGCTGAACATCAGAAGCCGTCAGGTTTGCTACAACAGCCTGAACTTCCCACGTGGAAGTGGGAAATGGTGACAATGGATTTCATCACCAAGTTGCCAAAGACAAGGAAAGGAAATGATACTATATGGGTGATAGTAGACAGACTAACTAAGTCAGCACATTTCCTACCCATTAAGGAGACCTATAGCTCCGACATGTTAGCCCAATTGTACGTAGATAAGATTGTATCTCTGCATGGCGTACCAGTGTCTATTATCTCTGACAGAGATACTAGATACACGTCACATTTTTGGAAGAGTTTCCAACAGTCTTTGGGCACGCGCTTAAATTTTAGTACGGCTTACCATCCTCAGACGGACGGACAGAGTGAGCGTACCATCCAAACTTTGGAAGACATGCTTCGTGCATGTGTGATTGACTTAGGTGGTAGTTGGGATAACCACCTGCCATTAGTCGAGTTCTCGTATAACAATAGCTACCATACCAGCATTAAGGCTGCGCCTTTCGAGGCCTTGTACGGTAGAAAGTGCAGAACGCCCGTCTGTTGGGCGGAAGTTGGAGATGTCCAACTATCAGGACCTGAAATAGTCCTGGAGACGACAGATAAGATTGTGCAAATACACGATCGTCTCAAAGCTGCCAGGGATAGGCAGAAAAGCTACGCAGATCTAAAGCGTAAACCTCTGAAATTCAAGGTAGGTGATAAAGTGTTGCTTAAAGTATCACCCTGGAAGGGAGTAATGCGATTTGGTAAGAAAGGTAAGTTAAGCCCGAGATACATAGGGCCATTCGAGGTCATCGAATGTGTCGGATCAGTTGCTTATAAGTTAAAATTACCTGAAGAGCTCAGTGGTATTCACAATGTATTCCACATCTACAATCTGAAGAAGTGTTTTGCTGATGAATCACTAGTCATACCACATACAGATGTGCACATAGAAGAGAGCTTGAAGTTTGTTGAAAAACCTATGTCGATCGAGGATCGACAGGTTAAGAAGCTTCGAAGGAAGCATGTGCCAATAGTAAAGGTTAAATGGGATGCCCGTAGAGGTCCCGAGTACACATGGGAGGTTGAGTCCACAAAGAAAGAAAAGTACCCTCATTTATTTCAGTAAATCTCGAGGTCGAGATTTCTTTTAAGAGGGTGAGGATGTAACACCTCGAAAATTTGTGTCCAATGAAATAACGACACGTGTCGTGCAAGACAAAAGTGATATAAACCCGGATCTAGTCAAAGATGTATGGTAGGATTTAAAAGCGTCGACATGTTAATTAAATACCTCTGAACGGCCTAATTATAAATCCCAAGACCCTAATCTATAATATAAACATCTGATATACATTCAAATCCGGTAATTACTAGTAATGATTGATTCATATTTGCAAGAGTGGGATCCTATGAGGATATGTACGACAAACCTTCATTCGTGACCCTTTCGATAAAGCCCAAGACAATCATACAACATAGTAAGGTGGTTATAACTATTCAAGACATGATCAAGAGACCCCTACTGATAATAGAGGCCAAATTCGAAATACCTGAGTGCCTGCTCAAAGCTTGAAAGGGAAAAAAATTTTGCCTGCTGTAAAGGGCTTACGGACCGTAAAGGTCAGCCTTACGGTCCGTAAGGCATGCCCAGCGACAGCAAACTTGACAGCTGCATGTATAACGAGTTTAACAGACTTATGTTGCCCTTTTACACTCCCATGTGCTGCCTAAGCTTGCTTTTAGACCTTAGGGACACTTGTGAATGATCCATGATCAGTTATAGCATTGTTTGTCATGATCACAAGCAATCAAACTCACTATATAAGGCCCCTCATGTTACAACATTTTGATCATGCTTTCCATCTGCATTTGTGGAACTTCCTGGAGCATAAGATCAGTCCCCAAGCATCTCTGGTCGTGCGTTAGACCTTGGTAAGTACCCTTGACCTTCCTTAATTGAGTTTTGCTTAGTTATTAGCTTAAAAGTCAAACCGTCGTAATTAAGGTTTGACTTATCGATTAATCATTAATGGTCTAATGTTTAGTCAAATTGATAGTAGTTATAAGTTGGTATTTATGTGGGCAATAAACCCTTAAAGGGACACCCTCTGATTCCCGCTCTAACAAGATCATTTGTCGGGTCAAAGTTATTCATAAAAAGTCAACAGGAACTTAATTTTCGAATTAACGCATAATTAACAATGTAGAAGGCGTGCAACCTATTTTATCACTCATATAACTTGTTAATTAGTATAAGAACTGGTCTAAGCTTGTTTGATCCGACAATTTTCTGTTTAGGCGCGGTTCGGAACCGAAAGTCGCAAAACTTTGACTTTTGCTTTGACTCCAGTTCTGACCCGATTTAGATGGATTTAGAAATGCCTTAGAGCTCTGTTAGGACCAACTAGTATGATAGTATAACCCTCTACGTTTATACTACTTGACTCGTTGATTGTCCGATTCATTTACACGTTTCCGTTAATTGCTTAATGTTGACCATAACGCCCTTTTGACCATAAAACGAGAATTTTGGAAATGTGAGCGGACAATAATCTTTGTTACTAATTTATAAACATGTCCCTAAAGTTTCATATCAGTTCGAGGTCCAGAATAGGAGTTATGCTAAATAGCGCACTTAAAAAGCTTTTTGTTAATTAAACGGTGCAATTAGCATAAAGCCTATCTAAACTCAATTTTTGACACCAAACCTTTTACCCACTGATGTAATATAATATTTTGGAATTTTTGAAGATTTTTAATTATTTTTAAACTGATCATAACCTAAGGTTATGGCCTTGATTCGGTAAATACCGAATATACCCTTTTTGTGTATAAAATGAGTTTTACATAATATTTTGACACCAATTCAGTTGCTATTGATTTTATATACTAAATGAAGTATTTTGAACTTTATAACCTGATCAGAAAACTCAGATTTCCTGTAGGACCCGGAAATCGCTTAAAATGGCTTTTTACGCGTATTAAACACCTAGTATGGGTTTAAAACCATTTTGTCATATAAGACTTATCACCAACTGATATAACCTGATAAATTAAGTTATTTTACTGATTTATTCAGACCCGAATCTCAGAATTTCATTTAATCTCTTTTATGATCTTTAAAATGACCAAAATACCCCTACGGGGCTTCAATTAAGATTAAACTCGTTTTGGGCATAATGGAAGATATCCTACTGATATCACAACATATTTAAGGCATAATAACTTAGGAAACCTGTTAGTGACTCTTTCGGTTACCCGTTATGCGTTATTCGCGTTCGGTTCGGTTTATGTAACTAGTTTGCATAAATTAGCCGAAACGGGTCAAACCTTATCATTTTTATCTCAAAATCCAGAATGTGTTTAGTTTACCCATATTATACAAGTCTTCAAACTTGTCGGGTCTAAATCACATTCTATCCCGGTCTTCGCTTAATCGTGCGTTTGAACCGTATCTTTCTTTAAAACTAACCGGTCTAAGCTTAGGCTTAATTAAAGGCTGTTAGGATTCTAATAGGTTATTATAAACCTTCGTTCCAGAATAGGAGACCCGGTAAAAGCTACGTGCACTTGCTTATTGTGATTACTACTTGCAAAGGTAAATACTTTTAACTTATTTTCCCTATACGGGCTTGGGGTATGGTATATAAAATACCGCTTGGTCGGGCATTGAATCTTTAATCGGATAGAGGTTAAACCATTGATATGCTCTGTTTGGAAATGTTTTGTTTGCTTAAAGCCTTTGGGGGGTTAATGACCATGTCCTGGATATCCTTGGCATCATCTTACGAGATGGCCACGACCTGAGCACGGGGTGTAGGCGTACACCCGTCAGTGCATAAATAAATTATGTGGTGTGTCTATTGATCTTTAACCTGGTCTATGGATTGGGCTACTGAACGCATAAGGAACATGTAATTCTTTTACAATATTATATTCAAATAATTATCCCAAGTTATAAAGAGTTTTGTGCCACGTGCATTCAAATCAATTTTATTAAACCTTTTCAAAATGAGTCAGTTAATTGTATTTACCAGTGTAAACTGACGTATTTTCCCAAAAGGTTAAGTGCAGGTACTACTCGAACTAGGCTGGCTTTCTCCTAGCGTCCACAATAAGTCTCGCAAGCTTGGATGTCAAAACTGTTGAACAATGTTTCCATTTTATTTTGATCCACCTGTGGATTACTTTCAACTGTTTGTGATACTTAATATTACAATTATATTCGGTTGAAATATATCTATCTTTTGCTTCCGCTGTGCATTTAAATATTGTGTTGTTTGACTATAATGATATCAACTACGTCACGATACTCCCCTACCGGGCCCACCGGTAATACGTGGAAATATCGGGGTGTGACAGGTTGGTATCAGAGCCAACACTGAGTGAATTAAACACTAGCCTTTTGTGTTTAATCTCAGTTACACAATTGCACATTCCTCGAATTTTCGAGTCTAGACAAAGAACATAGGACAAATCCTGATTTTTGTTTTATTTTGTCTTTTATATTATTCTTTGTTGTTATATTTGTTTATGTTGATAGGTCTAAAAATGCTGCCAAGATTCCTTAGGAGAAAAGTCACATGTGACAGGCCACGACCAGGAGGTCGGGCCTTCTCAAAGGCGAACTTCACCTGTCCCTATTAACACCAGCCCACAGGGAGACTGGAGGGCACACCTACAGCCAGCGAGGCGATCTGTCTCGTTAGCTTCGTCACCTTCTTACTTACACTCTTTTGGCGACCCCACTCCTGTCTTTCAGGGCCGGTTCAACCCGGCGAACTATATCGAAGAACCAGTGGGATTTAACCCACTAGGACCTGAAGAATACTTCTCAGGAGACAATGCAATGGACATGGACGAGGACACGGATCCCATCGAGCCTGCAAGCGGGACCCCCAACCATCCCTTCGAGATCTCTGACGGATCATCCTTCCATGGATCACCCTACGGTGGTCCAGACAGTTACCAAGCGAGGTTTAACCAGTATGAGTGGTATTTTACACCCTCTCATAACCCACAGCAGCAACAGCAGCAGGATCCCTCAGAGGATTCGCGTTTCATGGCAGTCACGCCACCGCCACCACCGCCACCAGTTCATCAAGCACCTCCAGAACCACCAAGACGTAGGAGGACAGGCGCACGAATATCCACGCGAGGAGGGGATTTTCACTTTAGCACTCCCCATCCCTCAAGTGGCAGTCACTATCCGCCACTGCATGAAGACCCACAAATGGGTGGGCCCTAAAACCCAATTCCAGAGGTAAATTCTACACCAGTTGCACTACCACCGCCACCATTGGGTTTTGACAACCCGATTCCTACATACGCCGGTTCAACAGCGTACAATCCGTTTGAGCAGCCGGCTCACACTCATTATAACTATACTGAAGCCGACCCGTACCTTGTAGCGGCAAACTACACCGCCCTTCATCCCGAAGGACCATATGGAGCCCCTTGGGGAGTGGGATATCCAACTCATGGGTATCAAGTACCTGCTCGACCACCGATTCGGCAACAGTCGCAGCCACCATGATTTTCCCCACCGGAACAGGAGGAAATCCTCCAAAGACTAAGTCGGGTGGAGCATGAATTTCAAGAAGAACGTAGGAACAACAGAGGATTCCTCAAGGGCCTAGCAAGCTTGTTAAAGGGGAAGAAGAAGAGGGATCATTAAATCGCTGTATGTATTGTTGTATTTCCTTATTTCAATCAAGTCCCTGCGTGGACATTCACCTTTGTACTTAGTCCCTGCATGGACTTGTCTTTTTAGTCCCTGCGAGGACATCTGTTTTAGTACTTGGTCCCTGTGTGGACTTGTATTCCGGTTTAGCCCCTGCGTGGGTAAGTTATTCTGTTAAAAGTCCTGTTTAGGGCAATGTGTACTCCTTTAATGTTTAATGGAATGTTAAGTTTATAAATTTCATTTTTGTCACTATATGCATAAATATATTATACATGAAATAAATAAATCAAAGATCATTCCTTTTAAAAATAATCTGCCTATTAAATATTAAATAAGAATCTTAAAGGTATAACCTAGCCTGCATGTCATTATAAGACGTGGACAAGATGGTAAGACCTGTTTAAAAAGATTCAAATCCCTGTTAACATCTGAAAACGTGTTAACGCTCCTGGCAGACGTGATTCGTTAAAATCACACACATCATTCTTATAGTAGGATTCTTCAAAAGATTCCTATCCTAACCTGATGATCTATAAATCATGGGTTTAAATCATCAATTAAGATGATCATATATTAAACATCCATTGGTGATATAGTGCCTACGGGCCATACTCATTGTAATATAAGACAAAGGACAGTAGTAGTCTACGACTCCCTGTCAGAAAAAGGTACAGAACTATGTTCAAACCTTCATGCTTTGATTCTCTGAAATCATGGCTTATGATTTAAAAATGTCCCTGTGACTAGGCCTTTTGTGCTACTAATAATACTGTTATTGTTTTATAAATAGGATAAATTAAAATAAAAATCCTAAATAAATATGATTAACAAATTAACCCAATATGGTCTGTGTTTACCATGGTTAATGAATTGCCATAAAAGACAATCCCGTAATAAACCATTGTCAATATCTTATGTAACAGTTCTAACTACATGGCTGACTCGGATGAGATCAACAGTCACCCCAGAGAGGATCATGACAATACCCGAATTAACATAGCGGGTGCAGAACTACAAGCATTGATAGACAATGCTGTTACGAAAGCCATAGAGCGGCAGTATCAGGAATATAGCGGGACTCGGAGTAGAACCCTATCCGCACCGCATTCCAAGCCTAAGACTCATTCTGAGGCTCACAGCAAGCCACCACCCTCTAAGAAGGAAGAGCCAAAGAAAAACGATGACGATCGTCACTCTTCTAATCAGCAAAGTGTTCCATCTCAAAAGATCGTACTGAACCAAGGACCCTAAGACAAGGGTTGCTCCTACAAGTATTTTGTTTCATGCAAACCCAAGGATTTCACTGGGGAGAAAGGAGCTATAGACTGCATGACATGGTTGGATGAGATGGACACCGTGGTTGATATCAGCGGGTGCGCTGATAAGGATGTGGTAAAGTTCGTGTCTCAGTCATTCAAGGGGGAGGCATTAGCTTGGTGGAGATCTTTGATCCAGGCTACGGGGAAAATCCCATTGTACAATCTGACCTGGGATCAGTTTATGACATTGATTAGAGAAAACTACTGCCCTCAGCATGAGGTAGAAAAGATTGAATCTGATTTCTTATCCTTGGTTATGAAGAATCTGAACTGTCAGGCCTACCTTACCAGTTTCAATACAATGTCAAGGTTGGTTCCTTATCTGGTGACACCAGAACCCAAGAGGATAGCTCGTTTCATCGGAGGTTTAGCCCCCGAGATTAAGGCCAGCGTGAAGGCCTCCAGACCAGCTACTTTTCGGTCTGCAGCTGATATATCATTGTCCCTTACTCTGGACGCGGTCAGGCAGAGATTGCTAAGAAACACTGACGCTGAGAAAAGGAAGCGTGAGGATGATAACTCACGACGATCGGATAAGAGACATAGGGGAAACGATGACCACAGAAAGATTTCTGGATCCAAGAAAGATGGTCATCAGTCGGGCGATAAGCCCAAATGTAAAATCTGTAAGAAGCACCATTTCGGGAAGTGCAGACTTGAGTCGAAATCCCAGTCACAGCCAAGAGCATGTGGGATCTGCAAGTCTTCTGAGCACAAGACCTTAGACTGTAAGAAAATCAAGGATGCTACGTGCTACAGCTGCAACGAAAAAGGGCACATCAAATCCAATTGCCCAAAGATCGCTAAGAAAGCTGAGGATGGGAAAAAGACCAATGCTAGGGTCTTTAGAATGGATGCAAAGGAAGCTGTCCAGGACGACAATGTTATCACAGGTACCTTCCTCATAAATAATGTCTATGCAAGAGTACTTTTTGATTCAGGCGCTGATAAGTCATTCGTAGATAATAAGTTTTGGGAATTGTTGAAATTGCCTGTTAAAACCTTAAGTGTGAAATATGAGGTGGAATTAGCTGATGGAACCATAGAAACCGCCTCAACCGTGTTAGATGGATGTGTTATATCCATTAGGAACCACTCTTTTCCATTGTCTTTACTTCCTTTGAAATTAGCCGGTTTCGATGTAGTAATAGGCATGGATTGGTTGTCTCGCAACCAAGCCCATATCGTTTGTGCTAAGAAGCAAGTGATTGTCAGAACTCCTCATGGCGAGCCTTTGACAATCCAAGGAGATACTAAGTATGGAATGCCTGAGCAAGTGTCCATGCTCAAGGCATCAAGGTGTTCGACGAAGGGTTGTGTTATCTACATGGCACAAGTAACCATTGATGAACCTAAGCCTAAGATCGAAGACATACCCATTATCTCTGAATATCCAGAAGTATTCCCTGAAGAACTACCTGGTTTACCCCCAGATAGGCAAGTGGAGTTCAGGATTGACATTATTCCTGGAGCAGCACCTGTTGCAAGAGCACCTTACAGATTGGCACCAACGGAGATGAAAGAATTGAGAACTCAATTGGATGATTTGTTGGCAAAGGGATTTATTAGACCTGGCTCATCTCCTTGGGGAGCACCAATCCTGTTTGTGAAGAAAAAGGATGGATCGATGCGTCTGTGCATCGATTATCGCGAACTTAACAAAGTTACTGTTAAGAATCGGTATCCATTGCCCAGGATCGACGACTTGTTCGATCAGCTTCAAGGAGCAAGTTACTTTTACAAGATCGACTTAAGGTCAGGATATCATCAACTGAAGGTCAAGGATGAAGATGTACATAAGACTGCATTTAGGACTCGTTATGGTCACTACGAATTCTTAGTGATGCCTTTTGGACTCACTAATGCACCAGCCGCATTCATGGATCTCATGAACCGCGTCTGCAAGCCCTACATGGATAAATTTGTCATCGTCTTCATCGATGATATTCTTATTTATTCGAAGAATCAAGCTGACCATGAGAAGCACCTCCATTGCATTCTGAAACTGCTTCATCGAGAAAAGCTCTACGCCAAATTCTCTAAATGTGAATTTTGGCTCCGTGAAGTCCAATTTCTTGGACATGTGGTTAGTGAACGCGGAATCCAGGTAGATCCCGCTAAAGTTGAAGCTGTCATGAATTGGCAAGAGCCGAAGACGCCCACAGAAATTCGCAGTTTCTTGGGATTGGCAGGATACTACAGGCGCTTTATTGAAAATTTTTCAAGGATTGCTGCACCCCTAACTTCTTTGACTAGGAAGGATATTAAGTTCAACTGGGGACCCAAACAACAAGAATCCTTTGATATCCTTAAGCAGAAGCTAACCAATGCACCTGTGTTGACATTGCCTGAAGGGACTGAAGAATTTGTAGTATATTGTGATGCATCGCACACAGGTATGGGATGTGTGCTTATGCAAAAAGGCAAGGTTATTGCCGATGCTTCTCGACAGTTAAAGGTGCACGAAAAGAATTACACCACCCATGACTTGGAGTTGGGTGCCGTTGTATTTGCACTAAAACTTTGGAGGCACTATTTATACGGTGTCAAGTGTGTGATCTATTCTGATCACAAGAGCCTCGAGCACCTGTTTAACCAAAAGGATTTGAACATGAGGCAATGACGTTGGATGGAAACTCTGAATTATTATGATTGTGAGATAAGATACCATCCTGGCAAGGCGAATGTAGTCGCCGATGCTTTGAGTCGAAAGGAAAGGGTGAAGCCTATAAGAATCAATGCCAAGAGCATTGAGATAAAGAATAGTTTGAATGAAAGGTTGTTAGCTGCACAAAAGGAAGCTGTGCTGGAAGCTAACTATCCTAATGAAAAACTAGGAGTAACTGAAGAACAGTTATCCTATGGCAAGGACGGAATTCTAAGGTTAAATGGATGAATATGGGTTCCAGTTTATGGAGGACTTTGGGATGTCATCCTCCAGGAAGCCCACAGCTCTAAATACTCCGTTCATCCTGGAGCTGACAAGATGTACCAGGATTTGAAAGTAAACTTTTGGTGGATAGGCTTGAAGAAGTCTATAGCTACCTGTGTAGCTAAATGTTTGACATGTGCGCAAGTCAAAGCTGAACATCAGAAGCCGTCAGGTTTGCTACAACAGCCTGAACTTCCCACGTGGAAGTGGGAAATGGTGACAATGGATTTCATCACCAAGTTGCCAAAGACAAGGAAAGGAAATGATACTATATGGGTGATAGTAGACAGACTAACTAAGTCAGCACATTTCCTACCCATTAAGGAGACCTATAGCTCCGACATGTTAGCCCAATTGTACGTAGATAAGATTGTATCTCTGCATGGCGTACCAGTGTCTATTATCTCTGACAGAGATACTAGATACACGTCACATTTTTGGAAGAGTTTCCAACAGTCTTTGGGCACGCGCTTAAATTTTAGTACGGCTTACCATCCTCAGACGGACGGACAGAGTGAGCGTACCATCCAAACTTTGGAAGACATGCTTCGTGCATGTGTGATTGACTTAGGTGGTAGTTGGGATAACCACCTGCCATTAGTCGAGTTCTCGTATAACAATAGCTACCATACCAGCATTAAGGCTGCGCCTTTCGAGGCCTTGTACGGTAGAAAGTGCAGAACGCCCGTCTGTTGGGCGGAAGTTGGAGATGTCCAACTATCAGGACCTGAAATAGTCCTGGAGACGACAGATAAGATTGTGCAAATACACGATCGTCTCAAAGCTGCCAGGGATAGGCAGAAAAGCTACGCAGATCTAAAGCGTAAACCTCTGAAATTCAAGGTAGGTGATAAAGTGTTGCTTAAAGTATCACCCTGGAAGGGAGTAATGCGATTTGGTAAGAAAGGTAAGTTAAGCCCGAGATACATAGGGCCATTCGAGGTCATCGAATGTGTCGGATCAGTTGCTTATAAGTTAAAATTACCTGAAGAGCTCAGTGGTATTCACAATGTATTCCACATCTACAATCTGAAGAAGTGTTTTGCTGATGAATCACTAGTCATACCACATACAGATGTGCACATAGAAGAGAGCTTGAAGTTTGTTGAAAAACCTATGTCGATCGAGGATCGACAGGTTAAGAAGCTTCGAAGGAAGCATGTGCCAATAGTAAAGGTTAAATGGGATGCCCGTAGAGGTCCCGAGTACACATGGGAGGTTGAGTCCACAAAGAAAGAAAAGTACCCTCATTTATTTCAGTAAATCTCGAGGTCGAGATTTCTTTTAAGAGGGTGAGGATGTAACACCTCGAAAATTTGTGTCCAATGAAATAACGACACGTGTCGTGCAAGACAAAAGTGATATAAACCCGGATCTAGTCAAAGATGTATGGTAGGATTTAAAAGCGTCGACATGTTAATTAAATACCTCTGAACGACCTAATTATAAATCCCAAGACCCTAATCTATAATATAAACATCTGATATACATTCAAATCCGGTAATTACTAGTAATGATTGATTCATATTTGCAAGAGTGGGATCCTATGAGGATATGTACGACAAACCTTCATTCGTGACCCTTTCGATAAAGCCCAAGACAATCATACAACATAGTAAGGTGGTTATAACTATTCAAGACATGATCAAGAGACCCCTACTGATAATAGAGGCCAAATTCGAAATACCTGAGTGCCTGCTCAAAGCTTGAAAGGGAAAAAAAATTTGCCTGCTGTAAAGGGCTTACGGACCGTAAAGGTCAGCCTTACGGTCCGTAAGGCATGCCCAGCGACAGCAAACTTGACAGCTGCATGTATAACGAGTTTAACAGACTTATGTTGCCCTTTTACACTCCCATGTGCTGCCTAAGCTTGCTTTTAGACCTTAGGGACACTTGTGAATGATCCATGATCAGTTATAGCATTGTTTGTCATGATCACAAGCAATCAAACTCACTATATAAGGCCCCTCATGTTACAACATTTTGATCATGCTTTCCATCTGCATTTGTGGAACTTCCTGGAGCATAAGATCAGTCCCCAAGCATCTCTGGTCGTGCGTTAGACCTTGGTAAGTACCCTTGACCTTCCTTAATTGAGTTTTGCTTAGTTATTAGCTTAAAAGTCAAACCGTCGTAATTAAGGTTTGACTTATCGATTAATCATTAATGGTCTAATGTTTAGTCAAATTGATAGTAGTTATAAGTTGGTATTTATGTGGGCAATAAACCCTTAAAGGGACACCCTCTGATTCCCGCTCTAACAAGATCATTTGTCGGGTCAAAGTTATTCATAAAAAGTCAACAGGAACTTAATTTTCGAATTAACGCATAATTAACAATGTAGAAGGCGTGCAACCTATTTTATCACTCATATAACTTGTTAATTAGTATAAGAACTGGTCTAAGCTTGTTTGATCCGACAATTTTCTGTTTAGACGCGGTTCGGAACCGAAAGTCGCAAAACTTTGACTTTTGCTTTGACTCCAGTTCTGACCCGATTTAGATGGATTTAGAAATGCCTTAGAGCTCTGTTAGGACCAACTAGTATGATAGTATAACCCTCTACGTTTATACTACTTGACTCGTTGATTGTCCGATTCATTTACACGTTTCCGTTAATTGCTTAATGTTGACCATAATGCCCTTTTGACCATAAAACGAGAATTTTGGAAATGTGAGAGGACAATAATATTTTTTACTGATTTATAAACATTTCCCTAAAGTTTCATATCAGTTCGAGGTCCAGAATAGGAGTTATGCTAAATAGCGCATTTAAAAAGCTTTTTGTTAATTAAACGGTGCAATTAGCATAAAGCCTATCTAAACTCAATTTTTGACACCAAACCTTTTACCCACTGATGTAATATAATATTTTGGAATTTTTGAAGATTTTTAATTATTTTTAAACTAATCATAACCTAAGGTTATGGCCATGATTCGGTAAATACCGATTATACCCTTTTTGTGTATAAAATGAGTTTTACATAATATTTTGACACCAATTCAGTTGCTATTGATTTTATATACTAACTGAAGTATTTTGAACTTTATAACCTGATCAGAAAACTCAGATTTCTTGTATGACCCGGAAATCGCTTAAAATGGCTTTTTACGCATATTAAACACCTAGTATGGGTTTAAAACCATTTTGTCATATAAGACTTATCACCAACTGATATAACCTGATAAATTAAGTTATTTTACTGATTTATTCAGACCCAAATCTCAGAATTTCATTTAATCTCTTTTATAATCTTTAAAATGACCAAAATACCCCTACGGGGCTTAAATTAAGATTAAACTCGTTTTGGGCATAATGGAAGATATCTTACTGATATCACAACATATTTAAGGCATATTAACTTAGGAAACCTGTTAGTGACTCTTTCGGTTACCCGTTATGCGTTATTCGCGTTCGGTTCATTTTATGTAACTAGTTTGCATAAATTAGCCGAAACGGGTAAAACCTTATCATTTTTATCTCAAAATCCAGAATGTGTTTAGTTTACCCATATTATACAAGTCTTCAAACTTGTCGGGTCTAAATCACATTCTATTCCGGTCTTCGCTTAATCGTGCGTTTGAACCGTATCTTTCTTTAAAACTAACCGGTCTAAGCTTAGGCTTAATTAAAGGCCGTTAGGATTCTAATAGGTTATTATAAACCTTCGTTCCAGAATAGGAGACCCAGTAAAAGCTACGTTCACTTGCTTATTGTGATTACTACTTGCAAAGGTAAATACTTTTAACTTATTTTCCCTATACGGGCTTGGGGTATGGTAAATAAAATACCGCTTGGTCGGGCATTGAATCTTTAATCGGATAGAGGTTAAACCATTAATATGCTCCGTTTGGAAATGTTTTGTTTGCTTAAAGTCTTTGGGGGGTTAATGACCATGTCTCGGATATCCTTGGCATCATCTTACGAGATGGCCACGACCTGAGCACGGGGTGTAGGCGTACACCTGTCAGTGCACAAATAAATTATGTGGTGTGTCTATTGATCTTTAACCCGGTCTACGGATCGGGCTACTGAACGCATAAGGAACATGTAATTCTTTTACAAGATTATATTCAAATAATTTGTAACAACCCTCGGTAAAACCAACACCCTCATAAATATTATGACACTCTAGTATAGTGTAAAATATCCCAAATATGTTTTATATTACACCCCGTATGTGAAAACCGAGCCCTAAATAGATTATAACATATAAAATAAAAATAAGAAAAATGGAGTTGAGGTGGGCCGCGTAGACCCACCCCAAACTCTCACGCGGGCGGTATTAAGACTGAAGTTAACTCCGCTGATTTATTAAGTTAAAGCGGGCCGCGTAAGAGTCTTTGATAGTCGACGCGGGCCGCGATAGATCATGAAACGTGGAGACATCTGGTGCTGACACGTGTCGACATCGTGGCGGACCTACGTATCGAATCAGCTAAGCTATATGTTGACCGCGTGTTGACGCGGGCCACGTAAGGCTTAGCCTTACCTTACGCGGGCCGCCTGGAAACCAGAATCAGACCATATAAATAGATAGCATCAGTTTACGTTTTTCGTCGCTCACATTTCAATCTCAAATCACAATTTCTGTAGAGAAGTTATAATACACGGGTATTATACCCCTAATTAGCGAGGTTCTGCTCCGTTGTAAGTATTATAACCCCAGTTTTGTAATAGTTACGCTGCCCGATTGATTTAGGGTTCCGTAACAACTGTTGTGGTTCTGCCCGACGTAGTTGTTGGAATACCGTCTCGGGAAGGGTATCATTAATAATTTCAAAGGGTTATGATACTAATCAATGTACATTTGTATAAATTATAGATTATATCCATGAAAACCTTACGAGAAGCCTAAGATAGCAATGTGAGTTTATCCTCTTTTTGTTAACATTTTTGGAATAAATTACAAAACCTTAATTGTTTTACAATGTGATTAAGCGGTGATTGAGTCTTTGTAGTTCTTCAATTACTGCCGGTATGTTGGGGTTTTGTATACAAAATGCACTACACTGTGAGTAGTAAGTCAAGGTTGACAGTACGTTACCATTGGACAATGAGTTAGCCAATGTGTAATATGACGCACAAGTCAGTGGATTGATAGTACCAAATGGAGTAATTGTGTAGACATAAACATTGTAATCGTCCTTGTAGGATCGTATTTGGCCCTGTTTGAGTCGATCAGAAGAATTCCTATCCAAAACAAGAGGCGGAAACTAATGCTTTGGTGTAATTTCAGCAGAATTCACATTAAACTGTTGTTGTATTGATAACTGAAGCGATTACAAGCTCTGACAACACTTCGGCAGCACTTCGTGGCTTACCGGAAGAGAACACCTACAACTATGACTAAGATTTCGCTCAAATGACCTATATATAGGCTCACAGGTTTCACTCCTATGGACTTGACACATAAGCGGAACCTTACAAATGACATATGAGCGAAACTACTTGGTGACACATGAGCGAAACTAAGTCTTGACACAAAAACGAAAACATTAACTAATCACAAATTTTACATGCACATGCAATCCTATTTTGTCTCATATGTAGTGATGTAATAATGACATCACTATTATGATGTCATCATCAAAGATGGTGACATCATCCTCTTTCATATCCGCAACGAGACTGAGACTCGACATAAGACGAAGACGACAGATGAATGCACCAACAGACTCCCCCTCAGATGTTGACGAGTCTTAAGTGTCGAGTCTTTGCATCTTCAGTCTTTATCAGTCTTCGATCTTCCTCTGAAGTATTTGTCATTGCAAGAATCCTCATTCTCTATCTTTATCTTCAACAAACTCCTCTCTCTCAAATGTTGAATATCATGGTGTCTTCAGACTCCCCCTCTCAATCTGTTGGGATCGTAGTCTGGAATTCACAAGATCATAACCTGGCTTTCATCCTGCTCTGGATCAAAACCTGACCAACCTGCAAAAACTCTACCCAAAAATAAGTTTTCTGATAACCATTTGTGGATAAGTTTTTCAAATCTAATTTACCACTTGCAGGAATAAGATTTTATTGCAAAACATTTTCTCATTTCATTACAACAATCTTCAAACACTTTCACCCAAACCATTTGTTCATCATGTTTAGCACTCGGAATTTTGAAAATCAGCTCTCCAAAATCAGTCGTCGAAAATCTTTTTGGATTTTCAAAAATTTATGCTAAAACACACTAAAATCTTTTTGGATTTTCTGAAAGAAAATAACTGACACCACTTGTAAAAAATTAAGAAAATGCAGAAATGAAATATATACAAACAATATTTTTGTGAGTTTGTGCAAGAGGATCATATCAGTTTTTGAGACAAATCACCAACACCGTTAAGCTTTAAACATTTTAAGTTTTAAACGATTCACTTAGATTGTCAGTATAATGGTCCACTTAAATTCTCACACAAAGTTCAACTGATCTGAGATATGATATTAATGTCTTAAGCACTTAAACTTAATCGCGTATCCCACCTCAGAATATACTCCCGTATCCAGATCCCAATATTCAGTCTTACAGGTAATTATGACACAAATGATATCTGTAGGGGTTAATAACTTATGAAGAATCATGAGAGCTCAGGTCAGAACTACCGTTCAGCAGAGAGATCATGACTCAACTTTTGGGTGTGTCCCCTTTAGAGGATCTTTTTTACAACAGCATTGCTAAGCAATTTTATTGTCTTATCATATATGCTGAGGGTGATGCTATGTTTCAAGCATTTTGCGAAAAGTATTATTCGAGGACTAGGTCAGAACTTCCATTCAGCAGAAGTCCCGGAATAATACCCCAGATATCACTGAGTATAAAGACCTAGTATATCAGAAAAAGGAATCTTTCAACCGAGATTTCGGGGGTTACCCATATATCCGAGAGATGTTTCCCCACGATATAAGCAAGTTTGAAATTTAGGTTTATATCTCGTCACAATCTACTAAATGTGCAAAAACCTACTAGCACATCATCAGTGAGACCGTTTATCACTTTTTAACTTTCCATTTCTTTAGCATGTTGTGACAGTCCACTGATGTACTATCATTTCCTCTTTTATGCAACAAAACTCATTTTTCATTTTATCATGTTTTTGACTTTTTCAAATTTTCTAATGTTTTTGGATTTTCTAAAATTTCTTACTCCCCCTAAAATGCAAACACATTTTAGGAAATTTGAAAACAAACTGTACAAGTAACGTGACAACTGATATCGAATCACTTCAATTCGCCATCCACTTGGCATAAACAATCAGAACTCCCCCTCACAACAAACTATTTTCCCATTATGATCTCAAAACACTTAAGTTTGTTTTAATCAAAATGGTTTTTCCGGAAAATTAGTTTTGTTGATTTTGTAAAACCATTAGTAGGTTAGGGATTTGGTTCATCACATTGTTTTTCACCACTTGTAGGAAATCAGATACAACTTAATGTCCCTGATTTACCACTTGAAAAATCAATCCAATCAATCATTTTCAACCAATCATCATCTGTTGGTTGAATTCTCAAGGTGCCGATTCCTACTCCTCGCTTACCAACCTGGGAGTTCCGGCAAGTCCTGCAAAACTTCTCAAACACAAATTAAGAAGGATGCCGATTCATGATCCATGATTACCAACTTGGGATCTCCGGCAAGTCAGGTTTTTATTCATTGAAAAATATATCCACCCAAGCCTGACCTTCCTTGGGTGTAACAACATTTTCTTCTTCATCTTTTCTTTCAGCGAACCTGTGAACTCCTCTTTTGGCAGCGTAAAATTCTTTAACACCTTTGGCCTTACCATTGACCATTTTGCCAAAAAAATGTTTCACAGTTCCGTTGAAAGCCTTATCAACATCAAATTTTTTCTTGTTAGAATAAAATTGATTTGAAATTTCAACTTTTCCAACTTTCCTTTTAAAATTTTCAGCCCGCAAAGGTGGAAAATTCACATCATCCACTTTTGGAACTAATTTCTCAACCTTTTCTTTAACAACTTTTGGCTCCTCTGATTTTGTGGAATCAGATTCATCACCAGAACTGTTTCCTGAACCCTTAACAACCCATTTTTGATTTATCAGATTTTCTTTTCTTTTAACCACATTCTTTGAACATTCACCAATTTCAAAGGTTGAATTTTCAAAGCCTGTAAACTTTCTGGTTGTAAGTTCAGTTTTCTCAACAACTTTTCCTTTCAGTTTACCAGAGACTTCCTGTTTTGGTTTGAATGTCTTTGGACAGTCCCTAGCAACATGACCAACAGTTTTACACTGAAAACAGGTTCTCTTTTCAATCTTCTTTGGAACAGCATTCTTCTTCAGTTCTTCTTGCTTCTTGGCAAGGAATTCCTGATTCGTCTGTTTTCTGAATACTTGTTCTTTCTCAGCCTCTGTCGTTTTCCCTGAAACAAACACAGTTTTTTGTTTATAAACTTTTTCATTTTTATAATTTTTCGGTTGAATAAAACCTAATCCTTTCTTTTTGAAATTACGATTATGGTTTGGTTTCTTTTGGAAACCATAACCACAATTGTAACCCATTTTCTTGTTAATTCTTTGTTGATCTCTTGAAGTGTATTGTTTAGGTTTTCCAATAAGATTTAAATCTTTTTTTTTTTCAGAAATATTAATTTCTGTAATTTTGAAAACCTTTTGAATCATTTCAAATCTGACACTTCTTATTGGAAAAATCTCATCAGAATATAATTTGTCAGAATCTTTCAAAGTATATGCTACTTTGACCGGTTCATCATTCAAATTAGATTTTGATAGCAAAAATTTCTTATCATAAACCCGTTTGTCCTTTTTGAATGTTGACTTTGACGCATCGGACTCAGACTTTGACTTGGATTTGTACTCCGGTTTTGACTCCTCACAGTCATCTTTATCTAACACCTGATCGACCACACTTTTTATCAACTTTGACTCATGATCAGTGTCGGATGACGTGTATGTGACATCAATATTTTCTGGCAAGTTATCCGACGGCCCAGACTCCCATTGTAAGTTTATTGCCTTTTCGACTCTTTCGGAATTTGGATTTCGAGGTAAAAATCCATTTTCGACCGGGGGCGGACATCTAGTGTGACCACACTTGGTTTCTTAACAGAAATCTTCACTTTATCTTTGTCTTCTATCATAGATTTCTCTTCTTCTGAAGTCTTTACTTCCTCAAAAGTCTTCAAATTCTCCACAACCGGATAAATCCTGTCAACAACAAAAGTAGAACATGAGTAACTTTCTAATAATTTGTTGACTATTTCAGTTTCTATCTTTTGTGTTGCCAACTTCAACTCCAGATCAGCACATTTCTTTATGTGAAAGTTGACATCATCCAGCTGTCTCAGGTATGCTATCTTCAGCGTATTCATTGCCACAACTTGTTCACCGTTTGAATCAGTATACTTGTTGATTTCTCTGTTCATTGTATCATAGGATTCTTTCAATCTGTTTATGTTATGCAGCAACTCATTGTTCTACTTGATTAAAGAATCACAGTTCATGCACTTTTCAGGAACTTTAACAGGTTCTGCATCAACTTTGACTTCAAATTCAGGAACCTCTTTGACTGTTCGGTTTGATTGTAAAAATTCAGCTCTTCTCTTTTTCTCAGCTTTAGCTTCAGCTTTTAATCTCTCTTCCTCTTCTTCAAGCTTTCTCCGTCTTGCTTCAGCAGCTTCCATTACTTTTCTGCACTTTTCGGCACATTTCAAATCGTATGCATTTGCAATGAGAGCTTTAGCATATGAAGTGTCTTTGGACATCTCTTTGGCTATAAGTTCTTGATCTGGGCAAAAATTGTCCCAACTGAAACCTTCAGCCAACTTTTCATCATCTTGTTCTGCCAAACACACTTTGCTGTTTGTTGGAAGATATTTATCCCAAGTAAAATTATCATACTTGCCCTGATTAACTATACACGCTCTTTTTGAACCTTCAATCACATCTCTTCCGTGAGCAGTTTGTGCCTGATGTGGTACTGGTGGTGTGACTTGATGATAAATTGCCTTTTTGTGATAATCGTTGTTTCCAAAAGGATTTTGGGCTCCAGTAGCTTCACGATTTTTGCACTCCCTCTTGAAATGCCCCTTTTCCCTGCAACGAAAACATGTAACTTTAGATTTATCAAAACCTAAAGTTGAAACATGAGCCTCACGAAAATCATCTCGGCCTGTAATTTGTTTAAATTTTTCGGCTCTTCTCAACACACTGGCCATGCACCATTTAATATCCATCAATTCCATTTCCTCAGCATCGATTTGATCGTAATCTTCTTTCGTGAGCATTGGATTACCGATCTTTCCGGCCACAAAACTACTATAGGATTCCAACACCATTCCCAACAAAGACATTTGATTTTTAGCTACTTCTTCAGAATAATCTTGATCACTTTCAAGATGTAATACAATATTGCATTGAAGTTTTCTTCCGTTCTTTGTTGCAGAAATGTTTGGATCGAATGATGAAAATCTTGTGCTGCTTGATCCCTGGGATGATTTCTTTTCAGAAGAATCTTTCGCACTGTAAGCAGTTTCTACTTTTGGAGAAAAAATTGACTTTTCGTTGACACCACCTTTGTAATACAGGCTGATATCTTGTTCTCCATCGTAGTTCTTCATCCTGGCAATCTTTCTTTGCTCCATCTCTTGAGCTTCCAGGTGTTTAATGAAATCTCCCAGTGTCATATTTTTGTAATCTTTTCTGTTGGATCTCAGCATCATCAGAAACGTTCCCCAAGTTTCATGAGGTAGCGCATCTGCAAGTTTTTCAATCAATTCATCAGTATCCTTTTTAATACCAAGTTTTGTCATATTTCTCACCAAGTTACAATATCTATCAATTATTTGCTTGGTGTTTTCAGATTTCAAACCACGGAATAAATCGAATTCTTTCTTCATGAGCGACATTTTGTTTTTGAGCATATCATCACTTCCAACAAATTTTGCTTCCAATTCTGTCCAAATTGAATAAGCAGTTCCATCATGTTGAAGCAGTATCAAAATATCTTCTTTTATCGCTTGCTGAAGCAGACTCACCATCAATTTCTCATCCCGATATTTCTTTTTATCTTCCAAACTCATTTCTCGAATTGTTAACTGCACATTATTTGTTGTGGGTCTAACATATGGTTCTTCAGTGTGTTCCCAAGCATCCAAATGATACGCCTCAACCCAATTTCCAAACCGTTCGGACCATGCATTGTAATCATCAATATCCATGAGTTTAGGCGGTTTCTGAGACGTCCCGGTTTCATTCTCAAGCAATGTACTCTGAGTAATTGATATCGGACTAGCAAAAGCATTGTAAAACTCGTTCTCCATGTTTTCGATTATCAAAGATTCACAAACAGACAGTTTCAAACGAACTAGTTCACCTCGAGAAATACCGAATAAATGGGCTTGATCAATAGAATATAGATTCAAATAAGCCTATGAGCTTTGAATGTTGATGGGCCGAGAATGTGACTTGGGCCGATGAAAACAGCGGGCTCACAAAACACAAATATCAGTTAAAAATGAATGCCTTTACTGAATTTGATTCCCTTTGTATATGCCCCACGTGAACTCTTATATCACCTTTTGTATATGTAATTGAAAGTGGCCGACAACAAAGATAATGCAAAAACTACACAAGTGCTGATGACCTCTATTGACTTGTCCAAGAAATTTGTCTGATACTTCACATGCACACTTAATTGAAATCACATGCAACCGACACACTTTATCAAATATGTAACCCCAATTCACATGCGACTGACAAAAACATGTTCATATAATACTTCTATTGGGCCGAGATAATCACATGGGCCTGACACATCTGATCATATCAAAACAAATATCACGTGAACTGCTTAACCATTTTACTTCATCACTTAATGTAATTTGATCTCAAATGTAGTGGGCTGACACAATGAATTGATTGTTATCACATGCAAACTGAAATAATTCTGATCACCTAAACACTTTGGAGCTAAATTCCTAAGTGTTACTATGAGCGAAACCACTGAATTGTCACAAAAGCGAAACCTCAAAATGTCACAAGAGCGAAACCAACTTGTACAGATGAGCGAAACCAACTTGAACCCTTGGAGCGAAATCAGACGAAAAGTGACCGTATGAGCGAAATCACGTGTGAACTATGAGCGAAACCAGGTGATGACGTCACCTTTTGCACGAGTCCATACGAGCGAAACCTTGAAAATCCTAAGTTCTAGGTCGATTTTAGCTTTGAAATTCTCAAGGGTTTATTAATACATGATTCCGAGTGCTGTGTGTGAATATGAGCTTGTTTTACCGTAAAAAAAATTTAAAATTTTGAAGAAAGTGTAGAAATGCAGCTGAAATGGCAAGAACTCTTCCTCCTGAGCTATGATACCACTTGTAGGATCGTATTCGGCCCTGTTTGAGTCGATCAGAAGAATTCCTATCCAAAACAAGAGGCGGAAACTAATGCTTTGGTGCAATTTCAGCAGAATTCACATTAAACTGTTGTTGTATTGATAACTGAAGCGATTACAAGCTCTGACAACACTTCGGCAGCACTTCGTGGCTTACCGGAAGAGAACACCTACAACTATGACTAACATTTCGCTCAAATGACCTATATATAGGCTCACAGGTTTCGCTCCTATGGACTTGACACATAAGCGAAACCTTACAAATGACATATGAGCGAAACTACTTGGTGACACATGAGCGAAACTAAGTCTTGACACAAAAACAAAAACATTAACTAATCACAAATTTTACAT
This sequence comes from Helianthus tuberosus, assembly GCA_030545235.1. Lineage (NCBI taxonomy): Eukaryota > Viridiplantae > Streptophyta > Magnoliopsida > Asterales > Asteraceae > Helianthus > Helianthus tuberosus. The sequence continues at coordinate 201,275,729 of CM060364.1, read as the reverse complement.
GCACATGCAATCCTATTTTGTCTCATATGTAGTGATGTAATAATGACATCACTATTATGATGTCATCATCAAAGATGGTGACATCATCCTCTTTCATATCCGCAACGAGACTGAGACTCGACATAAGACGAAGACGACAGATGAATGCACCAACAGTCCTCAATACTGTTTTAATCAACAAAATGTTTCTTGATTAAACTGGGATTCACTCACCAGTATTTCTGACTGACAAATGTTTTTAAAACGCGTTTCAGGTAACCCAATGTGACAGCCAATTAATAAAAAGCCAGCTGGAGAGCACTGAAAGCTTGGGGATAATGTGGCTATAAAAGTTACCAAATAAACGGTGTTTTAAATTTAAATAAAATAGGGTTCATCCCTATAAATGTATTGTAATAAGAAACTTGGGTTTTACCCATGTGATTATTAATATAAAATATGGTGGTTTTACTCTGATAAACATTTCCTAACTACGGTCCTGATGAAAATTCCGCTGCGAGATTAAATAACCGGATACCACCACAACTGAGATCGCGTCCGCCCATTCCCTGGAATAAGGGATCGGGGGTTGCGACAGGAGGTGGTATCAGAGCCTAGCCACTGGTCTGAGCCAAAGAGGTGTTCTGCTAACACTTAAATTCTATATTTTGTGTTAGGAAATAAATTACGGAAATACATGCATAACTGTAATTATGTGTTATGTGTTATTTGACTATCTGTTAGTTTTCAGTATGAGTGATCAAGGACCATCAGACGTGAATCGTCAGTTATCTGATTCACCTAGGAGTGAAGGTACATCATCACAGCCTGCCCTTTCGGGGTATTCTGCTGATCAGGAGGAAGGAATATTTGCCTTTAGAGCTAAGTCGGAGGAACCATTTCCTAATAAGAAACGAGGATGGTTCAGTAAAGAAGCTTTTGCTCGTAGGAAGAGAATGCGAAAATTGCAACAGCAAAGTGCTTTAGCAGCTATTAAGCGAGAGACAGATACCCATACTCAAGATATGCTAAATAGAAGCCTAGCTAATTTCCATATCCTAGCTACAACTGCTGCTGACCCAAGTCTGGAACAATTAGTAGCCCCACAACCACAAAACCCAGAACAACTCATGGAAATAGAAAACCAGGAAAACCAAGTGGAGATGCATGACTTTAACCCTGACGAAATTCCTAGGGTACCTGCACCAAATCCCCTAGACCCAAATTACGACCCATGGTGGGACGAGAATAGGGACTATGTGCAACGTTATTCTATTCTTGAAGATACACCTATAGGAGCCTATTCAGGTATGGACCCTTCAGATACCTATTACCATGATAACTACATTAGGGGAATCTTGGAAGATCCTTACCAATTTCAGGCACTTTTACCTCCATATCAGGAACCCGCACCCCAGATTCCAAACCTAGTCCTAGAACCTGCACCCCCAATGAGTGCAGAAAACGTCCAAGAACTTAGGACTTTTGGAGAGGAAATTTTAGAAAGCAATGAGAGGATGCGTCAGGTGGGAGAGCGTCTCGTATGGAAATACGATGAGCGCAATATGGATTTTTGGATGAATCCATATCCGTGAATATTAGAATGGAAGAAGCGGTAGTAATAATAATATAATAACATAAAATAAAATATGTGTGTACGGATGCATATTACTATTAGTTTAATTTTCTTTCTGTTGGTATTGTAATCTTTATTTCTGTACTAGTGTGTAATAGATGCATAGTATATGAAAAAGAGTATAGTCGCAATGATCGACGGTTTTTGGCTAGATTGTGTGTTATGTGATTAACTATATTAAAATATTATTTGTGATATTAATATGGGATAAATGTTTAAAATTCAGATGGCCGACGAAGAAAATCAAGGAAATCTGAATAACGATAACCAGAGTAACATTAACGTGGTTAATGATAATCCGAGTATCAATAACAATGGAAACCAAGTGGATAATAGTGCTATCCAACACATAGTGGCACAGGGAATTATAGATGCAATGCCATTTATTCTCCAAACTGTTAAAGATGCTGATAATAAAAGTAAACATAGCAGTAAGCAACCCGTTGAACCAGAAAACAGTGTAAACAATGGACCGGTACTTCAATTGCCTATTCCCAAAAGAAGAAGAACCATGCCTTATGGTTGTTCTTATAAAGAATTCTGGTCTTGTAAACCAATGGAATTCTCGGGCAATGAAAGGGCCATTGCAACCTTACGCTGGATAGAGAAGACTGAGGCAGTATTAAGGATAAGAAAGTGTGCTGAAGAAGATAGAATATTGTTTGCATCTAATCTGTTTAAGAATGCAGCACTAGAATGGTGGAACACTATCCTCCAGACAAGAGGAAGTGATCAAACCTATAATATGGAATGGGAAGAATTTAAGAGCTAGGTAGAAAGGAAATTCTGCCCACCCAATGAGAAGGAACAGATAGCAAACAAATTCCTAAATCTTAGGATGACTGGTGTAGATAGTAAGGGGTATACTAAAGTATTCTTCGAATATGCTAGAATAGTACCAACTCTTGCTTCACCAGAACCAGTGTTACTTTCTCGTTATATTTGGGGATTAATTGGAGAGATTAGACACATAGTCAAGGCAGCTAGACCTCAAACCATAGAAGAAGCTGTAGAATTAACAAATACCTTGACTGATGAGTTAGTTCGTACTAGAGAAGAAGACCAGAGGAGAAACCTAACCCAAAGGCTTACTCAAGAATTTCGTTCTGGAAATTTCAATCGTAGGAATATGGGTTCTACCTATGCACCCTATTGCAAGGTCTGCAAGAAAAAGCATTCGGGAAAATGCTCCAATCTCTGCAATTATTGCAAGATGCCAGGACACAAGGAATAAAATTGCAAGAGGAAATCCAGTAATGGATTATGCTATAACTGTGGAGAAAAAGGTCATATCAGGCCAAATTGCCCAAAATTAGCTCCAGCCACAGACAACAAGAATACTAAAAATGCTAGAGCATTTGTTCTGACTGCAGAAGAAGCCAAGATGATCCCAGACGTTATAGCTGATACGTTTTTAGTTAATGATATATTTGCTAAAGTATTATTTGACTCTGGTGCGAACCAAAGTTTTATTAATACTTCATTTTGCAAAATCTTAAATCAGTCATTAACTAAACTACCACAAGAATGCGTAGTAGATACAGCTAATGGAGAAACCGTAAGAATTTCTGAAATCTTGCAGGGAGCAAGCGTAGAAATTTTGAATCAGAAATTTATAGCAAACCTATATCCCATGAATCTGGCAGGATTCGATGTTGTTTTAGGAATGGATTGGTTAATAGCCAATAAAGCCAATATTGTATGTGATCAAAAGTCAATTCAAGTAAATTCACCAAAAGGTAAAACGATCACAATTAAAGGAGATAAAACCTCTAGGTCCACTAAATTTATCTCTGTGATGAAAACTGCAAGTTGCATAAGAAAAGGTTCTATAGTGTATTTGATTTCTATAATCACTAACACTAAAGGAAAAGAACTAAAAGATATTCCAGTAGTATCACAGTTTCCAGATGTTTTTCCAGAAGAATTGCCAGGACTACCTCCGGATAGAGAAGTTAAATTCAGGATCCATTTGCTACCAGGAACAGCACCAATTGCCGAAGCACCTTACCGTTTGGCACCTGCAGAAATGCAAGAATTAAAGAAACAACTAGATGAATTGTTAGAAAAAGGATTTATTCAGCCAAGTTCGTCGCCATGGGGAGCGCCGATACTCTTTGTTATAAAGAAGGACGGATCAATGCGGATGTGCATTGATTACCGTGAATTAAACAAAGTTACGATTAAGAATCGGTATCCAGTACCGAGAATCGATGATTTGTTTGATCAATTGCAAGGAGCTCGATTTTTCTCTAAAATCGATTTAAGGTCAGGATATCATTAATTAAAGGTACAGGAAGAGGATATTCCTAAAACCGCATTTAGAACAAGATATGGTCATTATGAATTTACTGTCATGCCATTTGGTTTAACCAATGCCCCAGCTGCATTTATGGACATGATGAACCGAATATGTAAGCCATATTTAGATAAATTCATAATTGTATTCATAGATGATATTCTAATTTACTCTAAGAGTAAAGAGGATCATGCAAGACATTTGCACGCACTTTTAAGTTTATTAAGAAAAGAAAAGCTTTATGCTAAGTTTTCAAAGTGTGAATTTTGGTTAGAACAGATACAATTCCTTGGACACCTAGTTAATCATGAAGGAATTCATGTAGATCCAACGAAGATCGAGGCAATTACTAAATGGAAAACCCCTGAGTCACCAACCGAGGTTAGAAGTTTCTTAGGATTGGCCGGTTATTATAGAAGATTTATTCAAGATTTCTCTAGAATAGCCATTCCCTTAACTAAGTTAACTTGTAAATCTATTAAGTTTGAATGGGGATTAAAACAAAAAGAAGCCTTTAGAATCCTTAAGCATAAATTAACCCATACACCCATACTAGCATTACCAGAAGGAGCTGAAGACTTTGTAGTCTATTGTGATGCTTCTAAACTAGGTTATGGATGTGTGTTGATGCAACGACAAAAGGTTATAGCTTACGCATCTAGACAACTTAAGAGTCATGAAGAGAATTATTCAACCCATGATTTAGAGTTAGGAGCTATAATTTTTGCTCTTAAGATTTGGAGACATTACCTTTATGGTAGTAAGTTTACCGTATTCACTGATCATAAGAGTTTAAGGTATATCTTCAAACAAAGGGAGTTGAATATGAGACAAAGACGCTGGATGGAGATGCTTAATGATTATGATTGTGATATCCAGTATCATGAAGGAAAAGCAAATGTAGTGGCAGATGCTTTAAGCCGAAAGTATCATGAAAAGCCAAGAAGGGTACGTTCTCTTAAACTAAATCTGCAAGTAGATTTAAATGATCAAATAAGAGAAGCACAAGAATCAGTAATCAAGGATGATTCTGAAAAATTAAAAGGTATGCTAAAAGAATTAGAACAAGGAACAGATGGAATATGGAGATTCCATGAAAAGAGAATGTGGATACCTAAATTAGGAAATCTACGTAATTGTATACTAGAAGAAGCCCATAAGTCTAAGTATACGATGCATCCAGGAAGTGATAAAATGTACCAGGATTTAAGGAAAAATTTCTGGTGGATAGGAATGAAAAAGGACATAGCAACCTATGTTTCTAAATGTTTAACTTGTTCACAAGTTAAAGCTGAACATCAGAAACCCTCAGGTTTGTTACAACAATTAGAAATGCCAGTGTGGAAATGGGAATTGATAACAATGGATTTTGTTACTAAATTACCCAAAACTAGGAAAGGAAATGATACAATCTGGGTGATTGTAGATAGACTAACTAAATCAGCTCATTTTCTACCAATGAAGGAAACAATTAGTATGGAACAATTATCTAAATTGTATGTAAATGAAATTGTTTCTTTACATGGTATTCCTTTATCAATTGTTTATGATAGGGATAGCCGCTTTACATCTCATTTTTGGTCAAGTTTCCAAAAGGCAATGGGAACCAAGTTAAAATTGAGCACAGCTTATCATCCACAAACGGATGGACAAAGTGAAAGGACAATCCAAACAATGGAGGACATGCTTAGAGCTTGTGTAATTGATTTCGGAGGTAATTGGGACGATCACTTACCTTTAATAGAATTTTCTTATAATAATAGCTATCACACAAGTATTAATGCTACACCAATCGAAGCACTTTATGGAAGAAAGTGTCGAACCCCAGTCTGTTGGGCAGAAATTGGGGAAAAGCAACTATCTGGACCTGAGATAGTGCAAGAAACAACCGATAAGATTATTCAAGTCAAGGAACGACTGAAAGCCGCACGTGATCGACAAAAGAGTTATGCCAATAACCAACGCAAGCCATTGGAGTTTCAGGTAGGAGATAAAGTATTGTTGAAAGTCTCTCCTTGGAAAGGAATAGTAAGATTCATCAAACGGGGAAAGCTAAGTCCCAGGTATGTTGGACCTTTTGAGATTATTAGAAAAAGAGGACCTGTAGCCTATCAGCTACAACTGCCAGAGGAAATGGCAGGAATACATGATGTGTTTCATGTATCTAATCTCAAAAAGTGTTTAGCTGATGAATCACTGATAGTACCTCTTAAGGATATAGAGGTAAATGAACAACTCAAATTTGTAGAAAGACCTCTACAGATTGAAGATAGGAAAATCAAGAATCTCAAACACAAGAGACTAGTTCTAGTCAAAGTGAAGTGGGAATCCAAAAGAGGACCTGAGTACACATGGGAGCTCGAATCAGAAATGCAAAAGAAATATCTGCATTTATTCCAGTAGATCTCGAGGACGAGCTCTAAATAAGGTGGGGAGAATGTAATAACCCTCGGTAAAACCAACACCCTCATAAATATTATGACACTCTAGAATAGTGTAAAATATCCCAAATATGTTTTATATTACATCCCGTATGTGAAAACCGAGCCCTAAATAGATTATAACATATAAAATAAAATAAAAATAAGAAAAATGGAGTTGAGGCGGGCCGCGTAGACCCACCCCAAACTCTCACGCGGGCGGTATTAAGACTGAAGTTGACTCCGCTGATTTATTAAGTTAAAGCGGGCCGCGTAAGAGTCTGTGATAGTCGACGCGGGCCGCGATAGATCATGAAACGCGGAGACATCTGGTGCTGACACGTGTCGACATCGTGGCGGACCTACATATCGAATCAGCTAAGCTATATGTTGACCGCGTGTTGACGCGGGCCGCGTAAGGCTTAACCTTACCTTACGCGGGCCGCCTGGAAACCAGAATCAGACCATATAAATAGATAGCATCAGTTTACGTTTTTCGTCGCTCACATTTCAATCTCAAATCACAATTTCTGTAGAGAAGTTATAATACATGGGTATTATACCCCTAATTAGCGAGGTTCTGCTCCGTTGTAAGTATTATAACCCCAGTTTCGTAATAGTTACGCTGCCCGATTGATTTAGGGTTCCGTAACAACTGTTGTGGTTCTGCCCGACGTAGTTGTTGGAATACCGTCTCGGGAAGGGTATCATTAATAATTTCAAAGGGTTATGATACTAATCAATGTACATTTGTATAAATTATAGATTATATCCAGGAAAACCTTACGAGAAGCCTAAGATAGCAATGTGAGTTTATCCTCTTTTTGTTAACATTTTTGGAATAAATTACAAAACCTTAATTGTTTTACAATGTGATTAAGCGGTGATTGAGTCTTTGTAGTTCTTCAATTACTGCCGGTATGTTGGGGTTTTGTATACAAAATGTACCACACTGTGAGTAGTAAGTCAAGGTTAACAGTACATTACCATTGGACAATGAGTTAGCCAATGTGTAATATGACCCACAAGTCAGTGGATTGATAGTACCAAATGGAGTAATTGTGTAGACATAAACATTGTAATCGTCCTCAATACTGTTTTAATCAACAAAATGTTTCTTGATTAAACTGGGATTCACTCACCAGTATTTCCGACTGACAAATGTTTTTAAAACGTGTTTCAGGTAACCCAATGTGACAGCCAATTAATAAAAAGCCAGCTGGAGAGCACTGAAGGCTTGGGGATAATGTGGCTATAAAAGTTACCAAATAAACGGTGTTTTAAATTTAAATAAAATAGGGTTCATCCCTATAAATGTATTGTAATAAGAAACTTGGGTTTTACCCATGTGCTTATTAATATAAAATATGATGGTTTTACTCTGATAAACATTTCCTAACTACGGTCCTGATGAAAATTCCGCTGCGAGATTAAATAACCTGATACCACCACAACTGAGATCGCGTCCGCCCGTTCCCGGGAATAAGGGATCGGGGGTTGCGACATAATTATCCCAAGTTATAAAGAGTTTTGTGCCATGTGCATTCAAATCAATTTTATTAAACCTTTTCAAAATGAGTCAGTTAATTGTATTTACCAGTGTAAACTGACGTATTTTCCCAAAAGGTTAAGTGCAGGTACTACTCGAACTAGGTTGGCTTTCTCCTAGCGTCCACAATAAGTCTCGAAAGCTTGGAGTCAAAACTGTTGAACAATGTTTCCATTTTATTTTGATCCACCTGTGGATTACTTTCAACTGTTTGTGATACTTAATATTACAATTATATTCGGTTGAAATATATCTATCTTTTGCTTCCGCTGTGCATTTAAATATTGTGTTGTTTGACTATAATGATATCAACTACGTCACGATACTTCCCTACCGGGCCCACCGGTAATACGTGGAAATATCGGGGTGTGACACACTTACCACCCCGGGTTGAGAAATCACCCAAATTTTCGGTACGGGAACCCTTCCAATCAAGCAAACCCGAATTTTCAAGGAAGTCAAGGTAACTTTGGTTCGCGCCAACCTTACAACAATCAAAGTGGATATCGAGGTGGGAACAATCAAGGGTACCAAAGGCAATACCAAACGGGTCAAGAACAAGGGGGGTCCTCGGGTGGAAACGAGATGATGGAAATGTTAAAGAGCATGCAAGCGGAGATGCAAAAGAGAAATCAAATGGATGATGCACGGATACAAAAAGATGAGGCCCGAGAAAAAGCAATTCAAACTTTGACCACCCAAATGGGTCAACTCGCAACCGAAGTGGCGGACTTGAAGAAAACTAAAGGTCAATTACCAAGCGACACTAAGGTAAACCCGTCTCATAATACTTCTAGAGGTAACAATGTTAATATTCATCATGTAAGTGTTTTGAGAAGTGGGAAAGAGTTCAAAACCAATCCTTCACCGGATTTGGTTGATAGGGTGGTTGAGGACATAACGGGTCAAGAAAGTGAGGAAGAAAATGAGACACCCATTATTTCTTCTAAAAACCCAATTTTGAAAAACCCGAAATTAATAAAGAAAAAGAAAATAAAAATGAGGAAGGGGGATCTAGTCAAGTACCATTTCCCTCGGCTTTATTAGATCCGGGTAAGAAAAATTTTATTTCAAAACGGGGTCCTCAAAAGGAAGAAATGTGGGAGGTGTTTAAACAAGTCAAAATTAATCTTCCTTTACTTGAAGCAATAAAACAGGTACCCGCTTACGCCAAGTTTTTAAAAGAATTATGTACTCAAAAGAGGCAACAAAAAGTGCCTAAATTGGTTGACTTGACGGAGCGGGTAAGTGCGGTTTTGAAAGGAGATCTTCCTCCTAAGCTACAAGATCCGGGAACGCCTCTTATCAATATTCAAGTAGGAAATTTTCAAACCGCAAGGGCATTACTAGATCTTGGGGCCGGAGTAAGTATCTTACCGGGGGGGTTATATGACCAATACGACTTTGGTCCATTGAAACGGGTTGAGACAACGGTGGTATTAGCCGATTTGTCTCATAAACTTCCTCGGGGTATTGTACGGGATGTGATAGTTAAAGTTGATGAGTTTTATTATCCCGTGGATTTTCTTGTGTTAGATTACTCATCCGCGGACCCAATTCAACAACAAAATGTTATTTTGGGTCGGCCATTTTTGAACACCGCACATGTCGTTATTGATTGTCGATATGGTACGGTCGACATGACATTCGATAATAGGAAAATGAGATTAAATGTTTTTACTAACGGTGCTAATGTTTATGGTGATGAGTGTTTTCTAGCAGATTTCATAGATGGATACGACCCAAAGGAGTTCGAGGAAGAGATTTTGGGTTCGTGTGTTTGTGATGTGTCTTTGCAGGTTCATGCATGTGAGTTGGAAATGGAAGAGAAGGAGCAAGAAGCTCTCACGGTGAAAGAAGGAAGACCGCCATGGACCCACCAAACGGAAACTTTACCGGTGGAAATCGATTTGGGTACAAAACCTTCATTGGAGTGTCCACCAAATGTGGAGCTGAAAGAGCTACCGAAACATCTAAAATATGTTTTCTTGGGGGAGAATGACACCTTACCGGTGATCATTGCTTCTAGTTTGGCGGTAGCTCAAGAAGAGGAATTGATACGGGTTTTGAAGGCTAATAAGGCGGCCATCGGATGGACGATAGCCGACTTGAAAGGCATTAGTCCATCCATTGTAATGCACAAAATCATTACAAGTGAAGATGCGAAACCAACCCGTGAAACACAAAGAAGGTTAAAGCCGAACTTGAGAGAAGTGGTCAAGAAAGAGGTGATCAAGTGGTTGGATGCGGGGATCATCTATCCCATTTCGGACAGTGCGTGGGTAAGTCCGACTCAGGTAGTGCCTAAAAAGTCTGGCATCCAGGTAATAAAAGATGAACAAGGTGAGCAAATTGCCACCCGCCCGGTCACCGGGTGGCGAGTTTGCATTGATTACAGAAAATTAAACGCCGCTACCTCCAAAGACCATTTCCCGTTACCCTTCATTGACCAAATAATTGAAAAACTTTCGGGTCAAAAATACTATTGTTTCTTGGATGGGTATTCGGGTTATAACCAAATTGCTATTCACCCGGACGACCAACACAAAACCACGTTTACATTTCCATATGGTACATTTGCTTTTCGGCGAATGCCATTTGGACTATGTAACGCCCCGGCCACATTTCAAATATGTATGATGAGTATATTTTCAGACATGGTCGGGGAATCTCTTGAAGTGTTTATGGATGATTTTTCCATCTTTGGCCCAAGTTTCGATTCTTGTCTTGACGAGTTAGAAAAAGTTTTAAAAAGATGTGTAGAGACAAACTTGGTGCTAAGTTGGGAAAAGAGCCATTTTATGGTTCAAGAGGGTATTGTGTTGGGACACGTAATATCGGACCGGGGAATGGAGGTAGACAAAGCAAAAATTCGGGTAATTTCATCTCTACCCCCACCAAAGAATGTTAAGGGGGTGAGATCATTTTTGGGACATGCGGGATTTTATAGACGATTCATTAAGGGTTTTAGTGTAATTACAAAACCTTTATGTAATTTATTATTGAAAGATGTCCCATTTGATTTTACTAACGAATGTTTGCAAGCGTTTCGTGTTTTGAAGGAACAGTTGGTGAAAGCTCCTATATTGCAACCACCGGATTGGTTGAAGCCGTTTGAGATTATGTGTGATGCTGGCGACACGACCATTGGAGCGGTTTGGGTCAAAGAGTTGACAAGAAGCCGGTGGTAATTTATTATGCAAGTAAAACTTTGTCCGAGGCGCAACTGAATTACACCACAACCGAGAAAGAATTATTAGCGGTGGTGTATGCCTTGGACAAGTTTAGATCATACATTTGGGGGAGCAAGGTGATTGTGTATTCGGATCATAGCGCGGTCCGATATTAAATGGAAAAGAAGGATGCAAAGTCCCGGTTGATTCGTTGGGTGCTTTTGTTGCAAGAGTTCGATCTAGAAATTCGGGACAAAAAGGGGTGTGAAAATGTTGTTGCGGATCATTTGTCCCGGATCCCATTGGAAGGTGTTGATGACCCGAATGAGATTAATGAACGGTTTCCCGATGAGCAATTGTTAGCCGTTTCTACTTTTGTTGCACCTTGGTATGCTCACTACGTGAATTATTTGGCCAAGGGTGTAATTCCGAATCATTGGACGAAGAAGAGACGACAACAATTTCTAAGTCAAGTAAAACAATACATTTGGGATGAACCGGATTTGTTCAAAATTGGACCCGATCAAGTGATAAGAAGGTGTGTTCCCAAAACTGAAGTTCTAGAAATTTTGACCCATGCTCATTCGTCGGCATGTGGGGGGCATTTTAGTGGGAACAAGACGGGTTACCGGGTGTTATCATGTGGGTTTTATTGGCCCACAATTTTCAAGGATTCTTGTGAGTTTGCCCGGAATTGCATCAGTTGTCAAAAAGTTGGAAGTATATCAAAGCGGGATGAAATGCCTTTACAACCAATTTTGGTGGTTGAGGTGTTTGATGTTTGGGGAATAGATTTCATGGGTCCCTTTCCCAATTCAAATGGGTTCTTGTACATTTTGGTTGCGGTAGATTATGTGACGAAGTGGATAGAAGCTATCGCTACAAGGACCAACGATCATTCCGTTGTATGTAAGTTTGTGCAATCCAACATCTTCGCTCAATTCGGTTTGCCAGGGGTGATAATAAGCGATGGCGGTTCACATTTCAAGAACTTTAATTTTGGAAAATTGTTAAAAAGATACAATGTGAACCACCGAGTGGCGACACCATACCACCCGCAAACAAGTGGACAAGTTGAAGTGTCCAACCGTCAAATTAAAGAGATTCTCATGAAGACGGTAAGAACGGATAGAAAAGATTGGTCAAGTAAACTTGACGATGCGTTGTGGGCATACCGGACGGCCTATAAAACTCCAATTGGTACTACCCCTTATCGAATGGTATATGGGAAGGGGTGCCATCCACCAATGGAGTTAGCACATCGAGCGCATTGGGCCATCAAAACTGTTAATGCGGATTATGACGAAGCGGGTTGAGTGCGGAAGTTGCAATTGAATGAGATTGAGGAAATTAGAGATGAAGCCTACAAATGTGCATCCGCATACAAAGACAAACTAAAGAAAGTTCATGATGCAAAGCTAAGGAAGAAGAACTTCGAAGTGGGTCAAAAGGTGTGGTTGTACAATTCGAGGTTGAAAATGTTCGCGGGAAAACTCAAAAGCAAGTGGATGGGTCCTTACGTCATCCGAAGAGTGGGAAGATTTGGTGATGTTGATAAACAAGACGAACAAACCAATAAGCAACAAACGGTGAATTGGCATCGGCTCAAACCGTATTTGGAAGGCAACGACATCAACAATCTTGAGCTTGACAAAGTGGGTTACATTTTACGCACATTGGATGACGAGGAAGCATGAGAGGCCCAGGTTTGGTGTTTGTACATATTTAGTTTAGTTTGTTTCGGTTTGAATAAAGTCCCGTTTGCAGCTTGTGTTCGAAACAAGTGTGGGGAAATCCGTACGAATTTCCCGAACATAATGTTGAGGACAACACGTTTTTTTAGGCATGTGTTCGAAACAAGGTTTGGTGTTTGTACATATTTAGGCATGTGCCGTAGGCTATGGCACCGAGTGAGTTGAGGGCCCTTTGATTGTCGGCAGTTACATCAAAAAAAAAATTCCGAAAATAATAAAATAATAGTACTTTTAATAAAACACAACTCTTTTCCCTATCCACCCAATCGATCTCTAACCCCAACCACAAATCATTTCCTTCTTCTCCATCTTCCTCATTCTTCTCTAGAACCCTAGTTTCCATCTCCTTCAAGCTTCATAACTTCCTCAAATCTTGACCGATTTTAGTGATTCTTGAGTCCATTTTGGGTGAAATTTCCCAAGGAATCTAGATTTATACTTGTATCTGGAAGATTCCTTTGTTTTTAGGGTCGGATTTGAGCATAGGGGTGCCGAAATTTGTGGGGTTTTTGTGGGTTTTTGTGTGAACTTGAAGAGTTTGTTATTCTCATCTTCTACAACACTAAGGTATGCAATTTCACATTATTTGTTGATGTACATTGAGGTTTGTAAGTTTTCATTATGGTTTTTGCTTACACACATGCTTGTATATGATAGATGATAGGATATTGTTGAACCATTGAGTGTTATGGGTATAAATGTATTTGATGTTTGGCGAAAATTTTTGGAAAAATTCTGAATTGTAGGGACATCATGCCAAATTTTTGTTTGAAAAGATGAATCTTTTGGTTTTTGTACATTTATACCCATAACATAAAGCAAGTGTGGGGAAGTTTGTGGAGTTGAACTAACTTGAATTGTTGTGTGTGGTTTGTGAATGTGTGTAGGTATGGTGAAAACGAAGGGTAAAGCGGGTGCAAGTTCGTCTACACAACCTCAAGGGGAAGAGGAACAATGGAAGAGAAGGACGTTGGCTCGGATAGGAGACCCGGACTCGGAGGAGGATGCACCTCCAAGGGGTCCAAAACCGGATTGGACATCTGGTTCATTACTAGACCAACCCGCGGAATGAAGAGAGGACTTGTTTCACGAGCAAATGAACAAGTTGAAGCAAAGGGCTGAGGCATTTATTTGTGAAAAGGAGATCCGGGAAGCTGATTTTGGGCCGTTCAGGATAACGGCAAAGTTTAAAGAATTGGGTTGGGGGCAGCTTTGAAGTGTTATGATAACGAGGTGAAGAAGATGTATGATGTTCAGATTCAAGAGTGGATGGCTACACTAAATGTCCCCCGTTTAAGGCCCCACAAAAGATGAAATTGGTTGGAACATGTAACGGGGTAAAGGTCGAGATGTCTTATGATTCATTGCGCCGAATAGCGAAGTTTGACGACCTACCATCCAATCAATATATCTACCCAAGCCTCAAAGATCTCTACCATGAGCCTGACAAGCATCCTCAATGGCAAAACATATTGGATTACCTTTTCCTTCCGGGTACTACACACAGAAAATTGTTCAGACAAAACTTGAGAATGGAGGCGAAGTTGTTGTTGGTTTTGTGTACACACAATGTCATCCCGAGGCGGGGTGATAAGATGGAGGTTCGGTTTCAAGAGGTGCCGATCTTGTATATGTTGATGCATGGTTCTCCCAAGGTTCCCTTCCAATTTCTAGTGTTGAACAACATTTGGTTGAGCCGGAATAGCGGGGAAAGAAAAATTGTACCCCATTGCCGATTGATCACGACATTGTTAAAGAAATATGGGGCAATTGAAGGCAATGAAAAAGGTTCTTATAAGAGGTTTAGGACGTTTGACTTAAAGAATTTGGGACCAGGATGGGAGTACAAGGAAACAGAAAGGTATCACAAATTGAAGACCGATGGGCGAAGGTGGAGAGTGTTGAAAGCGGATGCGAGACCGTTACGACCGGGCGAGGCTGATGAGCCCGAAACGACTGATGAAGAAGTTAGTGGTGACGACGACTACCGTGAAGACACGTTCATGGTTGATGCTCAGATAGGGGGCACTGGCCCAGGTGGAGTTTAGGGAGCAGGTGTACAGTCAGGATACGTGGGTAGTGCATTCGACTATGCACAACAGGCCTATGATCCCTACTGGGCTCATTCGGGTTATATGGGCCAGATTATTGAACAAAGGCGACCACCCACTTTTGGTGAATGGACTTAACCGAATCAAATGCTCTTCGATCAACAAACTTTTATGGGGGCGAGTATGGAGAGAGCTCTGAAGCAGAGCTATGACAGAAATGAGCAATGGAATCGTGCTCATATGTATGCCTGAGAAGAAGAGATATATAATCGCTACCTAGACGATCGCCAGAGACGCTTACATGATTAGTGGCATGCGGGCCAACCACTCGAAGCGGACCCGCCAGTTGTGGATTATACCACCTTGCCACCATATGATAGTAGTGTGTCGTATCCCACCCCACCATTACATCATTCTCAATGGGTGGATCCACATGCTACGAGTTATCAATGGGGAGCACCGATCTTGTTCGTCAAAAAGAAAGACGGATCAATGCATATGTCCATTGATTACCGTGAATTGAATAAAGTCACCATTAAAAATCGGTACCTATTACCGAGAATCGATGATCTATTTGATCAATTGCAAGGAGCTCGATTTTTCTCAAAGATCGATTTACGCTCAGGATATCATCAATTAAAGGTACAGGAAGAGGACATTCCTAAGACCGCATTCAGAACAAGGTATGGCCATTAAGAATTTACTGTCATGCCATTTGGTTTAACCAATGCCCCAGCCGCATTAATGGACATGATGAACCGAATATGTAAGCCATATTTGGATAAATTCAGAATTGTCTTTATAGATGATATTCTAATTTACTCTAAAAATCAAGAGGAACATGCAGCGCATCTGCATACACTTTTAAATTTGTTGAGAAAAGAAAAGCTTTATGCTAAATTTTCAAAATGCGAATTTTGGTTAGAAGAGGTACAATTTCTTGGACATTTAGTAAACCATGAAGGAATTCATGTGGATTCCACAAAGATTGAGGCAATTACTAAATGGAAAGTCCCTGAATCACCAACAGAGGTTAGAAGTTTTCTAGGATTGGCCGGTTATTATAGAAGGTTCATTCTAGATTTTTCTAGAATAGCCATTCCCTTGACTAAGCTAACCTGTAAGTCTGTTAAGTTTGAATGGGGACCAAAACAAGAACAAGCCTTTAGAATTCTTAAGCAAATATTAACCAACGCACCCATACTAGCGTTACCAGAAGGAACGGAAGACTTTGAAGTCTATTGTGACGCTTCTAAGTTAGGTTATGGATGTGTATTGATGCAACACCAGAAAGTTATAGCATACGCGTCTAGACAACTTAAGAATCATGAAGAAAATTATACAACACATGATTTAGAGTTAGGAGCCATAATTTATGCCCTTAAGATTTTGAGACACTATTTATATGGAAATAAATTTGTTGTCTTCACTGATCATAAGAGTTTAAAGTACATTTTTGGGCAAAAAGAGTTGAATATGAGACAAATACCCTGGATGGAATTTCTTAGTGATTATGATTGTAATATCCAGTATCATGAAGGAAAAGCTAACGTAGTTGCTGATGCTTTAAGTCGAAAGTATCACGAAAAGCCAAAAAGAGTACGTTCTCTTAAATTAAATCTACAAGTAGATTTAAATAACCAGATCAGAGAAGCACAGGAATCAGTTATCAAGGATGATACTGAAAAATTGAAAGAAATGATTAAAGAATTAGAACAAGGAACCGATGGAATTTGAAGATTCCATAAAAAAAGGATGTGGATACCTAAATTAGGAAACCTACGCCACCGAATATTAGAAGAGGCCCATTAATTTAAATATACGATACGTCCTGGAAGTGATCAGATGTATCAATATTTAAGAAAGAATTTCTGGTGGATAGTAATGAAAAAGGATATAGCAGCTTATGTTGCCAAGTGTCTAACCTGTTCACAGGTCAAAGCTGAACATCAGAAACCCTCAGGATTGCTGCAACAATTGGGAATGCCAGTATGGAAATGGGAATTGATAACAATGGACTTTGTTACTGTAACACCCCAAAAATGGGTTTGGTAATCAAACCCCGTTAATAGTAAAGACGAGTAAAATACCGTTAGTGGTAAAATTAACCCGGTGAATATTAGGATTTAAATAATTAATCCTATATTAATCAAAAAAGAAGAATAAACGCTTTGAGAAAACACGGTTTATTAGAAGCCCGAGTTAACGGGACTTAAAAAATAAAACGGGTTATAATTCCCCACACCCACCAAGTTAACTAGGAATAGTAACCTAGTTAGTAATGGGTAACTAAATGAGAAGTTATGAGATATAGCTTCTTTTATAATAAATGAAACAAGAGGGACTAATATGGCCAAGAAGGGAAACTTGTTTTATTAAAATTAAAAATAAAACATAACACACACACTCAGTGTGTGTGTGTGTGTGCGTGGATCGACCAGAGGACAAGGGAAAAAGAAGCAAACCCTAACTCTCACAAATCTCTCAAATTAAAGGTCCAAATCAAGTTTAAATCAAAATCCGAGCACGAATTAGTGATCTCCACTGAAAAAGGAGTCACGAGGTATGTAAATTTCATGAGAAATCTCTAGTTGAATTTCTGAGCAAACCTAGAGAATTCGAATTAGATGATTGCATGCTTGTTATATGATGAGATAGGAACATTGTAGTGTCTAGGAGTAAATCCTAGACAAGTATATGATGAAGTTAGGCCTAATTCTTGTGAATTCATGATCACCATTGACGGTGATAAGTGGGTTTAGTATGAACATGTTAAACACTAGAAATTGATAGTTGTTCTAGTGTAATTTGAATTTTTCGTAAGTAAATTCTGATGTTGTAGATGCGAAAAATTGATATGAACATGTTAATTGATGTTAAAACATGGTTAAAACAATAACCATGAACTAGATAAAAGAAGAATACAAATTATGCACATTAGGTGTTTGTTAAAATGCCAAAATGAGAACTAAAGTGTTGAAATTTAGAGTGAAAACACATATTTGAATGATATGGCAATTACGCGTAATATGAAGTGATGAGGGTTCTACATATTATGTTGATTTAGACTTAATGTTGTAAACCAAGTGATTGAAAGTAGTTAACTTTGATAAATTAAGTTAACTAATCATGAAGTCGAATAGTAGTTTCGACATAGAAAATAAGTGAGGTGGAAGAGTCGTGATTGTTAATGACTAATTTAATCGCCTTGTAAATGATTGACAATAGTTTGACAGTTAAACGAGCTAGGTGGAGGCTTGAGAAAGAAGCGGTCAAATAATCGAGTACGAGAAGGGAAGTGTAAACCGGATGCGAGGTAAGTTAAGCTTACGCCTTTTTATTCTAACTACCAAATACTTATAATGCAAGTTAGAATAGTGAGAATGGCAAGAAACCATACATTATGGTAAAAAGGGTAAAAACGGTAAAATGGTAACCTGGACATGGGTTAACGAATAAATAAAAAGGATTTGAAAGGACACCAGTTGGCATAAGTCAAAATGGGTCAAACAAAGCAAGAAACGACCTTTAAGCAAGATGAATTCAAAGAGTAAATCGAAATAGGTTAAAGGGATGAAATGGTAACTAAATACCATCTCATAATTATAATGGGTCATTTTGACTAAACGGGTCAAATGGTGTTGTTAACACCATTTGACAATAATATCTTATGATCGTGTGTTGAGTTTTGTAATCGCAGAAATTTAACACATGGTTCGCGTTGCTATTTGATTAGTAATTAATAGCGAAAGGTATTTTAACGGGTCAATCTTATGACCCGAGCCAGGTACGCATGTTTAGAATTATAGCTAAAGGCGATATTTTGGTCAATTAATAGCGGAAGTCCTTCGTCGCACAAATGAAGGGCTAAATTTTGACCAAAAAGCCCTTGAGGGGTAAATAGGACAAACAACTTTTAAAGAGTTGTTTTGAAGTAAACGTGTTGTTTAAATTGAGTCTTTGGAATTCGTATAAAACTGGGGATAAAATGTAAACCAATAGAAGCATGATTTAAGTCTAAAGATGTAAAATACTCGTAACGGGTCAAAACGAGTATATATGCAAAACAGGTTAAAATTTCTTAAGGAACCCGTAAAGTTGAATCTTGATGATTAGTTAACGGATAGAATATGATGACCATGGTATTTTGAAGGAAAATAACAAGTTAGTTTGGTAAAGCATGAACGGGTCAAAAGTGTCTTAAATGAATTTCAAGCCGAGAGCTTGAAATCTAAAATTTGGTAAATTCAGATGTCGGATTTTTACTCCATGAGATGGAGGATTAAATTACGAACGTGTAGGAAAAAGAATCGCGTAAAACGGAGGTCTAGATCAAAAGTTATGCCATGTTGAAGTTTGGTTTTGATTAAAACTTAGCTGGGCGAATATGCAGCACCAGCATCAACACGTTCTGTCAAAATGGGACCGTGGCGTCGCGCCACGGCCAAAGCCATTTGCCGTCGCGCGCGGCGGCGGGCTAAAATGTTGAAA
Organism: Helianthus tuberosus; assembly: GCA_030545235.1. Lineage (NCBI taxonomy): Eukaryota > Viridiplantae > Streptophyta > Magnoliopsida > Asterales > Asteraceae > Helianthus > Helianthus tuberosus. The sequence continues at coordinate 201,256,377 of CM060364.1, read as the reverse complement.
ATTTTGTTTATTTTGTTTATTTCGATTATTTGACCCAATTACCTTGTTGTAATTGTTATTTTACTATCAAAACTGACTTCTAAGTTGGTTTTGATCATAGGTGAATGTCGAGAGTACCGGATGAAGATCAAGCGTCGAGCGAGAACCGAACACACGTTAAATGAAGCTTCCGCGTCAAATCTGGATTTGTATTTGTTATAAGTGAATTATGTAAACACTTACAAATATGTTGTGAAATATTGTAATCATATGGGAATGGAAGTAAGTCAAGTTTTTGTAAAGTCACATTTTAGCATTAAAATGTGTATCTTAATTATTAAAATCTTGATTTATTAAGACGTGTGTTTCAAGTTGGTAATCAGAGCTCAAGGTTAAAAGAATAAAGTGTTCGGTTCGAGGCTTGATCGCAAATCCGGTAAGTACATGTATGTTAATGGTTTAGCATGCTAAAGTGTTGTAAACAACACATAGGGTTATCGTGTAATACATGTTAGCCCAATTAAAATGATTGCTATAGTTGACGAAATTTCGCGCGTTGACGCGTATAGTAGAAAAGCCTTGTATTATAATACGGGCATCCATTAATGTCTAAATTACTAACTGTTGTAAATGTTTTAGTTGAAGGACACTCGCATATGAAGATAGCGAGAGTTTAACAAATCGCGGATTTGATAGAGGAACGGTCCAAAGAGTATGCTCAGCAAGGACCTAAATCGCGTAGCGATCGTGAACAAGGCTAATGGCAAGAGAAGCCCGTTAGGGCAAGCATTACCAGGTGCACATTTTAAATTTAATTGCACAAATAGTAATATGCAACAAATATGTAGAGATTGAAAGTTGCATATATAGATTAAAAACTTGGAAAAACCCGAATAGAAAATCTATCCGGGATATTGTTTCCAAGAGAAACAAATAGAGGCATTACTTACATGGGGTGTAATGTGAAAATTATAAAAAGGTCATGTATACCAGGTATTGATCGCTTACTCTGGCCAAGTAAGTGGTGAGCACGTGGTACCATGAACTTTTTATGATGGACATATTTACACTGATGTAGTAAGGACAGGGTGAGTGGGAAAAATTAAAAAGTACCCAAATGAATCAAATGAGCTAAATATTTGATAATAATGTAAACGCACAGTCGGGTGACGGAAGCGTATTACATTAGGATAATGAGCCCGAGTGAAGGGACAAAGATTAATGTAAAATGATTAAGATATGCATTGGGAGGGGGTGTACTTACACTCGAACCCAGAGAATGCAAACATGTAAAATGATTAAGATATGCATTGGGAGGGGGTGTACTTACACTCGAACCCGGAGAATACAAACATGTAAAATGATTAAGATATGCATTGGGAGGGGGTGTACTTACACTCGAACCCGGAGAATACAAACATGTAAAATGATTAAGATATGCATTGGGAGGGGGTGTACTTACACTCGAACCCGGAGAATGCAAACATGTAAAATGATTAAGATATGCATTGGGAGGGGGTGTACTTACACTCAAACCCAGAGAATACAAACATGTAAAATGATTAAGATATGCATTGGGAGGGGGTGTACTTACACTCGAACCCAGAGAATACAAACATATAAAATGATGAAGATATGCATTGGGAGGGGGTGTACTTACACTCGAACCTGGAGAATACAAACATGTAAAATGATTAAGATATGCATTGGGAGGGGGTGTACTTACACTCGAACCCGGAGAATGCAAACATGTAAAATGATTAAGATATGCATTGGGAGGGGGTGTACTTACACTCGAACCCGAAGAATGCAAATATGTCTCTTAACGGGCCGTTTTTGTAAAACGTCAAACTTGACGACAAAGTCGGAATATAAAAGTGAAGCGAAGTCTTAATGCATACCGGAATGGTTGCAATAACAACGACGTCGGTAAAACACCCAGTTGATGGGTAAGGATTTAAACACATGCGTAGACCGAGAAACGGGAACTCGGATGGAAAGTTAAAAGACTCTGGTTTTGAGTCAAGACTAAAAGACGACAAGATGATGTAAATAGAAATTTTGATAAATTATGTTCAACTATTTTAAAGTTGAACGGGTCGAACAAAGTATGAAGTTTGACATCCATAAAAAAGAAAATTTCACATGAATAAGTCAAACGGGTTGAATATAATATAATGCCGGATGGCGTGAGTAAGCACAAACAGGATAACGGCAGCGTCAAAAGCAAAAGAATAATGAGCCCGGTAATGGGACATAATCAAATACGAATATATGTAAACTGGATAATAGTGAGCATAAGATGAACCGATGCATAAATGACGTGTGAAATCATAAAGTCGGAAAATTTGTTCGAAAAAAAAACAAATATAGCCTTAGACTACGGTCAAGGTAAAAGGAAATACAAAAGCAAAAATAAATGGTTTTGAACATAAAAAGGGTGCCTTAATGCCATATACATATATAAATGTATATACCTTTGAATAAAGACTTGAATAAAAGATGATCTACGGGATTATCGTAACCTACGAGATTATAAATGAGGCTAAGGTCTACGGGACCAAAAAGACCTTCGGGTCCCAAATAGAAAGAAACGAATTGTTAGGGTCTCACCTTAATAAGGTAAAAAGGTGAAAATATAAAGAAATAGCCTACGTGGCTAAGCAAAAGAACCTACGGGTCAATAGTATAAAACAAGGAAACTGGCTGTAACTTCCCGTGCAAAATAATAACGGGAGATAAAGTTAGTATAAAAGCGACAGGTTTCGCTAAGTTAATTAAATGGGTTAAAAGCAAAGAGATTGTAAAAGGCCTGGTTGACAAAAGTGAAAAATTTCACTAAAACATTAAACGGGCAAAAATGACAAAAGAGTTCACAATTATTTAAATTGTACTATGTCACAAAAGTGAGTGAAGTCATTATCGAAATGACAATGGAAGGGGATAAATCCTTGGACGTAAATTCCTTGGAATTGACATGAGCTAAAATGAAAACGTTAAACTAAAGAATTCAATTTTTGGTAAGAAACAACGTTTTAACACGTATGAATACTATGAGACGAATTCGGAAATGAGTAAATCAAAGAACATGGGTCTTAACATCGATGGGTGTGAGACGATACGTCCGAAAAGAAGAAGCATGATAAAGAAAAGTCGAATTAGACTTAAACGTGACGTGACACGCTCACAGACAAGAAAAGAAATATAGAGAATGATATAGAATACAGTCAAGTCGTAACGTGAGTTACGAGATATGAAAATCAGAAAACAAACAAAAGGCCAGGTTGGCAATAAGATATACCCGAATGACGGGGAATAAAGTGACGGCGACTAATCAGTCTAGCCGATAAAACATTTCAAAGTCAGATTAGTGTTACGACTTATACAAAGCACTTGTCGATATGAGATTAGCTGGAAGTAAGCATGCTGAAAATAAATATAACTGAGTGATCAGATGACAACTCGGTCGAATAAGTGACCAGATTAAGAAATACAAGATGAAAGTATCGGCCTATGAGGCCATACACGTAAAAGATGCATATGCTATGAAACCAAAAAGACATTACCATACTTCCCTGGTAAGAGTATTATGTGTGAGCAATGCTCAAGTGATCACCAAGACTAAGGTCCGAATGATCTAAGCTGATAAAGTACGTGAGAAAGGTTTCGGGGACGAAACCACTTTAAGGGGTGTAGACTTGTAACACCCCAAAAATGGGTTTGGTAATCAAACCCCGTTAATAGTAAAGACGAGTAAAATACCGTTAGTGGTAAAATTAACCCGGTGAATATTAGGATTTAAATAATTAATCCTATATTAATCAAAAAGAAGAATAAACGCTTTGAGAAAACACGGTTTATTAGAAGCCCGAGTTAACGGGACATAAAGAAATAAAACGGGTTATAATTTCCCACACCCACCAAGTTAACTAGGAATAGTAACCTAGTTAGTAATGGGTAACTAAATGAAAAGCTATGAGATATAGCTTCTTTTATAATAAATGAAACAAGAGAGACTAATATGGCCAAGAAGGGAAACTTGTTTTATTAAAATTAAAAATAAAACACAACACACACACTCAGTGTGTGTGTGTGTGTGTGTGTGTGTGTGCGTGGATCGATCAGAGGACAAGGGAAAAAGAAGCAAACCCTAACTCTCACAAATCTCTCAAATTGAAGGTCCAAATCAAGTTTAAATCAAAATCCGAGTACGAATTAGTGATCTCTACTGAAAAAGGAGTCACGAGGTATGTAAATTTCATGAGAAATCTCTAGTTGAATTTCTGAGCAAACCTAGAGAATTCGAATTAGATGATTGCATGCTTGTTATATGATGAGATAGGAACATTGTAGTGTCTAGGAGTAAATCCTAGACAAGTATATGATGAAGTTAGGCCTAATTCTTGTGAGTTCATGATCACCATTGAAGTTGATAAGTGGGTTTAGTATGAACATGTTAAACACTAGAAATTGATAGTTGTTCTAGTGTAATTTGAATTTTTCGTAAGTAAATTCTGATGTTGTAGATGCGAAAAATTGATATGAACATGTTAATTGATGTTAAAACATGGTTAAAACAATAACCATGAACTAGATAAAAGAAGAATACAAATTATGCACATTAGGTGTTTGTTAAAATGCCAAAATGAGAACTAAAGTGTTGAAATTTAGAGTGAAAACACATATTTGAATGATATGGCAATTACGCGTAATATGAAGTGATGAGGGTTCTACATATTATGTTGATTTAGACTTAATGTTGTAAACCAAGTGATTGAAAGTAGTTAACTTTGATAAATTAAGTTAACTAATCATGAAGTCGAATAGAAGTTTCGACATAGAAAATAAGTGAGGTGGAAGAGTCGTGATTGTTAATGACTAATTTAACCGCCTTGTAAATGATTGACAATAGTTTGACAGTTAAACGAGCTAGGTGGAGGCTTGAGAAAGAAGCGGTCAAATAATCGAGTACGAGAAGGGAAGTGTAAACCGGATGCGAGGTAAGTTAAGCTTACGCCTTTTTATTCTAACTACCAAATACTTATAATGCAAGTTAGAATAGTGAGAATGGCAAGAAACCATACATTATGGTAAAAAGGGTAAAAACGGTAAAATGGTAACCTGGACATGGGTTAACGAATAAATAAAAAGGATTTGAAAGGACACCAGTTGGCATAAGTCAAAATGGGTCAAACAAAGCAAGAAACGACCTTTAAGCAAGATGAATTCAAAGAGTAAATCGAAATAGGTTAAAGGGATGAAATGGTAACTAAATACCATCTCATAATTATAATTGGTCATTTTGACTAAACGGGTCAAATGGTGTTGTTAACACCATTTGACAATAATATCTTATGATCGCGTGTTGAGTTTTGTAATCGCAGAAATTTAACACATGGTTCGCGTTGCTATTTGATTAGTAATTAATAGCGAAAGGTATTTTAACGGGTCAATCTTATGACCCGAGCCAGGTACACATGTTTAGAATTATAGCTAAAGGCGATATTTTGGTCAATTAATAGCGGAAGTCCTTCGTCGCACAAATGAAGGGCTAAATTTTGACCAAAAAGCCCTTGAGGGGTAAATAGGACAAACAACTTTTAAAGAGTTGTTTTGAAGTAAACGTCTTGTTTAAATTGAGTCTTTGGAATTCATATAAAAATGGGGATAAAATGTAAACCAATAGAAGCATGATTTAAGTCTAAAGATGTAAAATACTCGTAACGGGTCAAAACTAGTATATATGCAAAACGGGTTAAAATTTCTTATGGAACCCGTAAAGTTGAATCTTGATGATTAGTTAACGGATAGAATATGATGACCATGGTATTTTGAAGGAAAATAACAAGTTGGTTTGGTAAAGCATGAACGGGTCAAAAGTGTCTTAAATGAATTTCAAGCCGAGAGCTTGAAATCTAAAATTTGGTAAATTCAGATGTCGGATTTTTACTCCATGAGATGGAGGATTAAATTACGAACGTGTAGGAAAAAGAATCGCGTAAAACGGAGGTCTAGATCAAAAGTTATGCCATGTTGAAGTTTGGTTTTGATTAAAACTTAGCTGGGCGAATATGCAGCACCAGCATCAACACATTCTGTCAAAATGGGACCGTGGTGTCGCGCCACGGCCAAAGCCATTTGCCATCGCGCGCGGCGGCGGGCTAAAATGTTGAAAATTTTGTTTATTTTGTTTATTTCGATTATTTGACCCAATTACCCTGTTGTAATTGTTATTTTACGATCAAAACTGACTTCTAAGTTGGTTTTGATCATAGGTGAATGTCGAGAGTCCCGGATGAAGATCAAGCATCGAGCGAGAACCGAACACACGTTAAATGAAGCTTCCGCGTCAAATCTGGATTTGTATTTGTTATAAGTGAATTATGTAAACACTTACAAATATGTTGTGAAATATTGTAATCATATGGGAATGGAAGTAAGTCAAGTTTTTGTAAAGTCACATTTTAGCATTAAAATGTGTATCTTAATTATTAAAATCTTGATTTATTAAGACGTGTGTTTCAAGTTGGTAATCAGAGCTCAAGGTTAAAAGAATAAAGTGTTCGGTTCGAGGCTTGATCGCAAATCCGGTAAGTACATGTATGTTAATGGTTTAGCATGCTAAAGTGTTGTAAACAACACATAGGGTTATCGTGTAATACATGTTAGCCCAATTAAAATGATTGCTATAGTTGACGAAATTTCGCGCGTTGACGTGTATAGTAGAAAAGCCTTGTATTATAATACGGGCATCCATTAATGTCGAAATTACTAACTGTTGTAAATGTTTTAGTTGAAGGACACTCGCATATGAAGATAGCGAGAGTTTAACAAATCGCGGATTTGATAGAGGAACGGTCCAAAGAGTATGCTCATCAAGGACCTAAATCGCGTAGCGATCGTGAACAAGGCTAATGGCAAGAGAAGCCCGTTAGGGCAAGCATTACCAGGTGCACATTTTAAATTTAATTGAACAAATAGTAATATGCAACAAATATGTAGAGATTGAAAGTTGCATATATAGATTAAAAACTTGGAAAAACCCGAATAGAAAATCTATCCGGGATATTGTTTCCAAGAGAAACAAATAGAGGCATTACTTACATGGGGTGTAATGTGAAAATTATAAAAAGGTCATGTATACCAGGTATTGATCGCTTACTCTGGCCAAGTAAGTGGTGAGCACGTGGTACCATGAAATTTTTATGATGGACATATTTACACTGATGTAGTAAGGGCAGGGTGAGTGGGAAAAATTAAAAAGTACCCAAATGAATCAAATGAGCAAAATATTTGATAATAATGTAAACGCACAGCCGGGTGACGGAAGCGTATTACATTAGGATAATGAGCCCGACTGAAGGGACAAAGATTAATGTAAAATGATTAAGATATGCATTGGGAGGGGGTGTACTTACACTCGAACCTAGAGAATGCAAACATGTAAAATGATTAAGATATGCATTGGGAGGGGGTGTACTTACACTCGAACCCGGAGAATACAAACATGTAAAATGATTAAGATATGCATTGGGAGGGGGTGTACTTACACTCGAACCCGGAGAATACAAACATGTAAAATGATTAAGATATGCATTGGGAGGGGGTGTACTTACACTCGAACCCGGAGAATGCAAACATGTAAAATGATTAAGATATGCATTGGGAGGGGGTGTACTTACACTCGAACCAAGAGAATACAAACATGTAAAATGATTAAGATATGCATTGGGAGGGGGTGTACTTACACTCGAACCCAGAGAATACAAACATATAAAATGATTAAGATATGCATTGGGAGGGGGTGTACTTACACTCGACCCCGGAGAATACAAACATGTAAAATGATTAAGATATGCATTGGGAGGGGGTGTACTTACACTCGAACCCGGAGAATGCAAACATGTAAAATGATTAAGATATGCATTGGGAGGGGGTGTACTTACACTCGAACCCGGAGAATGCAAACATGTCTCTTAACGGGTTGTTTTTGTAAAACGTCAAACTTGAGGACAAAGTCGGAATATAAAAGTGAAGCGAAGTCTTAATGCATACCGGAATGGTTGCAATAACAACGACCTCGGTAAAACACCCAGTTGATGGGTAAGGATTTAAACACATGCGTAGACCGAGAAACGGGAACTCGGATGGAAAGTTAAAAGACTCTGGTTTTGAGTCAAGACTAAAAGACGACAAGATGATGTAAATAGAAATTTTGATAAATTATGTTCAACTATTTTAAAGTTGAACGGGACGAACAAAGTATGAAGTTTGACATCCATAAAAGAGAAAATTTCACATGAATAAGTCAAACGGGTTGAATATAATATAATGCCGGATGGCATGAGTATGCACAAACAGGATAACGGTAGCGTCAAAAGCAAAAGAATAATGAGCCCGGTAATGGGACATAATCAAATACGAATATATGTAAACTGGATAATAGTGAGCATAAGATGAACCGATGCATAAATGACGTGAGAAGTCATAAAGTCGGAAATTTGTTCGAAAAAAAAACAAATATAGCCTTAGACTACGGTCAAGGTAAAAGGAAATACAAAAGCAAAAATAAATGGTTTTGAACATAAAAAGGGTGCCTTAATGCCATATACATATATAAATGTATATACCTTTGAATAAAGACTTGAATTAAAAGATTATCTACGGGATTATCGTAACCTACGAGATTATAAATGAGGCTAAGGTCTACGGGATCAAAAAGACCTTCGGGTCCCAAATAGAAAGAAACGAATTGTTAGGGTCTCACCTTAATAAGGTAAAAAGGTGAAAATATAAAGAAATAGCCTACGTGGCTAAGCAAAAGAACCTACGGGTCAATAGTATAAAACAAGGAAACTGGCTGTAACTTCCCGTGCAAAATAATAACGGGAGATAAAGTTAGTATAAAAGCGACAGGTTTCGCTAAGTTAATTAAATGGGTTAAAAGCAAAGAGATTGTAAAAGGCCTGGTTGACAAAAGTGAAAAATTTCACTAAAACATTAAACGGGCAAAAATGACAAAAGAGTTCACAATTATTTAAATTGTACTATGTCACAAAAGTGAGTGAAGTCATTATCGAAATGACAATGGAAGGGGATAAATCCTTGGACGTAAATTCCTTGGAATTGACATGAGCTAAAATGAAAACGTTAAACTAAAGAATTCAATTTTTGGTAAGAAACAACGTTTTAACACGTATGAATACTATGAGACGAATTCGGAAATGAGTAAATCAAAGAACATGGGTCTTAACATCGATGGGTGTGAGACGATACGTCCGAAAAGAAGAAGCATGATAAAGAAAAGTCGAATTAGACTTAAACGTGACGTGACACGCTCACAGACAAGAAAAGAAATATAGAGAATGATATAGAATACAGTCAAGTCGTAACGTGAGTTACGAGATATGAAAATCAGAAAACAAACAAAAGGCCAGGTTGGCAATAAGATATACCCGAATGACGGGGAATAAAGTGACGGCGACTAATCAGTCTACCCGATAAAACATTTCAAAGTCAGATTAGTGTTACGACTTATACAAAGCACTTGTCGATATGAGATTAGCTGGAAGTAAGCATGTTGAAAATAAATATAACTGAGTGATCAGATGACAACTCGGTCGAATAAGTGACCAGATTAAGAAATACAAGATGAAAGTATCGGCCTATGAGGCCATACACGTAAAAGATGCATATGCTATGAAACCAAAAAGACATTACCATACTTCCCTGGTAAGAGTATTATGTGTGAGCAATGCTCAAGTGATCACCAAGACTAAGGTCCGAATGATCTAAGCTGATAAAGTACGTGAGAAAGGTTTCGGGGACGAAACCACTTTAAGGGGTGTAGACTTGTAACACCCCAAAAATGGGTTTGGTAATCAAACCCCGTTAATAGTAAAGACGAGTAAAATACCGTTAGTGGTAAAATTAACCCGGTGAATATTAGGATTTAAATAATTAATCCTATATTAATCAAAAAGAAGAATAAACGCTTTGAGAAAACACGGTTTATTAGAAGCCCGAGTTAACGGGACTTAAAGAAATAAAACGGGTTATAATTTCCCACACCCACCAAGTTAACTAGGAATAGTAACCTAGTTAGTAATGGGTAACTAAATGAAAAGCTATGAGATATAGCTTCTTTTATAATAAATGAAACAAGAGAGACTAATATGGCCAAGAAGGGAAACTTGTTTTATTAAAATTAAAAATAAAACACAACACACACACTCAGTGTGTGTGTGTGTGTGTGTGTGTGTGTGTGCGTGGATCGACCAGAGGACAAGGGAAAAAGAAGCAAACCCTAACTCTCACAAATCTCTCAAATTGAAGGTCCAAATCAAGTTTAAATCAAAATCCGAGTACGAATTAGTGATCTCCACTGAAAAAGGAGTCACGAGGTATGTAAATTTCATGAGAAATCTCTAGTTGAATTTCTGAGCAAACCTAGAGAATTCGAATTAGATGATTGCATGCTTGTTATATGATGAGATAGGAACATTGTAGTGTCTAGTGAATTCATGATCACCATTGAAGGTGATAAGTGGGTTTAGTATGAACATGTTAAAAACTAGAAATTGATAGTTGTTCTAGTGTAATTTGAATTTTTCGTAAGTAAATTCTGATGTTGTAGATGCGAAAAATTGATATGAACATGTTAATTGATGTTAAAACATGGTTAAAACAATAACCATGAACTAGATAAAAGAAGAATACAAATTATGCACATTAGATGTTTGTTAAAATGCCTAAATGAGAACTAAAGTGTTGAAATTTAGAGTGAAAATGTTGGTGCACGAATGTCTAAAGCCTGCATCTTAGTCTTAGTTGATCAATATATAGGGTCTAGATGTGATAATTATGTATTGTATAGGGTGTTGAAGTGTAAATGTTGGGTTTTCATGTTGTAGGTTCGCTTATATGGACATGTGCCATAAAAGCGAAACCTTAACTTGATGGTTTCGCTCTTATGGACATGGTCACATAAGCGAAACCTCACTCCTATAAATACCTAGGTTGTTTTCTCATTTGGGACGCATTCATGTCCAGTGTAGCCGAACTGCTGCCCGTGTATTTTGTGAAAGATTAATGAGAAAACCGTATTAAAGTGATCTACTTCTGTTTCTACTCCATTTCTGCTTTGATTCATGCTGATTTTGTATTTCCGCTGCATTTTCAGTAGTTGCTAGCTCTGATTGACTCACACGACTGTCAATAACGGTCCTACAATTGGTATCAGAGCCAGTTGTGAGCTAGTTAACCTGAATCAAAGCCTTTTTCAAGCACATTTTGAGTTTCTAGACTTTCCAACGGACAAAATGGACTGAAATTTGAGTATATAGTGTAAAACTGGTTAATAACAAACCCTTGAGCTTTTCAGACCTAAAAACTGCTTAAAAGTGATCCAAAATGGCTCGTGAATAGGTTCCGCTTTTGTGCCATCTTGAGAGGTTTCGCTTTTACGACATTAGAAATCAGGGGTTTCGCTCGTAGGTTTCGCTCCAAGTGACATATTTTGAGGTTTCGCTTTTTAGTCAATGAGTGGTTTCGCTTTTTAGTCCACTTTGTGGTTTCTCTCTTATGTCCACTTAGAGGTTTCGCTTATAAGTCCATTAAGTGATTTCGCTCATTTGGTCTTTATCTGATTTCGCTTATTAGGTCATTACCAGGTTTCGCTTATACATACATGTAGAGTCTGGTTTCGCTTATTTGACCTGTTTTAGTGTAAAAATCATGTTTTGAGCGTTTAGTCCATTTCGTACGTGATCGAGTATTGGAAACTCAGTCTGTGTTAAAAGTTTTTCGATAAAAAACAACCTGTTAATCAAAAAGTTAAACATTTTTGGAAATTTGTCACTAAAAATGGAAAACCAAGATTTCTACAACTTCTTCACCGGAAGTGGTATGGCAGCAGGACAAACATCGGGTAGCATAGTTCAAAATGTCAACATGGAGAATGAGCTAGGAACTATGCAGAAACCGCCAAAACTTATGAACTTGGATGAATATGCTGGATGGTCGAGTCGTTTCAAGAATTGGGTTCAAGCCAATCATTTTGAGTGTTGGATGAAGATAGAAAAGAAATATGTTCCACCTGTTGATGGATTGGGCTTAGAGAAAGGCATTGGAAGTTTGACTGAAACTGAACAGAGTGATTTTAAGGCTGAGAAGAAGATGGTCAGTATTCTCCAACAGGCCATAAAAGAAGATATTCTGGTGCTATTACAGCATGATGATAACTCACAATCAATGTGGCCAGCATTAAAGTTGAAGTTCCACATGATGATAACTCACAATCAATGTGGCCAGCATTAAAGTTGAAGTTCCAAGGCAGTGTCTCGATGCTCAAAAGTAAGAAAGCCCTGATCAAGAAAGAGTTCGACATTTTCACTGGAATGAAGGGTGAAACAACGAAGCAGTTAATTGAACGTTATTGCCATCTTATGGTAGAGATGAAAAGATTGGAGATTACAAAGACAAACGAGGAGTGGATCGACAAGTTGTCTGACGCATTACCCTATGATGAATGGGGAACATACTTGATGATGCTAAAAAACAACTCGGACTTCGTGAATTTGAATCTCAGTTCATTTATCGAGAAGATAGAAGCTCATGAGTTGGAATTGTTGAAGATAAAGAAAATGAATTTAGCAAATGTGCAGCAAGACATATCTCTTTATTACAAAGGAAGCACTCCTGTAGCAACAAATCAAAGTCCAAAAATACAGACGGGTTTTAGTGCTGATACAAATTCGAGTGGTTCTACAAACACTCCACAATCAAACAAGCCCTCACCATTTGTGAACTATGATCCAAACTTCAAAGCTCAAGAGCAGTCTTCACCTCAAAGCTCTACAAGTTCAAATAATCAGGCTTATGTTTCTGGGGTGCATTGCAACATCGCGGTGAATATTAAGAATGGAAATGAAATTACTGAAACAGCCGCGAAACAACACATTGCGTTACTTGCTTCTGTTCTAGAGGCTTATGAAGGATTAGTGGCGGGTAGGATTGGTAATCCCGATATGACAAAAGAGGATTACGATCAGATTGACCCGGAAGAGCTTGAATTGATTGATATAAAATGGGGAATGGCAAGTTTGGTTAGAAGGGCACAACGTTTTATGGAGATCACAGGCAGAAACAGTCTCTCAGGTCCTGATCAGAAGTTAGGGTTTGACAAATCGAAAGTTACGTGTTTCAAGTGTAAAGAACGTGGTCATTTCAAGAGAGAATGTCCCAACCGTGAAGTAAACAATCATCAAAACCCGTTCACCAACGACTACTACAGACAAGCGATCTATCACCGACCAAATCAACAGCCAACTGTTCAAAGGCCACAAATTGAGAATAAACCGGAAAAAGCGCTGATCGTGAATCAAGACGATGAAAAGGTTGCTGCAGGTTTCAGCTGGGATAAGTATATTCCCGGTAGCGATGGACAGGCCATGATAGCTGAAGTTGTTGAAATTTCTGAGATAGTGTCTGAGCCGGAAATAGTGGCTGAAGAGGTTTCTGTGGTTGTTGAAGAGGTTTCTGCTGATAATGCGATCGATATTGAAGAAATAGCTGCTGAAGTGTATTATTATCAGTCTGAGCAGGAGGTTTTGGGAAGTTTAATGAAATCTGTATTGCCTCCTAACATTTCTGAATCTTTTGCAGGTTACTTTGAAGAACCAAGGACAGGATCATGTCCAAGGTTTGAAGAGAAGAAAGAAGTCGTTGAAGAGTTGATAGATGTGTCGAAAGAGTTGACTGAAGAGACATTGAAAGATATAGCTGACAAAGCTCTCATGGCGAAGCTAAGAGAGGTAGACTCAGAATCTGAGGAGTCAAAGTCTGTCAGTAGTGTGTCTGTCAAACGAGAGGAATCTGGAGTTCAGGAGATCAAATCAGTCAAACTGTCTGAGTCTGAGTCAAACAATGTCGGTAAAATTGATTGTGTAGAGCAGGATGTTGAAAAGGTTGTTTCAATCCCTGAAACACCGTGCAAACAGTGTTTAGAACCATGCACAGAGTGTCTTGAAAAAGACACTAAGTATCAGGAATTGAAACACCACGCTGATATGATTAAGTTTGACCTTGGCCAAGTTAAAGAGGCTTATGATACTCTTGCCAGGTCAATTAAAATGATCCAAAAAGAGAGTGTTGAAAATGACAAGGCAACAAAATTGGTTAAAGCAACACTGTTTGATAAACAAGTTGAGGTTAATTTTCATTTAGACACGATTGCTTCACTTAAGAAAGAGCTTGAATTAGCAAAAATTGAAAATGATCGAATTGATAAAAAATTGATGAGTTATGTGGCTTCATCATATGTTCTTGAACAGATTGTTCCACAACAGCCACATGCTGATCCAGTCTTTAAGAGCGTTCCACCCCCAATGTGGAATCATTATACACAGAAATATCCAGATGGGGTGGAAGCTGCTTTGAATCTCAAATTGAGATCAATTGAGGATGATTTGCCTGAAAGCATCGATGTTACATTCTCTGCATCCGATACCGACAACGAATCACAGGTCATCAAAACCGTTGTCGATCAGGTGTTAGATGAAGAGAGTGATAACTCTGAGAAGTCTTAGAAGTCTCAATGTGAGAAAGATGTTATAGATTCTGAAGATGAGGGTAATTTCTTGGAACGGTTCATACCAAAATCGGACAAGAGTGCGAATGATGATCCGATTATGGTAGTATACACTATGATTGGAACAGACAAACTTTACTCCGATTTCGAGTATCCTCTTCAGAATGTGAAAATTGAGAATGTCGAGAAAGTTTTCAAATTGGTGGAAATGGACATTAATGTGGTAAACAACAAAGAATTTTTTTCGAAAACTAAAAAGTCATTTGTTACAACACGTGTCAACAACTCAGGGAAAAAGGAATGGGAAGGTAATGGTAACAAGAAAAATGGTAACAATTTTAAAAACAAAGGAATTGGTTTTGAGAAAAAGATGGATAAGAAGGTTGTCAAACAAAAGATAAAATGAATGATGTTTTTGTTGTTGGACCAAGTGTGGATGATGAGAAGAATTACATCTTTAGTCAAAAGGCCATTGACGATTTCAATGTGGCAAAGAAACTGAAAGAAGAATCATTCAAGTCAACTTTTGTCGAGTATGACAAAAGAGTTTGTTATCGCTGCAATGAAATCGGACACATGGTAAAACAATGCAAGAAAGTTTTCGAAAAACCTGTCATTAAACCTGTTGTTCAAAAACCTTGACCTAAGTCACCAGTTGACAAAAAGGGTAAAAAACAAATGGTTTCACCAATCCGCATCTTCAAAAGAGGTGAATCATTGAAGTCGGAAGATAATTCGAAATCGACATTCGAGATTGGCGAATCTTCAAAATCACAAAAGACTTCAAAGATTTATCCGAAAACAAAAAATTTTGAAAATCAATCATGGGTGGTTAAACCAAAACAATCAATTGAGGTGAAGAAAATGGACAATGAATTAAAGTTTGAATCAAAAGCTTTTAATCCAAATGTTTTAAATATTTTTGGAAAAATGGTTGACAGAAAAGTCAAAAGGTTTAGTATAGAAATCCGCTTTCTGATCATCAGTGTGCACGTGTTCAATCCGAATTAACTTTTTCTCGTGACAATCACGGATAAAATGCTGACGGATCTCAATGTGTTTCGTTTTTGAATGGTGAACCGGATTTTTAGTGATGTTAATAGCTGCTTCATTGTCCACATAGATTGGAGTATCAAATGAACATGGTCACTGCGTTAGTGCTAAACAAGAAATACAACTTTTCGCATATCGTGTTTCATTACATGGCAGAGAACATTACGTCAAAGAGAAAGACCTTGACATATCCGAGGTTTGTGCAGATGTTGATTGATCACGCTTATCCTGAAATTGACAGAAATATAAAGGATGATTTATTGGTGCAATCCCACATGAACGAAGTTAAAATTCAACAGCTTGTGAGATATCATCAGAACCACCCTGAACCAAAAGTTGTTGCTGAATTCTTCGGTTTCATAAAAAATGCAAATTATGTTGATCCCGATCCAGTTGATCATCAGAATTGGAGAAATGAAGCTGAAATGAAAGAGGCAGCGTATGCTGAAGAGTTGAAAATTCTTGAAGACTTCAAAAACACTAAGAATGAATGGTATGTGAAAGAAACTGGGAGACGACGCAGAAAGGCCACTCCTATTGTTCAAAGTGTTGAGGAATCTTCTTCACAACCAAAGAAGAAGCAAAAGAAGGCTGCTAAAACGTCGTTGATTGATGAGCCGGAAGAAGATAATCCAGTGGTCACTGCGGAAAAGGAACAAGTGGTAGCTACGGAAGAGGATTCATTTAATGTTGATGATTTGTTTGATACTGATGTCTTAGAGACAGGGCCACCAGTGGTTGCTGATGTTGATAAAGTTGTAAATGTTGAATTTCAGAAAGGAAAAGAAAAGGTTATTGATGATGTTGAAGGAGATGATGTGAATAAAGACACTACAAGCTCCTCTAGTTCTTCAGAAGAGGAAATTGACGAAACTGAACGTTTACGAAGAATTCAGGAAGCAACAGAACAAGAGAATTTATTAAGGAAGAGAAAGAGACAGGAAAAGGATGATGATGATGCTTATGTTCCTTCTCCAGAACATGTCTCCGAGTCACAATCTCCTCCAAGTGGTAAAAAGAGAGGTGGAGCTCGAAAGAAAGTCGTATCCCCAAAGATCAGAAAGGTTACTCCAAAGATTAAAATACCGAAGATTGTGCTCAAGAAGAAATCAACAAAAGAAACCAAGAAACCACTTACACCACCACATGAACCAACACCACCACAATCTCCAATCCAATCACCACCCCAACAACTTACTCCACCACAACAACCTTCACCACCAAAACAACTAATTCTACAAAGACAACTTTCACCATTACATTTTTCACCACCTCATCAAGAACCACCAATTACTTCTTCAAATCAAATGTTTCAAACACCACCACCTTCACAACCTATCATTCACACTACACCAGGTTCTTCTAGTCACAAGGGTCTTCTTACTCCTCTAGATAATCTTGAAGATATTGGTGTTGGAGATTTTGGCTTTATTAATGATGAACAGGTAAAAAGATTAGAGAAGAAGATGGATGAAGTTCTGAATGGGAGCAAAATGGGTGCGGCTGAAAGCAAGAGAGTAGCTGACCGTGAAAAAATTCTTGAAATGAGAGTAAAGAGGTTGGAGAATGATAACAAAGAGTTGGTGAAAAAGATTGATTCTGATCAGTCAGAGATTGACATGTTGAAAGTAAGAGTTGCGGAGCTTGAAAAAGAGAAAGTTCGACGTGATGAACAGAATGAATACTTCAAGTTAATGTACAAAGAGCTTAAAGCAGCCAAAGCGTTCAGAGATCATGAATTCTATATGCTGAATAAAGTAGTTGAAAGTATGCTTGGTACGTCTGTAGAGCAAAAGTTTGAAGAGTTGCAACTTGAAGAGCTTAGAGCACAACGTCAAGCAGAGATTAATAAACAAATGAAATTCAAAGGCAAAGGCGTTGAAGGAAGTTCTGCTGTGACAGAAAGATCGATTGTTCCTGATATGGTTGTTGAAAATCCCGAGCCTATTTCTGCTGTTTGTGGTCTTTTTGAGGATTATACACCTCTTGAAGAATTAATGAGTGTCAGTAGTGATGAAGATGATGAAGAAGAGGAGGAGGAAGAAAAGTAAGATGATAAAGATGAGAAAGTATTTTCAGCGAGCAGTAATGGATCTGGTAAAGACAATGATGACGATGATGCTCAGGGTGGTACAGGGTTGAAAGTTACTGAGGCTTCTTCTGAACAGAATGTTGATGATTTGATGAACGATTCAGTAAATGAAGAATCAAGGGAAGCAGATGGAAAGGGGGAGTCTAGTGATACACAAAATGTTCAACAAGATGCAGAGTTAATTTTGAGATTAGATACTTATCGTGAAGAAGGAGAGCATTTTCATACTTACACGTTGGAAACAATTAAGGAAATGACTCATATGGAAAATCCTGATTTCAAATTCGATTTTGAAGAAGAAATGAATGCTGAGTTTGAAAAAGAGTTGAATGCTTTTGATATTAATCAGCAACCTGCATATGAGTATCGATATGTTGAAGAGGCTGATTTGTATGATAGAGTTGAAGTTGAAGACTGGACAGATGATGAAAGCATCAGTGAAGATACTTCACAGTTACCAACGTTGATGGAATTCTTTACGGAAGAGAATCGTGATGAATTACGAAGAAAAGTTTCTGAGATTTTGAAAGATGTGAACTTTGATGGAACTCAAAGCGATATGGCAAAGGAAGAACGAAAGAAATGGTTCAGAGTTAGTCACGAGAGAAAATTTAAAAGGCCACTGAAGTATTATCAACGTGATAGAAGCGTATCTCTCGGTGATATAATCAGCTGGGGTTTTCTGCCACAGATTAATGCGTATGCGATAAGAAGAGAATGTGGTGTGCAATATTTTGAAAAGTTATATGATATTATGTCACTTCCATGGTGGGATGTGGATGAGTTATCTAAAGTCAAAACTTTGGGTTATTCTGTTAGGAAGAATTATATCGGCATGTGGGGATTGATAAAGTTTGAGGCTTTGAGAGATTTCAGACACTGGAAGCCACATCGTCCAAAGAAAGTTAGTAGAGTTAATCCAGAAACGGGAGTTGAAGAGATGATACTGAATGTGAAAAAGCCTAGAACGATGAAAACTATACCAGTGCCACCGATGGAACAAGAGTTTTACAAAGGCTTCGTGGACTGGGTTTATAGTTGTATTACTACTGAAGCAGTGATTACTTATCGAGCTGGTGAAGAAATTAGAGAAATACATGTGTATGATCCTATGTGGCTTGTGAATTGCTCTGCAAAGGATATCGAATGTCTTTTCATAAACAAAATTCATTATCAGCCAGATGATAAAGAACAGGCCATGCAGTTTCAGCGAGTTGTTACTCTTTGTTTTCAGAAAAGCATAAACTCTGAAACTAAATGGAAGTCTTCATGGTGGTCACTGGATGAGAAGATGAAAAGAAAATCTAAGCGTGAACGTCAAAAGCTTGAAGAAAAGAAAGGAATGTTTATGAAGATTCAAGCTGAAGAGGAAAAGGCAAGAAAGAAACATAATGATATGGTAAGGAATGCGCTCAGAAGAAAGTCAAAGCCAAGGGAAGAAACGTTCAGAGCAATTTGAAGACCCGAAAACAAAGACTGAAGACTGCGGCTATATCCAAGGGAGAGTTTGTTGGTGCACGAATGTCTAAAGCCTGCATCTTAGTCTTAGTTGATCAATATAGAGGGTCTAGATGTGATAATTATGTATTGTATAGGGGGTTGAAGTGTAAATGTTGGGTTTTCATGTTATAGGTTCGCTTATATGGACATGTGCCATAAAAGCGAAACCTTAACTTGATGGTTTCGCTCTTATGGACATGGTCACATAAGCGAAACCTCACTCCTATAAATACCTAGGTTGTTTTCTCATTTGGTACGCATTCATGTCCAGTGTAGCCGAACTGCTGCCCGTGTATTTTGTGAAAGATTAATGAGAAAACCGTATTAAAGTGATCTACTTCTGTTTCTACTCCATTTCTGCTTTGATTCATGCTGATTTTGTATTTCTGCTGCATTTTCAGTAGTTGCTAGCTCTGATTGACTCACACGACTGTCAATAACGGTCCTACAGAAAACGCATATTTGAATGATATGGCAATTACGCGTAATATGAAGTGATGAGGGTTCTACATATTATGTTTATTTAGACTTAATGTTGTAAACCAGGTGATTGAAAGTAGTTAACTTTGATAAATTAAGTTAACTAATCATGAAGTCGAATAGTAGTTTCGACATAGAAAATAAGTGAGGTGGAATAGTCGTGATTGTTAATGACTAATTTAACCGCCTTGTAAATGATTGACAATAGTTTGACGCTTAAACGAGCTAGGTGGAGGCTTGGGAAAGAAGCGGTCAAATAATCGAGTACGAGAAGTGTCGCAACCCCCGATCCCTTATTCCCGGGAATGGGCGGACGCGATCTCAGTTGTGGTGGTATCAGGTTATTTAATCTCGCAGCGGAATTTTCATCAGGACCGTAGTTAGGAAATGTTTATCAGAGTAAAACCACCATATTTTATATTAATAATCACATGGGTAAAACCCAAGTTTCTTATTACAATACATTTATAGGGATGAACCCTATTTTATTTAAATTTAAAACACCGTTTATTTGGTAACTTTTATAGCCACATTATCCTCAAGCCTTCAGTGCTCTCCAGCTGGCTTTTTATTAATCGGCTGTTACATTGGGTTACCTGAAACGCGTTTTAAAAACATTTGTCAGTCAGAAATACTGGTGAGTGAATCCCAATTTAATTAAGAAACCTTTTATCGATTAAAACAGTATTGAGGACGATTACAATGTTTATGTCTACACAATTACTCCATTTGGTACTATCAATCCACTGACTTGTGGGTCATATTACACATTGGCTAACTCATTGTCCAATGGTAACGTACGGTCAAACTTGACTTACTACTCACAGTGTAGTACATTTTGTATACAAAACCCCAACATACCGGCAGTAATTGAAGAACTACAAAGACTCAATCACCGCTTAATCACATTGTAAAACAATTAAGGTTTTGTAATTTATTCCAAAAATGTTAACAAAAAGAGGATAAACTCACATTGCTATCTTAGGCTTCTCGTAAGGTTTTCCTGGATATAATCTATAATTTATACAAATGTACATTGATTAGTATCATAACCCTTTGAAATTATTAATGATACCCTCCCCGAGACGGTATTCCAACAACTACGTCGGGCAGAACCACAACAGTTGTTACGGAACCCTAAATCAATCGGGCAGCGTAACTATTACGAAACTGGGGTTATAATACTTACAAAGGAGCAGAACCTCGCTAATTAGGGGTATAATACCCGTGTATTATAACTTCTCTACAGAAATTGTGATTTTAGATTGAAATGTGAGCGACGAAAAACGTAAACTGATGCTATCTATTTATATGGTCTGATTCTGGTTTCCAGGCGGCCCGCGTAAGGTAAGGCTAAGCCTTACGCGGCCCGCGTCAACACGCGGTCAACATATAGCTTAGCTGATTCGATACATAGGTCCGCCACGATGTCGACACGTGTCAGCACCGGATGTCTCCGCGTTTCATGATCTATCGCGGCTTGCGTCGACTATCAAAGACTCTTACGCGGCCCGCTTTAACTTAATAAATCAGCAGAGTCAACTTCAGTCTTAATACCGCCCGCGTGAGAGTTTGGGGTGGGTCTACGCGGCCCGCCTCAACTCCATTTTTCTTATTTTTATTTTATTTTATATGTTATAATCTATTTAGGGCTCGGTTTTCACATACGGGGTGTAATATAAGACATATAAGGTATTTTAACATATAACAGGGTGTCTGAATTATTATAAGGGCGTTGGTTTTACAGAGGGTTGTTACAAGAAGGGAAGTGTAAACCGGATGCGAGGTAAGTTAAGCTTATGCCTTTTTATTCTTACTGCCAAATACTTATAATGCAAGTCAGAATAAGTGAGAATGGCAAGAAACCATACATTATGGTAAAAAGGGTAAAAACGGTAAATGGTAACCCGGACATGGGTTAACGAATAAATAAAAAGGATTTGACAGGACACCAGTTGGCCTAAGTCAAAATGGGTCAAACAAAGCAAGAAACGACCTTTAAGCAAGATAAATTCAAAGAGTAAATCGGAATAGGTTAAAGGGATGAAATGGTAATTAAATACCATCTCAAAATTATAATTGGTCATTTTGACTAAACGGGTCAAATGGTGTTGTTAACACCATTTGACAATAATATCTTATGATCGCGTGTTGAGTTTTGTAATCGCAGAAATTTAACACATGGTTCGCGTTGCTATTTGATTAGTAATTAATAGCGAAAGGTATTTTAACGGGTCAATCTTATGACCCGAGCCAGGTACGCATGTTTAGAATTATAGCTAAAGGCGATATTTTGGTCAATTAATAGCGGAAGTCCTTCGTCGCACAAATGAAGGGCTAAATTTTGACCAAAAAGCCCTTGAGGGGTAAATAGGACAAACAACTTTTAAAGAGTTGTTTTGAAGTAAACGTCTTGTTTAAATTGAGTCTTTGGAATTCGTATAAAAATGGAGATAAAATGTAAACCAATAGAAGCATGATTTAAGTCTAAAGATGTAAAATACTCGCAACGGGTCAAAATGAGTATATATGCAAAACGGGTTAAAATTTCTTAAGGAACCCGTAAAGTTGAATCTTGATGATTAGTAAACGGATAGAATATGATGACCATGATATTTTGAAGGAAAATAACAAGTTAGTTTGGTAAAAGCATGAACGGGTCAAAAGTGTCTTAAATGAATTTCAAGCCGAGAGCTTGAAATCTAAAATTTTGTAAATTTAGATGTCGGATTTTTACTCCATGAGATGGAGGATTAAATTACGAACGCGTAGGAAAAAGAATCGCGTAAAACGGAGGTCTAGATCAAAAGTTATGCCATGTTGAAGTTTGGTTTTGATTAAAACTTAGCTGGGCAAATATGTAGCACCAGCATCAACACATTCTGTCAAAATGGGACCGTGGCGTCGCGCCACGGCCAAAGCCATTTGCCGTCGTGCGCGGCGACGGGCTAAAATGTTGAAAATTTTGTTTATTTTGTTTATTTCGATTATTTGACCCAATTACCTTGTTGTAATTGTTATTTTACTATCAAAACTGACTTCTAAGTTGGTTTTGATCATAGGTGAATGTCGAGAGTCCCGGATGAAGATCAAGCGTCGAGCGAGAACCGAACACACGTTAAATGAAGCTTCCGCGTCAAATCTGGATTTGTATTTGTTATAAGTGAATTATGTAAACACTTACAAATATGTTTTGAAATATTGTAATCATATGGGAATGGAAGTAAGTCAAGTTTTTGTAAAGTCACATTTTAGCATTAAAATGTGTATCTTAATTATTAAAATCTTGATTTATTAAGACGTGTGTTACAGTTACCAAATTAACCAACACGAGAAAAGGTAATGATACAATCTGGGTGATTGTAGATAGATTAACCAAGTCTGCTCATTTCCTACCAATGAAGGAAACATTCGGTATGGAACAATTAGCCAAATTGTATGTAAATGAAATAGTTTCATTACACGGTATTTCTTTATCCATTGTTTTTTATAGAGATAGCCGTTTTACTTCTTATTTTTGGACAAGTTTCCAAAAAGCAATGGGAACCAAACTAAATCTAAGCACCGCTTATCATCCTCAAACGGACGGAAAAAGTGAAAGGACAATTCAGACAATGGAGGATATGCTTAGAGCTTTGTGTAATTAATTTCGGAGGAAGTTGGGACGATCACTTACCATTAATAGAATTTTCTTACAATAACAGCTATTATACCAGTATCAATGCAGCACCATTCGAAGCACTTTATGGACGAAAGTGCCGAACTCCAGTCTGTTAGGAAGAAATTAGAGAAAAGCAACTACCTGGACCAGAAATAGTGCAAGAAACTACAGACAAGATTATTCAAGTCAAGGAACGACTGAAAGCAGCACGCGATCGACAGAAGAGTTATGCTGATAACAGACGAAAGCCGTTAGAATTTCAAGTAGGTGACAAGGTGTTGTTAAAAGTCTCTCCTTGGAAGGGAGTTGTCAGATTCATCAAAAGGGGAAAGCTAAGCCCCTGGTATGTTGGACCTTTTAAAATTGTCAGAAGAATAGGACCAGTAGCTTATCAGCTACAACTGCCAGAGGAAATGGCAGGAGTACATGATGTATTTCATGTATGCAATCTCAAAAAGTGTTTAGCCGATGAATCGCTAGTGGTACCTCTTAAGGATATAGAGGTAAATGAAAAGCTTAAGTTTGTAGAAAAACCTCTATAGATTGAAGACAGGAAAGTCAAGAATCTTAAGCACAAAAGACTGGTTCTAGTCAAAGTGAAGTGGGATTCCAAGAGAGGACCAGAGTACACTTGGGAGCTTGAATCAGAAATGCAAAGGAAATATCCACACCTGTTCCAGTAGACCTCGAGGATGAGTTCTAAATTAAGGTGGGGAGGATATAATAACCCTCCTAAAATATTTCCGACATCCCTAATATATTTATAACATCCCTATATGTCTTAAAATACGCCTCGTATACGTATAACCGCCCTAAATACCTTTAATTTCATTTAATTAAAATAAAAATAAAAACAAAATCAGAGTATCGCTCGCGGGCCCGAAGGCTCTGCCTTCTGGCTACGCGGGCCGCGACAGGTCAACCACCAGGCCACTTCCGGTGGTGCCACATGTCAGGACGCGTGTGGAAGCTATGGGTCGAATCAGCCAAGCTAGGGCCTACCCTAGCTGGCCTCGCGGGCCGCGAAGTCCTTAGAGTACTTCTTTGCGGGGCGCGACAAACCAGAAATCAGGCCCTATAAATTGAGACGATCGGCCTTCAGTTTACGTTGCTCAAATTCGAATTCTCTCTCTCTTTTCTGAAGAATAGGCATTATAATCGGGTGTTATACCCCCTAATTAACGAAGTTCTGCCCCGTTGTATGTATTATAACCCCCGGTTACGTATTAGATACGCTGCCCGATTGATCTAGTGCTCCGTAACGGCTGTCGTGGTTCTGGCCGACGTAGTCGTTGGAGTTCTGTCTCGGGGAGGGTATTACTAATGTAAATATTGGGTTATTATACTAACGTGTGTGCATTGTTTAAATTATTAGATTATAACCAGGAAACCATCAGGAAAAGTCTAAACTAGCAATGTGAGTAATCTCCTTTTTGAAAACCTTTTTGCAAACTGTTTTACAAAACATCAATGCCTTACATTATAATTAAACAGTGATTGAGTATTTGTAATTCTACAATTATCGTCGGTATGTTGGGGTTTTGTATACAAAATTTGTTACTACACTGTGAGTAGTAACATGACCACAAGTCGGGTCGACAGTACCGTGGGTGGTAATTAAGGTAGAATCATAAGCAAATGTAATTGCTGATTGCCTTCAATACTCTACAAGGATAAAATTTGTCTTGATTAAACTGGGATTCACTCACCAGTATTTCCCACTGACAAAATGTTTTTAAACGCGTTTCAGGTAACAAAATGTGAAAGCCAAAATAGAAGCCAGCTGGAGAGCACTGAAGGCTTTGAAAAATGTGGCTATAAAAGTAACCTAATAAAGAAAGATGTTTTATTCAATAAAATAGGGTTTATTTCTATAAACATGTTTGTAATGAAAACATGGGTTTTATCCCATTATGTTTATCTACTACTTCTAATAAAACAAAACCAACTTATGTCACATGGCATTTGCTTAGGCCACTTGATGCCACGTGCCATCCTAATACTCCCTAATGAAAAGAATTGAGCGCTAAAACTAGAAGTGGCCTCTGCTCTTTTTCTTCGCCAGCTACACAATCAATCGCATTGATTTGGACTTTCCTTTTTGATTCTCTCGTTATTGAAAGTTGTTACAATCACGAACCCTAAATCCAAAATTAACACACACATTTCTTTTCATCCTTTGCCTCCTTACAGTTTTCTCTCTTTGAAAAACCCTAGATCTCATCTCTTTACAATAAAAAGTAACCTGGTAAGTTTGTTTTGATTTGTAATCTGTAACCTGATTCGTATAATTTTCGGCCGTATGGGGTTCCATACGGTGCAACTTGGTTGGAATTGATTGTTTTTTGTTGAGGCTTGATCTAGAGCTCGATAGATGATTCTTTTTTCTTCATTCGATTAAAAACAAGAGATTTTCGGTAAGTTTACATCATCCTCTTTGATTAATTTTGATTTCGATTGGTTGAAATTACAGAAAACTTCAAACGGAGCTCGCCGGAGAGTTGGCCGGAGGACGGACGGTGGTGGTCGGAGTAAAGCTAGATGAGTAGAGCAGGGTGAGGAACTTGAAAGCATTGCAGACTTTGCTTCCAAATTCTAACAAGGTTAGGGTTAATTACGTTAATGATTGAAGAAAGTTAAGATGTGTTTAATTATTTATAGAAGTTATGGTTTTGATTGTTTGATTTTGGTTTGTTGTTTTGTGCTAGATTGATAAGGCTTCAATGTTGGATGAAACTATTGAGTATCTGAAGCAGCTTCAACCGAAAGTACAGGTATATGTTTCATTATCTCTATAAATCTTGCTGCAGTTGTTCTTGATGTGCATCTTTTCATCACTGTGTGGTTACTTTGATGAGAATTGAAGCTGTTAGTATCTTAACAGCTGATTGATTTTGTTTCAAAACTTAACTTAAGATCCTTTATCATCTTAATCATCATGTTGTTTACTTGGTTACATTTGTTTGTTTGTGGGTGATCGTGCATCGCAGACCTTTACCATGCGAAACAGGTTTGGTTTGCCACCTGTTTATGCACAAGAACAAGGAATGCAAAGGGGAATTGGAATTGGAACGGGAATGGGATACAACGAGGGAATGGGAATGGGTTACAACAGTGAAATCTTTGATGGGATGCGTTCATGGCTTCTTACTTATAAGAGGCTTGATGACGGTATAGCAATTATGGATGGTTGGAAAAGAGTAGTCGATGACCTTGGTTTTAAACTTGGTTGTTTATTGGTGTTTACACCGTTTGAGCCTTATGCTGATTTCATGTTAACTGCGTTTAATGTTGACTTTCGTGTTGTCTGTCAATCTTGAAAGGGGCTTTCTAATTTCTGTCTTATGGATCTTGCTGGTGATAAAGAAAGCTCTTTCGGATCGATACATCATGTTAGTGTCATCCTGTAGCTGTGTGGTAGGTAAACAAAAAAAATATATGTCATTAACTATATGTTTTATGTTATATTTTATGTTTGGTATTTCTGTTTTAGGTATTGCTGTCTGCGATAGTAAGGCATCATCTTAGTTTGAAATGTTACAATAGGACGGCTCCTCAATTGTGTTGTTATGCTCTCGGTGTTCTTGATAAAGAGACGCAGAGGTTGAAGACCATTAAGATTGAAGCCAATACGGTATCATTTTTTATCACCATTTCCATATGTCATACAGAATGGTAAATGTGATTGTGAAAGGTGTTCATGTGATATGATTGAAGATTAATATGCTAATTATTGATTGACTGTTTGAGTTTTTGATTCTTCTAATGTTCTGATTGTTAATTATTTCCTGGTCAATTACTTATGCCGATTTAAGTTGTGACTTCTCTGTTTGGTTGCTTTTAGTTATTGCCTCGGTTAGCGCTGCCTTGCTGAGTTAACTAGGTTGTTTAATGGTGTATTTGCACTAAGGTCACTTCAATTCATAACCTAAGTACCAAAATCAGTTTGTTCATTTGAAATCCAATTTCTTTGAGTCTTGATCTGCAAATGGGGTGATTCGTTTTGGTGTCCAACGCAGCTGCAAGCTTTCGTGTACTACTGTCACTGTTGTCCCATTCTTCGATTTGTTGCTGCTCATCTGTTGAGGTATGGATTTCTGGTCCGATTTCGAATATAGTTATGGTGATTATTAATTGATTCATGTGAGTAAACAGTTTTAGTTGGAAAAAGATATTATTTAGAAGATGAGATAATGTTAACTGTAAAAGAAAAAAATCTCTACATACGCTGTTTCCATTCGGCTGCCGTCTGGTTTCCTCTGCTTGATATATTTGCTGCATGTGAACCAAAACCAGTTAAAAAGTGTCAGTGTTTCAAAAATTTATCCGGAGAATAAGATTTTATGCATCAATCGCAAGTGTAAAAGGCTTAGAATAAGTAAAAGAGGAAACTGGTGATTTGAGTCTACAGTTAATTCGTGTTGATCATGCACCATTGGATGATAATGTATCAACGCATATTGTTATTCCAAAAGTATGATTTCACAAAAAAAAATGTATTTTTTGCTGGAGCCTTAAGGCGAGATAGGGCTTTGAAATAGTTTTGCACCCAAAAAATTGTAGAAATCATGCAACTTAATCGTTTGGTATGTTGGTTTTGGTTGTTTGATGCAAACATGATATGATGTGTTTACCGTTTAACCACTTTTATTCCACTGCAGGTGCAATAGTACAAACATGAAAGGGAGTGTGATTAAGTTATTTCGAAATTGCAGGAAGATAAAGTAGCCAGCCTTGAGGACCTGATGGATGGTGTGTTGTCAGCAGATGAGTTTGTAAATGAAGAATTGAGATCTTTAGGGAAGATAAAGTAGCCAGCCTTGAGGACCTGATGGATGTTAAAGTATGCATGTAAGTTTTAAATCCGAATTAACCTGTTTGACACACTTCTCACTCTGCTCATTTTTTTACAAGCATGTACGTATGTAAATTTTGCATCCGAACCGACCCATTCATACGGACATGCACTCCAGTTCAATTATTTTTACAAGATTTTATCATCCCATCCTTCTGGGTGATAAGATGGGTTGCTTGAGTAATGGGTCAATTGGTTTGACCTGTAAAATCTTTCTCTTTTTTAAATGTTTTATAAGAAATGATGTCATTTTTTTTTTCAAGGAAATTGGGAAAGATATATAATTGGACGATATCATTTGTTTTTGTTTCAAAGTTTTATTTGTTTTCTTGATAAGTGTGAAATTATGGAGCATAACTTACTTAGACGATACTCTTTGTTGTTTTGAAATTTCCCTTACGCCATATAACAAGTTTTGCATTATGTTCTAAATAAGTTTGATCTAAAATGGCATATAACTTGTGATGTTTAATTCTCAGATAAAGTTCATGGTTAATCCGGAGAAAAATAAGGCATAGAATTCTACTCTTAGAAGGGAATAGAGTTAAAGAAGCAAGTCTTGATGACAACCAAGGTCTGGTAATAGCATATAAGCAAGTTATGATAAAGCTAAAGTAAGAGTATACCGATGTATCATGAGTTAGTTGCCATATAAAAGTCTTATATATAAACTTTCTGTATTGAAGTTGTGATCCTTATTATTAGATGGCAGCAAAGGGTATTAAAAAGGCAATCACTCATCTCATGCTTTTAAAAACTAGAGATAAACGTTACCCGGATAAGCAAAAGGGTTGGATTTGCCACCTATACGTGGACGAGTTAAACTTTGTCTCTATCAAAAAAAAATTTGGTTTGTATCTTAAGGTCTTGGTTCCAACATGAATTACATTTGTGGGAGAGATTGGGTTGATCCATTTACTCATTTTTTGTCCAATGTGAAAATCTAATTTATTTATACACTTGTGTCTAATTATATCTAAATGTTTGCATTTTTGTAGGTACGAGTGTATGTTCTTGGGTCAAGCCGACCAAAATTTGCTAAACTCAACCGGGGCATGTATAGTACAGGTATAATGAATTCTTATATTACATCCAACCTCCTATATCATGTATGACATACATTTTGTGGGTTTGGGTTTAGGCTAAACAGGCTCGGGTCAGAATCAGGTTGAACCCATTTAACTAAATGGGTCGTGTTAGGGTTGGACCTAACGGGTTCACCCGTTTATTTAAAATAAAAATATATGTAGAGTATATAATATTGTGTCAATATTTAAAGTGGGTGTATTGTGTTAAAACAGAAACCTAAATATTGGGTGGCTATAATATGGAAAGGTTTCACTTTAACCTAAATGTCTAATTTGGTAATTTCAGATCGACTCTTCGGTATCTATTTGCCTACAAGTTTTTTTCGAGTTCTATCTGAGTGCGCTCTATGTTTTCAAATTGTAGACGCGAGGTAAGTCTTTGTGATGTATGATACATATGTAGTTTTGTACGCCAACACGTTGTGGTTGTTATTGCAGCGTGGTACAAGTCCCCTTCATTTTTTTCAAGAAGCTAAAGTTGATGAAAACATGGCTACAAGCTCCCTTATAACAGGTACCGGTTTGTGTTACTTTGATATTTCTTTCACTCCCATGTGTTATAATGAGGTCTTGCATCTTGAAAATTTTCAAGGTTCAAATCAGCATAATGAATTGCTTTTTGTAGTTGTCTCATGGGGATTGGTGACATAAGGAGACTTTAAAAGCCAAGGGAAGTCATCGTTTTAAAAATACACATCCTTAGTGATGTTTTATTTGTTTATCTTCCATGGAAATTATGTTCCATGGAAATCCAACATGTCTGTATATTTGTTGAAACCTATCAGAGGACCAATAGTTTAATGTTTGTTGTTATAATTTTCAGTCAACCTTCATTGATGAACTGCCGAAGTAGAGAGACTGCATTTCGTCTTGGGGTATATTTCTTTCGATATGTGTTTTAAAGTGGCAAACAAACAGGTTCTGTCAGTTGGAATTGGGTCAAAAAAACTGAGTTTTATAGATGTATAGTAATATATAATTTGATATTGATTCACTTATTGTTATTTCATGAGAATTGAGGGTTTTAGAGCATGTTAAATACGTTGATAAGCAGTCGATTTTCGCTTGGGCCCAAGACACATTCACATTTGTGATTGATTAGCTTTATGTCTTCACGATTCATGAATCATGTTGTTTAGCTGTAGTTTTTATCTTATGACATCTGACTAAAGTTTGGTTTAATACTTTTAAGTTTAATATAGGATTGCTCTAACTAACCAGAATACTATAATTGATTCACATTATTATTTTCTCAGGTTAACCAAGCATAATGTCAGGGGCATTCAAGTTACCCTAGCAATATCAGCTACATTCAATGTAGAAAATGTGTATTTTTGTTTTCTTACTTGGCTTGATAATACTTAATTAACATGTATTTTTTTTAAATCATGATAGTATACTACAATTTCTTTGAGATTTACAATGTCATTTTTGAAAATATGTGATTCCGCCTTCATGATAGTGCGTTATTGGATGCTTATGATAAATATCATGCTAGATCTTTGAATCATGTACAAATGCTCTTAGGCTAATATAGTTTAAGATCCTACGAAGTTATCAAGTAAAATGACTGAGCTCGGTCCACGTAGCAATCTAGGATCAAGCTTATAAAGACCAGTCATTTTTGGGCCAGACTTGCCAAATCCAATTACTTTTTTTCGGTTTTACTATAATCGTATTGATAATTATATCACTAGCGAAATTTATATTTATTTTAATTTATTTTCAGGTTCACACAAATGGGGTAAATGTATAATGTTTATGCCAAGAAAGCGCGATATCGATTGGTTGGCATAACGCGATATATGTCAAGACCAGCGGGAGAAAATGCTATTGGGCTTTAGAGACGGTCGTTTCAATGTTTTAGTAGCCACTGATATTTCTACTCACGGACTTGATGTTCCTAATGTTGATATGGTTTGTCTTCTTCTTTTATTAGGTATAAATTATTTTCCAATTTGGATATTGTGTTTTATAATCAAGTAATTCATTTTGTACTTCCACGGTCTTCATAAGTTTTTGTTCACCGGTGTGGTCGTACAAGCCAGGCTAGGCTGGAAGGAAGACCTTTTTTAATTCATTCGTCTCAGCAATCGTCTGAAGTGAAGGGATCCAAGCGCAAAGTAGGATGCAAATTTTTGAAGGTAGCATGACAAACTTATTAATGTCACATGTTCTATGGTGTACATTTACTATTAAGTTCCCTAAAATCATTGTTAATGCTGATTAAAGAATTAACCTTTGTGGTTACCTGAAGACGTATAAATGGTTATACCTGGAGAAAATGTGACTGCTGATTTGTTACTTATTACCCCAGTTGTTGTTCCTGAACGAGGTGCATTTGCAGAAAAAAAAAAAACTAAATTCTCATTTTATAAATGCACAAGGAAGACCGATATAATTATAATTCATACTAGAGGTGTAAATATGGGTGGTCTAGGCTGGTTAAGTTATTTACAGAAGCTGTCAAATATATTTACATAAGTTGTGTTACGTCAAATA
Organism: Helianthus tuberosus; assembly: GCA_030545235.1. NCBI lineage: Eukaryota > Viridiplantae > Streptophyta > Magnoliopsida > Asterales > Asteraceae > Helianthus > Helianthus tuberosus. The sequence continues at coordinate 201,224,577 of CM060364.1, read as the reverse complement.
AGTTCACTCTCTGGTGTGGTTTATTGTAATAATGAGTGTGTCACTTGACTCACTTCATTTGGTGTGGTAATACTGACCCATGTACCAAGGAATGGATTGAGTTATATTCATCTATTTTGGTGGATATGCGAAAGCAACGGAAGATATTACATGTTTGTGTTAAGCCACCCGCGAAACTCGCGGGATCTTAGGCTAGTATTAATATAAAATGTGGTGTTTTACTCTGATAAAATATTTTCTAACTACGGTCCTGATGAAAATTTCGCTGCCAAATAATGATAAACACCGATACCACCATCTCTAAGTAGGCCGCGGCCGCCCGCCTCCCGAGGCAGGTGTCGCAACCCCCGATCCCTGATCCCCGGGAACGGGCGGACGCGATCACAGAGTTCGGTGGTATCAGGGTTATTTAATCTTGCAGCGGAATTTACATCAGGACCGTAGTTAGGAAATGTTTATCAGAGTAAAACCACCATATTTGATATTAATCAACTCATGGGCAAAACCCAAGTTTCTTATTACAATACATTTATAGGGACAAACCTTATTTTATTGAATTTAAAACATTGTTTATTAGGTAACTTTTATAGCCACATTTTTCCCAAGCCTTCAGTGCTCTCCAGCTGGCTTTTTACTAATTGGCTTTCACATTGGGTTACCTGAAACATGTTTTAAAAATATTTGTCAGCGGGAAATACTGGTGAGTGAATCCCAGTTTAATCAAGTTTAAAGTCACAGTGAACAGTATTGAGAGCGATCACATTGTTTATGTCTACACAATTACTCCATTTGGTACTATCAATCCTGACTTGTGGGTCATATTACCCATTGGCTAACTCATTGTCCAATGGTAACGTATTGTCATCCCGACTTACTACTCGCAAGTAGTACAAATTTTGTATACAAAACCCCAACATACCGGCAGTAATTGAAGAACTACAAAGACTCAATCACTGCAAATTTTCATAGTAAAACATTTAAGGTTTGGTAAAACATTAACAAAAAGAGGATAAACTCACATTGCTGTCTTAGGCTTTTCGTAAGGGTTTCCTGGATATAATCTATAATTTATACAAATGTACATTGGTTAGTATCATAACCCTTTGAAATTATTAATAATACCCTTCCCGAGACGGCATTCCAACAACTACGTCGGGCAGAACCACGACAGTTGTTACGGAACCCTAAATCAATCGGGCAGCGTAACTATTATGAAACTGGGGTTATAATACTTACAACGGAGCAGAACCTCGCTAATTTAGGGGTATAATACCCGAGTATTATAACACTACTACAGAATTGAGATTTAGAATTGAGATTGTGAGCGACGAAAAACGAAGTCTGATGGCCTTCTTATATAGTCGTGTAATCTGACTTCCAGGCGGCCCGCGTAAGGTAAGGCTAAGCCTTACGCGGCCCGCGTTAACACGCGGTCAACATATAGCTTTGCTCAGTCATCCTCTAGACCGCCACGATCATGACACGTGTAGGCCTCTGGGTGTATCCGCGTCTCATGATCTGTCGCGGCCCGCGTTAAGTACACATATACTCTTACGCGGCCCGCTTCAACTAAATAAGTCAGCGAAGTCAAATCCTACATTGATACGGCCTGCGTGAGCTTGAGGTGGGATCCTACGCGGCCCGCCTTAGCTCAAATTTCAGATTTTTATTTTATTTTTATAAACTATAATATAGTTAGGGCTCGGTTTTCACATACGGGGTGTAATATAAGACATATTGGGACAATTTAAGAGATAATAGAGTGTCGGAAAATATTATGAGGGTATTGGTTTTACCGAGGGTTGTTACATTCTCCCCACCTTACTTTAGAGCTCGTCCTCGAGATCTACTGAAACAAATGAGGGTATTTCTTTTGCATTTCTGACTCAAGCTCCCATGTGTATTCAGGTCCTCTTTTGGAATCCCACTTCACTTTGACTAGAACTAATCTCTTGTGTTTGAGATTCTTGACTTTCCTGTCTTCAATTTGTAGAGGTTTTTCTACAAACTTGAGTTGTTCATTTACCTCTATATCCTTAAGAGGTACTATCAATGATTCATCAGCTACACACTTTTTAAGATTAGATACATGAAACACATCATGTATTCCTGCCATTTCCTCTGGCAGTTGTAGCTGATAGGCTACAGGTCCTATTTTTCTAATAATCTTGAAAGGTCCAACATACCTGGGACTTAGCTTTCCCCGTTTGATGAATCTTACCACTCATTTCCAATGAGAGACTTTCAATAATACTTTATCTCCTACTTGAAACTCCAATGATTTTCGCCTGTTATTAGCATAACTTTTCTGTCTATCACGTGCTGCTTTCAGTCGTTCCTTGACTTGAATAATTTTATCGGTTGTTTCTTGCACTATCTCAGGTCCAGATAGTTGCTTTTCCCCAATTTCTGCCCAACAGACTGGGGTTCGACACTTTCTCCCATAAAGTGCTTCAAATGGTGCAGCATTTATACTTGTGTGATAACTATTATTATAAGAAAATTCTATTAAAGGTAAGTGATCGTCCCAATTACCTCCAAAGTCAATTATATAAGCTCTAAGCATGTCTTCTATTGTCTGAATTGTCCTTTCACTTTGTCCATCCGTTTGTGGATGATAAGCTGTGCTTAACTTTAATTTAGTTCCCATTGCCTTTTGGAAACTTGACCAAAAATGAGATGTAAAGCGACTATCTCTATCAGAAACAATTGATAAAGGAATGCCATGTAAAGAAACAATTTCATTTACATACAATTTAGATAATTGTTCCATACTAATTGTTTCCTTCATTGGTAAGAAATGAGCTGACTTAGTTAGTCTATCTACAATCACCCAGATTGTATCATTTCCTTTCCTAGTTTTGGGTAATTTAGTAACAAAATCCATGGTTATAAATTCCCATTTCCAAACTGGCATTTCTAATTGCTGTAACAAACCTGAGGGTTTCTGGTGTTCAGCTTTAACTTGTGAGCAAGTTAAACATTTAGAAACATAGGTTGCTATATCCTTTTTCATCCCTATCCACCAGAAATTTTTCCTTAAATCCTGGTACATCTTATCACTTCCTGGATGCATCGCATATTTAGACTTATGGGCTTCTTCTAATATACGGTTACGCAGGTTTCCTAATTTAGGTATCCACATTCTCTTTTCATGAAATCTCCAAATTCCATTTGTTCCTTGTTTTAATTCTTTTAACATACCTTTTAACTTTTCAGTATCTTCCTTGATTACTGACTCTTGTGCTTCTCTTATTTGATCATTTAAATCTACTTGCAGATTTAATTTAAGAGAACATACCCTTTTTGACTTTTCATGATACTTTCGGCTTAAAGCATCTGCCACTATATTGGCTTTTCCTTCATGATACTGGATATCACAATCATAATCACTAAGAAATTCCATCCAACGTCTTTGTCTCATATTCAACTCTTTCTGCCCGAAAACATACCTTAAACTTTTGTGATCAGTAAATATGGTAAACTTACTACCATAAAGGTAATGTCTCCAAATCTTAAGAGCAAAAATTATAGCTCCTAACTCTAAATCATGGGTTGAATAATTCTCTTCATGATTCTTAAGTTGTCTAGATGCGTAAGCTATAACCTTTTGTCATTGCATTAACACACATCCATAACCTAATTTAGAAGCATCACAATAGACTACAAAGTCTTTATTTCCTTCTGGTAATGCTAGTATGGGCGTATGGGTTAATCTTTGCTTAAGAATTTTAAATGCTTCTTCTTGTTTTAATCCCCATTCAAACTTAACAGATTTACAGGTTAGCTTAGTTAAGGGAATGGCTATTCTAGAGAAATCTTTAATAAATCTTCTATAATAACCGGCCAATCCTAAGAAACTTCTAACCTCGGTTGGTGACTCAGGGATTTTCCATTTAGTAATTGCCTCAATCTTGGTTGGATCTACATGAATTCCTTCATGATTGACTAGGTGTCCAAGGAATTGTACCTGTTCTAACCAAAATTCGCACTTTGAAAACTTAGCATAAAGCTTTTCCTTTCTTAACAAACTTAAAAGTGCGTGCAAATGCTTTGCATGATCCTCTTTACTCTTAGAGTAAATTAGAATATCATCTATGAATACAATTATGAATTTATCCAAATATGGCTTACATATTCGGTTCATCATGTCCATAAATGCAGCTGGGGCATTGGTTAAACCAAATGGCATGACGGTAAATTCATAATGACCATACCTTGTTCTAAATGCAGTCTTAGGAATATCTTCTTCCTGTACCTTTAATTGATGATATCCTGACCTTAAATCAATCTTAGAGAAAAATCGAGCTCCTTGCAGTTGATCAAACAAATCATTGATTCTCGGTAATGGGTACCGATTCTTAATCGTGACCTTGTTTAATTCACGGTAATCAATGCACATACGCATTGATCCGTCCTTCTTTTTAACAAACAGTATCGGCGCTCCCCATGGCGATGAACTTGGCTGTATAAATCCTTTCTCCAATAATTCATCTAATTGTTTCTTCAATTCTTGCATTTCAGCGGGTGCCAAACGGTAAGGTGCTTTGGTAATTGGTGATGTTCCTGGTATTAAATGGATCCTGAATTCAACTTCTCTATCTGGAGGTTGCCCTGGCAATTCTTCTGGAAATACATCTGAAAACTGCGATACTACTGGAATATCTTTTAAATCTTTTCCTTTAGTGTTAGTGATTATGGAAATCAAATACACTATAGAACCTTTTCTTATACAACTTGCAGTTTTCATCACAGAGATGAATTTTGTGGATCTAGGTGGCTTATCTCCTTTAATTGTGATCGTTTTTCCTTTTTGTGAATTTACCTGAATTAACTTTTGATCACATAAAATACTAGCTTTATTGGCTATCAACCAATCCATTCCTAAAACAACATAAATTTCTGATTTGAAATTTCTATACTTGCTCCCTGCAAGATTTCAGAAATTCTAACGGTTTCTCCATTGGCTGTCTCTACTAAGCATTCATGTGGTAGTTTAGTTAATGATTGATTTAGTAATTTGCAAAACGATGTATTAATAAAACTTTGGTTTGCACCAGAGTCAAATAATACTTTAGCAAAGACATCATTAACTAAAAATGTACCAGCTATGACATCTGGAATAATCCTGGCTTCATCTGCAGTCAAAACAAATGCTCTAGCATTTTTAGTATTCTTGTTGTCTGCAGCTGGAGCTAATTTCGGACAATTTGGCCTGATATGACCTTTTTCTCCACAGTTGTAGCATAAACCATTACTGGTTTTCTTCCTACAACTTTCTTCCTTGTGTCCTGGCATCTTGCAATAATTACAGAGAATGGAGCATTTTCTCGAATGCTGTTTCTTGCAGACCTTGCAGTATGTTGCAGAGGTAGAACCCATATTCCTACGATTGTAATTTCCAGAACGGAATTCCTGTGTAAGCTTTTGGGTTAAGTTCCTCTTCTGATCTTCTTCTCTAGTATGGACTAACTCATCAGTCAAGGTATTTGCTAGTTCTACAGCTTCTTCTATATTTTGAGGTCTAGCTGCCTTGACTATGTGTCTTATCTCTCCAATTAATCCCCAAATATAACGGGAAATTAACACTGGTTCTGGTGAGGCAAGAGTTGGCACTATTCTAGCATATTCGAAGAATAACTTAGTGTACCCATTGCTATCTACACCAGTCATCCTAAGATTTAGGAATTTGTTTGCTATATGTTCCTTTTCATTGGGTGGGCAGAATTTCCTTTCTACCTTGTTCTTAAATTCTTCCCATTCCATATTATAGGTTCTATCGCTTCCTTTTGTTTGGAGGATAGTGTTCCACCATTCTAGTGCTGCATTCTTAAACAGATTAGAAGCAAACAGTATTTTATCTTCTTCAGCACACTTGCTTATCCTTAAGACTGCCTCAGTTTTCTCTATCCAGCGTAATGTTGCAATGGCCCCTTCATTGCCCGAGAATTCCATTGGTTTACAAGACCAGAATTCTTTATAAGAACAACCATAAGGCATGGTTCTTCTTCTTTTGGGAATAGGCATTTGAAGTACAGGTCCATTGTTCACGCTGTGTTCTGGTTCACTTGGTCGCTTACTGCTATGCTTACTTTTATTATCAGCATCTTTAACAGTTTGAAGAATAAATGGCATTGCATCTATAATTCCTTGTGCTACAATGTGTTGGATAGCACTATTATCCATATGGTTCCCATTGTTGTTAGTCAGATTCTCATTATCATTCTGAATATTATCATTCTGGATTTCCAGGTTATTATCCAGATTTACTTGATTTCCTTGATCGGCCATCTGAATTTTAAACATTTACCCCATATTAATATCACAATTAATATCTAATATAGTTAATCACATGACACACAATCTAGCCAAAAACGTAGATCATTGCTACTTACTCTTTTCATATACTTATGCGTCTATTACACACTAGTACAGAAATAAAGGTTACAATACCAACAGAAATAAAATAGTAATATGCATCCGTACACACATAGTTAATCATCGTATTTCCATACGAGACGCTCTCCCACCTGACGCATTCTCTCACTGCTTTCCAAGATCTCCTCCCTGAAAGTCCTAAGTTCTTGGACGTTTTCTGCACTCATTGGGGGTGCAGGTTCTAGGACTGGGTTTGGAATCTGGGGTTCTGGTTCCTGATATGGGGGTAAAAGTGTCTGTAATCGGTAAGGATCTTCTAAGATTTCCCTGATGTAGTTATCATGGTAATAGGGATCTAAAGGGTCCATACCTGGGTAAGCTTCTATGTTCTGTATGGGTGGATAATCCTGGATAGGGTAACGTTGCACAAAATCCCTATTGTTGTCCCACCAGGGGTCGTAATTCGGGTCTAGAGGGTTTGGTGCAGGCACTCTAGGGATTTCTTCTGGATTAAAATTGTACATCTCTTCTTGGTTTTCCTGATTTTCTATCTCCATGGGTTGTTCTGGGTTTTGTGGTTGTGGAGCTACTAGTTGTTCCAGACTTGGGTCAGCAGCAGTCGTAGCTAAGATATGGAAATTAGCTAGGCTCCTATTAAGTATCTCTTGCGTATGGGCATCTGTCTCTCGCTTAATAGCTGCTAAAGCCCTTTGCTGTTGCAATTTTCGCATTCTCTTCCTACGAGCAAAAGCTTCTTTACTGAACCATCCTCGTTTCTTATTAGGAAATGGTTCTTCAGATTGAGCTCTAAAAGCAAATATTCCATCCTCCTGATCAGCAGTATACCCCGAAAGGGCAGGCTGTGATGATGTACCTTCACTCTTAGGTGAATCAGCTAACTGACGATTCACGTCTGATGGTCCTTGATCACTCATACTGAAAACTAACAAATAGTCAAATAACACATAACACATAATTACGGTTATGCATGTATTTCCTTATTTTATTTCCTAACACAAAATTTAAAATTTAAGTGTCAGCAGAACACTTCTTTGGCTCAGACCAGTGGCTAGGCTCTGATACCACCTTCTGTCGCAACCCCCGATCCCTGATCCCCGGGAACGGGCGGACGCGATCACAGAGTTCGGTGGTATCAGGGTTATTTAATCTTGCAGCGGAATTTACATCAGGACCGTAGTTAGGAAATGTTTATCAGAGTAAAACCACCATATTTGATATTAATCAACTCATGGGCAAAACCCAAGTTTCTTATTACAATACATTTATAGGGACAAACCCTATTTTATTGAATTTAAAACATTGTTTATTAGGTAACTTTTATAGCCACATTTTTCCCAAGCCTTCAGTGCTCTCCAGCTGGCTTTTTACTAATTGGCTTTCACATTGGGTTACCTGAAACATGTTTTAAAAATATTTGTCAGCGGGAAATACTGGTGAGTGAATCCCAGTTTAATCAAGTTTAAAGTCACAGTGAACAGTATTGAGAGCGATCACATTGTTTATGTCTACACAATTACTCCATTTGGTACTATCAATCCTGACTTGTGGGTCATATTACCCATTGGCTAACTCATTGTCCAATGGTAACGTATTGTTATCCCGACTTACTACTCGCAAGTAGTACAAATTTTGTATACAAAACCCCAACATACCGGCAGTAATTGAAGAACTACAAAGACTCAATCACTGCTAATTTTCATAGTAAAACATTTAAGGTTTGGTAAAACATTACCAAAAACATTAACAAAAAGAGGATAAACTCACATTGCTGTCTTAGGCTTTTCGTAAGGGTTTCCTGGATATAATCTATAATTTATACAAATGTACATTGGTTAGTATCATAACCCTTTGAAATTATTAATAATACCCTTCCCGAGACGGCATTCCAACAACTACGTCGGGCAGAACCACGACAGTTGTTACGGAACCCTAAATCAATCGGGCAGCGTAACTATTATGAAACTGGGGTTATAATACTTACAACAGAGCAGAACCTCGCTAATTTAGGGGTATAATACCCGAGTATTATAACACTACTACAGAATTGAGATTTAGAATTGAGATTGTGAGCGACGAAAAACGAAGTCTGATGGCCTTCTTATATAGTCGTGTAATCTGACTTCCAGGCGGCCCGCGTAAGGTAAGGCTAAGCCTTACGCGGCCCGCGTTAACACGCGGTCAACATATAGCTTTGCTCAGTCATCCTCTAGACCGCCACGATCATGACACGTGTCGGCCTCTGGGTGAATCCGCGTCTCATGATCTGTCGCGGCCCGCGTTAAGTACACATATACTCTTACGCGGCCCGCTTCAACTAAATAAGCCAGCGAAGTCAAATCCTGCATTGATACGGCCCGCGTGAGCTTGAGGTGGGATCCTACACGGCCCGCCTTAGCTCAAATTTCAGATTTTTATTTTATTTTTATAAACTATAATATAGTTAGGGCTCGGTTTTCACATACGGGGTGTAATATAAGACATATTGGGACAATTTAAGAGATAATAGAGTGTCGGAAAATATTATGAGGGTATTGGTTTTACCGAGGGTTGTTACAGCAGGGGTCGGGGGTTGCGACAAACAACATCGTTACCATACAACTTTTTTGGTTGATTTTCTTTTGGTTATCTTTTAGTGTTTTTTTTCTACATTTTCTTTTTATTCTTGTCAGTAGTTCTGTTCGCAACACGATCGTAGTGATTTCAAAACACATGTAAACACAGACTAAATAACAAAAGAAATTCGCCGCAACGTGGTGAACTTCTTTAAACCTAGTTATATTAACAAAAACAAAAACGGAGTTAAAATACTAATATTAAACAAAGATGAGAAACATACATATAAGACAACAATTGTAGTGTAAAAAAATCTTTAAAAACTTATGATTTTGCTTATTTCACATTGTGTAACCTGTGTATCATACGGATGATGGAATGTATGAGTGAATGGAATGGACAAAGAAATGAAATGGACCATTACATTCCATGGTCTTATTTGGTTACCATGTCGGAAGTGAATGAAACGGACGAGGGAATCGATGACGGTAGATGGCAACGATGATGGGTGACGATGGTCAACGGTGGTGGGTGGTGGCAACAACGATCTGTTGTGGTGGTGGGTGGTAGTGGCGGTGGCGCTGGTGGTCGATGGCGAGGGTGGCGGCCATAGTTGGCGGTGGTCAGCGTTAGCAGGTGGCAGTGGCAGCAACGGTGGTCGGCGGCGACTGGTGGTGGTGGTCGATGGTGACGCTGGTGGTCGATGGAGGGGGATGGTGGTGGCGCCTGTGGTCAGTTTCGGTGATGGTGTGTGATGTTGGTGATGAAGGGTGAGAGAGAGAATGAAATGAAAAAAAAAAACAAGGGTGATGGATGAAATGAATTCAAAGGAATGCAATGCCTAATGTAATGAGTGATTCAATTACATTGACCAACCAAACACATTTTTTTCTATTCCTTCACGATAGTCAATTTCTTTATAACCATGTACACCCTATAGGCTATAACACACATGCCAAAGTATATTATTAGCTTAAAAATGAAAAAACCATAAACTTCAGGGACGTAAAATGTCAACCTAATTTCGACGTATAAATAGAGTGAGTCTTGTTGACTTTCAGACGGTATCGTCAAACGAAGGCAGATCAAAGATCTAGCATCCTCTAAACCCCCAAATGGTACGTAGGGTTTCAACATTTTGATTTCATTATCTGTTAATGTTAACTCCTTATCTGATTCACGATTAATTTTGCTTTTTGATTTCAATTTTGATTTGGATTTCAATTTGAAAGGCTCAATCAGCAAAACCGATATCAAGCCCTGTTCCGATCGCTTATTATCCATCGTTAGCTGTGCTTTTGCTCGCCGTTGGCCTCATAATCACCGCTTCTTTCTTCATGTAAGTGGATCTGACTGTTGTTTTACTATTTATTGAGTTTTTGTAATTTTGCGAGAAAACGTAGCCGATTTGCCCTAATTTTGTAGTTTGATTGCATTTTAGTTTATTAGGATTTGTTCTTCATTTTAGATGAATTATTTAGTTGAATAAGAAAAAAAGGAGCTTCCAGTTTGTTCATTTAGTTAAACGAACAAACTTGAACACACGTTCTGTTCGTTCATTTATGTTCGTAAACATCCATTTATGTTCGATTATTTACATTCGTATACGTTTGTTTATACTTTAATAAGTACATAAGCAGTTATATTTATCTAAATATAAACATAAAAAGGGGCTTCCTAACCACTTATATGAATATAATCAAAATTAGGCGTCCCAGTGGAACTTATCTTAATTGATAACTACTTTATATACAATCAAAAAAACTACTTATTATCAGTATGCTCATTTGTCTTTGTTTATCGTTTGTTCAGTTAAGTTTGTTTGTTTATGTTCGTGAAATGTTCGTTTGGGTTTTAAACGAACGAATATAAACGAACACGAGCATGCTTATTTTCTTAATGAACGAACACGAACAAAAAAATTCGTTCGATTATATGTTCGTGTTTGGTTGAAGTTAAATAAACGAACATGATCATGCCCATGTTCGTGTTTGTTCGGTTCGTTTACTGGCCTAGTTAAAATGCATGTGGTGATTAAGGAAAATAGAGAAATGATGACTGCTTATTGAAATTCATGTAGGTGATTTGCCCTAATTTTAATGGTATGATTCTTTAGATTAATGGTTACATTCATAATTTGATTGATTTAGTTTATTATGAATGGTTCTTCATCTTGGATGAATTATTTAGTTGTAAAAGATAAAGTTTTTCTTGATTGTTTGATTCATCTGGTGATCAAGGAAAATAGAGGAATGGTGACTGCTTATTGAGATTTATGTAGACGATTTGCTTTAATTTTTATGATCTCGTTAGCTTGTTGATTATTTTTATAATTGATTGCATTTTGCATGATTTGGTTTATTTAAATTGTTTTTTTTTGTTTATTTATTTTTTAATCTTAGATGAATTAGTTAGTTGTAAAAGAATAAAAGAGTTGCCAATTTTTTGAAATTCATGTGGTGATTGAGGAAAATAGAGAAATGATGTTTGCTTATTGAGATTCATGTAGGCGATTCGCCTTAATTTTGATGATGATTTATTAGCTCATTGATTATTTTTATAGTTTGATTGCATTTTGCTTGATTTAATTTATTAGGATTTGCTCTTCATTTTAGATGAATTGTTATTATTTATTTTAAACCAAACTTAAAAGTTTAATTTAAAAAGCCGCATCAATCCCAAGGGGAAATTACATTGAAACAGAAAGGAAAATAGAGGAATGATGACTGCGTATTGAAATTTATGTAGGCGATTTACTATAATTTTGATGATGATTCCTTTAGATCAATGATTGTTTCTACAAGTTGATTGCATTTTGGTTGATTTAGTTTATGAGGATTGATTCATCATCGTTGTTTCTATAAGTTGATTGCCTTTGGTTGTTTCTGTCGAGTTTTTGTAATTTTGTGAGAGCACAAATTTGTAGTTTGATTTCATTTTGTTTGATGTTTATCAGGATCTGTTCTTCATTTTAGATGAATTATTTAGTTGACTAAGGAAAAACGATTTTCCAATTTGTTAAAATGCACGTGGTAATTAAGGAAATTAGAGAAATAAATCATAATGACTGCTTATTGAACCTCTGTTTTGTTATGGGAAGTTATACAATTTAGATTTGAAATTTAAAAGTGACTTTGTTATTCTTAACTTCTGAAGATTACTGATTACCCCCATTGGTGGTTTTTGAAAAAAAAAGTTGCAGTTTCAATTGAAGAATTGGATTTTTGTTTTTATATTTTGGACTTACAACTGCTATGAAACGAAAGCTAGAACTTGCTATTCAATGAATAGGGAAACATCTTATTGTTGTTTTTGCGAAAAGTAGAACTCTCATTTACGAGAAAACAAAGACCAAGAAAAAATATGTAGATGTAAACATTTTGGAGAATATTATGGTAGTGGTTGGGATTGTTTCATAAAATGACTTACGCTTATAAAAAAAGCAAAAGCAATATAACCAGCTTATAGAGTGAACTACATAAGGATAAGCTTTTAATTTTGAACCCTCTTAAGAATTATCAGCTTGGAATAAGTAATCTTTTTAGCTTATTGTGTGTCGGGGAAATCCCATTGCATCCATCTAAGTGAAGGAACACAAAAGCAGTTCACCACTTTCGTGGGCCATCGTTGATTGGCGAGCTAGTAGTTTAAGCGTGTATCTTGTTCTTGGTTTTAAAAAGCGCGCCTTAAGCGCGCTTAAGCGCGAAGCGCATCTAGGCGCAGGCTGAATCGCCTTGTGTGACATAAGGCGCACTATGTAAAAAAGCGCAGCTGAGGCGCGTTTTTAGGGGAAAATCGACCTAAGGCGCAGGCTGAGGCGCACGCTTTTTGTACATGGGTTGTTTCTATGCTTCTAAGTGTTGTACAGCAGGCTTTTTATGTTGTACATTTATGTTTTTTTTTCATTTTAAAACATATATAAAGCTTAATTATAGCTAAATCATAGGTATTGGAGGCTAAACACTCATGGGATATATAAAATAAATTTTATAATCACTTTGCGCTTCGCGTACGAAAAGCTCACCGCTTTTGCGCTTCGCTTTAAAAAAAGCTTTTTTAGACCTCATCGCTTTTGTGCGCTTCCCGCTTTTTTAAACCAAGATCTTGTTGTTAACCTTGAATCTTGATGCTCACGGTTTTGCCATTGGTGTGTTCATGCAAGCATACAATGTGACACCACCTATGTGACTCCATACCACAATTTTTTGTTGGGATGGACCCATGATGGTGTTTATTGTCCTGTCGATTTAATTCATTTTCATATATATTACTTTATCTTTTAGGACCCTAACGCATGTGTCCTGCTAATTCATAGTCTAGTGTTGTTTTGATCATTTCATGTAGCATTGATGCTAGTAAAAAACCTTATCGTTATGTGTAAAAGAGTGCTACTCTTGCGGCCTTGCCTAATATATAAGTCTTAACTTTTGCACCCACATGAACTATAATTATCATACAATAAGTGTGACAAGTATCTAGAATTGACACCAAAGGTTAGAGGATCGTACTCAGTTTTTGCAAACCGTGTCTTACCTCGACTGTCCTTCAATATTTAAAAAGAGAGAAACAGGTTTTAGAGAGAGAAAATCCCCTCAAGGATCGTTTTGACATGTACTCGGTTTTTGCAAACTATATCTTATCACCTCTTATTTGCTCCTATAATCCTGATCTTTAGCTTTCATATTTCACACGTTTAACCCATTTTGACCTCTTTGTACTAAAAGTTGCCTTGTTGTTAACATAATTGAACCTTAAAAGATTATCCATCCCTTTTATAATTATAATAAGAGTTAACTTCCATTTTGCTCCCTGTGATTTGGTCATTTTAACGGTTTTGCCCCAATAGTTTAAAAACAACCATTTTCCTCCCTGATTTTTCTAACTTATCGTCATTTTGCCACCTCTAACTCCATCCAAAAATCCATTAACTAGAAGGGTATGTTGGTAATTTTATAGATAAAAGCAAGGCCATGTAAGTCTTTTCACCTAAATAAACCTATAACTTGTTTATTTACATGTATATAAGTAATTCTTTTTTGATCCGCCATCTTTCCAACCACTCTTTCTACCGGCCACCACCACCTGCAACTACCACCTGCCGACCACGACTACCGCGACTTTTAACTAAACGTTGAATTGAACGTTTTAACTGAGTTAGAGCCAGGGAGCAAACTGGCGACAAACTCGAAAGATCAGGGAGGAAAATGACTATTTTTAAACTATTGGAGCAAAACCGTTAAAATGACCAAACCATAGGGAGCAAAACGAAAGTTAATTGTGGATATCACATTTTAGCCAACATTCAAAAAAAGTTATTGAAGAAACCAAACATATGGAACCAATATGAATGGTATGTATGATATATGATTGCCATGGCCCATGGGGATTGCCATGGCCCATGGGTATCAAAAATTTCAGTTTTACCATCTATTTGAACATGAAATTGGATTTTGTAACATTAACAGTTTCTACGTGAGCACCATTTTTTGTTAACTTTTTATATGGTATAGTGTCTCATAAGCATTTATTTATGCAGCTATGAGGCAACTTCTTCTAGGAAAACCCGTAGTCTTGCTAAAGAGCTTGTAACAGGAGCAGTGGCATCGGTCTTTTTGGTAAGCCACACGTTATTATTGTTAACTTTTGAGTTAATTACTGTTTTCGTCCCTGTGGTTTGTCAAAAATCACTATTTCAGTCCATTAGTTTAAAAATTGCGATTTCAGTCCCTGTGGTTTCACTTTCGTAACCATTTTAGTCCACCTCGTAACCATTTCAGTCCCTGTACTTAACAGAATAATGGATTGAAATGGTTACGAAAGTGAAACCACAGGGACTGAAATGGTTACGAAAGTGACACCATAGGGACTGAAATCGCAATTTTTAAACTAATGGACTGAAATAGTGATTTTTGGCAAACCACAGGGACGAAAACAGTAATTAACTCTATTTTTTTTTTGTAGACTGAAAACTGAGTGGTTTTGGTTTTTGCTGGATTGACCTACGAACACGTTTTCTGTTTATTTTGTTTTTTTTGGTTAAAACGGATAAGTTTTCTATACTATTACAATATAAAAATCGGTAATTGTACGTTGTGAAATGGGCAAACTTAAGTAATTTGCTCACTCTTTGCTTATGTGACCTTTTTGTATAACCTTTTTATAATAAAGCGGTGTAGAAGATTTTGTGCAATTTAATACGCAAATGACTTTTAACTCGTTTGACCCATGTTTATTTTAGTTAGATCTTCATCTTCTAGCTCAACATGTTTAACACAGGTTTATACATAACTAACTGTGTTGAATTGATACAGGGCTTTGGATCGTTGTTCTTGCTCCTCGCTTCGGGAGTTTATGTCTGAATAATCAACGAATTTGATATGAGGATGGATTTTTGTATTGCAACATAGTTGTTTCTGGAACTTTAATGATTACAACTCTTAGAACTGGATTATATGTTTTCTGTCTACTTGTCTGCCATCAGTTTAAAGAAGAAAGCACTTAATACTTATGATTGTTAAATTTGACGGGTGAAAATAAGAACCCCTACAACCAAAATAAATTAAATTTAAATGAAAGTTCTATTTCTTTTTACAATTTAAAAAACAGAAGTCCTTTTTATTAGTTTTTAAAGATTTTTTAAAATATTTCAGGATTTCATTTAAAAAATAAAAAGAAATTAAATGAGACATGCGAATTAAAAAAAAAAGTATTGAAGTTTTGTTTAAATTCTATATCTTACATTTACAAAGAACATCAACAGTAACCTATATTCCACTATCTTTTTAATTTTATTGCATTTTTTAATTTTTAATTTTATTTTCCATAGCATAAAATGCATATATAGAGAGAAACTAACATAAATCTTTAACAAAATCTAAGGCAGATCAAATGGTTAGATTGTTTTCCTTTGTGAAGAGAGTATTCGAGTTTAATCCCAATGGTTAGCATTATGTGTATATTTTGTAATATTATTTTATTATAATTATAATATTAAATTTAATATTATTTCTCTATTCCTATACTTTTCACTAACAATATTTAGTAAAGTTTATATTTATTTATAATTTAAAAATATTATTATTATTATTAATTACTTTATTTTCTCTTTTAATTTTTAAACCCTTTAAATTATAAATAATATTAGTTTTTAACTCATGTAATTTAATTTTCTTTCGATAGCTTGCATTTGTGAACTTTAAGAAATAAATAAATGTGTGGTCGTGTTTAGTTCGGTATAAATTTTATTGATATAAAGTAATTAAATATAAAGTATTTTTATGGAGTGTTGGTATTGTGCCAATACCTTGACAAACTATATCCATTCCGACCAAACAACATCGGTACCAGTATCGATATTATCAGAAATTATATTTGTGTTTAAGATTTTGATCGGTATAAAACATGTGTTGATCTTCTTTTGGGCATATTACGACTTTATGATTTTACGTTTCCGCTTCGATTACTATAGCAAGTGTCTTTACCATAACTGCCGAAACAATACCGAACGAATTCCCCGCAGCGGAGCGCGGGTATTCCCACTAGTTGGGAACAAATCCTGAGTGACGATATCGGTGCTTTGAATAAAGGAATTTAGATCTGAGCCAAGTATGCTCGTTCTTGAAAATTTCCACCAGGGGGTCGGAAGTTACCGGACCTAAAAATTCTATATAAGTAAATTCTATTTTTATAAAACCGGGGGTCGAAAACGTATATACCTAAAAAATTCTATACGAAACGTATATACATAAAACTAATGAGCGAAAAGTTTGGGGGGTCGCCCCCCGGCCCCTTGAAAGCTACGTCCCTGTGCTCGTTTGAAGTTTAAGTCTTTCGGTTGCTTTACTTTGTCAAATAGGGGCCGAAGTGATGGTTGGTGTGGTCGGTGGGGCAAGAGTGAGTGGTCTGAGGCTACATTAACTTCGGATGAATTCCTACACATTTCGAAAGGAAAAATTCAAATTCATTCTTAAGAGTAAACTGCAATTTTACCTCATGGGGTTTAAGCCAATTAGAACTCTGATCCCCTCTATGGAAATAATTGCAACCCCCCCCCCCCCCCACGTTGTTATGTTGCATAATTACCCCCTGCCGTCAAATAAGTTAACAGATCTGTTAACTGGGATGTGAAATGACTATCTTACCCTTTCATATTATCCTCTATGGTTTGTTCTACTCTGTAATAATACCCCTGGTGTAAAATGACTAAATTGTCCTTTATTAATTCCTCCTGTGGTTTGTTGTACTCTGCAATATTACCCTCCGGTGTTAAATAGTTTTTGCAAACCTTACCCCCTGCAGAAAAAAAAAAACATTTCCCGCCTAAACCACCATCAGCCGCCATCACCCACCTCCACCACCATCAGCCGCCACCACTCATTTGCCGGTATCATCTCCCCATAAATTTTCAGTCCTCTAACAGGTCAATAATTATTCAAGAGTACACTTTTTCATGATTAACGATCGTATCTATCTATCTACTAAACATTTTCACTTTCTTTTTTCCTTCAATCTTTTCATCAGATTCAACAGCAATTGGTTCAAATCCATTAACACCCCCTTTGTAACTTATCACAGGCTCTCCTTCCATGGTTACAATATACACCTCTGATTTCCCAATTACCAACATCCCAAGTAAAATTACAACTGTAAAAACATACAACTGTTCTCATCATCTTCACTGATCTGCTTCTTAACCAAACCAACTGTAAACAACATCGATAAAAATCGAATATTATCTTCATATCTTTAATCAACCACCTCATAACCAAAAAGCCAACACAATCGTCAAAACATGATCAAATAATAAAAAAATATAAAATAAAAAAGATAAGATTAATAACATTATAATAAATACCAGTGTGATTCAATTATTCAACCTGAAACACATATGATCAACCTGCATATAACCCATAAACAAGAATCAGTAAATCAACATGTACAAGCAAGGAATCAAGATAAAAACAAATTTTAACAACTACCCAGTAAAGATCAAACAAAACCCAAATCAAAAGCTACAGCTTTACTTGCATTGATCCAACAAAATAATCAAATCCAATGATTTTTGGTTCATTTTCACCACCATTTTGTTGTATATATACAGAAGAAAACGGACATCATCTGTAGCTGCACGCATCATCAGTTCAGACAATGGCCTGTATTTCCAGAAATTAGGATCCTGGTACATTGCACATGGTGGTGGAGGTGGGTGGTGGCGGCTGATGGTGGTGGAGGTGGGTGATGGCGGCTGATGGCGGCTGATGATGGTTTAGGCGGGAAAGGTTTTTTTTCCAGGGGGTAAGGTTTGCAAGAACTATTTAACACCGGGGGGTAATATTGCAGAGTACAACAAACCACAAGGGGTAATAATAAAGGACAATTTAGTCATTTTACACCAGGGGTAATATTACAGAGTAGAACAAACCATAGGGGGTAATATGAAAGGGTAAGATAGTCATTTCACATCCCAGTTAACAGATCTGTTAACTTATTTGATGGCAGGGGGTAATTATGCAACATAACAACAACGCTGGGGGGTAAATTGCAATTATTTCCATGGAGGGGCTAACAGTGCCAATTGGCTCTAACCCCAGAGGGTAAAATTGCAGTTTACTCCATTTTCAAAACAAAAAAGAAAATTTTGTTTTCAATTCTATTTTGCGAGCCAATCTTAACACGGATACTTTAATTAGAAAAACCACAAGGAAAACTTGCGCATAAACTTAATCTCACCGTGTAATATTACTTATAAACAAACTCATAATTTTAATTACAGTATTATTGATAAATGTATACTAAGGTATGCAAAAGCTATACATGTATTTTTCTTATTAAAATCGATGATGTATTAAAACTATATTGTGTTTCACCAAGTACGTGATACATGTTAAAAGGTTAGTTGAAAGTTTAAGGGTTAAATTGTAACATCTAGAAGCTAGGGGACTGGAGTTGTCAATACTTGTAAAACGATTTGAAAGTTAGTTAAAAGCAGTTAGGGGCTAACCACTTCAGTTTAGCTTTGTTTTGGTCAATCTCTCTTTCTCTCTAGATTCTCTCACAAAAAATTGAAGTTATCATTGATATTAGAGCTCTTCGATTCGAGCTCCGGTGACCTAATTCGACGGAAATGGCAGACGACGATGAGCACCATACCACAAGAAATGGAGAAGGCGATTCGTGATATCTTTATCAATTGGCAAAATGGATATCAATGTTCAAGGATTGCAGGCGGATTCGTAAGAAATCACTACAAATGTTCAATCAATGGTAGGGTGTTCAAAAAACTCGTGGCTCGCAGCTCGCTCGAAAAAGCTCGAAGAAATCTCGGCTCGAAATTGGCTCGGTTGTAAACGAGCCAGCTCGGCTTGGCTCGGTTTGTAAATGAGCCGAGTTTGGCCTGGCTCGGCTCGTGAGCTGGCTCGATAAGGTTTACATCCTTCATTTTTTTTGTCTCACATCGTTTAGAAAACAAAAACTAAGGGAGTGTCTCCCCTATAAAATAAGGTAAAGTGAATTAAGTATTTATACTTACATATTTAGCCAAATGGTTAAATTAAATGGCAATTATGGCCCTTAGCCTATGAAGAAATTCATTTTGAAGGGCTTTTTAAGTAGTAAATTTTGCGGTTCTTTGTTAGTTCGAGCTAGATCGAGCCGAGCCGATCTAGCTCGAATTCTAATCGAGCCGAGCTCGAGCCTCAAATCTCAGCTCGATTTGAAATTCGAGCTCAAGCCGAGCCAGCTCGAATCGAGTTCGAGCTGGGTCTAGCTCAGCTCGACTCGGCTCGGCTCGTTTACATCCCTAATCAATGGCGACTAGTTTAGATGAAAACAAATCAGTTGTAGTTCAGATGCAACTATAGATTCAGGAAGTTCTTGAGAAATTAAAGAATCTTGAAGGTAATAACAGACGGTTAATTGTAACACCCCGTGTTTCGAAAGTCAAAGTCAAGATTAAAGTCCAAGGAAGAAAAGATTGCTAATTGCGATCTGTCACTCCTTGCTCAACTACTGTTTTGACTTCTTTGACTTGTAATCGAATCTATTATTTATTTGTTTTAGTTGTATTATGTGGAGTATCTATCAATAATCGAGGTTTAATCGCATATTTATCGCTAATCAACTTATCACTGATCGCTATCGCATTCGCAACTCGAAGTATGTGTTCTGGATATTGTCTTACGTGTGTGTGTTATTTATGTGTTACTTGTGCATGTTATGTTTATGTTGAGGTTTTTAATCGCAATCGCAATTCTATCGCATCGCAAACTAAATCGCAAATGCTAAACGCAAGTTATCTATAGTGATTGTATGTTAGATATAGTAGTTAGGTTATTTGTGTAACAAATGGGTAATACTATCGCATCGCTCACTCGAATCGCATCGCAACGCTCAACACGCGAATCGAAACGACAAAACTCAACACGCCGGACACCAGGATCGAGTGGCCAATTGATCGAGTGGCCATCCGATCGAGTGGCCATCCGATCGGATTGTCATCCGATCGGATTGCCATCTGATCGCGTTGTCACCCGATCGGACTGCCACCCGATCGGACTGCCACCCGATCGGACTGCCATCCGATCGATGACCTACTCGACACTTATGCACTTTCCTTTTTGGGAAACCCTAGAAATGCCCTCCTGTCACATCATTTGTGATGTGACAGCTCCTCACTCGAACCAGCTGCACTCCAGCTCTATTTCTCTCGATTTCTCGCAATTCTTGTAAGTTTTCAACCTAAATCTTGTACTTCTATGATCTATACACACTTCTTCTTCATTTTCACTTTTGAATCTTAACTTTTAACTGTGAAATCACCGGATTCGAGGTGTTCTAGGGTGATGTCATCATGGAGTTCTTATGAACTTCAAAGTTTGGCTTCATTCGACCAAGAACAACTTATATCTGAAGGATTTCCACATGAATAATCAATAATTTCGAATAGATCTACACATAATCATGGATAAAAGGATTGAAAGACGGTTTTCCAACTTTCTTTCAACTCTTTTACACTCAATGCACTCAAAACCGATAGAATCGGAGCTCGTTCTGATCTTCTACTCTTTCTTAGTGATGTGTTAGTTCAAGATCTGAATTCTATCCAAGGGGCCACTGATTTCGGATTAAACATGAACAACCGTCCCGAACCATGAACTTGTCAGACTAGGGTGGTTCCTGTTCGATCGGATCACATGGGTCGAGATGGGGGTTCTGTTGTTTGGCACGTTATCACTCGGTCTCGAACAAAACCTACAAAACCTTTCAAAACAATCAAGTGTCAAAGACGATCAGACCGTTGGGACGATCGGCTTGCACTTGGTTTCACACTTAAACATTTTTCCAAAGTTTTCAAGGATCTGAACGTTGAACGGATTGCCGTCCGATCGGATTGCCATCCGATCGAACGACCATCCGATCGTGTGACGTTTGGAACTTTGGTACTTGATCAATTCCAAAGAACAGAAGTTCCAACGGATTGCTATCCGATCGGATTGCCATCCGATCGAGCAAGAATCCTGCTGTGAACTTGTTCTCACTAAGTGTCCTACCAATCGGATTGCTATCCGATCGGACTGCCATCCGATCGATCGACTTGAAGGGTAGAGATACTTCTCTATTTTCAAAATGCTACAACGAAAACTTCAAAGCCATCATACACAAACACATCCTTACCAAACAAGGTGTCAATCCAATCGAATGGCCATCCGATCGGATTACCATCCGACACTTGGTACTTTTGCACCGTTTTACACGCCGCTTATCGTTTATGCTATCGTTAACTGTTCAGGCTAATCTCTCTCAGCGCTCCCTTCAATCCAAGAGGGTGTTTACTTGTTAAACACAATCTGTGATTATACTCGATCCCTTTTTTACTTTATGCACTTTTGGGTGTTACATACGTTACTTATTCTAAACCACATCTATCACACAACGCAACACTATTTAAACGCTAACCAATATTGCATGTTATACGTGACTCGATGAATGTCTGTTTGTTATGTTTACACATTGATTGCTGTCTACCTGCCTTAGCAACGATAGTACTATAGTTTGGACTCAGCACTTGTTCACTTAGGGGTTGTTAAGGACAATACTTCACGTGTTCGCAGTGGTGAACATGTGATGCGCACTCGCTACTCGCAGTCATTGGTATTGATAGGATCTTTGTCGATAACTTACATGCTTCACATTATACGTTGTACATGCTGGTTATGCGTAAACGATTTTGAACTTTATTATGCTATATCAAACTTGTATGCTCACCTTTACACTATGTGCATTGACCTCTATTTTAACGTATGTGACAGGTGCTTAGGATGTTTGCTTGCTGTTTGATGAACCCAACTAGGATGGAGTCTAGAAATAAACTAAATAAAACCTGAGTTATCAGAATGGATATTTGTCTTTTAGAACAATGTCTGTAATAACTGTTTTTATTTTATATGTTTGTGGTGTGGGACATGAACCGTAATATATTATAACGAATAGTTGTTATGGTTTGACTGCTCGCTTCAACCAGTTGAGTATTATCTGTCCTAGCCAAGTGACTACACCCAAAATCACCATCAAAAAGTATCTTCGTGCTCTTCCGGATTGCGTGGCTGATTTTGTTCAAGCTGCCAAAACGATGACAATCGAGGAAACTTTTCTACTCGCTGCTGAGATCAACGACAAGCGAGTCAAGTATGGTTATTGGGATAAAGCTCCCAAGAATCTGCATCAAGCTACCACCGCTTCAACCGCTGAAACCGCCGCCGCTCCTCAGTCATCCAAGCTCTCGAGACGCAAGAGAAAGAACAACAGCAGTTCCAGCAACAAGAACTGTGCTGTGACCAATGCTGCCCCACTCCAATCAGTTCCTGCACCACAGCAACCTCAACACCGCCATGTAGCGGCCCCGGTTACCAACGCACCGCCGACAAAGCGTGCGTATACTGGTCCTCACCCGGCTTGCCCTACTTGTACCTATCACTACCCTGTGAGAATCACTTGCAGATACTGTGCGCATTGCAACATGTATGGCCACTTCACCGCCAACTGCCGTACAGGTCCAAGTCAAAACCCTGCTCCAACATAAGGTCAAGCTCCTGCTCAACAAGCTCTACTTACTGCTCCTCAAGGCCTTCAAGCAGCTCCTGCACCCGCGATCAACGCTAGAGCTTGCTATGCGTGTGGTAATCCCAACCACTTCGCGAATATGTGCCCGAACCGAGTGGTCAAGCAAGAGCCACAACAGCAGCAGCCTCAGTAACAACAACAACAACCAGCAGCTCGCGGACGTGCATTCAACATTAACGCCCGGTCAGGCTCAAGCAGACAACAATGTGGTCAATGGTACGTTCCTTGTGAATGGTATATATGCTACGTGTTTATTTTATACTGGAGCCGATAACTGTTTTGTATCGTTTGAATTCGAAAAGCTCCTTAATCATAAGCGCACCCATCTACGCTCGACGTTCGATGTTGAAGTTGCCACCGGAAGAACCGTCGCCGTCAACTCTATTCTATGTGATTGTACACTCGAACTCAACAATCACATCTTCCCTAACGACCTTATTTCGATGCAACTCGGTAGTTTTGACGTCATAGTAGGCATGGACTTTCTTCGTGAAAACTATCCTGAAGTTGTTTGCTTCGATAAGATGATTCGATTATCGCTCGCTAATGGTGATCAATTGTGTGTTTACGGTGAAGTCGCGTCGAAGAAACTCCAACTCATATCGTGTGTTCAGGCTAGCAAGTATCTTCGCAAGGAATACCAAGCTTTCTTGACGCACAAGTAGCGGAGAAAAAGGAAGTTAAGGAGGTGGACCAGGTCCCTGTTGTTCATGAATTTCCTAACGTCTTCCCAGATGATCTCCCAGGGTTACCTCCGAGTCGTGATATCGACTTTCGCAACGACCTCATTCCTGGAGCAAACCCTGTTGCCAAAGTGCCTTATCGTCTCGCTCCTTCCGAAATGCGCGAACTCTCGAGTCAACTCCAGGAACTTCTTGATAAAGGCTTTATTCGCCCTAGCACCTCTCCATGGGGCGCGCCTGTCCTTTTCGTAAAAAAGAAGGACGGTTCGTTCCGGATGTGCATCGATTACAGGGAGCTGAATAAGCTAACTATCAAGAATCGCTATCCCTTGCCTCGAATCGATGATTTGTTTGATCAGTTACAAGGTGCTACGTGTTTTTCTAAGATCGATCTACGCTTAGGCTATCACCAGTTACGCATTCAAGAGGATGATATACCCAAAACCGCTTTTCGAACCCGCTATGGTCATTATGAGTTCGTTGTCATGCCTTTTGGTTTGACCAACGCCCCCGCAGTCTTCATGGATCTAATGAATCGAGTGTGCAAACCCTTCATTGATCGCTTCGTAATCGTATTCATCGACGATATCCTGATCTATTCCAAGTCAAAAGCCGAACACTCGCAGCATCTACGTTTGGTTCTTGAGTTACTCCAGGGAAACCGTCTCTATGCCAAGTTCTCCAAGTGCGAATTTTGGTTGGAGGAGGTCCAATTCTTGGGTCACGTTGTCAATAGTCAAGGTATCCACATCGATCCTGTGAAGAACGAAGCTGTTGAGAGTTGGGTTACACCCAAGAATCCGTCTGAAGTCCGTTCTTTCCTCGGACTGGCAGGCTATTATCGCCGTTTTATCGAAGGTTTTTCTAAAATCGTTGTGCCGCTTACCTCTCTTACGCATAAGGATAAACCTTTTGTTTGGGGAACTAAACAGGAGGAAGCATTTCAAGCTCTCAAAGCTATGCTTTGCAATGCTCCCGTACTCTCACTGCCCGACGGAAACGACAACTTCGTAGTCTACTACGATGCCTCGAACCTTGGTCTTGGTTGTGTTCTCATGTAACGAGACAAGGTTATCGCGTACGCTTCTTAACAGCTCAAGATTCACGAGAAGAACTACACCACACACGACCTCGAGCTTGGCGCAGTTGTTTTTGTGTTAAAGATTTGGCGACACTACCTTTACGGTACCAAGTGTACGATTTTCAACGATCATAGGAGCCTACAACATATCTTTGACCAGAAGGAACTGAATATGCGTCAACGCCGGTGGGTAGAACTACTCAACGATTACGACTGTGAGATCCGTTACCACCCAGGCAAAGCAAACGTCGTGGCCGATGCTCTCAGTCGACGAAGCTATTTGCATAGCATTCGTAATTCCCAAGCCCAGCATAATATCGAAGCTCTCATCCGAGACACGCAACATGCTTGTTTTACCGAGCTAACTTTGAAGAAGGAAAGGATTCTAAACGATGGCGCCCAACTCGAGAATAAATTGAATGGTATTTTTCATTATTCGGACCAAATTTGGATCCCCAAGCGTACGAACTTGCAACAACTGCTGATGGACGAAGCCCACAAATCTCAGTATTCTATTCATCCCGGTGCTGACAAGATGTACCAGGACATGCGCTACAAGTACTGGTGGCCGGGCATGAAGAAGGATATCGCTATCTATGTTTCGAAGTGCCTGACCTGTTCCAAGGTCAAGGCTGAGTATCAAAGACCCTTTGGCTTACTCGTTCAACTCGAGATCCCGATGAGGAAATGGGAGAGTATAGCCATGGACTTCATAACGAAACTTCCGAGTACTCAATCTGGTCATGATAGCATATGGGTTGTAGTTGACCGTTTGACCAAGTCAGCTCACTTCTTGCCGATACGAGAAGACTTTAAGGTAGAAAAATTAGCCCAAATCTACACCGACGAGATCATTTGTCGACACGGGATGCCTCGTGACATCATCTCTGACCGCGATGGTCGGTTTACCTTGCATCTTTGGGAAACGTTTCAATCTGCTATCGGTACTACTCTAAATCTAAGTACCGTTTTCCATCCCCAAACCGACGGTCAGACTGAAAGAACGATTCGTACCCTTGAATACATGCTCTGTTCGTGTGTCATAGATTTCGGTGGTAATTGGGACACACATTTATCTTTAGTCGAATTCTCGTACAATAACAGTTATCATTCTTGTGACATCTGTGCCTCTGTGACCATCGAACAAATACCAAATCAATGAAACATTGTGTTTCATACTTGGCATTTGTATAAATATGTGTATCATTTGCACATATCAATTCTTGTTCGATTTCAAGCTTTAAATCACTTTCTGGAAGGTTATACGCGAACTGATGCGTAAATATAACCAGTTTAATGCAACAAACACTCCGGAATAGTGACGTAGGCTTAACATACCTTAAATAACCTTTACATAACTTAGAAATAAGTTTTGGATGGTTTGGTGTGTCGAAATCAAGTTTATTCGCTTACAGGGACTAATTTCGACAAACTGCGAAAGTATGCTGATTCGTACTGTAACGAACTTTTCAAAACTTGATCATAAGTTAAATATGCCCTAAATATCCTTTACATAGCCTATAAATAGGCTTTGAGGTGTTTGGTGCGCAAAAATAAACTTTTTGATCAATAGGGACTAAAAGCGTCAAAAAGTGCATAAGTTTGCATTTTCGCGCATATCTTACGTTCTGAATATATCCAGACATCCAAAAATTTATGTAATCATTAAAATATTTTATTTTAGTGATTGGCATGATAAAATTCCATTCGTCGCTTAATTTGGATCGTTTTGCGTCCGTTACGATTTCCGTCGTAATTAACCGAATAACACAACCGTACGACCAAACAAACCGACATCCAAGATGTTTTTGAGCATATTTTAAGTTCCCTATACTTTAAATTCATTATAGAGCCTAGAAATGGGGTTAATGGGGCTTAAACGTGTCAAAAATGCTTCGAAAATCAAGTTTTGCACTTGCAGGGGCCAATTTTGACAATCTGTCAAAGATGGCCAGGAGGGGCTGACGGGTGGTCCATAGGACAACCCTTAATGATGTTAAAAGATGAATTTATCTTCCACTTAGTCGCGTAATTGTCTTGAATTAGATGACTACGAATGCTTATGTTTCAGGTACAGTTCAGGAGCTAAAAAGGGTTAAAACGCAGCTTTGGACGGTTTGGAGATGAACGGGTCGTGCGTGGAAGGAACGAAGAAACAAAACACGCAAATCAGGGCTCCACCGTAAATTACGGTGGCCACCTTAATTTACGGTGGCCCTGAAACATCAACAAATCCCACCGTAACTCAGACTCTTTCCACCGTAACACTTTGAAGAGCACCGTAAATTACGGTGGTACCGTAATTTATGGTGGAGGCTGCGAGGAATTTCGTAACTGCCCTCATTAAATCAGTTTTTGGGTGTCTTTTCACATTATCTTATCATTGGACGTTTCTCTGGCATCTTAGGGGCAATTTTGCCTGGATTTGCTTGGTTCCAAACATTTCTAAACAATTAGTTTGTGTTTTCGATTCGTATGAACATTAAACTTGTTGCTATGATGATTCACCAAGCTATGTGTGGCTAAACTTATGGTGATCATCCTAAATTGAAGGTTTGTCTATGACTTTTGTGTTTGGATTCGTATTTCTAGAATAATAGACTTGCAATGTTTGTTTGTTTATTATGGTGTGTGAATGTTTATTTGTAAATTGTTGATTGATGTTATGATCATATTCTAAATCGTACGTTCTTGGTGTCGCTGACAATCGAGATATCACGGGAGGGATTAGGGTTGGATATTAGTCAATTGGTTATCGGGTAACAACCTCGCGTTTTCATAATCCGAGTACTTAGTTCCCTTTTATCACGAACAAACAATCATACATGAATCATGTCTATGTGATTCTTTCTAGTGAATTTAAACACAATTGTCAAAAGCAACCCGGAAGTTTAGGATGGTCGCTTTCTCCTAATCTGTTTTACAACCAACCTTTGATTTGAAGTTATTTAGTTAATTTTAGTTTTAAAACCAAACAATCCAAATTATTGATCTTTACTTTTTGCAAATTAGGTTAATTTTAGTTAAAGTGCAAAGCTATAAAATCAACACATTTTCCACATATTCCCTGAGTTCGATACCCATTTACCACTATCTATAGTTGTTATTTGGATTAAATTTGCATGACCATGACTTCACGTCAAATTTTGGCGCCGTTGCCGGGGAGTTGTGCGCAACGTGTGTCAGTTTGTTTGTTTTGCTTTGTTATTTTCGGGTTTACACTGGTGTGTTTAGTGTGCAGGTTCTACAGGTGCATGCATACTAGAGGCTCTCACAAAGCGTCACCATTGTCATTTGATCCGGAGATCGGAAGAACATTAAGGCAAAACAGAGTTTTATTAAGAGAAAACAGAATTATTGGTTCACCTACATCACCCATTACACCACGAAACATCATGCAAGAATCTCAAATACCACCCACAACGGGTTAAACGACCTCATCATTTATACCTACTTCCACACAACCATCACCAAACACAACCATACCAAATTCCACTACAATTCCTACTCCACCTCATGACACTACACCAACCAACACCACACAACCGATTACTACTTAAGTTGAACCCAATCTTACCTTTAGTCCTTCAGCCACAATCCCACCATTATCACACTTCTTTCCTCCATCTACGGGTCAATCATCTTCCCACTATTCAATACCACCAAATTCAACCATTGTCCATGCTACTTCAACATTCAGACCATCGAACCAATCGGGCTTTCAATACTCTACCCTTCCATTTGGGCAATCTTCGGGTATAGGGGCATATGGATATGAGGAAGGTTATGAAGATTTTGAGGGTTATGATGAAGACGGGTATGCTTATGGGGGTTATGGTGATCAAGGAGAGTTCGGTTATGTGCAAGGTCAACCTCAAGGGATGGCAAGTGTAGGTGGAATGCCACAACAACAACAAATTATACCACAACACATTCGGCCAAGACCACAAGGACCACAAGTGCAACGCCCTACACCATTGCAACAAGTTCGACCGCAAAATGTACAACCGCAATTCCAAAGGCCGATTCAACACCAACCGATGCCACAACAGCAATTTCAACAACCATTCGCACCACAAGGGCATATACCAAGGCCAATGGGTCCTGTTCGACCAAGGGTTAGGTTGGGGGTGCCAAGAAGGCATCTTAGAGAACATGCGAGAGGAATTGAAGTGCATTTTAGGCCTGTAATCACTCAAAACCCTTCACCGGTAGTTATTCCTCACAATGATCAAGGGAGGACTTTTGAAGTGAGAACAAATTCTTTGCAAAGTTTGCCGAAATATAAAGGTCTAGCAATGGAGGAACCGTATTTTCATTTGGAGGCCTATGACTCAATTTGCAATACTCTTGGGAGTCAAGGTTTTTCGGCTGATGATGTCAAGTTAGTCCTGTTTCAATTTTCTTTGGAGGACAAGGCAAAGAAGTGGTTCTACACTTTGCCTTCAGCATCTATTTACACTTGGGCGGAAATGCAACAAATTTTCCTAGACGAATTTTATACCGCTCAAAAGACCAACGATGCTAGGAAGGGGTTGAGGAGTTTTCAACAACAACAAGGCGAAATGTTTCATGAATCCTTTGAGCGTTTCAACATGATGATCAAGAATTGTCCTCATCATGGAATTGAACTTTGGGAGTTGATGAATGCCTTTCATGAGGGGTTGAGTGCCGAAGATGCTTGCGACTTAATGTCAATTACCGGTGGGACCTTTGGCACAAACTATGAGAATGACGATTGGGAGTTTTTGGAGCAAATGGCAATCACTTCAAAGAGGAAAGCTCAAGCATCGAGGAGAGCACGACCGGCCATTGCCCGACCTCAAGTGCACGCAATAGATGATGGTAATGTTCAAACCACTAACCAAATTTATGATGTTTGTGCATTGTGCAATGAAATAGGTCATGCGGCTGAAAATTGCCAAGGAATGGTGGAAGGGCAATATGAAGAAGTTCATGCGGTTCAAGGTCAAGGAGGGGGTGGTAGAAACTACAACATGAATTCTAACATGTACCACCCCGGATTGAGGAACCACCCGAATTTTCGGTATGGGAACCCTTCAAATCAAGCTAACCCGAGATTTCAAGGTAGCCAAGGTAACTTTGGTTCGCGCCAACCTTACAACAATCAAAGTGGATATCGAGGTGGGAACAACCAAGGGTATCAAAAGCAATATCAACCGGGTCAAGAATAAGGGGGGTCTTCGGGTGGAAACGAGATGATGGAAATGTTAAAAAGCATGCAAGCGAAGATGCGAAAGCGAAATCAACTCGATGAAGTCCGGATGCAAAAGGATGAGGTTCGTGACAAGAGCATCCAATCACTAACAACCCAAATGGGTCAATTGGCAACCGATGTGGCGGAATTGAAAAAAAGCAAGGGTCAACTTCCTAGCGACACTAAGGTAAATCCTTCACATGGTTCGTCACGAGGTAACATTAATATTAGTCATGTTAGTGTTTTGAGAAGTGGAAAAAAGTTTAAAGCCAATTTGTCACCCGAATTGGTTGAGGGGGTAGTTGAGGACATCACGGGTAATGATAGTGATGATGAAGTTTCACCGGTTAAACCTAAAGAATCAAATGTTAACAAACCGGGGTTGGGTGAAAATAAAAAAATTGAAAGGTTGAGGGTGAACCGAGTCAAGTCCCGTTTCCATCGGCTTTACTTGACCCCGGAAAGAAAAATTTTATTGCATCAAGAGGTTCCCAAAAAGAAGAATTGTGGAACATGTTTAAACAAGTAAAGATTAATCTTCCACTCCTTGATGCAATAAAACAAGTACCCGCCTATGCAAAATTTTTAAAAGAGTTATGTACACAAAAGAGGCAACAAAAGAAGAAAATGCCTAAGCGGGTGGACTTAACCGAGCAAGTGAGTGCGGTTTTGAATGGGGAGCATCCTCCTAAGCTCCAAGATCCGGGCACGCCATTAATTAATATACAAGTTGGTAACTTTCAAATGGCGAAAGCGTTATTAGATCTTGGAGCCGGAGTTAGCATTTTACCGGGGGGCTTATATGACCAATATGATTTTGGTCCGTTAGCTAGGGTGGAGACAACGGTTGTTTTAGCCGATTTGTCTCATAAGTTACCTCGGGGGATGGTTCAAAATGTGATTGTTAAAATTGATGAGTTTTATTACCCGGTTGACTTTTTAGTCTTGGACTACTCATCCGCGGACCCAAAACAACAACAAAATGTAATTTTGGGT
Source organism: Helianthus tuberosus (assembly GCA_030545235.1). Taxonomy (NCBI): domain Eukaryota; kingdom Viridiplantae; phylum Streptophyta; class Magnoliopsida; order Asterales; family Asteraceae; genus Helianthus; species Helianthus tuberosus. The sequence goes on along the minus strand of CM060364.1, from coordinate 201,193,529 downwards.
CGGCCATTTTTGAGCACCGCGCATGCTGTGATCGATTGTAGATTTGGTACAGTCGATGTGACTTTTGGGAATCGAAAAATGCGTTTAAATGTTTTTACTAACAATTCGAATGCTAATGGTGTTGATGAGTGTTTCATGGCAGATATAGTTGACGGATGCAACCCGCATGAGTATGAGGAGGATGGTATGGATATTTGCTTGTGTGATTTTTCTGAACAGGTACATGCTTATGCACTACGGGTTGAAGAGGAAAAACAGGATGCCATGGCCTTGAAAGAAGGTCGACCGCGATGGACGCACCAATTCGAAGGCTTGCCGGTGGAGATAAACTCGGGTACAAAACCATCATTAGAAGAACCACCGAAGTTGGAACTCAAAGACTTGCCGAGCCACTTAAAGTATGCTTTCCTAGGGGATAATGACACTCTACCGGTCATTATTGATTCTAATCTAGAGTTGGTGCAAGAGCAAGCATTGTTGGAAGTGTTAAAGGAAAAGATGAAAATGGTGAACAAATTGCCACCCGACCGGTCACCGGGTGGTGTGTATGTATTGACTACCGAAAGTTGAATGCCGCCACTTCTAAGGACCATTTCCCGTTGCCTTTCATTGACCAAATTATTGAAACATTATCGGGTCAAAAATATTATTGCTTTTTGGACGGGTATTCGGGTTACAATCAAATAGCAATACACCCGGATGACCAACACAAGACCACCTTCACTTGTCCATATGGCACCTTTGCCTTTCGGCGAATGCCATTTGGTTTGTGCAATGCACTGGCAACTTTCCAACGATGTATGATGAGTATTTTCTCGGACATGGTTGGGGAGTCGCTTGAAGTGTTTATAGATGACTTCTCAATATTTGGCACTAGTTTTGAATCTTGTCTCAACGAATTACAAAAAGTTTTAAAAAGTTGTGTTGAGAAAAATTTAGTGCTTAGTTGGGAGAAAAGTCATTTTATGGTGCAAGAGGGAATTGTGTTGGGTCACGTAATTTCGGAAAGGGGAATTGAGGTGGATAAGGCAAAAATACGGGTAATAACATCTTTGCCACCTCCGAAAAATGTTAATGGTGTAAGGTCATTTTTGGGACACGCGGGGTTCTATAGACGTTTCATAAAAGGTTTTAGTGTTATCACCAAACCTTTATGTAACTTGTTATTAAAAGATGTCCCATTTGATTTTACTAATGAGTGTATGCAAGCTTTCACTGTTTTGAAGGAACACTTGGTTAAAGCTCCTATTTTGCAACCACCGGATTGGTCAAAGCCGTTCGAGATAATGTGTGATGCAAGTGACACTACTATCGGTGCAGTTTTGGGTCAACGGCTTGATAAAAAGCCGGTGGTGATTTACTATGCGAGCAAGACTTTATCCGAAGCGCAACTCAATTACACCACAACCGAAAAGGAGTTATTAGCGGTGGTGTATGCTTTGGATAAGTTTCGTGCGTATATTTGGGGGAGCAAAGTGGTGGTTTATTCGGATCATAGTGCGGTCCGATATTTGATGGAGAAAAAGGACGCGAAGCCTCGCTTAATTCGGTGGGTGTTGTTATTACAAGAGTTTGACTTGGAAATTCGAGACAAAAAGGGAAGTGAGAATGTAGTGGCGGATCACTTGTCTCGGATTCTGGTTGAAGGGCTTGATGATGTTAGTGAAATAAATGAAAGTTTTCCCAACGAGCAACTCCTAGCCGTTTCCACCTTTGTTGCACCGTGGTATGCTCACTATGTCAATTACTTAGCCACGGGTGCCATCCCAAGTCATTGGACCAAGAAGCGACGACAACAATTTATGGTTCAAGTGAAACAATACATTTGGGATGAACCGGATCTTTTCAAGATTGGGCCGGATCAAGTTATTAGGAGGTGTGTGCCCGAGACAGAAGTGTTGGAAATTCTGACCCATGCTCATTCGTCCGCATGTGGAGGTCACTTTAGTGGGCATAAAACGGGCTACCGGGTTCTCTCATGTGGGTTTTATTGGCCCACAATCTTCAAGGATGCATGTGAGTTCGCTAGAAATTGTATTAACTGCCAAAAGATGGGAAGCATATCGAAGAGGGATGAGATGCCATTGCAACCAATTTTGGTTGTGGAAATATTCGATGTTTGGGGTATTGACTTTATGGGTCCCTTCCCAAATTCCAACGGGTTTTTATATATTTTGGTGGCAGTTGATTACGTATCAAAGTGGATTGAAGCTATTGCAACACGCACAAACGACCATTCGGTTGTTTGTAAATTTGTTCAATCGAACATCTTTTCTCGTTTTGGTATTCCGCGTGTTATTATAAGTGATGGTGGTTCGCACTTCAAGAACTTTAATTTCGATAAATTGTTGAAGAGGTATAGTGTGAATCATCGGATTGCCACACCTTACCATCCGCAAACGAGTGGACAAGTCGAAGTGTCCAACCGTCAAATCAAAGAAATCCTTATGAAGACGGTTAGAACGGATAAGAAGGATTGGTCGAGCAAGTTAGATGATGCGTTGTGGGCATACCGAACGGCCTACAAAACTCCGATTGGCACAACACCTTACAGGATGGTTTATGGAAAGGGTTGCCATTTGCCAATGGAGTTAGCGCATCGGGCACATTGGGCGATTAAGACGGTAAATGCGGATTATGATGAGGCGGGGAAGATGAGAAAGTTGCAATTAAGTGAGATAGAAGAGATTAGAGACGAAGCGTATGAGTGTGCTTCGGCCTACAAAGACAAGCTCAAGAAAGTACACGATGCAAAGTTGAGGAAGAAAACCTTTGAAGTGGGTCAAAAGGTTTGGTTGTACAATTCAAGGCTCAAGATGTTTGCGGGCAAACTTAAAAGCAAATGGATGGGCCCGTATGTCGTTCGGCGAGTTGGGAGGTTTGGTGATGTAGATATCCAAGATGAGCAAACACTGAAACAACAAACGGTGAACGGTCACCGGTTGAATCCATACTTGGAGGGGAACGACATCAACAACTTGGAGCTTGATAAAGCGGGCTACATCTTACGCCCGGTCGACGATGAGCAACCATGAGAGGCCGAGGTTTGGTAGTGTAAATAGTTAGCATTTCATTTTGTTTGTTTTGTATAGTTTGCATATTTACTGTACTCGCTTGAAGCTTGTGTTTAAAACAAGTGTGGGGACATTCGGGTTGCGAATTGCTCTAACATTGTGTTGAGGACAACACGGGACTTTCGAGGGGGTAGGGTAATTCTTACATGTTTTTGAAAAATTTTAAAAACACAAAAAAAAAATTGAAAAAACTGAAAAAATATAAAAAATGCACCTAAAAATTGCAATTTTCAGCGAACCAGGGTTGCCCAGGTACCACCGTAATTTATGGTGGTACCGTAAGTTACGGTGGCCAGTGAAATGTTTTGGGCTTTACGGTGAAATTACACTGAGTTACGGTGGGATTCTTGTGCCAGCATCCACCGTAAATTATGGTGTACACCGTAATTTACGGTGGACCTGGCGAACAGAAGGGTCGAGACGGGCAGCGGTTTCGTTAATAAAAAAAATTAATTAAATAAAATAAACAGGTCACGTGAACTTTATCCCCATCCACTCATTCATCTATCACTTTTCTTATCCATCATTCTCATCTATCACTCTCAAGACCCACAAGATCTTCAAACTTCTTCAACCTTCAATCCTTCTTAACTCTCTCAATTCTTAACCAAATCAAGTGAAATCTGAGTCTATCTTGGCTAATTTTTCACGTACTTTCTGATTTTGAGAAGAGATTTGCGAAAAAATGAAGTTTTCTGGTCCGAATCATAAACCCTAGTGACGAAAATTTTGGGGGTTTTTGAAGTTTTTTGTTTCATTTGTGTGCTAGCATCTTCAAACAAAGGTATGGAGTTTATTTGTTGTATTTTGATGATGCATTGTGAAGATTGAGGTTATTTGTGTTATTTGTTCATACCCACTTGCTTGTTCTTAGATTTTGTCATAAAAATTGTTACTTGAACATTGTTATGGGTTGTAGATGTAGGATTGATGGTAAAGTAGTGAACTTTTTGGGAATCTCTACATTGTATAGACACCATGCCCAATTTTTGAAAAAGATTTATAAATTCTTGGTTCACTAGCATCTACAACTATAGTAACAAGCAAGTGTGGGGATATTTTGGCAAAAATGGTCTAATTTATTTTATTTGGTTGTGTTGTTTGCTCCTATGTGTGTAGAAAAAAATGGTTAAGACGAAGGAAAGAGCGGGATCTAGTTCGTCTTCTTCGTCTAAAGGAAAGGGCAAGCAACCGGAGGAACAACCGAGAAAGAGACAATATTTGGGTCAAGTTGAAGAGAGTGAAAGTGAGGAAGAAATGGAGTTGGACCCGGCTGAAAAGCCAAAATGGGAGTCGGGTCCCTTGGATGACCAACCGGAACATTGGCAACCGACACTCTTTCATGACAGTATGAATCGCTTGAAAAACAAGGCTGCCGCATTTATTTGCGAGAGAGAAGTTTGTGAAGTTGAATTTAGCCCGTTTGGTGTGTTTGCCAAATTCCGCGCTCTAGGATGGGAATCGGCACTTAGTTGTTATGACAAGGATAGCAAGAATTTGTTTATAACCGAAATTCAAGAATGGATGGCAACGCTCACGTGTAACAGATACGAAAAGCCGTCACAAATGAAGTTAACGGGTGTGGTGAATGGGATTCCGGTAGAGATGTCTTTTAACACATTGAAGAAATTGGGAAAATACGACAGTCTATCGGCTGGTGACTACATGATCCCTAGTCTTGATGACCTTCTGATAAAACCGGAGAAGCATGTTCGTTGGAATGATATGTTGGCGGCGTTATTTTTGCCCGGTACTTACAGTGGGGTCTTGTACCGGAGGAATTTGAAGATAGAAGCGAAGTTGTTGCTAGCAATCTGCATTTTAAATGTCATTCCGCGAAAGGGGGACAAGGAGCAAGTGAGGTACCCGGAACTACCCGTCCTCTATTCGCTACTCAATGGGTCTCCGCGTTTTCCAATCCGATATTTGATCATGAACCACCTCTGGATTTGCCGAAATAAGTTGGGAAGAGATATTATCCCGTATTGTCGAATTATCACGGGATTGATGAAGCAGCAAAAGGCAATCACGTCAGAGGATAAAGGGGCACCAAAAAGGCATCAGCCTTTTACTTTAGACAAGTTGGGGATTGGTTGGACGTATACGCAATCAGAACGGTACCATAAACTCAAGTTAGAGGGGCATAGATGGAGAGCATTAAAAGTGGGTGCAAGGGATCTTCTACCGGGAGAAGCGGATAAGCCGGAAAGTGATGTGGAAGCTCCAAGTGGTGATGATGATTATGCGGACGAGCCGCATGGTGGTGAGAATGTAGGCCAAGGGGGCCTAGGTAGGGGTTATGGTGGTGCCTTTTACGATTATACGGAGCGTTCCTATGTGCCAAATTGGGCTTATGATGGCACGATGCAAGAGGTTATCGAAAATCAACGTCCTCCGGCACCCATTTTTTAGTCATGGTCGGGTTCGGAGCGGACGTTATTTGATCAAAACACGATGATGAGTGCAAGCATAGAGCGGTCTTTGAAACAAAACCTCGATCGTCAAGAGGCGTGGAATCGCACACACGCGTATTCACATGAATTGGAAATGAATAATCGATACCATGATGATCAAGCAAGAAGATTGCATGCAGATTGGCACGCCGGGCGGCCGGTGGTTGTGGATCCACAACATGTGGATTATGCGTCTCTACCACCGTATGATGGTAGTGTTTCGTATCCAACCCCGCCGCTCCATCATTCACAATGGATCGATCCGCGCCAACAAGAAGGAGCTCAGCAACAAGGTGGGAGTAGTAGCGGTTCATTTGCATTTGGCGAATGGAATGACATGATGTCTTCCATTTTTGGGCCTCCGCAACCACGCTATTACTAGTCAGGTCGTGTTCCTTCCTTGTATATTTTGTGAATATTTATTTAGTTTGATATGTTTATGGTTGGGCGGTTGGGTGGTGTATGATTGTGATGTTTTGTGTGGGTTGGTGGAAGTTGGTGGTGTGATGTCTTAAAAATATATATATAAATATATAAAATTAAAAATCCAAAAAGAAATTTGTGGTTTGAGTGTTGAGCTTTTGGATGATGTGAAAGATGTTTAGCGATCAAAGCCTCCTAAAACCATACATTGGGGTCAATGTATCCCAAGTGTGGGGATGGGGGGGATTTTTGAAGTTTTTGAAAATTTTTAAATCAAGCGAAACAAGGTGAGAATTTGAACACCCTAGATTAACCCCAAATGATGCACCGGCAACCCTTAATACCCTTTATTCTTGGTGAGAGTTGAAGCCACACATGTAAATAAATAAAACTTGTCTTTGATGAGAGTGGCTACGGGTGGGGGTGCATTAGATCTTGTGCCTTGATACGGTTTGAGTCCTTAGTTGGATATGAATGCGAAGAGGATAAGGGCATTTAGGGAGCCTCGTCTTTAGTGTGTGTGAGTGTGGGATTTGGGGGGTTGGACCTCATAAATTATATATATGAGCATGGTTGCGAGAGGGGCGGGGGTTTGGACATTTAGTTGCCCAATTTTGTGCCTAAAAGCCTATCGTTTGTTACCTCTTAGCTAGTTACCTAAAAATTTACCCGACTTGACCCGGTCTTATAGTGTTAGTGATTGTTTAGTAGTATGTAATTTTATTTGATGTTTTGTTGAAAGTTATTATGTTTGTCTTGAAAAAAAAAAATCAGAAAGAAAAGAAAAAAAAACAATGAAAAATGAAAAAAGAAGTGATGTTTAGTTATCTTGTATATAGTAGTTAAGTTTGGTAGTTGTTTGTTTGTTTCTTTGTGTAATAAAAGACCGGGTTAAGTTTTCGCTACTTCATATATATTCCATTTCATACCCATACACCTAGCCACGTTACAACCTTGAAAGTCCCTTTGATTTGTATTCATGTTTGACACGTTTTAGGAGAAGGATCGATTTAGGTACAAGCCTATAGTTGTGCAACCGCCCGTTAGCCTTTGTGTGTCTAGCTTACAATTGCTAGTGCTTACTTGTTACCGAGAGGAGAGACATAGTGAGGGGTGCATTATTTTGAGTGTTAAAAAGGGGTTAGTAAAAGGATTACATGATTTTGATTGGTTTAAATTGATCGCTTGTTTTGAAAACGGTTTGATGAGTTGCTTGGGACAAGCAACGGTTAAGTGTGGGGATGTGACGGGTGGTCCATAGGACAACCCTTAATGATGTTAAAAGACGAATTTATCTTCCACTTAGTCGTGTAATTGTCTTGAATTAGATGACTACGAATGCTTATGTTTCAGGTACAGTTCAGGAGCTAAAAAGGGTTAAAACGCAGCTTTGGACGGTTTGGAGATGAACGGGTCGTGCGTGGAAGGAACGAAGAAACAAAACACGCAAATCAGGGCTCCACCGTAAATTACGGTGGCCACCTTAATTTACGGTGGCCCTGAAACATCAACAAATCCCACCGTAACTCAGACTCTTTCCACCGTAACACTTTGAAGACCACCGTAAATTACGGTGGTACCGTAATTTACGGTGGAGGCTGCGAGGAATTTCATAACTGCCCTCATTAAATCAGTTTTTGGGTGTCTTTTCACATTATCTTATCATTGGACGTTTCTCTGGCATCTTAGGGGCGATTTTGGCTGGATTTGCTTGGTTCCAAACATTTCTAAACAATTAGTTTATGTTTTCGATTCGTATGAACATTAAACTTGTTGCTATGATGATTCACCAAGCTATGTGTGGCTAAACTTATGGTGATCATCCTAAATTGAAGGTTTGTCTATGACTTTTGTGTTTGGATTCGTATTTCTAGAATAATAGACTTGCAATGTTTGTTTGTTTATTATGGTGTGTGAATGTTTATTTGTAAATTGTTGATTGATGTTATGATCATATTCTAAACCGTACGTTCTTGGTGTCGCTGACAATCGAGATATCATGGGAGGGATTAGGGTTGGATATTAGTCAATTGGTTATCGGGTAACAACCTCGCGTTTTCATAATCCGAGTACTTAGTTCCCTTTTATCACGAACAAACAATCATACATGAATCATGTCTATGTGATTCTTTCTAGTGAATTTAAACACAATTGTCAAAAGCAAACCGGAAGTTTAGGATGGTCGCTTTCTCCTAATCTGTTTTACAACCAACATTTGATTTGAAGTTATTTAGTTAATTTTAGTTTTAAAACCAAACAATCCAAATTATTGATTTTTACTTTTTGCAAATTAGGTTAATTTTAGTTAAAGTGCAAAGTTATAAAATCAACACATTTTCCACATACTCCCTGAGTTCGATACCCATTTACCACTATCTATAGTTGTTATTTGGATTAAATTTGCGTGACCACGACTTCACGTCAGGGGCGCGTAAGCCATGGTCTTTTCTTACGCGGCCCGCGAGAGCACATCAGACAGAAACATTGAATCTGGTCCAAAACAACTGAATTTGATGGTTTTGTTGCTTGTTTTGCAATACCATTTGATGGTTTTGAGTGTCACATTGTTTTGTAAACCATGGGCTACACATGGAGGGTCAAGATCAAGACACGATTTACGAGAAACGATCCTAATAGTTCTCCGAAATCTATATATACCCACCTTGAATTCACTTGTTTCTTCACACTTGATCTGAGTTTATGCTCTAAGTTGAAGCTTTTGCTTCATGCTCTAAGTTTCTTCATACTTCTTCATCATTTTCACCTTTGAATATTAACTTTTAACCGTGAAATCACCGGATTTGAGGTGTTCTAGGGTGATGTCATCATGGAGTTCTTATGAACTTCAAAGTTTGGCTTCATTCCACCAAGAACAACTTAGATCTGAAGGATTTCCACATGAATAATCAATAATTTCGAATAGATCTACACATAATCATGGATAAAAGGATTGAAAGACGGTTTTCCAACTTTCTTTCAACTCTTTTACACTCAATGCACTCAAAACCGATAGAATCGGAGCTCGTTCTGATCTTCTACTCTTTCTTAGTGATGTGTTAGTTCAAGATCTGAATTCTATCCAAGGGACCACTGATTTCGGATTAAACATGAACAACCGTCCCGAACCGTGAACTGGTCGGATTAGGGTGGTTCCTGTTCGATCGGATCACATGGGTCGAGATGGGGTTTCTGTTGTTTGGCACGTTATCACTCGGTCTCGAACAACACCTGCAAAACCTTTCAAAACGATCAAGTGTCAAAGACGATCAGGCCGTTGGGACGGATTGTCGTCCGATCGGATTGCCATCCGATCGGACAGCCATCCGATCAGCTTGCACTTGGTTTCACACTTACACATTTTTCCAAAGTTTTCAAGGATCTGAACGTTGAACGGATTGCCGTCCGATCGGATTACCATCCGATCGAACGACCATCCGATCGTGTGACGTTTGGAACTTTGGTACTTGATCAATTCCAAAGAACAGAAGTTCCAACGGATTGCTATCCGATCGGATTGCCATCCGATCGAGCGACAATCCTGCTGTGAACTTGTTCTCACTAAGTGTCCTACCAATCGGATCGCTATCCGATCGGACTGCCGTCCGATCGATCGACCTGAAGAGTAGAGATACTTCTCTATTTTCAAAATGCTACAACAAAAACTTCAAAGCCATCATACACAAACACATCCTTACCAAACAAGGTGTCAATCCAATCGAATGGCCATCCGATCGGATTGCCATCCGATCGGATTGCCATCCGACACTTGGTACTTTTGCACCGTTTTACACGCCGCTTATCGTTTATGCTATCGTTAACTGTTCAGGCTAATCTCTCTCAGCGCTCCCTTCAATCCAAGAGAGTGTTTACTAGTTAAACACAATCTATAAGTATACTTGATCCCTTTTTACTTTATGCACTTTTGGGTGTTACATACGTTACTTATTCTAAACCACATTTATCACACAACGCAACACTATTTAAACGCTAACCAATATTGCATGTTATACGTGACTCGATGAATGCCTGTTTGTTATGTTTACACATTGATTGCTGTCTACCTGCCTTAGCAACGATAGTACTATAGTTTGGACTCAGCACCTGTTCACTCAGGGGTTGTTAAGGACAATACTTCACGTGTTCGCAGTGGTGAACATGTGATGCGCACTCGCTACTCGCAGTCAACTCGCAATCAATGTTATTGATAGGATCTTTGTCGATAACTTACATGCTTCACATTATACGTTGTACATGTTGGTTATGCGTAAACGATTTCGAACTCTATTATGCTATATCAAACTTGTATGCTCACCTTTACACTATGTGTATTGACCTCTATTTTAACGTATGTGACAGGTGCTTAGGATGTTTGCTTGCTGTTTGATGAACCCAGCTAGGATGGAGTCTAGAAACAAACTAAATAAAATCTGAGTTGTCAGAATGGATATTTGTCTTTTAGAACAATGTCTGAAATAACTGTTTTTATCTTATATGTTTGTGGTATGGGACATGAACCGTAATATATTATAACGAATAGTTGTTATGGATTCTCCTGGACAATCTGTTTCGCTCAGTACCGCTCCCCGATGATTCCGCCATCGGTTGGGGTGTGACATTAATTGTTAATGGGGGCCATCAAGAACAATGATTAGGAAGATTGGGTTGATTGGACTTCCTAAAGTTTAACGACGAGGATGTAGAAGGCTAGATCTGTATATGTAATCATTTCTTTGAGGTGGATAAGACTCCAAATGAATTTGAAGGTGATATTTGTTTTTGTGAATTTTGAGGGAAAGCTCTTCAGTGGCATCAAGGCTATTTAAAGAGTAATACTCATAATATTGGCTGGGATGAATACAATAGATCTGTGATTGCAATATTTTCACTAAGTTTGTTTGAAAATGCAATGGAATAACTAAAGAATCTGCATCAAACATGTAGTCTTCAAGATAATTGTGATGCCTTTGATAGGGGGAGGGGAAGGAAAATTTTCTCTCCTAATCTCTCTAATTTAGGAGGATGAATATATGGTCTTATTTTCTTCCCTTTTCCCTCATTTTCCCTCCCCTTCCCCTTTTAAATGAAACTCGGGAACATGGTTTTTTTTTTCTTCATATTTTCATCTTTTTTCCCTCCCCCTCCCTTGTTAAATGAGACTCGGGAACATAGTGTAAGTCTTTTTGTGGGTGGGTTGAAAATGGGAATTAGATTAAGGCTTTTAAACCTAAAGATTTAAAGAAGCTAATGCTTTTGCCAAATATCAAGAGATCGTGCACACAACTTTATTTGGATTTATGGGAAATGGTAAGAGATATCAGAACTCATATAATCCAAATTTTAGTTCTAAGACGTTAATAGCACACCGAAACCACCTCCTACTTTGAAGGCTAATGGCCTACCCTTATTACCCACCCCTATCAATGCACAACCTGTACAAACAACTAGGAGATTGTCCACTAAAGAAATGGTTGAAATCTGAAAAAAAAGGAAAGAGGTGAGTGTTCTTGGTGTAAAGAGAAATTTACACCACTCTTGTAAGAATATACAACTATTTAATTTGGAATTAACTAATGAGGAAGAGCTTGTGGTTGAAGAAGAGATAGTTGACACTACACCCCATGTTTCAATTCATACTTTAACTAAAATTCCCTCTTATTCCATAATGAAAATCACTGGTTCTATGTGTACTAGCAATTTGCACATTCTTGTAGATTCAGGATCCACACACAACTTTGTTGATGTTAAGTTGGTTAATAAGTTACAGTGTCCCTTACACCCAATCATTCCTATGAAGGTCACAGTTGCTAATCGAACCAATTAGAATGTGGCCAAAGATGTGTAGATTTTAAAATGGATGATGTAGGGGGTATGGTTCAATGATGATGTGTTGGGGGTTTCACTTGAAAGCTATGATATGGTGGTGGGAATGCAGTGGTTAGCACCAACATGTCCTATGGTGACAACCAACACATCTCCCAGTCATAGGGCCGACTGCTAACCGCGAATGGTCACGAATGAGTTAATCAAATTAACAACTAAGGACAAGGGTGGGGGTCCACTCCCGGCGGAGATCACGAAGTAAGACCCCGCCAATGAGAGGAGGCATGGTAGGCGATTAAGGCGGTCATGGTGGAGTCCATGGGCATAACTTATAGTCAGGGCCATGTCGGCAATTAAGGTGGGGTCCATGTCGGCGATTAAGGTGGGGGCCACGTCGGTAGTTACGGTTGTGATGAATACGGTGGAGGCTACGAGCCCACCTATAGTGATGAGGAAATTGAAAGTTATTATACCAAAAACGATAATAGTCGTTTACCCCGCAAACCGCCAAGAATGGAGTATTGCCTCAATGCGGAGGATGATCTCATCAAACCATACACATCACCGAACTTTACAAAGAAGTCCAAATTCACCTTATGCATAGTGTAAGCCCCGCTACCGTCGAGAACAAAGATGCCCAACACCATTGGGAAATATGATGGGTTGACTAATCCAAATGACCACCTTCGAGGGTTTTACGCCGTGGGAGGTGTCGCGGGTTGGACTCTCCCTATCTGGTGTCTATGTTTTCCTAGACACTTACAGGCGTGACTCGCGTATAGTTTGATAGCTTGTGTAACGCCTCGTATTTTCGTATCCCTATTTTTAGACAGTCCGTATTCGCATTCTATTTTTAGAAACCTTACATTCGTATTTCAATTTCAACCTCACAAACCGAGGCGTTAATCTTAATGGAATTCATGTTTTATACTTATCATGTAATATCCACACTTGTTCGTTATCCAAACAATCATCCAATACTTGTTTATACGCAAAAACCGAGACTTGAAATACTTGGATTTATCAATCATGCATGCATTGTATTCATACAATACCTTGATACACTTTAAATACTTAAAAATGGGATAAAATACAAGAAAAACAACATAAAATAACATAAATACAAGTTCGGGGGCCAAATTTCAAAAACTAAAACTTGAAAATGTACTTTTGTCGGGTGGTGAGAAGTTTCCCCTTTTTCCTCATGGTTGGCGAGAAGCCTTGATCCACAGGAAGTTGTTTCTTACATACGGGTTGGCCAATTTTCCACCTTGATTCTCACCTAATCACCGTATAACTCCGTTAAAACTCAAACCCTACTTCACCACTATATAACCAAGAATCCTACACTTCCATTTCACTTTTCCAAACCCTCAAACACTCTCAAAATACATTCTAATCAGCTGAAAATACAAGTAAGGGCATATTATACTTAAGTGCAAAAGTGAGCTTCTACCTCACTTTTCTTCATATTTAATCACTTCCTCTTTTTATTAAATGCTTGGAACACCTCTAAGAGTGTTTGCACAAGTTTACCATGGTAAACTAAGGTGGAAGATCACCATTTTGAGGCCCCGACTTTCTATTTCTATAAAACTTTTACTTACACCTTCTTTACACGTGTTTATCTTACGAAATCTTGCACATGCCTTGCTTCTAACCAATCCTATGGGTAGGGAGTTTGAGTATGGTTGATTGCTATGAGTTTAGAGGTGCAAGCACCCTCTAAACTTTTTGTTTTGACAAGGTTTTATACAACCTACAAGTGTTGAGACCATCTAAGCTCACCATCTTCAATATGGTGAGACTTGTGTTTTGGTGAAAGTGTGAACCGTGGAAGCTTTGGCTCTCCAACCTTGTTCCACTACCTCACTTGGTGATTTGATATGTTCATACTATTAAATCTCAAACAATTTCCAACGAAGAGACAAGACTACATCACATCCCTAAACACTTTCCACGCTTGGGATGCACGCATCTAGTTTGCTCAATTGATCGTTTGTAGATTTAGTAGGTTTAGTATTAATAATTTCATATTCATGACCAACCGATATCATCAAAAAAGTTGATGATTTTGTGCTTTGGTGAATCATATAATGATGTTAAATGGATGGAAATCATCCTATATCCTTGCTTGATATACTTTACCATGAGACTTACTACATAACTATATATATATATCCCTAATATAATACTAACAACCGAACCCTAAACACTAACCAACTCTTAATGTTAAGGGAATATGTTATATTATTTTAGGTAAAGTGCCTCCTTTATGGACTTCCAATGGGCGAACTTGTGCCTTTGAAAAACACATAATCATGGTGTCCAAAATCAGGGGTTTTGTCAAGATAACTTTTAGGTACTTTCATACTAAAATATGCATACACATCCCAATTCCAAAATCCGCCGAACTCATAAGCCTCGTTTATCCGTGTAATATAACTCAGCGTCTATCCAAAATCCTCCAACGCACTAACTCACATACGTGGAGACTACTTCGCAAATTATGAGCATACTTGACCCTTTATACACTTTAAAGCACTTTTGGGTATAACATGTATAAACTATCAAATTCACAATACACACAATCAAACATATTCAATCACTAAATCTGCCAAACATGTTATTTGTTATGCTTAGGTTGTTTATGCTATAATACTTTCATGCACTCTATTTGTCATTAACTTGGCTAGCACACCTTAACATTTATAGCGCTATAGGAGTAGCACACCGCCCGTCGGGGTATTGTTAAGCTATCATACTTTACGGTCTCGACACTTCGGTGTCGAGAGACGCACATTATACTTTACGGTCTCGTTCACTTCGGTGACGAGTGATGCACAATATTCTACTTGACACTCGGGTTTGGCCTATAGTTATGCATGCTAGCTTCAACTTAGTATATAAATTGCCATTTTAGATTTGAGACAATCTTTTATACGTATGCTATATATCCAAACTTGTATACTCGCCAACTTTGTGTTGATTTTATTTAACACATGTTGCAGGAAACATATGTTGACGCTTGAAGAAAACTACTTATGATCGATTTAGAAACACGCTTAAATTCTTTATTTGTAATTCTAATGTTGCATATGTTTAAGTTAAAATTGTTGTATTTTTCCATTTCAAAACAATGTAACCCCTTTAGTATGAAATGAAATTCGTTACTTTAAATACTTGTCACAAGTAGTTATTATGAAGTTTCTTGCAATCTCGTTTTCGTC
Organism: Helianthus tuberosus; assembly: GCA_030545235.1. NCBI lineage: Eukaryota > Viridiplantae > Streptophyta > Magnoliopsida > Asterales > Asteraceae > Helianthus > Helianthus tuberosus. The sequence goes on along the minus strand of CM060364.1, from coordinate 201,178,529 downwards.
TCTCTCCGATGTTTCCGCCATCGGTTGGGGTGTGACAACTTGCTAGCTGGGCAGATTGATAACTTACAATACCTTGTTGACAATTTTTCGCAACACTTTAGCCAACAGAGACGTCACACGAAAGACCTAGCAGACACCCTACAAGTCCACCGACGTGACAATGAGTCGTTGGAGGACTTTCTAACCAGGTTTAACAAGGTAGCTTTACAGATCAGTGGGATGGGTAAAGACCTAATGTGGGCATGCTTTAAGCAAGATGTCCGAAGCAACGAGCTCATCCGATGTAATTTCAACACACACATATATTTTACAATTATACTTTTGCATGTCTACTTTATTTAAAAAATAGATCAGGTTTATACTCAGGGGCATATCTACCTCTTTGACAGGGGTAGCCCTCGCTACCCCACAACTTTTCCGTCAAAGTGTTATTTTTATTTTACGTCTTATGTATTCCGCTACCCATGAAATAATACTATGTTGCCCATCCTCAATAAATTAAAAGCCCAAAATCTTGTCACAAAAGAGCTCTCTTTTTCCCATTCTAGTCGTTTTTTCTCAGGCGCTAAGCGTTTGTTTTCTTGTCACAAGCGATTTAGGTTACTGCTTAAATGATGGAGAGAGGTTAGACTCATGGAATTGACACATCTTCGAAGATGAATCTCAAATAAAAAGAACATCACATGGAAAAATGAGATGGAAAGAAAATATGAGTTGAGACTTTAGGAACAGAGTTCATAAGGTGAAAGGAGCGGGTTTTTAAGAGGAAAAGAAAAGCAATACTTTAGTTTGTTGTACATTGAGTATTGCAAAGAGATTTTGTGATCTTTTAAATCGTATATATAGGTTATTTATATATTAGAATGTATGTGCAACTTTTTTTTGTCTGAAATTTAGGTAAATGATGATATAAACTCATGAGAAATATAAAAAAACTATATAAATACACTGTGCTTCGCGTATGAAAAACGGTACACTTTTTTTCTTTGCGTCTAGGTTTTAGACCATGTCGCCTCGCTCCAACTCCAAGTTCGAATATTGCTAATGATATGCAAGAAAATGATGATATCCGAAGTACAATAATTTTTTTAAACATTACCTCTAAAATATTGATAATGATATGCAAGATAAAATCCTGTTTTGTAAATATTCTAGTGATATATTTCAAATTTACACGTTAGACCGTGGGGTATGGTGGGCTTGGGTTGGGGCAGGACATTTGTTGACATGTGGAATGGGAAAAAAACCCATGCCCATGGGGTATGGTGGGGCTTGGGTTGTGGACATGAGTTGACACATGGGGGCATGTGAAATGGCTAGTTTGGTTTGGCCATTGAGAGCCCGCCATGTCACCTTGCTAGCCCGCCCCACGCCCCGCTTCAAACCCACGCCAAAAGGGCCACGCCCAAACCCAAGCTCCATACCCCCACGTTCTTAGTATACCGAATAATACGTTATTTTACTATTCATTGTCAGACACACACATCAAGTGTGTAGCTTTTTAGGGAGAGAAACAAAACAGCCTCTTTTAGAGAGAGAAAATCCCATCAAGGGTTTTATAGTCACTCCAATGGAAGAAGCTTCATCGCCATTATCGCAACCTAAAAAGAGAGGAAGACCAAAGGGCACCAAACGCTCCACCACCGAAGAAACCGAAACTTTACCTCACAAAATGAAACCTACGGCTGCCGGAAACAAGAAGGCTGCCGTCGTCGTTGACGATAAGTACAGCAACTGGAAGTCCGTTGTACCCATTCTCTACGACTGGCTTGCCAATCATAACCTCATGTGGCCTTCTCTCTCTTGCCGGTATGACTTGTTCGTTTGTTAAACCCCAATTCTTCAAAATGTTGATTTAAGCGGTTTTTTAGGTGCGAAACCCTAGGTTGGCTACTGATTGAGTTTGTTGAACCCCAATTATGTAAAATGTGGAGTTTTTTTTTTTGTGCTAATTGGTTGATTTAAGCGGTTTTTTAGGTGCGATTTGGTAGCGAAACCCTAGGCTGGCTACTGATTGAGTTTGTTAAACTCTAATTCTTCAAAATGTTGAGTTAGTTTGTGCTAATTGCTTGATTTAAGCGGTTTTTTAGGTGCCATTTGGTAGGTAAACCCTAGGTTGGCTACTGATTGATGTTGTTTTATGGTTGTGTGTGGTGAATGTTTGTTCATAAGTGCTCCTAAATGTTGAGTTTATTTGTGCTAATTGGTTGATTTAAACGGTTTTTAGCTCCAGAATCTTGAGTTTTTTTGTGCTATCCAGTTGATTTAAGCAGTTTTTAGTTAGGACTGGTGTCAAAACCCTAGGTTGGCTGCTGATTGATTTTTTATATGGTTGTGTGCATTGTTTTGGTGATTGCTTGATAATAAATGCTCCAAAATGTTGAGTTTATTTGTGCTAATTGGTTTATTTAAGGGGTTTTGTAGATGTGATTTGGTAATGAAACCTTAGGTTATATGGATCATTTGGTGATTGATTGTTTATAAATGCTCCAAAAGGTTTGAGTTCATTTGTGCTAATTGGTTGATTTAAGCGGTTTTTAGCTGCGATTTGGTAGCGAAATCTAAGGTTGGCTACTGATTGAGTTTGTTTTATGATTATATGGACTGTTTTGGTGATTGTTTGTTCCTAAATGCTCAAAAATGTTGAGTTGATTACTTGATTTTTACTAATTAGTTGATTTAAGCAGTTTTTTTTAAGTTCTGGTGACAAAACTCTATGTTGGTTACGGATTGAGTTTGTTTAATGGATTGTTTTGGGGATTGGTTGTTCATAAATGCTTCAAATTGTTGAGTTGATTTGTGCTAATTGGTTGATTTAAGCAGTTTTTAGCTGCATTTTGGTAGCGAAACCTAGGTTGGCTACTGATTGCTTTTGTTTTATGGTTATATGGATGGTTTTGGTGATAGGTTGTTCATAATTGCTACAAAAAGTTGACAAAATTATATAGGGTTTGACTCTCATACTATGTGAATAGGTGGGGGCCGCTTTTGGAGCAAGCAAAGAACAAGAACAGGCAGCGTTTGTATCTTTCAGAACAGGCAAGAATCCGTTTTTTACCTGTTTATATTGATTAGAGTTACAAATTAAACTTTTTGGTTCGGTAAACATAAACTATGTTGTGAAATAATTAGGATGTGTATGATCTAAATTCTGGTTAGGACTTATGCATTCAGCTAAGTTTATTGAAAGTTTATTTTGATATGATGTTCTGATGCCTTGTGCTTCTTTTTCAGACTGATGGAAGTGTTCCAAACACACTAGTTATAGCAAATTGTGATGTAGTGAAGCCAAAAGTTGCTGCAGCTGAACACATATCTCAGGTAAATAATAATTATTTTTTGAATCTGTTTTACTATTTGGATTAATACGCACGTGATTTTTTTGATATTTTAGTTCAATGAGGAAGCCCGCTCTCCATTTGTAAAGAAGTACAAAACTATAATTCATCCGGGAGAGGTAAGAATCTTACACAAGTGGAATCAGTGATTTCCGTGAATAAGTTTTGTTTTGTGACATTTTATGGTTGATAATATTATACCTGTTTATAGTTTGTTGATTATCAATTTTACAGGTGAACAGAATCAGGGAACTGCCACAAAACAAGAACATAGTTGCTACACATACTGACTGCCCTGAGGTTTGCTAAATGATTATCCCTGCTTGTGTTTATGACATTTTGCAATTTGACGTGATCTTTTAATGTTCTTACATGTTTATTGATATCAGGTTCTTATTTGGGATATTGAAGCACAACCCAATCGTCATGCTGTTCTTGGAGCTGCTGAATCTCATGCTGATTTGGTGTGTTATTTTCACTTATGAGAACTCTCTTTTCAGTTATGCATTGACATCAAGTAACAATTTTTTTGGCAGGTGCTTACAGGACATGCTGACAATGCAGAATTTGCTCTTGCAATGTGCCCAACTGAACCTTATGTACTCTCTGGAGGTTAGGGGATTGTAATTTTATACGAACAATGTATATAGTAGTTAAAAGGCTTCATAAAGGCCAGAAAACTATTAAAACACTTCAAGAGGCTACCCAAGTATTGATTTGCTTTCTTTATACTGAATTCCAACAAAAAAACTTGCTGCAAAATTGTAAAATGTGTTCCAATTTATAGCTTGTGTCGCATATATAGTTGTAAAAATGACAATACTGACCGTGAAATAACCAACTCTTGATAGATTAAAAGGTATTTTAGCATGGTACAACTCTTAAAGTAACAAGCTTTTTAATTTAGGGACATTCTTGACATTTTGCAGTTTTTTGGCAATTCGTTTGCCTCGTCATAATGATACCTCAAAAATGTTTTGAAAACCGGACCGGAAACCGGGGTTCTGACCGGTTTGGTTCACCCTATCAGACCCGACTTGAGTTGGCATGGGAATCGGTGGTCGGGCCCGGAAAATCGTCCGGTTGTACCAGAATTTTCCGGGGTTGAACTGGATTTTAATTAAAAAAAATTCAGTTTTATTTTTTAATAATATTTACTGCATTACCCGGTTCTTACATCCGGTTCACCCGGTCCGACCGGCCCGACCAGTGGACCACTAAGGAGACCGGTTCGACGTCTGGTCCGGTTCTGAAAACATTTCCTATAAGCATGTATTAATAGTTAGTTGGCCTTGGTGAAAACTTTTGACTTATGCGTATATTATCGATTTACCCTAGTTTATGTTAATTGGTGGTTGACACTTGACTAATCTTATTACTTAACATCCGATCAATTGTAATAACATAATTTAAATATTTCGTTACAGGGAAGGATAAATATGTGGTTTTATGGAGCATTCATGACCATATATCTACATTAACTGGAGAGTCAACCAACCAACCAGGGTCAATCGTCAAAACTGCTGACAATGCTTCTCTCGGGCCACGTGGGATCTTTCAGGGGCATACAGATACAGTCGAAGATGTGCAGTTTTGTCCAACAAGGTTTGTCTAATAATATCCGTGTCTATGCTTTTAAAATCTTATAAACTTGTCTTCGCTTTTTGATTTTTTCTGTAATCTATATGGTATTAAAATATCTGTATGTTGATGAAGTACACAGGAGTTCTGTAGTGTTGGAGATGATTCTTGCTTGATATTGTGGGATGCAAGAGTTGGAACCAACCCTATCACGAAGGTTTGTTGCAAATATTTCAGTTTAGTAATCTTAATACATACAATTCGACAATTCATATGAAATATAATGTCTTCTACTGATACGTATAATCTTACATGGGTTCATTTGTCTTTGTTTCTTTAAATTAGGTTGAAAAAGCACACAATGCTGATGTTCACTGTGTCGATTGGAATCCTCATGATGCAAATTTCATTCTAACCGGGTATATTATTATACTTTCCGAGTTTAAAAAAGACTCAACTTTAACCTTTATTGTTTGAGTAAAATGTCATTTTCGTCCCTAAGGTTTGGTCAGTTTTGCCATCTTTGTCCAGAAGTTTGTTTTTTCGCATATGGATTCAAAACATTTGAAATCTTGCCATTTTCATCCAGCTCGTTAACTTCATCCATTTTTCTCCGTTAAGTCAGGGGTATTTCCTTTTTTTTGGTTAACTTAAAGGGCAATTTGGTTCTTTTTAGGGGGTATTCGGTCTTTTTACATAAAGCGACAAAAGGCCAAATTGTGCTTTAAGTTGGCAAATGCAGAAAAATGGATGGAGTTAATGATCCGGATGAAAATGGCAAGATTTCAAATCTTTTAGATCCAGATGCGGAAAAACAAACCTTTGGACGGAAGTTGCAAAACTGGCCAAACCTTAGGGACGAAAGTTTCAAAGCTGGCCAAACCTTAGGGACGAAAATGGCATTTTACTTTTTTTGTTTTGAGAAGTTTTACCAAGTTATTTTGAAATTTAACATTAAAATCAAATATTTTTTTCTCGATGTTTAAAGACTGGATAAGTAGCGAGTTTTGTTTATATGTAGAAAGGCTATTTGTTGATTTTTCTTTCTTGAAATGTAAAAAGGATATATTTAAAGTCGGATGTTTTATCTTTCTACGATGTGATTTTCAGGTCAGCTGACCACTCTGTTTGCATGTTTGACCGCCGAAACTTAACTTCTGATGGAGTTGGTTCTCCTGTTCACAAATTTGAAGAACACAAAGCTCCTGTTCTATGCGTCCAAGTATTACTTTTTATTTGATTTTATTATTTATTTATATTTTTTTTATTGTAAACCTCCATGCTTTATTTTGAATTATATATATGTTACAGTGGTGTCCAGACAAGTCTTCCGTCTTTGGGAGCTCAGCAGAGGATGGCTGTGTAAATATCTGGGATTATGAACAGGTAGAGTTTTCTAAGTTGAAACATATAGATATAAAATGTTGTTTTAATTTAAAACTTCAAAACTGCATGCCACTTCATTTTTTTTGTATTTATGTTGCAGGTTGGTAAAAAGATAGAACGTGGGACTCCAAATGCTGCTCCAGGGTTGTTCTTTAAACATTGCGGACACAGGTTCATATCCATTAATCTATATGATTTAAATTTGTTTTGAAGTTATATCAACTTGGCTACACTTCTGTGTTTTGATGTAATTCAGGGACAAAGTGGTAGACTTCCATTGGAACGTTGATGATCCATGGACCGTTGTAAGTGTATCAGATGATGTTGAAACCACGAGTGGTGGTGGGACCCTTCAGGTAATCACTATTAATATTTGAATTTTGCAATTTTTGCATTTTTCATTTCATGTCATGTGGACTGAAGTAAATGAATCGATTTGGGTTATGTTTGTTCTCTAATGGGAATTAGCTTAAAGGAAATAGGTCCAACGGGTCAAAAATCACCCTAAAAATCTTTTAAATCATTATTATTTAAAAAAAATAGATTATTTTGAAATATATACCTTTAAATAAATTTTAGACAAAAAGAGGTTTGGTTGAATACAAATTGGCCGAGCTGAAAAAAAAAAAAATAACATGCTTGACTTAAAAATGTGCGAGGCGCTCCGAGTCGTTTAGGTCCCAAAAGTCGAGTCATGAGTTTCACGTACGTGAGGCGTTGCATATTAGCTTTTTTTAATCTTGGAAACCATTTACAATCTTTTGGTCCCTTTTGTTGGTTTTACATATCACTGACCCCAATTTTGACCAAGTTTGACCAAATGTGCCAGTGCCGGCGCCTCAAGGTTCTGAGGCGCTTTCTTGATTGCCGTGTGCGTCTCACCCATAAGGCGGGCCTGATGCCCTTTTTTAAACTAAGATAAACATATATGTAAAGGAATGATTGGTTTTAACATGTGAGTTGCAGATTTGGAGAATGAGTGATTTGATATACAGACCAAGAGACGAAGTGTTAACTGAGTTAGAAGACTTCAAGGCTCATGTTGCAGGATGTGGTCCAAAGGCTTAGGAAGGAAGAAGACTGTTCTTGTATGTTCGATTTTAGATGTTTGCATATCTTTAACTAAACCTATTATATGACGGAACGTATGTAGGTAGGTAGGTAAGTAGAGTGAGTTTAAAGTAAGATTCCTGTTCCTAGTGCTGATTGTCTGAAAATTGAAGAGTGCATCACTTGAGACTTGGTGTGAATTTATGGGCCTTATTTCCTTTGATTATGACAATGCTAAAACTTTTAAAGCAATTTCTAGCCATTTTTGCCTTTTGGAGACCTTGGTTCAAAGCTTGGATAGGGGCGGGCAGCGGCTTAAAAGTGGACTTCACCGGATTAAAATGTTTCAAAGTTATGGAACCAAGAAGAGCAATCTATACAAGACTAGAGGTGCGCATAACCAGGTTTTTTGAATACCCAGGTTCGGGTATACACCCGGGTGCGGGTATCACCGGGTATTGGCAATACCCCGGTTTCCAGGTATAGGAAAGCCATTAGAGAAAAGTGCTTGGATAGTCCTTGTGGTTTGCTCATTTTTCACCTTTAGTCCCTAACTTTCTAAAATTATACCTATAGTTCCCAACTTTTGCAATTTCGTTCCCGGATAGTCCCTAGCGCAGATGGGGGTTAGTTTTTGGTGTTAGGTTGAGGCAAAATGACTAAAATACCCTTACTAATAAAAAATATTATTAATTATCTATTTAATTAATTATATAATATGAAAAGAAAGTGAGACCCACCCCCACCCCCTATCCCCTTTTTCTCTACTTCTTTTCTGTAACTCCCGTTCCACCACCATTCCACCTCCACACCACCTAGCCACCACCACCATAATTTAAAATGTATAATTGAAACCCAAAATTTAACAGATTTCATATAAAAAACTAGATCCAAACAATGGAAAAGTAACAACTACCAAACCTTGATTTAACAATCTACTGTAAATGGGAAGAACTTGAACAAAAGGACCCAACTTCTTCTTCTCTTCCAAAAGCTCTGCAAGGTATGAGCTGTAAACATACATAATTCCCGCAGAAAACCTACACACTATTAATTATCACTTAAAAACCAAACGGAAAGGAATCAATTGACCGGATTCTGGTGCAGCGGTAGTGGCGGAGAGTTTGGTTGCAGGTTCGATGGCGGCGGCAGTGTTTGTAGTGAAAGATGAAATTGGGCGATTAAGAAGGATTGGAAATGGGGCAATTGGGTGTGAGGGTTTATGTGGGAATCGTTAGCCGATAAAGAACATCAGCGATTAACGGCTTATTTAAAGTTTAAACCGAGTGAAAAAAGAATGGTTTATACGGTGACGTATGTAGTGACCTTGCATTTTCGTTACATCTACAAGGTAGGAAGGTGGGTGACGTATGTAGTGACCAGAGGGCTTCTTGTTTGTGAATGAACTATAATTGTAGAGAAGCAGAGAATTCAAAGGCATGGTGGTGAAAGGTGGAGGTGGTGGAGATGGAGATGGTGGTGGTGGTGGTGATGGTGATGGTGATGGTGAGGAGTGGAGGAGATGAAGTGGGTGGGGTGGGTTGGGTCGATGAAGATAAGGATGATGGGTCCCACTTGATTAAATAAATAAATAATATATTTCTTTTAGTGCTTTAAGGAAAGGATATTTTTGTCATTTCACACCCTCTTAACTGAGAAAACTAACTGATGTTAGGCACAGGGACTATCCGGGAACAAAAATTAAAAAGTTGGGGACTATAGCTGTAATTTTAGAAAGTTAGGGACTAAAGGTGAAAAAAGGCAAACCACAGGGACTATCCAGGCATTTAACTCAAACCATTATGTATGTCTTTTTTTGTTGTGATTTTCGATGTTTTTAAAGTGGTGTGACTTAACTCAAACTTGAAACCATTAAAACAAGCTCAACAGCATCATAGCCGTTAAAAAGGCTCTTGGACACAGCAGCTATGCTGCAATGGTAAAAACGGTCCAGGTATTGTTAAAACCCGGTGCGGGTATCGCTAGAAACTCTATATCATTGGCAATTGGCATTGACGTAATCTTTTTTCTCCCGTCGGAGGGGGTCCTGTCGAAAGCAAGAAAAGGCATTGCAAATGGCGTATAGTGAAAACCTGCGTATAGATAAAACCCGGATTTGGGTTTTTTATGCACCACTAATCTATACTTTAGGAAATGTCACCAGGACAGGTGTAATAACCAAACTTAGATTTGATTATAAAACAGTGTCGGGTGTTACTTAAATATTAATCATTGACACCTAAGTACTTTTTAAAAGGAATTATAATAAAGAAAACAAAAATCCATAGATTAGTAGATTGCTTTAGCAACACCAAAGGAAATAAAAATGAACGCTGAATGGTAAACGGACCTGTTTCGTATTATATAATAGTCTAATTTACAACACATTTAGGCTATATATGGTTGTACTCTAAGCTTAAAGTGTGCTCTCTGCAGTTTTGGTGTTGTATCATATGTTAATTTGGTTGTAACCTTATCTATTTACATACTCATTTATTCCTAGCCAAACACACACATGTAGAGAGAGAAAATGGGAGAAACAGAGAGGCAGCGTGGCCATCCCACCTTCTGTGGTGGCGGCGCCACGGCGGAGGGGTAGTGGAGTCATGGCGTAGATATGGCGGAGTCATGACGGAGCTGTTGCGGCGCCCCCTCATTTGATTACTGGTGAAGCTTAGGCGACTTATCCGGTCACCGATCTGGGTCTGTATGTAAATACATCTTACAGTCGATTACTGTGTGATTGTTAGTGCCTGACTTCTCTATTTTTTTTCTATGGCAACCCTTTTGCTCGATTAGGGTTTCACGAAAGGGCTGTGATGAGTTTGAGGGTGAAGATCCCACCTTGGCATGGCAGGGTTGCAGGATGGTAGGTGAACACCTGCAACCTCCCCTGCAGCCATGGTGGTTTCCCTATTTCGCAAACTCTGAGCCTAACTGTACGAGATTAGGGATGAATCAAAGTTGTTATTTCTTATGCAGACTCTGTTCTCGATGATTACACCGTTGTTGTTTTAAACCCTAATTTTAGGGGTTGCGAGAATCGGTTGTTGCTAGAGACCGTTTTGCAGCGTTTTTTAGTTGATTTGAGGCCTGGAAATTTTGCCAATGAATGCCATGAGGTATCCGAGATTCAAAGGCTATGATGAGAAATCTGAGCCACCTTATTGTGAAAATTTAAGACTTGGCACATACTGTGTTAATTTTGAAATTGTTTGGTGCTGAGATATTTATATGAGGCAGCGGAGATTTAGGGGCTGTGATTTCAGTTAGAGGATACATATAATATTCAGTTTTACTGGCCGTAGCCACTACTTATGGTGTTAGTCATGATATTGTCACAAAAAACACACTTAAACATTGTCAAAAAATGATATTTGTGTCGGGCTAGCTTAACAATTCTCTTTCTGTAACAGAACTGGTTGCTCATAATTTATTAGAGTCGCTAAACCTGAATCGGTAACAAATATATTCACAAAAACACTGATGTAATAATATTCATATGATCTAAACACAACTTAGATTAAGATCTTATAGTTCTTTTGCGCCATTATCCACATTTCATGATCTATTGTGTTACGAATAAGCATGGTTGAATATGAATGAAGTTCTATATATCTAAGCAGTGTGTTATTTGTTTAAAAATTTAAAATACTATGCCTTTAAGCTTTCAGGTCAGGCAAGTCTCCAAGTTCTGTGCTAAGTATCTTCATCAACAAGTGATCAAGCATGAAGCTTATTCTAATGGTAATATTGGCACTGCTATCCATAAATCTTTCCTCAGGTTACATATTTCTTATTTTTCTTTGCTCTCATTTAAGCATAGAAGGAGTGTGAGGACTAGGGGTGTGCATGGGTGGATTTGGGTCGGTTTAGGCCCAAAACCATAACCACGATGTCGGTAAATGGATAACCATAACCGATCGGTTATGACGGTTTCCGTTAATCGGTTTTGAAGGTTATAGTGGGTCGGTTACGGCGGTTAACCGTGAATTTAGGCCTAGCTAAAAATAGCTCCAATTTTTTTTTGACCATGGAATAAACTGTTATTACACATGTATCTATATTAGTATATTGCATAGTACTAAAAAATACGTATAATCTTAATATTAATACCAACTATTATCAAATATTCAAACAAAATGATATGATATCAACCATAAATTCAAACGAACATTCAATCAAAACGATATGATATATAACCTATACAAATTTTAACAAACGTTCAACCAAAAACATCGAATATTAAAAAATGGTGGAGAGTCCAAAATCCAACAAAGATTTTACTACATGCTGGTTGGTTCGATTATGTCGGGTATGGAAACATTGGTAACCATAATCGACCTGTTACTTTCGACTTTCATAAAAACAATTAACCGACCCACCGTTTTGTGATGGTTCGGTTTTTTTGGTTCGATTTTGTTGGTTAATACTGTTATGGGTCGGTTTTTCGGTTTTTTGCACACCCCTAAGATCACATCATCACCTTTATAATTTGGGGATTTCATCTGCTTGGGTCACCAATCAGTTAGTTTCTAAGAGTTGGAAGGCATTAACACAATAACAACAGTTCTATTTGATTTATTACTTTGTGAATGTATGCATTAAGCAACTATATGACGTTATTAGAGGTTGTAGTTTGGACCCAGTATATTGCCCATTCAACCCGTTACCCAACCCACCCGACCCTCGATTAACTTATGAGAGTTGCGGCGGGGTGCTAAAATTATTTCCAGTTCAGGTTGAAACCAGTTTAAAAAAAAATATGTGTTAATAAGGCTTAGTTATTTTCATGGTGTATTGTTTAAATAACTTACTTGTAATTAGTTTGCCCGACCGGTTAATCTTCTCTCTTAAATATATAAAACTAGATGTAAATTTCCCCGCGTTGTGGCGAGGGGCTAAAAGCGTGCGAAGACTGGTATACAAACCGCCGGTTCGGTTTTTAAAAAACCGGTGTTAATGGGGTCATTGCATCATTATGAAAACACGTTTGTTTATTAATTTTGCATTTATTTTGTGTAGATATATTTGTGGACCCGAACTGGTCTTAATTGATTCGGTTTGGTTAAAAACCGATTTGGGCAAAAAAAAAATGTTTTTTTCCGGTTTAAACTGGTTTAAAACCAGTTTCAAAGATCGAGAATGTTGACTGGTATACAAAACGTCGGTTCTGTTCGGGTTGAAACCGGTTTTTAAAAAAAACTGGTGTTAATAAAACTTAGTTATTTCCATGTTGTATAGCTTAAATAATTTGCTTGTAAAATGCTTGCCCGACTGGTTAATCTTTTCTCTTTATATAAAACTAGATGTAGGCTCCCTCGCGTTACGGCGGGGGGCTTGGTTAAAAACTGATTTGGGCCAAAAAAATGTTTTTTACCGGTTTAAACTGGTTTAAAACCAGTTTCAGAGATCGAGAATGTTGACCGGTATATAAAACGTTGGTTCTGTTCGGGTTGAAACCGGTTTTAAAGAAAAAAACGGGTGCTAATAAAACTTAGTTATTTTCATGTTGTATAGTTTAAATAACTTGCTTGTAAAAGGCTTGCCGGACTAGTTAATCGTTTCTCTGACCAGGTAACATTATTGCGATCACATCAATGGAGGTTTCAAAATACTCAGGTAAATAAAATTATTGTACATTTGGTTGCATATATAATCTGGGCTTTCATTACTTAACGTTTGCTTAACCAAAAACAGATATGCAACTTGAGTCCACCCACCTAACAACGGTTGCTATAATCCCCGATACGCCACAAACTGCGGAATATGTTGACAGGTAACAAACTAAACCCAAAAAATTACCTCTATTACAAATACATCTCTAAAAACCCAGGAACTATATGATGTTTACCTTCCATGTGATGAATATAGACTAAAAGCATTGCCACCAGTTCAGTCGGAAGACTTAGAACCAATGCTTACTCTTCTGGAATTAAGCTCGCCACAAAGGGCACAAGAACAGGTAAAACTCCAATGTTCAAACACACAATAATTATTAATCTTACCAAAATAATTATGATGTTAGATCATTCTAATAGCTGACTATAACAACCACAACGCAGAGCTCCACACGGTTCAGGTGTCATGCGTGGATTGAAAAAATTCATGAAAATTGTGGATGGTTCTACGTTCACTGCTCAAAATGCGACAAGAAACCCAGAGCAAGATGGTTCCTTAAACTACGTCTGCAAAGATGACGACGATATTTCACCAAAATTCATCTAAGCTTTATCTTATTTAGTAATGATAAATATATACATGCACTGAACCATCTCTAAATATCTATGCACGTCTAACAAATCAGGTTCTCCCTTAACGCGATTATCAACGACTCAACAAAACCACTTGATGTCACGTTCTTTGATGAAGGAATGGTTTCCCTGCTGAAAACAATGTCCTGAAATGATAACGAACAACGGCTATACAAATCCTAAAATACTTCCAAAGGAAATGCTGACATGATTTGAAAACCAAAAATAATGCACATACCCGTTCGAGGGAAACAATATGTCATCAACAGTGTTTCGGATCAACCTCCTATGCAAACGTCAGTTGAAAACACTCAGCAACAACACGTGGATGATCCTCCACCAAAAACACCCAACGCCAAGCTTAACCAACAAAAGCGCTCTCAAGATGAATCGCCAGGTAAACATTACACACACACCAATCCTAGGCATGTCAAAACCTCTATAGTGATGTGTTTGATCAATAACTCTACCCATAGTCCCTTAGATTTATAACTATACCTTATACTAATACGCATAAATTATCATCCCAGATACCAGTAATACTTCAAAGAAAGGACGTGGGGAATGATAGGGACGTCAGACACCTTTTGTACAGCTGCCAAGTAGGCAAAAACGCAGCTGCAGTCCGCAGTTCAGCAAGCCACATTGTCAACGAAAATATATTTTGCGCAACTTATGTAACTAACACACTTAGTGTTAGTAACCTAAGTAGCAACCATAACAAATGTATAAACTAACTCTTGGTTCCAGCTGATGTATCTAACCTAATGGATGTAACTCAATGACAACTAGCTTAACATAAATAAAAATCTAGCCCCCCCGCCGCATCGCGGTGGGTTACTTTTCTAGTTTACTCGAATACATATCTAATATTCTGGGTTTTGAGTTAGTCCCTAAGGTTTGGATTCGTTTGCCATTCTTAATCTATAGCAGTACCGGTTAGGTCTCGAAGCCGGCCATGAAGTAGATTTAAAATTTAGGCTTTTGTTTATGTAAATACACGGGCTTTTAATGTGGTTTTATACTAAATGATGATAAAATGTAAAGTTTTAATAATAATATTACATGACCAAAAAATAGAGAAAAGTTGGTTGAGATTAAGTGGTCCTTAAATATAGAATTCACATGACTAAAACAAGGGAACAAGTGGGGGAAAAAGGTAAAATAGGAAAATAAAATATTGTTGACTCATAAACCCGCTTCACCCTTAATTTTAAAACGTTTATAACTTTTTCATACGTTAATATTTTTTTTAAAATTACACCGTATTAATGAACATTTAATTCTCTTTAATTCGAGCAACCATTGCTATATTTTTCTTATTTTTTTTATGGATTTTGAAAACCCATTATGTGATTACGTGATTTTGAATACCGCGATCTGGGAGAGCCAAGGGGCTGGCGGCGGTCGAGTAGTCGACCTTGGCCACAACGCCCGGTGTCACGGTGGTTGGCACGTTGTTCCTTGCCGTTCAAAAAAAGAAAAAGAAAAAGAAAAAGAAAAAGAAAAGGGGAAATATGTAATTAAGGGCTCTTAATAGAGGGATATATGTAAAAAAACCCTTTTTTGTTAAGCTTAAAAGTCAAGTTCAAGCTCTACTCGTAATATGTTCGAGCCGACTCGTTTATTTTTTAACATTTTTACAAATATTGTTTACATAAAAAAAACAAATAAAAATTGGACATATATCTTTATGTATTGTTTTTATTTTTTCTAATATTTTAAAGACCTAAAAGCATATGAAAAGTAATATATGTATAATTTTTGTTTAGTTTCCCATATTCTTATGTTATTAATAAATTAAACTTAAAATGTAAACACTTAACCCCCTTCCCACACATTTTTTTTATATTAATACATTAAAAATTAAAATGAATCTGTATAATATAAAATAATTCAAGCCGGCTAACGAGCATAGCTCGGGCTCGGCTCGTTTACAAACCAAGCAGAGCCAACTCGTTTATAACCGAGCTTTTTCTGAGTTTTTTTCGAGCGAGCTGTGAGTTTTTTGAACACCCCTAAATCTATTTACATTGGTTGTAATGTTTGCAAATCTGTTTAGGCATTACAATCTGTTTTGACAACAGTGGCGGAGTTCGAACAAATATACAGGAAGGGGGGGGGTCGAAAGTCACGGTTCAGGGGAAATCCAAAGTTGCTATACTCGGTAGCAACTAAGCTACCAAAATTTGGTAGAGAATGTATCACATGATGGTCGGTAGCAACATTAGTGAAGCTCGGTAGCAACATAGTTGCTACTGAGATTGTTTTCTTGCAGCAACTTTCATAACTACCAATAATTATAATCATCGATAGTATACACCAAGTAAAACGTTGCGATGGTTCAACCCCTTATAAATACAACTCATCTGATCTAACTTCATGATCAATCTCAAAGTGATTCAACATGATTCCGAAAGCTATCAAAGTTACAAACGAAATCTCAAAACCTACATTCACATGGGTAGAAAGTGGTGATCGACGAAACCCAAAATTGCTAAATCAATATATGTTTCATCAAACGTGTGTTTACATGAATGCACTCTAACTAGGGCCTTGGCTAATTGATCAAGACCGCTCATAGTGTTTGTCGTGAGTCATGTTGTATGGGACACACATGTGACATGATGATGACCATTCATGATGTGTGGCCCATCTTTTATTGGATACACATGTGACTTGAGAGACATCATCGCCCTACTATTGATCCAAACAATCACCATACACAATGTCACAACACTCAAAAACCATATTGTAAGAACATTGTAAGATTTATAATGTCATTCTCTACTTTAATAAGGACAAAGGTTATTCTTATAAATCTTATAAAAGTAAAGATTGTATGATGATATTACAAGTTAAGTCATTATCATACACATGCCCAAAAAAGATAGATAAAAATTCCGATCATTCAATGTTTCAAGATTTTATGCTTCAGATTTTCTAGTATCGAAGTGTCTTAATCTAGGAAGCACGAGGCAAGTTGCATGTGTCATGTGCCTTACATATCAACTGTTTGGTTATGTTGTTTAAGAAACTATTCCTAGTGTGACATCAATGTCAACAAATCCAATAATTTTCATTAGTTGTAAGAAAAACAAGTTGGAAAATTTAACTTTTGCTATGGGTCTACTGATAAATTTACAATGTGTAATAGTATATTATTTAGAAAAACCGACAATTTTTATTATAGAGAACAAGTATTGATGTATGAATCAACCCCACATGAATATGACCAACTCAGTATGAGTACTTTCTATCTCTTGATCAGTGACGGACACTGGAATTATTTTCTGGGGGTGCGAACGAAGGGTTCAAACAAATTTTCAAGGGGTGCAGTCGGGATTTTTACCTCGAAAATACACTAATTTTTTTTCCAAAGGGGGCGCCCGCCCACTCAAGCCAAAGCTTGGGTCCGCCCTTGCTCTTGATGCATCGAAGTCACATTTCAAATATTTGAATTTTTGCATCATTATATTTGTACAAAAACAAAAGGTTTCATTTACAATTATTTTGAAACATGTTAAATTAATCATATTTAGAATAACTTTTCAATATAGAATGATTAAGTTGATGTAGAAACATAACCACCTCAGGTGTTAGGTTGTCTAGTGTCTACTGTTTTCAGGTGATAAGAAATTTAAGCAGCTCATTTGCTTCAAAACAAATTAACATAATAATTCCATGTCTCATCAAATTTGGAATAACTTTTGTGTAAATAAAGTTGCTAGAAATTTAGACATCCTACTTATCTTAAAAAAAGCGTGAAAACCGGATTTTAGTGAACAAGAATAAACCGGTAGTTATCCGTTCCTCTCTTTGCTAGACGATCACTTTTGGAGACATGACCGACCAGTTGAACTGGTATAATGGTGGATCTTCCGGTTCAGCTTTTGGTTCGGTCTTCAAAATATCGAGAAATGTTGATAAAAAACTTATAACTATACCAATAAACATGTCACTCGCAACGTTGTTTTATACAACAAACTTTTAATCTAAAAGCCTTGTTTAATGTCACTTTTATGAATTATAAGATGTGATTTATACAAAAATAAATCTCAATTAACATGCAAAATAACTTATAAACCTAGTAGTTTTGAAACTTCTAATCTAGAATCCTTGTTAAATGTAATAATGTCACCTTTATAAATCATAAGATGTGATTTATACACAAATAAAATCGAATAATGCGAAAAGAAAACTTAAAAACTTGTAGTTTTGCCTTCTTCTTTTCATCTTTCTTACATGTTAAAATTACAAATCAAAAGTTAGCTAATTATGATAGTGTATAAAATAATCTCTTTTACCAATCATATATATTTTAAACATCAATAGGATCTGTTATTGACACCCCGCTTTTAGTATGCGCATATAATGTATATATGTGTGGGCGCTTGGGGGGCAAAAGTGAAAATGCACTAACTTTAACGTTATTTTACTAATTTCGTGAAAATAACGTTAAAAGAGGGGGATGGTTAATCATGCATCATGTGGTGGCGTTGATAGCCGAAAGACAAGGAGTACATGCACTAATCCGCAGTGGTCTCAATTGCTGAGTGTTATGTGCCTTATGTCTAAGGCTTGATGCAAAACTACTATCGAGCCGGGGGTCTCACTAGAAGCAGCCTCTCTATTCCTACGGGGTAGAGGTAAGGCTGTTTACATCTTACCCTCCTCCTCAGACCCTACCTTACCTTTGGTATTGGTAGGATTTACTGAGTATGATGATGATGATGATGATCTATAGGATCTGTGATTAAATAATATCTAAAAAAAATTTAAATGAGTAAATGCAAGCGTGTGCATATTGCACACACAAATTATAATTGCTTACTCCAGTACCTTCCCATAAAGCTTTAACCACCATTTGTTATATATGCTGTCCATAACTAGATCATACACACACACACTGTGTCTGAATGAAATAATTTCATTTCACAATCTTTTCTTGCAGACCCAGAAAAGAAACACACTTTCCTACAATACCCATAAATTGTATTTCATTTTCTTGAAAAAAAGTTTAGATTTTTATTTCCAAAATGGTGGTCAAGAAGCCAAGAATAGTGATCATTGGAGCAGGAATAGCAGGGTTAACAGCTGCAAACAGGCTTCATAAATCTATGGGATCAAAAGGTGGAATTGATCTTTGTGTTGTTGAAGGTGGGAATAGAATTGGAGGGAGGATTAAGACTTCAGAGTTTGGTGGTGATCGAGTCGAAATGGGAGCTACTTGGATCCATGGAATTGGCGGTAGCCCGGTTTATAAGATAGCTTTGGAATCTAACTCCATGGAATCAGATAAACCATGGGAGTGTATGGATGGGTTGCTTGATGATCCAATCACCATTGCTGAACATGGGTATGTGTTACATCCATCTTTAGTTGATCCTGTGTCGAAACTGTTTGAGAATCTTATGGAGTTTGTTCAAGGGAAAAGGAAAACATGTTGGAATTGGAATGGGAATAGGAGTGCTGGTGCTTTCCTTAGACAAGGTCTTGAAGAGTATTGGCAAATGGAATCAAGAAACAGAAATGGGAATGGGAATGGGAATGGGAATGGGGATGGGAATTGGAATAGGAAGTTGTTAGAAGAAGGTATTTTTGCAATACAAGAAAACAATCAAAGGACTCATACAGGTGCTGATGATTTGTTTGATCTAAATTATGATGCAGAGTGTGAGTATACTGTGTGTCCTGGTGAAGAACTCACCATTGGTAAAGGCTACTCTAGTGTTATAGAATCACTAGCATCTATTTTACCATGTGGGGTCATTCAATTAGGGAAAAAAGTTTGTAAAATTGAGTGGCATCCTAAATCTGAAACTGAAGTTGGAATAGTAGAAAATGGTTATGATGATGATGGTAGAAAACCAGTGAAGGTACACTTTCTTGATGGTACTACTTTATCAGCTGATCATGTGATTGTCACAGTTCCATTAGGTGTACTCAAAGCCGGAATCCGTGATTCCAACGATTCGAGTGATTCGGGTATGCTTAAATTTAGTCCACCACTTCCGGATTACAAGGTTGGAGCCATTTCAAGACTCGGGTATGGTGTTGTCAACAAGCTTTTCATGCAACTAAGTCCTGATTTATCCGGTTTCGATCAATTCCCAAATCTACAATTGGTATTCCATAAAAGTGATTCCGAAGGTAGGAACCCGAAAATCCCATGGTGGATGAGGAAAACGGCTTCGGTGGCACCAATATATAAAAAGTCAAGAGTGTTATTAGCTTGGTTTGCGGGTGAAGAAGCGCTTAAGTTGGAAAGAATGTCGGATGAAGTGATTCTTGATGAAGTCTCCACAACTTTATCAAGTTTTTTGTCGAATGTGTCGGATTCCCATGAACAAAGTAATGGGAATGTGATCAAGAACTCATCAAAAGTGAATCTTGTTAAGGTTTTAAAGAGTAAATGGGCGAGTGATCCTTTGTTTTTGGGTTCATATAGTTATGTCGCGGTTGGGTCAAGTGGTTGTGACATAGACACATTGGCTGAGCCATTGACCACAAGTGGTTCACACCCACTTCAAATCCTTTTTGCAGGAGAAGCAACACATAGAACTCATTACTCTACAACTCATGGTGCTTATTTTAGTGGGATTAGAGAAGCCAATAGGCTTCTTGAACATTATCAATGTATGGATTAGATTTATGATACTATGGAGGAGGGTTATTTTTGTAATTTTATTATTATTATTTCTTAAATTACTCTCTTTTTCTTAATATAACAACCTTCTTTTCTAATTATTATGCTTGTAATTATCTTTAATCAAATCCCTTTTCCCAAAAGCCAAATTCCTGCCTTGCTAACATGTACATCAAGCAACAACAGTTTTCCACAACTAGATGTTTTGTAGATTGATGAAATATTGTAAACATGGGTAGGGTATATTTGTCATTCCAATAAGTTATGTCCGAATCGCTTGGTTTTATTATTTTATTAATGTTTTTCATTTATGAGTAGTTCATTCAAAGAAAACAAAAAAAGAAATCATAATAATATTTTCTTACACAGTTATACATATGTATACCAAAATATAGCAATAAGATCTGTGAAATACTTTTATGAAGAGAAAGAACATTGGATACACGGAAACTCGATATGAAAAAGTATATATGCGATAAAAATGGTGCGTACGTATAGATACAAATAATAAACAGCGTTATTGGAGGAGCTTGGAGAATGTGTGATGTATGAACCATGATAAGAATGCTGCTTCCAGGGAACCCTCAAGCTCTAAAATCATATTTAGGAATAAAAAGTATATTAGAAACATGTGTTTCTCATTGAATATAAATCATTTATGAAATAATAAAATACATAAAATGTTAGATTAAATATTTTATTTATATATTTAATCTAGTAGCCATCATTATCATTTATATAATATGGATCAAAATATATTAAAACCTATAATAAATTAGTTGGTAATTGTTGACGGGCCAGATTACCCTAATTAACTAATTGGGTTTCCCCTTGGGTGTATATAAGGAGATTACTAGAGAGGGATTAGGGTTAGACATTCATAACATCAATACTAAAATCGCCCCTCTTCTCTCTCCATTCCTACGAGTTCTTCAACCCTAAAGAACTCGGTACTACCATCAAGAACATACATCCTAAAGGGGAACCAGACCAATCTGACGAACATGACGTCTACTTCCCTCTCTGGTGTGGTGACTGGCTAATCAGGTACACACCTCTTATTCTATTGTTCATGATTGAATTTATATCATTAGGGTTTATGTTTTACCCGTGTTTTTTATGATATAATCAACATGTGGTATCAGAGCAATGTTGATTATATAATTCAATCATGTGATTCGATCACGAAATTTGCTTTAATGGGACATATGAAATTCTGTTTTAATTTTCTAAAATCCAATTTGCGATTAGGATTATGGGCCCACATCATTTTTCACATGGATAAATTAATTACCATTGGAATACATGAAGCCATTAATTACCTTATATTGAGAATCCATTGATTTTGCAAAATGTCAATTTTCACATGAATTCGTAAATCCCAGTAAAAGTTTGTGATCATGGATGATAATTATTATTCTTATTATTATTTTTTTAATATTTAAAACATGGATAAATTAAAGGAAAAGAATGTAAATATTCACTTTCCATGTTATCTTATAATTGTTTCTATTATTATCATTCATATGCCAAATTACCTTATTTAGGGATAAGTTAAATTTTGATTATTTTTCCTAAAATTGTGTAACTTTATCTCCAAGTTTCGAATAATATATATTATTTTTTAATCGAATAATTAACTTGGATAGATAGAGATATTTTGAAATTATAATCAAAATCCCTTAAAATTAGCTGATTCAAACTTATCACACTAATCAGCTGTAACAGTAGTTTCGAGATAAATTTTAACGAGTCGAGACCACAAGGTCACGACTCGAAATCATAAGTGTTCTCAAATCTTTATAACTCGAGACAACGATTTCGACTCGAGACCATAAGGTTTCGACTCGAGACCACTAAGGTTTCGACTAAGGACTTCAATCTTCACAACTCGAGACCATGGTTGCGACTCGAGACCTCATCAAGGAGTCGAGATCTCATAAAACACAGCAGTCGAGACCATGATTACGACTCGAGACCAAGGTTGCGACTCGAGACCTCATAACTGACTCGAGATCTCATAACTCAGTCGAGACCTGACTCGAGACCTCACTCGAGATCTCATAACTGAGTCGAGATCTCACTCGAAACCTCATTATTTTAGGCTGTTTAATGTGAACTAAAATTTAGCTATTAAATAATTGGTTTTGTAATTAGATAATTAATCAGAATCAAATAATGTTTTACAAAACCAAAATGGCTTAACTTGGGTGAGCTTCTGATGTATCACTTCTGGCCAAAGCTGATTTGATACATCTATTTATTGCTCAAGTATAATAAAAGGCATGTTGAGTATGCATTACAAACGTGAATGTCTTAATTTCTGGCCAAAGCTGATTTAATTCATTCATGTATAGCATTCTTAACAAGTGCATAACTAAAGTGATTGTCTCATTTCTGGCCAAAGCTGATTTGTCACGATTACTTTGCACACATGCTTAAATGATTACACTTCTGGCCAAAGCTGATTTGTCTTCGTTTAAGTAGAATTTTAACTAAGTCTATTATTTTGATGTTAGTAATAGACACATCACAACCTCTTCACATAATGATCCTCATATTAATGATCCTTCATTAATCTTATGATCATTTCGTCTGCCTTATTTTTAAGTACCCATAACTTTACTCTCTGTAATTTTCTTCTATAAATCTATATCTCATCCACTCTAATTCCTAAACCTAAAGTTTTTGCTTTATTTAAAGTTTCTATAAGATTAGCTCTTAAATTAAATCTTTGATTATCTCTTAAGACATGATAATCCTACTGCTTTCTTCTGATAAAGATACTACAGAAGAAAATTAGAGCATGATGAATAGGATAAATCGAACATGATGTCTCTTATGATAATCAAGATCTCTCTAACATAATTGCTATCACTAAAGTTATTCTAGATTAAGTTTTTCCTAAGACTAATCTATTATTTGTGAAATAATTACAAGAATTCCTAAGATGCATGCCTTCATTTAAAATTATAAACTATAAAGCTAAGTGGTATATGTGAATACATAATAATGTACAATACCATGACCCATAAAGTTAAGGGCTTACGCATGGAAATAAGTACAATTTTTCAGTACATGACATACTAAGATTTTCACTTGTGCAATTTGATGCCTTATAAATCAACTATAACACTTAAAAGTACCAAACTATAATTAGTGTGTTGATAAGCAACATATGTACAAAGAAATAAATGTCTGAAGCTGGAAAATAAGTTGTTACTCACCTTACAATCACTTAAAACTTTAGAAGAGGATTGTTCTAAGGTCCATAGACAAATTACAAGTAAAAATTCCAACTTTAAGGTTTTTCAAGGGAAAATCTCACTGCATAATTGTGCCATTAGACTAGGCATAAGCAACGAGACTATCCATTATTCAGAAGAACAGTTGGATAAGTTAACTAGATAGTCACTTACTAATGATATTTAAGTCTGCTAATTTTAATATTCCTATTAACACATGATTAGTTGAATCTAGTTCTAAACGTTTCCTTACCATAAGTCAACAAATAACTAACATGAGAGTCAGTGACAAAATTAAATGTTAAAGCTATAAGAACTATAATAAGCAGTCTTCTAACAACGCCTTTTGATACCTTATATATTCAGAAGATTAATCAGAATATAGTATCATAATTAAGCAATGTTATGAAGATTGTGAGGTTTGCATAGTCAACATAAAGTCACACTTACTTTAAACTCTCATCTTATTTGTTTTAAATATCTGGATTGAAACATTACTAAGATAAAACTAGATGATACCTTACACTTTCACAACTTTTGTCATCATGCAAATGAGAATTTGACAAAAGGAAAATGAGACTTATAAATTTTCATTCATTATAACCGAAATTCATGAGAAATCATGACATGGTTAATGAGGATGATTTTTTTATCTACTCTCATTCTAAGTGATTTTAAATCATGACGTTACAACCCTAAATATTACTTGGCTTAAGGAATAAGTATGGGTCCATCATAAGTTATATTTCATTAACATTCGTGGAACTTATTCTAAATGGAATATTAAGATATAATTCATTTATCAATTAAAGACTATCTGCTTGTATCTAAATTAGTCTCATATGGCCCATAGTCTTAAAGAAATCTATTCATATATGTGCTTAACATGATTTCTATTAAACATGTCCCTAAGTTTCTTATGACATCTGGACATTAAGGAAATCAAGTAAAGTCTAACATATATATGATAGGTTCCCACATCACATACCTAATTGAAACTTATCTTGTAGCATGTATAGAGATATCATAGATCAGTGGGAGCATTAAGTGTCTTAATTATAACTTGTAAAAAAAGTTGCAAGAGGTGGGGGGTGAAAACTTTATATTACTTCAATTTACACCTCTTGTACAAGACACCGCTCCATCACGACACTGTTCCATCAAAACTTGTCTCCTTAAAATCTAATGCCACTCTTACAAAAGTTTCATTGTTGCTTAATTGTGGGTACACTTAGATTTCCTACCTAAACTAACATAATCCTCAAACAAGAGAAACTACAATGATTAACGTCATTAATTTGTGTTTCTCTATTAGAATTTGTTGGTCGTTAAATATTGACCCTAAGCATGCTGAATTCCTAAAGATTTCTAAGGTCAGTGGGAGCAGTCAAAGTCCTTATCATGACTTGCAAGGAATACAAGAGGCGGGGGGAAGAGTGTCAGTAAATTTAACTCCGATTACACCTCTTGTACACCATACTGCACCAACTCTTACAAACTTAGAATCCTAAAAATGATAGCAACCTAACCAAGAGCTAATCCATAAAACTGAAATTTCTAACAAACCCAATAATCAACTCAGGGGGTCATCTAGGTTTAAAACCCTACTAACTTTGATGATTATATAACCTCCCTAACTGAAGTTGAAATGGATTTTGGAAAAGTTTACTGATCCTATCTCTTCTAATTAAACCATTAGCGTCAATCAATCTTCTGAATAGAATAAAACTGTTTTCTAGTAAAACTAATTTTATGTGTTCGTATAACGTTTGAGATTTGATTGAATTACCTAAGAGTGTTCATAACTAAACCAAATCCTAATATATAAACGTTAAGACACTAAGAAGCATGACTGATTGTCAAAGGTTATACTTAGGAAGAGATAAATTATCAAAGATTTCTTTGAGGATCATCACTGTTCTAGTAGCTTATAATAGTTTTGAGCTGCATTAGATGAGCATTAAAAACAATTTTCCCTAACAAATGGCTGACATATTTACATGTTCATAAAACAACCT
Source organism: Helianthus tuberosus (assembly GCA_030545235.1). NCBI lineage: Eukaryota > Viridiplantae > Streptophyta > Magnoliopsida > Asterales > Asteraceae > Helianthus > Helianthus tuberosus. The sequence continues at coordinate 201,153,008 of CM060364.1, read as the reverse complement.
GAAAGTTCTAAACTGAAGGTTAAAGAACACTTTATTTGTAAGCCAATAAAATCCATGTATGGGTTAATGCAAACATCATAATGTGATGAAATCTTAACGTAATTATTTTCATCAACAACCAAGTGGATTAATCTACCTACCTCAAGATGCGTGGGAGCAACTAAATTAAACTTGTCTATATAGATGATATTCTTTTGACATGTATGTGTTACATAAGTCAAAACATTGTTAACACAAACTTTGATATAATAGATCTCAGAGATATCTCTTACGTGATAGATATCGTAAAATACCGAGATAGGCCCAATGGGACATTAGTTTCGTTCCATAAGTTTAACCTTAAATGGGTCCTTACATATGTAACAAATTACTGCTCTCCTTTAGAGGATAATAGGATTAATGAGATTATTTCCTTACGCTTCATTAATTGGAAGTCTTATGTAAGTTCAAGTCTATACTCGTTTAGATATTACTCACATTGCAACACACTAGATATGTCTAGATTAATATGAAGCATCTAATGGAGTATTACAATATCTTTAAAAGAAACGAGAGGCTATAACTTAAAGAAGAAGTGAGAACTAAAACCGGTTGATTACTCTAACTTTGTAATATTCAAAGATGATAAAATGTAATTTCGGGTATGTCCTTATGTCAGCAGACAAAATCTATCTCATGGAGGAGTCATAATGGACTGATATCAACAACCTAAGTTATAACGACATAATATAGTCACTAAATGTTGTTGGAAATTTATCAGTGGACTCATAAGTTTATTAACTCCATATAATTAATGTTTTGAAGACTTAGTGTGATAAAGTCAGCTACCATGTCTCCTTAAACAGTAATAGTTCGAGAGGTGCTGCATTAAATTTCGATACACAATTAATTATTCGTTTATGAACGAATTGAGGAAACTAAATATTTGTATCGAATACATTCGTGATATGCTTAAGGATCCTATAACTGAAGGTCTATTACCCATAAGTCTTATTAAGAGAGCTCATAAAAGAGACGGGTTTTAATTGATGACCACGTACAACTGCATATCGTACTATGAATGACTAATTATTAATTAATTTTCCTCATCAGTTTGATTTTGTATGTCTCTAACACATGTTCTGCCGGTGTAATGACATATAGACAACTATAAATACAAATCAAACGCTAAAGGGCTTATTTGCGTATTTTGATCATAACTTTTAGGTTTTAAATTGAGGTTGTAGTATGACTAATGGGGGTCCTGAGTTGCATAATGACTCAACGACTGTATTTCTCTTCTACGGTTCTTGGTTTAAAGCTAAAATGAGTATTAACTTCTGATCAGACTTATCTAATGCTCATGATAAATGATTATTCAGCTAAGTGGAAGAATATTAGATTAAATATTTTATTTATATATTTAATCTAGTAGCCATCATTATCATTTATATAATATGGATCAAAATATATTAAAACCTATAATAAATTAGTTGGTAATTGTTGATGGGCCAGATTACCCTAATTAACTAATTGGGTTTCCCCTTGGGTGTATATAAGGAGATTACTAGAGAGGGATTAGGGTTAGACATTCATAACATCAATACTAAAATCGCCCATCCTCTCTCTCCATTCCTACGAGTTCTTCAACCCTAAAGAACTCGGTACTACCATCAAGAACATACATCCTAAAGGGGAACCAGACCAATCTGACGAACATGACGTCTACTTCCCTCTCTGGTGTGGTGACTGGCTAATCAGGTACACACCTCTTATTCTATTGTTCATGATTGAATTTATATCATTAGGGTTTATGTTTTACCCATGTTTTTTATGATATAATCAACATGTGGTATCAGAGCAATGTTGATTATATAATTCAATCATGTGATTCGTTCACGAAATTTGTTTTAATGGGATATATGAAATTCTGTTTTAATTTTCTAAAATCCAATTTGCGATTAGAACTCATTACTCTACAACTCATGGTGCTTATTTTAGTGGGATTAGAGAAGCCAATAGGCTTCTTGAACATTATCAATGTATGGATTAGATTTATGATACTATGGAGGAGGGTTATTTTTGTAATTTTATTATTATTATTTCTTAAATTACTCTCTTTTTCTTAATATAACAACTTTCTTTTCTAATTATTATGCATGTAATTATCTTTAATCAAATCCCTTTTCCCAAAAGCCAAATTCCTGCCTTGCTAACATGTACATCAAGCAACAACAGTTTTCCACAACTAGATGTTTTGTAGATTGATGAAATATTGTAAACATGGGTAGGGTATATTTGTCATTCCAATAAGTTATGTCCGAATCGCTTGGTTTTATTATTTTATTAATGTTTTTCATTTATGAGTAGTTAATTCAAAGAAAACAAAAAAAGAAATCATAATAATATTTTCTTACACAGTTATACATGTGTATACCAAAATATAGCAATAAGATCTGTGAAATACTTTTATGAAGAGAAAGAACATCGGATACACGAAAACTCGATATGAAAAAGTATATACGCGATAAAAATGGTGCGTACGTATAGATACAAATAATAAACAGCGTTATTGGAAGAGCTTGGAGAATGTGTGATGTATGAACCATGATAAGAATGCTGCTTCCAGGGAACCCTCAAGTTCTAAAATCATATTTAGGAATAAAAAGTAGGATTAAGATCAAATACAAAGGATCCTAATTGTAAAAAGTGTAAGAAAGATTTATAAAGTGACAAGTGTCCAATAACCTAAAAAAACCCACTACACAAAAAAAAAAAACTTAAAAAGTGGGTTTAATTTTAGGTTATTGGACACTTATCACTCTATAAATCCTTCTTACAGTTCTTACAATTAGAAGCCTTTGTAGAATAACTTGACCCATAAAAAGTATATTAGAAACATGTGTTTCTTGAATATAAATCATTTATGAAATAATAAAATACATAAAATTCTTTACGGCCAAAGAATACTATACAAGCTGGCCATCCGGGCAAACCCACTGGCGAAAGGCTACCCACGCTCTGCAAACGCAAACACCGTTGGTGACCAGACCCGCCCACCCCTTCAGAGAAAACTCACTGCTCGAAAACCTAATATGGTAAAACGTCTAGACTATCTGAAACAAATTGAACTCCAACATAACCTCCACATTAGAACGTCATGGATTATTGGATTGGCAAGTAATTTCATATCTGAGTTTGATTTTGTGCTAGGATTTTAGTTATTTAAAAAATAGATCAATAAAAGGAAAGTTGATATATTATTCGTAAACGACAAAGATACGATGAGTTAAATCAATGGTAAGATGCCGTTCCTATGTAGGGAAGGCCCACAAGTAGTACATACATTGTGGCAGTAAGAAATCAGCCAGATGTTGATGACCAATAAGATGAATGATCTGATATTTGTTTTGACAGAATGTCCTTAATAATGAAGACAACCACAAATGTTTTTAGCCATCCGATCCTTAGTAGTGTGGGACCCACTTCGCTTCGATAGGTTCCATGCAACATGGAATAAATACTTGTAGATGATACAATCAATGTTGTTCTCCCAAATATACCCTTACACAACTTACCCCACAAATGAAAGGGAAATAAATTTTGCTAAAAAAGTAACAAAAATTAAACTTTTTTTATGTGATTCTTATATGAGTTAATAGTCAAAATGGTCCCTGTGGTTTGCTCACTTTTGCCACTTTAGTCCAAAATCCAAAATTTTTAAATCTGGGTACTTGAGGTTTGCATTTTGTTGCCATTTTGGTCCAAAAACGAAATCAGGTTAGATTTTCAAAAAAGAACCTGCTATTTTGTCTTTATGCTCTGGGGTATTTTAGTCATTCTGCCTCTCTCTCTTGAATAAAAACCCCTCTGCCATAGAACATAGATCATTCAAGTCTCTCTCTCTCTCAGTTTATGTTGGTGCATACGTCTGTCGACTTCGTCTTGTATTGAGTCTTATATTTGTTTAGATAGATCAGGGCACGTATTTCGAGAAAACATGTTAGAAGTTGATTTCGCATGAAATAGGGTAAGGTATTTCGCACGAAATGACTTTGTCATTTCGTACGGAATAGCCTGGCTATTTCGCTTGAGTCTTTCCGTGCGAAATCACCTTGCCTATAAATAGTTGTCTTGTCTTTGTCATTTGTAACTTTCCGATTCCAGAGCCGAAGTGCTGCTGAAGTGTCTACTCGTTGTAAAACGTTGTTATATCAATCAGAAAGACATTTTAAGTGAATATCTAGCTGAATCGAACTCAATACGTCTGTTTCCGCCTTTCGTATTGAGAAGAACACCTCTGAACGACTCATTTTGGTCGTGAAAACGATCCTACATGTGGTATCAAAGCTCAGGAGTAGGAGTTCTATCGAGTTCAGCTTGATTTCATCGAATTTTCTATCTTCTACACCTTCTTTTCAAAATTGAACAAGTTTTAACGGATAAAATGGATTGAATTTCACACATTATAAGCGAAACTGTGTTTTAACAAAGCCTTGAAAGAATTGGACCTAAAATCAAGCTAAAACCTGACCAAATTGTCAAAAATATGGCCGAGATGATGATAACAGCAGTATTTCGCACGGAATAGATCCTCTCATTTCGCACGAAATCAGATTTCAGACTTATTTCGTTTGAAATTGCACTGTATTTCGTACGAAATCATCGATCTCTTCATTTCGTACGAAATCAAGGTTTGATTTCGCACGAAATCAGCATTTCGTGTGAGATTTGTGTTGATTTCGCACGAAACCATCATTTGCTTGGTCATTTCGCACGAAATTACTCATTTCGTGTGAAAAATCCTATTTCGTGTGAACCTTTTCGTACGAAAGAATCTATTTCGCATGAAATAATCTTTTAGCTTGTTAATTCGCACGAAATCAAGTATTTCGTGTGAAGGAGAGTATTTCGTGTGAACCTATTCCGTACGAAAGTCTATTTCGTACCAGAGAGTCATTTCGTGTGAAAGTTGATATCGTGTGTAGTTGTATTTCGTTTGAAATCATCATTTCGTGTGAGATTTGTTTTTCAGGTCATTTCGTTTGAAAGTAGCTGATTTTGTGAAACTTGTTACCGAATCATGGAAGAGGAATTCTATAACGCATTTGCTACAACCCCGACTACTCCTGCTGCCATTGCTCAAAGCATGAACATGGAAAACGAAACTGGAACTTTACAAAAACCCCCGAAGCTAATGGGCATTGAGGAGTATTATGGTTGGAAAGACCGGTTTGAAAATTGGGTTCAAGCTAATCATTTGAGGTCGTGGGAATGTATTGAGAAAAAGTATGTACTACCACGTACAGATTTGGGAATTTAAAAAAAAGATTTTTGAATTTACGGATAAAGAACGAGACATGTACAAAGCAGAAAAGATGATGATTAGTTTACTCCAGCAAGCTATTAAAGAAGACATATTCATATTGCTTCAACATGAAAAGACTTCACGTTCAATTTGGGAAGCACTTCGAATTAAGTTTGAGGGAAGTGAAAAGATGATTAAGAGTAAAAAATCATTGTTAAAGAAAGAATTTGATTTATTTACAAGTTTGCCGGGAGAAGATACAAACAAATTGATTGAAAGATATTGTCACTTAGTACGGTCAATGTCATTGTTAGATATCAACAAAGATCGTGAGGAATGGGTTGACAAATTAGCTGATGATATTAAAGAATACTAGAGAATATGATGGCTTGACAATTTCTCAGTTCATCGAAAAGATTGAAGGACAAGATCTTGAGCAACAAAAAATTGCTAGAATGAGCAATCTAAGTGCACAACAAGATGCTAAGATGTACTTCAAAGGGAGTGTTCAGGATGTTGAAGCTAGTCCGAAAATCCAAACTGCTTTCAGTGCAGAAAACTCATCTGGATCAATCAATCAAAGTCCAAACAGCAGCAGTGGATTTTCCTCATACCCAAGTGTTAATCCGAAGGGATCAACCTCAAGTCATCAGTTCCAAAGTTCAAACAGCGGAAATGGTCATGTGTTAAATTGCAACATCGCGTTGCATCTTCAGAATGGTCAAAATTTTTCTGAAGAAATTGCTAAAAGTCACATGTCATTACTTGCTACAGTATTAGAATCATATGAGGGATTGGTTGCAGGAAGGATCGGAAATCCTATGTTGACGAAAGAGGATTACGATCAGATCGATGCTGAAGAAATGGAGTTAATGGATATTAAGTGGTGCTTAGCGAGTTTTTGAGAAGAGCTGAAAAATTCAAGATGATTACAGGAAGAGATGATTTCCTGGATGCAAATTTTTCTACTTTGGGTTTTGATAAATCTAAAGTTACTTGTTTTCGATTCAGGGAGAAAGGTCATTTCAAGAGGGAATGTACCAATCGAGAAGCAAGTGGAGCAAAGAATCCGTTCGGTGGTAATGATTATTATCGGAAAGCCATATATCAACAAGTTTCTCATCAACCGTATCAACAAAAAGAACCACAAACTGCACATGCTAAAATGATCGAAGAAGCAAATAAGAAAGCTTATTTTGGCATAATTGATCAAGATGATGAAAAAGTGGTAGAAGGCTTTAGCTGGGACAAATATATTCCACCTGATTCAAAAACAGTTGCATTAATTGCACAGATAGTTCAAGAACCAGATTTGATGAAAGAATGGATAAAAGTGTTTGTTGATGATGAAAAGAATCAAGATGATGAATCTAGTTCTTCAGATGATAGTTCAGAACAGACACAAGTGTTTGACCAATCATCAACTGATGACAGTGATGATGAGGAAGAAATGCATATTACTATTGCAAAAACTCATTTATCTCCTGAAAGTTTTCAATTTTATTTTGCAGATCGTTTGGAAAAGCTAAAGGAGAAACGAGCAGCAAAGAATCAGAAACAGGTAAAAAGCAAGATTGTTGCACAGGAAGTTGAACAGAGTAAAGGAGTTGAGTTTGCTGAAAAGGTAGTTGAAGTTGAGAAAGTAGTTGAAGTTGAAAAGATAATCGAAGTGGAAAAGATTGTTGAAGTCACAAAACCGTGTCTAAAGTGTTTGGAATCTTGCAAGCAGTGTGCAGAGAAAGATGAGAAGATGCATGAGCTTGAGAAAATGAAAGAGAAATTATTGTTTGATCTCAACTACGTAAAAGAATCATATGATGTGTTGAACAGAACAGCAACTGGTTTGCAAAAGACAAATTCTGAAAGAGAAGATGCGTTGACTATGATGAATGCTGTAATGATGTCAAAGCAGAAAGCTATCAATTTTTACAATGAAGAAAGTGCAAAGTGGAAGCAAGAGTTGGAGACAAAAAACAGAGAATGAAAGAATCAGATGGTTGTTACAGAGTTATTCTAGTTCTAATTATTTGATTGACAGAATTTATCCAACTGTTGCAGGTCTTGAAGCCTTTCAAGATGAGAAGCCAAAAGAAAAGGATACTGGTAAGAAACAGAGTGTCAGTTATAACAAGTGTCCGCCTCCGATCTGGGAAGGATATTCTCCCAGAAAACTGAATGAGGAGCAAGTCAAAAAGGCTGTCAATATAAAGTTAAAATCCGAAACAACTGATGAGTTACTAGAAAACATTGACGTTGCATTCACATCGTCTGACACTGATCATGAATCTGAGATAATAAAGAAAGTGGTCGATCAGCTGTTGGATAAAGATGAGGAGTCGGAGTCAAAGTCTGTGTCTGAAAGTTCGAGAACATCATCAGTTGACAGTCCAAAGTCGTCGGTTAAACGGGTTTACAATAAAGAATTCTTGTTATCAAAATCTAATTTGAATGACGAACCAATCAAAGTGGTATATACTTTGAATGATTCAGACAAATTATATTCTGATGAAGAATTTCCAATAAGAGGTGTTAAACCAGAAATGATAAAAAAAGTTTTCAAGCTAACAGAAATTAATATTTCTGAAATAAAAGATGTAAATCTTTCTGGAAAACCAAGACCTTACACCTCAAGAGATCAACAAAGGTTAAATAAGAAAAAAGGTTACAGTTCTGGTTCAGGTTATAATAAGAAACCAAACCATAACGGTAATTTCAAAAAGAAGGGATTGGGTTTTATTCCACCAAAAAATCATAAAAATGAGAAAATTTATAAACCAAAAACTGTATTTGCTTCAGGAGCAAGCTCAGAAGAAGAAGAAAAGAGCTCATTCTGGAAGCAATCAAACAGAGAATTTCTTGCTAAGAAGCAAGAAGAAATGAAGAATGGAGCATATCAAAGAAAGGAAACAAGAACCTGTTACAGGTGTCAAGAAGTTGGTCATATTGCTTGGAACTGTCCTAAAGCAACCAACATCAAACATGAAGTTGTTTCTAAACTTAAAGAAAAGATTGTTGAGAAAAAATGAACCACCAACTGAAAAATTCAAAGTTTTTAAAAATTCAACATATGAAATTGGTGAATGTTCGAAGAAAAGATTTTACAAAAGAAGAGTTAATCTTGACAACCAAATGTGGGTGGTTAAGAAATCTGAGGTGAAATCTGGTGATGAATCTAATTCCACAAAGTCAGAGGAGCCACAAGTTGAGATTAAAAGTGAGTAATCAGTTCCTCCAATGGATGATGTGAACTTGCCACCATTAAGGACTGAAAATTTTAAACAAAGAATTGGAAAAATTGAGATCTCGAATCAATTCTATTCTGAAAAGAAAGAATTTAATGTTGAGAAAACATTCAATGGGAATGTTAAAAAGATTTTTGGGAAAATGGTCGAGGGAAAGGCCAAAGGGGTGAAAGAATTTTATGAAGAAAAAAGAAATGTTGAAACCTCAAATGAGACTGAAAAGATCACATCCAAGTTTGGTCAGGCTTGGATGTCTGTATTTCACAAGTAAAAATTCTGACTTGCCGGAGCTTCCAGGTTGGTAAGTGTGGAGCAGGTATCGGCATCTTTCTTGAGAAATTCATTTCGGTGATATTTCGAAATTCAAAGGATTAATCAAGGACATTAAGTTGTACTTGATTTATCTTTCCTACAAGTAGTAGTGTTGATTGAATCTAAAATTGTTAAAAAAAATTTTAATAAAAGAAGAAAACAGTGTGTTGAGATCCCCTAACCTACAAATGGTGTGTATAAATCAACAAAACTAATTTTCCGGAAAAACCATTTGGATTAAAACAAACTTAAGTGTTTTGAAATCTTAATGGGTAAATAGTTTGCTGTAAAGGGGAGTTCTGATTGTTTATGCCGAGTGGATGGCGAATTGAAGCAATTCACAACAGTTGTCACTTTATCTTGTACAGTTTGTTTTCAAATTTTCCTGAAAAATTAAAATTGAAACATATTTTGATTTTAGGGGGAGTAAAAATTTTTAGAAATTTCGAAAATTTGAAAAATCCAAAAACATGATAAATTCAAAATGAGTTTTGTTGTGAAAAAGAGGAAATGATAGTACATCAGTGGACTATCATTGGAGAGTCAAAATGTGATAAACGGTCTCACTGATGATATGCCAGTAGGTTTTTGCACATTTAGTAGATTGTGTTCGAGATATAAACCTAAATTTCAAACTTACTTATCTCGTGGGGAACATCTCTCGGATATATGGGTAACCCCCGAAATCTTGTTTGAAAGGTCCCTTTTTCTGAGATACTAGGTCTTTATGCTTAGTGATATCTGGGGTATTATCCCGGGACTTCTGATTTTGCAGAAGCAATGGCCTAGTCCCTGTATAATACTTTTCGCTTGCTTGAAATATAGCACCCCCTCAGCATAAAAAAAAAGATGAAACATTGCAAAATGGTAATCATGTGCTGTTGAAGAAAAGATTCTCTAAAGGGAACACACCTAAAGTCGAAGCCATCATCTCTTTGATTTTGCGGAAGCAATAGCCTGAGCTCTCATGGCCCTCGCATTTAACCCTTTACAGATATCATCTAGGTATACTCACCTGTAAGACTGAATATTGGGATCTGGATACGGGAGTATATTCTGAGGTGGGACACGCGAATAAGTTTAAGTCTCTAAAACATTAATCTCGTATCTCGAACAGTTGAACTTTGTGTGAAAATTTAAGTGGATCAGTATACTGACAATCTAAGTGAATCATTTAGAACTTAAAATGTTTAAAGCTTAACGGTGTTGGTGATTTGTCTCAAAAACTGATATGATCCTCTTACACAAACTCACAAAAATATTGTATGTAAATATTTCTTTACTGCAATTCTTTAATTTCAAAAATCAAAAAGATTTTCAGTGTGTTTTAGCATAAATTTTGAAAATTCAAAAAGATTTTTGACAACTGATGTTGGAAAGCTGATTTTCAAAACTCCAAATGCTAAACATGATGAACATTTTGTGAGGGGGAGTCTGTTTATAATGAATAAAAATTTATTAACATTGTGAAATCATTTATTGATTGATTAATACCTGCAAGTGGGATATAAATTTGTCAAATTTTAAATTTGTGAAATTTATTGTGAGGTAGAGATATGTGCAGGTTCCAGTGATTAAACCTGAGCAGAATGTGAAGGCAGATTACGATCTTGGTATTGCTGATGCTGAAGAACTTAAGGAATCAAGAGATCTGATCAAGAGAAGATGGAGTCAGATTGAGATCCTGGTAGAGAGAAGAAGAGAGAAGACTGAGGATGTTTTACAATGTCAGATACTTCAGAAAGAGCAGAAAGACTGATAAAGACTGAAGACGTTGAAGACTCGACACTGAAGACTTCGTCAACATCCGAGGGGGAGTCTGTTGGTGCATATGTCTGTCGACTTCGTCTTGTATCGAGTCTTATATTTGTTTAGATAGATCAGGGCACGTAAACATGTTAGAAGTTGATTTCGCACAAAATAGGGTAAGGTATTTCGCACGAAATGACTTTGTTATTTCGTACGAAATAGCCTGGCTATTTCGCTTGAGTCTTTCCGTGCGAAATCACCTTGCCTATAAATAGTTGTCTTGTCTTTGTCATTTGTAACTTTCCGATTCCAGAGCTGAAGTGCTGCTGAAGTGTCTACTCACTGTAAAACGTTGTTATATCAATCAGAAAGACATTTTAAGTGAATATATAGCTGAATCGAACTCAATACGTCTGTTTCCGCCTTTCGTATTGAGAAGAACACCTCTGAACGACTCATTTTGGTCGTGAAAACGATCCTGCAGTTTACTCTATAATATATATATATATATATATAACTCTCTCTCTCTCTCACTAAACACAGATCATTCAAGTCTCTCTCAGTTCTCTCTCTCTCCCTACACAAATCTGCCGCCCCACAGAACCACCTGTTCTTATCACCAGCTTCAAGTTCAGCAAACCAAACTAACTAATACAACAAAACACAGGGGTTGTTGAAATATAAAGAGAATCACCGGCCATAAAGATGAATCTCGACTTAAAACCCCTGATTTCTTCTTATCCGTCTGTTTCAACCCCTCAACAACACTCGCCGGTCAAATTTTTGAAACAGGGGAAGCCATAGCTCCGGCGAGAAGCTGCGAAAACGACCGACAATCAACATCTGGGTATTGATCAGAGAAGTAATTCGAAACAAGAGTCATGGGTGCCGGACTAAACCCTGGCATTTGTCCGCTGGTGAACAGGGTTTTGAACAATGATTGCGATGGCGGAGCAATCAGTGGAACGGGAACTCACCGTTGCGGAGGCGGCGATGGTGATTCGGCTGAGCCGCCGTAGGAACTCACCGTTGGTCCCCGCCATGTGGGTTTTTGTTTAATTGCAGATTGATGATGATTGTGGTGGTGATTGGTGGTGTCAGATTAGTTCTATCTCTAGAAATTGGGGGATTTTGGGTGAACTTGTGGATTAGTTGTTCCAATTTGGGATTTAAAGTATGGATACTGACAAAGGGAGTGATTGATATTGGGTAATTAGAGAGAGAGATGATGGCAGTGGTGGACGGCGGTGGTGGAGTTCGGTGGAGGTGGTGTTCGAGAGAGAGATGATGGCAGTGGGATGGTGGTGTTGGCGGCAGTGGGATGGTGTTGGTGGGGGTGGGGGTGGGGGTGGTGGTGGTAGTTCAGAGAAGAGAGAGAGAGAGAGAGAAGAGAGAGAAGAGAGAGAGGCAGATGGGTGTAAATTCTGACCTGATTTCGTTTAAGAGAGAGAGGCAGTTCCTATGGCAGAGGGGTTTTTATTCAAGAGAGAGAGACAGAATGACTAAAATACCCCTGAGCATAAAGACAAAATAGCAGGTTCTTTTTTGAAAATTTGACCTGATTTCGTTTTTGGACCAAAATGGCAACAAAATGCAAACCTTAGGGACCCAGATTTAAAAATTTTGGATTTTGGACTAAAGTGGCAAAAGTGAGCAAACCTCAGGGACCATTTTGGCTATTAACTCTTCTTATATAGTTATGGAATATATTTAAATTATAATTATCATATAAATGATTACGAGTTCCAAATCTTGCCACTAACGAATCCTTTTGAAGAAACACCAAGTTTAAATCCTACGGATTTATTCTTGTGAAATGGTATCGCCAAATAAAGGTGAATCCTTAATCTTTCCTCGATGATGATCCGATTGTTATTTGCTAAACAAATCACCATGAGACTTGTTACAAGGAGGAGAGGTTGGGGGTTCTCCTTGTAACCACAATCCGGTGTGAGAATAAGTATCACTTAAGAAGAATAAACGAATGTGTGTGTTAAGGGTACGAGAGTGAGAGAGCCGATGATCCAAACCTGGAGGTAAAGGTCTCTATTTATAGCAGAAGGGTAAGGAAGGAGATTATGGGCTGATGAGCCTTTACAACTGTCATCTTTGAGGAATATCTATTTGGTCTCCTCTGGCAGGACATCAACGTTTGCAGGGTTAGGGCTGACATGGTGCGACTCTGTTGGTTCCACCTCAGCGTATCCTTATACCTTTGGTTCGGCCTATCGCCAGCCTTTATGGAGATTGTGGGGCAGTGTCTGGGGACCTGTGAGTGGTGCCAGGTGGTGTCCTTTTGTACGAGTTGTCCCCTTTACTATTTCTCCATCATGATGAGTGCCAGGGCAGACCCTGCTGGGACCTGTTTGGTCTCATGAATCTGGCTATAGCCCATCTTGAAGGAATGTGGCCTCGAGTACGTGTAGTCGCACGCGTCTTTTGGGACCATACCCCTTTAAGTTCCCCCAGTCAAGTGTTGCTTCCATGCGATGGTGTCGAATGGGTGAATCTCTAGATTAAGTGAATGGGATAGCGATGTTGTTGCTCTCTTTGTGGAAAGTGGTGTCCTAGCTTGAGCCAAATCGGCGTACGCGTATCAGGCAAGGATTGGCGTGCAGAATTGAGCCAAACTGGCGTATGCGTACCCTCAAGGAATGACATACATGTTATTAATTTAAATTAAATACAATGAATGTTTTTTCAAACCTAAATCATATATCAATCTGTCTCAAACTTCTCCAACCTCCCTCTCTTCCTATCGTTGCGTAAGAATTAGGTAGTTTGTGGTTATAGATGGTGGAGATGGAAACAATGATAACGAGGGTTGAAATTGTGATTGGAGTAAATAGAATTTGTGGAGATGATAAAGTAGGGGAGGGAGAGAGAAAGTGTGTCAAAAAGGTAACTGTGGTTATTGTAGATGGTGGTATGTGACTTGCGACGGTTTTTAATTTGGTTGAGGAGCACATTGTTAGGGGTGGGGTTGAGTAGCAACTATTTGCAAACGCTTGTTTTTAAGGTAGTGGAAATGACAATAATGCCCTAATGAACGATGCATGCGAGGAGCCTTAAGGTCCACTTAAATGTCTATCATATTAACTAACCATTTATGCAACAAATTTGGAAAAATAGAGGCCATTCACTCAAGTTTTCAAACTAAATTTATTGTCAAGATCGTGTAACCTACTAGTATGATAATTAGTTTAAATAAACACACAATCCTTGCAACTCCCTTTTAGACATATCCAAACAAAATTTTGGAAACCCTAGCATTTTAGTTCAAAGAAATATAGATGCCTTTAGTACTTAGTTGAGTACATAATGGACACATTAAATTCCTTTTTATAGCCTTGTATTCATTGAATTTAGAATGATCCGATGCATTAGGTCAAATTGGCTAAATTAGAACTTATTGATTGTTGCTTGTAAATTAATCATCATGTTTAGGTTATTTGGTATTTAGTCCCAATTGTTATGTAAATTGTCTTGGCATACCTACTAATTCGGTCACTAAATAAGTTAATAATTTGGTTCTTAAATCGCCACAAGAAGTTGATTGAGATCCATATATCTCATACCTAAAAGTTAAATTGTTAGCATAATAAAGAAGATTAGTTTAATTGTGGGTTTTGAGTCGTTAGCTAGTAAGCACCTAGCCTGAATATATAATTGGTATTATTCTTTCATTATTCTTTATACTTGTGTAATGCAATACACCCTATGTAACACCCCGAAAACGGGTTTGTTAATCAAACCACCTTAATATTAACGAACAGGTAAAATACCGTTAGTGGTAAAAATTAACCCGGTAAATATTAGGATTTAAATAATTAAACCTAATATTAAATAAAACGTGAATAAAAGCTTTTAAGGAAGTAAAGTTTATAAGAGGCCCGAGTTAACGGGACTTAAAATAAACTGAGTCATAATTTCCCCGAACCCACTAAGATAACTAGGAATACCAAACCTAGTTAATAAGTGGGAACATTGTTAAAAATAATTAGGTTCTGATCTAATTAATAACTAACCAAACATGAGGGACCAAAGTAGTATAACTTGAAAATGGTTTTATAAACTTAAAAACATCACATAACACACACAAGAGTGTGTGTGTGCGTGCGTGAAAATGGCCAGGAGACAAGCTCCATGGGAGCTAACCCTAAACTCAACAAAACCTTCAAATTGGAAGATCAATCGAAGGCCAAATTCGGAATTGAATACATAGAAACGATCACCAAGTCAAGGGGATCGTAAGGTATGTCGAATTTCTAACATTCATGAAGTTGTGAAAATTAGTTAACTTTGCATGATGCGATCTATGCATGAATCGTAGAGGCTATGGCCGAATTAATGAAGTGTGATTGCTTAGGAATAAACCCTAAGTATAAATTTGAAGAAAAATTTGCTATGGTTCGAATAATTTAAGGATTTACCACACTTAGACAAGTGGGTATTGATTATGTAGTGAAGATGATGATAAGTTTGTGTTTAAAATCATCATAGTTGATAGTAGAAACAAGGTACTTGAACAAATTACATGATTAGGTATTTGTTCATACATGATTGAAAGGGGTTTTTAAAATATGATGATGTTAGTGTTAAACTTGTGATTAGAATCATCATGTTAGTTAGTAAAGACAATGTACTTGAACAAATTAGGTGTTTGAGTACGTGAATCATAATTAACATGAATTGGGTTTAGTATAAAAAGGATGGAAATGATGATAAATTCATGTTAAAAATGATGTCTGATATCATCATGTGTTAAGAAAGATTAATGTTGTGTTAATTCGATGGATTATGGTTATAAAAACTTGGTTAATAAAGCGGATAAACGGTAGCATAAGAATGATGCTACCGGGTAATTGACCAAGTAATAAAACGAGTAGTTGAATTACATTGTGTACCTACTTTCGTCAATAGGCACTTTGACTTTTAAAAAGTCAAAATGACCAAAGATATGATCAAATGATAAATTCGACATAAAACCCGTAGGATGGAATAGTCGTAAATGATTATGACTAATCTAACCATCTCGCGAATTATGATGATAATTTGACGCTTGACGAGCTAGGTGAAAGCTTGGGAAGAAAACGGGTCAAACGAATCAAGAATGAAGAAAAAGCATGATCCGGGTGCAAGGTAAGTATATCTTACACTACTCTTGAATTATAGAATATTCTCTCATCGTATTAACTACGAATAAGATAAGTTAACAATCGTGATATAATGTTCTGACGTGTAGTCGTACGGAACATGATAACCGAAGATGATAATAAACCATGTTTAATGGTTAAAAAGGACTAATATGGTTACTTAGTCAAGCAATGATTAATAAATATAGAATTCTTGATGGATACCTTATATGGTAAACCAAAACAAACGATAAGGGTAAAACGGTAATTTTGGTCATACGTTAACCGTAACCGTTAGTTTTTGAACGACACTTATGATGTAAGTCATAATAGGCCAAAATTTTTAAGAAATGAATTATAAGTAAAATGACCACACGGTGTAAACCGGAGCGAGTCATATAGACGAGATGGTAATAAATGTCACCTCACCAATACAATCGGTCACCTAGACCAAACGGGTCAAAAGGTCAAGATACCACCTTTTGACAACATCGACTAATGACTACTGTCGAGTTATATGATTTCAGGAGTAAATATCGAATGGATATTAGCATCGCCATGACTTAGCGGAAATTAAAGCAAGATATTAAACGGGTCAATATATTGATCCAAGCCAGATATGTGTAATAGAATAAACACTCAATTAGAACGTATGGTTCAATGGGTGTTAAACGAAGTCTAAGATAGACAATGGGTTACTTTAATGAGTAAACCGAATGTTTTAAATGATGGTCGTCATGTTTTGGAAAGCACAATGACTTTTCAAACAAGATCATAATTAGAACGAAGGATTTTGGGTCAAACATGATTTCAAAAGACTTCATCGTAAATGAAAGGCAAAAAGGGACCAAAACGCCCTTGCAAGCTAAATTGAGCTAACGACCTCTAAAGGTTGTTTGGAAACGAGTTTTATGATAAAATGAATACTTAGAATAAGTATAAGAAGCGAAAGATGTAAATCTTTGGTCAAATGACTCTATGTGAGCCTTTGTCGTAAAATAACAATCCGGGGAGTAAGACTCGGATTATATAGATCGCCACATTAAATCCACCACAAATATAGTTGTGGTGGAAGATCATTTGATAAGAAATGTGGAAATATGAATCTAGAAAAGAATGAAAGCAATTCGTGCTTAAAATATGCTTAAATACCCTTAACGGGTCAAAATAAGCATATGAGCGAAAATGGGTTTAAGAAGGCATATAAACCCGTGATTTGAACCTAATATGTTAGACAACAATGAATTTAATAGGTTCATGAGAAATAGGGGTCAAACAAACTGATTTGTTTAATAAATACATGAACGGGTCAAAAATTTAGTGATTTTATTTTAAGCCGAAAGCTTAAAAATCTAAAATTTTGTTAATCCGGATGTCGGATTTTAACTCCATGTGATGGAGAATTAAATACGATCACGGAGGAAAAAGAATAGTGTAAATCGGATCAATAACGAAAGAGTTATGCTCGTTTTCGTAAAATCAAACTTAGCTGGGCGAATATGCAGCACCAGCATCAACATTCTGTCAAAATAGGATCGTGGCGTCGCGCCACGGCCAGAGCCTTTTGCCGTCGCGCGCGGCGACGGTCTAAAATGTTGAAAATTTTGTTTTTTTGTTTAATTCGATTATTTGACCCAATTATCTTGTTGTATTTGTTATTTAACTATCAAAACTGACTTCTAAGTTGGTTTTGATCATAGGTGAATGTCGAGAGTCCCTAATGAAGATCAAGCGGCGAGCAAGAACCGAACACACGTTAAATGAAGCTTCCGCGTCAAATCTTGAGTTGTTTTGCTAAAAGTGAATTATGTAAACACTTATAAATATGTTTTTGAAATATTGTAAACATATGGGAATGTTGGATGACTAGTTTTTGTAAAGTCACATTTTAGCTTTAAAATATGTATCTTATTATTAAAATCTTGATTCATAAGACGGGCGTTACAAGTTGGTAATCAGAGCCCAAGGTTAAAAGAATAAAGTGTTCGGTTCGAGGCTTGATCACAAATCCGGTAAGTACATGTATGTTAATGATTTAGAATGCTAAAGTGTTGTAAACAACACATAGGGTTATCATGTAATACATGTTACCCCAATTAAAATGATTGATATAGTTGACGAAATTACGCGCGTTGGCGCGTATAGTAGAAAAGCCTTGTATTATAATACGAGCAATTATTGAAGTTGATATTATTAACTCTTTTAAATGTTTTAGTTGAAGGACACTCGCATCTAAAAATAGCGGGAGTCTAACAAATTGCGGATTTGACGGAGGAACGGTCCAAAGTACGACAAGTAGAACATGCTCACCAAGGACCTAAGTCGCGTTGCGATCGCGAACAAGGCTAATGGCAAGAGAAGTCCGTTAGGGCAAGCATCACCAGGTGCACATTTTAAATTTAATTGCACAGATAGTAATATGCAAAAAATACGTAGAGATTGAAAGTTGCATATGTAGGTTGAAAACTTGGAAAAAACCCGAATAAAAAACCTATCCGGGATATTGTTTCCAAGAGAAACAAATAGAGGCATTACTTACATGGGGTGTAATGTGGAAATTATAAAAAGGTCATGTATATCAGGCGTTGATCGCTTACTCTGGCCAAGTAAGTGGTGAGCACGTGGTACCATGAACTTTTTATGATGGACATACTTACATCCGAAGTAGTAAGGACAGGGTAAATGAGACAAATTAAAAGTACCCAAATGAATCAAATGAGCAAAATATTGGATAATAATGTAAACGCACAGCCGGGTGATGGAAGCGTATTACATTAGAATAATGAGCCCGAGTGAAGGGACAAAGATTAATGTAAAATGATTAAGATATGCATTGGGATGGAGTGTACTTACACTCGAACCCGGAGAATGCAAACATGTAAAATGATTAAGATATGCATTGGGAGGGAGTGTACTTACACTCGAACCCAAAGAATGCAAACATGTAAAATGATTTAGATATGCATTGGGAGGGGGTGGACTTACACTCGAACCCGGAGATTGCAAACATGTAAAATGATTAAGATATGCATTGGGAAGGAGTGTACTTACACTCGAACCCGGAGAATGCAAACATGTAAAATGATTAAGATATGTATTGGGAGGGGGGTGTACTTACACTCGAACCCGGAGAATGCGAATATGTCTCTTAGCGGGCCGTTTTTGTAAAACGTCAAACTTGAGGACAAAGTTGGAATATAAAAGTAAAACGAAGTCTTAATGCATACCGGACGGGTTGCAATAATAATGACTTCGGTAAAACACCCGGTTGATGAGTAAGGAGTTAAACACATGTGTAGACCGAGAGACAGGAACTCGGATGGAAAGTTAAAAGAATCGAGTTTTGAGTCTTGACTAAAAGACGACAAGATGACGTAAATAGAAATTTTGATAAATTATGTTCAACTATTTTAAAGTTGAACGGGTCGAACAAAGAATGAAGTTTGACATCCATAAATGATAAAATTTCACATGAATAAGTCAAACGAGTTGAATATAATATAATGCCGGATGGCATGAGTAAGCGCAAGCTGGATAACTGTAGCATTAAATGCAAAAGGATAATGAGCCCGGTAATGGGACATAATCAAATACGAATATATGTAAACTGGATAATGGTGAGCATAAGATGAACCGACGCATGAATGACGTGAGAAGTCATAAAGTCGGAAAATTTGTCCGAAATGACAACGGAAGTGGATAAATCCTTGGACGTAAATTCCTTGGAATTGACATGAGTTAAGAGAAGACGTGAAACTAAAATACAGTTTTAGTGAGAAATAACATTTTAACAAATATGAATATTATGAGACGAAAGCGGAAATGGTTAATATCAAAGAACGTGGGTCTTAACACCGATGGGTGCGAGACGATACGTCCGAAAAGAAGAAGCATGATAAAGAAAATTCGAATTAGACTTAAACATGACATGACACGCTCACAGACAAGAAAAGAAATATAGAGAATGATATAAAATACAGTCAAGTCGTAACGTGAGTTACGAGATGTGAAAATCAGAAAACAAGCAAAAGGCCAGGTTAGCAATAAGATATACCCGCATGACGGGTGATGTGTTCAAAATGTAACATATAAATTTCATCAAATGAGGCATAAAACTAACCCTTTTTTAGTACTAATGTTGGAAAAAGTGTGCTTTTGTCTTCCTTTTGTATTTTCAGGATTAAATGAGCTCAAATTAACAAAAGAAGCAAAAAGACATCAAAATCTAACATAAATACAAGAAAAGGAACAAAACGTGACATGCCCGACCCCACGACAACATCTTCCCAAGCAAAACAAAAGATCAGAAGACTGAACACGCCCCGTGCTCAGCCAGCACGGGGGCGTGCCCAAGTGTCAGCAGAAAAGACAAAGTAGTAGAAGCTTCTATTGCCCACCACGGGGCCGTGCTCAGCGGACACGGGGCCGTGGTCAACTATAAGATTCGCACAATCCAGCAAATCTACATAGTACAAAGATTCTTCTGCACCACGGGGTCGTGCTCAGCGGACACGGGGGCGTGGTCAACTAATAAGACAAAGCTGCAATAAATGAAGAAAGAGAAGGATGTGGACACAGGGCCGTGCCCACTGGACACGGGGCCGTGCCCGAGCTTCTGTTCAGCCTATAAATAGAAGTGCTTGGCTCAAGCTCAAACCATCTCTTGGCACACCACCTCTCTCACACTTCACCCACCACCCACCACCACCATAACACCATCATCCACCACCATCATCCATTGTCCATCGTAGAGTGTGTGAGTCGTCTCGGGATCCAAGATTGATCGTAAGAGTTCTTGAAAATCAAGGCCATGTTTGCCTAAGTCTCTTACATCACTTGGTGAAGACAAAGTGTCTAGTGTAATACTTTTTATTTCTAATCTTTTGCACTTTTTATTTGGTTTTGTATTAATGACTTTAATAACTAGTTGCTGATGTTGAAGGTGATCTTTCCTTATCGTTTGTCCGTGGTGTCTTGGCATTATTTTACTGTCTATATAAAATAAAAGATTTTCACCATTCATATCTCCACGGTCTATATGGAGGTATGTTGGCTACCTGGTCGGGGGTTAAGGGAACGGTTTAGTAAAGGTCTTGCCATTGTTCAGCGTTTAGAGGTCCTGCAATGGACCTGGGTCAAATTTAGTAGGACCTCCTTCAATACTTAACGGTATTGGATGGAGGGGGTCCAAACTCTTTGATCCCCTCATACGTTAACTATTATTAATACTATAACCCGGCTATTTAGGACTGTATCCCTGCTGACTCAGACTACTTAGTCGAGGGTAACGTCACCTCCAAAAGAGGGGCCTACCATAATTTGCATTAATAACTTAATTAATTATCTTCCAATAATCCACCCTTTTAGGATTGTATCCTTGCTGACTCAAACTACTGGGGTGAGGGTAACGTCACCTTCAAAAGAGGGGCCTACTACAATAACTAAGACAATCTCTTAAATATGTGCAAAAGTGCGGAAATAATCAAAGGTTACACTAGGTACGAGTCGGAACCAAGTGATTCATCTTGTCTATCTGTTTTTCTTTCTACTTTTATTTTCAGCATTTTAGTTAGTTTTTATTTTTCTTATTTTAAAACATTTTTCTAAAACTTCTTTTTGATTTGATTAGACGCTGAGGATAAACCGGTACTAAAAGCTCTTGTGTCCTTGGACGACCTCGGTATCTTACCAACACTATACTACGCTCACGATGGGTGCACTTGCCCATATGTGTGTTTAGTGTTAGTGAAATATCGTGTTTTATAAATTTAAAACTTGGCTAAAAATAAGTGTTAAAGGGGCTTAAAATATACACCTAATATATATAACACTTCACACGCATCAAGTTTTTGGCGCCGTTGCCGGGGACACAAGGATTTTAAGAAAGTTAGGAATCAACGGCCTAATCGTTTTTCTTATTTTTCATTTTTTTTAGGATTTTTTTTAGTTTTTCTGTTTCTGCAGAGCTCAGCACGGGCCGTGCCTGGTCGGACACGGGCCGTGCCCAGCATCATCACTGACAGTTTTTATTTTCTGAGTTACAGAGAGCTGAACACGGGGCCGTGTCGGTGCAGCACGGGGCCGTGTCCAACTCCCAGTAACAGGGATCCAGAAAACAATCACTGTATCACTGACCACGCGCCGTGTTCACCGAGCACGGGGCCGTGGTGAACATTCTGACCAACGTTCTTTTCTGTTTTTATTGCAGGACTCGGAACCCAGGCGCCACATTTGAACCTCCTACGTAGTGCATGAGCTCCAGTTCTAGTAGAGACATAAAAGAACCTCTAGAAGAACCCGAACGCTTTCTCAGAAAAAGACTTAAAGCTAAAAATCAAGAGAAAGTTTCGGGGGACCCACTTCCAATGGCGGACCAACGTACCCTCATGGATTACCTACGGCCCACCGTAGGCAATCTCGGCGCCGCTATCAATGCACCGAATGTCGAAGCCAACAACTTCAAACTTCCGCCGCATTTGATACAAATGCTCCAAAACTCCGCAACCTTCCATGGGCTTGCGGACGAGGATCCCCATCTACATATTACTAATTTCTTAGAAATATGTGATACCTTTCGGATCAATGGAGCATCAAATGACGCCATCCGCCTTCGAATGTTCCCATTTTCACTAAAAGACCGAGCTAAGGCTTGGCTCAACACCCTCCCAGTTGGCTCGGTAAACACCTGGGATGAACTAGCCCAAAAGTTTCTATATAAGTATTTCCCTCCTGCTAAAACGGCTAAATTAATGACTGAAATTAATACATACTCACAAGAGGATGGGGAATCCTTATATGAAACTTGGGAAAGGTTCAAGGAGCTACTAAGAAAGTGTCATCATCACGGTTTAGCGGTGTGGCAACAAGTATCCACTTTCTACAATGGGTTGTTGCCACACACGAGACAAACACTCGATTCTAGCTCCGGGGGACTTTTAGGTAATCGGCGCCCAAATGAAATATATAATCAAATTGAGGAAATTGCTCAAACCAATTTTCAATGGCACACTCCCCGAGGTAATAAATCTATTGCCCCGGGCGCCCATCAGGTTGATGAAAGCACCTCTTTACAAGCCCAAATCGAGGCCTTCTCCTCAAAAATCAAAAGGCTAGAAATGACAAAAACGGCCTCGGTTATGGCTTGTGAAGGGTGTGGTGGGCCACATGAAAATTGGAGTTGTATGAAAGAATTAGAGGAACAAACGGAAACGGTAAACTACATTGATAATAGACCTAGGCCGTCGGGTCCTCCAATGGGTACCTACAACCAAGGATGGCGTAACCACCCAAATCTTGGTTGGAGAGATCCCGGCAATAGTAGTAACCAACAAAACCAACGAGCTAATTTTCAACAACCACAAAATTTCTCTCAACAACAAGGTGGAAGAGAAAGGCTTGAAGATACCGTATCTCGCCTCATCTCCGACACCGAAAAGAAAAACTCGGATCGATTTCAACAATTGGAATCGAATTTTAGAAATCAACAAGCTAGCATTTAAAACGTTGAAAAACAATTAAATCAACTAGCTCAAAATTTCTCCGAGAGACCACAAGGCGCGTTACCAAGTAATACCGAAACCAACCCAAAGGCGCAAGTACACCTCATCACTTTAAGAAACCGAACCGTGGGTCCCGAAGATGCCCCATTATCACCGGTTGAAGGAAGTCAATGCCCAAGCACGATTTCACCCACACCTCAACCAGAAAAGGCTTCTTCACCAAATCAAGAGCCCACTAAGACTCCTCCAATTCCGTACCCCGGTAGGTTAAATCGTCAAAAGACCGATGAGCAATTCGTAAAGTTCGAAAGTTTACTTAAACAATTGCATGTCAATATTCCTTTTATTGAGGTCCTAACCCAAATGCCTAAATATGCAAAATTCATGAGGGATTTCCTCACCCACAAAAGGAA
Source organism: Helianthus tuberosus (assembly GCA_030545235.1). NCBI lineage: Eukaryota > Viridiplantae > Streptophyta > Magnoliopsida > Asterales > Asteraceae > Helianthus > Helianthus tuberosus. The sequence continues at coordinate 201,129,371 of CM060364.1, read as the reverse complement.
AATTGAATCATTGCAATTAGTTAACTTAGGCAAAGAATGTTCCGCTTTAGTACTCAACAAACTTCCACAAAAGAAAATCGATCCCGGGAGCTTCACAATTCCTTGCTCGATTGGGAAGTCCCCCGTTCGTAATGCATTAGCCGATCTTGGGGCTAGCATTAACCTCATGCCCACATCAATGTTCAAACGACTCGGCCTAGGAGCAACAAGCCCTACAAAGATGAGCATACAACTCGCCGACAGGTCCGTCAAATTTCCACAAGGTGTCGCTGAAAATCTACTGGTCAAGGTTGACAACTTCGTTTTTCCAACCGACTTTGTCATCCTAGACATGGAAGAAGACACCGATGTCCCTCTCATCCTCGGGAGGCCATTTCTAGCCACCGCACAAGCAGTGGTGGATATGAATGACGGAACGTTAACATTGAAGTTTGGGGACGAGGAAGTGAAGTTTGAATGTGGAAAAAGAGTAGAGGACGAAGACCCGGTCAAATACATGAAGGTCATAGACTCAAGCTTGGATGACGCTCTCCGACGGTGTAACATGGGATGCAATACATCCCACTTGGGTAACATATGACCAGTCTTTGGGTCTAGCCAAAGACCCTTATAAACGTGGCGCACCACGGAGGCATTCCGCGGAACTATCCTTAGTTTAGATTAATTTTCTTGTTTTCTAGTTAGTTTTAATTTTCAGGAATAAAACACACTTGAGATGGCAAAGGATGCAAGGGAAACTTGAACCAGCACTCCATACAGGAAAACAGAACCATCCGACAAATTTCTTCGTTTACAGTAAGCTCGGCACGGTCCGTGTCCACCCAACACGGCCCCGTGCTGCACAGTCTGCAGAAAAAGACCCAGTTCATGTAACTGGACACGGGCCGTGTTCACCCAACACGCCCCCGTGTCCAGGCTTCTGTTTCTCTTGTTTTAATTTTGTTACTGGCACTTGAACACGGGGCCGTGCCCGGACAACACGGGGCCGTGTTCAGCGCCCAGTAACACAAATTTTTTGCTTTTTACACCTTTTTACACATTCAATCAACCTAAAAACTTGTTTTTGGGACACATTGAGGACAATGTGTAATTTAAGTGTGGAGGGATGCTAAAACCTTGAATCTTGCAAGTCCTAAATACAAGCCTTACACAAAACTCTATTGGAACCGCTAATCACCCCAAATTTTTTCAAAACTTTTCATTTTTTTACTTGTCTAGGTTTAACTCGGGAAATTCAAGTTCTTAAAAAGGTTATATTTTTACAAATTTACAACCGATAGCGTCGTGATAAAAAGAACCAACATAAGAAAATTATGAAAAGGCATGACAAGCTTAGTTAAAATTTAATTATATATACTTGATCACATAAAAACCCATTCCCACAAAAGTGAGTTTTGAGCCTTTATTGAGCAAACACTTACATATCATTTGACTAAATGCTCATTTTCGTTTCTTGTATGAATAGCCGCTTGGTTCTTACAACTCTAGAACTTGCCACGACGATACATTCCCGGTCCTTACCAACTTAAACCCGAGTAAGTAAATGATAGAGGCATTAGGACTAACCCTTTTTATTTCTACACCATTATTTTTTCTTTTTTTTTTACCACCTACCCAAAATCCCCCTAGTTAGCCCCTTTGAGCCTAAACCTTTTCATTTCATAACCCAAACCAAACACCCTTTTTACCCACCAAAACCTTTTTCATTTTTAACCCTTTGTTTTAGTAACAAGTTCGGTTCTTCATATGACTTTTCAAAAAAAAAAAAAAAAAAAAACATTTGTGTTATTGATGAAGCAAAGAAAATAAACAAACAAGTTCATCAAAAATAACTTTGTTTGAATAATAGCTTCATCAAAATAAAAGTTACGAAAATAGAAAGTCTTACGAAAACCGACACTTGTTACGCTTTTTAACCCTTTTTCTACTAATCACTAACCACCAACCCAACCACTTACCTTTAACCCAAGCCTAACCCTTTACCCACAAAGTCCTCTTGATATTTACAAAGGTATATAAGTTAAAAAAGAGGAGGATTGATTGCTTGGCAAGCCTATGGTAGGAGTAAGTTCCATGCCGCTCTCGAGTGATCCACAAAAATACATTTTCGGCCGAGTGTTGAGTGATCCCCGTGAGGTATGTGAACTTGTATATAAATAGAATTTTACAAAGGCATGTTATGCCCTAATAAGTAATTTATCTTATGAAAAGTTTCAAATAAATCATGACGAATAGGATTGTAAATAAATAAAAATATAATTAAATAAAGAATCTTGGAAATCCCGACACTCTACGACAAGCCCAAAAACCTTCTTTTCTACCCATTCCATTTGGGAGTGTAAATAGCCACATATTAAAGAGTTTTGCTTGAGGACAAGCAAAGATTCAAGTGTGGGGGTATTTGATGTGTTCAAAATGTAACATATAAATTTCATCAAATGAGGCATAAAACTAACCCTTTTTTAGTACTAATGTTGGAAAAAGTGTGCTTTTGTCTTCCTTTTGTATTTTCAGGATTAAATGAGCCCAAATTAACAAAAGAAGCAAAAAGACATCAAAATCTAACATAAATACAAGAAAAGGAACAAAACGTGACATGCCCGACCCCACGACAACATCTTCCCAAGTAAAACAAAAGATCAGAAGACTGAACACGCCCCGTGCTCAGCCAGCACGGGGGCGTGCCCAAGTGTCAGCAGAAAAGACAAAGTAGTAGAAGCTTTTATTGCCCACCATGGGGCCGTGCTCAGCGGACACGGGGCCGTGGTCAACTATAAGATTCGCACAATCCAGCAAATCTACATAGTACAAAGATTCTTCTGCACCACGGGGTCGTGCTCAGCGGACACGGGGGCGTGGTCAACTAATAAGACAAAGCTGCAATAAATGAAGAAAGAGAAGGATGTGGACACGGGGCCGTGCCCGAGCTTCTGTTCAGCCTATAAATAGAAGTGCTTGGCTCAAGCTCAAACCATCCCTTGGCACACCACCTCTCTCACACTTCACCCACCACCCACCACCACCATAACACCATCATCCACCACCATCATCCATTGTCCATCGTAGAGTGTGTGAGTCATCTCGGGATCCAAGATTGATCGTAAGAGTTCTTGACAATCAAGGCCATGTTTGCCTAAGTCTCTTACATCACTTGGTGAAGACAAAGTGTCTAGTGTAATACTTTTTATTTCTAATCTTTTGCACTTTTTATTTGGTTTTGTATTAATGACTTTAATAACTAGTTGCTTATGTTGAAGGTGATCTTTCCTTATCGTTTGTCCGTGGTGTCTTGGCATTATTTTACTGTCTATATAAAATAAAAGATTTTCACCATTCATATCTCCACGGTCTATATGGAGGTATGTTGGCTACCTGGTCGGGGGTTAAGGGAACGGTTTGGTAAAGGTCTTGCCATTGTTCAGTGTTTAGAGGTCCTGCAATGGACCTGGGTCAAATTTAGGAGGACCTCCTTCAATACTTAACGGTATTGGATGGCGGGGGTCCAAACTCTTTGATCCCCTCATAAGTTAACTACTATTAATACTATAACCCGGCTATTTAGGACTGTATCCCTGCTGACTCAGACTACTTAGTCGAGGGTAACGTCACCTCCAAAAGAGGGGCCTACCATAATTTGCATTAATAACTTAATTAATTATCTTCCAATAATCCACCCTTTTAGGATTGTATCCTTGCTGACTCAAACTACTGGGGTGAGGGTAACGTCACCTTCAAAAGAGGGGCCTACTACAATAACTAAGACAATCTCTTAAATATGTGCAAAAGTGCGGAAATAATCATAGGTTACACTAGGTACGAGTCGGAACCAAGTGATTCATCTTGTCTATCTGTTTTTCTTTCTACTTTTATTTTCAGCATTTTAGTTAGTTTTTATTTTTCTTATTTTAAAACATTTTTCTAAAACTTCTTTTTGATTTGATTAGACGCTGAGGATAAACCGGTACTAAAAGCTCTTGTGTCCTTGGACGACCTCGGTATCTTACCAACACTATACTACGCTCACGATGGGTGCACTTGCCCATATGTGTGTTTAGTGTTAGTGAAATATCGTGTTTTATAAATTTAAAACTTGGCTAAAAATAAGTGTTAAAGGGGCTTAAAATATACACCTAATATATATAACACTTCACACGCATCAACGGGGCATAAAGTGACGGCGACTAATCAGTCTAGCCGGTAAAGCCTTTCAAAGTCAGATTAGTGTTACGACTTATACAAAGAACTTATCGATATAAGATTAGCTTGAAGTAAGCTTGTTGAAAATAAATATAACAGAGTGATCAGATGACAACTCGGTCAAATAAGTGACCAGAATAAGAAATACAAAATGAAAGTATCGGCCTACGAGGCCATACACATAAAAGGCGTATACGCTTTGAAACCGAAAGCACATTACCATACTTCCCTGGTAAGAGTATTATGTGCGAGCAATGCTCAAGTGATCACCGAAACTAAGGTTCGGATGATTTAAACTAATAAAGTACGTGAGAAAGGTTTCGGGGACGAAACCTCTTTAAGGGGGTAGACTTGTAACACCCCGAAAACGGGTTTGGTAATCAAACCACCTTAATATTAATGAACGGGTAAAATACTGTTAGTGGTAAAAATTAACCCGGTAAATATTAGGATTTAAATAATTAAACCTAATATTAAATAAAACGTGAATAAAAGCTTTTAAGGAAGTAAAGTTTATAAGAGGCCCGAGTTAACGGGACTTAAAATAAACTTAGTCATAATTTCCCCGAACCCACTAAGATAACTAGGAATACCAAACATAGTTAATAAGTGGGAATATTGTTAAAAATAATTAGGTTGTGGTCTAATTAATAACTAACCAAACATGAGGGACCAAAGTAGTATAACTTGAAAATGGTTTTATAAACTTAAAAACATCACACAACACACACAAGAGTGTGTGTGTGTGTGTGCATGAAAATGGCCAGGAGACAAGCTCCATGGGAGCTAACCCTAAACTCAACAAAACCTTCAAATTAGAAGATCAATCAAAGGCCAAATTCGGAATTGAATACATAGAAACGATCACCAAGTCAAGGGGATCGTAAGGTATGTCGAATTTCAAACATTCATGAAGTTGTGAAAATTAGTTAACTTTGCATGATGCGATCTATGCATGAATCGTAGAGGCTATGGCCAAATTAATGAAGTGTGATTGCTTAGGAACAAACCCTAAGTATAAATTTGAAGAAAAATTTGCTATGGTTCGAATAATTTGAGGATTTACCACACTTAGACAAGTGGGTATTGATTATGTAGTGAAGATGATGATAAGTTTGTGTTTAAAATCATCATAGTTGATAGTAGAAACAAGGTACTTGAACAAATTACATGATTAGGTATTTGTTCATACATGATTGAAAGGGGTTATTAAAATATGATGATGTTAGTGTTAAACTTGCGATTAGAATCATCATGTTAGTTAGTAAAGACAAGGTACTTGAACAAATTAGGTGTTTGAGTACGTGAATCATAATTACCATGAATTGGGTTTAGTATAAAAAGGATGGAAATGATGATAAATTCATGTTAAAAATGATGTTTGATATCATCATGTGTTAAGAAAGATTAATGTTGTGTTAATTCGATGGATTATGGTTATAAAAACTTGGTTAATAAAGCGGATAAATGGTAGCCTAAGAATGATGCTACCGGGTAATTGACAAAGTAATAAAACGAGTAGTTGAATTACATTGTGTACCTACTTTCGTCAATAGGCACTTTGACTTTTAAAAAGTCAAAATGACCAAAGATATGATCAAATGATAAATTTGACATAAAACCCGTAGGATGGAATAGTCGTAAATGATTATGACTAATCTAACCATCTCGCGAATTATGATGATAGTTTGACGCTTGATGAGCTAGGTGAAAGCTTGGGAAGAAAACGGGTCAAACGAATCAAGAATGAAGAAAAAGCATGATCCGGGTGCAAGGTAAGTATATCTTACACTACTCTTGAATTATAGAATATTCTCTCATCGTATTAACTACGAATAAGATAAGTTAACAATCGTGATATAATGTTCCGACGTGTAGTCGTACGGAACAAGATAACCGAAGATGATAATAAACCATTTTTAATGGTTAAAAAGGACTAATATGGTTACTTAGTCAAGCAATGATTAATAAATATAGAATTCTTGATGGATACCTTATATGGTAAACCAAAACAAACGATAAGGGTAAAACGGTAATTTTGGTCATACGTTGACCGTAACCGTTAGTTTTTGAAAGACACTTATGATGTAAGTCATAATAGGCCAAAAGTTTTAAGAAATGAATTATAAGTAAAATGACCACACGGTGTAAACCGGAGCGAGTCATATAGACGAGATGGTAATAAATGTCACCTCACCAATACAATCGGTCACCTAGACCAAACGGGTCAAAAGGTTAAGATACCACCTTTTGACAACATCGACTAATAACTACCGTCGAGTTATATGATTTCAGGAGTAAATATTGAATGGATATTAGCATCGCCTTGACTTAGCAGAAATTAAAGCAAGATATTAAACGGGTCAATATATTGATCCGAGCCAGGTATGTGTAATAGAATAAACACTCAATTAGAACGTATGGTTCAATGGGTGTTAAACGAAGTCTAAGATAGACAATGGGTTGCTTTAATGAGTAAACCGAATGTTTTAAATAATGGTCGTCGTGTTTTGGAAAGCACAATGACTTTTCAAACAAGATCATAATTAGAACGAAGGATTTTGGGTCAAACATGCTTTCAAAAGACTTCATCGTAAATGAAAGGCAAAAAGGGATCAAAACGCCCTTGCAAGCTAAATTGAGCTAACGACCTTTAAAGGTTGTTTGGAAACGAGTTTTATGATAAAATGAATACTTAGAATAAGTATAAGAAGCGAAAGATGTAAATCTTTGGTCAAATGACTCTATGTGAGCCTTTGCCGTAAAATAACAATCCGGGGAGTAAGACTCGGATTATATAGATCGCCACATTAAATCCACCACAAATATAGTTGTGGTGGAAGATCATTTGATAAGAAATGTGGAAATATGAATCTAGAAACGAATGAAAGCAATTCGTGCTTAAAATATGCTTAAATACCCTTAACGGGTCAAAATAAGCATATGAGCGAAAATGGGTTTAAGAAGGTATATAAACCCGTGATTTGAACCTAATATGTTAGACAATAATGAATATAATAGGTTCATGAGAAATAGGGGTCAAACAAACTGATTTGTTTAATAAATACATGAACAGGTCAAAAATTTAGTGATTTTATTTTAAGCCGAAAGCTTAAAAGTCTAAAATTTTGTTAATCCGGATGTCGGATTTTAACTCCATGAGATGGAGAATTAAATTACGATCACGTAGGAAAAAGAATCGTGTAAATTGGATCAATAACGAAAGAGTTATGCTCGTTTTCATAAAATCAAACTTAGCTGGGCGAATATGCAGCACCAGCATCAACTTTCTGTCAAAATAGGACCGTGTATTACACCCTAATTTGTAAATGACAAAAGTCGCAGCGGAAATTCATACCATAAAAATTTCTTTCGTTACAAACATCTCGAAGCACTTATAGTTCATTCTTAAGGTTAATTCTTTTACAATAAATACATTTATTATACTCGTTTACAATAAGGAAACATAACCTAGCTTCACTCAGTTACGTACTCGACACTCCCGTACAATCTATCTTGTGACTCGATCTTTGATCACTCCTTTTTCATATGACAATCCGGCTCGAACAACCTGCACTCACCAAACACATACACAACACTAATTTGTTATCAATATAAACGATACTTAGCCTTGGAATATTTACGTTCCTTTATTCCTTTACATTAAACGTTCCATCTGAGTACCTCACTTCCGGTGAATCTTCGATACTGTACCTGCATTACCCTTAATCCTCCAGGTACACGAATAACAACATAAAAACTTATTCATATTGAATGTCTTACATACATACCTAAACTTCATTCATAATATCTCCATACATACATATACACACACATGCATACGTACCTATTTGCATACATGCCCACACACATACATGCCAACCTACATGCATACCTAACTATAAATACATCTACATCATTATATACGTATCTACATATACACATACCTACTCCATTATGTACACTCATGACATTATACATCTATACATACATACATTCCTACTTGCAACATACCAAACTCATACACGCCTACTCACATACAAACCTTCATATATCCGCGTATTCTTGCTCACATACTTATCAACAGACCCACGTAGGTGCATACATGTTTTCATACATTTCTACATACGTGTATAGAGATATACAAACATACATATGTACCTATCTACTTGTGCGCTTACCCTAACGGTCAATAAACATAAGTTAAATTAGTCATACGCAACTTAAAACGCGTTTAGGCGAGTTCCCAAGACAAAACGAGACACGAAAACAATTTTCGGAGAAACATAGCCCGTCGCGTCACGCGACCCCCCGTCGCGCGGCGCGACGCCCTCAATTCGACAGAAAGTGTGCAGCTGGTTGCTGCACATTCCTAGCACGATCCGGTTTCACGGAAACAAGCATAACTCTCTCGTTTTTGATCCGTTTGACCCGATTCTTTTTTCTACGCGTCTGTAATTTAATACTCCATCTTATGGAGTTAAGATCCGACATCCGGATTAACAAAATTCCAGACTTTTAAGCCTTCGGCTTATTACCCTTTTTCCATATCTTGTCCCGTTCATGCATTTATCCACCTAACTTGTTTATTTGACCATAAATTCTTATACACCTAATAATATCAATGACGTCTATCATAAAAGATTAAATTCTCGGATGTCTTGCATTCATTAAACTCATTTTTACTCAAAAGCTTACTTTGACCCGTTAAGGGTATTTTCGTATTTCAATGCATTTGATTCTCAAAAACATACATTTCGCTTCCATACTTATCCTAATTACTCACTTGATCATTTATCTTATTTCTAAACATCTTTTAAAGGTCGTTCGCCAAATATACCCACCAAGGGCATTTTAGTCAACTTTAGCCCCAACATTTACGACGAAGGACTTCAACACATAATTAACCTCAAACATCATGCTTAATTAGTTAAAACACTATATTACTTAACAAACTAAGAAGTGATTACAGAAATCACTTACCTTATGCATCCGTGCTCGTATCCGATTCCTTGCCTCCTCTTGACCTGTTAGCCTTTCATGCTTGAGTCCGTCTTGACATGATTCCTATACTCTCTTTTCATCAAAATCACGCTCTTATTAGCATATGCATTCGTACATGTTAACAATCATATCAATCGCATATTTCACACTTAACTTTCATTAATCATTTCTAACAAACATAACTCATATAATCATATCCGTATACGTTTAAACTCATGTAACTCATCATGTCATTACATTCAACACGGATTGCTATAACATGTACCATACGAGTTCCCATAAACCTACATTTACGACAACGAGTCCAATCATGTTTCTTATACTTAGTTGACTTTCAAAAGTCAACTATTAATCATATTTAACTATTGACTTATCATCATATACTCGCAACATCACAATCGACTATACGGACGACACTATATACATTTCATCACATATTTGGTGTGTGTACCATCTTCTAAACATAACGTACAACTATTTCATGCATAATCTTCTAAACTCATACATAATGCATCAAGCCCTATTACTAATCATCATGTTTCATTTCCAAATAAACATCAAACATAGCATCATCATATTTCTCCTAATTCATCTAATAAGAGTTCATCATACCCACATAATACATCAATCTTTCAACAAGACTTGGACATAGGTGGTGATTCTAGTAATCCTCTTCACCATAACTAACGGGTTTCACCTCTAATCATCAAATTAACGCAAACCATACATAACCCATGTTCTATACGAGGATTCTAACCCTTGTACGTGCTCAATTTCATATTAACTCACGGATTAGAACATAACCCACTTAACCCATGATCACCAATATTAGATTTAAGACATACCTTATGATCCCCTTGTGTTAGTGATCATTAATCCATGCTCGGTTATGGATTTGAGCTTCGATTCACCCTTCAATTTGATGAATATTGTTGAGTTAGGGTTTGGCTCCTTTTGGGAGCTCTGGAATGATCCAGAACACACACACACGAAGTGTGTGTAGATATTTTCTTTTAAGTTGGATAATTCAACTTTCATCTTGTTCCACTTTAACCCCTCAGGTTTGCCTTTTAAAACATAACCGACACTACCTTCATCATTTAATACTTTTGACCATACCCTTAACTAGGTTAAATAGCCTAGTTATTAATTTCATGACGTGTCATATAGGAACACACTACAATTATTAACATTCAGATTTTGGGGTGTTACACCGTGGCGTCGCGCCACGGCCAGAGCCTTCTGCCGTCGCGCGTGGCGACGGCCTAAAATGTTGAAAATTTTGTTTTTTTGTTTAATTCGATTATTTGACCCAATTATCTTGTTGTAGTTGTTATTTAATTATCAAAACTGACTTCTAAGTTGGTTTTGATCATAGGTGAATGTCGAGAGTCCCGGATGAAGATCAAGTGGCGAGCAAGAACCGAACACACGTTAAATGAAGCTTCCGCGTCAAATCTTGAGTTGTTTTGCTAAAAGTGAATTATGCAAACACTTATAAATATGTTTTTGAAATATTGTAAACATATGGGAATGTTGGATGACTAGTTTTTGTAAAGTCACATTTTAGCTTTAAAATGTGTATCTTATTATTAAAATCTTGATTTATAAGACGGGCTTTACACCCTAGCCACTTTTTCTCTGTACAAGTTTGTCTTTCAACACGGTATCCGACTTGATTCGATCCATGCTTGTTGAATAATCTATAACAGTCACCTATTTCAGGTATTTGCTTGTGTTTGATTAGTTCGTTATTTGCTTCCATTGTTTCGTTTTTGGTTATCGCTGTTGTGCGAAACTACACTAAATTTAAGGTTTAAGTAGTTTTAGCGAAAAGTTAGTTTGAGATGAAAAGTTTTTTTTGGTTTTTGAAATATGGCTGGAAGAGATGACGTTCTTAGTCGATTAGTACCCGACTAGATGGTAAAAACTATGCCTACTAGAGTTACGCGATGAAAATTTTTCTTGGTGGAAAAATATGTGGTGTTATGTCATGGGTGTTAAGGGTAAGCCTATAGATAAGTCTAAGGCTGATGAGTATGCATTATTACTTGATAAATTTGATACTGATAATAAAGTTATCACTTGGATTAACAATTCAGTAAGTTAGTCAATTAGCGTTTCAACTAGCTAAATATGACACCACAAAGGAAATTTGAGATCATTTGAAATGAATATATACCCAGTCTAACTTTTCAAAGCAATACTATATTTATGCTTTTTAATAGAACAATATGAGTATTACAGACTTCTATAGTGCTATGTTAAATTTATGAGATCAATTGACACTTACAGAGTTTGTGAAACTGAAGGTGTTTACACATTATCTTGCGAGAACGGATGAGCAGTGTTTGGTATAGTTTTCTTGGCTTTACACTATCATTTTGAAGGATTACGTGGATCAATCCTTCACCGGTCTCCTTTTCCAACAACTAATTCAGTTGTTCATGAGCTAGTTGTAGAGGAGAGTAATACAAAATTTTAGGTTAGCAAGCGGTCTAAAGCAACTACCATCCCTGTTCTGATTTTTGTACCAACTGATCAACCTACAACACAATGATCCCCAACTTCAAATAAGTCTAGATGAGGTGCTAAAGTTGCTTTTGTCGAATGTGCATTAAGCAGAGGGAAAATTAATTGGAAGTCTAAGTGATAGTTGTTACTTAAATGGGTAAAACAACAACAAAATCCCCTATAATAGAATAGACCAAGTGGATAGTTCTAGTCTCACTCATCTGATTCAACTTCATGGACTTCTTGTCCACCAAAAATTAGTGTTGTTGTTGCACTTTATGGGACGCATTTGGGTTCCATTTTTTGGCGGTATTCGAGATGTTATTTTTGATGAAGCACATAAGTCTAAGTACTCGATCCATCCGGGATCGGACAACATGTACCAAGACTTGAAAGAATACTATTGGTGGCCTAACCTCAAAAGTGACATCGCGGCTTATGTCGGAAAATGCTTGACGTGCGCAAAGGTTAAGGCCGAGTAAAAGTATTTTTGTTGTTTGTGAATAGGGCATGAAAGAGATCTTCTTATTGGTGGGGCAAGTGCCATCTGTAACAAAAAACATCTCTATTGGTAAGAGGTTTTAAAAACTAAATGAATTTTTGTGGATAATATGATATTTAACTAATTATGCAAAAAAGAGATAAAGAACCCATTTACGAATGCTAAAACTAAAAATACAATTGGTCATCTTATAACAAAAATAAATGAATTAATAAATAATGAATGTGTTAATAATTAGTACAAAGTGTCCAACCAATCAATCTACAAGAAAACAAATTAGTGATTTGATGTCATATATAGCGTTGTTATTGCAAAGATGACTCATACTAGCTTGGTTAATAGTAGTTTTGGTGTGCTCAAAATCTAGGTCATTTTCTTGAGCCAAATGATATGCTCACTCCTTTTGAACAAGTTATACTTTCTAATGAATTTATGTTTTTAGACCATTGTATCGACACTAGATCATTCTTGATCGTAAACGAGTTACCATTTATGAACATACTATAAATTATAGAAAAAATGGTACTTTTTAATTGTTTTTAATGACTTTATGTTTTTATACTAGGGTATCGACACTAGATCATTCTTGATTGTAAACGAATTACCGTTTATGAACATACTATAAATTATGAATGTATCATTTATATGGTAACTCTCCACATACATAACTCCTATAACTCCTATCTCTTTGATTTCTTTTGTATTAATGTATATGCCTATATATAGTGGCATTTGTATACGATGTATATAGATCAATCAATAAGATTTACATTCCCCCATTCTCTTATTCTTCTCTTTATATTGCTAATAGGTTTAGTTGTTTCACAACACGTTATCAGCACGAAAGTGCTCTCACCAAAACTCTAATCGCCTGCCATGGAATCATAACATTCAAAGTTAATACAAAAGATTATCATAGCATGTTCATAAGACTATCCCACACAAAGGCTGCTTAATGAAGATTCGGTTGATTGTTATTACATTAGAACGTGCCCGATTTTGTTGGTAAGTTTTCAATTGAGTTTTTACTTTAACCACTAGATTTGGCATATTAATTTGGATCCATATAGGCCCGTATGAATTTTATAGTTATGTGGTGTTTGATTGTCTTATGGGAGGTTCGGGTTTAATACGTCACCAAAACTGATATACGCATCTTAATTTCCGAACTCTTATTTTAATAATATAGCCACATGACTGTTTTAAATTGAAAATAACAACAACAACAACAACAAGAATAATTATAATAATAATAATAATAATAATTAATTTTGATATACATACATATTCTTTAGTGGTTTCTAATACTAGCTTATTAATGTTTTAGTGAAATTATTGTTACGATGATACTATATTGTAATGAATTAATGGGATTGTAAAAATTTTATATTCGGTTGAGGTTGGACAAGATAATTATAAGCCATATCAATGTTTGTTTATTACTATACATGTTATTTTGTAAATTTTTATTAGTATTTTATTTGATAATTACTATACATGTTATTTTGTTTTAGTAATGCAAATAAGTGTTTAATCATAATTTAGTGATGCAAATAAGTGTTTAATCATAAAAATATATAAATTGAATTATGTATGCATGTGTTTTATGGCTAGTGATTTTATTATGCTATTAATCAGTATGGTTAATGCGATTTTTAAAGATATTTTCTTAAGTTACTGTTTTGGCATACATAAAGTTTATATTCTTTGTTTTATTTTGAAAACAAGTATTTGTGGAATATATGGTGAATGTTGATGATAAACTAACCATCTAAATATTTGATATAATTAATTTGTTATGAAGTTATTTACTAAAAATATATGGTTCAGATTTAATTGTTATTTCTATTCATATATATTTTACTTGAATTGAATATAATAAATAAATTAAGTAGCTGTCGTTAGAAAATTGGTTTTAAGATTACTTTATGGCTTAGTAATTGGCTGGTACATAGAAAATTATTCTTAACCTATTTGTCTTGTTTGTACATCAATAGCACATGCCTTAAATGATAAGAATGATCAAACCATATAAACATATTCTAAATCGATATGAGTTTTTATTATACGTAAAGTGCATTATTTAAATTGTTGATTCATGAACCAACACTATTTTGTAACATGTGTTAACTGAATTGCATAATATTTCATTATCAACTAAATCAACTAAGATGTTGATAATTGTGCATGCTATTATCACATATTATTTGGTGTAAGTAATAGGTTTCTTTATTTCGTATTGAATATATTTTATAGATGTTTCTATTTTTTTTATGTGAGAGCAACAAATATTTTATATAAGATATGCATTTGATTGGTTATGCCATGACAAGTTAATGCATAATTTATATATTTTGCTTGAATGTGATGACATATTATTATTTCATAAGGTTTTATTATAACCTTATTTTATTTGATAACATGTTATAATGTTATGTATTGCTTTATTTAACTTTATAGTATATGTCATCTATACGCTATATATTGTTTGTATGTAGATATTATTGGATAAATTAAGCAAATGAAAAACCAAAATTTGTGGATTATCAACTCTCATATATTATTATAAATATGTTCAGGTATGACATTCAAAGTGTGTCATACTCTCTGAAAGGTCGTCATATGTTGACCAATAAATCTTATACGAGTCGATCATGTAAGTTTTTCTCAAATTATACATTAATGAGAAAATAAGATTGTTTTTAAGGAAAAACAAGATAAAGTTTTCCATTGGTCACACCTGATATATACTCTTGAAGTAGCAATATCAAATGAGAAGTTGGAAATGATTTCATATAATGAAAAGCTATGAAGCATTTTGTGGCTTTCCTTCATTCTTCAAAGTGAATGTGACTATATATTGATTATTGTGATCATGGACATAACTGAAAAATTGGTATGATGATCAAATTAATAATGAAATGGATTATAAAAAAGTGTAATGATGGTCATGTTAATAACGAGATATACCACCAAAAGAGGCGAATAAAGAGAGTGATCATATGAGAATAAAGTGTTAAAAGTTTGAGTTGCTAATACGATGTTGTCTCGTATTTTATATGTTTAGTATACAAACAATGTGCACATAAAACATAGTGCAAGTAATACATATATGATCATATGCTCATAAAGTAGCAATATTGTTAAAGAATATTCAAGGTTATTACCAGAATAAAAGTTGTGTGGAGCTATCCATTCCCTAAAGTGAATGTAATGATATAACGATCAATGAAAGGTCACAATCATGTAATAACTAAGGAAATTGTAATGATGCCACCATGAATGTTGTATGATTATTTTTTGAATAAAATGTGATGATATAATAAGTAGTTCAAAGATCGTGATCATGGTAATTGAGGAATGATGCTCATGTAATGAGATTAACCATGTTATATTGCGATGACTATAAGACGATCGTTATAAAGGTCATGATCATGGTAAATGGGGAAACTGTAATGATCCTCAACCATGTTTATATTGAAATCGACCACAAGAAGTGGCAATATAAGGGAGTGATTATACGAGAATAAAATATGGAAAACATGTTATAATATGAACGATTGAAATAATAATTGTTATTCTCTTGTATTTTCTATCTGTGTATTGAATAAACACGAGTCCAACTAAAAGCATATATGATGATCACAAACCCGAAGTTTATGGTTCATAATCATTTAATGATTGGCATGACCGGTTAGACCATACCGAGTCTAGATGATGTGAAAAATATCAAAGAACTAGAAGATTCTTTATGGTACTTACACTTGCAATATTTGCTCTCAAGGGAAGTTAATGATATACCAACTAAAGTATGGTTTAGATCCCTAAATATTTTGAAAATAATAAGGGAATATGTGTATCCAGACATGATACCATTTAGTATTTTGAAATCGATGCATCGTCTAAATGGTTATCAAATCCACAACATGAAGCTTGTGTGATTGTGGCCTAGCTAATGTTATAGCAAGCATATTAATCCAGATTACTATTGCTTATAAAGCCAATGATCATGAGAGGAGCAAAAGTTTATTTAGGTACATGTAATTTTATATATAGTACTATCAATTCACATCAAGCCAATAAGTTATAGTTCTCCCCATACAGTTGGTTTTTGGTCAGGAACCAAAGATGTCTCATCAAAGATTTTGGTTATGCGACATATATTGAAACTCATCCACCACACCGCACAAAGATGGGACTTCTAAAAAGTTTGAGAATATGTTGGGTATAAATAATCGTCTATGATTGAATACTTAAAGCCATTAGTGAGAAATTTGTTTATGGCTCATTGGTTTTCACTTTAGTGAATGAATGTTCCTAACATTAGGGGGAGATAACAAGTAGTTGGAAGGTGAAAAGTGAAATGAATTATCATGTCATTTTGATCCTCAGACTATAAACTATGAACTAGAAGTTTAAATTATAATTCATTTACCAATATTAAAGAACAAATTAACAGACAAGTTCACTGACCTAAATAGAGTGACTAAGTAAGTCACATAATCAACTGCTTATGCTCCAGTTATATTTGTGTCCCAAGAGTACAACTACATATTTTGTAATGAGTCTATTGCACGCCTGAAGCGTGGTAGACTAGTCGATTCCAATAATTAATTTCTCGAAAATTGGAGCCAGTAATTAAGATGGTCAAGTCGAGGTTATAGTAATAGGATCTCCTACAGAGATATTAGACATGATGGTTCAAGAAGAACCTCAGGTACCTAAAAATAAAGAGATCTCAATAAGTTGTGTCATATCTAAGATATGTATGGAATCGAATAAAAATCGATGTCGTTATACTTTTGTATATAATGTAGCGTTTAAAATGATTAAATGATGAGGATCAAGATTTAAGATCTGCCTATGAATGAATATTAAGAAATGATTGGCCAAAATAGAAAGACGCAAATAAGGCAGAGTTTAGTTCTCTAATGAAATGGAAAGTTTCTGGACCATTAGTCCATACAACTGAAGTTGTAAAATATGTTGGATACAAATGTGTCTTTTACGCGAATCATGTGAAAATCAAATTAAGTGATATAAGTTAAAATTGGTGGCACAATAATTTTTGCAAAGACTTATGACTGATTATGAAGAGACGTATTCTCCCGTGGTGGATGTTTTAACTTTCCAATATCTTATTAGTCTGGTAATATATAAAAGAGAATTGACATGCGTCTTATAAAAGTTATGTATCACTTGATATTAAGTCATATAAAATAGGTTATCGAGAATATTATGATTATTATATAAATTTGGATCTGAATACGTATACATGTTGTATATGTTATTGAATTGAATATAACTGGAACTCCCCATGAGTATCCTAAAGCATTTGAGTGCTTAAGAGGTTAATTTAAACACCTTATGGATGTAATTATTGTGCACAAATACTCCAATAAACATACATAGAAAATGTGTACCTGGTTATTATGGCATCTCAATGTACACAATGTACAAACATGGTACAATATGAACTTTACAAATGAAGCAAGTGTTTAAGATATCCTTGCATATAATATAAAATCAATGAGGAAGTTTGTGTGTCAACACTCCTAAAGAGTGTATACACATACATTGTTGGTCAAAGTGGAAAGGAGTACAATAATGTATATTTATAAAGTTAAAAAAGATAGTATGTACTAAAATAGTCGATTCAAATGTGGTATAATCGACTTACTAAAGAGCTTAGCAAAGAGAAAAATACATAAATTGCAGTGAATCCGTTTGTTTTCATTAAAAGAATAATATGAGGTTTATGAGTATTGTAATATATGTTGATGATATCATTGAATCCTGAAAAGATAAAAATGAGCTTAATTATTAAAGGAAGAATTTGCAAATTAAAGATGGTATTGCAAATATGTGGCTTGATATGTAGAATAAGCATTTGTATTATTATTATTATTATTATTATTATTATTATTATTATTATTATTATTATTATTATTATTATTATTATTATCCATCAATCATAATACATCTAGAAGATGGTGGACATTTTCATACCCACAAAGCTTATGGTATATGTACATTTTATGATGTCCAAGTAGTTGGTATAGAAAATGACTCTTATCATCTCCTATCAAAGAAGCAAAGATCATTGGTTCAGAAGTATCATAGTTAAATACAAATTGTATATCTTGCTAGTATGTATCCACGGACACATGTCATGAAATTCATTGACAAGATATACCTTGTGTATAGCGAGGAGATAATGTAACGGGTAAAACATATATTTTTATACCCTTAAGGTACACAAGATATGGATACATATTTTACTAACTCATCAACAAGTTTGGTTAGTTTTGTAAGTGCAGGGAATGTAACAAAACATATTCATGGATCTTATGGTATCTACTTACAAGTGAAGGCAATTAAAATTTCACATGAAGATCATACATCAATGCTCATTGAAGGATTTGACATTAATGGATCAAGCAACATACCAAGCTGCACATCAATGGATTATGAAGTTTTGAGCAAGTTTCAAAGAAACCGGACCTGAGTCACTTATAGGATACATGTAAAAATGACGGGGAACATTATACAAGTTGCACTCTTTTTCCCTTAACTAAGTTGTATCCCAATGAGTTTTCTTAGTAAGGTTTTTAATGATGCAACATACCTGATCCAAAAGTATCAGGAGGAGAAAATACGCGCTGCACTCTTTTTCCCTTAGCTGAGGTTTTGTCTCACTGGGTTTTCCTAGTAAGGTTTTTAACGAGGCATCATCACCAATCGTATTAAAGGTATCTGGATAGTCAAGGGGGATTGTTATGAATGTATCATTTATATGGTGACTCTCCACATACATAACTCCTATAACTCCTATCTATTTGATTTCTTTTGTATTAATGTATATGCATATATATAGTGGCATTTGTATATGATGTATATAGATCAATCAATAAAATTTACATTCCCCCATTCTCTTATTCTTCTCTTTATATTGCTAATAGGTTTAGTTGTTTCACAACAAAAAAATGATATATATATATATATAGTATATAAGAACAGGGAAGTTTTTGAGACACTATGTGAGAATGTCTAATTACAATAAATAAAATGTAATGAGAAAAACAATATTAAAATTTATATCAAATAGTGTAAAAAGTGGAGAAAGTAAAAGCTAATATCAATCTTTATCTATATTCATATATCGCTTGTGGTCTAGTGGTTGAAAAGACTTGGGTTCTTCTTGGAGACCCAAGTTCAACCCCCACTATCACTAGTCTTATATTTGGTGGATAAAGGCAATGAAGGCTAGTTCTCTCAGACCCTAGGTCAAGAGTTCGTGCCCAAACCACCCCGGGTTTTAGTCCACCGTGTGTTACGCCAAAGAGATTCTCTGTTGTGGTGGCGCAACCCGGTGCCACTGGCAGTGGGTGGTATGGTTTCCCGAGGAACACCATTAGCTAAACTCTGACGCCTGCGTGGACCTAGTTAAGACAACATAGTCTGGCCAGAGTAGGGTTAGGGTCCTCTGTTTAGGAGGGTGTGAGATCATTCTCACAACAAGTTAAAGATTCTCACCGTTCAAAAAAAATTCTTTATCTATATTTAAATAATAAGAAAATATAATATTAACGCGGTACATAAAGTTACTTGATTACAATTCTTTACATAGGTGTTGAACTAGTAAAGTGTTGTTTAGTTGGATTTCTGAATGACAGTGCATAATGACTATTTTACCCCTCTAAACTAATTGTTGCTGAATGAAATGTATCTGTTTGGTCAGATCTGAATGCTTGTACTGAATGATGAATAATTATTAAAGAAAAATACAAAACATCATAGAAAATACAAATTACACATAAATCCTTCAAAATTCATGAAAACATACTAAAATCCAAATATAAATTAATACTTTGCATAAAATTTCCATATACTCGGTGCATTGTTAACCCCATTCCTTGTCGTGAACGGACCTGCTATCACTTTCTTCACCTTGTATTTCAATTACATAGTGTTCTCGTCGTATGTCATAAACAGTTGATCGTGTATATTCCATTTCCTTATAAAGTTATGGATGACGAAACAAGCAATCACTGTATCTCTTTGTGTTAGAAAAGAAAATGAGGCCATCTGTTTTAGGATTAGGAAACTCGCCTTCAAAACACCATATGTGTGCTTAATAACATTACCGAGGTGTGTGTGAGCATGGTTGAATCTTTCTTCCTTAGGCAATGCGTGTTGTCATCGAAATACACTAACCAATACCTCGTATTACGGTAGGGAGTCATAAACCCATGAGTGTTGGTGTAAGCAGCGTCGCAAAGATATTATTTGTCTGTAAAAATTAGTATTAAAACTATTACATAAAAGACTAAATAATATATTTAATAATTAAAGTTAAGGAACAATTAAAACCTGGTGGTGTGAAAGGAAAGCCAGAAATCAGATTAAATGCAACTTCTCTCAAAACACGTGAGTTATGTGCACTTCCCTCCCATCCAGCCCATACAAACATAATATCATATAAAAATTACAAATTTCTAACACACTTTGATAGCATTCACATTTTGCTCTTCCAATGTAATGAGTCTGTTGATCAGCCGGTACGACTGCATTTACAAGAGTGTCATCTAACATACCAAATGCCCCAGGAAGTATTTGTTCTAGCTTTTTTGTCTTTCTAAAGTATTCACGATTATATTAGAAGATGTTGGAACTATAACTTCTTTTGCGAAATTCATCATTGCATTTAGGATCTCATGAAAACAACCATGAATGGTTTCTGTTGAGTGGTGAAATCTTCGTTTAACCATTTGAAAACGTTCATTATGTCCTATGACAATAAAAAACATAGCCATCTTTTCTTCAAAGGTTATTAACCTACTACTGTGCAACCAATTTCGTTGTTTAAAGTGATTGCACAATAGTGCATATCTATCACGTGAGATATGCATCATCTCATGAGATTGTGTAGAAGGGCTGTGCAACAACTCTTGCGTGTATTCATGTCCGGTCAATGTCGAATTCAAATCTCTTATCCTTTCATTTCTTCTGGAGGCTAATTGTTACCAATGCCAACAAAGGAAACTAAAAACTATAATCTCCTCATCCGAATTCACATGGTACCTGTCATATATCAAACATCCAAAAACCCATCATCCGTAAGATATACATAAACATACCAATCAAAACATACATAAACATATCATCCAAAAGATATCCAAAAACATGTCAATCAAAAAATACATAAACGTATCATCAAAAGATATCCATAAACATATCATCCAAAACATACATAAACCCCTTATCCAAAAGATATCCATAAGCATATCATCCAAAAATCCTATCCATCACACACAACATCAAAACAATCCCTACTTCGTTCCCGCATTCTTAACCCATAGCTCGCAAGTTTGCGGCTGAAGTCGGAGAAAGACTTTCCTAATATTGGTACTCTCACCGAAAAGCAAAAGTGTCGTCTGGAATCTCGCATCTGATTCTCCCCATCCGAATATCTCAACCTATCCATGCATGCATCCATATCATTAAAAGTTTGTGTTTCACAAGCAACATCTCTGCCACCTTTTTAATATTCTGCCCCCAAATTTTATGATGATTAAAATCAATGTTTCATTTTCTTTTCCCTTTTTAGACTGAACCGATGACTCATCACTAACACCATGAGTCGTTGATTTTCTTATAATTTTAGAACGACCAGAAGACTTTTCACTAAGCCTAAGTAACATTTGAATGTCATCAACATCCTCTATACCGTCTTGATCATACATTTCTGGTGAAGGACGAGAAAGTGTAGAAGATAGCCCCTAACTATCAAGGCCATTTGAAGTAGACCCTTTAAACAGTTGAACACACAAGTCAGGATAATCAAGTGGTACTCTTCTCAAAACTTCTACAAATTTATTGGACTGTATGTCAAAACATAGAATAAAATAGTATAAGATTTTTGAAATATATTAAAAATTGTTATATATATGTGTATATATATACCTTTATCTCAAGTTATCATTCCTCTTCTCTTCTAATAAGTTAAAACTGCTTGTTACAGGCTTATAAACATTTTCGGTTTTGTTCCTAAGCTTTGACCAGTTTGTGTACTTTGATTTCAGATAATTATAGCAATTCTTCATTTTTTGATCCACTATAAACAGATGTTCTGTTTTCAGGATTTCTGCAATATTCCTCCATGAAATTGGTTTTAAAATGCTACCTTCACGTCCGTGAAGTGCCATTTCATGAACACATGATTCTAGAAGTGTTTTTTCAACACCTCGTTGCCAATTAATGCAAACCTTTTTTGATCCATTTCTTTAAACAATTAAAAAAAGTAAATATACAATCACAACCCTAGTTATACATAAAGTTCAAGTAGATTATAAGCTACATGTAACACCCTTATTATTATTTAACGATTTTCGTATAATTTACGAAGATAAACGGGTAATTAGAATTTCAAATACGTTGAAATTACGGGTTTCATTAAACTTTCTTACAGAATTAAAACTATACAACATAACATGTGTGAGTTCGTCATTTAACAGAACAACGATACATAGTGCGGAAGCTTATTTCTTGATCGTGTTCGGTTCTTCGTTGTGCTTGATCGTCCTTCGGTGCTAAAATTATACTTGAAACTCATAAAACATGAGTCGGATTAGTCATACGTAGTTTAAAACGTGCGTAAACGAGTCTGGGAAGCGAAACTGATTAAAATAAAAAATTTTCGCCAAAAACAGTGCCTTTCGCGCCACGCGCCGGCACCAGGTTGCTCCCTCGCGTGGCGCGAGGGAGATCGTTTTCCAGCAGCTCTGCTGCATTTTTCAGCAATACCAGTTTTTACGGAAACGGCCATAACTTCTTCGTTATTGATCCGTTTTACGCGATTCTTTTTCCTACGCGTCCGTAATTTAATTCTCCATCATATGAAGTTAAAAACCAACTTCCAACATAATAAATTTTGAGACTTCTAAGCCTTCGACTCGTTACCTTTTTACCGAATTTTAACCCGTTTATGCATTTTATCAAAAAAACATATTTGTTTGATCCTTATATCACATACACTTCTTCAAATTAATGTTATCTACCATTTTAGGTTCTAATCACAGGTTTATTACACAACTTAAACCCATTTTCGCTCATATGCTTATTTTGACCCGTTAAGGGTATTTAAGCACTTTAAAGCTTGAAATCGCTTTCATTCATTTCTACCATCGTATTCCTACATTTCTTATCAAGTAATCTTCCACCACATCTATATGTGCGTTGGATTTAATGTGGATATCTATATGTTCCGAGTTTTTACCCCTCGGATTATCATTTTACGGCAAAGACTCGTATAAAGTCTTTCGACCCAAGAATTTACATCTTTCACTACCTATATTCATTCTAAGCATTTATTTAATCATAAAAATTGTTTCCGAACCACCTTTAAGGGTCGTTCGTTCAAATTAGCTTACAAGGGCAATTTGGTCAATTTTCATCCTTCTTTTACTACAAGGACCTTTAAATACTTGTTTGACTCAAAATCCGACCTTTTAACTATAATTCTTGTTTGTATACCATTATGTTTCTAAAACACCATGTTTATGACTCAAATTATTCGGTTTACCTAAAAGATAACCGAATATTCATTTTGACCTTGTCTAACACTTATAGAATCTCAAGTTCTAAACAATGAGCTGAATCATTATACATACCTGACTCGGATCATTATATTGACCATTTTTTTATACCTTGCTTTAATACTCGCTACTTAATAGCGATACAAGTTATCCTTCCGTATTTACTCCTGTGAACACACAACTCAACAATATTCATTAGTCGATATTTTCAAATGGTGATATTTTCACCATTCGACCCGTTTGGTCTAAGTGACCGTTTATCTTTGCGAGATGTTATTTATCTTTGCGAGATGTTATTTAGTACCATCCCGTCTACAAGACTCGCTTCGGTTTATACCGTATAGTCTTTTTACTTATAAATCATTTAATGATTCTTTTGACCCATTATAATTTACGCTATAAAGTGTCTTTCACGAGTAACGGTTATTATCAACAAGTGACCAAAATACCGTTTTACCCTTATTATTTGCAATGGTTTACCTTATAAGGTAACCATTAAAAACTCATTATCATTTAGTCATTGCATGACCAATTAATCGTTTTAGCTCTTTTTGACCATTATACATGGCTTATTACCCTTGTCTTTTGTTCCGAACCGCACATGTCGTGTCGGAACATCATAATTCAAACATGACTTTTTATGATTCATAACCTATAAAACAATTAGGTATTAAATAAAAGGTGTAAGTTTTGACTTACCTCGCATCCTAAATGCGCTTTCCTTCATACTTGACTCGTTTGACCCGCTTCCTTCCCAAGCTTCCATCTAGCTTGTCAAGCGTCAAACTATTATCATAATCCGTAAGACGATTAGATTAGTCATCATTACTTATGACTATTTCATTTTACGGATTTCATGCCGAAACTACTATTCGACCTCATCATTGGTTAGTTTGACTTTTAGAAGTCAACTACCTTTAATCATACTGTAGGCATAATTAAGTTAAATCATTGTTATGATTAGAATCCGTTTTAACCCATATTTCACGTAATTAGTCAAACTAGCCAATTACGCATGTCTCTCATAAAATCTTCTTTTCAATATTCATTCGGGCATTTTAACAAACATCTTGTAGGCGCGATTTTTGTACACATATTTTATCTAATTATGGTCATCACTTTAACCAAGTTTTAGTATCAAAATCATGCCTCTATGTCTAGTGTACATGAACTACACCTAGAACTAGTATCACTACTTCAATGTTCATCCATTTAACACCTTAATTCAAGTGTTCATCATATTTTTACAAAACCCATTTAACACATAAATGGATGGTTATGAACTTCATATCTATGAACACTAATTCAACAAATTATTGACTAGGGTTTGCTCCTAGACATGATTTCATCCTAATTTCATCCAAACTTCAATCATGCAAGCCAAATTTTCAATTTCATATGTTCTCCAAGAATTCAAGATGGAACTAAATAATGAAATTTGGCATACCTTATGATCCCTTCATCGAGGTGATCACGAATTCGTGCTTGGATTTCGATTTGGGTTGGATTTACCCCTTCAATTTATTGATTTAATGCTTGTTAGGGTTTGAGCTTGAGAGCCCTTCTTGGCTCCTGTGTTTTGTACGACCAGAACACATACAAAGGTGTGTGTTTTGGTGTTTTTAGTTTTAATTAATAAAAACCCATTTTCTCATTTTAACCATTTTAGTCCCTCAACTTTACCCAGGTTTATAGAGGTTACTACATCAAGTTCCCTCATTATTTTTAAAACACTAGACTAACTAGGTTGATATTCCTAGTTATTTAGTGGGTTCCGGGAGTTATAACCTGTTTTATTTTAAGTCCCGTTAACTCAGGCTCTTATAAACTTAATTCCTTAAAACTTTGATTCGTTTGTATTTAATGTTAGGATTTCTTATTTAAATCCAAATATTTACCGGGTTATTTTTACTACTAACGGTACGTTACCCGTCTTTTAGTATTAACGGAGTTTGATTACCAAACCCGTTTTCGGGGTGTTACACTACAAACTCACATACACACCTGTATATTTGTCACAACGAACCCACATCGAATTAGGTGATTGTGGCATGATGATTGTTCGGAGCTTACGAAAACTATTTAAAAGTTTAATATTGTTAATATTCAAATTAAACAAATATCACAAAACCATATAACAATTCAAATATCCATCAAACCAAAACATGACATAAAATAATCTGGTTTATTCTCTAAAGCATCATCCTTGCGTGTCATCATCAACTCTCCAGACCTATTCACCTGTATCATGTGTATAAATATATTTTGGGTCAACATAACATAAGTTGGTGAGTAAATCTATTGTTTAAATAAAACTGTTTGTGTTTATTTGTTTCAAAGTGTTAACATGCAAATTCAACCGCAATTAAATGATAAAATACATAACACCAATAATTAAATAATCCACAACCAAACAACCAACATGATAATGTGAAACTGCGGTAAGTGTGATAAATACAATATATATGATAACATTGTAAATATGAGACTCAAGCCCACCGACGAGCAAATCTAAATGTTGTAGAGATACTAGGCTACAACCCATGGACGTGGGGAACCTACTCAGCCGATGGATCCATGCTAGTAATGATTAGTGATACCGGTTAGTGACAATGGTTAAAAAATGCAACAAATAAACAAATAACAACTACCACATAATCCAACAATTGAACTTGCATGTACTTGAATAATGAAATCTAAACAATGCACATAATACACCCCAAAACATTTAAATTGTAAAAGGGGAATTAGGAAAGATCTACTCACGGGTTGCGTTTTGTGATTCCATGAAATAAGCGCACGATGAAAGAGGAAACTTCAAATGGCGAAAACTACCCTAGAACATAAAATACAAAGCACCATATATACTACATACAAAACACCACTAATTAAATTGATTAATTTTTCAATTCTTATTATTAATCGCAAGGTACGCCTTGTGTTACCATGGTTTCCTAAATCCCGAGGAATCCGGGTAAAATCAAATATACATCACCTCTTGGAAGATTAGGAGCTTTCCCGACAATATACCATTACGAATATTTAAGTGTGAATTTATCGAACATAACCAGTTTATTAGATGAATTAAAAGCTTGTAAAATTTTATAAAAATTGAGGTTATTTAACTCATTATATATATATATAGGGTGGGAGTTGGCTACAAAGTCTATTTTTCCTATAAAGTGTAAAAAGTAATAAAACACCATAATATCAACCATAAATCACACTCAAAACCCACAAATAACAAAGTGAAGGTTACTTAAACGCCATATTTGTTGGTTTTGGGTTGTGTTTTGGATGATAAGGCTTTGATTATCTAATGACTAACATTAGTGTGTTTTATGTTGATTCTCATATTATGTTTTATATTCATAGTTCTACGATATTGTGTTTGAAGTTTTTATGGACTGTTAAGGTTTGGATATTCTGTTTAAGTGATCTTCACTCTGTTATTTGTGGGTTTTGAGTGTGTTTATGATTGAAATTGTGGTGTTTTATGACTTTGTACACTTTATAGGAAAAATCGACTTTGTAGCCGAACCCTACCCTATATATATATAAATTTTTTTCTAAAAGAATATTAGTTTTAGGTTTATAATCATTTAGGTTTGATTTTTATAACACATACATATAATTTTTCTGATCGTGGTCGTGCATGGTGGCGATGTGGAGGGGGTTTAATTAAATCTAGTTGTGTATAAGGATACGCTGATCGTGGTCACAATGTGGAGGGGGGATAGTTGAACCGAATTGTTTTAATTGAATCCGGAGTTCGAAATGTCAAAATATTTGGTGCCACGTTGAGTGTGTTTTCGCACAAAGATTTTTCTCTAAGGTTGTTTTCGCACAAAGAGTAAACATGTCATGCACTTGATGTGTCTACTTGGGAGTGCGTTTGCACATAGATGGACATGCGAAGTGCGATTTTACAAGTAAAGCACTAGTCATTTTTAGGCAACTGAAAAGTCAATGTTCATTTTGGAGGAACTTTTTGGTCAATTATTCATTAATATTCATTTTGGAGAAACGTTTTGGTCGATTATTCATTGTATGAATTTTACCTAAATGATGAAGGAGTCTGGTATGTTGATGTGGGTGTTTGGTTTTAGTTTTTTGTTTTATTTTAAAGGGTATATTTATAATTTCAGACCAACTCAATGAAAAAATTTAGTGGTCTTCAAGGGCATTTATCCCAATGATTTCATAGTGTGAAAAATGGTGCCCTTTCTCCTAGAGGTTAAGGATTCGAGTTCAATTGTGGATTCTGATGTAAAACTAATTTGTAGTAGATTAGATGAGCCTGTGAGTTGTTATTATAAATAAATCAGTGTTAGTTTAAACAAACAATACAAATTTGGATCACTGACGGACCACTAGAGTATCGATGTAACACCTCGCAAAAATCATATCCAATAAAATGATGACACGTGTCATAAACCCTAGACGGATAATAAAAAAATTAATTACTTGAAAGAATGAAAATGTCAACATGCAAATCCTTGCCTCTAAGTGACCATTTATCAGACTCAGGACTTTATAATATTGATAATATGTTCTCGGGAATGACCGATAATAAATTATAAAAGTTGTATGGTCATATATAAAAATTTACAAAATTTAATCCTCTGATCAAGAGCTTACGGACCATAAAAGGTCCAGCTTATGGTTCGTAAGGACTGTAACTGGGCGGTACTTTTCAAAAGCGGTTACGGACCGTAAGGGCTCGGGCTTACGGTCCGTAAAGACTGGTACTGGGCAGAAAAATGGACAACTGCAAGTTTGTCACCTTCTACACTCTTAATTCGAAACCAGGGGCTGTTGTCTGTATTTGGACACGTCTAGGGACACTTGTTGAGCTCACACAACATCCATGAACACCTGGTTGCAACATATGAACTCATCTTGCACTATAAATAGACCCATTTCCTTCCATTTCAACTTGCACAATTCAAAATATCACTTCTTCTCTCTAAGCTTGGTTCTCTGGGATTCTTGGTCAAGAGGGAAGCCCTCCTCAGTTCAAGTTTCGAGCTAGGATCCTTTGTAAGTATCCTTAGCCTCCTTAGTTCGGTTTTTATATGTTTTAAAGCTGAAAGTCAAAGTTGTCGTAATAACGCTTTGACTATCGATTTAGACCTAAACGGTACAGCCATTGTTCGAGGAGAATGTGGCTATGTGATTGTAATTAAGTAGGTGTTAATCCCTCAAAAGGGCACCTCCTAATTACCACGTTTACTTACTTAATTGTCGGGTCAAAATAATTAACATAAAAAGTCAAACGGGTCAGTTTTTTTAAATAAAATCAAATTTGATAATGCTGAGGTTATAAAATATGTTTTATCACTTTAATAACTTGGTAAATATTATTAGAACATGGTCCCTTAGTAATCTGAGTTTATTTACTTGTTTCCGTTATTATGCTTAATGTTGACTAAAATGCCCTTTTTGTCAAAAATGAGATTTTTAACATAAACAACCATGCAAATGAATTACATTCTGATTAGTAAAATTATTTAACATATTTTGGCATTTAGAATCTGCTCAGAAACTATAATTACATCATTTAGAATCTGGTCAGAAACTATAATTACATAATAAATCGTAAAATTACGCTTTTAGAAGGACTAAAATACCCTTTTGCATGCAAATATAGTTTAAATATAATTTTGACATAAAAATTCATCACTCACTGTTATGATATCATATTTAGGACTAATTGCGATTCTAAGTAAGATTACTTACTGAGTTTATGCATAAGTTTCATATTAAATTAGTAAATGACGATGCCCTTTTCATGCATAAATTGAGATTTAAATAAGATTATCATGCAAAAACCTTTTGTTACTATTATGATATGATAAATAAATTATTTTGACCATTCAAAGCTAGTCATAACCTCAGAATTTCCTAAACATCGAAATAATCGTCATTTATCAATTTTTACGACATTAAGGTGCATCGTATAGTTTTAAACCATACTTAACACCCAAAACCTTTTACCTACTGATTTTATAAACCATTTCTAATATTTTTACAGTAGGTACAAGTCATGAACTCAGAACCCCAAATAAGTACTTAAAACTATGTGTGAAATGACCAAAATACCCCTACGGTGCATAGTTTGGTCATAAATGGTAAACCACACATATATATGATATCCTACTATTATTATAACATAAACTAAATACTTTTACAAAAGGTTTATGACCAGAACCTCAGTTTGCATATAAACCCCTTTTATAAATCATAAAATGACCAAAATGCCCTTATGAGGCTTAGTTCGGTTTTAAAATCTTTTTGGGCATAATTAGTGATATCCTACTGATATCATAACATATATAAAGCATAATAACTTATGGAACTTGTACATGAGTCATCTGGTTACCCCTTTATGCTTATACGCGTTCGGTGCGGTTTATGTGAATAGTTTGCATAAATTAGCCGAAACGGGGTTTAACCTTATCATTTTAACTTCAAATCCCAGAATGTATTTAATTTACCCATATTATACAAGTCTCCATAATTGTTGGGTCTAAATTACATTCCATTTCGGTCATCGCTTAATCTAGCGTTTTATACCGAAAATTCTGCTTTAAGCTAACCGGTCTAAGTCTATGACTTAAATAAGACCCGTTAGTAATCTAATAGGTTAATAAAATCTTCGTTCCAGATTAGGAAGCCCCGGTAATAGCTACTTGCACTAGTTTGAGTACATTCTACGACTGAGTAGATAAATCTCGTATTTAGCAACTCAGGTAAATACTTTTAACTTATTTTCCCTTATACGGGCTTGGGATACGGTAAAATATTACCGCTTGGTCGGGTATGGAATCATTTAATTGGATTGTGATTAATAAATTACATAACCCGTTTTAATCTGTTTTATTTGATAACATAAACATTGGGGGTTAATGCAACTGTGTCCTGGATATTCTTGGCTTATTTAATTGCAAATGGCCACGACTTAAGCACGGGGTGTAGGTATACACCTGACAGTTGCGTATGTAAAAAGATATACCCACATTGTTGGGGATAACTCCTTGTGGGTTTATATTAGTGGTGTGTTGGTTAATCATGTCTCGGCTTCTATATCGGGCCCTAAATGTATGGCAAACATGTAAATCTGTATACAAGATTATTTTTATATAATTATCCCAAGTTATAAAAGCATAATTGTGCCTTGTGCATTTAAATCAATTTTTATAAATGTTTTCAAAAGAGTCGGTTAATTGTATTTACCAGTGTAAACTGACGTATTTTCAAAAGACTAAGTGACAGGTACTACACGTACTAGGCTGGGAGCTTCTGGGCATTATTTTGAGGATCTTGCAAATCCGTAAAGCTTTAAGTCTATTGAACAAGTTTTTGTATTATTTTTAGATCCGCATGTGGAACCTTTCTTACAACCGTCTGTATATTCTTTTATTCGTACTTTACACTTTCGGTTTGTAATAGTAATTTCTACCAAGACTTACGCTGTGCCAAAAACTGTGTATATTTGTCAATGATGATATCAACTACGTCACGATACTCCCCACCGGGCCCACCGGTTTTGTGGATAAAATATCGGGATGTGACAGGTTGGTATCAGAGCCAACTTTGAGTGAATTAAACACTAGCCTTTTATTTTTAAACTCAATGACACAGTAGCACATTCCTTGACTTCCGAGTCTAGGCAAATGACCTAGGATTAATCTTAATCTTATTTGGTTTATATATTTTGTTTGTTTCCTTGTTTTTGACAGGACTACATATTAAACATGCCACCAAGAATTCGAGGAAGAGGAGGAAGGGGAAAAGCACCAATGAGGGGAGGAAGGCATAGCGAAGCAGGGCCTTCACATAGGCGAACCCCCTTTGCGTCATTCAGCTCAGACCCATACGATGACTGGAGACACTCACTGGAACATGCGAGATGTTCAGTCTCCCTTAGCACCTTTCCCTCATATCACCATTCTTTTGGTCCACATCAACCTGACGAGCCCCAAGGCTCCCACCATTCACAACAATCGGTGCACTCGCACCATTCACATCATTCCTCCCACCATTCTTCGCACCACTCTTACTCTCAGGGTCACTATGTAACAACTCTCACCAAAACTATTATTTCTTATCTTATTTTATCTAAAAAGAAACCCTAATTAAGACACCCAAGTAATATTGCATAACCCCTAAAAATTTCAGAACAATTGAAATCAGGATCAGGGCCCTAAAACTCAAGGGGGGTATTCCCTAATTATGTTTATCCACTCAAAACGGTTCTAAAACACGTAAATTCGAATTTCGTCGACTTAGCATGGCAAAATAGGTGACAAAGCAGGCCTAGCCTACTTTGGGTTTCCCCGCGACATGCGACAGGTGCGGGAGATCCTGTCGCGACACGCGGGGTGGTACCAAATCAGGCTATAAATTCAGGGGCCTGGGACTTGATCATTTTGCATATTTCGACGTTAAATTTCGTTACGTACACTCACTTATACACTGCTTCGTTCAAAAGTAGTTATAATCCCGAACCTCTGCTGCGATAACAGGGTAATAACTCGATCACTGCTACGATTTAATGTCCAATCGATAGAAACCAATCAATGGATATTTAAGTGCTGCTCAAATTGGGTTTATACTTTGTCATTCCTCGTGAATTCGATGGATGTTTAAGTATCGCACTTTGTCATTCATTGTGAAGGTTTTGATCTCGTGAGTTATCGTAAAAAGTTGGATTAAAGTTACTGACCTAGTTTTCGTGTGCATTATTGTTAAATTAGGTTAACAAGCTTATCAGTAGGCTAAACTCTGCCCGAATAAATCTGCAATGTGAGTCATTCTCTTTTTACAAAATTTACTTTCAAAATCATGTTGATTTCAAAGTTATAATTACAGGGATTAAGTCTTTGTAGTCTCCAAATTACAGCCGGTATGTGGGGTTTTGTATACAATACTTGATAACCGTCACCATTGGACAACGGGTTAGCCAAAGGGTGATATGACCATAATCACAGACACCATTGGACAACGAGATAGCCAATAGGTGGTCGAGTGAT
The DNA here is from genome assembly GCA_030545235.1 of Helianthus tuberosus. NCBI lineage: Eukaryota > Viridiplantae > Streptophyta > Magnoliopsida > Asterales > Asteraceae > Helianthus > Helianthus tuberosus. Next base: position 201,096,519 of record CM060364.1, on the reverse strand, counting down.
AAATACCGTGGGTAGATGGTTGATATGTATAAACATTGTAATCGCTCTTAATACTGTAAATTATAACAACGCGTCGTTTTTTGTAAAAAGAATGATTCACCAGTATTTCCCCGCTGACAAAACATTTTTCAAACATGTTTCAGGTGATCAGTTGTGATCTAGGAAAAGTGCCGCGAAGCACTACAAGCTTAAGGAAGTGGCTCAATATAAATAAAGAAACATGTTTTGTAAAATAAAGATTTCCCAGTGAAATCACCTTATTGTAAACTACCGGGGTTTTATCCCGAATTATGAAATAAAATAATCGGGTATTTTCAGTTTTAAAAAGATCCTGCTAAAATCTTCCGCTGTTAACTCAATTAAATAAATACCACGGGATTCCTGTTCCACGGCTCTTGAACCGGGTCAAACCGGGCCGGGGGCCGTGACAGGAAAAGGTGGTATCAGAGCCACTGATTTAAGCCTATTCAGTATTTAGAAAATACTTAATTTTACTAATTGCCATTTTGTGGTTACGTGTTTTATTATTTAAATATTTGTTTACAGTATGGGTAAACAAAGACTTTCGGACATCTATCATAAAATAGATAGTTCATCGAAAGATAAGGGAAACTCATCCCAATCAAATTCCTCAAGATACTCAGCAGAAACTAAGGAAGGAATATTTGTCCGCAAGGCACAGTATGAGAAACCACTTTCTCCTAATAAAACAAGTTTGATTATTAGGAAAAGTCAAGAGAAAATAAAGAAATCACAACCAAAAGAATTGAGGAGTAATCAGGAAATCCAGAAACTAGGCAGTAATCCACCATGGGAAGACGAATTAGATGAAAAATGGGCATATCTCTATATGTTAGCTACGGTAGCAGTAAATACTAACATTTAAATACCCTGACCCAGTCCTAGCACCCATATCACCTACAAGCCAGAAACTTTACACAGTAAATAAATAAGTTTACAATAAACCCTAGTATGTTTTAATTGTCAGTTGTCCTTTGTATTAAATTAGTCACACGGTATGCAATAATACTTGAATATTTATCTGTGAAATTTTATTATAAAATTTTAACTTAGCATTTTGTGTGCATTTTTGCATATATGCTAAACAACATGAATGAGTTATCTAAAGCCCTTCAGAATCTCAATCTCTATACGGTGAAAGTGAAAGTTTCCAAAGACTTTACTGATTACATACCCGATGTGGAAGAACCTATGGAATTCCACGCTCCACCTCCGGAGAAACCAAAGCCTAAGAAAAGGAGAAGATTTGTAGGCTGGAGGCGTGTACGCAGGAGGAAACCAGCAACTAGGAAAGTTCTCAAAATAGAAAATCCCATTGATAAAGGAAAAAGGATCGAGATTGAGGAGAATGCTAGGCAAATAGAAATGGAAATTGGGGAAAGTTCTAGGCAAGTCGAGGAGTTGCCATTACAGGAAGAATTAGATCGCCTACTGGCAAGTTGTGATATCATTAGACCTATCAGCAACAACCTCTACCCTTATCCTGCTATTCCAGATCCTCTGATCCACACCCAACCTGTAGGAGAAATGGACGAGTGGTGGACCAATGATTGGCAGTTTCAAAACCTCCTTAATAATCCTTATACCTTTTTCCCTCAGTTCGACCCAGAACCTATACCAAACCCACCAATGAGTAATGAAAACTTAGCTGAACTCCGCCATTTTGGTGAGGAACTGATGAATGCAGGGAATAGAATTCGGGAGGTAGGAGAACAAATCTCCTGGAAATACGATGAGAGGGAACGTCGCTTCTAAGGTGCCCAGGGATAGGATGGTTGTGAAGCTGTGATTGTATAATAGTGATAGTAATAATAAAATAAGTCTGTAAATAAACCTACAAATAAAACTTTTGTAAGATAAAGGTGTGTACTGATGCATATTATAATATATAAAAATGGCAGTTGAGAAATCAACAATTTTGACTAAACTTGTGCTGTGAAATTGTGTGATTAAATGCATATATCTATTATTTATTTTTATGCTAATAATTTATATATATTAAATACCAGATGGAAAACGCTAATAATGAACCAGTTAATGAAGTTAATCAATCTGAGCAAAACCAAGAAGATCAACTCATGACTAGGCAAGATATCGAGAATATCGTTGCCTAAGGAATAGCCAATGCTATTCCAGCAATCCTTGCTGCTGTCCAGAAACCTACTGAACCTCAACAAATCATTCCTAGTAAACGTACTCAAGAAGATAACTTCAGTAATAGTCTAAACGGAGGCAGCAACCATACTAATCACGATAATGATCCATGGCAGGCCCCACTCCCTAAGAAAATGAAAACTGCAACGCCTGGTTGCACTTACAAAGAATTTCTTGCTTGTAAACCAGCTGAATTTGCAGGCAACGCAGGGGCGACTGCGGCACTGCGTTGGTTGGAGAAAACTGAAGCAGTAATCATGATAAGTAAATGTGCTGAAGAGGACAAGGTTATGTATACGTCGTATCTTTTTAAAGAAGGGGCGCTAGAATGGTAGAATACGATACTTCAAGCCAAAGGAAGAAATATGGCCTATGCCATGAGTTGGGAAGAATTTAAGCAGATAATGGAAAGAAAATTCTGTCCCGAATATGAAAAGGAACAGATGGTGAATAAGTTCCTAAACCATCGAATTATTGGTGTAGATTGTCGAGGATATACTTCGACATTCTTCGAATATGCTAGAGTGGTACCAACACTGGCTTCGCCAGAACCGGTACTTATTTCTCGCTATATTTGGGGATTGATTGGTGAAATCCGTAATATCGTTAAAGCTGCGAGACCTCGCACTATTGACGATGCGGTAGAATTAGCTAACACCCTAACTGACGAGCTGGTACGCACAAGAGATGAAAGCCGGAAGAAGGAATTAGCTCAGAAAATTACCCAAGGATTTCGTGTGGGTAATAATAGCAACTTCAAGAAGAAAGGAACCGGGCAATCCTCAACTCCGCCGTTCTGCAGGAATTGCAGAAAGAAACATTTTGGAAAATGCATTGTAACCTGCAACTTTTGCAAAGTTGTAGGACATCATGAAGAAGACTGCAGAAAGAAAACAAGGGTCTGCTATAACTGTGGAGAAGCTGGGCATTTTAAACCAGAAGAAGACTCCAGATGTGATAAACACCGTGGGTAGATGGTTGATATGTATAAACATTGTAATCGCTCTTAATACTGTAAATTATAACAATGCGTCGTTTTTAGTAAAAAGAATGATTCACCAGTATTTCCCCGCTGACAAAACCTTTTTCAAACATGTTTCAGGTGATCTGTTGTGATCCAGGAAAAGTGCCGCGAAGCACTACAAGCTTAAGGAAGTGGCTCAATATAAATAAAGAAACATGTTTTGTAAAATAAAGATTTCCCAGTGAAATCACCTTATTGTAAACTACCAGGGTTTTATCCCGAATTATGAAATAAAATAATCGGGTATTTTCAGTTTTAAAAAGATCCTGCTAAAATCTTTCGCTGCCAACTCAATTAAATAAATACCACGAGATTCCTGTTCCACGGCTCTTGAACCGGGTCAAACCGGGCCGGGGGCCGTGACACACTACAACCCTGACCTTTACATCAATGAACCAGCGGGTTATAACCTGCTGGGTCCAGAAGACCATTTTCCGCAAGACATGGATGTGGACGAGGATTCAGGTCCAGAAATGCCACCGTCTGGGACGCCCACGCATCCCATTGATATCTCCAGCGGTTCTTCTTATGCCGGATTGCCATACCGAGGCCCTGATTTATGGGTCGAAAGGTTGAGCACCTACAAGTGGGAGTACACCCCCACTCACCATGACTCACCACCACCACTACGGACTCCCTCTGAGGATCCATACTTTCAAGCGGTCACACCACCTCCACAGCCAGCACCAGAACAGCCTCCGCCACCAGAACCACCAAGGCGAAGGAGAATCTCACGAATGTCCGTGCGAGGGGGTATACGCATTAGTACCCCACAAACTTCAAGCAACTACCCTCCCATCTATGAAGATCCACAAATGGGTGGGCCTTCAAACACTGTGCCAGAAATTGACACTACACCGGCCACTTATGCACCACCACCACCTCAAGTTGGTTATGAAAACCCAATTCCTACATACCAGGATACAACAGGGTACAACCCGTTTGAGCCACAAGCTTACACGGGTTATAACTATCAAGCAGCTGCCGTTGACCCATACGTCGAGGCGGCCAATTTTAACGCTCTCTATCCCTCACCATTTCCTCCAGCATACACAACTGGGTACCCTACTTTTGGGTATCAATACCCACCTTCTCAAACGCAACAACAACCTCAACCTCCACCTCAACAACCACAAACGCAAGAAATCTTACAAAGGTTGGAAGAGGTTGAACAAAGGGCGGAGGAACATGAAAGAAAGGCCCATAAGTTCCTTAAGGGTCTTGCAAACTTCATCAAGGGGAAGAAGAAAGATCGTTGAAGACCCTTACTATAACAACCCTTCTAAATAATTTTCGACACCCCTAAAAATATTTAGAAGATCCCAATACGTCCTAAAATACACCCCGTATACAAAAACAGGCCCCGAATACCTTTATTTTTATTAAAATTAAATAAAAACAGAAATAAAGGGGCTCTGGCGGGCCGCGTAAGACCACCCCTTGGTCTACGCGGGGCGCGAGCGAGAGGTCAAGCGGCGACACCTGGAAGCCACCACGTGTCGACACGTGGCAAAGCTAGATTGGTGACAAATCAAGGCTAGGGCCTACTTACCCTACGTCGCGGGCCACGTAGCCCTTGGCTACATCCTTCGCAGGCCGCAAGGGACCTGAAATCAGGCCCTATAAATAGGGGCCATCGGCTTCAGTCCCAAATCGCTCACAACTCTTTCTCTCTCTCGAAATTCTGAATAGTAAACATAATTTTCGGGCATAATACCCCTCTAAATAACGAAGTTCTGCCTCGTTGTAAGTATTATAACCCTCGGTTACGTATTAGATACGCTGCCCGATTGATCAAGGGTTCCGTAACGGCTGTCGTGGTTCTGCTCGACGTAGTCTTTGGAATACCGTCTTGGGGAGGGTATTACTAACGTAAACATTGGGTTATTATACTAACACGTGTGCATTTGTGTAATTTATAGATAATCACCAGGAAATCCTTAAGGAAAACCCTAAGATAGCAATGTGAGTAATCTCCTTTTTGTAAACTGTTTTTACAAAACCTTAAATAATTTACAATGTGATTAGTAGTGATTGAGTCTTTGTAGTACTTCAATTACTGCCGGTATTTTGGGTTTTTGTATACAAAATGAGGAACACGTTACCATTGGACAAAGAGTTAGCCAATGTATAATATGACCCACCAGTCAGGATTGACAGTACTGAATGAGTAATTGTGTAGAAATAAACATTGTAATCGCTCTCAATATTGTTAAAGGATAAAACTCTTCTTGATTAAACTGGGATTCACTCACCAGTATTTCTCACTGACAAAATGTTTTAAACGTGTTTCAGGTAACAAAATGTGAAAGCCAAATAGAAGCCAGTTGGACAGCACTGAAGGCTTGGAAAAGTGGCTATAAAACTTACCTGAATAAAGAGATGTTTTTATTAAATAAAATAGGGTTTGTCCCTATAATGTGTGTACTAAAAACTTGGGAATTTCCCATGTGTTTAATATTATAAAAGTGTGGTATTTACTTTGATAAAATATTTCCTAACTATGGTTCTGATGAAATTTCCGCTGCCAAAATGATAAACACCGATACCACCAAAACTGGCCTCGGCCGCCCGTTCTCGGGTTGTTCGGGGACGGGGGTTGCGACAGAAAGTGGTATCAGAGCTAAGCCACTGATTCAGCCACAGAAATGTTCTGCTGACACCAAGATCTTATTCAAATTGTTGGGAAATTAATTACAGAAATACGTGCATATCTGTATTTTATTGTTGTGTGTTATTTGACTATTTGTTAGTTTACAGTATGAGCGATCAAGGACCCTCCGACGCCTATCGTCAGTTGTCCAGCTCACCTAGGAGCGAAGGCACCTCTTCATAGCCTACCCTCTCAGGGTATTCAGCTGACAATGAAGATGGGATATTCGTGTTTAAGGCTCAGTCTGAAGAGCCATTCTCTCCTAAAAAAGAGGATAGTTCAGTAGGGGAGCGCATGAACGTAGGAAGAGGATGAAAAAGTTACAACAACAACGATTTTTAGCAGCTGCAAAGAGAGAAACAGATGCTCACACCCAAGATATGCTTAATAGCAGTTTAGAAAATTTTCATATCTTAGCAACCACAGCTGCCGACCCAAACCTGGAGCAACTCATAGCACCCCAACCATTACCCCTGTTTCCCACACAACCAATGGAGATTGAAGTCAACCAAGAAAACCAAGTCCCAGCACCAGCCTTTGACCCAACTGAGATACCTAGAGTACTAGCACCTAATCCCTTAGACCCAGACTACGACCCGTGGTTTGACGATCATAGGGATTATCAGCAACGCTACCCCATATCAGAGAAACCCATGCCAAACCTAGTAACTTACCCAGGTCTGGACCTTCTAGATCCCTATTATGAAAATGATGAATACATTAGGGAAATCCTAGAGAATCCATATCCTCAAGAAGAACCAATGCCACAATACCCAGATCCCATAACAGCACCTGCACCCCCAATGAGTGCAGAGAATGTGCAAGAACTCCGAACCTTTGGTGAGGAGATTTTAGAAGGTAGTGAGACGATGAGGCAAATCGGAGAATGACTAGTCTGGAAGTATGACGAGCGTAATATGGAGTTCTGGATGAACCCATATCGGTGATGGTAATAATATATATATATATATAATGATAATATATATGTTGTAGTATAGACCACTTCGTGGTTAGTGATGCATATTAGTATTGTAATTTTAAATTCCAGTTCCAGTTTGTATTAGATGCATAATATATAAGAAAGAGCAAGTCGCAATGTTCGACGATTTTGATCAATATGTGTGTTTTGTGATTGTTTGCCTTAAATACTATCTTGTGATATTAATAATTGGCAAATGTTTAAAATTCAGATGGACAACGAAGTGAACCAGGAAAACCAGAGTAACAATAACCTAGATAACGATAACCCGAACAACAATAACAATGGAAACCAAGTGGATAACAGTGTCATCCAACACATAGTGGCACAAGGGATAATAGATGCAATGTCATATATTATCAAAACGGTTGAGGAAGCAGATAATAAAAGTAACCGTGATAGTAAACGACTCACTGAACCTGAACACAGCGTAAACAATGGACCCATACTTCAAGTGCCCATTCCCAAAAGAAGAAGAACCATGTCTTATGGTTGTTCTTATAAAGAATTCTGGTCTTGTAAACCAATGGAATTCTCGGGCAATGAAGGGGCCGTTGCAGCTCTACGCTGGATAGAAAAGACTGAGGCAGTCTTAAAAATAAGCAAGTGTACGGAAGAGGATAAGATAATGTTTGCTTCCAATCTGTTTAAGAACTCAGCCTTAGAATGGTGGAACACTATCCTCCAGTCTAGGGGAAGTGACAGGGTTTACAATATGGAATGGGAGGAATTTAAAAATATGGTAGAAAGAAAATTCTGCCCTCATAATGAAAAGGAACAGATAGCAAATAAGTTCTTAAACCTTAGAATGACTGGAGTAGATAGTAAGGGTTACACTACATTATTCTTTGAGTACGCTAGAATAGTGCCAACCCTTGCATCACCTGAACCAGTATTAATCTCCCGTTATATATGGGGATTAATCAGTGAGATAAGGCATGTAGTCAAGGCGGCTAGACCTCAAACCATAGAAGAAGCTGTAGAACTAGCAAACACCTTGACTGATGAATTAGTGCGTACACGAGAAGAGCACCAGAGGAGAAACCTAGCTCAAAGGCTTACCCAAGAATTTCGTTATGGAAATTCCAACCGTGGGAAGAATGTAGGTTCTACCTCTGCACCTTACTGTAAGGCCTGCAAGAAGAAGCATTTAGGAAAATTACCTAGCTCAGAAACTTACCCAAGAATTTGGTTTTGGAAATTCCAATCGTGGAAAAAATGTAGGTTCTACTTCTGCACCCTACTGCAAGTATTGCAAAAGGAAAAATTCTGGAAGATGCTCTATATATTGCAATTTTTTCAAAATATCTGGACACAAGGAGGAAGACTGCAGGAAGAAGCCTAACAACAGGATATGCTACAACTGTGGAGAACAAGGCCATATTAAGCCAAACTGTCCAAAACTAGCTCCAGCCCCAAACACCAAGAATACTAAAATTGCTAGAGCATTTGTTCTGACTACAGAAGAAGCAAAGATGATCCCAGATGTGATCGCCGGTACGTTTTTAGTTAATGATGTTTTTGCTAAGGTATTATTTGACTCTGGTGTAAACCAAAGTTTTATTAATACTTCATTTTGCAAACTTCTCAATCAATCATTAACTAAACTTCCACAAGAATTGTAACACCTCGCAAAATCATGTCCAGTACAGTGGTGACACGTGTCGTAAACCCTGATCGTGATTAAAGATAACTGGAGGGACTAAAACTGTCAATCAGTGTAAAGATGTAAATAGAAGGACCAAAAGTGTCAACATGCCAAACTTGTGCCTTTGATTGATCTCATAAGATATTCATAATTGTTATTGAATAAATTGACGGACACAAGAAGCCGCTTGTGCTTAAAAATTAAAAGTTACAAAACACAGGGGTTAAAAGTGTCAACATGTTAATTCTTACCTCTGAGTGACCTTTTAACGTTCCCAAAGCTTTGTAATGTGTTAATATATTCTCATGAATATCTGATAAAGATTTTATAAAAATCCGGTTCAATTTGGTGATGAAATTGAAATTTCCAAGAAAAAGGTCAAAAGTGTAAATATGGGAATTCTTCAATCGAGAGACATTTTCAAAGCATCCAAAACTTATGAATGCATGTTCCCACTCCCTAGAGCATCCCAGACCTGATTATGTTGACCATGCATGCTGAAAAAGTCAGTCATTCGCGTTCAGAAAGTGCAGGGACTGAACATGCAAACAAACAAAACAACTTTAAATCGTGTACCCTCGCGTGGCGTGCCAGGATTATCCTGATTTGGTGCGTGGCGCGACATCAACCATTTTCCAGCAGAACTGGCAGGTGCCCAGCATGCAACCTGCAATCTTGTGAAGATCTTCTGCAGCCTGTTTCGAATTCAACAACAAGATTAACTGTTTTGGAAAACCACTAGACACTTGGAAGCATCATAATTCACCTGAGGACACATGGATTGATCTTAATTCATCCTCCTCTCCTATAAATTGAGCACATTGTTGGGCAATTGATCTTGTACTTTCAAAATTCTCAAGCATTTCACTCTCAAGTGATCTCAGAAGCATCCTGGTCATCTAGGAAGCTTTCTCAAGTTTATTTTTCATGCTAAGGACCATTGTAAGTGTTCTTAGCTTCCTTAGTTAAGCTTTTATTAGTTTAATGACCGAAAGTCAAAGATATCGTATATACGCTTTGACTTTGTGATTAATCACTAACGGTCCAACCATTATTCGAATTGAAAGTGGCTTTGTGTTGGTAATTATGTAGGTGTTAAACCCTTAAAAGGGCACCTCCTAATTATCACATTTACTTGGTAAATTGTCGGGTCAAACTACTTAACAAAAAAGTCAAACAAGTTAGTTTTTGCAAAATAAATCATAACAGATAACGTAGAAGCTATAAATTACATTTTTCACTTAAACAACTTGGTAAATAATATAAGAACATGTTTGGGCATGTTCAACCCGACAATTCTGAGTTTAGGCTCGGTTCGCAACCGAAAGTCGCAAAAGTAGACTTTTGCTTTGACTTTCAGTTCTGGCCCGATTTAGCTTAGTTTAGATATGCCTTATGGTTCCTTTGGGACCACATTATATGTTAGTATAACCCTCTGAGGTTATGCTACACGGTTCCTTAAAAATCTGATTCATTTGCATGTTCCCGTTAAATGCTTAAATATGGACCATTTTGCCCTTTTATCATTAAAACGAGATTTTTGAAAATGTGAGAGGACAAAAATCTTTATTTCTGAATTATAAATATGTCCTAAAAATTTGACATCCATTTCTGGTCTAAAATGAGAGTTATGCACGATATCGTAAAATGAAAGCTTTTTGTTAATTAAATAGCATTCTTGGCATAAATCATATTTAAACCCAATTTTTGGCACCAAACTTGCCACCCACTGTTAAGATATTATATTTAGGGATTTTTGGAATTTTTTTTAAATTTTAAACTGATCATAACATAGAGTTCTTGCATGGACTCGGTAATTGACGATAATGCCCTTTTCGCTAATAAAATGAGTTTTACACATCCTTTTCATGCCAAACCTTTTTCCACAGATTTTATATATTAAATAAAATATTTTGAGCAGTTAAGACTAATAAAAAATCTCAGATTTTCTTAAACAACCCGAATATCGTCAAATACCGACTTTTATGCGATTTAGGCGTATAGTATGGTTTAAAAACATATTTAGCACCTAAGACTTGTTACCTACTGATTTTAAAAATAAATTTTTATACTTTAACAGTAAGTATAAGTCTTGAAGTCAGATTTCCAAATTTGACCCTTAAAGCATATGTGAAATGACCAAAATGCCCCTACGGTGCATAGTTTGGCCATAAATGATAAATTTCACATATAAATATGATTTCTTACTGATATAACTTGTTAAAAATAATTATTTTACTAATTATTTTAGACCAGAACCTCATATTACTATATAACCTCTTTTATAAACTCTAAAATGACCAAAATACCCTTACGGGGCTTAAATTGGTTTTAAATTCGTTTTGGGCATAATGGAAGATATCCTACTGATATCATAACATATTTTAAGAATATTAACTTGTGGAACATGTACATGACTCATTTAGTTACCCGTTATGCATATTCGCGTTCGGTACGGTTTATGTAACTAGTTTGCATAAATTAATCAAAACGGGTCAAACCTTATCATTTTCACTTTAAAATCCAGAATGTGTTTAGTTTACCCATTTTATACAAGTCTTCATACTTGTCAGGTCTAAAACACGTTCTAATCCAGTCTTCGCTTAATCTTGCGTTTTGAACCGTAAACCTTTCATTAAAACTAACCGGTCTAAGTTAAAACTTAAATAAGACCCGTTAGAAATCTAATATGTTATTAAAACCTTCGTTCCATATTAGGAGCCCAGTAAAAGCTACTTGTACTTGCTGATTGATATACGGCTGAGAATAAAATTATATTTTTGCTCAGGTAAATACTTTTAACGTATTTTCTGTTATACGGGCTTGGGATATGGTATTTAATAATACCGCTTGGTCGGGTATTGAATCTTTAATCGATTAGTGGTTAAATCATTAAGATAACCCATTTTAATCTGTTTTGTTTGATGCAATGCCTTTAGGGGGTTAATGACCGTGTCCTGGATATCCTCGGCTCATTCATTCGAATGGCCACGACTTAAGCACGGGGTGTAGGCATACACCTGACAGTTGCGTATGTAAAAGATATAATCACTCGTTGAGGATAACTCGACGTGGGATTATATTAGTGGTGTGTCTATTAATCTTGTCTCGGCTCTTCTAACCGGGTCCTGAATGGACGACAAACATATAAATCTGTATACAAGATTATTTTAAATAATTGTCCCAAGTTATAAAAGAATATTTGTGTCTTGTGCATTTAAATCAATTTTATAAACACTTTTAAAAAAGAGTCAGTTAATTGTATTTACCAGTGTAAACTGACGTATTTTCCAAAAAGGTTAAGTGTAGGTACTACGCGTAATGGGCTGGAAAGTCCTGAGTGATTAAATAAAGAGTCTTGCAAGCTTTTATCACTTTAAGTCTGTTGAACAATATTTCTTTTGTTTTGATCCGCATGTGGATCCACTTACAACCGTTGTGTAATATTTTTTATACTTTCAAATCGGTTTGTATTATTACTTTAGACTTCCGCTGTGCATTAAACTGTGATTATTGACAATGATGATATCAACTACGTCACGATACTCCCCACCGGGCCCACCGGTAATGAGTGGAAATATCAGGGTGTGATAGGTTGGTATCAGAGCTAATGTTGAGTGAATTAAACACTAGCCTTTTATGTTTAATCTCAATGACACACTTTGTACATTCCTTGATTTCCGAGTCTAGGCAAATGACTTAGGACTAATCCTAATCTTATTGTTTTCTTTTGTTGGTTTCTTTTGTTTGTTTTGATAGGAACAAAGACAATGCCGCCACGTGTTAGAGGTAGAGGTGGTAGAGGAAAGGCCCCAGTAATGATGAGGAATGACCACAAAGCCGGGCCATCTCATCGGCGTACACCTTCAGCGACCTTTAGCTCTAGTCCTCAGGAGGATTGGAGAACTTTTCTGGAGCCAGCGAGACGCTCAGTCTCCCTCAGTTCCTCCCCGTCTTATCATCACTCATTTGGACCTTATCAAGACGAGGAGCACAACGATTCGCACCATTCCTTTATACCGTTGCAGCGGTCGAGTTCACACTGTGCCTTCCAGAACCCGACCCCATACTTCCAAAGCATGCTCAATCCAATGAACTAGGTTCAAGAACCAGAGGGTCCAAACCCTTTGGGGCCAGCTGATCACTATCCTGAGATGCAGGATATGGAGATGGACGAAGATCCAGATCCCGAGATGCCACCAAGTGGGACGCCGACGCATCCCATTGAGATTTCCAGCGGATCATCATTTCATGGTTCGCCTTACAGGGGCCCAGGCAGTTTTGCTGAAAGATGGGCCACATACAACTGGGAGTACACTCCCCCTTTCAACCCAAATCAACAACAGCAGCAGGATCCCTCTAAGGATTCACGTTTCCAGGTGGTTACGCCACCGCCACCACCGCCGCCAGAACAACAATTGCCTCCAGAACCACCGAGGCGAAAAAGATCAGGTGCACGGATGTCCGTATGAGGGAGTTTCCATTTTAGCACCCCCCAACACTCTAGCGGCAGCCACTACCCGCCGCTATATGAAGACCCACAAATGGGTGGGCCTTTAAACCCAGCTTCTGAAGTCGACTCTGCTCCAGTCGCACCACCACCGCCCATGGGTTATGATAACCCAATCCCTTCCTACGCTGGTGCAGCAACATATAACCCGTTTGAGTATCAGGCTTATTCGGGTTACAACTACTACAATGCCCCTGCCGTCGACCCGTACCTCGAAGCGGTAAACTACAATGCTCTCCACCCTGAGGGACCCTTCGTAGGTTCGTACCAAACTGGGTACCCAACATATGGGTATCAATACCCGCCACCTCCTCAACCTCCGCAGCAGCAGCCGCCACAGATCCAACCACCGTAGCAGCAGGAAATCCTTCAACGGTTGCACGAGGTGGAGCAACAGGTATAAGAGGAGCGTAGGAGCCGTCGGGGTCTGCTTAAGGGTTTGGCAAACCTGATAAAGGGGAAGAAGAAGAAGAAGAAGAGGGATTATTGAAAATTCCTTATTTATTTGATTTGTAATTTTTATTTTCAATTAAGTCCCTATGTAGACATCTTATTTATGTACTTGGTCCCTGCGTGGACTTGTCTTTTTATTTCTGTCCCTGCGTGGACAATGTTATTTCTTTAAAAGTCCCGTTTAGGGCAATCATGTACTTCTCTTTAATTATGGGATTTTTAATTTAAATTTCAATTATCATTATATGTATGAGTATGCTATAAATCAAAATATCACTTCCATTTTAAATTGATCTGCCAATAAAATATTAAAGAAAATCTTGAAGGCATAACCTAGCCTATATGTCATTTTAGACATGGCCCTGATGGTAAAACCTTCTTAAGGTTTAAATCCTTGTTAACATCCGAAAACATGTTAGCACTCCTGGCAAATGTGATTAGATAAAATCACACTAGTCATCCTTGTATTGGATTCTTCCAATTCCTTTTCTCACCAAATCTAAATATCAATTAGTGATAAAGTGCATGCGGGCCATATTCATTGTCCAATAAGACAAAAGACAGTTGTCGTCTATGACTCCCTTTCAAGAAAAGGTGAAGAACTATGTTCAAACCTTAATGCCTCGATCTCATAAGATCTTGGCTATTAAATTTTAAAACTGTCCTTGTGACTAGGCCTTTTGTGCCACTTTAATATATTTAATGATTTATAACTAGGGATAAATTATAATGAAAACCCTAAACAAATATGACTAACAAATTAACCAATATGGTTTGTATTTATCATGGTTAATGAATCATCAAAAAAATGACAATTCTATAATAAGACTTCTGAATAAATCATTGTCATCATTTTTTATGTAGCAATCATGCTACATGGCTGAATCAGAAGAGGTTAACAGTCATCCTAGGGAAAGGAATGATACCACCAAAATTAATGGAGCCGGTGCAGATTTACAAGCAATGATAGATAATGTTGTCACTAGAGCCATGGACAGACAGTTCAAAGAATCAAGTGGTACTCGTAGCAGGACCATATTTGTACCTCATACAAAACCACCTTCCAAGTCGCACACATCACATAAGGACGATTCTCATCATTCGTCGAATTAGAGGAGTGTTCCATCCAAGCGTATTTTGCTCAATCAGGAGCCACGCGTTAAGACCTGCTCTTATAAATACTTCGTCTCTTGTAAGCCTAGGGACTTCACAGGAGTAAAAGGAGCCATTGATTGCATGACATGGCTAGATGAGATGGATACTGTGGTTGATACCAGTGGTTGTGCAGAACAAGATATTGTGAAATTTGTTTCACAATCATTTAAGGGTGAAGCTTTAGCTTGTTGGAGGTCGTTAATCCAAGCTACAGGAAAGATTCTGTTGTATAACTTGTCTTGGGATCAGTTTCTTGCATTGATCAGGGAAAATTTCTGTCTTCAGCATGAGGTGGAAAGGATTGAAACCGACTTCTTGACTCTGGTCATGAAGAACTTCGACTGTTAGGCATACCTTACAAGTTTCAACACCATGTCCCGATTGGTTCCTTATTTAGTCACACCGGAACCGAAGCGCATAGCTCGTTTTATTGGAGGTCTAGCTCCAGAAATCAAGGAAAATGTGAAGGCATCCAGACCCACCACCTTTAGGTCAGTGGTTGATCTGTCCTTATCACTTACTCTCGATGCGGTTAGGCAGAGGTCGTTTAAGAATTCTGATGAAGGGAAGAGGAAACGTGAGGATGAGAACTCACGCCGTTCTGATAAGAAACGTAAGGGGAACTCTGAGCATAAGAAGGGTTCTGGATCTAAAAAGGATAACCAACAGTCAGGTGAAAAGCCCAAGTGCAAGGCCTGCAAGAAAAACCATTTTCATAAATGCAGATTTGAGTCACAGTCGCAATCGCAGCCTAGAGTTTGTGGAATTTGTAAGTCTAAAGAACATAAGACTCTAGATTGCAAGAAAATGAAGGACGCAACTTGTTACAATTGTAACGAGAAGGGGCATATCAAGACCAATTGCCCCAAATTTGCAAAGAAGCCTGAGGAGGCTAAAAAGACCAATGCTCGGGTCTTTCAAATGAATGCTCAGGAAGCAGTTCAGAATGACAATGTGATAACATGTACTTTTCTTATCAATGATGTTTATGCTAGAGTATTGTTTGATTCTGGTGCAGACAAGTCTTTTGTAGACAATAACTTTTGTAAATTGTTAAATCTGCCTGTTAAGACTCTAAGCATAAAATATGAAGTAAAATTGGCCGATGGTACTATAGAGACTGCATCAAAAATTCTAGATGGATGTTTTATATCCATTAGGAATCACTCTTTTCCGCTATCCTTGTTTCTGTTGAAATTGGCAGGATTCGATATAGTGATAGGCATGGATTGGTTATCTCATAACCAAACCCAAATTGTATGTGACAGGAAGCAAGTGGTTATCAAGACTCCTTATGGTGAGCCATTAACAATTCAAGGAGATACGCAGTATGGGTTACCCAAGCAAGTGTCTATGCTTAAGGCAACAAAGTGTTTGAAGAAGGGTTGTGTCATTTATATGGCACATGTAACCATTGATGAACCAAAGCCCAAGATCGAAGACATCCCCATTATTTCTGAATATCCAGATGTTTTTTCCTGAAGAACTACCTGGATTACCTCCAGATAGGCAAGTGGAATTTAGAATCGATATCATTCCTGGAGCAGTACCAATTGCAAGAGCACCTTATCGATTGGCATCAACTGAGATGAAGGAATTAAGGACACAGTTGGATGATTTGTTGGAAAAGGGTTTTATTCGACCTAGCTCATCCCCTTGGGGAGCGCCAATTCTATTTGTGAAGAAAAAGGATGGCTCGATGCGTGTATAAATTGATTATCGTGAGCTAAACAAGGTTACAATCAATAACATATATCCATTGCCCAGGATCGACGATTTGTTCGATCAGCTTCAAGGAGCAAGTTACTTTTCAAAGATCGATCTAAGGTCAGGTTATCACCAGTTGAAGGTCAGAGATGAAGACGTACACAAGACCGCATTCAGAACTCGATATAGACACTACGAGTTCTTAGTGATGCCTTTCGGGCTCACTAATGCACCTGCATCATTCATGGATCTCATGAATCGCGTTTGCAAGCCGTATTTAGACAAGTTCGTCATTTTCTTCATTGATGACATTCTTATTTATTCGAAGAGTCAAGCTGATCATGAAAAACATCTCCGGTGCATCCTTAAACTTCTCAGCAAGAGAAGCTCTACGCTAAGTTTTCTAAATGTGAGTTTTGGCTTCGGGAAGTCCAATTTCTTGGACATGTGGTGAGTGAGCGTGGTATCCAGGTGGATCCCATTAAGATTGAAGCTGTGATAACCCGTGCTCTTGTCGTCAAGAAAAGGGTACTTTATTTAGATTCGTATTATTTTTGCTACTATTATTATTACTATTATTATTTAATAATAATCGCGTCGAGAGAAACGTACCATTTAACCGAATACCCCGAACCGGACATATTCAACATAACACACACATGCAAGATCTTCTTAAATCCCGATTATATTTAAGTGCTAATTTAAACGGGCCAATTTGTTTTAACGGGTTATGACGCCTAACGGGTTCGTGCACCTGGGCCAAGCCCAACCCGACTTACATACACCCCAAACCCTAGCCTATAAATTCATCTCAAGGCCCCATCTCTTTCATTTTTTTGGAACCCTAGCCCCCAAGACACACCTCTCTCTCTCTCTCTCTAAGATCCGGCCACCGGATTAGGGTTCCGGCGACCCCTCCGGCGCCGCCTTTCCGGTGGGTCACACCCAAACAAACTGGTTGTCCACCTCCTTCATCATTCTCGCTCTTCTCTCTCTGTTAAAGGAACGAATGGCCACCACCAATTGGTGGCGGCACACAACAATCAGCAGCATCAGACCCACCACAGGCAGCGACGCGGTGGTGGTTGGCTTGGGGCGGTTAATTCCGAGCAAGAGGGGAGGGGTCTCGGCAGTAAGTAGCAGCCACAATGAACGTCGGAGGCAGCGGCTCGGTGGTTGCAGCGAAGAAGGTGGTGGCGGAGCCGTGAGAGCGGCGGTGGTGCTACGTCTCCGACGAATCCCACCGGTAAACCTCCCATCTCTCTCTTCGTTTCCCTTCATCTTTGTTCCGAAAAGTCGATGAAAACGGATGCTGATGATGTTCAGCTCGGACCTGAGCAGGTGGCTCGGTCATATTCTGTTAGAGTCCATGTTCGGAGAGAAGCAGCAGCGGCAACCTCGAGTTCTGCTCGGGTCTCGTCTGGTCCAGTTTCGGTCCGCACAACCACAGTCCCTCAACCTTCGGTCAGTTTGTACCACCCTTTGTGCTTATGTTTTTGTTTAATGATTTGGTTGTTTGTTTGATTCGTGTGGGTGTATAATAATAGCTGATTGTCACTGTTTGATGAGTTAGAAATGAGAATTTAAAGATCTAAGTTTTTCCCACATGTCTGATCCTCGTAATAATGATAGGATGTTTATAATCAGATCTTGTTGATTTATTTGATATGATAATATGGTATACACTTAGTTACAAGTTTAAAATGGGATTATAAGAGTTTGTTATATGTATATCAAGCTGCTTATTTGTTGTAGCATGAGTTATTTTGTAGTGTACCAACTGTTGGTCTACAAGGTGTTTTGGATGGTGTGTATTGTCATTGTGAATGATTGATTAAAAATCTGCTAGTGATTAGAATGATGATGATAGGGTGTAATCTTGTATTCGTTTTAGATCTAAGCATAAGTGTGATGATACTGTCTTTGAATTTCTCATATGTTGTACATTGGTTGCTAGAAAGGAAATTGAAGATCTTGAAATATTTGAAATTGTTGTGTTTGATCTATTTTGGTAAATGTACAGAGTGTAAAATATGTTAGTGAAGTATGATTGGATAGTACTGTTTGGATAAGGATTCTAGAAACATCAGCAAAGGTTGTGAGTCGAAACTCACGGTTGCGACTCGAGACCGTTATGTTGACGACTCGAAACTAGGCACTTCACACGTAAGGACTCGAGACCGGCATGGTTGCGACTCGAGATCTTCTGATCTCGACTCAAGCCTGACTCGAGACCTCAAGGTTGCGACTCAGAAGCGCACGACTCGAGACCGCTTAGATTGCGACTCGGAATCTCATGGTTGCGACTCGAGATCTCTTGGTCTCGAGTCAAGACCACCCGGTTCGACTAGACTGCTCTGCTTAGTTATTGGGCCGCACAAACTGATGTTTTGGACTGTGTGCTAGTATTAATGCTTAACTGTTACTGTTTAACTGTTCATATGCTAGGATAGGCCCAATAGCGTATATGTTAGTATGACTTACGTGCTATGTGTTAGATTACGTGTAGAATTATATGTGACACTACTTGCATACGAACTTGATGAATATTAATAACCATAATAGGGTATGGTTGGCCAACACAACACAAGTAAATTGTCTGCCGAGCAAACCAAAGTGAGTTCACACACTAAAAGCATGCGTCCCAGGGAGGGACACGAACAGACTGCCATCTTTGGGAAGAATACTTTCGAACTAATATTTCCGGGGGAAAATACGAATGGGTACTTTTAAATTACTATCTCCGGGGGAGATACGTTTGGATATTATTTATAAATCACAACTAGCCAAACTAAACAAATCTCTATCATGTAAAGTCCCTGCTTACAGTACCGATTAATCGCCGGGGGCGAACGGGTTATTAGTTGATAGCGCTATTAGGTTTGACAACCTCACACCGTGACCGGGGGAGATCGGGCGTGAACTAGTATACCTTGCATCTTGGTCAATGACGATAGACATTGACTCGGGGCACAAAATCTTCTCGTCAATAGTTTCGGTAACGCTAGTTTAGTAGCTTTCATATGGGGTAGCTCCCCATGACGTGATTATAAATGTTTTATCTAAACAACTTACGTTTTCGAAAAACTAAAACTGGACAACTCGTGAACTCGCCAACATTATGTTGATACCCTACTGCATGCTTTGCAGGTTGCTCGATACAGTTTAGGACGGACATTGCAATCGGCTGGAGTGCGTGGTTTGTAAGTTCATAACTATTAAACTTGTGGTTTTAAATTACGATATGTATTCTTTTCCTTTCCGCTGCAACTCAAACTATGTTTTGAAAAAATTAAATTGGTCGCTAATTATACCATTATTATAATAATAACCAAACGGTTCAAAATAATTAGTGGCTGGATCCTGGTCAGTCGCACGCCTCGCGGTGGTACTCCGCATGTGGAATTTGAGGGTGTGACAGATTGGTATCAGAGCCATTGGTTATAGTGAACTAGGTTTAAGATATAAAATATTTTAAGATGAAAAATGTTTTATATGAAAAACCAGACTATAACCGTTCATTAATGAAAACCACAACGATACCACACTCCGGATTGCAAGGTTCGTCAGATTCAGGTACTCACATGGTAATTATAGTCATCGGCATTTACTTGTGCACACATATATGTGTAAATGTGTATGTATATATTCAGCATATGTGCGTAAATATGTAGCTGTATTCAATACTGTGAATCATACGAAAACTATACAAACCTGATGTGCGCTAAGCAGGAGTGGATTCTCCTAACCTTGATTCAAAACCATGACACTCTTAGGGCAAGGAACTAGTTATTCCAAGTCCTCGCCCACATATTTCTTGACGTCACCCCTTGGCTATGACGAATCGACGCGGGAAACGTTCACATGATGTACATGCTTACAGGAAAGGCCTGCTACGAAGCACATAGAGAAGTTACGAGAACGAATCGACGAAGGGGAGCCACCCCTACATCATGGGATATTAGAGGGAACGACGATGTCATTCGCATCCTTTCTACTTACGTATTTCTTTTCCCGACTTAAGTGGTGAGACTCATTCCCTCATCCGACCGATCACCGGGATTCTTGAAGCATTCTAGTAAGTCTACACCTTTCGGGTTTCTGTTTGCACGTCTCGAACACGAAAAGCATGCGTGGTGTATGTTCCTCACTGTAGTGCCAGCAATCGTATCACTTTTCCATCGACCATGAAGTTATTTCCCCCTAATTCCTCGTTACATGGCAAAACCTTATTCAAGTTGAACCTTATACCATAGCACGCCCCGAAACCCAGCAAATTGGTATCTTTCTTACAAACTGGCGTATTTGAAAGCGTGGCAAGACGAAGACACGAGCCAGTCAACCCACCCACGAGGACAGTGACCTAGATGCTTACCTTATCTTTCATTTGCCAGATCCGTTATTCTTTGACGACTTTTCTGATCCCGTGAATCCTTTTGCTAGCTTTCGTACGAACCCTCGTTTATTGCTTAAGATGGTATCCTCAGTTCTATCGTTTCCTTATCGCGATATCCACGTTTCTTCGTAGAGAAATCTAGACCAGATTTCCCTCCAGTTTAGTGAATTCAGTGAGTGCGACCCTTAGTCGACAAACTTCTCAAACCCCTGAAATACGGTAGCGTGTTGCTTTAATCGTATTTTTTTTTTGAAAACCTGTTTCCGCATTTCACAACAAAACCCCTCAACGACGCAAGCGCTACTTCGAACTCATTCGTACGACTTAGAACAATCCACTCGAACTTGGTTTCTTACCGATTTAAGGAATCACATCCTGCCAGACGTCTCAGTAGACCCTAAAACCTACAGACACGCACGACGACCATTCCTCTCTAGCTACTTCTTTTTGTGCTAACCCCATCGACTTAACATCCCCTACCAGCCAGCGACGTTCTTTAATTCTAACTACATACAACGTGTGTACGACCAGCTACCTCGTCGACATCAGATGAATCCTTATTTGCCGATCCCAAAGCCCTCATGTTTTGTCTTAAGTTGAACGCGTCAATTTTGACTACCCTTCTTGCATTATCTCGCTACTCGTGTTGTGAATTCCCTGACTCTTATCCTACTCCGTTCGGCACAAATCTCCATTTGGACGAATTACTTTCTACAAATATTACTCGTTGGAACAACAAGCCAAAGATACCCCAGGGGTAGAGGCTATCGCAATCACTGTTCTTCGAACTCGATACGATCAAAATTTAGTTACGACACTCGAATCTATTCCATCCTGTCAAAATTCGACACTTGTTTCTTTCGACGACATCTGAAACTACTCCGAAAACCAGAGGTAGTCCGAACGACTCCTCCGCTCTACCCTGGTACTTCTACGACTCAAACCGCCCGCATTAAGTTTTCAACGCGACTTTTAACGTCGCAAGGCCCGCTCTACTCGATCGCATACGCAACCCCTCACGATTTAGACTCGAAAGAGTATCACCTGACATTAGAGAGATGCTCAAATATCCGTAACCCCAGCAATCGAAAGATGATCTACGAGGTGCTTCTATCTTATTCTATCCTGTCCAAGGCATTGATGACATGTCTACCAGCAACGGCACGCAACCAAAGAAACCAACAAGTTTTCGAACTTGCAACCATCTACTTGATAGAAGTAGGTGCTAGGCACGGGATGCCAACTTCTTCTAATATCTGATCGTAACCCACGTTTTGCATCCGAATCGTCGCAAGGACGTACACAAAAGACTTTTGGCTCACTGTTAGGCATGAGCACCGCTTGTCGCCCGCAAACTGATGATCTGGCCAAACGCACCATCCAAACACTCAAGGGTACGATAAGAACATCTATTATCGATCGTGGATACGAGTGACTTCCCTTTTGTAGAATCCTCTTCCAACAACTGCTACCACACTAGTATTCAGGTAGCACCATTTGAGGCATTGTACGGACGCAGATGCCGGTCACCTCTGTGTTGGGCGGAAGCCAAACTACCGGCCCAGAACTTGCACTTGACACAACGGGTAGGATTGCCCAGAACAAACAACGCATGGCGGCAACTCCGGACCGTCAGAAAGGCTACCTCTAGAACTCTTAGTCGGAGATTAGGTTCTACTTAAAGTTCATCCTTGAAGGGTGTGGTACGTTTTGGTAAAACGGGGCAAGCGTAATCCGCGATGCGTCGGACCATTCGAAATTACCGAGAGGATCGGTAAGGATGCTTTCAGACTAAAACGGCCTGAAGACCTGAAGGCGGTACACAACGTCTTTCAGGTATCTAATCTGAAGAAGTGTCTGTCAGATGAAATATTCGTTATTCTTTTTAGAAACTCACAATCAACGACCAACCACGCTCCGTTGAGGAACCGGTTGATATCAGGGATCAAGAAATCAAAACCCTCAAGCGTGGTATAATACCAACAGACCGAGTTCGTTGGAACTCGCGCCGTGGCCCAGAGCTTACCCGGGAACGGGAAAACAAGATGATGCGCATGTATCCCCAGTTGTTTACAAACATTACTCCCAGCACTGAGGCTACAACGGAATTTCGGGAAGAAATTTCAAACCAACAGGGGGTGATGTGACGCCCCACGAAAACATTTTAAACCCACTAGCTTGTCAGTGGCTGCACGCTAAATTTCGGGATGAAATTTCTTGAACTTGGGGATAATGTGACACTTCGGGCTTCCCGCGTGATTTCATCTTTATGTTATAATTAGTTTGATGAAATTCTATACTAGATGAAATACGTACAACCCTGTGAATCTAATGCTATGTGATTTTACGTGCTACGTGACTGTGTGTGCTATATGGCTTGCATGTTCGTTCTGTGGACTTTCGTGAAAATGCTTGTATCTACGTATGGTAATAGAGTCTAGGTATATATATGGAGCGTGGTGTATGACGCTTGCTTAAATTTCGAGGACGAAATTCCTGTAACATGGGGAGAATGTGACAACCCGTGCTCTTATCGTCAAGAAAAGGGTACTTTATTTAGATTCGAATTATTTTTGCTACTATTATTATTTAATAATAATCGCGTCGAGAGAAACGTACCATTTAACCGAATACCCCGAACCGGACATATTCAACATAACACACACATGCAAGATCTTCTTAAATCCCGATTATATTTAAGTGCTAATTTAAACGGGCCAATTTGTTTTAACGGGTTATGACGCCTAACGGGTTCGTGCACCTGGGCCAAGCCCAACCCGACTTACATACACCCCAAACCCTAGCCAATAAATTCATCTCAAGGCCCCATCTCTTTCATTTTTTTTGGAACCCTAGCCCCCAAGACACACCTCTCTCTCTCTCTCTAAGATCCGGCCACCGGATTAGGGTTCCGGCGACCCCTCCGGCGCCGCCTTTCCGGTGGGTCACACCCAAACAAACTGGTTGTCCACCTCCTTCATCATTCTCGCTCTTCTCTCTCTGTTAAAGGAACGAACGGCCACCACCAATTGGTGGCGGCACACAACAATCAGCAGCATCAGACCCACCACAGGCAGCGACGCGGTGGTGGTTGGCTTGGGGCGGTTAATTCCGAGCAAGAGGGGAGGGGTCTCGGCAGTAGGTAGCAGCCACAATGAACGTCGGAGGCAGCAGCTCGGTGGTTGCAGCGAAGAAGGTGGTGGCGGAGCCATGACAACGGCGGTGGTGCTGCGTCTCCGACGAATCCCACCGGTAAACCTCCCATCTCTCTCTTCGTTTCCCTTCATCTTTCTTCCGAAAAGTCGATGAAAACGGATGCTGGTGATGTTCAGCTCGGACCTGAGCTGGTGGCTCGATCATATTCTGTTCGAGTCCATGTTCGGAGAGAAGCAGCAGCGGCAACCTCGAGTTCTGCTCGGGTCTCATCTGGTCCAGTTTCGGTCGGCACAACCACAGTCCCTCAACCTTCGGTCAGTTTGTACCACCCTTTGTGCTTATGTTTTTTTTTAATGATTTGGTTGTTTGTTTGATTCGTGTGGGTGTATAATAATAGCTGATTGTCACTGTTTGATGAGTTGGAAATGAGAATTTAAAGATCTAAGTTTTTCCCACATGTCTGATCCTCGTAATAATGATAGGATGTTTATAATCAGATCTTGTTGATTTATTTGATATGATAATATGGTATACACTTAGTTACAAGTTTAAAATGGGATTATAAGAGTTTGTTATATGTATATCAAGCTGCTTATTTGTTGTAGCATGAGTTATTTTGTAGTGTACCAACTGTTGGTCTACAAGGTGTTTTGGATGGTGTGTATTGTCATTGTGAATGATTGATTAAAAATATGCTAGTGATTAGAATGATGTTGATAGGGTGTAATCTTGTATTCGTTTTAGATCTAAGCATAAGTGTGATGATACTGTCTTTGAATTTCTCATATGTTGTACATTGGTTGCTAGAAAGGAAATTGAAGATCTTGAAATATTTGAAATTGTTGTGTTTGATCTATTTTGGTAAATGTACAGAGTGCAAAATATGTTAGTGAAGTATGATTGGATAGTACAGTTTGGATAAGGATTCTAGAAACATTAGCAAAGGTTGTGAGTCGAAACTCACTGTTGCGACTCGAGACCGTTATGTTGACGACTCGAAACTAGGCACTTCACACGTAAGGACTCGAGACCGGCATGGTTGCGACTCGAGATCTTCTGATCTCGACTCAAGCCTGACTCGAGACCTCAAGGTTGCGACTCAGAAGCGCACGACTCGAGACCGCTTAGATTGCGACTCGGAATCTCATGGTTGCGACTCGAGATCTCTTGGTCTCGAGTCAAGACCACCCGGTTCGACTAGACTGCTCTGCTTAGTTATTGGGCCGCACAAACTGATGTTTTGGACTGTGTGCTAGTATTAATGCTTAACTGTTACTGTTTATATGCTAGGATAGGCCCAATAGCGTATATGTTAGTATGACTTACGTGCTATGTGTTAGATTATGTGTAGAATTATATGTGACACTACTTGCATACGAACCTGATGAATATTAATAACCATAATAGGGTATGGTTGGCCAACACAACACAAGTAAATTGTCTGCCGAGCAAACCAAGGTGAGTTCACACACTAAAAGCATGCGTCCCAGGGAGGGACACGAACAAACTGCCATCTTTGGGAAGAATACTTTCGAACTAATATTTCTGGGGGAAAATACGAATGGGTACTTTTAAATTACTATCTCCGGGGGAGATACGTTTGGATATTATTTATTAATCACAACTAGCCAAACTAAACGAATCTCTATCATGTAAAGTCCCTGCTTACAGTACCGATTAATCGCCGGGGCGAACGGGTTATTAGTTGATAGCGCTATTAGGTTTGACAACCTCACACCGTGACCGGGGGAGATCGGGCGTGAACTAGTATACCTTGCATCTTGTTCAATGACGATAGACATTGACTCGGGGCACAAAATCTTCTCGTCAATAGTTTCGGTAACGCTAGTTTAGTAGCTTTCATATGGGGTAGCTCCCCATGACGTGATTATAATTGTTTTATCTAAGCAACTTACGTTTTCGAAACACTAAAACTGGACAACTCGTGAACTCGCCAACATTATGTTGATACCCTACTGCATGCTTTGCAAGTTGCTCGATACAGTTTAGGACGGACATTGCAATCGGCTGGAGTGCGTGGTTTGTAAGTTCATAACTATTAAACTTGTGGTTTTAAATTACGATATGTATTCTTTTCCTTTCCGCTGCAACTCAAACTATGTTTTGAAAAATTTAAATTGGTCGCTAATTATACCATTACTTATAATAGTAACCAAACGGTTCAAAATAATTAGTGGCTGGATCCTGGTCAGTCGCACGCCTCGCGGTGGTACTCCGCATGTGGAATTTGAGGGTGTGACAGAAGCGATTATGAATTGGCAAGCGCCCAAAACACCTACTGAAATTCGCAACTTCTTGGGTCTAGCAGGATACTATAGACGTTTCATTGAAAACTTTTCAAGGATTGCCGCACCTCTAACATCGTTAACTCACAAGAATGTCAAGTTTGACTGGGGTCCCAAGCGGCAAGAATCCTTTGATATTCTTAAGCAGAAATTAAGCAATGCCCGGTGTTGACATTGCCAGAAGGAATTGAAGAATTTGTGGTTTATTGCGACGCATTGCACACCGGCATGGGTTGTGTGCTTATGCAGAAGGGCAAGGTTATTGCATATGCTTCACGTCAATTAAAGGTGCACGAGAAGAACTACACCACCCAATATTTGGAATTGGGTGCCGTTGTATTTGCACTGAAGCTTTGGAGGCATTATCTTTATGGGACAAAGTGCGTGATCTATTCTGATCATAAGAGCCTTCAGCATCTGTTTAATCAGAAGGACCTTAATATGAGGCAACGTCGCTGGATGGAGACTTTGAACGATTATGATTGTGAAATCCGATATCATCCAGGCAAAGCGAATGTAGTCGCTGATGCTTTGAGCAGGAAAGAAAGGATTAAACCTATTAGAATAAATGCCAAAAGCATTGAATTAAAGAACGGCTTGAATGAAAGGTTGTTAGCCGCTCAAAAGGAAGCTGTATTGGAAGCTAACTATCCAAATGAGAAGTTAGGCGTAACTACCGATCAATTGTCATATGGTAAGGATGGAATCCTAAGATTGAATGGTCGAATATGGGTTCCAATTTATGGAGGACTTGGAGATGTGATTCTTCAAGAAGCTCATAGTTCGAAATATTCAGTCCATCCTGGCAGTGATAAGATGTACCGGGATTTAAAGGCAAATTATTGGTGGATAGGTTTGAAGAAATCTATAGCCACTTATGTGGCTAAATGTTTGACGTGCGCGCAGGTTAAAGCTGAGCATCAGAAACCGCCAGGTTTGCTACAACAGCCTGAACTTCCCATCTGGAAATGGGAAATGGTAACTATGGATTTTATCACTAAGTTACCAAGGACGAAACGTGGGAATGATACTATTTGGGTTATAGTTGACAGAACCAAGTCAGCTCACTTCGTGCCGATTAAAGAAACTCATAGCTCCGACAAACTAGCTCAGCTGTACGTGGATGAGATTGTATCTCTCCACAAAGTGCCAGTATCTATTATCTCTGATAGGGATACAAGATACACATCGCATTTTTGGAAAAAGCATTCAGCAATCTTTAGGCACTCGATTAAATTTCAGCACTGCTTATCATCCTCAGACAGATGGGCAAAGCGAGCGTATAATTCAAATGCTTGAGGATATGCTACGAGCTTGTGTTATAGACTTGGGTGGAAGTTGGGATGACCATCTTCCTTTAATTAAATTTTCATACAATAATAGCTATCATTTGAGTATCCAAGTCGCGCCTTTCGAGGCCTTGTACGGAAAGAAGTGCAGGACGCCAGTTTGTTGGGCGGAAGTTGGAGATGTCCAACTGTCAGGACCTGATATAGTCCTTTAGACGACAGACAAGATTGTTCAAATCCGTGACCGTCTAAAAGCTGCCAGGGATAGGCAGAAAAGTTATGCTGATATGAGGCGCAAACCTTTAAAATTTGAAGTTGGCGATAAAGTGCTACTTAAGGTGTCACCCTGGAAAGGGGTGATGCGTTTTGGCAAAAAGGGTAAGATTAGCCCAAGATACATAGGACCATTCGAGATTATCGAATGTGTTGGAACTGTGGCCTACAAGCTAAACCTGCCAGAGGAGCTTAGTGGAATACATAATATATTCCACATCTGCAACTTAAAGAAATGTCTAGCCGATGAATCGCTAGCAATATCGCATAAGGACGTGCAGATTGATGAGAGTTTGAAATTCATTGAAAAACCTTTGTCGATCGAGGATCGGCAGGTCAAGAAACTTCGAAGAAAGCATGTGCCGATTGTGAAGGTAAAATGGGATGACCGTAGAGGCCCAGAATACACATGGGAGGTTGAATCCACAATGAAACAGAAATACCCTCATCCATTTCAGTAAATCTCGAGGTCGAGATTTCTTTTAACGGGGTGAGGATGTAACACCTCGCAAAATCATGTCCAGTACAGTGGTGACACGTGTCATAAACCCTGATCGTGATTAAAGATATCTGGAGGGACTAAAACTGTCGATCAATGTAAAGCTGTAAATAGAAGGACCAAAAGTGTCAACATGCCAAACTTGTGCCTCTGATTGATCTCATAAGATATTCATAATTGTTATTGAATAAATTGACGGACACAAGAAGCCGCTTGTGCTTAAAAATCAAAAGTTACGAAACACAGGGGTTAAAAGTGTCAACATGTTAATTCTTACATCTGAGTAACCTTTTAACATTCCCAAAGCTTTGTAATGTGTTAATATATTCTCATGAATATATGATAAAGATTTTATAAAAATCCGGTTCAATTTGGTGATGAAATTGAAATTTCCAAGAAAAAGGTCAACAGTGTAAATATGGGAATTCTTCAATCAAGAGACATTTTCAAAGCATCCAAAACTTATGAATGCATGTTCCCACTCCCTAGAGCATCCCAAACCGGATAATGTTGACCATGCATGCTGAAAAAGTCAGTCATTCGCGTTCAGAAAGTGCAGGGACTGAACATGCAAACAAACAAAACAACTTTAAATCGTGTACCCTCGCGTGGCGCGCCAGGATTATCCTGGTTTGGCGCGTGGCTCGACAGCAACCATTTTCCAGCAGAACTGGTAGGTGCCTAGCATGCAACCTACAATCTTGTGAAGATCTTCTACAGCCTGTTTCGAATTCAGCAGCAAGATTAACCGTTTTAGAAAACCACTAGACACTTGGAAGCATCATAATTCACCCGAGGACACATGGATTGATCTTAATTCATCCTCCTCTCCTATAAATAGAGCACATTGTTGAGCAATTGATCTTGGACTTTCAAAATTCTCAAGCATTTCACTCTCAAGTGATCTCTGAAGCATCCTGGTCATCTAGGAAGCTTTCTCAAGTTTATTTTTCGTGCTAAGGACCATTGTAAGTGTTCTTAGCTTCCTTAGTTAAGCTTTTATTAGTTTAATGATCGAAAGTCACAGATATCGTATTTACCCTTTGACTTTGTGATTTATCACTAACTGTCCAGCCATTATTCGAATCAAAAGTGGCTTTGTGTTGGTAATTATGTAGGTGTTAAACCCTTAAAAGGGCACCTCCTAATTATCAATTTACTTGGTAAATTGTCTGGTCAAACTACTTAACAAAAAAGTCAAACAAGTTAGTTTTTGCAAAATAAATCATAATTGATAATGTAGAAGCTATAAATTACATTTTTTCACTTAAACAACTTGGTAAATAATATAAGAACATGTTTGGGCATGTTCAACCCAACAATTCTGAGTTTAGGCTCGGTTCGCAACCGAAAGTCGCAAAAGTAGACTTTTGCTTTGACTTTCAGTTCTGACCTGATTTAGCTTAGTTTAGATATGCCTTAGGGTTCCTTTGGGACCATATTATATGTTAGAATAACCCTCTGAGGTTATGCTACATGGTTCCTTAAAAATCTGATTCATTTGCATGTTCCCATTAAATGCTTAAATATGGACCATTTTGCCCTTTTATCATTAAAACAAGATTTTTGAAAACGTGAGAGGACAAAAATCTTTATTTCTGAATTATAAACATGTCCTAAAAATTTGACATCCATTTCTGGTCTAAAATGAGAGTTATGCACGATATCGTAAAATGAAAGCTTTTTGACAATAATGCCCTTTTCGCTAATAAAATGAGTTTTACACATCCTTTTCATGCCAAACCTTTTTCCACAAATTTTATATATTAAATAAAATATTTTGAGCAGTTAAGACTGATAAAAAATCTCAGATTTCCTTAAACAACCCGAATATCGTCAAATACCGACTTTTATGCGATTTAGGCGCATAGGATGGTTTAAAAACATATTTAGTACCTAAGACTTGTTACCTACTGATTTTAAAAATAAATTTTTATACTTTAACAGTGAGTATAAGTCTTGAACTCCGATTTCCAAATTTGATCCTTAAAGCACATGTGAAATGACCAAAATGCCCCTACGGTGCATAGTTTGGTCATAAATGATAAATTTCACATATGTAAGATATCTTACTGATATAACTTGTTAAAAATAATTATTTTACTGATTATTTTAGACCAGAACCTCAGATTACTATATAACCTCTTTTATAAACTCTAAAATGACCAAAATACCCTTACGGGGCTTAAATTGGTTTTAAATTCGTTTTGGGCATAATGGAAGATATCTTACTGATATCATAACATATTTTAAGCATATTAACTCGTGGAACCTGTACATGACTCATTTAGTTACCCGTTATGCATATTCGCGTTCGGTACGTTTATGTAATTAGTTGCATTAATTAACCGAAACGGGTCAAACCTTATCATTTTCACTTCAAAATCCCGATTGTGTTTAGTTTACCCATTTTATACAAGTCTTCATACTTGTCGGGTCTAAAACACGTTCTAATCCGGTCTTCGCTTAATCTTGCGATTTGAACCATAAACCTTTCATTAAAACTAACCGGTCTAAGTTAAGACTTAAATAAGACCTGTTAGGAATCTAATTGGTTATTAAAACCTTCGTTCCAGATTAGGAGCCCAGTAAAAGCTACTTGTACTTGCTGATTGATATACGGCTGAGAATAAAATTATATTTTTGCTCAGGTAAATACTTTTAACTTATTTTCTGTTATACGGGCTTGGGATATGGTATTTAATAATACCGCTTGGTCGGGTATTGAATCTTTAATAGATTAGTCGTTAAATCATTGAGATAACCCGTTTTAATCTGTTTTGTTTGATGCAATGCCTTTGGGGGGTTAATGACCGTGTCCTGGATATCCTCGGCTCATTCATTCGAATGGCCACGACTTAAGCACAGGGTATAGGCATACACCTGACAGTTGCGTATGTAACAGATATAACCACTCGTTGAGGATAACTCGCCGTGGGATTATATTAGTGGTATGTCTATTAATCTTGTCTCGGCTCTTCTAACCGGGTCCTGAATGGACGACAAACATATAAATCTGTATACAAGATTATTTTAAATAATTGTCCCAAGTTATAAAAGAATATTTGTGTCTTGTGCATTTAAATCAATTTTATAAACAATTTTCAAAAAGAGTCAGTTAATTGTATTTACCAGTGTAAACTGACGTATTTTCCAAAAAGGTTAAGTGCAGGTACTACGCGTAATGGGCTGGAAACTCTTGAGTGATTAAATAAAGAGTCTTGCAAGCTTTTATCACTTTAAGTCTGTTGAACAATATTTCTTTTGTTTTGATCCGCATATGGATCCACTTACAACCGTTGTGTAATATTTTTTATACTTTCAAATCGGTTTGTATTATTACTTTAGACTTCCGCTGTGCATTAAACTGTGATTATTGACTATGATGATATCAACTACGTCACGATACTCCCCACCGGGCCCACCTATAATGCGTGGAAATATCGGGGTGTGACAAGAATGTCTCGTAGAAAAAGCCAACGGGGAAACCATTAAGCTTTCTGAAATCTTGCAGGAAACAAGAATAGAAGTTTTAAATCAAAAATTTATTGCAAACCTTTACCCAATGAATCTGGCAGGATTTGATGTTGTGTTAGGAATGGATTAGTTAATAACCAAAAAAGCCAGTATTTTATGTGATCAAAAGTCAGTTCAAGTAAATTCACCAAAGGGTGAAAAGATCACAATTAAAGGAGATAAGCCCTCTAGATCCACAAAATTCATCTCTGTGATGAAAACAACAAGTTATGTAAGAAAAGGATCATTAGTATATTTGATTTCCATAATCACTGACACTAAAGGAAAAGAACTAAAGGATATTCCAGTAGTATCCTAATTTTCAGATGTATTTCTAGAAGAATTACCAAGGCAACCGCCAGACAGAGAAGTTGAATTCAAAATCCACCTTCTACCAGGAACAGCACCAATTGCCAAAGCACCTTACCGTTTGGCACCCGCATAAATGCAGGAACTGAAGAAACAGTTAGACGAATTATTGGAGAAAGGATTCATACAACCAAGCTAATCGCCATGGGGAGCACCGATATTATTCGTCAAGAAGAAGGATGGATCAATGCGTATGTGCATTTACTACCGTGAATTGAACAAAGTCATGATTAAAAATCGGAATCCATTACCGAGAATCGATGATCTGTTCGATCAATTGCAAGGAGCTCGATTTTTCTCTAAAATCGACTTACGTTCAGGATATCATCAATTAAAGATACAGGAAGAGGACATTCCTAAGACCGCTTTTAGAACCAGGTATGGCCATTATGAATTTACTGTCATGCCATTTGGTCTAACCAATGCCCCAGCTGCATTTATGGACATGATGAACCGAATATGTAAACCATATTTGGATAAATTCATAATTGTCTTTATAGATGATATTCTCATATTTGAATAAAGAGGAACATGCAAAGCATTTGCACGCACTTCTAAGTTTATTGAGAAAAGAAAAGCTTTATGCAAAGTTTTCAAAGTGCGAGTTTTGGTTAGAACAGGTACAGTTTCTTGGACATTTCGTCAATCATGAAGGAATTCATGTGGATCCCACCAAGATCGAGGCAATTACCAAATGGAAAACCCCTGAGTCACCAACCGAGGTTAGAAGTTTCTTAGGATTGGCCGGTTATTATAGAAGATTTATTCGAGATTTTTCTAGAATAGCCATTCCCTTAACTAAGCTAACCTGTAAATCTGTTAAGTTTGAATGGGGACCAAAACAAGAAGACGCCTTTAGAATCCTTAAGCAAAGATTGACCAACGCACCCATACTAGCGTTAGCAGAAGGAACAAAATACTTTATAGTCTATTGTGACGCTTCTAAGTTAGGCTATGGATGTGTGTTAATGCAACGTCAAAAGGTTATAGCTTATGCCTCTAGACAACTTAAGAATCATGAAGAAAATTATTCAACCCATGATTTGGAATTAGGAGCTATAATTTTTGCCCTTAAGATTTGGAGACATTACCTTTATGGTAGTAAGTTTACCATTTTCACTGATCATAAGAGTTTAAGGTATGTTTTCAGGCAAAATGAGTTGAATATGAGAGAAAGACGCTGGATGGAAATTCTTAGTGATTATGATTGTAATATCCAGTACCATGCAGGAAAAGCAAACGTAGTAGCTGATGCTTTAAGCCGAAAGTATCACGAAAAGCCAAAAAGAGTACGTTCACTTAAACTAAATCTGCAAGTAGATTTAAATGAACATATTAGAAAAGCACAAGAATCAGTAATCAAGGATGATACTGAAAAGTTGAAAGGAATGATTAAGGAATTAGAACAATGAACAGATGGAATTTGGAGATTCCATAAGAAAAGAATGTGGATACCTAAATCAGGAAACCTACGCCACCGTATATTATAAGAAGCCCATAAGTCTAAGTATACAATGCATGCTGGAAGTGATAAGATGTATCAGGACTTAAGAAAGAATTTTTGGTGGATAGGAATGAAAAAGGATATAGCTGTAACACCCCAAAAACGGGTTTGGTAATCAAACCCCGTTAATACTAAAAGACGGGTAAAATACCGTTAGTAGTGAAAGTAACCCGGTAAATATTAGGATTTAAATAAATAATCCTAATATTAATTAAAAACGAATAAGAGCTTCCACGAAAATAAAAAGGATAAAAGGCCCGAGTTCACGGGACCTAAAATATAACTAGTTATAACTTCCCGAACCCATAAAGTTAAATAGGAATAATTAATCTAGTTAGTAGTTTGTGATTAAGTGATACATAGTGAGTTATAGCTTCATAGATTAAAATAAAACATGGGGGACTAAAGTTGCCAAGTGGAGAAACTTGTTTTAATTAAAACAAATAATAAAACACAACACACACACTATGTGTGTGCGTACGACCAGGAGAGCTCCAAGGACCAAACCCTAACATGATCAAATTCATCAAATTGAAGATGGATTCTAGCCCCAAATCAATGCATGAACACAAATTCGTGATCACCTAGTCATGGGGATCACAAGGTATGTTGAATTTTGTTATTTTGTGATACTTTAAAATTATGATGAACAATCATAATCGAAATTCTGGAATGAATGATGAATCTATGAACATAGTTATGATGAAATTCATGTTTAGAAACAAACCCTAGTTGAAAACTTGATGAATTAGTGTTAAAAACTAGGGATTTGATGATTACCCATATGTGTGCTAAGTGGGTTTTATGACAAGAAGATGAACACTTGAATTAGAGTGTTAAATTGATGAATATTGATGTTATAATACTAGTACTAGGTGTAGTTCATGAACACTAGACATGGAGGTTTAAATTTGAATGTTAACCTTGGTAAAAATAACTAGTTATGAACTAGTTTGTAAATGTGTAAAAGGATGCCCATTAGGTGTTTGATAAAATGCCTAAATGAACGCTAAAATGTGGAAATTTCGGGTGAAACACATATTTGAATAATATGACAAATTATGCGAAGTATGGACCGATAAGGATTCAAAGCATAAAGTTAATCTAGACTTAATTGTGTAAATGATCAAAAGTAGTTAACTTTCGATAAGTTAACTTAACTAATGAAGAAGTCGAATAGTAGTTTCGATATAGAAAATAAGTGAGGTGGAATAGTCATGATTTTTAATGACTAATTTAACCACCTCTAAATGTTGACAATAGTTTGACGCCTAACGAGCTAGGTGGAGGCTTGGGAAAGAAGCGGTCAAACGAATCAAGCACGAGAATAAAGGCGTATTCGGGATGTGAGGTAAGTAAAGCTTACACCCTTTTTTTATGTAATACCTATTGGTTTTATAGGTCATGATGAATATAAAGTCTTGCTTGAATTATGATGTTCCGACACGACATGTGCGGTTCGGAACAAAAGACAATATTAATAAACCATGTTCAATGGTTAAAAAGGAGCTAATGCGGTTAATTAGTCATGAAATGACTAAAAGATAACGAGTTTTTAAATGGTTACCTTATAAGGTAAACCATTGCAAATAATAAGGGTAAAACGGTATTTTGGTTACTTGTTGATAATAACCGTTAGTTGTGAAAGACACTTTATAGTGTAAGTTATAATGGGTCAAAAGAATCAATAAATGATTTATAAGTAAAAAGACTATTCGGTGTAAACCGGAGCGAGTCATATAGATAAGATGGTAATAAATATCATCTCATAAAGATTCATGGTCATTTAGACCAAACGGGTCAAAAGGTGAAAATATCACCCTTTGATAATATTGACTAATGGTTTGTCGAGTTGTGTGATTTAGGAATAAATAGCACATGGATGTTTACATCGCTATTACTTAGTGGCCACTAAGGCAAGGTATCGAAACGAGTCAATATATTGATCCGAGCCAGGTTTGTATAATGATTCAACTCATCATGTAGAACTTGAGGTTCTATAAGAGTTAGACAAGGATAAAATATAGATATTCGGTTATCTTTGAGGTAAACCGAATAAATTGAGTTATGATTATAGTGTTTTAGAAATATAATGGTTTCTAAACAAGATTATAGTTTAAAAAGTGGGATTTTGGTCGAACATGGCTTTAAAAGTCCTTCGTCGTAATAGGAGGGGTAAAAGTGACCAAAATGCCCTTATAAGTGAAGTTGAGCAAACGACCCTTAAAGGTTGTTTAGAAATGAGTTTTGTGATCAAATAGATACTTGGAATAACTATAAAAAGTGAAATATGCGAATCTTTGGGTCAAATGACTCTATATGGGTCTTTGCCGTAAAATGATAGTCCGAGGGATAAAACTCGGAATATATAGATCTCCACATTAAATCCACCACAAATATAGTTGTGGTGGAAGATTACTTGGTAAGAAATGTGGAAATATAAAGCTAGATACGAATGAAAGCGAATCATGTTTAAAACACACTTAAATACCCTTAACGGGTCAAAATAATCATACGAGCGAAAACGTGTTTAAATTGTGTAAGAAACCTGTGATTAGAACCTAACATGGTAGATAATATTGAATTGAAGAGGTGCATGTGAAATAAGGATCAAACAAATATGTTTGTTTGATAAATGCATAAACGGGTTAAAATTTAGTAAAAAGGTATTGAGTCGAAGGCTTAGAAGTCTCAAAATTTATTATGCCGGATGTTGGATTTTAACTCCATAAGATGGAGAATTAAATTACGGACGTGTAGGAAAAAGAATCGCGTACGGAGGTCTAGATCAAAAGTTATGCACGTTTCGGCGAAAATGTGCGATGCCGAAAATATGCAGCTTTCAGCTGCAACTACTCTGGAAAAAAGGGGTGGTCGCGCCGCGCGACGGCAAAGGTCTGGGGCCGTCGCGCGACGCGACGGTGTCCTGTATGGTGAATTTTTTTTTATTTTGTTGAATTTTGTCTCGCGAACCCGTTTGAACACGTTCTAAACTGCGTATGACTAAAATCATTTCATGTTTATGGAATGTAGGTATGCTAGAAGTACCGGGTGACGATCGAGCTCGAGAAAGAACCGAACACGCTCAAGAATCAAGCTTCCGCTAATGGTTTCGTCGTCACTTTCAAACGGCGAATTTATACATGTTATGTTAAAATGTTTTAAAGTTTAAAGGGTTCTAACAAACTCGCATTATTAAGTGTATGTTTAATCTTAAATACACTATTATAATCGACAATTATTTGTTAATTGTATAAAATGGAACAAGGGTCTTACAGCAGCATATGTTGCAAAGTGTCTAACCTGTTTACAAGTTAAAGCTGAACATCAGAAACCCTCAGGTTTGTTGCAACAGTTAGAAATGCCAGTTTGGAAATGGGAATTGATAACAATGGATTTTGTTACTAAATTACCCAAAACAAGAAAAGGTAATGATACAATCTGGGTGATTGTAGACAGGCTAACTAAGTCAGCTCATTTCCTATCTATGAAGGAAACTTTCAGTATGGAACAATTAGCTAAGTTGTATGTAAATGAAATAGATTCATTACATGGAATTCCTTTATCAATTGTTTCTGACAGAGATAGCCGTTTTACCTTTCATCCTCAAACACCGCTTATCATCCTCAAACAGACGGACAAAGTGAAAGGACAATTCAGACAATGGAGGACATGCTTAGAGCTTGTGTAATTGATTTCGGAGTTAATTGGGATGATCACTTACCGTTAATAGAATTTTCTTACAATAACAGTTATCACACAAGTATCAATTCTGCACCATTCGAAGCACTTTATGGACGAAAGTGCCGAACGCCAGTCTGTTGGGCAGAAATTGGAGAAAAGCAACTATCCTGACCCGAGATAGTACAAGAAACAACAGACAAGATCATTCAAGTCAAGGAACGATTGAAAGCAGCACGCGATCGATATAAGAGTTATGCAGATAACAGACGAAAGCCATTGGAATTTTAGGTAGGAGACAAAGTGTTATTAAAAGTTTCTCCTTGGAAAGGAGTGGTAAGATTCATCAAAAGAGGAAAGCTAAGCCCCAGGTATATTGGACCTTTTGAAATTATTAGAAGAATAGGACCAGTAGCCTATCAGCTGCAACTGCCAGAAGAAATGGCAGGAATACATGATGTATTTCATGTATCTAATCTCAAAAAATGCTTAGCTAATGAATCACTCGTAGTGCCTCTTAAGGATATAGAGGTAAATGAACAGTTAAAATTTGTGGAACAAACTCTACAAATTGAAGACAGGAAAGTAAAAAAATCTCAAGCACAAGAGATTAGTTCATGTGAAAGTGAAATGGGACTCCAAAAGAGGACCAGAGTACACTTGGGAGCTTGAATCAGAAATGCAAAGGAAATACCCGCACTTATTTCAGTAGACCTCGAGGACGAGTTCTAAAACAAGGTGGGAAGGATATAACAACCCTTCTAAATAATTTTCGACACCCCTAAAAATATTTAGAATATCCCAATACGTCCTAAAATACACCCCGTATACAAAAACAGGCCCCGAATAACTTTATTTTTATTAAAATTAAATAAAAACAAAAATAAAGGGGCTCTAGCGGGCCGCGTAAGACCACCCCTTGGTCTACGCGGGGAGCGAGCGAGAGGCCAAGCGGCGACACCCGGAAGCCGCCACGTGGCAAAGCTAGACCGGTGACAAATCAAGGCTAGGGCTTACTTACCCTACTTCGCAGGCCGCGTAGCCCTTGGCTACATCCTTCACGGGCCACGAGGGACCTAAAATCAGGCCCTATAAATAGGGGCCATCGGCTTCAGTCCCAAATCGCTCACAACTCTTTCTCTCTCTCAAAATTCTGAATAGTAAACATAATTTTCGGTCATAATACCCCCCTAAATAACGAAGTTCTGCCTCGTTGTAAGTATTATAACCCCCGGTTACGTATTAGATACGCTGCCCGATTGATCCAGGGTTCCGTAACGGCTGTCGTGGTTCTGCCCGTCGTAGTCATTGGAATACCGTCTCGGGGAGGGTATTACTAATGTAAATATTGTGTTATTATACTGACACTTGTGAATTTGTGTAATTTATAGATAATCACCAGGAAATCCTTAAGGAAAACCCTAAGACAACAACGTGAGTAATCTCCTTTTTTAAACTGTTTTTACAAAACCTTAAATAATTTACAATGTGATTAGCAGTGATTGAGTCTTTGTAGTTCTTCAATTACTGCCAGTATGTTGGGGTTTTGTATACAAAATGTGGAACACATTACCATTGGACAAAGAGTTAGCCAATGTGTAATATGACCCACCAGTCAGGATTGACAGTACTGAATGAGTAATTGTGTAGAAATAAACATTGTAATCGCTCTCAATATTGTTAAAGGATAAAACTCTTATTGATTAAACTGGGATTCACTCACAAGTATTTCCCACTGACAAAATGTTTTAAACGCGTTTAAGGTAACAAAATGTGAAAGCCAAATAGATACCAGCTGGACAGCACAGAAGGCTTGGAAAAGTGGCTATAAAAGTTACCTTAATAAAGAGATGTTTTTATTAAATAAAATAGGGTTTATCCCTATAATGTGTGTACTAAAAACTTGGGAATTTCCCACGTGTTTAATATTATAAAAGTGTGGTATTTACTCTGATAAAATATTTCCTAACTACGGTCCTGATGTAATTTCTGCTGCCAAAATGATAAACACTGATACTACCAAAACTGGCCGCAGCCGCCCGTTCCCGGGTTGTTAGGGGATGGGGGTTGCGACACTTACTTTTGTTTTGTAATTTTTATTTCAATTAAGTCCCTGCGTGGACATTTCTTTTAAGTATCAGTCCCTTTGAGGACTTATCTTTCATTTAAGTCCCTGCGTGGACAATTTTATTTATTTAAAGACCCGTTTAGGGCAGTTTATGTAATTCGTAGTACCATTATGAGAAATTTTCTTTTTGGAATTACATTTGATATTATACATATATATGCATTATATTATTAATCAAACTATTATTTCAATTTATAATTGACCTGCCAATAAATCTCAAAAGACCATCTTAATGGTACAACCTAGCCCATATGTCAATAAAGACATGGCTGTGATGGTAAAACCCTCTTAAGATAATAAATCTTTGTTAACATCTAAGAACATGTTAGCACTCCTGACAAATGTGGTTTTAGAAAATCACACTAGTCATCCTAATACTTGGAATTTTTCCAAACTCCTTCTTCAGCCAAATGATCTAGTGAATCATGGCTGATATCATCAAATGAGATGATCATATCAAAACATCCACTAAGTGATGCCATTATTTCGCCTTCTGGCCAAACTATGCCAACTGCATAACAATCACAGTAGTAGTCTATGAGTCTCTATCAAGAAAGGTGAAGAACTACGTTCAAACCTTAATGCCTTGATCCAATAAGATCATGGCCTATAATTTAAAACTATCCTTGTGACAAGGCCTTTTGTGCCACCCTAATGTTCTTAATGGTTTTTATAACCAGGACTAACTATAATAAAAAGTTTAAATAAATATTCTTCAAAACTAATTAACCGATTAACCGATGTGGAGTATTTTTACCATGGTTAATGAGTCACCGAATATGATGATTCAATATAAGACCACTGAATAAGTTGTTGTGATTTGTTATATAGCATTCAAGCTTCACCATGGTTGACTCGGATGAAGTTAATAGTCATCCTAATGAAAGGAATGATAACACAAGATTAAACGTAACTGGTGCTGATCTGCAAGTTATGATAGATAATGTTGTAACTAAAGCTGTTGGCAGAGTATTAAGAGAGTCAAGTGCTACACGCACCAAGACTCAATCAGTAGCTCATTCTAAGCCCCCTTCCAAAACACATACATCTAAGAAGGACGACTCTCAACTTTCGTTAAATCAGAAAAGCCAACCATCCAAGAAGATAGTGTTTGACCAGGAACCACGTTCCAAGACTTGTTCTTATAAGTACTTTGTCTCTTGCAAACCAAGAGACTTCACTGGTGAAAAGGGTGCCATAGATTGATTGAAATGGCTAGACGAGATGGACACAGTTGTTGACAATAGTGGGTGTGCTGAGCAGGATGTTGTAAAGTTTGTATCTCAGTCCTTTAAGGGTGATGCCCTAGTTTGGTGGAGGGTACTAATTCAGGCCTCGGGGAAAACTCCACTTTATAATCTGTCATGGGATAAATTCATTGATCTGATGAAAGAAACTTTTTGCCCGCAACATGAGGTAGAAAAAGTTGAAGCTGACTTCCTAACCCTGGTTATGAAAAACTTAAATTGTCGAGCTTATGTTCCTAGCTTCAACTCCATGTCTCGATTGGTACCGTATTTGTTTACACCAGAGCCAAAGCGTATTGCATGCTTTATTGGTGGATTGGCTCCCGAGGTAAAGGGACGTGTGAAGGCTTCAAAGCCTGCAACCTACCGGTCAGCAGTAGATTAGTCTCTGTCTTTGACTTTGGATACTGTTAGGAATAAGTCTGTAAAGACTACAAATGATGGGAAAAGAAAAAGAGAGGATGACAACTCACAATGTTCTGATAAGAAGAAGAAGGGTAATTCTGGGTTCAAGAAAAGCTCCAATCAGTCGGGTGAAAAGCCCTTGTGCAAGAACTGCAAGAGAAACCACTTCGGGAAATGCACAATTGATCTACAGGCTAAACCCTGTGGAATCTACAAAAAGAAGGGTCATAAGACATTGGAATACAAGGATCTGAAAAATGCAACCTGTTATGGT
This sequence comes from Helianthus tuberosus, assembly GCA_030545235.1. Classification (NCBI taxonomy): domain Eukaryota; kingdom Viridiplantae; phylum Streptophyta; class Magnoliopsida; order Asterales; family Asteraceae; genus Helianthus; species Helianthus tuberosus. The sequence continues at coordinate 201,055,172 of CM060364.1, read as the reverse complement.
TGCAATGAAAAAGGGCACATCAAGACCAACTGCCCGAAAAACGCAAAGAAGCCTGAAGAGGCTAAAAAGACAAACGCAAGGGTGTTCCAAATGAACACCAAGGAGGCAGTGCAGGATGACAACTTTATAACAGGTACTTTCCTCATAAATAATATTTATGCTAGAGTTTTATTTGATTATGGCACAGATAAGTCTTTTGTAGACATTAAATTTAGTAAATTGTTAGATCTGCTTATTAAAACTCTAGACATAAAATATGAGGTAGAATTGGCCGATGGTACCTTAGAAACTGCTTCAACAATTCTAGATGGATGTTTCATATCCATTAGGAACCATTCTTTTCCGTTGTCCTTGTTGCCAATGAAATTGGCGGGGTTTGATATAGTTATAGGCATGGATTGGTTATCATTCAACCAAGCCCAAATTGCCTGTGCTAAGAAACAAGTTATCATTAAAACCCCTTCTGGTGAATCAATCACTATTCAAGGAGATATGCACCATGGATTGCCTGATCGAGTGTCTATGCTTAAGGCATCCAAATGTTTGAGAAGCGGCTGTGTCGTTTATATGGCACAAGTGACTGTAGATGTGCCGAAGCCCAAATTAGAAGATATTCCTGTTATTTCAGAATACCTAGACGTCTTTCCTGAAGAATTACCTGGGTTGCCTCTCAAGAGGCAAGTAGAATTCAGAATTGATATCATACCAGGAGCAGCACCAGTTGCACGAGCTCCTTACCGCCTAGTGCCAACCGAAATGAAAGAATTAAGAACTCAGTTAGATGAATTGTTGGAGAAAGGTTTTATTCAACCAAGCTCGTCACCTTGGGGAGCGCCCATTTTATTTGTAAAGAAGAAGGATGGTTCAATGCGTTTGTGCATTGATTATCGTGAGCTAAACAAAGTAACAATCAAGAATCGCTATCCATTACCCATGATCGATGATGTGTTCGATCAGCTACAAGGGGCAAGTTTCTTCTCAAAGATTGATCTAAGGTCGGGGTATCATCAAATAAAGGTCAGAATACATACACAAGTCCGCGTTTAGAAGAAGATATGGCCACTATGAGTTCTTAGTGATGCCTTTTGGGCTCACTAACGCACCTGCAGCATTCATGGACCTCATGAATCAAGTCTGCAAGCCGTATCTAGATAAGTTTGTCATTGTCTTCATCGATGAGATACTTATTTATTCCAAAAGTCAACCTGATCACGAGAAACTTCTCCGATGCATCCTCAAACTTCTGCAACAAGAAAAGCTTTACGCGAAATTCTCCAAATGCGAATTCTGGCTTCGCGAAGTCCAATTCCTTCGACATGTGGTAAGCGAGCGTGGTATCCAGGTGGATCCCGCTAAAATAGAAGCAATCATGAATTGGGAAACACCTAAAACACCTACTAAAATTCGCAGCTTCTTAGGGCTAGGAGGATATTACAGAAGATTTATCGAAAACTTTTCAAGGATAGTTGCACCTCTAACTACTTTAACCCGCAAGAATGTGAAATTTGATTGGGGTCCCAAACAACAAGATTCTTTAGAGATTCTCAAGCAGAAATTAAGCAATGCTCCTGTGTTGACGTTACCTGAGGGAATTGAAGAGTTCGTTGTTTATTGTATGTGTTGCTCACTGGTATGGGCTCTGTGCTTATGCAAAAAGGCAAAGTGATTTCCTATGCATCACGACAACTGAAGGTGCATGAAAAGAATTACACCGCCCATGACTTGGAACTGGGTGCCGTTGTATTTGCACTTAAGCTATGGAGGCATTACCTGTATGGAACCAAGTGTGTGATATACTCCGATCACAAAAGTCTCCAACACTTGTTTAACCAGAAGGATCTCAACATGAGACAACGTCGTTGGATGGAAACATTGAACGATTATGATTGTGAAATTCGCTATCATCCTAGCAAGGCGAATGTGGTCGATGATGCTTTAAGCAGGAAAGAAAGAGTCAAACCTATACGAATCAATGCTAAAAGTATTGAATAAAAGAACAGTCTAAGCGAGAAGTTGTTGGCAGCACAGAAAGAAGCCGTAATGGAAGATAACTTTCTAGAAGAGGTGCAACTGTTGCTCAGTTGTCACCTGGGAATGATGGAATCCTCAGATTGAATGGTCGAATCTGGGTTCCAATTCATGGAGGACTTAGAGATGTAATCCTCTAAGAATCTCATAGTTCCAAATACTAAGTTCACCCAGGCAGTGACAAAATGTATCAAGATCTGAAGGCAAACTATTGGTGGATGGGTTTGAAGAAATCCATAGCCACACACGTAGCTAAATGTTTGACGTGCCTACAGGTTAAAGCCGAACATCAAAAACCGTCAGGTTTACTGCAACAACCAGAACTTCCCACTTGGAAGTGGGAAATGGTAACTATGGATTTCATCACCAAGTTACCAAAAACGAGACATGAGAATGATACAATATGGGTTATAATTGACAAACTGACTAAGTCAGCTCATTTCTTGCCCATCAAGAAGACTCATAGCTCCGATAAACTAGCCCAATTATACGTGGATGAGATTGCATCTCTCCACGGAGTGCCAGTATCTATTATATCCGATAGGGATACTAGATACACCTCTCATTTTTGGAAAAGTTTCCAACAATCTCTAGGCACTCGTTTGAATTTCAGTATTGCTTATCATCCTCAGACGGATGGGCAAAGTGAGCGTACGATTCAAACACTTGAAGACATGCTTCGGGCATGCGTCATTGATTTAGGTGGAAGTTGGGATGATCATATTCCCCTAATTGAGTTCTTTTATAACAACAGTTACCATTCGAGCATCCAAGCCGTGCCTTTCGAGTCTTTATATGGAAGAAGATGCAGAACGCCTGTTTGTTGGGCAGAAGTTGGAGAAACTCAGCTATCAGGACCAGAGATAGTCCTTGAGACGACAAATAAGATTGTTCAGATCCGTGATCGTCTAAAAGCTGCCAGGGATAGGCAGAAAATCTACGCAAATAAGAGTCGCAAACCTCTAAAATTTGAGGTAGGAGACAAAGTATTACTCAAAGTATCGCCCTGGAAAGGAGTAATGAGATTTGGTAAAAAGGGCAAGCTAAGCCCAAGATACATTAGACCATTCGAGATCATCGAATGTGTTGGGAGTGTGGCCTATAAGCTGAACTTACCTGAAGAGCTCAGTGGAATTCACAATGTGTTCCACATCTGCAATTCAAAGAAATGTCTAGCTAATGAGTCGCTAGCAATGTCTCATAAAGACGTACAGATAGATGAGAGCCTGAGATTCGTTGAAAAACCTATATCGATTGAGGATCGACAGGTTAAAAAGCTTCGACGGAAACATGTACCGATTGTGAAGGTGAAATGGGATGCCCGTAGAGGCCCAGAATATACGTGGGAAGTATAATCCACGATGCGACAGAAGTACCCTTATTTATTTCAGTAAATCTCGAGGTCGATATTTCTTTTAAGGGGGTGAGGATGTAACACCTCGCAAAAATCATATCCAATAAAATGATGACACGTGTCATAAACCCTAGACGGATAATAAAAAAATAATTACTTGAAAGAATGAAAATCTCAACATGCAAATCCTTTCCTCTGAGTGACCATTTATCAGACTCCGGACTTTATAATATTGATAATATGTTCTCGGGAATGACCGATAATAAATTATAAAAGTTCTATGGTCATATATAAAAATTTACAAAATTTATTCCTCTGATCAAGAGCTTACGGACCGTAAAAGGTCCAGCTTACGGTTCGTAAGGACTGTAACTGGGCAATACATTTCAAAAGCGGTTACGGACCATAAAGTCTCATGCTTACGGTCCGTAAAGACTAGTACTGGGCAGAAAAATGGACAGCTGCAAGTTTATCACCTTCTACACTCTTAATTCAAAACCAGGGGCTATTGTCTGTATTTGGACATGTATAGGGACACTTGTTGAGCTCACACAACATCCATGAACACCTGGTTGCAACATATGAACTCATCTTGCACTATAAATAGATCCATTTCCTTCCATTTCAACTTACACAATTCAAAATATCACTTCTTCTCTCTAAGCTTGGTTCTCTGGGATTCCTGGTCAAGAAGGAAGCCCTCCTCAGTTCAAATTTCGAGTTAGGACCCTTTGTAAGTGTCCTTAGCCTCCTTAGTTTAGTTTTTATATGTTTTAAAGCCGAAAGTCAAAGTTGTCGTAATAACGCTTTGACTATCGGTTTAAACCTAAACGGTCCAGCCATTGTTCGAGGCGAATGTGGCAATGTGATTGTAATTAAGTAGGTGTTAATCCCTCAAAAGGGCACCTCCTAATTACCACGTTTACTTAGTTACTTGTCGGGTCAAATAATTAACATAAAAAGTCAAACGGGTCAGTTTTTTAAATAAAATCAAATCTGATAATGTTTAGGTTATAAAATATGTTTTATCACTTTAATAACTTGGTAAATATTATTAGAACATGTCTAGGCATGTTCAACCCGACAATTCTGAGTTTAGTCTCGGTGCGCAACCGAAAGTCACAAAAGTTGATTTTTGCTTTGACTTTCAGTTCTGACCCGCATTAGCTTAGTTTCTTTATGCATTAAGGTTCCTTTGTGACCATATTATATAGTAGTATAACCCTCTGAGGTTATATTACATGGTCCCTTAGTAATCTGAGTTTATTCACTTGTTTCCGTTATTATGCTTAATGATGACTAAAATGCCCTTTTTGTCAAAAATGAGATTTTTGACATAAACAACCATGCAAATGAATTACATTCTGATTAGTAATATTATTTAACATATTTTGGCATTTAGAATCTGGCCAGAAACTATAATTACATAATAAATCGTAAAATTACGCTTTTAGAAGGACTAAAATACCCTTTTGCATGCAAATATAGTTTAAACCTAATTTTGACATAAAAATTCATCACTCACTGTTATGATATCATATTTAGGACTAATTGGGATTCTAAGTCAGATTACTTACTGAGTTTATGCATAAGTTTCGTGTTAGATTAGTAAATGACGATTATGCCCTTTTCATGAATAAATTGAGATTTAAATAAGATTATCATGCAAAAACCTTTTGTTACTGATATGATATGATAAATAAATTATTTTGACCATTCAAAGCTAGTCATAACCTCAGAATTTCCTAAACATCGAAATAATCGTCATTTATTGGTTTTTACGACATTATGGTGCATAGTATGGTTTTAAACCTGGCACCCAAAACTTTTTACCTACTGATTTTATAAACCATTTCTAATATTTTTACAGTAGGTACAAGTCATGAACTCAGAACCCCAAATAAGTCCTTAAAATTATGTGTGAAATGACCAAAATACCCCTACGGTGCATAGTTTGGTCATAAATGGTAAACCACACATATATATGATATCCTACTGTTATTATAACATAAACTAAATACTTTTACAAAAGGTTTATGACCAGAACCTCAGTTTGCATATAAACCCCTTTTATAAATCATAAAATGACCAAAATGCCCTTATGAGGCTTAGTTCGGTTTTAAAATATTTTTGGGCATAATTAGTGATATCCTACTGATATCATAACATATATTAAGCATAATAACTTATGGAACTTGTACATGACTCATCTGGTTACCCGTTTATGCTTATACGCGTTCGGTGCGGTTTATGTGAATAGTTTGCATAAATTCGCCGAAACGGGTTAAACCTTATCATTTTAACTTCAAATTCCAGAATGTATTTAATTTACCCATATTATACAAGTCTCCATACTTGTTGGGTCTAAATTACATTCCATTCCGGTCATCGCTTAATCTAGCGTTTTATACCAAAAATTCTGCTTTAAACTAACAGGTCTAAGTCTATGACTTAAATAAGACCCGTTAGTAATTTAATAGGTTAATAAAACCTTCGTTCCAGATTAGGAAGCCCCGGTAAAAGCTACTTGAACTAGTTTGAGTACATTATACGGCTGAGTAGATAAATCTCGCATTTAGAAACTCAGGTAAATACTTTTAACTTATTTTCCCTTATATGAGCTTGGGATACGGTAAAATATTACCGCTTGGTGGGGTATGGAATCATTTAATCGGATTGTGATTAATAAATTACATAACCCGTTTTAATCTATTTTGTTTGATAACATAAACATTGGGGGTTAATGCAACCGTGTCCGGGATATCCTCGGCTCATTTAATTGCAAATGGCCACAACTTAAGCATGGGGTGTAGGTATACACCTGATAGTTGCATACGTAAAAAGATATACCCACATTGTTGGGGATAACTCCTTGTGGGTTTATATTAGTGGTGTGTTGGTTAATCATGTCTCGGCTTCTATACCGGGCCCTAAATGTATGACAAACATGTAAATCTATATACAAAATTATTTTTATATAATTATCCCAAGTTATAAAAGAATAATTGTGCCTTGTGCATTTAATTCAATTTTTATAAATGTTTTCAAAAGAGTCGGTTAATTGTATTTACCAGTGTAAACTGACGTATTTTCAAAAGAGTAAGTGACAGGTACTACACGTACTAGGATGGGAACTTCTGGGCGTTATTTAGAGGATCTTGCAAGTCCGTAATGCCTTAAGTCTGTTGAACAAGTTTTTGTATTATATTTAGATCTGCCTCTGGATCCTTTCTTACAACCGTCTGTATATTCTTTTATTCGTACTTTACACTTTCGGTTTGTAATAGTAATTTCTACCAAGACTTCCGTTGTGCTATAAACTGTGTATATCTGTCAATGATGATATCAACTACGTCACGATACTCCCCACCGGGCCCACCAGTTTTGTGGATAAAATATCGGGGTGTGACAATCATTGCGCCACAAGCGGAACCACCGATCATATCCATCTCCACTAGGCATAATGCCTATACACCACTTCAGGAGGAAACCCAATAAATATGGGAAAACCCCCCTTGTGGGAATCGAACCTAGGACCTATTGGTCCTAAAGTCTTGTCCCACCCCCAAGATGCCACTAGGCTATAAAGCCATGGAGTTTAAACAAACAATTGAAACCATAATTGTAATTTCTCAAAATCGGAAACAAAATCTAAAATATGACAAACCCCATCAGTGTATGTAATCAACTCTTAAAGTTACATATATTAATTGTTAATTTAACTAGGATTCCATCACCGCGGGTTGCGGCAAAAAATCCATGTACGAACCAAACGATAAGAATCAGTTTTTAAAGCAGTTATATTACATTACAATATATATTTATACCTTACTTGTTTTAATTAATAATGACCGTTCAAAACATCAATACTAGATAACGTAAAAGTAAGTATATAAATTTTTCCAATGGGTACCGGATTGGTATGTTTTCTAAAAATATCTTATCGTGAATTAAGTTGTAAAAAAAATAGTGAATTGAAGTTACAAGAGAAAAATAAAACTATTGCGTTAAAGGCCTGCATTATTTAAAGTGTAAGAGATTAATTTGAAACTTAAAAAAAATATTGTAGCACGATATGTAAAAGGGGTAATAATAACTTTATTAACGTTCAAGGGAAACCTAATAAATTTTGTTAAAATTCAAGGGGTCGGAATGTAAGTTGTTTAAAAAAACAAACAAAGGTTGAAGGTACACTTAATAAATTTAGTTAAAATTCAAAAGGTAAGAATGTAAGTAGTTTTAAAAAAAATAAGAAAAGTTGAGGGGATACTTAATAAATTAGTTAAAATTTAAAGGGTAGGAGTGTAAGTTATTTTTAAAAGAAAACTAACAAAAGTTGAGGGCGTACTTAATAAATTAGTTAAAATTTAAGGGGTAGGAATGTATGTTATTTTTAAAAGAAAACTAACAAAAGTTGAGGGGGTAAAAATGCTAATAACCAAAACCTAAGTGGTTAAGACATAAAAATAAAAAGAAGTATTGTGAGATGGTTACAAATGCCACTCAAAGACTAGTAAATTACAAAAAATGTCACTAAGAAGGAAAAGTTAAGTATGTGAGTTGATGTAACACCCTAAAAATTTTCGTCCAATTACGTGACGACACATGTCCAATTCTCCAACTAATCCCGACTATATGAAGGGAGGAATCTCTAACTAATCTCGACTATGTGGAAGGAGGAAGGACCCACAATGTACGTTCACTGAAACGTGTCTCATATCTCCGACTGATCCCGACTCTCAGATGGAGAGGGACTATTATTGTGCGTTAACTGAAACACTTCCTGGATATCCAACTCATCCCCACTGTGGGGAAGGATAAGGAATAATATTGCATATATCGATAACTGGTTGACCCAAGGGGTCAAATGTGCAAAATTTGTATTCTGGGGATCCTTACGGACCGTAAGGCACTTAAAATGTTGCACGCCAAGAGATCTTATGTACCATAAGGCATATAGGCTTACGGACTGTAAGAATGAGTGCTGAAAAAGAAATTAAATTGCCTTAGGTCCTTACAGACTGTAAGGCTTGAGGCTTACGGTCCGTAAGGGACCTGCAGACAGCAGAAAATAGCTGGCTGCTGTTGCTGTTGTCCTGCCACCTTGTGGCCTATCTTGCCACCTTTCCTGCCTTCCTTCCACGTCCTAGAACACTTGGCACCACCTTGTGACTTGTGGAAACACTTGGCACTCCCTCACAACTCCTCCTTGGCTACAAATAGCAGCCTTCTTTTTCCTTCATCTTCACACCATCACTTCTACTCTAAAACACTTCTTGGAGCTCTCCTCTGGACAAGAGGACTCCCACTCTTAGTGTATTCTACTCTAACACTTCCAAGTAAGTGTTCCTACTAGCTCTTTCATATTTATTTTTAGTTATTTTGAGTTAAAGTCAAACAGTTGACTTTCCATTTGACTTTAGCTTCTGACCGAATTGGTCAAGTTAAAGTTCAATCCGAACTTTCCTACGTGATCGTAATAACGATGGTATAATCCCCCTGTGATCATACCCTCGGATCATCACGTATACTAGTTGAATTGATGAGTCAAGCATGCTATATAAAAGTCAAACTTTCGTTAAAGCTTCATAAATGATATAAATAGTTTTTATAACTTATAACTCAGTTGTTTTGATATATACACAAGTTATACAACTTATATAAACTGATATTAGCATGCTTAACTCGTTTAATTCAGTTTAGAACCTCATTCTATGTCAAAAGTCAAGCAGTTTGACTTCTGCTTTGACTTTTGATTCTGACCCGTTTGGTCAACGTTAAAACCTATTTTAAACTTGTTTTGAGACTGTATTATTGCTGAGCATAACTCTCTGAAATTATACCACATGGTCATTCCGTTTGATGGGTTAATTGACAAGTCTTAAAAATATTATTAAAAATGACCACAATGCCCTTATGTGGTCAAAATAGCTACTTAAATGGTTTTTATCTAAAACAAGCTACAACTTAACTTTAAAACAGAATACACATCAACTAAAAAATTTATTTTTAATACTTGGACTTGTTATAAAGCCATCCGACCTTCTGAACCCACTTTACGCACATAACTAGTTATGCGAACCTTGTTCACATAAACTAGGCATAACGGGTCAAAACCTTTCAAAAAAAATGTTGGTTTAATAAACCTTTATCCAATGAGTCTTTGCACTCGGATAGGTATAAACCACATTCTATCCGGTCTACGCTAAATCTAGTGAACCGAACCTATTTTTAAGTAACAGGTCATGTCTAAGGAACTAATCTATGACCTGTATACATTCTAACAGATAACTAATTCTGCTCATTCCGGACTATAGAACCCCTCATATATTCGGACTTGGGTTACTAATACTTTGACTTACGACTCTTAACTTATTTTGTTTTAAAACTTGGGGTATGGCAAATATGCCACTAGGTGCGGGTATTATATAAATGAGCCCTGTGATTGATAATAAATATAAGAACTCGGTTTAATCTGTACTACTTAATAAATGAAACAATTGGGGGTTAATGGTACCGTGTCCGGGTGTCCCGACTCATGAACTATTACGGCCATATGAAATAACGTGCAGGGGGTAGGAATACCTAATGTAAGACAAGTTTATTCAACTTTTGTGTGTAATCTTAATCATTATAGCACTGAAAATGACTGGCTCTGAACTCTGAATCCCATTGTATGACGAGTATGTAAATTTGGTGACAAGATAAAATCCAAAGAAATATTAAATGATTATCTACAGGTTTTCTCTACGTATAAAACTCTTTTTTGAAAAACTATTTTCAAAATGAGTCAGTTAATTGTATTTACCAGCGAAAACTAACGTATTTTTAAAAGATTGAAGTGGAGGTACCGAACCTTAATATTAGGCTGGGAATCCGGGTCGGCTATGATAAAGGCTATGGAATTTGCAACTCCTAGCTTAAGGACTCTGATGTCTAAAGCTCGTTTTATTAGATCTCGCCTGTGGGCTTGTACTTGAACCCTTGTATAAATTTTATTTATATTCAAGACTTTTACTAAATGAATATTTTTACTCCAATGCTTCCGCTGCATTATTAAATTGTTATACTGAATTCAATTGTCACGCTTAAACCCTACCCATCCGGACCCACCGGAAATCGGGGTGTGACAGTTGTTGGCAATCTTGTAATTAAAAGAAAAAAAGGGATAATAAGTATTGTAGCTAAGAATGTAATTTAATATATAGTATAATAAGACTACGTGTTGTAGATCCTCGGTGAGGCGTGAATGGAGTGCCACATGACACTTTGGGCACAACACAGCACGACGGCAGGGCCACGGCTAGGCACGAGGGTGACGTCGTTTGGAAAAACGAGTACATTAAAACATACGAAGCTTTTACCAGCCGCAACACGCGAGTTTGATCCCACTAGTTTATATATATTTCTATCTCTTTTTGTATATATATACTTTTTTAAAATAAGTTATATTTTAGCGGCTATTTTTCATTTATTTTTATGTTTTCTAATAGAGTAAACTGCAATTTTACACCCTGGGGTTATATGCGATTGGCACTCTTACCCCCTCCCAGGAAAATTTTGTTGTCTTAACTCTCAACTATTGAAAAACGCTGCAATATTACCCCCTGAAACGTGAAAAGACTTTTTTTGCCCCTGATAATAATAAGAAAATAGAAGTAAATAACACATTTACACCCTGTGTTTTACCTTCACAAACACGTTTACATCCTGTTTATTATAGTGTCTTCTCCAGCGATGTTCCGACCACCGGAGCACTTAACACCGGCCTTCTACGGCGATGTTCCGACCACTGGAGCACTTAACTCCGCGCGAAAAAAGAATCGCTTTGTTGATTTTAACGTCAATTTCTTAATAAACTTCCTGATCATATATACGTCGTTCAAACTTCAAAGACATATGTAACGTTCGAAGGTCAGAAGATTAAGGGATCTTCCAACATCGTTGCCAAGCTGATGTCACTCTCGTTCCAATAGTGCAAGCACAACATCACCACCGTTGACTGTCAGCCCTCTGGTCCTTCCGACGACATGCTAGTTTTCGCTTCCAGTAACCTCCAACTCGCCGGCGAACAACATGCTCTTAAGTTCAGTCAAGTACATTATTCATTTAGTAGGTTTTATTTCAATACTTGTGTTTTTTCTATCGCTTATTTAAATTTGCTACACCTAATTGTATAAAAATAAATATAAACTGTGTGTGTTTTATAGATTGTAGTTGTTTGTTTATCTAATGAACCATTTGATTAGCGAGTATAACGGGAGTAAGAGGAACAGTGACGGCGGAGCCGACATCAAACTCCAGCGAGGAGTGATGGCAGCGCCACCGCTGCGACAACGGTGGAAATGGCGAAACTTGTATTGAAACTCAAGTAGAAATAGCGAAACTGAATCCTGTGTTGGTGGAGAACGGGCGGTGGTCTTGATCGGGGAGAGTACAGTGGTGGTGTGATGAAGATGGTAAACGGTATCGTCGTAGATGATAGAGGTTCTCCGGTGTTGAGATGACAGTTGCAGGTTTTGACGAGGGGCTGTGGTGGTTGTTGTTGGTAACCGGAGGTAAGAAGTGTGACAACTGTGCTCTGTAATCGATGTATAATGTAAAACAATGTCAATTGTCAATAAAACAATGTGCTTTGGTGTTATTATATGTGTTTTGGTGTTATTATATGTGTAATTGTGTTTGAAGATTTTACAATTTGATTCGATTCCGATTTCAAGCTTTAAATCGCTTTCTGGAAGGTTATACGCAAACTGGTGCGTAAACGCAGTCAGTTTAACGCAAAAAACACTCCGGAATAGTGACATAGGCTTAACATACCTTAAATAACCTCCACATAACTTAGAAATAAGTTTTGGATGATTTGGTGTGTTGAAATCAAGTTTGTTCGATCGCAGGGACTAGTTGTGTCAAACTACGAAACTATACCGATTTGTATAGTAACGAACATTCCGGAACTTGATCATAAGTTAAACATACCCTAAATATCCTTTACATAGCTTAGAAATAGACTTTGAGGGGTTCGGTATGCTAAAATAAACCTTATTGATCAATAGGGACTAAAAGCGTCAAAAAGTGCATAAGTTTGCATTTTCGCGCATATCTTACGTTCTGAATATATCCGGACATCCAAAAATTTATATAATCATTAAAATATTTTATTTTAGTGATTGGCTTGATAAAATTCCATTCGTCGCTTAATTTGGATCGTTTTTGCGTTCGTTACGACTTCCGTCGTAATTAACCGAACAATACAACCGTACGACCAAACAAGCCAACATCCGAGACATTTTTGAGCATGTTTTGAGTTCCCTATACTTTAACATCATTTTAGAGCCTTGAAATGGGGTTAACGGGGTTTAAACGCATCAAAATAGGCCTTAAACATGTGCAGGGACCATTTCTGCAAGTTTTTTAAAGTTCTAGCTAAGGTGAGTGGTGGCGTCACGCGACGGGGTACCCCCCTTTGCCGTGGCGTGACGCCACGACCCTATCTGGGAAGAAAAATTGATTTTTAGCATTTTTCAGCAATGGGATTGAACTTGGGGGTCTTTTTGGAACTTTTGCAATACCTGGAGCTGGTTTTCGACCCCCATTGTATTCTAATACCATGTACCCACATGTATGGCCAAGATTACACCCTCTAAACACATGGAATGATCCTGTTGATCTCAACTTCCTATAAATAGCAAGCTTCCTCATTTGGGTTCTTCACACTTGATTCTGAAATTTCTCTAAGTTGAGGTGTTTATCACTTCATACCTGAGAATATTTGGAATCAAAACACCTTCTTGGACCCTTTGTAAGTCCTCTTCTTGCTTATTCTTGTATTTCAAGCATGAAAGTCAAACGGTGTTTGACTTTCAGCTTTGACCAGTCAATGGTCAACACAAAGTTCATTTGAACTTTGCAACGTGAGCGTAATCACGATGGTTATAGTCCCTTGTGACTATACCTACTGATTACCACGTTGACTAGGCGTAGTGACGAGTCTTAGTTTTGGCCAAAATGCGTATTTATGCGTATTTTGTAACCAAACTACTCTTGGGTATCAAAACCGTTTGTTTTGATATCAAAACCTGTTTTCTAACTAAACTAAACATGTCTTAACATGTTCAGCTCGTCACTTTTAGTTTAGTGCTTGTGTAGAGTCGTAAGTCAAGCGGACTAAACACCCGCTTAGACTTTCGAACTCGACCCGTTTGGTCGATCATTGGGATCCGACCAAACATGTTTAGTGACCATAGTTGCATAGGGAATAACTTTCCGAGGTTATACCTTATGGTCACTTAGGTTTAATTAGTTGTATAATAGGTAATTTATATGCCTTAGGTAAATGACCAAAATGCCCTTTTCATGCATAATTGGTAATTAAGCATATGTAACATAAACTTTTGTCACTTAATTGATCATGCAACATGTTTAGGCATATAATACTTGTCATAGGACTAGTTAGACGTCTCGAACGTGCTTTGCGCGAACGACGCGTTAAAGTAGCGTAAGCTACCTTAATGGGTCGTGACGGGTCGAAAGCTCTTAGGTTAGGTTCCGATTTAGGATGTAGGCTTTATTAAACCATATCACATGAGTTCCAACACTCATCTGGTTTACAAGACCTCATTCTGTCCGATCTTCCGATTTAGGTGTCGATTGTTTGACTAGTGATTCGATTACTAGGTGCTGCTTGATTTCTCTGGTTTACTTGAGTTTGTTGAAGTTCTATTGATTGAGGATACTTTGCACTTCATGTGAGTACATAGTTCCCCTATTTTACTGTTTTCAATTGTTTTAGGGTGATTCATATGTATCAAAACGATTTCGATATTTTAACGATGGTTTCAAAAACGATTAAGATGGTTTATACTAAACTAATAACGATTTCGATAATGTGAACGAACTTGTTGGGTGTAGTTACATAACGAATGACATTTATTAATTTTGGCCGAACCGACCAGTATTAGGTTATGGAACCATAGGATCTGACAAATCCCGTTATCAGACTGCACCCATGGTTATGTGTGGGTTATATGGGTAACGACTGAATCTGTGATTGTTAACTTACCCTTTGGTGGTTTGTTAATGCGAGAAGCGAGATAGTCGAGTATCGAAGGTTTGGATGTTATTAGCGAGACGACCAAAAGTAGTTTTCACAATTAAAACGAGGATGATTTAAACGATTTAAACCAGTTAACGATTTGGAAACAATTTGAACAAGTTAAACGAGTTGGATAAACGGTTGGTTTTGGTTAAGTGTTTAGATAACGGGACGGGTGTAATGTGGTGAAAACATGGTAGATACGCCGCTGGTACTTCTTATATATAAGTGTTTTCAACATATTACATACCGTGGCGTTATTTAGTTCACTTGGGTAAACGATTTTGAAACGATGTTTTCGAAAGGATATAAACCATACGAGTTTTATTAACGAGTTATTTCGAGATGTTTTACAATTTGGTTTACTAAAACAAATGTTTTGGGGTTAAGAATCATGGCTACGAGATTTTTACAAGTTATAACCATCTTGATTTGAGATGGTTAAATATGCTGCAATATTTTTTAACAAGGTATTGCAACATGTAAACTAGCCATGAATCCAACACTCTCATAAAACCTATGTGCTCGCCAGCATTTCTTTGCTGACTTTGTTTTTACATATGTTTCAGGTGTTGTTGCTTGATGTTGATTGCTAGGATGCATGAGTCACATAGGATCTGGACGAGGCCTTAGTGACATAATAACAATGATAGTCGATATGTAACTTGTTTGTTTCGTGTTAAAACAATGTAAATTACTTATTGAATAAATAAAACGAAACTCTTTTTGTATCCATGGTTGTTGTTTTACGTGGTCGGGGTGTGACAGAAGAGTTGGTTTCAGAGCCAATGGTTATAGGGAATTAGGTTATTAGTAATGCTTTGACCTAGACTATAACTTTCTAGGACCCCAACGCAAGTTGATTTGCGTTTAGATTTTAAAACAAAACCGTCACCTACCCTTAGGTGATAACAACAACGAGAACACAAATTTCGAATCTGCTTCGAAAATTAATCATCCATTCTAGGATGATTGATTACTAGGTTTTGAACCCTTCCAGTTTGACTCATTTTTGGCTTAGTGCCTTTTGAATTTTCAAAATCTCGTCAAAGTTTGTGTGTAAATAATGTCAACACGTGCAAACTGGAAGAGTGAATGGTTGTACCCTGAGTTTTCTGTCTAAGGCTAGAGTGTTCGTACAAATCCACATAATCGGACCAGTCACTCTTACCTGGGAACTCTTGGGGTGAGTGTTCACTTATAGGCGAGCATGTCTTTGCAATACGTTATTTTGACCCATTTACTTTGATTAGTCACTGTGTGTCGTTTGTTTGTTTGAGGTAACGAACAAATGATCGCCTTCCTTGAGTTTTGTCGATGTTTTCAATACCTCTTTTGTTTTTTCCAAATGTCGATCTCACTCGATTCCCCTGTTTCCTTGTTAGACAATGCCTCCTTGACGTGATGCTCAATCTTTTACTGCTGAAGAAGTCGCAGCCCTTGTCGCTCAGCAAATGGCTGCTGTACTACCAGGAGTAGTGACCCGGATCCATGAGTTATACAACAACAACAATAATAACAACAATAATGCTCCATGTAATTTCAAGAATTTCAATTTTGCTAAGCCGCTAAAGTTTTCTGGGTCACAAGGAGCAACTGCACTCCTGCAGTGGTTCGAGAGTATCGAGAGCACATTCAGACATGTGCAATGTATGGATGAGCGAAAGGTTGAATTTTCATCAAGTGTGTTCGAGAAGCGTGCTCTTACGTGGTGGAACGGTGTTATGCACGATAGGGGTGCCGAAGTGGCATTGGCACAAACATGGGAAGAGCTTCGAGCTCTCATGATGAAAGAGTTTTGTCCCCGTCACGAAATTCGAGCTTTGGAATGAGATTTTGATGATCTGAAACAAGATGGGGTGAACACCGTGCGTATACGGATCGTTTTGAGGAGCTCGGTCTGTTGTGTCCCACTATAGTTACCCCACTAGAGAAAGCAATCGAGAGATATATCGATGGTTTAACCGATTCCATACAGGATATCGTGACTGGCATTAACCCTACTACTGTTCGTCACGCGAACGAGTTGTCTGCTACCCTGACTGAGTCTCAAATTAGAAAGGGTAAACTTACCCGCAAGGGTGATAAGAAGAAGTCGACCGATGCTGTCAAGGAAAAGGGCAAGAGTAAGACAGGTGAGTCGTCGAAGAAGTCGAGGAAGCGAAAGGCTTCCTAGAATTTTGCAGTAACTGCACAAAATGCTCAGAACCCTCAGAACCAACCGCCTGCGAATAAAGTGTATGCTGGTACCGCACCTCATTGCGCTCGCTGCAACGGTCATCATGTTGCACAACAAGCTTGCAAGCAATGCACAACGTGTGGTAAACTTGGGCATCTGGCCAACATTTGTCGTCTAGGTCAGAATCAGGTTGCTCAGGTTCCAGCACAGGTTCAAGGGAATGCTGCGAGATTCCCACCGGGTTCATGTTTCAATTGTGGAGAGTTTGGTCACTTCCGCAACAACTGCCCGAGGTTGGTGAATGCGAATCTGAACGTGAATGTCAACGCGAATGTGAATCCCGCTCGTGGGCGAGCGTACAATCTGAATGCAAACGAGGTGAGGGCTGACAACGAGGTTGTCAATGGTACGTTTCTTGTTAACAATCGACCTGCATCTATTCTTTTTTATTCTAGTGCCGATAGAAGTTTTGTTTCATTATCATTTGAGCCTTTGCTTGCGATACCTAGAACTAAACTGAGGAAACCCTTATCTGTCGAAGTTGCTACTGGTAAACCTCTTATTCTCGATTCTGTTATTCGTAATTTTCAGTTGAACCTTGATAACCATCTTTTTCCTATTGACCTCACACCGATGCAACTTGGGAGTTTCGATATTATCATAGGGATGGATTGGTTAACCAAACATCATGCCGAGGTGGTTTGTTTCGATAAGATTGTTCGTATTCCTCTTCCGTCTGGCGATGTTCTGGAAGTTCGTGGCTAGAAACCTTCAGGTGGATTGAAGCTTATGTCGTGTACAAAAGCCCAAAGTTATTTGAGAAAAGGATATGTTGCTTTTCTGGCACATGTCACCGAGGAGAAAGGCAAGAGTAAGCGTATTCAAGATATTCCGATTGTTCGAGATTATCCAGAGGTGTTTCCTGATGAACTGCCTGGTTTGCCTCCAGTTCGTCAAGTCGAGTTTCATATTGACCTTGTACCCAATGCCAATCCGATTGCGAAAGCACCTTATCGTCTTGCACCGTCTGAGATGCAAGAGTTATCGAAACAACTTCAAGAGTTAACAGATAAAGGATTCATCCGACCGAGTTATTCATCGTGGGGCGCTCCTATCCTCTTCGTGAAAAAGAAAGATGGGTCTTTTCGAATGTGTATCGATTATCGTGAGCTTAATAAGCTTACCATCAAGAATCGATATCCCCTACCTCGAATCGATGATCTCTTTGACCAGCTGCAAGGTGCTTCATGCTTTTCTAAGATCGATCTACGTTCTGGGTATCATCAGCTCCGTGTATTCGAAGAAGATATTCCCAAAACTGCTTTCCGTACAAGATATGGGCATTACGAGTTCACTGTCATGCCTTTTGGTTTGACAAATGCCCCAGCTATCTTCATGGACTTAATGAATAGGGTTTGTAAACCTTATTTAGACAAGTTCATCATTGTGTTCATCGACGATATTCTCATTTATTCGAAGTCTCGAGCCGATCACGAGCAACACCTTCGTTTGACTCTGGAACTCCTGAAGAAGGAACAACTTTTTGCTAAATTATCCAAGTGTGAATTTTGGCTTAAAGAAGTTCAATTTTTGGGTCAGATTGTCAACGAGCAGGGTATTCATGTAGATCAATCCAAAATAGCTGCTATTAAGGATTGGAATACACCGACGACACCTACAGAGATTCGATCTTTTCTTGGTCTCGCTGGATATTATCGACGTTTCATTTCGAATTTCTCGAAGATTGCGATTCCACTCACTGCTTTAACTCAGAAGAATAAGCCTTTTGAGTGGGGACCTAAGCAAGAAGAAGCGTTCCAAACGCTGAAATGGAAGCTCTGTGATGCTCCTGCTTTATCTCTGCCTGAGGGAAACGATGATTTTGTTGTCAATTGTGATGCGTCCAACTTAGGCCTTGGTTGCGTTCTTATGCAACGAGGTAAAGTGATAGCTTATGCGTCAAGACAGCTGAAAGTTCACGAGAAGAACTACACAACTCATGATCTTGAGTTGGGAGCTGTGGTTTTTGCTCTCAAAATCTGGAGACAATACCTCTATGGAACGAAGTGTGTGGTTTTCACAGACCACAAAAGTCTCCAGCACATTCTTAATCAGAAGGAACTGAACATGAGGCAACGACATTGGGTTGAACTCCTAAACGATTATGATTGGGAAATTCGCTACCATCCTGGTAAGGCGAATGTCGTGGCCGATGCGCTTAGTCGAAAAAAGCGAGTCAAGCTTCATTATGTTCGCACTTTATCTGATATTCAATCTCGTGTCCTTCAAGCTCAACGATCTTGTGCGATCAAAGACTTATTGAAATATGAGTTACTGCTTCAACTCGAACTTAAACTCCAAACGAAGGACGATGGGTTGCTATATTTCAAGGATCGTTCATGGATTCCGAAACAAGACGATCTTCGCACTTTAGTGATGGATGAATCTCACAAGTCTCGATATTCTATCCATCCTGGTGCTGATAAAATGTACAAGGATCTCCGTACTCAGTATTGGTGGCCTGGTATGAAGAAGGATGTTGCCTTGTATGTGTCGAAATACCTAACTTATCTCAAAGTCAAGGTTGAACATCAACGACCATCTGGTTTGCTTGTACAACCAGAGATACCAGTTTGGAAGTGGGAGAACATTGCTATGGATCTTATCACTAAATTACCGCGTACATCTAAAGGTCATGATGCTATTTGGGTTGTTATCGATCGATTAACGAAGTCAGCTCATTTTACTCCGATTCGCAAGGATCTATCTGCTGATAAACTTGCAAAGATTTATGTTGATGAGATTATATCACGACATGGTGTTCCGTTGGACATCATTTCCGATCGTGATGCTAAGTTTTCATCTCATTTTTGGAAGACCATGCAATCTGCTTTGGGAACCCAACTGAATCTAAGAACTGCTTATCATCCCCAAACAGATGGTCAATCTGAGAGGACGATTCAAACTTTGGAGGATATGCTTAGAGCATGCGTGATAGACTTTGGTGGTAATTGGGATTCTCATCTTCCATTGATTGAGTTCTCTTACAACAACAGTTATCATGCTAGCATTAATATGGCACCATTCAAAGCTCTCTACGGTCGAAAATGTCGTTCACCTATCTGTTGGAAAGAGATCGGTGAAGCTCAGCTTACTGGACCTGAGCTCATTCTGGAAACAACAGACAAAATCAAGAAAATCCGTGATAATCTTGTGACAGCTCGAAGCCGTCAAAAGAGTTATGCGGATACGCGACGCAAGCCCTTAGAATTTCAAGTCGGAGACCGTGTCCTACTCAAGGTATCACCTTGGAAGGGAGTGGTGAGATTTGGAAAGAAAGAAAAACTTGCACCACGATATGTTGGACCATTTAAGATTGTGGAAAGGATTGGGAAGGTTGCCTATCGACTAGAGCTACCTCCAGAGCTTGGAAATATTCATCCGACTTTTCACGTGTCCAATTTGCGAAAGTGTTTAGCTGATGCTGATCTTCACATTCCTCTCGACGAGATTCAAATCGATGAAACGATGCACTTTGTCGAGAAACCTGTGGAGATAGTGGACCGTACATTCAAACAGTTGTAGAACAAACGGATTCGATTGGTAAAGGTTCGTTGGGAATCCAAACGTGCCCCAGAGTTTACTTGGGAATGTGAGGACTAGATGAAGACGAAATATCTGCAATTGTTTTCACAAGTTTCCTCTAGTTAAAATTTCGGGACGAAATTTCCTGAAGTATGGGAGACTGTGACAACTGTGCTCTGTAATCGATGCATAATGTAAAACAATGTCAGTTATCAATAAAACAATGTGCTTTGGTGTTATTATATGTTTTTTGGTGTTATTATATGTATAATTGTGTTTAATGATTTTACAATTTGATTCGATTCCGATTTCAAGCTTTAAATCGCTTTCTGGAAGGTTATACGCAAACTGGTGCGTAAACGCAGTCAGTTTAATGCAACAAACACTCCGAAATAGTAACATAGGCTTAACATACCTTAAATAACCTCCACATAACTTAGAAATAAGTTTTGGATGGTTTGGTCTGTTGAAATCAAGTTTGTTCGATTGCAGGGACTAGTTGTGTCAAACTACGAAACTATACCGATTTGTATAGTAACGAACATTCCGGAACTTGATCATAAGTTAAGCATACCCTGAATATCCTTTACATAGCTTAGAAATAGGCTTTGAGAGGTTCGGTATGCTAAAATAAACCTTATTGATCAATAGGGACTAAAAGCGTAAAAAAGTGCACAAGTTTGCATTTTCGCGCATATCTTACGTTCTGAATATATCCGGACATCCAAAAATTTATGTAATCATTAAAATATTTTATTTTAGTGATTGGCTTGATAGAATTCCATTCGTCGCTTAATTTTCCGTCGTAATTAACCGAACAACGCAACCGTACGACCAAACGAGCTGACATCAGAGATATTTTTGAGCACGTTTTGTGTTCCCTATACTTTAACATCATTTTAGAGCCTTGAAATGGGGTTAACGGGGTTTAAACGCATCAAAATAGGCCTTAAATATGTGCAGGGACCATTTCTGCCAGTTTTTGAAAGTTCTGGCTAAGGTGAGTGGTGGCGTCACACGACGGGGTACCCCCCTTTTCCGTGGCGCGACGCCACGGCCCTATCTGGGCAGAAAAATTGATTTTCAGCATTTTTCAGCAATGGGATTGAACTTGGGGGTTCTTTTTTGTAACTTTTGCAATACCTGGAGCTGGTTTTCGACCCCCATTGTATTCTAATACCATGTACCCACATGTATGGCCAAGATTACACCCTCTAAACACATGGAATGATCCTATTGATCTCAACTTCCTATAAATAACAAGCTTCCTCATTGGGGTTCTTCACACTTGATTCTGAAATTTCTCTAAGTTGAGGTGTTTATCACTTCATACCTGAGAATATTTGGAATCAAAACACCTTCTTGGACCCTTTGTAAGTGTTGTTCTTGCTTATTCTTGTACTTTAAGCATGAAAGACAAACAGTGTTTGACTTTCAGCTTTGACCAGTCAATGGTCAACACAAAGTTCATTTGAACTTTGCAACGTGAGCGTAATCACGATGGTTATAGTCCCTTGTGACTATACCTACTGATTACCACGTTGACTAGGCGTAGTGACGAGTCGTAGTTTCAGCCAAAATGCGTATTTATGCGTATTTTGTAACCAAACTACTCTTGGGTATCAAAACCGTTTGTTTTGATATCAAAACCTGTTTTCTAACTAAACTAAACATGTCTTAACATGTTTAGGTCATCACTTTTAGTTTAGTGCTTGTGTAGAGTCGTAAGTCAAGCGGACTAAACACCCGCTTAGACTTTCAAACTCGACCCGTTTGGTCGATCATTGGGATCCGACCAAACATGTTTAGTGATCATAGTTGCATAGGGAATAACCTTCCGAGGTTATACCTTATGGTCACTTAGGTTTAATTAGTTGTATGATAGGTAATTTATATGCCTTAGGTAAATGACCAAAATGCCCTTTTCATGCATAATTGGTAATTAAGCATATGTAACATAAACTTTTGTCACTTAATTGATCATGCAACATGTTTAGGCATATAATACTTGTCATAGGACTAGTTAGACGTCTCGAACGCGCTTTGCGTGAACGACGCGTTAAAGTAGCGTAAGCTACCTTAATGGGTCGTGACGGGTCGAAAGCACTTAGGTTAGGTTCCGATTTAGGATGTAGGCTTTGTTAAACCATATCACATGAGTTCCAACACTCATCTGGTTTACAAGACCTCATTCTGTCCGATCTTCCGATTTAGGTGTCGATTGTTTGACTAGTGATTCGATTACTAGGTGCTGCTTGATTTCTCTGGTTTACTTGACTTTGTTGAAGTTCTATTGATTGAGGATACTTTGCACTTCATGTGAGTACATAGTTCCCCTATTTTACTGTTTTCAATTGTTTTGGGGTGATTCATATGTATCAAAACGATTTCGATATTTTAACGATGGTTTCAAAAACGATTAAGATGGTTTATACTAAACTAAAAACGATTTCGATAATGTGAACGAACTTGTTGGTTGTAGTTACATAACGAATGACATTTATTAATTTTGGCCGAACCGACCAGTATTAGGTTATGGTACCATAGGATCTGACAAATCCCGTTATCAGACTGCACCCATGGTTTTGTGGGTAACGACTGAATCTGTGATTGTTAACTTACCCTTTGGTGGTTTGTTAATGCGAGAAACGAGATAGTTGAGTCACGAAGGTTTGGATGTTATTAGCGAGACGACCAAAAGTAGTTTTCACAATTAAAACGAGGATGATTTAAACCAGTTAACGATTTGGAAACAATTTGAACAAGTTAAACGAGTTGGATAAACGATTGGTTTTTGGTTAAGTGTTTAGATAACGGGACGGGTGTAATGTGGAGAAAACATGGTAGATACGCCGCTGGTACTTCTTATATATAAGTGTTTTCAACATATTACATACCGTGGCGTTATTTAGTTCACTTGGGTAAACGATTTTGAAATGATGTCACATAACGATGTTTTCGAAAGGATATAAACCATACGAGTTTTATTAACGAGTTATTTCGAGATGTTTTACAATTTGGTTTACTAAAACAAATGTTTTGGGGTTAAGAATCATGGCTACGAGATTTTTACAAGTTATAACCATCTTGATTTGAGATGGTTAAATATGCTGCAATATTTTGTAACAAGGTATTGCAACATGTAAACTAGCCATGAATCCGACACTCTCATAAAACCTATGTGCTCGCCAGCATTTCTTTGCTGACTTTGTTTTTACATATGTTTTAGGTGTTGTTGCTTGATGTTGATTGCTAGGATGCATGAGTCACATAGGATCTGGACGAGGCCTTAGTGACATAATAACAATGATAGTCGATATGTAACTTGTTTGTTTCGTGTTAAAACAATGTAAATTACTTATTGAATAAATAAAACGAAACTCTTTTTGTATCCATGGTTGTGAAACAATAATTCTGTTACAACACTCCCTGACGTTTCCGCCACGATTTGTTGTTTTACGTGGTCGGGGTGTGACAAGAAGGGTGAGGATCAGACGACAATATGAAAGGTTGAACGGGGCTTCTCTGATTGTCGGAATATCGCCGGAGTGTCGGAATACGCTTCTCCGGTGGTTGGAATATCGCCGGAGAAGACACTTTAATAAACGAGGGTTTAAACGTGTCGTCTTAGGTAAAGCACAGGGGCAATATTGAAGTTTACTATATAAATATGGGCAAGATTACAAAAATACCCATTTGGTAATATTACAGTTTTACCTCTCATGGGGTAATATTGCAGCGTTTTTCAATAGTTGAGGGGTAAGACTACAAAAATTTCCTGGGAGGGGGTAAGAGTGCCAATCGCATCTAACCCCAGGGGTTAAAATTGCAGTTTACTTTTTCTAGTATATACATATGTATTGATTCAAATATGTTTATCTTTAAAAAATTAGTTATCGACTTTATATATAAGGACCCGTTTTCTTTGTCTTCTCACCTAGGGGCCAATGTTTTTCTGAGTATTCTTAAAAACGACCCTGACCCCGCCCTCTTACTCCTTGCTCCTTGTCATATGGGAGGGTACGTTGTATCGTAAGAGATGGACAAAGAATTATAAGTATAGTGTCTTCAATTATAGTTTTTAAATAAGAAAAAAAGATATGTTAATGATTGACATGATTAGGGGACCCTTGCCGTTTTAAACCATACTTAGCACCCAAAACTTTTTACCTACTGATTTTATAAACAATTTCTAATATTTTTCCAGTAGGTACAAGTCATGAATTAAGAACCTCAAATAAGTCCTTAAAACTATGTGTGAAATGACCAAAATACCCCTACTATGCATAGTTTGGTCATAAATGGTAAACCACACATATATATGATAGTCTACTGTTATTATAACATAAACTAAATACTTTTACAATAGGTTTATGACCAGAACCTCAGTTTGCATATAAACCCCTTTTATAAATCATAAAATGACCAAAATGCCCTTATGAGGCTTAGTTCGGTTTTAAAATATTTTTGGGCATAATTAGTGATTTCCTCTTGATATCATAACATATATTAAGCATAATAACTTATGGAACTTGTACATGACTCATTTGGTTACCCATTTATGCTTATACGTGTTCGATGCGGTTTATGTGAATAGTTTGCATAAATTAGCCGAAACGGGTTAAACCTTATCATTTTAACTTCAAATTCTAGAATGTATTTAATTTACCCATATTATACAAGTCTCCATACTTTTTGGGTCTAAATTACATTCCATTCCGGTCATCGCTTAATCTAGCGTTTTATACCGAAAATTCTGCTTTAAACTAACCGGTCTAAGTGTATGACTTAAATAAGACCCGTTAGTAATCTAATATGTTAATAAAACCTTTGTTCCAGATTAGGAAGCCCCGGTAAAAGCTAGATAAATCTCGCATTTAGAAACTCAGGTAAATACTTTTAACTTATTTTCCCTTATACGGGCTTGGGATACGGTAAAATATTACCGCTTGGTCGGGTATGGAATCATTTAATCGGATTGTGATTAATAAATTACATAACCCGTTTTAATCTGTTTTATTTGATAACATAAACATTGGGGGTTAATGCAACCGTGTCCTGGATATCCTCGGCTCATTTAATTGCAAATGGCCACGACTAAAGCACGGGGTGTAGGAATACACCTGACAGTTGCGTATGTAAAAAGATATACCCACATTGTTGGGGATATCTCCTTGTGGGTCTATATTAGTGGTGTGTTGGTTAATAATGTCTCGGCTTCTATACCGGGCCCTAAATGTATGACAAACATGTAAATCTATATACAAGATTATTTTTATATAATTATCCCAAGTTATAAAAGAATAATTGTGCCTTGTGCATTTAAATCAATTTTTATAAATGTTTTCAAAAGAGTCTATTAATTGTATTTACCAGTGTAAACTGATGTATTTTCAAAAGACTAAGTGACAAGTACTACACGTACTAGGTTGGGTGCTTCTGGGCGTTATTTAGAGGATATTGCAAGTCCGTAATGCTTTACGTCTGTTGAACAAGTTTTTGTATTATATTTAGATCCGCCTGTGGATCCTTTCTTACAACCGTCTGTATATTCTTTTATTCGTAATTTTCACTTTCGGTTTGTAATAGTAATTTCTACCAAGACTTCTGCGGTGCCATAAACTGTGTATATTTGTCAATGATGATATCAACTACGTCACGATACTCCCCACCGGTTTTGTGGATAAAATATCGAGGTGTGACAATCATTGTGCCACAAGCGGAACCACCGATCATATCCATCTCCACTAGGCATAATGCGTATACACTAATTCAGGAGGAAACCCAATAAATATGGGAAAACCCCTCTTGTGGGAATCGAACCTAGGACCTATTGGTCCTAAAGTCTTGTCCCACCCCCAAGATGCCACTAGGCTATAAAGCCATGGAGTTTAAACAAACAATTGAAACCATAATTGTAATTTCTCAAAATCGGAAACAAAATCTAAAATATGCCAAACCCCATCAGTGTATGTAATCAACTCTAAAAGTTACATATATTAATTGTTAATTTTACTAGGATTCCCTCACCGCGCGTTGCGGCAAAAAATCCATGTACGAACCAAACAATAAAAATCAGTTTTAAAAGCAGTTATATTACATTACAATATATATTTAAACCCTACTTGTTTTAATTAATAATGACCGTTCAAAACATCAATACTAGATAACGTAAAAGTAAGTATATAAATTTTTCTAGTGGGTACCGGATTGGTATGTTTTCTTAAAATGTCTTATCGCGAATTAAGTTGTAAAAAAAAAGTGAACTGAAGTTACAAGAGGAAAATAAAACTATTTCGTTAAAGGCCTACATTATTTAAAGTGTAAGAGATTAATTTGAAACTTAAAAAAAATATTGTAGCACGATATGTAAAAGGGGTAATAATAACTTTATAAACGTTCAGGGAACACCTAATAAATTTAGTTAAAATTCAAGGGGTCGGAATGTAAGTTGTTTAAAAAAACAAAGGTTGAAGGTACGCTTAATAAATTTAGTTAAAATTCAAAAGGTAAGAATGTATGTAGTTTTTAAAAAATAAGAAAAGTTGAGGGCGCACTTAATAAATTAGTTAAAATTTAAGGGGTAGGAATGTAAGTTATTTTTAAAAGAAAACTAACAAAAGTTGGGGGCGTAAAAATTCTAAGAACCAAAACCTAGGTGGTTAAAACATAAAAATAAAAAGAAGTATTGTGAGATGGTTACAAATGCCACTCAAAGACTAGTAAATTACAAAAAATGTCACTAAGAAGGAAAAGTTAAGTATGTGGGTAGGAATGGAAATGGCGAAACTTGTATTGAAACTCAAGTAGAAATGGCGAAATTGAATCTTGTGTTGGTGGAGAACGGGCAGTGGTCTTCATCGGAGAGAGTACGGTGGTGGTGTGATGAAGATGGTAAACGGTATCGTCGGAGATGATAGAGGTTCTCCGGTGTTGAGATGACCGTTGCAGGTTTTGACGAGGGGCTGTGGTGGTTGTTGTTGGTAACCGAAGGTAAGAAGGGTGAGGATCAGACGACAATATGGAAGGTTGACCGGTGCTTCTCCGATGGTCGGAATATTGCTGGAGTGTCAGAATACGCTTCTCCGGTGGTTGGAATATCGCCGGAGAAGACACTTTAATAAAAGAGGGTTTAAACGTGTCGTCTTAGGTAAAGTACAAGGGTAATATTGAAGTTTACTATATAAATATGTGTAAGATTACCAAAATACCCATTTGGTAATATTACAGTTTTAGCCCTCAGGGGGTAATATTGCAGCGTTTTTCAATAGTTGAAAGGTAAGACTGCAAAATTTTCCTGGGAGGGGGTAAGAGTGCCAATCGCATCTAACCCCAGGGGGTAAAATTGCAATTTACTTTTTCTAGTATATACATATGTATTGATTCAAATATGTTTATCTTTAAAAAATTAGTAATCGACTTTATATATAAGGGCCCGTTTTCTTTGTCTTCTCACCTAGGGGCCAATGTTTTTCCGAGTATTCTTAAAAACGACCCTGACCCTGACCCTGACCCTGACCTCTTACGCCTTGCTCCTTGTCATATGGCAGGGTACGTTGCATCGTAAGAGATGGACTAAGAATTATAAGTATAGTGTCTTCAATTATAGTTTTTAAATAAGAAAAAAAATATGTTAATGATTGACATGATAAGGGGACCCATGTCGTTTAATAGGTCCCTGTCCATGCACATGCAAACAATATAGGGACAATTCTTCCCTTACAATTTTGGGCACCTTGTATGCATCACAGACCTTCAAAATCAATTTTATTCCCCACAAAATATACCCTTAAATGAATGACAAACCAACCTTATAATTATATTGCAATCATGTAAATTGGTAAATTAAATAAATAATATTATTATTTTACTCATTCTTTATTAATTGTTACCGACTTTTTTTCATCAAAGAGTTTTTCATTATGTTTGCCATTAAAAGAAATATTGATACATTTTTCTATTTGAGTTAGATAAAATTAGAGAATATATAGAAATGTATTAAGCTTTTATGTTCATAGCAAAATCATATTTATTGTTCAGTAAATTGACAATTAATATTAATATAATCTTAATAACACCTTAACTATGAACAGATTCATATAAAGTGACAAAAATATATTGCTAAAAACAACAAAATCGAAAATATCCTTATTAATAGGTACAAAGTCGTCAACATTGTGCAACAAATGAATGAGTCCAAAAAATTAACACAAGACAACAAATTTAGTGATTTGATGTCATATTGGCTTTTTATAATGAGATTTAAAGGTTTTAATGCATAAATAAACCTTTAGAGGTTTTGGTATTGTTGTGACATGATGTTTGAAAGAAATTATCACATTTTTGTTTAAAGATAAGGATACAAAATTTCTATATTGATTGATAAGATAAGTGATTCATTCATCAACTAACACTATTTGCTGTAAACGCGAAGAAGCCCCAACCATATTAACATAGGAACGAACACCAAATCAGGCATCACACAAAAAGGCAATTCAAGGTGATAATAGTAGCATCGTGTTTGTTTATTTGACATGCTAGAAACGATAAAAGCTTCAAAAGTTGACCACTATCCGTGTCCAAAGTGGTAGAGGATGTCAAAACAAACATGTTACCTTGGTTAATAGAGCAAAGCTAGCAAATCGAACTTTGCTTGAAATATATTCTGATGTTAAAAGAAAAATCCAAGGAGATTGATATGTTAGTTCCCCACTTATCAACAATTGTTAGCCTACCTATTTATAAGAAAAAAAAAATAGAAGATTAAATATGAACCTAATTAACTAGTGCTAGGACCCGAAAAACGGTGTTTAGATAGAAATTTGGATAGAGATAAACTAATTCGGTGTAGATTTTGGCAGCATAGCGTTTAGTCAACCCAATTTTATAAGCTTTCATTTCATACATTTCATACCGAAAGAGTATACATCATTAAGCACTGGGAGAGAACACGCAGTTTGATTTCCTCTCAAATCCCAAACTGTTTTGGTCAAAAATTACCGAAGCAATTAAGTGATCAAATTAGTTAAGTGAGGTAGTGTGCTAAAAAGTGTGTTGGAAATATGCTGGTTATATTGTTTACGAGAACAGTTTTCAGGATACGGCTCAGGATATTGAGCTGTATCTATGATCAAACTATGAGCAAAAAGTAAAAGAAATTACACGAGATGTACGAGGAAAGCCCTTGATCAATCTAGATCGCCGGCATAAAACCTCAGGAGCTGACAATCGCAGCTGCCTTGTTCTTCTTATTGCTTTAAACGTCAGGATACAGTGCAGGATATTGATCAGATCGCTAAGTGTTACAATGCTTTTTGTGAAAGTGAGAGTTGCGAGAGAGTGAGTGTGAGTGAGTAGCGAGTGTAGTTGTTGTGTCCTATTGATCTGATTTATCCATCTATTTATAGTTACGAAATATAAACTAAAATTCCTATAAATGTGGGATGCTCCCGAATATTCCATTATTAACGTTGTGGACCGAGTAAAGCGGCTTCAACGTCTTCATTTGAACGACTTGGACCGAGTCTTGCGGAGAAAGGGTCTTTGTGAACGTTGGGAACTTGGCCTCGCACTCCTGCACACAATCCGTTAGTAATCCTCAAGATACCATCCAGGATGTTACCAATATCCTGAATCAGCATCCCGGGTATAAACATATATCAGATAAGCAAGATATAATTTAAGATATCGTCCAGGATATGAGCTCAGAATTTCACCCATAACAATTGTCCCCAAAAAATGTTACCGTTTAGTATCCTGGCACTAACGGATATATTTTTTACGAAGAACGAGGCAATTAAGAGATTAGACCCATGATGTGACCGTTTGTAATCGCGCAGCCTATATTTACTCATTGCTCCCTATATCTTCTCATACTTATCCCATTTAATCTTTACCGAAGAGAAAAAGGTAAAAACTTCTCTCTCTATTCCATCTTCTTCTCTCATTCTGTTCTGCATTCCGACGAGAATATGACAAGGCAGACAAGATCAAGCTCCGGTGACTCGGCCCCCTCATTTATCCAGCAGAATCTTCTCCAAGAACCGGAGAAGGAGATATGCTCCTTTGATAGTGCCCACTTGCCGGCTCTCAAATCCTCCGGTATCTTCCCGGAAGGGACGGTATTCCGGCCGTTTGACCGGGAAATCCAGTCGGACATGGTTTCCGACGAGTGGTTGTGTTTTAGTGCCTTTCCTTTCACCTTAGGACTATAGTTCCCCTTTCCAGACTTTATCACTGAGTTTTTCAATATTACAAAAATCTCTTTTAGCCAAACAATGCCGATGCTTTGGCGAGTCTTGTCCGTTCTTGACCAGATCAAGAAGAATCACATTCCTGATCTTTCCGTTCATGACCTCCCTTTAGCATATCGGCTTAGATGCCACGGATCCGGTAGATTTTTGTTTTATTCCACCTCCGGCGATCCGCTGATACTTCGTGCCACCAGGAACGAGGAGAAATGGCAATCTAAGTTCTTCTTTGTAAAAAGAGACTCAATCCCTGGTGGAACGGAATATCAAGTGGTTGAGAAAGGGTAGGATTTAGGGTTCAAGGATGATCCTGCCTTTTATCCTGTTTCATATCCTGAGCTGATCAACTTTCTTTTTATTGTTTTGTACACAACTGATTTTAGGAAGCTTGCACCTCCCCTTGCTGATTCACAGAAGAGGATTGACGCTATTAGACTCCTTCCAGAGGCTGAAAGAAGTTTTAATCCGTCTCCACCATCTCCAAGCCCTCTTTCCAGTGCAAACATGTCTGGTAAGGATCCTGCACAATATCCTGTATACATGTTTTTATTTGGCATATTTAGGAAAGAATTCTACTCCCTGTATGCAGACTCCAGCAAAGTCCCAATCCTCCTTGATCTTGACGAGCTTGACAGTTACCCCACTCCAGTCATGGTCAAGAAAGAGACCCCTGCTGCCACCAGCTCCAAGCCGCTCCCGGCTCCTAAGGCTAATCCGAGGACTTGTGCTTCCACCGCAAAAAAAGGAAAGGTTCCGAAATTAGTGCCCCAGGCTCTGAAGGGTTCTCCTATGAAGAACTCAACTTTTCTGATTCCTTAGAGCCAATGACATCCTTCCTTAACAAGGTAATATCCTGCACATATATCCTGATAGGATATCCTGACAGGATATCCTGGTTAATATATTTTGACTTATACCTGAATTTTGACGTGCAGGGCCTCCAGCATCTGCTCCAGCTTTACACTGATGCTTGCAGCACGAACGCGTTCCAAGAAGCCAGGATCAAACAGCTCGAGACCACTGTTGCTGACCAAGGGGCCATTGCTGAGGTGAAGACCCGGCATTATGAGGACAAGTTGAAGAAGGTCACCCAGGATGCTGAGCTCAAACTTGCCACCGTCCAAATGGAGCATGAACATGCCATGGTCTCTTTCCGGGAAGGAATCAAGGCCTCTGCTATAGTCTCTCTACTACAAGCCCGCATCAAGATGGCTTATGACCAAGGAGACAGGCCTTGTGTGTCCATCCTGGCCGGTCGAATCCTGGGTGGCAAAGCTGAAGGAGCTTGGAGGCAAGGCTTGTGCCCCTTCCTGCTGAAGCTGGTGAATCCTCTAAGTCGGCAGAGGTAGCAGACAAGGCTGGAGACAAGAAGGATGCTGGCGAGGATGCTGCTCAGGATGCTGGAACTGATGCTGAAGCCGAGAAGGCGGAGAAGGCTGGTGAAGATGCTGCTGTGTGAGAGCATCCAAGTGGGCGATGATGGATGTATGTGCCAAGGGTGGAGCCCACTTTTTTATATTTGATCGTTGGTTTGTAACCCCCAAAACAATTTACTTTTCTTGCATTTTAACTTTCCTGCATTAGAACAATACGATGGCCAAACGTGGAGGGATCCTGAGTTTTAGGACGAAACCCTTGGTCATCAACGTTAATATGTTTTGCTTTTGAACAATATAACAGTTGGAGGTGGATGGGTCTTGGTTTGAGACAAAACCTTCAAGTGTTAAGTAAATATAGTAAGGAACTATTTGTGCTCTTGGTGGATGGTCCTTTGTTTGAGGTGAAACCAAGAGCACATCTTTTGGTATGTTAATAATATAACCTTCTTTTGGCTTTATCACTATTGTTATACTTTTATTACATGAATTTTACTTATGAAAACAGTTTTGTTTGAACATCCTTAGGAACACATTGTAAGTGTATCCTCAAAGATATCCTGCTCAGGATATTGACACTTAATTTGTAAAATTCAAGTTACCCAAATAAAAAGGAGAGATCATACCAGAGATTCCCAAAGAGTCAATTCCAATTTTCCACCATAGGAATGTCCCCAGTGCACTCTTACAAAATTGGATCCATCCTTTAAATTGTATAATGTATATCCCCTGTGTTCAACATAGGAACGTAGTCATACTTTAGCTTTACTGAATAGATCCTGAATATCCAGGGATAAACCCTTGATATCCTGGGATAAACCCTTAATATCCTGAGGATAATCCTTTAATATGCTGGGGATAAACCCTCATATCCTGGGGATAAACCCTTAATATGCTAGGGGTAAGCCCTGATTTTCATGCGCTACAGGCGAGAGTGTATAAACTCCAAGTCTTAGAAAGGTGAAAACCTTTAAACCTTAGAGGGTATGAAAATACCCTTTCGTGAGAGAGGGTGATCAATCCTCATATACCTTTAGGATCCAGGATATAGCCAATAATAACGAAATTGTCAGCCACTTTTACATGAACTGGTCCCGTTATCTTGAACTATCCCAAGATGACTTGCGCTCCAGGCGGGGTGTTCAAACCCAATTCGAGAGAAAGGTGAATACCTTTAAACCTTTGAAGGGATCAGGATCCCTTATTCGTGAGAGAGGGTGATCAATCCTCATATCCTTTGAGATATCCTGAGCGTCTATCCTGGAGCTATATCCTGAGACATATTCTGCAAAACAACCTTAAACTAAGGTGGGTGTTAGCTTGGCTAACACCCCTCCGATGCCTAAGTCTGTAATGGGTTCAAGATAATAAACGAATTCAAATATATTTAAGAGAGATAGAATACATACCATTCTGAGATAGAAATTAAATTCTATTCTTACTTGAAATAGAGTTTTAAGTGTATAGCATTCCAGGATCTTGGTAGCATATCCCCCTCCATACTCCTGAGCCGATATGCTCCTTTTCCTGATTCTGATTCAACCTCATATGGTCCTTCCCATTTTGGAGCCAGCTTTCCATCGGCATGATTAGTGGTATTTTGAAAAGCCTTTCTTAACACCCAATCTCCAACTTTGAACCTTCTAGTCCTTATATTCTTGTTGTATGCTCTGGATATCCTTTGTTGATATGCTGCCATCCTTAGCCTTGCTGCATCTCTCGTTTCATCTACGGTGTCCAAATATTGGCACAAAGCTTCAGGATTTTGCTCAGGATCCCGGAGGATAGATCTTGCAGTAGGTATCACCATCTCTGTTCGGATTACTGCTTCCGCTCCAAATACCAAGGAGAACGGAGTTTGGCCAGTTGCATTTTTTTACCATTGTTCTATCAGCCCACAAAACAAAGGGTAGTTCTTCTGCCCATCTTCCTTTCTTGGCCCCTAATCTCTTCTTCAAGTTGTAGACAATTATCTTGTTTGAGGATTCAACTTGTCCATTTTCTTGAGGATGTACCGAGGTAGATGTGATCATTTTGATTCCCCAACTTTTGCAAAAGTCAGTAGTCCTCTTGCTTATAAACTGGGATCCGTTGTCACAAATGATTTCAGCTGGTACTCCAAACCTGGTAAGGATATTTCTCTTTATAAAGGATACTACTTCTTGGTTTCTGACTTAAACAAATGCTTCAGCCTCCACCCACTTAGAGAAATAATCAGTCATTGCCAGCATAAAGACTTTTCCTCCTGGAGCTTTTGGTAATTTCCCTACTATGTCCATTCCCTAATTCATGAATGGCCAAGGGGAAGCTATAGGATACAGTGGTTCAGCTGGTTGATGTAGTATGTTACTGTGCCTTTGACATGCATCACACCTTCGAGCATATTCTGTAGCATCTTTCCTCATCGTTGGCCAAAAGTATCCTGTTCTCAATATTTTTGAGAATAATGACCTGCCCCCGGTATGGTTACCACAATCCCCTTCATGTATATCCTGAAGCACTTCTTTAGTTTCGGGATCCTCCAAGCACCTTAAATATGGTCCTGCAAGAGATTTCTTATACAAAATATTATTTATAATGGTGAATCGTAATACCTTCATCCTAAATGCCTTAGGATTTTCGTCTCTAGGGATGTGTCCTTCCTTGAGATATCTTATGATTGGAGCCGTCCAGGATTTAGGATCCTCCTCGGGATATTCAAGAACAGGATCCTGGATACTTACTACTTCTTTATCCTGAGGATTCATTGCAGGATACAAGATATGCAGTTTTGGTATTTGGGTCCCTTCTGGTATTCTGACCGATGATCCCAGATTTGCTAAGGCATCTGCTTCAGCATTATCTTCCCTTGGTACCTGTTCAAGTGTAAAAACATCAAAATATCCTGCTAATTTTTTGAGAATATCGAGGTATTCGATTAATTTCTCACCCTTAACTGCATAGGATCCATTAAAATGATTAGTAATTAACAAGGAGTCAACATATACTTGCAAATTCTTGATATTCATATTTTTAGCCAGTTCTAATCCTGCAATTAAAGCCTCATACTCTGCTTCATTATTAGTAGCAGGGAATTTACACCTAATAGCCTGGGGTAATATGTCCCCCTGTGGCGATTTTAGTAGTATTCCCAATCCTACTCCTCTAACATTAGATGCTCCATCAGTGTACAATGTCCAGGATCCTGAGGATTCTCCTAGTTATTGGACTTCGAGGTCTACCTCTTCCTGAATGTCACTACTGAAATCAGCCACAAAATCAGCTAGAGCCTGCGATTTTATGGCATTTCTAGGTTCGTACACTAAGTCGTAAGCAGTTAACTTTACTGACCACTTGGCCATCCTGCCTGACATCTCGGGTTTCCTAAGCACATTTTTGACAGGATAATTGGTCTTAACATGAATTCTATGTGTCTCAAAGTAATGTCTAAGCTTCGTTGATGCCATAACTAGTGCTAGTATCAACTTTTCTAAATGAGAATATCTAGTTTCAGCATCTAACAAACTTTTACTAACATAATAAACAGGATATTGCTGACCTTCGTGATCCTTTATAAGGACGGCACTTACAGCATTCCCTGATATTACGAGGCAGTGTTGTAAAAGTCGCTAGGCGGTCCCTAGTCGGCCGACTGGGGAGTTGGGAGTAATCGGAGTACTCAGAGAGCACTCGGGGAGTATGCGGACATGGTAAATATAAAGCAAATTAATTGTTATATACTATTTATGTGTTAAAATAAGCATAATTCATGTCAACTGGGTATAATTTAAAATGAAACATGTTTAAAGTTCAAATATTCTGAATACAAGTCCGACTAGTCTGAGTACAAGGCCGAGTAGTCCGAGTACAAGGCCGAGTAGTCCGAGTACAAGGCCGAGTAGGCCGATTTTGACCGAGTTTGACCGATTAAAAGTCAACAAACCACGTTGACCGCCCACACCGACTAGGCCGACTAGGCTCCGACTAGGCCGACTAGGCTCCGACTAGGCCGACTAGGCGCCGAGTAGGACCGAGTACTCCCGAGGCCGACTAGTTGAGACCGCCTAGGAGGAAGTCGCCAAGGTGGAGGTCCGAGGACCGAGTACTCGCCGAGTACTCGGCCGAGGAATCCGACTTTTGCAACACTGTGCGAGGTATAGGGACAGTGGTTCACCATTCTCAGGCTTCATCAATAGAGGTGCAGTTGAAAGATACTGCTTCAAATCCTGCAGGGCTACTTCATGCTTCTCTCCCCATTCGAACTTCTTGTTTTTCTTCAGGATATCATAAAATTCTTTGCATTTCTCGGAGGATCTTGAGATAAATCTGTTCAACGCTGCAACTCGCCCTGTTAATCGTTGAACATCCTTCATATTTGAAGGTGATTTGATATCCAAGATGGCTTTGATCTGCTTCGGACTCGCCTCTATTCCTCTTTTGGTCACCATATATCCTAGAAACTTTCCTGCCCCCACTCCAAAATGGCACTTAGCAGGATTTAGCTTCATGTTATATTGATCCAGGATATCAAATTCTCCCTTAATATCCTGAAGGTGATCCTCAGCCTTTTTTGATTTTACCACCATATCGTCGATGTATACCTCCATTGTGTCCCCCGGCTTATCTTTGAACATCATGTTCACCAATCTCTGGTATGTTGCACATGCATTTTTCAAACCGAAAGGCATAGCAGTATAACAATAAATACCTGTTGGTGTCATGAAGGCAATATCCTCCTGGTCCGAAGGCTCCATTTGAATCTGCTTAAATCCTGAGGATGCGTCCATGAAGGTTAACATCTCATGCCCGGCAGTAGCATCCACCATTGCATCAATATGAGGAAGAGGAAATGGGTCTTTAGGATAAGCCTTGTTCAAGTCTGTGTAATCTACACAGACTATCCATTTCCCATTTTTCTTCTGTACTACGACTACATTTGCTAGCCATCTTGGAAACTTGACCTCCCTGATCATTTTGGACTTTAACAATCTTTCAACTTCCTCTTGGATAATTGTATTTCGCTCAGGGGCGAACGTCCTTTGCTTTTGCTGTACAGGCTTGAACGACCTGTCAATTCTAAGCTTGTGAGTGATAATGTCTTTGGATATACCTGTCATATCCTCATGCTTCCATGCAAATGTTGACATCCTGCACTTCAAAAAGTTAGTTAATTGTTCTTCAATATCCTGAGGGATATTGGTTCCTACGAGCACCGAGATATCCGGATTATCCTGATCCAAGATAACTTTCTTCATATCCTGCTCTGAAGCCTCCGCGATATCCTGGGCCCGCATCTTTAATTGCTATGCTGTACTAGGCTTGGTTGAGGATTTCATTGAGGATGAGTAACATTCTTTCGCTTCCTGCTGATCACTATCAACCTTGACAACCCCCCAAGGGGTAGGGATCTTGATGCATTGATGATAAGTTGATGGCACAGCATTCATATCATGGATCCATGGCCTGCTCAGTATGATGTTATAGCAGGATAGGGAGTCCATCACGCAGAAACGTTGTATCGAGTTGACCCCTTCAACATATACTGGTAACTTTATTTCTCCCACTGTGTTCCTAGCCTCTCCACTGAACCCAACAAGCACGGTGGATTTCAAAGTGATATCCATTGGAGATACATTCATTCTTTTCAAAGTCTCTAGTTGGATTATGTTGACGGAGCTGCCATTATCCACCAATATCCTGCGTACAAAATGGTTAGCCACATATAATGTTATTACAAGAGCATCATGGTGAGGATCCTGGACAGTATCCCTGTCATCACTATCGAAAGTGATCACTTTATCAGTTGTGAGGGTAGTCATCCTGGCTGGTTTGTCTCCCCTTTCGGTCTTGGCCTCTTTTGCATGTCTCTTGGCCGCAGAATACGAAGTCCCACAAATGTCGGATCCTCCAGAAATAAAGTTGATTATCTTGGCGTCCGCAAGAGGTGATGCTGCTTGTC
The DNA here is from genome assembly GCA_030545235.1 of Helianthus tuberosus. NCBI lineage: Eukaryota > Viridiplantae > Streptophyta > Magnoliopsida > Asterales > Asteraceae > Helianthus > Helianthus tuberosus. The sequence continues at coordinate 201,017,367 of CM060364.1, read as the reverse complement.
ACACCCCCAAAATCCACCATGCAGAGTACCACCGCTTGGAGGCGTGACGTGACCAGGATCGAGCCACCAATCATATTGAACATCGTAATTAAGTAAATAAGACCAACCACAATACGATTGGTGACCAAAGCTAGTTAACCATGTTTAGTTTAAACAGCGGAAGCATAATAGTAAATCCAAAAGCATGAGTCCATAGTTTATAAGTTAAAGTTCAAAATGCAAGTTTAATAAGTTCATAAGGATTTAAATAATAAGCACGGAACATAACAGTCCGTACACCACAACGACTCCTTCCTCGTGCAAGCTCCAAGCGTTTAACGACCTGTAAGGCATGTAACAACGAGTCAACAACAAAGTTGAGTGAGTTCACGTTTGGTTGTTTAGTTTTAAGTTGTTTCTGAAAAACGTGGTTTGACTTTCGTTGGCTTAATTGCCGTGGGGGTTACCCCGTAGTTGAAAGTATGTTTAACCAGTTCCTTTTTCATTACCCAAACCATAACCATAATCAGTGGGGGCTTTCCCCGTGTGAACTACTAGACGGTATGATATCGACTACTACGCAAATAAGTTGTGCCCTATATCAGCGTCTATCATCACTGATAGTCTGCCATAGTCCATTAGTACACGCCCATCCGACCGGCACGGTGTGAGGTTTGTTAAACCTAATAGCGCTATTAACTAATGACCCGCTCGCCATTGGCCTTGGCGATTTAGTCGATATAATGAAGAGGGACTTATTGATAGAGTTTTGTCTAGCTAGTTTTTAAGGTTGTTGTCCTACACCAGGAGGACGAACGTACGTATTCTGCACCAGGAGAATTCGTAGGATTAATTATGGCATCCTATCTATGGAGGATGGCCGTACATATCTTCCCAAGGGGATATGTAGATTTAGTTTTAAATTCTTTAACCCATTCCCAAACCACCGGGAATCCTATGCCTTGTAGAAAGTGTGAACTCACCTCGGTTTGCTCGGTTAGATTCTCAAATATAGCTAACAGTCAAGGTCGGTCAATCACGTCCTAATATGATTACCAGTTAGTCATTTAGTGATTTTTAAATAGAGCACAAAGTTCCTACACGTATCTATCACATAACATGCATCACTTTAACGGTTTATGCCCATATAAGTTTCCCATCCATTCCCCACTCATAAACAAACATACGATGATGCACATAACACATATAACATGTTATATCATTCACAGATAACCTACCCGACATTTAGACATGCAAATTACAACTTATGTCATTTCAGCATTAATATTCAAAACCGGGCTGTTTTCGGACATTTTAATAAAATAGTTAACTTATTCCAAAAATTCCAAATTTTTTACAGAATGTCTTAAACGATCCAAATATTATTGTATAAAAAATATCGGGGTCCAGTTCATTACCAATATTTTAAAAAAATTCATTTTCCGGACTGCAATCAGATTCATCTTTTTCTGATTGCAGTCCACGGAATAATTTATTAAAAATTCGTCGAGAGTCCGATTTACGAAATTCCAGTGGGGTAATTACAAATACATAAGTTGTCATCTACTGTAAAAATTTCATGATCTAACACTACCCAGAATTCAAGTTATGACAGAAAACAGAACGCATATTTTCAGTAGGAAAAATGCAGCTTTAGCTGCTGTTACAAAACGACACTTTAAAAATAGTAAACGAAGTCCAAAAATTATGATTCCAGTGCCATTAGAACCGTATTTCATAGTACATAAATCTAGACTTCAGAAAATACATTTTTCGCTTTATTAGGCTCCGGTTACAGCCAACTAAAGTTGGCTGTAATCACCAAACAGCAAACTGTTTTCAGCTTTTTAACATTCTAAAGTGTGTTCGATTGATTCCGTTAACATGTTTAGTGATCACAACAACATCAAACATCAATATTAACAAGTAAATCAGCAAATAATCAGTACATATCAAAACAACTTCATACTAACATTATGACATCATGTTTCATCTTTAATGAAGCTTTATGTTCATCTTCTTGGTTCTTGTTACTTTAGTGTTTAACATAAGCATTTTACTACAACTTTTAATCATGATACAAGATGAACAAAGGTGTAACAAAGAACTTACTACTAGCACAAGGCTAGGGTAGTATCTAATGAAGAAGATGATGAGAAAAAGATGATGAACAAGCAAGAGCAAGGCTCCTTTGAAGCACCCCAAGATGCAAGCTCCTATAGCCCTTCTTCTATATTTGAATGAGACTTGAAAGTGGATGAAAGTGGTGGTTTAGGGGTGGTGATGGTGGCGGTTTGGGGTGGAGCCCAAAGAGAGAGGAGAGATGGGAAAGATGGAGTGAAGATGTAAGATTTGAAATGATTTAGAATGATCTTGCAAGTCATCCTCCCCATACTTATAAGATTTCCTCATAATATTATGGCCAAAGAATCAAGCAACAATCAATTAAAAATCTTGAAATGAATCTAGTGAGATTTGGGGTGGGGCCCCCTTGTGACCGATTTCATACATGGGGGGTGGGGGGGGGGGGGTTAATTGTAATATTTTGTAACTAGGTTGGTAATTATTAGTTAAATCCCAAGTATGCACTTGCATATATTAGTTACTTGATATTTAGTGGGCGTTATGGTGTTCGGGGATCATGACTAGCCAAGAATAATAACACAATGTGTTTGACAAATATTTGGTGTCCCGGATAATATCGGGTTGTTCGGTCGGGTACTGTTCCGTTAAAGTGTTTAATTGTTCCGTAAGGTGTCTTATATATATATTTTTGTAACGCAATTTATTCCTGACACATAGGAAAACATCCAGGACCATTTAGTAAATTTTCTGTATACTACTAGTATGTTAACACGCACATGTAAGTATAACACAGTAATCAGAGAGCAGTTAAATGATTCAGCACAGTCATCAAGCACTTTAATTATCACTAATAAATTGTACGGAATACATGTAAATTTGAGGGTTGTCACATTCTCCCCCTGTTAAGAGAATTTCGCCCCGAAATTTAGCGCCTGGTTACTGAGGAAGCTAGTTAAGTTGTGTTGGTTTCCTGGTTTTCCTGGGGTGTCACATCATCCCCCTGTTGATTTGGAATTTCGTCCCGAAATTCTGTAGTAGCTTCAGTCTCAGTAGTGGTTGCATTTTTCTTAAACAGTTGGGGGTACTTGAGTTTCATTTGGTCTTCTCGTTCCCAGGTGTACTCTGGGCCACGACGGGAATCCCAACGAACTCGAACGAGAGGTATTCTGGTGCGCTTGAGAATCTTAACATCTCGATCCGTAATCTCTACTGGTTCTTCGACGAATCGCAGCTGGTCGTCGATAGTGAGCTCCTTTAAAGGAATTATGAGGGTCTCATCTGACAGACACTTCTTCAGATTCGACACATGGAATACGTCATGAACTCCGCTGAGTTCTTCGGGTAGATTAAACCTGTAGGCGGCTTTGCCAATTTTCTCAATGATTTCAAAGGGTCCAACGTATCGCGGGTTGAGTTTGCCTCGTTTTCCAAATCGAACTACACCTTTCCAAGGTGAGACTTTGAGTAGCACTCGATCCCCAACCTGGAACTCGAGTGGTTTTCTGCCCTTATCAGGATAGCTTTTCTGACGGTCACGAGCTGCCGCCTTCGCTGTCGTATCTGAGTAATCCTCTCAGTCGTGTCTACTACGAGTTCTGGGCCAGTAATTTGGCTGTCACCAACTTCTACCCAACAGAGAGGTGATCGGCATTTGCGTCCGTATAATGCCTCGAATGGAGCGGCTTGGATGCTGGTGTGGTAGCTGTTGTTATACGAAAACTCCACCAGCGGGAGGTGCTTTTCCCAGCCATTACCAAAATCGATTACACATGCCCTAAGCATGTCTTCAAGGGTTTGGATGGTGCGTTCAGATTGCCCATCCGTCTGTGGGTGATAAGCGGTGCTCATATCTAAACGTGAGCCAAAAGACTTGTGCATAGCTTGCCACAGTTCAGAAGTAAAACGCGCGTCACGATCAGAAATGATAGAGGTTGGCACTCCGTGCCTTGATACCACTTCCTTTAGGTAAATGTCTACAAGAGTAGAAAACTTATCTTTTTCTTTGATAGCCAGAAAATGTGCAGACTTGGTCAGTCGATCTACGATCACCCAAATGGTATCGTTTTCGCGTTGAGATCTAGGCAGCCCAGTAACGAAATCCATGGAAATTTGCTCCTATTTCCATTTCGGGATCTCTGGTTGTTGGAGTAGGCCTGATGGTTTCTGGTATTCGACCTTAACCCTAGCAGAAGTCAAACATTTACTGACGTAGGTTGCTACGCTGGCTTTCATACCGGGCCACCAATATGTAGTTTTGAGGTCATGGTACATCTTATCCGAACCAGGATGTACCGAATAACGAGACTTATGTGCTTCATCCATCACAAGCTCGCGTAGGTCTCTATACAGTGGAACCCAAATGCGTCCGTTAACATAGTAGGCACCGTTTTCCTTTTGTTCCAGCGATTGCCTCGATCCTCGTAAGGAATCCGCCCTGATGTTCTCTACTTTCAACGCTTCAAACTGAGCATCACGAATCTAAGCGGGAAGGCTAGAGTGAATGGTAAGCTGTAACGCACGTACACGCTTAGGTATAGTATCCTTTCGGCTGAGGGCGTCGGCCACAACATTGGCCTTGCCCGGATGGTATTTGATCGCGCATTCGTAATCATTCAAGAGCTCGACCCATCGGCGTTGTCGCATGTTTAACTCCTTTTGCTTGAAGATATGCTCGAGAATCCTGTGATCGATGTAAATGGTGCACTTCGTACCGTACAGGTAATGTCTCCATATCTTGAGTGCGAAAATAACTACTCCCAGCTCCAAGTCATGTGTAGTGTAGTTCCTTTCGTGAACTTTAAGTTGGCGCGATGCGTAGGCAATGACCTTGTCACGTTGCATCAATACGCAACCAAGTCCTTGGATGGAAGCTTCCCAGTAAACCACAAAATCATATGTGCCTTCAGGCAATGAGAGGATAGGCGCGCTACAAAGTCTATCCATCAAGTGCTGAAATGCGGACTCCTGTGCATCACCCCAACGATAGGTGACACCCTTCTGAGTCAGTGAAGTGAGAGGTTGCGCAATCTTTGAGAAATCCTTGATAAACCTTCTGTAATATCCTGCCAAACCCAAGAGGGATTTCTGTTGGTGTGCGGGGTGCGGTGCAGGCCAGTTCTTGATTGAGTCAACCTTGGATGGATCAACATGAATCCCATCCTTGTTTACCACATGGCCTAGAAAGTGGACTTCGCGAAGCCAGAAGTCACATTTCGAAAACTTGGCATACAACTGCTCTTTTCGAAGGAGTTCCAGCATAAGTCGTAGATGCTGCTCGTGTTCCTCCTGACTCTTAGAATAGATCAGGATATCATCGATGAACAAAATAACGAACTTATCCAGGTAAGGTTTGCATACTCGGTTCATGAGATCCATGAAGACCGTTGGTGCATTCGTCAGCCTGAATGGCATAACCAAAAACTCGAAATGGCCGTAACGAGTTCTGAATGCTGTTTTGGAGACGTCCTCATCTCGGACCCTCAAATGATGGTATCCCGATCTCAAATCAATCTTGGATTAATAGATCGACCCTTGCAACTGGTCGAACAAGTCGTCAATACGTGGAAGAGGATAACGATTCTTCACAGTCACCTTGTTGAGTTCGCGGTTGTCGATACACATTCTGAAAGTACCATCTTTCTTTTTCACGAACAAGACTGGAGCTCCCCAGGGCGAACAGTTAGGACGTATGAAACCCTTTTCCTAGAGTTCTTGTAGTTGTGTAGACAATTCTTCGAGTTCTGATGGAGCTAGACGATATGGTGCTCGAGATACTGGTGCTGCTCCAGGAGCTAACTCGATTTGAAACTCAACTTGGCGATGAGGCGGAAGACCAGGTAATTCCTCGGGAAATACCTCAGGAAAATCGCGCACAATAGGAATGACTTCAATTCTCTGCTCTTCCTTTGATGTGTCAGTAACGAGTGCTAGAATGGCAGTGTGGCCCTTTCGCAAACACTTCTGGGCCTTAAGAAAAGAGATAATGCCTACGACAACACCACTCTTGTCGCCATGAATCACGAGGGGTTCTTTACCAGAACGAGGAATGCGGACGATTTTCTCCTTGCAAACAATCTCCGCTTGATGATGAGATAGCCAATCCATCCCAATAACGACGTCGAAACTACCAAGTGTGATAGGAATAAGATCGATAGAAAAAAGTCTGACCAGCTAAGACGAGGTTACAACCTTTAACTACGTGTGTGGCTTCAAGACTTTTACCATTTGCTAGCTCTATCGTGTGTTTGGTGTTTAGAAGTGTTGGAGTGCGCTTAAGCATTTGGCTAACTTTTAAGGACACATAACTAGTATCGGCACCCGAATTGAATAAAACAGTAACAAAGAAGTCGTCCAGAAGAAACTTACCCATCACAACATTGGGATCGTTCCTTGCATCACCTTGACCAATCACGAACACACGACCCCTTGCTCCATTACCTTTGTTGTTACCCCCGTTGTTGCCTCCATTGTTGTTCCCGTTTCCTTGATTGTTGTTGTTGTTGATGCACGGAATGTCTGTTGACTACGTCTGCATTGGGTCTTAGGTCAAGAAAAGTCAACATAGGAGCTTGATAGTTAGTATTAGAGTTTTATGTTGAGTTTCGCTTTTATGTACATAAGTTAGAGTAGGTTTCGCTTATGTGAACAGTTAGTGAAAGGTTTCGCTTATAGGGTCTTGAGAGGTTTCGCTTATATGGTTCTTGGAGGTTTCGCCTATTTGGACATGTCATAAGAGCGAAACCACATGCTCTATATATAGTCCTTAGAGCGAAACCTGATTATTAGTTGATGTACATTGGAGCGAGAGCTAGTCATTGCTTGTGTAACCAAACTCTGTCAAAATCATTCCAAAAAGCAATAAAAGTAAAGGAATTGAAAAGGAAAGCTGTTGTAACTTCATTTACGTTGATTCCGCCTTCGTATGTGAAGATGAACGTCCTTGACTGACTTTTCAGGGTCATAAAATGGTCCAACAAGTGGTATCAGAGCTTCAGGACGAGGAGTTCATACTACTACAGCCGAATCGACAATATTCTCTTATTTCTACTCACTTTCTCTCATACTTTTTCGATTTGAGATAGTTCCTACGGTTGAAACTGTCTGATTTTTTAGTATTACATGTAAAATACAGTAATAACAAACCCTAGAAAGATTCAGGTTAAAATTCGGCTTAAAAATGGTAAAAACATACTAAAAACCTAGTTTCGCTTTTTCGGTAATTGAAGGTTTCGCTTATTCGGACTGGTTCGCTTATTTGGACATTAACTAGGTTTCGCTTATTCTGACACTAGTGGTTTCGCTTTTTCGGTCACGTTTAATTTCGCTTATACGAACCATAAGGTTCCGCTTATTCGGACAAGTGATATTTCGCTCATACGGACAAGACTGATTTCGCTTATCTGTCATTGTCTAGTCTCACTTTTCTGTTAATAGTGATTTCGCTTATAGTTACACTCTTGATTCGCTTTTGTGACATTCATCAGATTTCGTTTATTGTGACATATTGCTATTTCGATTATTTGTCATAATAATAGATTTCGCTTATAAGTCATCATTTTTCAAAAATTCGAAAATTTTTCTAAGTGATTGCTGATTTTGCAGGTACATTCAAGATGGATGATATATTCTTGAACCCGTTTAGCGACATGTACGCATTCGCTGGAAATTCCGGAAATGATGATTCTTCGTCTAGCAATGCGAATGAGAATCCGCCAAAAGAAAAGAAAAAGGAAGCTTGGGAATCGGAAAGTGCCTTTGGGACATTCAATAAACCTCCAAAGCTAATGGCTATCGAGGAATACAGTCGGTGGTCAAGAAAGTTTGAAGACTGGTTGATGGCATTCGCATTTCCCAGCTGGAAAAGTTTGAAAAATGGTTATGAAAATGGAAACAAAAACGGTGAAACTTTAAGATCAACTGATGAGATTGATTCATTTGTAGCTGAACAAAAGTGTGTGGCTTTATTGTTTCAGTCCGTCCGGGAGGACATAATTGCTTTGATCGATTATTCAAATGCAAAAGATCTTTGGGAAAAACTAGAAAATAAATGTATAGGTAGTGAAGAAATTAAGAAAAACAAAAAGAAACTACTTAGAAAAGAGTTTGATATGTTTGGGTGTTTAAATAATGAACCAGTGTCAAAAATGATCGAGAGGTTTGGGCACCTGAAGCTGGAATTAGCTAGACATGGAATTAAATATCCTGATGATGAGCAAGTAGACAAGTTGTTCGATTCGTTGCCAAACGAGATGGATTGGAGATATTATGCTCTTGACGGGTGGTCCATGGGACAACCTTTAAGTGTGTTAAAAGACGAGTGAATCCCTCATTTGATCATGTAATTGTCTTGAATTAGATAACTACGGTTGCTTGTGTTTCAGGTACATTTAGAGCTTAAAAGTATGGAAATAAAGCTTCGAATAGACACGACTGGATTGTAGATTGAAAGACGGAGAATAAATGAAAAAAAAAAAATTTTGGAATTGAAGAATTAAGAATATAACATGATAGAGGATGAAATTACGAGAACGTAGGCGAAAACGGTGAAGAAAACGGAGTTGAAACGAGAAAGTTATGAAGAAAACAAAAATTGATTGCTGAAGCCTACCGTAACTTACGGTGGTACCGTAGTTTACGGTAGACTCTGACAAAAATTGATGCCGTAACTCAGTTTAAATCCACCGTAAACCATTTTAAGCCACCGTAACTTACGGTGGTACCGTAAGTTACGGTGGAAGCTGCGGAAAACTTGTAACTGCCATCATTTATTCAGTTTTATGGTGTCTTTTCATGTATTCTCATGATTGGTCGGTTATTGGAGACACAAGGGGCGATTTTGGCTGTTCTTGCTTGGTTCTAGACAATTTCTAACATTCGGTTTGTGTTTTCGATTTGTATGAACATTGAATTGATTGCTATGATGATTCACCAAGCTATGTGTGGCTAAAACTTTCGGTGATCATCTTAGGTGCAGGTTTCTCTTGAACTTTTGTGTGTTTATTTCTGAATTTCTAGAATGATAACTTGCGTTGCTTGAATATCATGGTGTATGCATAATTGTTTGTAGCTTGTTAATCGATAGTGCAATTTCTAGTCTTAATCGTACGTTCTTGGTGCCGTTGGCAATCGAGATATCACGGGAAGGGTTAGGGTTGGTTATTGATTAATTGATCATCGGGAAACAACCTCGCGTTTATATAATCCGTGTACTTTGTTCCCTTTTATCACTTCAATTATTTATGCACGAGTTATGTCTATGTAACTCTTTCTAGTTGAAATTTCACACAATTGTTTAAAGAAACTGAATCCTAAGATGGTCATTGTTCTCCTAATCTGTTAAACAACCAATTTTGATTTGCAATTAGTTATTAATTTAGTTTTCTCAAACAACAATCCAAATCATTGATCTTTATTTTCTGCAAATTAGGTTAATTGTAGTTTAATTGCAAGGCTATAAAAACAATACACTTTCCACATACTCCCTGAGTTCGATACCCATTTACCACTGTCTATAGTTGTTATTGGGATTAAATTTGCGTATACCACGACAATCACGTCAAATTTTGGCGCCGTTGCCGGGGAGTAGTGCGCAACGTGTGTCAGTTTGTTAGTTTTGCTTTGTTATTTTCGGGTTTACACTGGTGTGTTTAGTGTGCAGGTTCTACAGGTGCATGCATACTAGAGGGTCTCACAAAGCTTCACCATTGTCATTTGATCCGGAAATCGAAAGAACACTAAGGCAAAACCGAGTTTTACTACGCGAAAACAGAATCATTGGTTCACCCACTTCACCAATTACACCAAGAAACATCATGGACAAAACACAAGTACCACCCACAACGGGTCAAACGACCTCAACTTTTATACCTACTTCCACACAACCATCACCAAACACCACTATTCCAAACATCACCACAATGCCTACTCCACTTCATGATACTACACCAACCAACACCACACAACCAATCACTACTCAAGTCGAACCTAGTCTTACCTTTAGCCCATCTACTATGATTCCACCACTCACTCACTTTTTCCCAGCTTCAGGGTAATCATCCTCAACTTATACAGTACCACAAGGTTCAACTGTTGTCCATACTACCTCTACGTTTAGACCATCAAACCAAGCGGGATTTCAATATTCAACCCTTCCAATTGGGCACACTTCGGGTATAGGGGGAGATGGATATGAGGAAGGATACGAAGATTTTGAGGGCTATGATGAAGATGGGTACGCTTATGAAGGTTATGGTGATCAAGGAGAGTTTGGTTATGTGCAAAGTCAATCTCAAGGAATGGCAAATGTAGGTGGAGTGCCACAACCACAACAACAACAACTCCTACCACAACACATTAGGCCAAGGCCACAAGGGCCACCAATGCAATGCCCTATTCCTTTGCAACAAGTTCGGCCACAAAATGTACAACCACAATTTCAAAGGCCGATTCAACAACCACCGGTGCCACAACAACAAGTTCAACAACCATTCGTACCACAAGGGCATATACCAAGACCAATGGGTCCTATTCGTCCAAGGGGTCGATTGGGTGTTCCAAGAAGGCATCTTAGGGAACAAGCACGGGGAATAGAAGCACATTTCAGGCCGATAATTACTCAAAACCCTTCACCGGTGGTTATCCCTCACAACAACCAAGGGAGAACCTTTGAAGTAAGAACAAATTCTTTGCAAAGTTTACCGAAGTACAAAGGGCTAGCAACGGAGGAGCCGTATTTCCATTTAGAGGCTTATGATTCAATTTGCAACACTTTTGGGAGTCAAGGTTTTTCGGCCGATGATGTCAAGTTGGTCTTATTTCAGTTTTCTTTGGAGGACAAGGCAAAGAAGTGGTTCTACACTTTGCCTTCAGCATCTATTTATACTTGGGCGGAGATGCAACAAATTTTTCTAGACGAATTCTATACCGCCCAAAAGACCAACGATGCTAGAAAGGGGTTGAGGAGCTTCCAACAACAACATGGTGAGATGTTCCATGAGGCATTTGAACGATTTAATATGATGATTAAAAATTGCCCTCACCATGGGATTGAACTTTGGGAGTTGATGAATGCCTTCCACGAGGGGTTGAGTGCCGAGGATGCTCGCGATTTAATGTCCATTACCGGTGGGACTTTTGGCACAAATTATGAGAACGATGATTGGGAGTTCTTAGAGAATATGGCAATTACATCAAAGAGAAAGGCTCAAGCATCGAGGAGAGCGCGACCGGCCATTGCCCGACCTCAAGTGCACGCAATAGATGATGGTAATGTTCAAACTACTAACCAAATTTATGATGTGTGTGCTTTGTGTAATGAAATAGGTCATGCGGCTGAAAATTTCCAAGGAATGGTGGAAGGGCAATACGAAGAGGTTCATGCGGTTCAAGGTCAAGGAGGGGGTGGTAGAAACTACAACAACATGAATTCTAATACTTACCACCCTGGTTTGAGGAACCACCCAAATTTTCGGTATGGGAATCCATCAAATCAAGCCAACCCGAACTTCCAAGGAAACCAAGGATTTCAAAGGCAATATCAAACGGGTCAAGGCTTGTCGGGTGGAAACGATGTAATGGAGATGTTGAAGGCGATGCAAATTGAGATGCAACGAATGAATCAACGTGATGAGGTTCGGATGCAAAAGGACGAGGTTCGTGACAAAAGCATCCAATCGTTGACCACTCAAATGGGTCAACTTGCGAGTGACGTGGCGATATTGAAGAAAGCAAAAGGTCAATTACCAAGTGACACGGTGATAAATCCCAAGAACACAAAAAGCATTAACATCAATGTGGTAAGCACCGTTCCAAATACTAAATTTAATGAAACATTGCTAACTTCTTCGTGTCAAGTGAATGCAGGTTTGGAAAAAGATGCCGAAGTCGAGAATGATAAAGAGTATGGAGTGCCAATCGTGCCTATCCGTGTGGGAAAATTAAAAATCCCTCACGCATTGTTGGACTACGGGGCAAGCATGAGTGTGTTACCAAGCGATCTATACAATATGTACGACTTTGGTCCACTTGAAGGTATAGACACCATGGTGAGCTTGGCGGATGGAAGTTGGAGGCGTCCACGGGGAATGGTTAGGAATGTTAAGATTCAGTTGGGAGAATTTGAATACCCGGTGGATTTCCTAGTTTTGGACTATGCTTCTACCATTATGGCATCACAACAAAGGGTAATTTTAGGTCGACCGTTTCTATACACAGCAAATGCTCAAATTAATTGTAGAGACGAGATTATTACCATGACCGAAAAGAATCGTAGGTTGTATTTTGATGTTCAAACTAGAGGGATTAGTTATGAGTCCATTGAGAGGAAGGGTGGTGAGTCTAGTGATTGTATGAAAAATGTGTTTCAAAGAATGAGAAAAAAGCACCCACCGGACCGTGAAGAAACACATATGGGTTCAAGTAGGAGGGTATTTGATTACCCACCGAGTCAAAATGAGACGGATGCATTTTGCCCAATGACAAGCTACAGTGGGGGAGGTGATAGGAACCGATTCTTTGAGCCACCATAAATGGGGGTGGCACGGTCTGGCTGAAGACTCGAAACTTAGCGCTGCTCGGGAGGCAACCCGGGGTTTTATATTGATCTTGTTGTTTTTATCTTTCTATGTTTCAGGGCCATGGCGACATTCAAGTGTGGGGAAGATGTACGGATATTTGGGTGAAGGTGGTGATAGGAAGTCGGATTATCTACAACATCTGTTGTGGAAAACTTCACCAGGTCAATGTACTATTTCCTTAGTCTTGTTGTGTTCTTTAGCTTTGAAATGTTGGTAGTTAGTTGTTTGCTTTTGTTTATGGTTGGGAGGTTGGGTGGTGTAGTGTGTGATTTTATGTTGGGTTGGTGCTTGTTGGTGGTGTCATGTTTTAAAAAGAAGAAAAACATAAAAAAATTATAAAATGAAAAATCCAAAAAGAAGTTTAGGGTTTGAGTGAAGAAGTTTTTGTTGATGTTGAATGAATTTAGTGATCAAAGCCTCCTAAAACCATACATTGGGGTCAATGTATCCCAAGTGTGGGGATGGGGGGAATTTTTGAAGATTTTGAAAATTTTAAATCAAGCGAAACGATGTGAAAATTTGAACACCCTAGATTAACCCCAAATTGGTGCACCGGCAACCCTTGATACCCTTTCATTCTTGGTGAGAGTTGAAGCCACGTTTGTATATAAATAATGATTGTCTTTGATGAGAGTGGCTACGGGTGGGGGTGCATTAGAACTTGTGCTTGAATGCGATTTGAGTCCTTAGTTAGACATGAATGCGAAAAGGATAAGGGCATCTAGGTAGCCTCGTCTTTAGTGTGTGTGAGTGTGGGATTTGGGGGGTTCGACCTCATAAGTTATATATATGAGCATGGTTGCGAGAGGGGCGGGGGTTTGGACATTTAGTTGCCCAATTTTGTGCCTAAAAGCCTATCATTTGTTACCCCTAGCTACTTACTTAAAAACTTACCCAAATTTGACCCGGTCTTATAGTGTTAGTAGTTGTTATAGTTGTGTTTAGATATGTTTTGTTGAATGTTTCTCTATGCTAAAAAAAAAAGAGAAAAAAAAAGCAATGAAAAAAAAGAAAAAGAAAAAAGCAATGAAAAAGAAAAAAAAAGTGATGTTGAGTTGTCTTGTATATAGAAGTTATGTCATGTTTATTGTTTGTTTCATTGTGTAATAAAAAGACCGGGTTAAATTTTCGTTACTTCATATATATTCCATTTCCTACCCATACACCTAGCCACGTTACAGCCTTGAAAGTCCCTTTGATTTGCATTCATGTTTGGCACTTGTTAGGAGAAGGATCGATTTAGGTACAAGCCTATAATTGTGCAACCGCCCGTTAGTCTTTGTGTGTCTAGCTCATATTGCTAGTGCTTACTTGTTACCGAGAGGAGAGACATAGTGAGGGGTGCATTGTTTTGGGTGTTAAAAAGGGGTTAGTAAAAGGATTGCAAGTTTTTGTTTGATTTGTATTGATCACTTGTTGAGAACTTGAATTGATGGGTTGCTTGGGGCAAGCAACGGTTAAGTGTGGGGATGTGACGGGTGGTCCATGGGACAACCTTTAAGTGTGTTAAAAGACGAGTGAATCCCTCATTTGATCATGTAATTGTCTTGAATTAGATAACTACGGTTGCTTGTGTTTCAGGTACATTTAGAGCTTAAAAGTATGGAAATAAAGCTTCGAAAAGACACGACTGGATTGTAGATTGAAAGACGGAGAATAAATGAAAAAAATAAAATTTTGGAATTGAATAATTAAGAAGATAACATGATAGAGAATGAAATTACGAGAACGTAGGCGAAAACGGTGAAGAAAACGGAGTTGAAACGAGAAAGTTATGAAGAAAACAAAAATTGATTGCAGAAGCCTACCGTAACTTACGGTGGTACCGTAATTTACGGTAGACTCTGACAAAAATTAATGCCGTAACTCAGTTTAAATCCACCGTAAACCATTTTAAGCCACCGTAACTTACGGTGGTACCGTAAGTTACGGTGGAAGCTGCGGAAAACTTGTAACTGCCATCATTTATTCAGTTTTATGGTGTCTTTTCATGTATTCTCATGATTGGTCGGTTATTAGAGACACAAGGGGCGATTTTGGCTGTTCTTGCTTGGTTCTAGACAATTTCTAACATTCGGTTTGTGTTTTCGATTTGTATGAACATTGAATTGATTGCTATGATGATTCACCAAGCTATGTGTGGCTAAAACTTTCGGTGATCATCTTAGGTGCAGGTTTCTCTTGAACTTTTGTGTGGTTATTTCTGAATTTCTAGAATGATAACTTGCGTTGCTTGAATATCATGGTGTATGCATAATTGTTTGTAGCTTGTTAATCGATAGTGCAATTTCTAGTCTTAATCGTACGTTCTTGGTGCCGTTGGCAATCGAGATATCACGGGAAGGGTTAGGGTTGGTTATTGATTAATTGATCATCGGGAAACAACCTCGCGTTTATATAATCCGAGTACTTTGTTCCCTTTTATCACTTCAATTATTTATGCACGAGTTATGTCTATGTAACTCTTTCTAGTTGAAATTTCACACAATTGTTTAAAGAAACTGAATCCTAAGATGGTCATTGTTCTCCTAATCTGTTAAACAACCAATTTTGATTTGCAATTAGTTATTAATTTAGTTTTCTCAAACAACAATCCAAATCATTGATCTTTATTTTCTGCAAATTAGGTTAATTGTAGTTTAATTGCAAGGCTATAAAAACAACACACTTTCCACATACTCCCTGAGTTCGATACCCATTTACCACTGTCTATAGTTGTTATTGGGATTAAATTTGCGTGTACCACGACAATCACGTCAGCTCTCATGCTAAAAAACACTATCTTGCCGAAAGATCTTACTCCAGATTTGCTGATTGAGAGAATCGAGAGCCATGAGTTGGAACTGAAGAAAACATTCAAAGTCAATCACTCATCTTACCAGCAGAATTTGGATTTGTATTATCCAAAGAGCATGATGCCAAAAGCAACTTCTCCTAAGACTGCGTTTTCTGCTGAAAATGTGTCTACATCAAGCAAAGAAAGTCAAAGTAGTCAAAGCAGTGGAAATCACAGTGGTTATCACAGTGGATCTTCATCATCTGCAAGTCATTCTGATGCAAAGAATCGTTTTCAATGCAACATCGCAATAGATTTAAAGAATGCTCAGAATTTTGATGGGGAGTCGGCCAAACAGCAGATGATCTTTCTAGCATCGGTGTTGGAATCGTATGAAGGGTTAGTAGCTGGGAAGATAGGCAACACCAATCTGACGAAAGAAGATTATGATCAGATTGATCCTGAGGAAATGGAGCTGATCGATATTCGTTGGGCTATGGCCAGTGCTGTTCGTCGAGCACAGCGTTTCATGGAAATTACTGGCAGAAAGACAATTGGTGGTCCATCTACCAAGCTGGGGTTTGATAAGTCCAAGGTGACTTGCTTCAAGTGTAAGCAAAAAGGTCACTTCAAGCGAGAATGCAGAAATGCTTATGCTGATGAGTCGGAGAACCCTTTCAGAGATGATTATTACAAGAAGGCAATATATCATCAAAATAAATCCGAGCCGCCTAGATTGAAGCAGGTTGAAGAAAATAGAGAGAAATCTAGAGCTCTTGCAGTGATTTATGATGATGAAGGGTATGATTGGAGTCAAGAGGTTCTACCGGAAGAAGATGCGGTTGGGTATGCATTCATGGCGAAAAACGACGAACCTATTCCTTGGAAAGATAACCGAACTGAAGAGCAGAAGTATAGATACAGAAAAATGATAGCTGAAAACAAAATCATTAGAATATCTCGTATCTATTCAGAAGCAAAGAGAGCGAGAAGATGGGATCCGGACAGAGAGTGTTATCTTGATGAATATGGAAATATTGCGATCGATGACAAAACGCTTGATATCGAAGCCATAATCAAGGAGTACAAAGAAGAGGATGAGTATTGGCAGAATAAATGGTGGGGAACTGGAGATGAGAAAGAGAAAGAAGAAAAAGAGAGGAAGGAGAAAGAAGAAAAAGAGAAAAAGGAGAAAGAAGAGAAGGAAAAATCAAAGAAGATTGATACTGGAGTTATTGACACAACGCAGGAGTTGACTGCAGAGAATCTGGGAAAAATGGCTGACAAAGTGCTGGCTGCTAAGGCACTTGAGGTAGACTCTAACTCCGTGTCTGGGTCAAAAAGCCAGGTCAGTTCAAACGTGTCAACAAATGCATCAGGTAAGAAAATTGATGGAAATGCTGGTTGCAAAAATTGCAACAAAGAGTGCAAATTTTGTAACACAGTCACGTATCTCAACGGTAAGAAGGTTGATAATCTGACAGCAAAGTTCAGAAGCGTTGAGAATCAGATTCTTGATCGTGACAAAACAGTTAAAGCTTCAACTGAACGGATAAGAGAATTAACTAGCAAAATTGAAAATGATAAAATTTATCATGACAAAATTAAACAAGAAAATGAAAAGTTGATTCTTGAAAACCGTCAGATTTCTGAAAAGTTTGAAAAACTAAAAAGCACAATGAAAGATAGTGATGATCGAAATGGTAAAACTTTTAAAGAAAATGAACATCTAAAAGCAGTGCTTAGAGTAAAAGAAGAATCAATCAACCAACAACTGGATGAAATCGCTAAACTGAAACTTAAATTTTAAGAGGCGGAAATTGAAAACGAGCGAATCCAGTTGAAGCTTAATAGTTATAGCTCCGCAAGCTTTGTTTTGCAACACATTATTCCCAAACCCATCGGGAAAGACAAAGCAGGCGAAGATGTGTATTCTGATGGAACTGGGGTGGGTTTTCATCAAGTACCACCACCTGTTCTTGATAACTACACGAAAAAGCAATCAGGGTTGGTTGAAATTGAGGAAGAAAGTGAAGTTAAACTTCCGGAGAACATTGATGTCACGTTCACATCTTCCAATGACGATAGTGTCCAAAATGATATTATAAAAGGTGTTGTTGAAAATGTGCTAAAAATGGATAGTGACACTACTGAGGAAGATGGGTGTTTCTTGGATAAGTCATTCAGAAACCAAAATCCAAAAACAACTTAAGTAATGAACCGGGTCTTGTGATGTACAAGATGGCTGGATCTGATAAGTTGTATTCGGATTCTGAGTTTCCCATTGAGAATGTTAATATGAAAAAGTTGACAAATGTTTTCAAATTGGTTGAAGTTGAGTTATCAGAAGTGAACAGTTTGAAACAAACAAAAAGGAAAATGAGTTTTGAGAAAGATAAATCATACTACAAGAAATCTGTTAATCCATCACGTTTTTATAATAACAATCGAAATAACTGGTCCGGTGGTTATCAGGGTGGTTGGAATTATCAGAAAAGAAATGTTCCAAACAAGAGGTTTGTTGAAAAGAAAAAGTTTGTGAACAGTTCGAGTTCACTTGCTGATGAAGAGAAAGAGATTTTTTTAAAATCAAATGAAGAGTTCTTTGAGAAAAGAGCTTCACAGTATCAGTTTGAAGGCACAAGTCGAGTTGTTGATACTCGAACATGTTTCAGATGTAATCAAGTTGGCCACATTGCACGAAAGTGTACCAATGTGAAGCCTAAGACTGAAACTGTGAAGATTCAACAAAAGAAAATTGACGTGAAGGGTAAAGCACCAATCGTTGTTGAGAAAAAAGAGTGTGAAAAATGACAACATCAAAGTGAAAAATGAACCTGTAAAGAAAATGGTAACTAAAAATGACAAATTTTACAAACGGGTTGCATTATCTCAACAAGTTTGGAAACCAAAAACACAAATGAAAATTTCAACTTCTGAAGTGAAAAAGGCTGAAGAATCAATTTCGGTTGATTATGATGCAAATTTTCCACCTTTGAAGGCTGAAAATTTCAAAATTCAAATTGCGAGAGTCAAGGTTACACCTAAGGCTGATGAGGCCTGGGTGGACACCATGTTCGAATAAACAATTTGAATTGCCGGAGCTTCCTTGATCGCGAAGCATGAATCGGCATCTTTATTGAAGTTGGTTAAGTCAAAGTTTTTTATGTGCAGGATCTTCCAAAACTTGTATCCAGATGGATCATGGATAGTGGAGCTTCAAGACATATGACAGGAAAGACTGCATTGCTGTATGATGTGAGAAATATCAATGGTGGTTATGTGGGATTTGCTGGTCATGAAGGTGGTAGAATTATTGGTGAAGGAACGTTATCCAACGGGATTGTGACGTTTGAAAGAGTTAACTACATTACTGAGCTGGAGAACAATTTGCTTAGTATCTCCCACATCTGTGACAATATGTATACTACTCACTTCACTGATAAAGAATGTTTGATCTTGAAACCAGGATTTGTTGTTCCTGAAGAATGGATTATCATGCGGGCACCTAGAGTGAATGATTTATATGTGTTAGATATGAGTGTAGCAACTACATCTACTGGTCAAGCACATTGTTTTGTTTCTAGAGCAACTGAGAAAGAATCAAGATTGTGGCACCGGAAGATGGGGCATATTCACCTAAGGAAGATGAATCACTTGGTGCACAATGATTTGGTTCTTGGAGTTCATGTCAAAGGTTTTCATCTGGAAGGGGAGTGCATTAGTTGTGTTAAAGGCAAGCAGAAGAAAAAGTCACACCCTACAAAGCAAGTCAATTCAGTTTCGAGACCTCTGGAAAGACTTCACATGGATTTGTTTGGTCCTGTGAATGTCAAAAGTATTACAGGAGATTACTATTGTTTGGTCGTTACTGATGATTATTCCAGATTTTCGTGGGTTTCTTTCTTGAAGACGAAAGACGAAACATTTGACAGTTTGATGGCGTTGTTAAAAAAGATAGAGAATCTGTACCAAAGGCGTATCAAAAGAATTCGAAGTGATAATGGTACTGAATTCAAGAATAACAAGATGGAAGAATTTTGTGATGAAAGAGGTATATTGCATGAGTTTAGTGCTCCGTACACTCCGCAGTAGAATGGAGTTGCAGAACGCAAAAACCGGACACTAATCGAGACGGCTAGAACTATGCTCGCAGATTCAAAGTTACCGATAAATTTTTGGACTGAAGCTGTTTCCGCCGCATGCTATACGCTCAACAGGGTTCTCACTGTCAAGAAGTTCAACAAACCATGCTTTGAGCTAATCAATAACCGCAAACCGAATTTGAAGTATCTAGAACCGTTCGGGTCACCCTGTACTGTTATAGAGCCTCATGGAAAGTTTGGTCCGAAGAGCATTGAGGGAATATTTGTTGGTTATGCAAATCCGATGCGACGTGTCTTCGTTCCAAGTGAGAAGCGGATTATTGAAACTGTAAATGTTGAATGTCAAGGTTATACTATGCCGCCGCAGAATCCTGGTGATTCATGGCGTTATCATTATGACAAACTGTGGGATTCGTTTGACATGGGATTCGTGAATATGAGTCGCATTTAAGGTTCCCAGCTGAGTATTCTAGAAGACCACGGGAAACTTCAAATGATGATGAAGCAGGTCCGAGTAATGCTGGTGAACATGATGATGTCCAACAAAATGAAGTTGCTCAGGATAATCAGTCGGTTCAAGATGATAATCAAGAAGCTGAAAACATGCCAGTCTTTGATCATGGTGATTCAGATTCTGAGGGGGAGCAAATTCAGATTTCAAGTCAAACAAATCAAGTTGGTGAACAAGATGCAGATCAGAATGTTACTAATCTGGAGGGAAATGTAGATGTTCCAAGCGAAGTGATGCCGCGAACTTTTTCATATCATCCAGAGGAGTTGATCATAGGAGAATTGCAGACAGGCGTTCGCACTCGAAGACAGATTGATAAAGGGCTTACATGTTTTTATTCAACAGTTGCTCCTTTGCAAACTGAATTCTCATTAAGTTGTTTTATCTCGCAGGTTGAACCAAGAACTTAAAAAGAGGCGCTTACAGAAGATTCTTGGGTCAATGCAATGCAGGAGGAACTTAGTCAATTCGAAAAATTGGGAGTGTGGATGCTAGTTGATTTGCCGGATGGTCAAAGAAACATCAATACAAAATGGGTATTTAAGTGCAAGAGAGACGATAGAGGAGTTGTTATAAGGAACAAAGCTCGACTCGTTGTTCAGGGCTTTAGTCAACAGGAGGGGATTGATTTTACAGAAGTCGATGCTCCTGTAGCACGACTAGAGGCAATCAGAATTTTCCTTGCATTTGCGTCTTGGAAGAACTTCAAAGTATATCAGTTAGATGTAAAATCGGCGTTTCTTTATGGGAAGGTCAAAGAGGAGGTTTATGTCGGACAGCCACCGGGCTTCACCGATCCAATCCACAAAAACAAGGTCTACTTATTGGACAAAGCGCTGTATGGTTTACACCAGGCCCCGAGAGCTTGGTACGAGACTTTGTCTCAACACTTACTAGCCAACAAGTTCATTCGTGGAAAAGTGGATGCCACTCTCCACTAAAGAGGTCGACGGTCATCTTCTGATAGTTCAGATTTATGTGGACGATATAATCTTTGGGTCGACAAATGAAAATCTATGCAAAGATTTTGAATCAGTGATGAAGCAAAAATTCGAAATTTCATCAATGGGGGAGATGAAATTCTTTCTGGGTCTACAAGTTGAACAACTTCCTGAGGGAATTTTCATTCATCAGACGAAGTACGTTCATGATATTCTAGAGAAATTTGGGATGTCAAGTTCTACTCCAGCTGCTACCCCACTTGCAACAAATCATGGGATTCACCCAGATCTCACCGGAGACAGGGCTGATGAAACGTTCTACCGATCCATGATAGGTTCTTTGATGTACTTAACTACGTCACGTCCTGATATCATGTACCCAACGTGCCTCGCAGCAAGATTTCAATCTAACCCGAGAGCTTCGCACATGATTATTGTGAAGAGGATATTGCGCTACCTGAAAGGAACTCCTTCATTGGGGTTGTGGTATCCTAGGAAAGGCGATTTTATGCTCAAAGGGTATTCCGATTCGGATTTCGGATGCTGCAAAGTCAATTCAAAATCAACAACTGCAGGATGCCAGTTCTTTGGTCCTAGATTGGTTACCTGGCAGTGTAAGAAACAAACGTCTGTGGCGCTATCTACATGTGAAGCGGAGTACGTTTCTGCTAGCAGTTGCTGCTCTCAGATCTTGTGGATACAGCAACAGATGCGCGACTACGGTTTGCAGTTTCTTAACACACTTCTTTTTGTTGATAATGAGGCCGCAATAAATATAACAAAGAATCCAGTACATCACGCTAAAACTAAACACATAGAAATTCGTCATCACTTTATTCGTGATTGTTTTGAGAAAAAGTTGATACGAATTGAGAAAATCCACACTGACGAACAGAAAGCTGATTTACATACCAAAGCTTTTGATAAAAATCAGTTTCAATATTTGTTAAAACTGAATGGTATGAAGCTTCTTTCAGTGTCGGATGGCATAATTGGCGTTGATGAGAGTACTGTTGTGGATGAAGACGAGAAACAATCTGCAATGGTTTGTCGATTTTTTACTTGTTTTGGTATTTAGGGGGAGTAGATAGATGTATATAGTATATTTTTCAGAAAATAGAAAATACAAAAACAGTAAAAAATGCAAAAATACAAAAACATGATAAAATCTGAAAAAGAGCTTGTGTATATAGGGAAAATGATAGTACATCGACTAGACAATTACAGTATGCTAAAGAATTGTAAAGTTTAAATGAGTTAAACAGTCTCACTGATGATGTGTCGATAGGTTTTCGCACATTTAGTAGATTTATTCGGGATATAAACCTAAATTTCAAACTTGTGAAATTCGTGGGGAACACTACTTGGATATATAGGTAACCCCTGAAATCTCGTTTGAAAGGTCTCATAATCTGATATACTAGGTCTTTATACTCAATGATGTCTGGGGTATTATTCCGGGACTTCTGCTGAACGGTAGTTCTGACCTAGTCCTTGGATAATATTTTTCTCATATGCTTGAAACACAGCATAAACCCTCAGCATGCCGATGAAACAATAAAATTGATAGTCGCTGTTGTTGTAGCTAAAAGATCCTCTAAAGGGGACATACCGTAAAGTCGAAGCTGATATCTCTCTGCGTATACGGAAGTATCGACCTGAGATCCCTCGGCCCTCGCATACCTAATTTATGTACAAATATCATTGTAGTATACTCACCTGTAAGACTGATAATTGGGATTCTGGATACGGGAGTATATTCAAGAGGTGGGACACATGAATGAGCTAAGTTCATAAGACATCTAATTTGTATCCTGAGTAAATTGAAATTTGTGTGAGAATTTAAGATGGATCAGTATATCGACAATCGAGGTGAATTGTTTAAATCTGAGTATGAAATGAAGCTTAACGGTACTTGTAATTTGTCTGAAAAGCTGATATGATTCCCTGACACGCTCGCCAAAAATATGTTTGTAAATAGTTTACTTTGTTTACTTTCTGCAATTTAAGTTTTCTGTATTTCATTTCTTAGTTTAGAACACTTTATAAAATCCAAAAAGATTTTATTTCTGGTTTATTTTCCGACGAACCAAAGTGGAGAGTTGATTGTTGGATTCTCAGATGATTGAAGCAGATGCAGGAGATTCTGGACTGAAGAATGAGGAGAGCTTATCTTGATGAAGTTTGTTTTATTGAATAGTAAAAAACAAGTTCATTAACTTGATACTTGTTATTTTCAGAAAATGTGTAAATTGTTGTTTTCAAAATCAGTTTGTTTCGTCAAATGATCAACCAAGGTCATTAAATTGAACTTGGTAGATTAATCAAGTGATCAGGGTCATTAACTTGGACCTGAATACTTGAGTGGATTGCTAAAGCTGATAGTATGTGATTTATTGTTGAAAAGATAGTTTGTAATGATTGATGTTTGAGACACGGGTTTTGGACTTCATCATTCCCACGGAAGCTAAATGTTAAAGCTTGAACCAGATCAATACCTCAGATTCTAGCATATTGAGAGGGGGAGTCTGTGAAAGGGGGAGTCTGGATCAACAGTAAAAGGGGAGTTTAAAGATGGAGCTAGGACAAGATTGTGAACCTGTGAAGATAGAATGCTTATGATGAGAAGAGAGTTGGAGAAAAGACCAAGACTGAAGACTCGGAGCTGAAGACTTTGTCAACATCCAAGGGGGAGTCTGTTGATGCACGGAATGTCTGTTGACTACGTCTGCATTGGGTCTTAGGTCAAGAAAAGTCAACATAGGAGCTTGATAGTTAGTATTAGAGTTTTATGTTGAGTTTCGCTTTTATGTACATAAGTTAGAGTAGGTTTCGCTTATGTGAACAGTTAGTGAAAGGTTTCGCTTATAGGGTCTTGAGAGGTTTCGCTTATATGGTTCTTGGAGGTTTCGCTTATTTGGACATGTCATAAGAGCGAAACCACATGCTCTATATATAGTCATTAGAGCGAAACCTGATTATTAGTTGATGTACATTGGAGCGAGAGCTAGTCATTGCTTGTGTAACCAAACTCTGTCAAAATCATTCCAGAAAGCAATAAAAGTAAAGGAATTGAAAAGGAAAGCTGTTGTAACTTCATTTATGTTGATTCCGCCTTCGTATGTGAAGATGAACGTCCTTGACTGACTTTTCAGGGTCATAAAACGGTCCAACAGTTGTTCTGATTCTGGTTCAGTTGGGGGCAGTTCCTCTTAAAGTGACCTTCAGCGCCACACTGAAAGCATCCTTTATTGCCCTGTTGTTGCTGCTGCTGGTGATTCTGTGGAGCTTGTTGTTGTTGTTGGCGATTCTGATTTGCAGGACGCGGGCTCCTGCAATCCCTAGCTTCATGGCCCAGCTTGTGACATCTCTGACATCGACCTTTGTTGCACTGCCCGCTGTGATGCTTGTTGCACCGGTTGCACTTGGGGTGGTTTCCTCGGTATCCACCCTGTCCTTGATTACCGGAAGATTGCTGACCAGGACTCTGGTAGTCATCAGTCTTTCGCTACTGAGACTGAACTGAAGTAGAACCCTTACTGGAGTTCCCATCCCATTTTCGCTTGTTGTCGGTAGGTGCATCAGAAGTAGCTGTGGCACTGATTCGTTTGGGCAGCTTGTTTTGCTCCACTGCCTGGTCAGTGAGTCGATGGGCCAACTTGATGATTTGTTGTATGGTACCCAGGTTGGCTGAAGTCACGTGACTTTGAATCTCTGGTACAAGGCCCTTGAGATACAGCTCAATACGTTTGATGGGAGGGTCCACCATGGTAGGGCACAAGATGGCCAGCTCATTTGACCTTTTCGTATACGCCTCAATCTCAGACCCCGTCATTTTCAGGTTGAAAAACCCCACCTCTAGTTTGTGGATGTCATCACGGCTACAATACTCTTCCTTGATCATTTCCTTAAAATCGTTCCATGGGGTGGCATTAGCAGCAACCAACCCCAGCATCTGAACCTGAGCGTTCCACCATGTGAGCGCTATTCCTTCAAGAGTACCAGTAGCATACTTCACTTTACGAGCCTCGGGGCATTCGCACATCTCAATGATAGACTCGAGCTTCTCAAACCAGTGAAGAAGGCCTACAGCTCCTTCAGTGCCACTGAAAGTAGTAGGTCGGCAGTCCATGAAGGTTTTGAACGTGCACACACGAGGTTGAGCATGTTGACCTGTTGCGCGAGAATAAAAGACAAGATTAAGCATGAGGGTTGGTTTGCGAAGGTATGATCTAAATGTCCTAAGGTGAGTTGGTATGGCAGGTTATACCTCCTGCAGGGTTAGCTGCGAGTGCCTCAGCGACTCGTTCGTTGATCAAAGCCGTCAACTGGGCTTGAGTGAGGTTGATACGTCCTCCGCGTCCACTCATGATCTTCATAATGAAGCAACGTAAGTGAGAAAGGTGTCGCGAAAGTGCGTAAGTGTGGGACGACAATAGAGAGTAAGCACACAAGGTTCAATTAGCAATTATCACATTATCTAATACACAGTGAGAACTATCTAACCGACAATATAACATAAATCATACCACTTATGGTGTCGAGTCTTGCACGTGGAGCGAAGCGTCGTTGTGGATCGTTGAACACTGTACAGGTTATAGTCTGGTTTTATCAAAAAGCTTTTCCCTTTTTAAAACCAAGTTCACTATAACCAATGGCTTTGATACCAATCTGTCACACCCCCAAAATCCACCATGCGGAGTACCACCGCTTGGAGGCGTGACGTGACCAGGATCGAGCCACCAATCATATTGAACATCGTAATTAAGTAAATAAGACCAACCACAATACGATTGGTGACCAAAGCTAGTTAACCATGTTTAGTTTAAACAGCAGAAGCATAATAGTAAATCCAAAAGCATAAGTCCATAGTTTATAAGTTAAAGTTCAAAATGCAAGTTTAATAAGTTCATAAGGATTTAAATAATAAGCACGGAACATAACAGTCCGTACACCACAACGACTCCTTTCTCGTGCAAGCTCCAAGCGTTTAACGACATGTAAGGCATGTAATAACGAGTCAACAACAAAGTTGAGTGTGAACTCACCTCGGTTTGCTTGGTTAGATTTAGTTTTAAATTCTTTAACCCATTCCCAAACCACCGGGAATCCCATGCCTTGTAGAAAGTGTGAACTCACCTCGGTTTGCTTGGTTAGATTCTCAAATATAGCTAACAGTCAAGGTCGGTCAATCACGTCCTAATATGATTACCAGTTAGTCATTTAGTGATTTTTAAATAGAGCAGAAAGTTCCTACACGTATCTATCACATAACATGCATCATTTTGACGGTTTATGCCCATATAAGTTTCCCATCCATTCCCCACTCATAAACAAACATACGATGATGCACATAACACATATAACATGTTATATCATTCACAGATAACCTACCCGACATTTAGACATGCAAATTACAACTTATGTCATTTCAGCATTAATATTCAAAACCGGGCTGTTTTCGGACATTTTAATAAAATAGTTAACTTATTCCAAAAATTCCAAAATTTTTACAGAATGTCTTAAACGATCCAAATATTATTATATAAAATCTCGGGGTCCAGTTCATTACCAATATTTTATAAAAATTCATTTTCCGGACTGCAATCAGATTCATCTTTTTCTGATTGCAGTCCACGGAATAATTTATTAAAAATTCGTCGAGAGTCCAATTTACGAAATTCCAGTGGGGTAATTACAAATACATAAGTTTTCATCTACTGTACAAATTTCATGATCTAACACTACCCATAATTCAAGTTATGACAGAAAACAGAACGCATATTTTCAGCAGGAAAAATGCAGCTTTAGCTGCTGTTACAAAACGACACTTTAAAAATAGTAAACGAAGTCCAAAAATTATGATTCCAGTGCCATTAGAACCGTATTTTATAGTACATAAATCTAGACTTCAGAAAATACATTTTTCGCTTTATTAGGCTCCGGTTACAGCCAACTGAAGTTGGCTGTAATCACCAAACAGCAAACTGTTTTCAGCTTTTTAACATTCTAAAGTGTGTTCGATTGATTCCGTTAACATGTTTAGTGATCACAACAACATCAAACATCAATATTAACAAGTAAATCAGCAAATAATCAGTACATATCAAAACAACTTCATACTAACATTATGACATCATGTTTCATCTTTAATGAAGCTTTATGTTCATCTTCTTGGTTCTTGTTACTTTAGTGTTTAACATAAGCATTTTACTACAACTTTTAATCATGATACAAGATGAACAAAGGTGTAACAAAGAACTTACTACTAGCACAAGGCTAGGGTAGTATCTAATGAAGAAGATGATGAGAAAAAGATGATGAACAAGCAAGAACAAGGCTCCTTTGAAGCACCCCAAGATGCAAGCTCCTATAGCCCTTCTTCTATATTTGAATGAGACTTGAAAGTGGATGAAAGTGGTGGTTTAGGGGTGGTGATGGTGGCGGTTTGGGGTGGATCCGAAAGAGAGAGGAGAGATGGGAAAGATGGAGTGAAGATGTAAGATTTGAAATGATTTAGAATGATCTTGCAAGTCATCCTCCCCATACTTATAAGATTTCCTCATAATATTATGGCCAAAGAATCAAGCAACAATCAATTAAAAACCTTGAAATGAATCTAGTGAGATTTGGGGTGGGGCCCCCTTGTGACCGATTTCATACATGGGGGGTGGGGGGGTTAATTGTAATATTTTGTAACTAGGTTGATAATTATTAGTTAAATCCCAAGTATGCACTTGCATATATTAGTTACTTGATATTTAGTGGGCGTTATGGTGTTCGGGGATCATGACTAGCCAAGAATAATAACACAATGTGTTTGACAAATATTTGGTGTCCCGGATAATATCCGGTTGTTCGGTCGGGTACTGTTCCGTTAAAGTGTTTAATTGTTCCGTAAGGTGTCTTATATATATATTTTTGTAACGCAATTTATTCCTGACACATAGGAAAACATTCAGGACCATTTAGTAAATTTTCTGTATACTACTTGTATGTTAACACGCACATGTAAGTATAACACAGTAATCAGAGAGCAGTTAAATGATTCAGCACAGTCATTAAGCACTTTAATTATCACTAATAAATTGTACGGAATACATGTAAATTTGAGGGTTGTCACATTCTCCCCCTGTTAAGAGAATTTCGTCCCGAAATTTAGCGCGTGGTTACTGAGGAAGCTAGTTAAGTTGTGTTGGTTTCCTGGTTTTCCTGGGGTGTCACATCATCCCCCTGTTGATTTGGAATTTCGTCCCGAAATTCTGCAGTAGCTTCAGTCTCAGTAGTGGTTGCATTTTTCTTAAACAGTTGGGGGTACTTGAGTTTCATTTGGTCTTCTCGTTTCCAGGTGTACTCTAGGCCACGACGGGAATCCCAACGAACTCGAACGAGAGGTATTCTGGTGCGCTTGAGAATCTTAACATCTCGATCCGTAATCTCTACTGGTTCTTCGACGAATCGCAGTTGGTCGTCGATAGTGAGCTCCTTTAAAGGAACTATGAGGGTCTCATCTAACAGACACTTCTTCAGATTTGACACGTGGAATACGTCATGAACTCCGCTGAGTTCTTCGGGTAGATTCAACCTGTAGGCGACTTTGCCAATTTTCTCAATGATTTCAAAGGGTCCAACGTATCGCGGGTTGAGTTTTCCTCGTTTTCCAAATCGAACTACACCTTTCCAAGGTGAGACTTTGAGTAGCACTCGATCCCCAACCTGGAACTCGAGTGGTTTTCTTCCCTTATCAGCATAGCTTTTCTGACGGTCACGAGCTGCCGCCATTCGCTGTCGTATCTGAGCAATCCTCTCAGTCGTGTCTACTACGAATTCTGGGCCGAAAGCTGTCACCAACTTCTACCCAACAGAGAGGTGATCGGCATTTGCGTCCGTATAATGCCTCGAAAGGAGCGGCTTGGATGCTGGTGTGGTAGCTGTTGTTATACGAAAACTCCACCAGCGGGAGGTGCTTTTCCCAGCCATTACCAAAATCGATTACACATGCCCTAAGCATGTCTTCAAGGGTTTGGATGGTGCGTTCAGATTGCCCATCAATCTGTGGGTGATAAGCGGTGCTCATATCTAAACGTGAGCCAAAGGACTTGTGCATTGCTTGCCACAGTTCAGAAGTAAAACGCGCGTCACGATCTGAAATGATAGAGGTTGGCACTCCGTGCCTTGATACCACTTCCTTTAGGTAAATGTCTACAAGAGTAGAAAACTTATCTTTTTCTTTGATAGCCAGAAAATGTGCAGACTTGGTCAGTCGATCTACGATCACCCAAATGGTATCGTTTCCGCGTTGAGATCTAGGCAGCCCAGTAACGAAATCCATGGAAATTTGCTCCCATTTCCATTTCGGGATCTCTGGTTGTTGGAGTAGGCCTGATGGTTTCTGGTATTCGACCTTAACCCTAGCGCAAGTCAAACATTTACTGACGTAGGTTGCTACGCTGGCTTTCATACCGAGCCACCAATACGTAGTTTTGAGGTCGTGGTACATCTTATCCGAACCAGGATGTACCGAATAACGAGACTTATGTGCTTCATCCATCACAAGCTCGCGTAGGTCTCCATACAGTGGAACCCAAATGCGTCCGTTAACATAGTAGGCACCGTTTTCCTTTTGTTCTAGCGGTTACCTCATAAGGATTCCGCCCTGATGTTCTCTGCTTTCAACGCTTCAACCTGAGCATCGCGAATCTGAGCGGGAAGGCTAGAGTGAATGGTAAGCTGTAACGCACGTACACGCTTAGGTATAGTATCCTTTCGGCTGAGGGCGTCGGCCACAACATTGGCCTTGCCCGGATGGTATTTGATCGCGCATTCGTAATCATTCAAGAGCTCGACCCATCGGCGTTGTCGCATGTTTAGCTCCTTTTGCTTGAAGATATGCTCGAGACTCCTGTGATCGATGTAAATGGTGCACTTGGTACCGTACAGGTAATGTCTCCATATCTTGAGTGCGAAAATAAATGCTCCTAGCTCCAAGTCATGTGTAGTGTAGTTCCTTTCATGAACTTTAAGTTGGCGCGATGCGTAGGCAATGACCTTGTCATGTTGCATCAATACGCAACCAAGTCCTTGGATGGAAGTGTCGCAGAAAACCACAAAATCATATGTGCCTTCAGGCAATGAGAGGATAGGCACGCTACAAAGTCTATCCTTCAAGTGCTGAAATGCGGACTCCTATGCATCACCCCAATGATAGGTGGCACCCTTCTGAGTCAGTGAAGTGAGAGGTTGCGAAATCTTTGAGAAATCCATGATAAACCTTCTGTAATATCCTGCCAAACCCAAGAATTGGCGGATTTCTGTTGGTGTGCGGGGTGCAGGCCAGTTCTTGATTGAGTCAACCTTGGATGGATCAACATGAATCCCATCCTTGTTTACCACATGGCCTAGAAAGTGGACTTCGCGAAGCCAGAAGTCACATTTCGAAAACTTGGCATACAACTGCTCTTTTCGAAGGAGTTCCAGCATAAGTCGTAGATGCTGCTCGTGTTCCTCCTGACTCTTAGAATAGATCAGGATAGCGTCGATGAACACAATAACGAACTTATCCAGGTAAGGTTTGCATACTCGGTTCATGAGATCCATGAAGACCGTTGGTGCATTCGTCAGCCCGAATGGCATAACCAAAAACTCAAAATGGCCGTAACGAGTTCTGAATGCTGTTTTGGAGACGTCCTCATCTCGGACCCTCAGCTGATGGTATCCCGATCTCAAATCAATCTTGGATTAATAGCTCGACCCTTGCAACTGGTCGAACAAGTCGTCAATACGTGGAAGAGGATAACGATTCTTCACAGTCACCTTGTTGAGTTCGCGGTAGTCGATACACATTCTGAAAGTACCATCTTTCTTTTTCATGAACAAGACTGGAGCTCCCCAGGGCGAAGAGTTAGGACGTATGAAACCCTTTTCCAAGAGTTCTTGTAGTTGCGTAGACAATTCTTCGAGTTCTGATGGAGCTAGACGATATGGTGCTCAAGCTACTGGTGCTGCTCCAGGAGCTAACTCGATTTGAAACTCAACTTGGCGATGAGGCGGAAGACCAGGTAATTCCTCGGGAAATACCTCAGGAAAATCGCGCACAATAGGAATGTCTTCAATTCTCTTCTCTTCCATTGATATGTCAGTAACGAGTGCTAGAATGGCAGTGTGGCCCTTTCGCAAACACTTCTGGGCCTTAAGAAAAGAGATAATGCCTACGACAGCACCACTCTTGTCGCCATGAATCACGAGGGGTTCTTTACCAGAACAAGGAATGCGGACGATTTTCTCCTTGCAAACAATCTCCGCTTGATGATGAGATAGCCAATTCATCCCAATAACGACGTCGAAACTACCAAGTGTGATAGGAATAAGATCGATAGAGAAAGTCTGACCAGCTAAGACGAGGTTACAACCTTTAACTACGTGTGTGGCTTCAAGACTTTTACCATTTGCTAGCTCTATCGTGTGTTTGGTGTTTAGAAGTGTTGGAGTGCGCTTAAGCATTTGGCTAACTTTTAAGGACACATAACTAGTATCGGCACCCGAATTGAATAAAACAGTAACAAAGAAGTCGTCCAGAAGAAACTTACCCATCACAACATTGGGATCGTTCCTTGCATCACCTTGACCAATCACGAACACACTACCCCTTGCTCCATTACCATTGTTGTTACCCCCGTTGTTGCCTCCATTGTTGTTCCCGTTTCCTTGATTGTTGTTGTTCTGATTCTGGTTCAGTTGGGGGCAGTTCCTCTTAAAGTGACCTTCAGCGCCACACTGAAAGCATTCTTTATTGCCCTGTTGTTGCTGCTGCTGGTGATTCTGTGGAGCTTGTTGTTGTTGTTGGCGATTCTGATTTGCAGGACGCGGGCTCCTGCAATCCCTAGCTTCATGGCCCAGCTTGTGACATCTCTGACATCGACCTTTGTTGCACTGCCCGCTGTGATGCTTGTTGCACCGGTTGCACTTGGGGTGGTTTCCTCGGTATCCACCCTGTCCTTGATTACCGGAAGATTGATGACCAGGACTCTGGTAGTCATCAGTCTTTCGCTGCTGAGACTGAACCAAAGCAGAACCCTTACTGGAGTTCCCATCCCATTTTCGCTTGTTTTCGGTAGGTGCATCAGAAGTAGTTGTGGCACTGATTCGTTTGGGCAGCCTGTTTTGCTCCACTGCCTGGTCAGTGAGTCGATGGGCCAACTTGATGATTTGCTGTATGGTACCCAGGTTGGCTGAAGTCACGTGACTTTGAATCTCTGGTACAAGGCCCTTGAGATACAGCTCAATACGTTTGATGGGAGGGTCCACCATGGTAGGGCACAAGATGGCCAGCTCATTTGACCTTTTCGTATACGCCTCAATCTCAGACCCCGTCATTTTCAGGTTGAAAAACCCCACCTCTAGTTTGTGGATGTCATCACGGCTACAATACTCTTCCTTGATCATTTCCTTGAAATCGTTCCATGGGGTGGCATTAGCAGCAACCAACCCCAGCATCTGAACCTGAGCGTTCCACCACGTGAGCGCTATTCCTTCAAGAGTACCAGTAGCATACTTCACTCTACGAGCCTCGTGGCATTCGCACATATCAATGATAGACTCGAGCTTCTCAAACCAGTGGAGGAGGCCTACAGCTCCTTCAGTGCCACTAAAAGTAGTAGGTCGGCAGTCCATGAAGGTTTTGAACGTGCACACAGGAGGTTGAGCATGTTGACCTGTTGCGCGAGAATAAAAGACAAGATTAAGCATGAGGGTTGGTTTGCGAAGGTAGGATCTAAATGTCCTAAGGTGAGTTGGTATGGCAGGTTATACCTCCTGCAGGGTTAGCTGCGAGTGCCTCAGCGTTTGGTTGTTTAGTTTTAAGTTGTTTCTGAAAAACGTGGTTTGACTTTCGTTGGCTTAATTGCCGTGGGGGTTACCCCATAGTTGAAAGTATGTTTAACCAGTTCCTTTTTCATTACCCAAACCATAACCATAATCAGTGGGGCTTTCCCCGTGTGAACTACTAGACGGTATGATATCGACTACTACGCAAATAAGTTGTGCCCTATATCAGCGTCTATCATCACTGATAGTCTGCCATAGTCCATTAGTACACGCCCGTCCGACCGGCACGGTGTGAGGTTTGTTAAACCTAATAGCGCTATTAACTAATGACCCGCTCGCCATTGGCCTCGGCGATTTAGTCGATATAATGAAGAGGGACTTATTGATAGAGTTTTGTCTAGCTAGTTTTTAAGGTTGTTGTCCTACACCAGGAGGACGAACGTACGTATTCTGCACCAGGAGAATTCATAGGATTAATTATGGCATCCTATCTATGGAGGATGGCCGTACATATCTTCCCAAGGGGATATGTAGATTTAGTTTTAAATTCTTTAACCCATTCCCAAACCACCGGGAATCCCATGCCTTGTAGAAAGTGTGAACTCACCTCGGTTTGCTCGGTTAGATTCTCAAATATAGCTAACAGTCAAGGTCGGTCAATCACGTCCTAATATGATTACCAGTTAGTCATTTAGTGATTTTTAAATAGAGCAGAAAGTTCCTACACGTATCTATCACATAACATGCATCACTTTCACGGTTTATGCCCATATAAGTTTCCCATCCATTCCCCACTCATAAACAAACATACGATGATGCACATAACACATATAACATGTTATATCATTCACAGATAACCTACCCGACATTTAGACATGCAATATACAACTTATGTCATTTCAGCATTAATATTCAAAACCGGGCTGTTTTCGGACATTTTAATAAAATAGTTAACTTATTCCAAAAATTCCCAAATTTTTACAAAATGTCTTAAACGATCCAAATATTATTGTATAAAAATCTCGGGGTCCAGTTCATTACCAATATTTTATAAAAATTCATTTTCCAGATTGCAATCAGATTCATCTTTTTCTGATTGCCGTCCACGGAATAATTTATTAAAAATTCTTCGAGAGTCCGATTTACGAAATTCCAGTGGGGTAATTACAAATACATCAGGTTTCATCTACTGTACAAATTTCATGATCTAACACTACCCAGAATTCAAGTTATGACAGAAAACAGAATGCATATTTTCAGCAGGAAAAATGCAGCTTTAGCTTTAAAAATAGTAAACGAAGTCCAAAAATTATGATTCCAGTGCCATTAGAACCGTATTTCATAGTACATAAATCTAGACTTCAGAAAATACATTTTTCCCTTTATTAGGGTCCGGTTACATCCAACTGAAGTTGGCTGTAATCACCAAACAGCAAACTGTTTTCAGCTTTTTAACATTCTAAAGTGTGTTCGATTGATTCCGTTAACATGTTTAGTGATTACAACAACATCAAACATCAATATTAACAAGTAAATCAGCAAATAATCAGTACATATCAAAACAACTTCATACTAACATTATGACATCATGTTTCATCTTTAATGAAGCTTTATGTTCATCTTCTTGGTTCTTGTTACTTTGGTGTTTAACATAAGCATTTTACTACAACTTTTAATCATGATACAAGATGAACAAAGGTGTAACAAAGAACTTACTACTAGCACAAGGCTAGGGTAGTATCTAATGAAGATGATGATGAGAAAAAGATGATGAACAAGCAAGAACAAGGCTCCTTTGAAGCACCCCAAGATGCAAGCTCCTATAGCCCTTCTTCTATATTTGAATGAGACTTGAAAGTGGATGAAAGTAGTGGTTTAGGGGTGGTGATGGTGGCGGTTTGGGGTGGAGCCGAAAGAGAGAGGAGAGATGGGAAAGATGGAGTGAAGATGTAAGATTTGAAATGATTTAGAATGATCTTGCAAGTCATCCTCCCCATACTTATAAGATTTCCTCATAATATTATGGCCAAAGAATCAAGCAACAATCAATTAAAAATCTTGAAATGAATCTAGTGAGATTTGGGGTGGGGCCCCCTTGTGACCGATTTCATACATGGGGGGTGGGTGGGTTAATTGTAATATTTTGTAACTAGGTTGGTAATTATTAGTTAAATCCCAAGTATGCACTTGCATATATTAGTTACTTGATATTTAGTGGGCGTTATGGTGTTCGGAGATCATGACTAGCCAAGAATAATAACACAACGTGTTTGACAAATATTTGGTGTCCCGGATAATATCCGGTTGTTCGGTCGGGTACTGTTCCGTTAAAGTGTTTAATTGTTCCGTAAGGTGTCTTATATATATATTTTTGTAACGCAATTTATTCCTGACACATAGGAAAACATTCAGGACCATTTAGTAAATTTTAGTATACTACTAGTATGTTAACACGCACATGTAAGTATAACACAGTAACCAGAGAGCAGTTAAATGATTTAGCATAGTCATCAAGCACTTTAATTATCACTAATAAATTGTACGGAATACATGTAAATTTGAGGGTTGTCACACTGCTCGTTCAGGATCCTTCTCAGTATCCTGACCCTTATTCTTCTTTCTTCCTAAGAGGTCCTTCAGATATCCCTTGCTAAGAAGATAGCTTATTTCTTTTCTTAGAGCAATGCAATCCTCAGTTATATGTCCAAAATCTTCTTGGAAGGCACACCATTTCGATTTATCCTTCCAATCAGCTTTTTGTTGATTCTTTCAATGCCACCTAGCTTTGTCTCCTAAACCCTGCATAGCATACATTAATTCAGGAATGTTAACAGAAAAGCAATATTCGGATAATTCAGGATATTCTTCAGGATCCTTGTCTTCAACAGCATTCACTTTCTTGTTTTCATTTCTACCATACGGCTTAGAGCGATATGGTTTAAATGAGGATTCTGACTTCCTATTAGTTGACTCATAGGTGGTGGATGAGTTCATCCTCTTTTGCATTTTCTTATCATCTTCCAGCCTGATATATCTCAAGGCCCTGTTTCGAGCTTCGTCCAAGTTCCTGCAAGGATTCATCACAAGATCCTGATAAAACTGGGAATCCTTTTGTAGTCCCATCTTGAATGCTTGGACCGCTGTAGCAACATCAAGGTGTGGGATATCCAAGGATTCCCTGCTGAATTTGTTCACATAATCCCTTAGGGATTCTTAAGGTCCTTGAGTTATCCTGTAAAGATCACTTGTTAGTTTTTCAAAACTCCGACTACAAGAAAATTGACTATTAAATAAGTTCACTAAGTGAGCAAATGATGTAATCGAATGCGGAGGAACATTTAAGAGCCATTTCAAGGCCGGTCCTGTTAAGGTAGAACCAAAGCTCTTGCATAGGCACGCTTCCTTGAGCTCCGGAGGAATAGGATTAATTTCCATTATTTCCCTATACTGGGCAATATGCTCTTCAGGATCCGTAGTCCCATCATAGAGCTTCATGTTGGGGGTTTAAAATCTCTTCGGGATCTCAGCATCACAGATAGGATATGCGAAACGAGATATCCTGTGGCTGTCTTGGGACACTTCCGGTATTGGCTGGACCACTCCAGGTACACTGGATATCATGTCCTTCAATTTCTGAAGTTCCCTAGTAAACGTTGATGTCATACCTGCATCCTGCAAAGACCCACCATTGTTAGTAGCATGAATATTATTATTTGACACGTTACCAGTCTGAGGATTCTGGCCATATCCTGAAGCATATCCTGAGCTCCTCACAGTTGACATCCTGATCGAGGAGGGTATTTCAGGAATATGATTCTGGGAATGGCTAGGCACAATATTCCCCCTATTATCCTCAGTATACACAGCCAAACTGAAGTTCAAAGTTCTGGGTTGTAAAGGAGTGACAATGTCCTCAGCAGATCTGATCGAGCTAGATTTTTAGAGTTGTATTTCTCTTAATAGCATTTGGTTTGTTTCCTGTTGCTGCCTCATTTGTTCCTGCACACTTCCAAATAAGGTTAGAATTTCATCATTAGAGGCTAAAACAGGAGCGGATCCCTGAACACTCTGAGTAGGGATAATATCCTGAGGTTGTGAAGAAGCTGGCATCCTTGGAGGAGGTGGTGGAAGCACCGAACCAGTAGTAGCAGAAGTTGTAGCAGACACAGTGGAGGAGCTCATGTTTGATCTTGAGGCCATTGTAAACAATGCGGCAAAAAGTTTTGAAAACAGAACACCAATTAACGATTTCACAAAGATTTTTAACAAAGATAGCACCACTTGCCCCACGGTGGGCGCCAAATTGTTTTGGTCAAAACTTACCGAAGCAATTAAGTGATCAAATTAGTTAAGTGAGGTAGTGTGCTAAAAAGTGTGTTGGAAATATGCTGGTTATATTGTCTACGAGAACAGTTTTCAGGATATGGCTCAGGATATTGAGCTGTATCTATGATCAAACTATGAGCAAAAAGTAAAAGAAATGACACGAGATGTACGAGGAAAGCCCTTGATCAATCTAGATCGCCGGCATAAAACCTCGGGTGCGGACAATCGCAGCTGCCTTGTTCTTCTTATTGCTTTAAACGTCAGGATACAGTGCAGGATATTGATCAGATCACTAAGTGTTACAATGCTTTTTGTGAAAGTGAGAGTTGCGAGAGAGTGAGTGTGAGTGTGAGTGAGTAGCGAGTGTAGTTGTTGTGTCCTATTGATCTGATTTATCCATCTATTTATAGTTACGAAATATAAACTAAAATTCCTATAAATGTGGGATGCTCCCGAATATTCCATTATTAACGTTGTGGACCGAGTAAAGCGGCTTCAACGTCTTCATTTGAACGACTTGGACCAAGTCTTGCGGAGAAAGGGTCTTTGTGAACGTTGGGAACTTGGCCTGGCACTCCTGAACACAATCCGTTAGTAATCCTCAAGATACCATCCAGGATGTTACCAATATCCTGAATCGGCATCCCGGGTATAAACATATATCAGATAAGCAAGATATAATTTAAGATATCGTCCAGGATATGAGCTCGGAATTTCACCCATAACACAAACTACCAAACTTGTGAAGTCATGCACATCACTACCCTATATATAGGCGTAGGACCCTTGCGCACGCACGACTCATGTGTATGAGTCTTGCGCTCATATTCACATATAATCATTTATATTATATAGATCAAAATATATTAAAACCTATTATATAATTAGTTGGTAATTGTTGATGTGTAACGCCCTAACACGTTTTATCTAAAAATCGACGCAGCGGAAATACGAGCCTTAAAATTTTCTTTCATTATTAGCCATGTAACATACTTGATGTCTAATACTAGAAATAATTAATACTTTGACTAAAAGAATTACATCGTTCATTCCTAATTATCGTGTCCATTTACATATAAAATTCCCAGTTATGTTACTACTCTTCCTGTACAATTCTTTCTCTTGACTAGATCTTCAATCCTCCAATACTTTAAACCGATATTAATCTGCGTAACCTACATTCACCACAAACATGCATATCATTAGAATTTGATAACTACAATTCATAATCTATCAAACATAATGAAATAACCACGCCGCATTCTTTCCATTCTTGCAAGTCCGTTCGATCATTCTTCCACGTACAATCTAGCATTCCAATTCCTCAAAACTGCACAACGAATTTCAATAGCATACCTGCAATCTCCTATCATTCTCAAGGTACATGATTAGTAACTTAATACTCAACGTTTTAGAGCTATATATATATATAGGGAGGAGTTCATGCGAGAACCACCCTTATTGCGAGAACCGCGAGAACCAATGTGAACACAACCAAAAATAGCTAAAAAAAACCTTAAAAAAAACCTAAAAAAAACTAACCCCCACCCCCCCCCCCCCAAAACCTAAACCCCCCCACCCCCCCCCCCCCCACCCCCACCCCCCCCCCCCAAGCTAAAATGCTAAAAACTAAACCCCCAAAAAACCTAAAAAAATCTAAAAAAATTAAAAAAAAAATCTAAAAATTTTTTTTTAATATTTTTTATGCTCAAATCGCTACTTTTATTGGCCAAAAAAAATTTTAATTTTTTTTTTACTTCGAAAAGTAGCGATTTTTATATAAAAATATTAAAAAAAATTGTGTGATTTTTAGCTATTTTTAGGCATTTTTGGTTGTGTTCACATTGGTTCTCGCGGTTCTCGCAATAAGAGGTGGTTCTCGCATGATCTTCTCCCTATATATATATATAGGTAAAGAGTACTGTACAAATGCCCTTATCGTACATTACATACGCGCCAATCTCAGCCGTTGGATCTTTTATCGCGCATTGAAATCGCATGTTGGTTTTTTTGTAACAATTTCGCATGTGATAATTTTTGATGAAATCGCATGTTGTTTTTTGTAACAATTTCGCATGTGATAATTTTGATGAAATAGCATATTGTTTTTTTTTTTTTGTAACAATTTCGCACGTGGTAATTTTGATGAAATCGCATATTGTTTTTTTTTTTGTAACAACATGCGAAATTGTTATAAAAAAACAACATGCGATTTCAATGCCGGAAGATGATCTGACGGCTGAGATTGTAGCGTACGTAATGTACGATAAGCGCATTTGTATGATAACCGGCCTCTATATATATATATATATATATATATATATATACATCTATTCAAGCCCCATTCCTTCTTGTACCATAAATACTACATCGTGCTTAAGTACATCCGTGTGTATACTTATAGTCATCTAATACATACACCCTTACATACGTACATTTATACAAGCTCATACGTAGCACTTACACAATTCAATAAGGCTTACTGTCATGTCCTAATTACAACCTCCGAGTAATAAAGCATGAGTGAACAACTTACATACGTACTTACTCCTATTTATAATTACTTAAAAGTTTCACATATTGAAAAGAAATTGAACCTATACGTACATACCCACATACTCGATTCATTACCCCGAATACTTGCTCACACATCCCGTTCTTACTCACACGTCATAATCGCTTTTTAAATATTCTTTCGGGTATGTTTTAGGTCTTAAAAATTAGTTTTATACTCGCCCGTAACTTACCAAGCCATTTGGTAGGGATGAGGAACATTATGAAAACTTAACGAGGCTTGGAAGGGGTTCACGGGGTCCGAATTCGAAGAAAAACGAAGAATACATAAACATTACTTTTGCACCAGACCTCCACCGTAAGCTACGGTGGCTACCGTAGCTTACGGTGGCCCCAAAATTCTTACGGTGCCTTCCTACTGCCTTACGGCAGAAAGAAAGACCCATCACCTACCGTAGCTTACGGTGGCTACCATAAGCTACGGTAGTCCCCAACTCAGCTTTCCAATTCGTTAACAAAATCCTCATAACTTGTTCGTTTCGCGTCCGAATCACTTGAAACTTGTTCCTAAATGTCCGTAAAACAATTCCTTACATATTAGACTAAGAATCCTTACCCCGGGTCCTTTATCATTACGGATTTCATTGTCGTTACCTTACTTATACATATTTATTCGACCCATTAGTCTCACCAAATTACCTTCTACTTAGATAACTACCTTCTTCTAACTAGTTCAATACTTATCTTAACACCTTCATCATTACAAAACCTTACATAATTTCCCCACATTCATGAGCAAGAAAATTCCATATGCGTACTAAGAAGTGAGTTAGAAGTCACTTACCTTGAGCGCCTGTTTTCGCATTGGCTTCCTTGTCCCCTCTTGATCTGTTAGTCTTTCTTGCTTGAGTCCATTCCCACATGATCCCTAATGCTTTCGTGTCACCGCAATCACATCCTTGTTAGTGTACACGATTTTACATATAAATGATCATATCAAAAGCATAACTCACATTTGACTTTCATAGTCAACTCTAATAAACATAAAGCATACATCCAAAATCACATCTTTTCAAACTCATGTAATCCATCATGTTAACGCATAAAACACATATTAATTTAGCACATACCATATGGCACTATATACATTTCGTACTTATGATGCAAATGTACTTACAACCACATGATCACATAATCATACTCGCATACACGTTTTCTTACATATACTTTCACATGTAAATGTTTTGTGATTCTACATTTGGCAATATAATCCATGGTAACAATACGACATAACTTCCAGCATTATTACTTACCAATTAATTATTCGTTTCACATATCATACACATTCACTCTTAATTACCATGATTCAAGCGCATCAAATACAAGGCGAGCATTACACCATTCAAGCACAAGATACAAGTTCCTAATGCATAATCTTGATCGAAACATACATTCTTCCGAATACTCATACGAATTCTATATAAAGCACACTATTCAAGTTAGTCTGCTACTAACCTCGTCTTTCCATAATCCATTCATAATCTCAAGCCGTTTCATATAATTCTCACATCCAAACATCACTTAGACATTTCATCAAACACCTAGCGGGTTTCTCATTAATAGAGTATATTTTACAAGTATCTTATGTTCATCTTCCTATTCTTGCCTTTGTCAATCGAATACTATTAGAATCAACCTAATACCCCACCATACTCAAACTATCTAGCAAGTATTCATCACATACAACATGCCACATAAAATTTTGAACAAGAATTGGACATCGGTGTCATACCCATGTCGCCACTTTCATTAACGCAAGTGGGTTTTACCTTCAAACATCTAATAACATCAAAATTGTGTATGATTCGCATTCCATACGAATCCTAACATATAATCATGCTCAATTTCACACAATTTCATGGATTGATAATAACCCAATTCATACAAACATCATCAAATCCAAAATTACAACTTACCATGTATTTGTTAGGGCTAGATGATCGTGTATTTAAGTCCATGCACAAGATTCAGCCTTGAATTCCATTCTAATTCTCTGATTTAGGGTTTGAGAGGGGCTCCCCCTTTTTTCTTCTCCTCTGCTCGAACACACACATACGCCCAGAATGGGTTTTGTGATTTTTAATTTTTGTTTTATATTTTGCCTTTCTCTTTGCCCATTTTCAACCCCTCATGTTTGTCCCTTGTTCATAATTAACCCAAATTCATATCCTTATTTGTTTTAACAAAGCATTTAACTAGGTTTAATAACCTAGTTATTACATTTCCTTCTTTTAGATGTGGTAACATTCTAGCAACTAAATAATTCGAGTTTTGGGGTGTTACAAATCTACCCCCCTTAAAGAAGGTTTCGTCCCCGAAACCTACTTCATCAATATTGGTTTATGCATAAGTAAGGTCATAACTTTAAAACCATTATTTCAGAAATCCTTTCTCCATCCCATTCAATAAATCAGCCTACCTAGATTTGTACGTAACCTTCATTAAACATCAAACATATATTTCATCTGACCCGTTCATAACGGGTCAATGCATATATATATATACGTGTTTCTCTTTATCATCAATAAAATTTTAATCCCTTACGACCTTCTACATCGAGTCGCCACTTAACCGACTTCTTTCGTACAAATAACATATTTTAACACATTTGTATATTCAAATTCTATTCATATATTGGTTTTAAAGTTTAATGAGCACCTTTATAAGTACCGGGTCGGAGCCGGAATCATCCGGTCTCACGAACTTTCATCTTGATCCCGCCGCGATTTACGACTACTAGCCCTAACTTACGGTTGCTACTTATTGGTTAATCTCGTCTCAAATATTACTTATCAGGCACTAGTATTCATACAGTTCGATGATATTAGGTTCGAGTTGAAATTCATTCCTTGGCTAACTTATAAGAGTCGGACCTCCCTTTTAGTGTCACATTTGCGCTATCAAAAATTCATGCGGATGTACTTATTCAGCCTTTCCCTTAATCATTTATATTCAGATACTAAACAATTCACTAACCTTACTATTTCGGCGCAATATTACGACATACAAAAGCGATTCGAACCTCTTTGTTACCATTCATACCATCTCTAACTTGACTTGATTCATCCTTGTGATGAGCCTCCGCTCATGAGCATTCTTTCACCGTCCTCGATAGTTTCATCGTGTCATGATCCCTGTCATTCTTATTATGAGGTTAGGGGTTCACACAATACATTCAACTTTGTTCAGACATAATGTTTATTACATCTCCTTATTTATATATTAATTCCTTCTCGATTTCTTTTTCAAAACATTAGTACGTTCAACCTGTTTAAACAGGTCAATACATGACCATTACCTAACATGTCTCTTCCGTTGGTTGACCCGCTCATGACGGGTCAATACATAACCATTCTTTCTCAGATCTTTAACTTATTTGTCAACTTTTGCAGTTTGACTTTTTATAGTCAACCCGGTACTTCTTACTTATCATAGACGTATCAGAGTATACGTTCATAATTTTCCTTTCCATTCTTGCGTACTTGCCAAGACTTCATTTCCTCATTTTATTATTAATTTGCAAGATTTTTACCCGTTTCCGCCCCTACTTAAATCATTTGTCTAAGTCGTAAACGTCATTCATCCCGACTCCCAAGTGTCAATTAATAATATGTCTAACACATAACTTATTTCAGAGCTTATTTCTTTCGACTAAAGTTCCTTGCTACTACATTAGCTTTTATCAGTTTTATCTACTTGACAAGTCAACTACCTCATGCTATCTTGCTATTACTTGCTTAAATATCTATCAATTTACTTTGTTTGACCTTTCAAAATTCCAATTGTAAATACATTCTGACCTATGCTTACCCATTACCCAGTTCTGACACATCCCCTTCTAGCCAAGCTATAGGCTCTCATAAGAAAAACATAACCTTTATACATACCTAATGCAAGTCAATTCCATTGACTCGTTATCCATACTTTGCATTGGTTATTTCTTTCCAATCTGCGGCATTGGATGATCACACGTTATGCTCATCTACAATTATAAAATTTAACAAATCGAAACATTACATATATCGGGTTTAAATGGCGATTACCATTTGACCCACATGACTCATTCGTCTCTTTTACCATTCTTGCATGCAAACATATTTGTATGTATATGTATGTATATATATATATATATATATATATATATATATATATATATATATATATATATAAGTTTAAGACATAACTTGGATAATATTCGCTTTTTAAAGAATATTTAATTGCTTAGTCTATAATTACCTACACATTCGCATCTTTTCATTCTTATCATTCATATTTTCATTCCTTTCATGTTTCGAATCCGTCTCGCGGATCCTAACATATCATTCATACTTTCATTCCTTTTCACCATCACGTCCACCTACTACCTAATTCTAATGGACATACCTGTAACGATCATCACGGTCTCACGAACGTCATATGT
Organism: Helianthus tuberosus; assembly: GCA_030545235.1. Classification (NCBI taxonomy): domain Eukaryota; kingdom Viridiplantae; phylum Streptophyta; class Magnoliopsida; order Asterales; family Asteraceae; genus Helianthus; species Helianthus tuberosus. The sequence continues at coordinate 200,973,252 of CM060364.1, read as the reverse complement.
TTCTTGTGTACTGGCCAGGTACACAATCCACATACTAGTTTCGTGTCTTCGTGTAATCATCACCTTATGTCCGAAGAATTAGGTTTCGGCACGTGTAACATTTTCATAACTTCGTTCCCATTCTAATATTATATTTCATTAAAATTTCTCATTCTCTTGATAGATTTTACCATTACATGCACCCATATACTAAATTTACGTACCTGGGTCAATATGTCATATTACATACCTTGGTGCTGGTGCTAGACCGCATTCACAGATCATCCTTTCCAAGCAATCATGCTTACCTTACACATAACATACTGTTAGTTATCTTCAAATATATACTTAAGCACATACTTACCTTGGCTTCTACCCTTTGATCTTGATCGAGTCTCGAATTGTACGGGTCCTTGTCACAAGAGCACACAGGTTTGAGTTCAAGTATTTACCTCCTTATACTTGATTTCCCTCAAACCATGGCTCTGATGCCAACTTGTAATGCCCTAACCTGTTTTATCTAAAAATCGACGCAGCGGAAATACGAGCCTTAAAATTTTCTTTCATTATTAGCCATGTAACATACTTGATGTCTAATACTAGAAATAATTAATACTTTGACTAAAAGAATTACATCGTTCATTCCTAATTATCGTGTCCATTTACATATAAAATTCCCAGTTATGTGACTACTCTTCCTGTACAATTCTTGCTCTTGACTCGATCTTCAATCCTCCAATACTTTAAACCGATATTAATCTGCGTAACCTACATTCACCACAAACATGCATATCATTAGAATTTGATAACTACAATTCATAATCTATCAAACATAATGAAATAACCACGCCGCATTCTTTCCATTCTTGCAAGTCCGTTCGATCATTCTTCCACGTACAATCTAGCATTCCAATTCCTCAAAACTGCACAACGAATTTCAATAGCATACCTGCAATCTCCTTTCATTCTCAAGGTACTGATTAGTAACTTAATACTCAACGTTTTAGAGCTATATATATATATATATATATATATATATACACATCTATTCAAGCCCCATTCCTTCTTGTACCATAAATACTACATCGTGCTTAAGTACATCCGTGTGTATACTTATAGTCATCTAATACATACACCCTTACATACGTACATTTATACAAGCTCATACGTAGCACTTACACAATTCAATAAGGCTTACTGTCATGTCCTAATTACAACCTCCGAGTAATAAAGCATGAGTGAACAACTTACATACGTACTTACTCCTATTTATAATTACTTAAAAGTTTCACATATTGAAATGAAATTGAACCTATACGTACATACCCACATACTCGATTCATTACCCCGAATACTCGCTCACACATCCCGTTCTTACTCACACGTCATAATCGCTTTTTAAATATTCTTTCGGGTATGTTTTAGGTCTTAAAAATTAGTTTTATACTCGCCCGTAACTTACCAAGCCATTTGGTAGGGATGAGGAACATTATGAAAACTTAACGAGGCTTGGAATGGGTTCACGGGGTCCGAATTCGAAGAAAAACGAAGAATACATAAACATTACTTTTGCACCAGACCTCCACCGTAAGCTACGGTGGCTACCGTAGCTTACGGTGGCCCCAAAAGTCTTACGGTGCCTTCCTACTGCCTTACGGCAGAAAGAAAGACCCAACACCTACCGTAGCTTACGGTGGCTACCGTAAGCTACGGTAGTCCCCAGCTCAGCTTTCCAATTCGTTAACAAAATCCTCATAACTTGTTCGTTTCGCGTCCGAATCACTTGAAACTTGTTCCTAAATGTCCGTAAAACAATTCCTTACATATTAGACTAAGAATCCTTACCCCGGGTCCTTAATCATTACGGATTTCATTGTCGTTACCTTACTTATACATATTTATTCGACCCATTAATCTCACCAAATTACCTTCTACTTAGATAACTACCTTCTTCTAACTAGTTCAATACTTATCTTAACACCTTCATCATTACAAAACCTTACATAATTTCCCCACATTCATGAGCAAGAAAATTCCATATGCATACTAAGAAGTGAGTCGGACTTCGCTTACCTTGAGCGTCCGTTTTTGCATTGGCTTCCTTGTCCCCTCTTGATCTGTTAGTCTTTCTTGCTTGAGTCCATTCCCACATGATCCCTAATGCTTTCGTGTCACCGCAATCACATCCTTGTTAGTGTACACGATTTTACATATAAATGATCATATCAAAAGCATAACTCACATTTGACTTTCATAGTCAAGTCTAATAAACACTAAGCATACATCCAAAATCACATCTTTTCAAACTCATGTAATCCATCATGTTAACGCATATTAATTTAGCACATACCATATGGCACTATACACATTTCGTTCTTATGATGCAAATGTACTTACAACCACATGATCACATAATCATACTCGCATACACATTTGCTTACATATACTTTCACATGTAAATGTTTTGTGATTCTACATTTGGCAATATAATCCATGGTAACAATACGACATAACTTCCAACATTATTACTTACCAATTAACTATTCGTTTCACATATCATACACATTCCCTCTTAATTACCATGATTCAAGCGCATCAAATACAAGGCGAGCATTACACCATTCAAGCACAAGATACAAGTTCCTAATGCATAATCTTTATCGAAACATACATTCTTCCGAATACTCATACGAATTGTATATAAAGCACACTATTCAAGTTAGTTTGCTACTAACCTCCTGTTTCCACAATCCATTCATAATCTCAAGTCGTTTCATATAATTCTCACATCCAAACATCACTTAGACATTTCATCAAACACTTGGCGGGTTTCTCATTAATAGAGTATATTGTACAAGTATCTTATGTTCATCTTCCTATTCTTGCCTTTGTCAATCGAATACTATTAGAATCAACCTAATACCCCACCATACTCAAATAATCTAGCAAGTATTCATCACATACAACATGCCACATAAAATTTTGAACAAGAATTGGACATCGATGTCATACCCATGTCGCCACTTTCGTTAACCCAAGTGGGTTTTACCTTCAAACATCTAATAACATCAAAATCGTGTATAATTTGCATTCCATACGGTAATCCTAACATATAATCATGCTCAATTTCACACAATTTCGTGGATTGATGATAACCCAATTCATACAAACATCATCAAATCCAAAATTACAACTTACCATGTATTTGTTAGGGCTAGATGATCATGTATTTAAGTCCATGCACAAGATTCAGCCTTGAATTCCATTCTAATTCTCTGATTTAGGGTTTGAGAGGGGCTCCCCCTCTTTTCTTCTCCTTTGCTCGAACACACACATACGCCCAGAATGGGTTTTGTGATTTTTAATTTTTGTTTTATATTTTGCCTTTCTCTTTGCCCATTTTCAACCCCTCATGTTTGTCCCTTGTTCATAATTAACCCAAATTCATATCCTTATTTGTTTTAACAAAGCATTTAACTAGGTTTAATAACCTAGTTATTACATTTCCTTCTTTTAGATGTGGTAACATTCTAGCAACTAAATAATTCGAGTTTTGGGGTGTTACATGATGGACTATATTACTCTTATTAACTAATTAGGTTTCCTCAAGAACACTAGAATACCTCTCGTTCGAGTTCGTTGGAACTCACGTCGCGGCCCAGAGTTCACCTGGGAACGCGAAGATCAGATGAAACAAAAGTATCCCCAACTGTTCGCAAACAGTACAACCACTACTGAGGCTGAAGCTACGGAATTTCGGGAAGAAATTCCAGATCAACGGGGGGTGGATGTGACACCCCAGGAAAACCTGGAACACCATACAACTTAACTAGCTTCCTCAGTGAGTGCTTACCAAATTTCGGGACGAAATTTCTTTCAACTTGGGGATGATGTGACAACTCGAAATTTAGAACCTTTCGTTGTATCTTGATGTAACATGCTTGAACGTTGTGTGACTAGTTAACTTGTTGGTTTAATGATATAAGTGAACATCCTATGTGATTATGTGTTATGCTTACATGTATGTGTGTATTTATATGACCCGAGACACAAGAACCCGACTCGAGACTATGTGGTCTCGAGTGAACAGTGCAACGTATGGGCCGGTTGGGCCGTGCACCTCATTTGATCCATCCGAAACCCACTAGGGTGAACCAACTTAAGAGCTAGTATATAACTTATACTCCTAGCAAACTTTGCCATTCTTTGGACAACACACACTCTCCTACACACACACACTCCCCTACACTCTCTCTCTAGAAAACCTTAAACCCTAAAGATCAAACACCACCTCTCCTCTCTCTCTCGGATCAAATCGGCATCACCAAGGAGACTCGGTCAAGCTCATCATCAACACTCGGACACTCCATCTTATTCATCCTCTCGGTGCCTCTTCACAACCGGTTAGTGATTCACGCTATGTGCTTCTAGTTCGGATTGATGATGTGTGATGAGGTTGTATGATAATATGTGTTTGCTTGATTGTTGTTTAATCTATGATGAAGGTGTTGTGTGATAGAAGATGGTTATTTGTTGTTAAATGATGTTTATTTATTGAGAGATGCACATGTTCTTGTATAACACACATACTCTTAGATGGTTAGGAAGATTGAGGCGAATTAGTGATGATCATGTTAACTTGACAATTAAGTTGTGTAGAAATGAATAAGTGTATGTAAACATGTTCTTGAATAAATCGGATGATGATACACTAAGCTATGTACGGCATGTTTGGATAATTTGTTTAATGTAGGTGTTTTAAATATGATGAAAACCCTAAAGGACATGAACTACTTGAATATATGAAGAACAACATGAACATGATATGAAGGTGTCTTGAATATTTGAAAATTAGTTGTTTGATCCATTTTTATCAATTGTTAGACAAATAAACATGTTTGTGAAACCTCATTGGATAGTACACCAAATCATGAAATCCAAATCCTATTGGTTAGTACATGCGCTGACATTTAGCAGGTGTGCCTGTCGAGACCTTCAGTCTCGACTCGAGACCTCATCGGAGACAGCTCGAGAACACGGTTGCGACACAGGTTGCGAGTCGAGAACCCCTAGTCTCGACTCGAGACCATACTTTATCAGCACACAAACATCATGACTCGAGACCATGGTTGCGAGTCCGGTTGCGACTCGAGACCAATACATGCATGACCCGAGACCTCCTCAGTTGCGACTTGAGAACTTGTAGGCTACAACTCGAGACCGCACAGTCTCGACTAGAGACCGCACAGTCTCGACTCGAGACCACGTATACACTCTTTCTGATTTGGACTTGCACACTGTTACGGGCTTAGGTGATTGGGCCGGACTTTTGGGCTTTGTTTACTTGTATACATGCTACTGTTCAACTCATAGGTATTATTGTAAACCGCCATGTTTATACGTGTATACCATGAATAATACCTGTATGCAACTTGCTAGTATACGTGTAGAACATACGTGCACTACTTGGATATGAACCTGACTTGAATGGTATTTATGTTAGGACGTAGTTGACCACTTACAACTTGATTGACCTTTCTGTGTATCTGCCGAGCAAACCAAGGTGAGTTCACACCCTCTACAAAGCATGGGATTCCCTGGGTTGGGAATGGGGTTAAGGAACGTGGATTCCTCGTCCTCCTTGGGTAGGACAGCATTGGTTCAGGAATGTAATTCCTCGTCCTCATGGACAGAAAACTCGTACTAGACCAAAACTCTATCACGAAGTCCCTCCTTTTTATATCGACTTAATCGCCGGGCCAATGGCGAGCGGGTCATTAGTTAGATAGCGCTATTTAGGTCTGACAAACCTCACACCGTGCCGCAGAGGACGGGCGTGAACTAATGGATCTGGGGCACGTCAATGATGATAGACATTGACAGTTTCAGGGTACATAAACATGACTACAGTCAGCAGTCGATACGGTAACGAGTCTAGTGTATACATGGGGTAGCCCCCACGGCCGAAATGCCAGATAACTAACATGGGGTAGCCCCCACGGCCGGAGTGCCAGAGTAACCGGGAATAAACAAGTCACGTTTTTCAACTATGGGGTAACCCCCACGGCAGGATGCCAGATAATGGAAACTGTTTTCGAAACAACTTAAAACGAACACCCAACTGTGAACTCACTCAACTTGTTGTTGACTCGTTACTACATGCTTTGCAGGTCTTTAGGTACTTAGCTGGAGCTTGCATGGAAGAGGGTCGTTGTGGGACATGGACAGCTGTGTGCCATGTTAAACTTTGAACAATTAAACTCATGTTTTGGTTTTAAACATTATGCTTCCGCTTGCAACTTAAACTATGTTTTGTTTGAACACCAATTGTATTGGTTGTATTATATAACTACTTATATGCTTGTTCAATATGATTGGTGGCTGGATCCTGGTCAGTCACGCCTCCAGGCGGTAGAACTCCGCAGGTGGATTTTGGGGGTGTGACACATAAACACTTAAATAATTCAATACGTCCATTAAAAACAAATTCAAAGGTACCAAAATTATCAAAACTAGAAAAAAATCAAACTGTGATGAACCTCCAACAGAATAATATTCTACAAAATAAGAATCAAATTGGGGATATATACAAAACTACGAATGAATTAAAGAAGAGGTGTTTAGTGTGGGTCCTTTAAACCGCGGAGTGGCTGTGCGTTTTGATTGACCGGCGGCTGAAGGCCGGTGGAGTGGTGGATGGTCGGCGGACGGTTGTTGGTGCATACGTCTGTTGACTTTGTCTTGTAACGAGTCTTGTACTAAACTAGATAGATCAGGGCACGAAAATCAAGAAAGTGTGATTAGAGGTGATTTCGCTTGAAATGACACTAGGTCATTTCAAACGGAATCAGGTAGTTAATTCCGCTCGAAGTATCATATTGATTTCGCTTGAGATGCTTCAAGCGAAATTAGATTTCGCTTGGAGCTGTTTCAAGCGGAATCACATGGTCTATATATAGATGTTAGTCTGTTTCATTTGGAGCGGAATTAGGAAGGTTGTTTCCGACGGCAAAGCTCTGTCGAAGTGTCCTCAGAATTGTAATTGTTACCAGATTGATATACAAGACAGTTTAATGTGATATCTTGCTGAATTTAACTCATTATGTCTGTTTCCGCCTTTCATTTTGAGTAGAACGCCTCTGAACGACTCATTTCGGATCAAACACGATCCTACATGTGGTATCAGAGCTCAGGAGGAGGAGTTCTACAGTTTTCAGCTTGATTTCATTTTGTTTTCTAGCTTCTACACTTTCTTTTATCATTTGAACAACTTTTCACGGATAAAATGGCCTGAATTTTTCACAACATAAGATAAATTGTGTTTTAACAAAGCCTTAAAAAAATTAGACCAAAATTCAGCTTAAAAGTGATAAAAATGGACAAAAGTTCTAATTCCGCTTGAACGTGTCGTTTAATTTCGTTTTAAAAGTTGTAGCCATTTCAAGTGAAATAACAGGTTCCGCTTGAAAAGTGTTATTCCGCTTGAAACATCACAAGCGAAATCAGTTATTCCGCTTCAGTGTGATATTCCGCTTGAAATTTCAAACGGAATCACTTATTCCGCTTGAAGAAGTCTGATTCCGCTTGAAACCTTATTTTCGCTTGAAGTTGTTTGCAGGTAATATCTCTTGAAAGTTAATATCGTTTGAAAGTACTTGTTTTTGTGAAAAAGTTTACGGAATCATGAGTGAAGAATTTTACAACGCTTTTGCAACATCCCCGACTACTCCAGCTACCATTGCTCAAAACATGAACTTGGAAAATGAGACTGGAACTACACAAAAACCCCCGAAGCTAATGAGCATTGAGGAGTATTACGGATGGAAAGATCGATTTGAAAACTGGGTTCAAGCCAATCATTTGAGATCTTGGGAGTGTATTTTGAAAAAGTATGTACTACCACGTACTGATCTGCAAGCTGAGAAAGAAATCTCTGAATTCACTAATAAAGAACGAGACATGTACAGAGCTGAAAAGATGATGATTAGTTTACTGCAGCAAGCTATTAAAGAAGACATCTTTGTATTGCTTCAACATGACAAAACTTCAAAATCAATTTGGGATGCTCTTAAAATCAAATTTGAAGGAAGTGAGAAGATGATAAAAAGTAAAAAGGCATTGCTTAAGAAAGAATTTGATCTTTTCACAAGTTTGCCAGGAGAAGATACAAAGGAACTGATTGAAAGATATTGCCACTTAGTGCGTTCTATGTCGTTGTTAAGCATAAACAAAGAACGAGAGGAGTGGGTTGACAAACTAGCTGATGCTTTACCTCAGAAAGAGTGGGGTACATTTTTGATGATCTTAAAGAACACCGGAGAATATGATGGTTTGACAATTTCTCAGTTCATCGAGAAGATTGAAGGTCAAGATCTTGAACAGCAAAAGATTGCAAGGATGAATAATCCAAGTGGTCAACAAGATGTGAAAATGTATTACAAAGGCAATGTTCAAGAGGTTGGAATGAGTCCGAAAATTCAAACTGCTTTTAGTGCTGGAGAATCATCTGGAGCTGTTGATCAAAATATAAATAGCAGCAGTGGTTTTTCTTCATATCCGAGCGTTAATCCAAAGAGCTCAACTTCAAGTTTTCATTCTCAAAGTACAAAAGGTGGAAATGGTTGTGTGATACAATGCAATATTGCATTGAATCTTCCAGATAGTCAAAGTTTTTCTGAAGAAATTGCGAAAGATCATATGGCGTTACTTGCAACTGTGCTACAATCCTATGAAGGCTTGGTTGCAGGAAGGATCGGAAATCCTATGCTAACAAAAGAGGATTACGATCAGATAGACGCTGAAGAGATGGAGCTCATGGACATCAAATGGTGCCTAGCTAGTGTCTTGAGGAGAGCAGAAAAGTTTAAAATGATCACAGGAAGAAATGATTTTCTGGATGCACATGTTTCTACTTTGGGTTTTGATAAATCTAAAGTTACTTGTTTTCGATGCAGGGAGAAAGGTCATTTCAAGAGGGAATGCAAAAATCAAGAAGCAAGTGAAGCAAAGAATCCATTCGGAAAAGATGATTACTATCGGAAAGCCATATATCAACAAGTTGGTCAACAACAACAAGAACCACAAGTGGCTCATGGTAGAAAAGTAATAGAAGATTCATCAAAGAGAGCATGTTTGGTGAATCAAGATGATCAAAAATCTTCAACAAATTTCAGTTGGGACAAATATATTTCAGCTGATAGTAAAGCATGTCTAATAAACCAAGATGATGAAAAATTACCTGAAGGGTTCAGCTGGGATAGGTTTGTGGATGAGAATGGGAATTTTAAAGCTTTCATTGCAAAGATAGTTCAAGAACCTGAGTTGTTTACAGAATGGATGAAAGCGATTGGTGTTCAAGTAAAGAATCAAGAAGAAAAATATGTTTCATCCGATGAAAGTTCAGAAGAAGCAATTGTTCTTGATCAAACATCATCTGATTCTGTTACTTCAGATGATAGTTCTGAAAAGACATTAGATTTTGATCAAACACCATCTGATTCTAGTTCTTTAGATGATAGTTCTGAGAAAATAATAGATTTTGATCAATCACCAACTGATGACAGTGGTGATGATGAGGAAGAAAGACATATTAATATTGCAAAAACTCATCTATCTCCTGAAAGTTTTCAATTTTATTTTGCAGATCGCTTGGAGAAGCTGAAGGAGAGAAGAGCAGAAAAAGAACAAAAGAAAATGAAGTGTAATAGTGTTGATCAAATGGAAGAGAATGTTCAAAATGAAGAAGTTAAAGATGAGAAGGTGATTGAAGCTGAAACAGTGATTGAGGTTGAGAAAGTTATCGAAGTTGAAAAGATTGTGGAAATCATCAAGCCTTGCTTAAAGTGTTCAGAATCTTGCAAGCAATGTGCAGAAAAAGTTGAGAAACTGAATGAGCAAGAAAAGATGAAAGAACAATTATTGTTCAATCTCAACTACGTGAAAGAGTCTTATGATGTGCTAAATAAAACGGTAAATAGCCTGCAAAAGACTAATTCTGAAAGAGAAGATGCACTGACCATGATGAATGCTGTGATGATGACAAAGCAGAAGGCTATTAATCATTACATTGAAGAATGTGCAAAGTTGCAGCGAGAGTTGGAGATAGAAAAAATTGAGAATGAGAGAATCAGACGTTTATTACAAAGTTATTCTAGTTCTGATTATCTTATTGATCGAATTTATCCAACTGTTGCAGGTTTTGGAGCATTTAAAGATGAGAAGCCAAAGAAGAAGGATACTGGTAAGAAACAGAGTGTTAGTTATAACAAGTGTCCGCCTCCAATTTGGGAAGGATATTCTCCTAGAAAACCGAATGAGGAGCAAGTCGAAAAAGCAGTCAATATAAAGTTAAAGTCCGATATAACTGATGAATTGCCAGAAAACATTGATGTAATTTTTACATCGTCTGATACTGATCATGAGTCTGAGTTAATTAAAAAGGTGGTCGATCAGGTGTTGGATACAGATGAGGAGTCGGAATTAAATTCTGAGTCAAAATCCGAGTCTGGGTGTTCAAGTTCGTCCGTCAAAAGTTCGAGTTCGTCAGTCAACGGTTCAAAGTCGTCGGTTAAACGGGTGTATAATAAAGAATTCCTGTTATCAAAATCTAATTTGAATGACGAAGCAATCAAAGTGGCATATACATTGATTGATTCTGAAAAATTATATTCTGATGAGGAATTTCCAATAAGAAGTGTTCAAATTGAAAAGATCAAAAAGGTTTTCAAACTTACAGAAATCAATATTTCTGAAATAAAAGATGTAAATCTTACAAAGAAACCTAAAAAATACACTTCAAGAGTTCAACAACGTTAAACAAGAAAAAAGGTTACGGTTCTGGTTCTGGTTTTCAAAAGAAACCTAACCATAACGGTAATTTCAAAAAGAAAGGATTGGGTTTTATTCCACCAGAAAATTATAAAAATGAAAAATATGTTTGAAATTTTAAATCAAAAATAAAATTTGTTTCAGGAACAAACTGTGAAGAGGAATCAAAAATCTCATTCTGGAAACAATCAAACAGAGAATTCCTTGTCAAGAAGCAAGAGAATGTGAAGAATGGAGTTAATCAAAGAAAGGAGACAAGAACCTGCTATAAATGCAATGAAGCTGGTCACATTGCATGGAACTGTTTTCAAGCTACAAAAGCAAAACAGGAAGTCTCTAAAAAACTCAAAGAAAAAGTTGTTGAACCACCAACTGAAAAATTCAAAATTTTTGAAAATTCAACATATGAAGTTGGTGAATGTTCAAAAACAAGATTTTACAAGAAGAGAGCTGAACATGACAACCAAATGTGGGTTGTTAAGAAGTTTTATGAAAAACTTGGCGATGAATCTAACTCCACAAAGTTAGACGAGCCCCAGTTTGAAGTTAAAAAGGAAAACTCAGTACCTCCAATGGATGATGTTCATTTTCCACCATTGAGGACTGAGAATTTTAAATCAAAAGTTGGAAAGGTTGAGATCTCGAATCAATTCTATTCTGAGAAGAAATAATTTGATGTTGAGAAAGTGTTTAATGGAAAAGTGAAAAAGATTTTTGGAAAAATGGTTGAGGGTAAAGTAAAAGGGGTAAAGGACTTCTATGAAACAAAGAAAGCAACATTTTACCCAGGTGAAGTTAAGGAGGAAACATCCAAGTTTGGTGAAGCTTGGATGTCTGTTTTTCACAAGTAAACATCTGGACTTGCCGGAGCTCCCAGGTTGGTAAGAGTGGAACAGGAATCGGCATCATTCTTGATATGTTTGGTTGATATTGTTATATTTCGACTTGCAAGTGGTAAATCAGGGACATTAAGTTGTACTTGATTTTCTACAATTTGATTGAGAAAAACAATGTGATGAACCCTTAATCTACAAGTGGTAACCCCAACAAAACTTATTTTCCGGAAAAATCATTTTGATTAAAACAAACTTAAGTGTTTTGAAATCTTAATGAGAAAATAGTTTGTTGAAAGGGGGAGTTCTGATTGTTTATGCCGAGTGGATGGCGAAGTGAAGTGATTCGATATCAGTTTTCAATTTACTTGTATAGTTTGTTTTCAAATTTCTTTAAATGTGTTTGCATTTTAGGGGGAGTAAGAATTTCAGAAAATCCAAAAACATTAGAAAATTTGAAAAAGTCAAAAACATGATAAAATACAAAATGAGTTTTGGTGTCAAAGAAGAGGAAATGATAGTACATTAGTAGACAGTTACAGTATGCTAAAGAAATGTAATGTTTAAATAGAGTTAAACGGTCTCACTGATGATATGCCGATTGGTTTTTACACATTTAGTAAACTTTTCGGGATATAAACTTAAATTCAAACTTGCTTATTTCGTGGGGAACACTACTTGGATATATAGGTAACCCCTGAAATTTTGTTTGAAGGATCCCTCTTTCTGAGATACTAGGTCTTTATGCTCAGTGATATCTGGGGTATTATCCCGGGACTTCTGATTTTGCAGAAGCAATGGCCTAGTCCCCGGAGAATACTTTACTGATTGCTTGAAATATAGCGCCGCCCTCAGCAAAAAATGGTGAAACAATAAAATTGATAATCATTGCTGTTGTAAAAAAGATCCTCTAAAGGGGACCCACCAAAAGTCGAGCCGTCATCTCTCTGCTGAACGGAAGTTCTGACCTGAGCTCTCACGGTTTCGCAATTTAACCCCTTATAGATATCATTTGTGGTATACTCACCTGTAAGACTGAATATTGAGATCTGGATACGGGAGTATATTCAAGAGGTGGGACACATGAATGAGTTTAAGTCCTTAATACACCTAACTCATATCCTGAATCAGTTGAAATTTGTGTGAAAATTTAAGTGGATCAGTATATCGACAATCTAAGTGAATTGTTTAATTCTTAATGTGTAACTAAGCTCAACGGTACTTGTAACTTGTCAAAAACTGATATGATCCTCTGACACAAACTCACAAAAATATAGTCTGTAAATATTTCTTTACTGCATTTCATTTCATTCAAAAATCCAAAAAGATTTTCAGTGTGTTTTAGCTTAAACTTTTGAAATAATACAAAAAGATTTTCGACAACTGATGTTGGAGAGCTGATTTTCAAAATTCCAAGTCCAAAACATGATGAGCATGTGGTGAAGGGAAGTGTGTGTCTAAAATGAGAAAATATTTTTGAAAATTTGCCTACAAGTGGTTCATCAGAAATTATCCTTGATACATCATTTTGGATTATTTTGTAAATTGTTAAATTTGTGAAATTTACTTTTGGGTAGAGAATGTGCAGGTCTCTATGATAGAGAACCAGGTTTTGATACCTGAGATTTTTGTGATTTCAAAAGCCAGACTGCGATCCGAGCATATCGAAAGGGGGAGTCTGAAGACATATGAGTAGATGAGATTGTTCGAGGAGAGTCTATTGATGTTGAAGAGGAGAAAGAGATAAAGTTTTGAGGATACTTACACTGTCAGATACTTTGAAGAGAAGCCCAAAGTCTAATAAAGACTAAAGACGTTGAAGACTCGACACTTAAGACTCGTCAACATCCGAAGGGGAGTCTGTTGGTGCATACGTCTGTCGACTTTGTCTTGTATCGAGTCTTGTACTAAACTAGATAGATCAGGGCACGAAAATCAAGAAAGTGTGATTAGAGGTGATTTCGCTTGAAATGACACTAGGTCATTTCAAACGGAATCAGGTAGTTAATTCCGCTCGAAGTATCATGTTGATTTCGCTTGAGATGTTTCAAGCGAAATCAGATTTCGCTTGGAGCTGTTTCAAGCGGAATCACATGGTCTATATATAGATGTTAGTCTGTTTCATTTGGAGCGGAATTAGGAAGGTTGTTTCCGACGGCGAAGCTCTGTCGAAGTGTCTTCAGAATTTTAATTGTTACCAGATTGATATACAAGACAGTTTAAAGTGACATCTTGCTGAATTCAACTCATTATGTCTGTTTCCCCTTTCATTTTGAGTAGAACGCCTCTGAACGACTCATTTCGGGTCAAACACGATCCTTCAACGGTGATGCCTGCGGACGAGGGATGTGGACGGTGGAACTGGATCTGGATGAATATCGGTTGGATGTGTGACTTGAAAGTTGAGAGAGATTAGAGTTTTTTTTTTTTTTTTGAATTGAATTGAATTGAAGAAGGATTCTAGTATACGAGGATTCTAGGGTAGTTTTGAATGTCGGCTGGATATGTCAAATGTTTATATTTAATAAATATAATATATATAATAATAATAAAATTAAATTCGATCGAAACCCAACGAGCGACGAGCGAGCGTACCTATGCTCGTGCTCGGTTCGTTTTTAAACCGAACCGAGCTGCTCGGCTCGGTTTTAACCGAGCAAGGAATCGAACGAGCAAATTCCCGAGCTTTTTCGAAGGATCATCGAACGATCTTCGAGCGCCGAGCAGTTTGGACAGCCCTAATCACGACGAAGCCTGTGAAATTAAAAGTAATGTTCTAGAGGTCAACTTTAACTAATAATTCAATTGGTTACAACTTTATGATAACCCAACCACAACCACATAAATAAATATACACGTTACAATTAGTACTCATAATAAAATTTAATTTTAATTTATAGTATAACAAAGTTATGTAGGTTTGAGGTTGTACCAATACATGATACACTATAGTGAAAACAATATATTATCAAATATGGGTTTATATGCACTATCCCTTGTGGGCTATATGAGTCTATCAACACCACCTTGACGGCCCACTATTATATTATTAGTATGCATATAGGTTAGCCCGAGTATTAGTGTGGGCCTAAAGGTTAGTTTTATCTATATATGCTTTGGACTTTGGTGTCAAGGGCTAGTTTTTTTTTTTTGGGTGCGTGGTCCGGTTTCTGAGTTGCTAAGTTTTAAAACCATTTAAACCATAAACTTACGGTCCACTAAATTCAATAACCGGGTTCGTTATTATTATTATTTTTTAAGAGCAAAGCTTACTCCTGCTCTACATTATCAGCTAATTAAATAACTCCTCTTGCCCAACTTGGGACATCCCTTCCAAGAGTCACGAGCCACTACCAAGTGGGCTGCTCTACATTGTAGAAGAGTTCTTTATTTGATAATAACTATAATGTAAACTAAAACTTTGATATATGAATGCCCCATAACTTAAAAAAAAGGATATATGAATGCCTCATGAATACACATTTACTTATTTTTCAAAAAGAAAAAAAAAAGACCAACGTGTTTGCGTTTGATAAATTCCTAAATCATGTCAAAATATATAAAAAAATCTATCAACCCATTCTTGCTGTATCAGGGTCTCCAAACTTATCTAAATCGTACCTTTTTATGATATAAAAAAAAAATATTATGCTACCTTTTGAGAATATAGAGGTAAGAAGGTATTGAAAGTGTGTAAAGTTTCTTGCCCTTTCTCATTTACAATGCCTCATATATAACGATTACAGGAGATCTCCTATTAAGGAGAGAATATTTACATACAAATAAACAAATATGGTTTCCTAATATATATCGGCTATTACACCCCCGCAGTTGAAGCTAGAGGAGGGCGAATGCTGAGACTGGAACGAAAATCGTCAAATAAAACCTTTGGCAGTCCCTTGGTAAATATATCAGCCACTTGAAAACGCGTTGGAATGTGAAGAACACGAACAGTGCCACGTTGAACCAGATCACGAACAAAATGGATATCCAGTTCAATGTGTTTAGTACGCTGATGTTGAACTGGATTCCCGGACAAGTATATCGCACTTATGTTATCACAATACACAAGACTTGCTGTGGTGAGAGGTCTATGTAATTCCAATAGAAGATTGCGTAGCCAACAAAGTTCAGCAACAACATTAGCAACCCCCCTGTACTCAGCTTCAGCACTGGACCGAGATATGACAGACTGTCGTTTAGACGACCATGAAATGATGTTCGGACCCAAGTAAACACAGTAACCCGAAGTGGAACGTCTCGTATCCGGACATCCCGCCCAGTCGGCGTCGGTGTAGGCACGTAAAGAGAGATCTGTAGAGGAACCAAGTGTAAGACCATAAGAGGAGGTTCCTTGAAGATATCGGATAATTCGTTTAAGAGCATTCCAGTGATCCATCTTCGGGGCGTGCATATACATGCAAACTTGTTGAACAGCATAACATATATCGGGGCGTGTGAATGTCAAATATTGAAGTGCTCCCGCAAGACTACGATATAACGTAGGATCATCAAAATCAACACCCGAGTTGGAGCCAAGCTTAGGTTTAGTATCAACAGGAGTTGTGACAGGTTTGCATGAAGACATGCCTGCCCGAGCAATGATTTCCTTGGTGTACACTTGTTGAGAAAGAAACATGTTAGTACCTTGTCTTTGAACGTGGATGCCCAAGAAATGACTAAGAGGCCCGAGATCTTTCATAGCAAATTCATCAGAAAGTCGGGACATAAGGTTGACACGAAGAGAGTCTGTTGAGGTTGTAAGAATAATATCGTCAACATAGATAAGCAAATAAGCGGTAGTAGCATTGTGACGATAAGTAAAAAGAGAGTTATCGCATTTGCTTTGTTGAAAACCCAATGAGATGACGAAGTCCGTAAAACGTTGATACCACGCACGGGGCGCCTGTTTCAGCCCATAAAGGGACTTCTTTAGAAGACACACATGATCGGGATATTGTCGATGTCGAAAACCCATAGGTTGGTACATGTACACTGTCTCATGAAGGTTACCATGAAGAAATGAGTTGGTAACATCTAGTTGATGGATCGGCCACGATTGTGACAAAGCAATTGATAAAACAGTACGTATGGTAGTGGGCTTCACAACAGGACTAAAAGTTTCACCGCAGTCCACCCCAATTTGTTGATTACTTCCATCACAAACAAGGCGAGCTTTGTAGCGTTCTAATGTACCATCGGACCGAAATTTATGGCGAAAAAGCCACATGCTACGTAATACATGCATTTGAGGTTGCCGTGGAACTAAAACCCACGTCTTATTTTTAATAAGAGCATTAAATTCGGTGGTCATGGCGTTATGCCACTCCGTGTTAGACAAGGCGTCCTTGGGATTTTTAGGTAGAGGAATGATGGACGAAGAGTGAAGATTAAGAATGTTTTTCGGTTTGACAATTCCATCCATGGAACGGGTGCGAATAGTTCGAGTAGGGAGAGGAGGAGGGGGGGTGGGGGTGGGGGTGAAGGAGACGAATATGTAGACTGTGAAGAGGATGAAAAATTCGGAGAGTTATGGGTGGGAGATACGGGGCCAGTGGGAGATATATATGGGCCGAAAGACATAGAAGGTATGGGAGTTGGGCTAGTAAATGGCGAGGTTGGGCCTGTGTTATTAGTGGGTGATGTAGGTTGAGGGTTAGATGTAACCGAGAGGGGAGATGTGGGGCCTGGGTTAGGTTGAGTGGTTGTTGAGCTGGAGTGGGCCAAGAGTGGGTGAATAGGGTGATGGTGAGTAGTGTTATCAGATTGGGCAGTGGGTTGAGTAGTAGGGGGAGTGGCAGTGGGTGGTTTAGAGTTTGACAGTGGTGAATGAAAGTTGGCGGAAAGAAAATCGTAGGAGTGTGTGGAGGGTTGGGGATTATTGGCAAACGGGAATATAGATTCATCAAATATAACATGGCGATTAATTATGATTTGGCGTGTATTAAGGTCGAGACATTTATAGCCTCTATGATTTGAAGGATAGCCAATAAAAACACATGGCATGGAACGATATTGTAGTTTATGAATATTGGTATGAGGAATGAGGGGGTAGCATAGGCAACCAAAGACTCGTAAATGCGAATACGAGGGGATGCGCTGGTATAGTCTTTGAGTGGGGGAAATGTGATTAAGAAGTTTGCTTGGCAAAATATTTTGTAGGTAGGTGGCCACTTCCAATGCATGGGGCCAATATGTATTTGGGAGGGAAGAATGGGCCAATAAGGTACGGATAATGTTATTAGTGGACCGTAATTTTCTTTCGGCTTTGCCATTCTGGGATGAGGTATACGGACAAGAGAAACGAAAATGCATGCCATGAAGGTTACAATATTGTTTAAACATATGATTATTGTATTCCTTGCCGTTATCACATTGGAACTATTTGATCTTTCGTTCAAACTGGGTGGAGATCATGTTAGAAAAATTAGTAAAAACGGAGAATACTTGAGATTTGTGTGTGAGAGGGTAAGTCCATAGAAAGTTGGAGAAATCATCAAGAAAAATAATGTAATAACGGTGACCCCCCGCACTGAGAATTGGGGAAGTCCAAAGGTCACTATGGATAATATCAAAAGGCATTTTCGTAATATTATTAGAATCAACAAAAGGAAGTTTAATATGTTTGCCAAAAACACAGGATTGACAAACATTATTCTTTAATGGTCCACAAGTAATAAAATCAGAATTTTTAAGAGAATGCAATAAAGACGATCCCGGGTGACCGAGTCGTTGATGCCATGTGTCTTGAGAGATAGCAGTGAGGACGGTGGGAGGAGTGAACTTGATGACTTGAGATGGATCAAATGTGTATAGATCTCCAGAACTATTGCATCGTAGGATAGGGTTCCGAGTCTTGAGATCCTTCACCAAAAAACCATATGGGTCAAATTCAATAGATAGTTGATTATCGGTAGTAAAACGACGAACAGATATTAAATTTTTAATTAGTGAGGGTGAATAAAGAACTTGGTTAAGTTTAAAAGGTGGGAGGGGAGGGGGTAAAGAAAGGTCGCCTTGTCCGTACACGGGAATGGTTTGACCATTGCCCACAATAATATTACGAATCATGCTTTTATTAAATAAAGACGAAAGTTTAGAGTTGGAAGTCATGTGACCTGTGGCACCGGTATCCATGGCCCAAGTTGGGTCGTTTAACGACATAGCGTACATGGCCTGATTGATATCCGTGGGCATGGCAGCAAAAGACTGGGCCGGACGGGGTCCTAGAATACCCGCAGCAGAGTTGGTGGGTTTAGTTGGGTAGGGGCAAGGTGGGATAGTGGCCCAAGGTACATTATATGATGTCTGATTAGGTGTTGGGCCGGCCCAAGGTGTGTAAAACGGCCAAGGAAAAAAGCCACCACCAACATTATGATTCCCAGGGGTATTGAGATAAGCACCGCCCCCAGATGAGTAACCAGAATAACCTGAGCCTCCCCTACCTCGACCACTGCTACTGTTGTTGCGTCCTCTGCCACGACCGCGGCCGCGCCCGCGACCGCGGCCCCTGTCTGAAGATTCACTTCGCGGTTCCCGAGTTTCCGACTTGTCTCGGTTGTCATGGTGTGAAGTTTCAGTGGCGGTGTGAAGAGCAGTGCCCGCCGATTGGGCCGATTGACGAATCTGATTGAGTTTGCGGGATTCTGCCATACATAACCTTGAGCGAGTATCGTAGAAATCAGGAAGCGGCTTCATTTGTTGGATAACAGAGGCGGTTTTTTCGTATTGTTCTTTCAAACCCGTTAGAAGCTGTAAGACCAGTTGTTCATCAGTGACCGGGGAGCCGAGGTTGGTCAATTGATCAAAAATAACCTTCAACGCCTGACAGTATGCAGACATATTCGGGAACTGATCGAGACGGGTATTGGCGAATTTATTGTTCAGGTCAATGGTGCGAGTGGCTTTGTTGTCCTGAAAAATATTAGCGATTGTGGTCCAGGCGTCGTAGGCTGTAGTGTCGGGTTTAAGAACAGTGTGTAGAAGGTCGGTGGAGATGGTACTGTAGATCCATTGTAAGACAATGGAGTCCAGTCGCTCCCATGATTCGGTTTGTGTGGATGCGGGTTTTTCCGGTGCTTTGTCTTTGGTCGAGGAAGAAGTGGTGTCATCGGCTGATTTGGGTTGAAGGTGATCGAATACAAGGTGTGCCTTGCATTGAATCTTGAACATCTCAGCCCACGTAGTGTAGTGTCCTGTTTCGATGTCAAGAGTGATAGGTATAAGGTTTTTGATTGACATGACGGTAACAGCGGGGTGTAGGGATGAGGAAGACATGGTTGTGAGAGAAAGGGGTTTGCGTAGACGAAAGAGAAGGTGGAGAAGGGAAGGACCGATTATAGGTATGATACCATGAAAGTGTGTAAAGTTTCTTGCCCTTTCTCATTTACAATGCCTCATATATAACGATTACAGGAGATCTCCTATTAAGGAGAGAATATTTACATACAAATAAACAAATATGGTTTCCTAATATATATCGGCTATTAGTTATTTTAAATATTTTTACAAATACGTTTGTTCTAAATAAGTTTAGGGACTTTAAGATAATATATTTTGTATTGAATGATTTTCGTTTTTGTGTATTATGACATGTTTAACGATTTTAATATGTGAAAATTGGGTCGAAACACTTTCTTATAAAAATTTAAGAAACAGTGGAGGGGAGTGTTGGTGAAACTGAGTCGTCGAAAAAGAGTTGTGGAGCCAGAGCAGGTGATGTTCTGGCAGGATCTGAAGAAATAGGGAGAGTGAAAAGTAAAGTAATGGATACTGGTACTGTTTTGCAATTTTTAAACTAATATACTGTAATAGTTATTTTGAGTAAACCATAGGGACGAAAAACGTAACTAACTCTTTATTTATTTTAATCATAATTTTAATAACATGAGCATTATGGTCATATCAAACAAACTGATTGAATAACCGAATGTCTTGCGTTAGTGAGAGTGGACTGTAATTGTTACGAAAGCGAAAGTACATGGACTATTTTAGCAATTTTTAAACTAATGGACTGTAATGGTTGTTTTCAACAAACCACATGGACAAAAAACGTAATCAACTCTTTATAATAAAAATAATCGTAATGTGGGATCAGAGAAAATCATTCATGTGACGTAGTTGTTCCTTTATTGAGTTAGCTAGTATTAAGCATCACCGCGTTGCGGCGGGGGCGAACACCATTACACCAATGCCACACTACTGTTAGTGACCACCAACACTGAAGTTGTGGCGTGTTAATGCGAAGAAACTAAATCGAAATGTAAAACATATAAAAGATTAACTAAGTCGATCTAGGACCCGCACGTTACGATGAACTTGTCAAACAGGAAAAAATAGACGATGTAAAAATGTTTAACCACCCACGCACGTTGCGCCGTGTTAACTCGCAAAATTCAGAACAAAAGAAAAATGAAAAGTATAGAGGATCAAAGTTGAAAGTAAAAAAGTTGTGAGGTTAAAAGTAAAGATGAAAAGTTTGGGGTTAAAAGGCAAAAAATCAAATAGTTTTGAGTTAAAAGTAAAAAAAAAATCAAATAGTTTTGGGTTAAAAGTAAAAAACTCATTTTTTTTTAACTTTGATACCTAAAAGTAGAGCTGTAAACGAACCGAACGAACACGAACAAGACCTTCGTGTTCGTTTGTTAAGAAATATATGTGTTCGCGGACCGTTCACGAACACTTATCGAACGAGATTTTATGTTTGTGTTCGTTTGTTAAGTAAATGAACTTGTTCGTGTTCGTTTGTGTTTGTTTGTTAATTTTAGGCAACAAACGTTGACGAACACAAATGAGCATAAACTAATGTTCATGAACACAAATGGAAACAAACGAACACAAACAATCGTTCACGAACAGAATATATAATACATTGACGCTTATTAGATATTTAATTTGTCGGAATTTTGAAGTATTTAAATAAATATAAAAACTAAAAACACTAATGAACTATTGAACATAAACGAACATGTTACCGAACGTTCACAAACATAAACGAACGAACACGACCTATGTTCATGTTTTTTCATTTAACTAAACGAACCAAATATATTGTTCATGTTCGTTTGTTTAATAAACGCACGCACAAAAACAAACTTCTCGTCGAACGGTTCACGAACTGTTCGCCGAACGTTTGATTCGTTTACATCCATACCTAAAAGTATTAAAATGATAACCATCATATATTTATTTATATAAAAAAAAAAAACAAGGACTTAAAATTAATTGTAGAAAACAAAGGTCCTACACTCCTACCCTGCTCTGCAAATCAACTTGTCTCTATACAACTATTGCTTCCAAAATTTGCTGGCATAACCTTTTGTTTTCAACTTGGACCATTTGCCCCCACAACTTACAAATAATTGCACCTCATAGGTTTTAACGACATATCATCCCTACCAGGCCACTACCAATAATTGTTACCCATTTCTTATATTATTATACTTTTAGTGAAGAGTTTCTTAAGATCATCATACTAAGGAGAAGTTAATCGAGTTATAGACAAGTTAGCGGAATTAGAAGAGACCCGGTTTTTTATTAATAGGAGTATTGGATTTTAATAATCCCAACTAATCGTCGTTGGCTGTCAACAGTCCCAACTTAAAAAAATAACCACTAACAGTCTCATGCTATTAACTTCAATAGTCGCAAGTCGCCAGAAAAACGTTTTTGGCCGAAAAAAGGTTCCTAAAGGTCCGATCTAATGTTACAAAGAGGTTTGAGACGAAAATGTTGAGTTTTCCGGCCAAAAAGTTGAGTTTTCTGACAAAAAAGTAGTTTTTTCAGTCAAAAGAGAGTTTTCTGACGACCTTAATATTTGGGGTTTTTACTATAAAAAGGTTCCTAAAGGTCCTATCTAAAGTTACAAAGAGCTTTGGGACTAAAAGGTTGAGTTTTCTGGCAAAAAGGAGTGTTCCAACCAAAAAACGTTTTTCCGGCGATCGGAGACTAACGACGTTAGGTTTCCATTAGTCAGGGTCCAATGGAGGCCAATATTTATAGTTGGGACTGTCAGTGGTTATTTTTTAAGTCAGGACTGTTGACGCCCAACTACGAATAATTTGGATTATTAAAATCCAATATTCTTTATTAATAAGGTATTTGATGTTATCGTTTTCTTGAAATTTAACCCTAAGTTTCAAAGTTGAAGTTGTTAAGTAATTCTCTGTTCGTTGGCCCTCGTTTTCTGTTGGGCTTTTGTGAATAATAGTTAACTTTAAAAAAAAGTAAAATTAAAAACAAATATTCTAGTTCTAACTCTAAGAGGTTGAATATGATACTTGAAATTAGGTTCAAATTCAAGTTACAATATAGAACGTGACAAAAGAACAACAATATTGAAAAATGAGCTGACCAACAAAATAATTGAAACATGAGGACAGAGCTTCGTGCACCATTGACATTTTGTTTATACAATAATTCATTGAGCTTTAAAAACCGCTGTTAAAGTGGTACAAAATTGTATCATGAGAAAATAATCTATCTATACTTTCTATATAAGGAGAAATCTTAGTGACATAAAAAAGCTGATGTGTCAGCAGGAGAGGCTCTCCAACAAAGTTTTTCTTATGTTATTATCGCATCATAAAGCCTAATATATAAATCACTTTAAAATACATTTAATTTAATTTCAAACCACTGCCTTGTGTATTCAAATGTTAAAGGTCTGGCCCACATTCCAAAGGGCAAACCACTGCCCGTCTACAAGAAAGTAGCAGCAGATGTTTTGAAATTGTTGGTAATTTGAAATTCAAAATGTATGGGGATATGTAATTTTCAATTAATGCATGTCACTCACTCACTTGTGTCAATCATCTTCTTATATAAACGTGTTCTCTTCTTTTGTATTTTCAAACCACATTTCTAATGTATCTCTCACTCAAATCTCTTCTTCTCAATACTCGACATTTGTTCATAAATGATAAGAGAAAACTGAAGCTCTCTCTGACGCACTTTCAGAAATTTTTTTGGGGATATGCGGTTTGCCTTGATCATGGTTTGTGTTTTTGTTTTTGATTTTTACTAAAGTTTTGTTATCTGAGTTATGACTAAATGATGATTGTGAATGATCTGCTGCAGATGATGATGATGATTGTTCTACGGTTGTTTCCAGTATCATTGTTCCAACATCGTTTAAAGTATGTGTTTTTTGCTACTCCAATTTTGAAATTTTGAGTTTTTAATTTTGAAGTGATATACTCTAATTCTCGCTTTATATTTCAGTCTAATCACAGTTGTTTGAAATTCATACAATCTGCTGCGGGTTATTATAGGTTTGTATTAAAAGAAGCATAAAGTTAAATTAAACACAAAGAAAGATTTTTAAATGTACATTTAAAATAATTTTTGCTTATGACTAAATGATGATTATATATGAATTTGGGCAGATGATGATGATGTAGAAGCCGCAGTAGTTCCTACTAAACGCAAGAAAGGATCTGCTATTGCTGTAAGATAAGATTTTATCTTACTAGAGTAATGGTCTTTCCTGGCTTTTTTGTATTAAAAGAAGCATAAAGTTTGGTTTAAAGCAGCTCTTTATGAACAAAGTTAAGGATTAAGTATATGAGGACAGGGCTACTCTTCAACAGCTGAATAAGTGTTTTCATGTACTGCATCTTGGTCTGTTCACGAGAGATCAGGTTTCTAGAAACCTGATGTTGATGCATTGAGTACTTCCGTAGAGTTCATGGCGATTGTCGAAGATATACATTGATGGAGTTTAAAGCTAAAAGCACTAAATTTTTGCTGTTAGGTTCGTAAATTTCTTGGTCTTGTTGTTAGATTTTAAAGTTTCGTTGTAATTTTAAGCTGAATAAGTATTATTATGTAATTTTTAATATCATCTGATTATTGCAGATCGGTACTTTTGATGTAGAAGTGAAATTGTCTCTGAGTTTAATTAGATTATGTTGATCTTGTATCAATTTCTGTTAGTGTATAGATCTGTCAAAGTTAAAGTTTGCCAAAAGAGAACATTTGCTCTAAATCATCATCTGCTGATCTAACGGATGTTTGACTTGCTACTGTTGCCAACATCTGTTGTTGCCTAATAGAGCTTTTCGAAGAATTTTCTCCTCTCAATTGCCAACATCTGTCGTTGCCAACATCTGTTTGACTTGCTACTGTTGCGAACAGGAGAGGCTTTAACAGATGTTCGCAATATCTTTGTATTCCAAATGAATAGATTTTTTATCTGAGTTATGACTAAATGATGATTGCTGATGTGTCAATTTTTTATCTGAGATTTTTTATCTGAGTTAAAATACATTTAATTTCAAACTACTGCTCTATATTTAAATGTCAAAGGTCTGGCCCACATTCAAGAGTGCAAACTACTGCCCATAGCCAAGAAAGTATAACTTAGCAGATGTTTCCTTTGGCAAACATATACCATAGCAGTGGTTTTGAAATTGCCGGTAATTTCAAATTCAAAATGCCTTGGGATATGTACTTTGCAATTAATGCACGTCACTCAATCAGTTTTGTCTTATGGTAAAGGCGACTTATAGGTAAATGAAGAGGTTAATTGTAATTATAATAACGTATTTAATTTTATATTTTCCCACGGAAATGCATTAAAAGCCTAACGAGTGTCGCATCATATTCTTTCGTCTGACGATGTATTTAGTCATAACCGCCTTCATTGGGTATATAAAATACATTGGGCAGAGGTTTTGATCATTACCGTTTTCATCCATCTACTCAATCATCTTTAAAAGTTTTTTGTTTATCAATATCATTACAATTTCTTTTACTTTCAAAGACGCATTAGTTCACTGCAAAATGGAAAAATTTGGGTTTCAAGTGATTGTTGACAAGATTTTCACAAGGCTCTCTGCAGAAGATATTGGCCGTTTCAAATGTCTTTCCAAGAATTTTTATAGGGAATTTTCAAGTCATGGATTTCAGATGATGCATGCTCTCCGAAGTGGAGATTCAGTACAAAAGAAACTACTCTCCTTTAAAGACACGTCAATTGTCGTTGACGACGTAGTTGCTGGTAATTTGGATGTTGTTAGAAGCAAAACCTTAAGTTTTTCTAACAATGTCCACCCTAGCTTCTTACGTATTCTATCGTCATTTAATGGTTTGTTGTTAGTTTGCAATGAAGGGATTTGCTGTGAACTGATTCTTTGGAATCCAACTACCAGGCGCTATAAGGTTTTGTCTGATGACTACTTCAATTACAATCATGATCAAAACTCTGATATTGGTGGAATTTATTTTGATCAGTTCAATGATCTAAAAGTGCTGAACATCAGATGTTACCGTAATGTAGCTGTTGCTCGTGTTTACTCACGACGTCGTGAGTCATGGAGAACAATAAATTTCGGTAGTTTAAACAATTATGGTTCAAGTGGATATTCATGGTCTACAGGTGTTTATGCTGATAAAACCATATATTTTATGGTTTCAAATTATTGGTATCCACTAGGTGAGAGGAACATCGTTGCTTTTGATGTTCTGAGTGAGACTTTCAGAATGCTTCGTTTTCCAGAGAGTATTGTAGTCAATCCTTGCCAAGGGCATTTTTTGACCATCGCAAAGAGGCTGCATTTGATTGTTATTGGAAAGTCTGCTGAGCTAACTGCTGATTTGCTCAAATATAAAGAAGAAGGCTGGATGAAGGTGTTTGTTTTCAATAATATTCATGTAGTTGATTATGTAGATAGGCGCCGAAGGACTAATATAATTGAAGACAACAAGTGGCTGATAACGAGCATCTGGGGGGATATGATTGAAGTTGATCTGAGCAACGAACTTCTGAAATACCTCCAACATGTTGACAACTACAATGGTCCGAAAGGAGCTTTACTTATCAAGACTAATGTTTCACCAATTGATTAGGAATTAGTATGGTGTATTTTATTGAATATTGTTTGTTGTTTTGACAATTGAAGTTTTTATATAATTAGTTGTGTTAAAATTATTAACCATGTTTGTTATTTAAATTAAGTAAATGAATATTTATGTTTGAGAGTGTAAAAGCTTGTAATATTGGCAAAGGTCTGTTTAAATGATCAAAGCTCTGTTATTGGGAACATATGTTTGAAAATAAAATAGTGGTTGATACATCTGTTAACTTGGGTCAACAGATGGATGAACTTTGTATGCTGTTTCGCCCATTGATTTGGAATTAGTATGTTGTATTCTATTGATTGTTGTTTGCTGTTTTGAACTTTGTTTATTATATAGTTACCTCTGTTTGACACTTGTAGTTTTTATATAATTAGTTGTGTTAAAATTATTAACCATATTTGTTATTTAAATTAAGTAAATAAATATTTAGGTTTGAGAGTGTAAAAGCTTGTAATATTGGCAAAGGTATGTTTAAATGATCAAAGCTCTGTTATTGGGAACAGATGTTTGAAAATAAAACAGTGGTTGATACATCTGTTGACTTTGGTCAACAGATAGATGAAAACAGATGTTTGGAACTACTGTTGAGAAAACTGTGGTTGAAACCGCTGTTTGGTTAAAATGGTGGTTTAAAACCACTGTTGGGTTAAAATAGTGTTTTGTGGAGGTTGAAGGGGATTAAAACGACTGATGGGTTAAAATATTGTTTTTTTGGAGAAGGAACATGCTTGACTCACTGTTTATATAATGACTGTTGTTAAACTCAGTGTTTTAATCCACTGATAGGCTATCCACTAATAGTTATAGTCAGCTACTGTTTTCATTTTCAGCATTGTAATATTGGCAAAGGTATTAAAGGCAAACATGAAAGAGTCAATGGAAATAAAAGGGTCTAAAAGGTTTGAGGAGGAGAAGAAAGTTTTGATGGAAAAAGAAGAGCAGGGTACCTCTAAACCTAAAAGAAGACAACCTAACAGAAAAGTAAGCAAACCCAAAACCACACCTTCCAAAACCACCAAACAAACTCCTCAAATCCCCAAAAGTTCCTCTCATCAAACCTCCAAACCAACAGATGTTAAAACACCTGTTGTATCAACAGTTGTTGGTACTTCAGTTGTTTCAACAGATGTTATCTCAACAACTGCCATCACCACTACATCAACCCACACTTAATCCACTGCCATACCAAAAACAATATCACCACCACAAAAACCAGTTGTTTTAACAGCTGTTAGTCAGATACCCACTACTTCAATCACTGCTACTCAACCCACAAATACACCACCAACTTCTCCAAAGCACAAAAGGATAAGGATAACAAACATTGTATTGGAAGATGTCACTTCCCCAACTCTAACATCTACACAACCACTGTCCCTTGTCACCATTCCAAACCCTGTTCCATTATCTTCAGCTCAACCCTTCAATCAAAACACCGCCATTGTCTCTGCAGGAGTACAATATCCTCTAGATCTTCCAGCAGTCGGGGAGGAAATCAAATCCTTCTACTCTGAAGATGATCCTGAAAAGAGGAAACTCCCATCTGTTCAAGGTTATCCTTTGCCAAGAAATATAGAAGAATATTTCAAAATAAAGGCCCAACAAGCAGAGGATGTATCTAAAAGAGACACAGAAGGAAAGTCTGACAAAGAGATTCAAAGAAATTATCAATACCTGCTCACCAAAGTTAGAACTTTAGAGCAGTTCTCAAAAGTCCTTTGTCAGAAATTATCAGAAAAAGATGATCAAAGCATGAGAAATGACTATCTTGAATACATCATGGCATACAAGAAGTACATGGCATAAAAGTATCAATACAAAGAATGGACCATCAGTGAACTGCAAGAGGAGACAGCCAGAATTCAAAAGATGATTCAAGACAAGGTAAAGCAAGCTCCTCCAGTTTGGGCCAATTACAAGAAAAATGTACCAGAAAGGACCTTGAAACTGAAAAGAATGAAAGAAGAGCTGATAACTGCTGATTATGGGTCAAGGAACCAGGTTACAAGGTGGACAGAACAAAAGGTGTTAGCTACCTACAAAAGTTTGGAAGAGTTAAGGAAGAGAGATCCCACTGCTCCTAAAAAGCCTGATTATCCGGAAGCAGTGGTTCCAGTCAAACAACAAAAAATACCAATCAGGAGACCCACTGCTCCACATGCTACCATCCTTTATCAAAGAAGGAAACAAAATCAGATGGATGAATTAACAAAAGAAGACAAGGCTCAAGAAGAATACATCATCAAAATGGTTTTTCAGAAACTTATGGAAGAAAAACAAGACTCAGCACAATCTAAACTTTAAGTTTTTATACTCTAAACTTTAAGTATTTACCAACTGACTTATTTATTTATTTTATTTATAAGTCTATATAAATATAACTATACTCATCATTTATATTTGTTATGCATGGTTTTCTAAGAAACGACCCGTGTTTGCACACAGGTCTTACCGCTAGTCTACTATAATAAAAAAACCAAATTTTGGACACGTGTCATTCATTGAAGGTATCCTCAAATCTATACTTATCTTATATTAACTAAATAAATAATAAATTAATATTAAATCTTATCATACTTTAATAAAATATTATCCTCAAATCTAAATTGTTAATTTAATATATTTTTAAAACAAATAACTCTCTTTCCTACTTATCTTATATTAAATATATAAGTAATAAATTAATATTAAATGTTATCCTAATTTATTAAAAATATAACTTTTTTAATATTTGGTATACAAAATTATATTTATTCAACTAGTTTAAAACGCGGGGTTTTTAAAAATATAATTTTTTTTATTATTTACTATACAAAGTTACATTTATATAACCCGTGTAATACACGAAGTTTTCAAAGATATAATTTTTTTTATCATTTGCTATGTAAAATTAGATTTATTCAACACGTGTAATACACGGATTTTTTTAAGGATATAATTTTTTTATTATTTGGTAGATTTTTCAACCCTACTATACATGGGTTTTTTTAAAGATACGATGTTTTTAGTATTTAATATACAAAATTACATTTATTTAATCTGTGTAATACACATGGTTTTTAAAGATATAACTCTTTTTAGATCTATTCAACACGTATAATATACAGGGTTTTTAAGGATGTAATTTTTTATTATTTGGTAGATTTATTCAACCCGATTATACACGGGTTTTTTTAAAGATACGACGTTTTTAGTATTTAGTATACAAAATTATATTTATTTAATCTGTGTAATACACATGGTTTTTAAAGATATAACTTTTTATTATTATTTGATATATAAAATTATATTTATTTAACGAGTACAATATACGGGGTTCATAAAGATATAACTTTTTATTATTTAATATATAAAATTACATTTATTGAACCTATGTAATACACGGGGTTCTAACCAAGTATGTATTTGAATACTGAAATATGTCTTTTTATTGTTTGAAATAAGTTGAATGATATATTAATTCAATTAAATACTACAGAATGTAAAAAAGTACTTAGTTTATCTTAACCTATAGATACACTACTCAAGTAGCTAAATCTAATTGATTGGTATTGATGTATCTAGGGCTATAAATTAATCGAATATTTATTGAACAGTTCATAAATCATTCGGTGGGAAGTTCATTTATGTTCGTTTGTTTAACAAACAAATGAACTGAACAAGAAATTGTGTTCGTTAAATTAAACGAGTGAATAAGAACAGAGGTTGTGTTCGTTCGTTTTTGTTGGTGAATGTTCGGTAATCTGTTCATTTATGTTCATTTGTGTTCGTTCATTTAAAGGTTTTTATATGTTGTATTTTTGTTATATTGTTTTTAGTTTTCAAAAATTTGAAACCTTAGTTATACTATATACCTCCTCCAACATCTCCTTTATTTGACCATTTCAATTTTAGTTTGTGTGAAAGCATGACAAACTTCTTAATTTTGTGTTTATCATGTTTTTGTTTCTTATAATTATGTTAACTGTGTTCGGATAATTATGTTAAGTGCTTTTTTTTAGGATTCTTCGTAATCTTTATGATGAAAATTGAAAATTTTATTCTAAAATAAATATATGTTCGTGTGTATTCATTTGTGTTCCTAAACGTTATTTGTGTTCATTTATATTCATTAACATTTGTTTGAGTTCGTTTGCATTTGGTAAGTGTTTGTGAACAATTCATGAACACGTTCATTTCCTTAATAAACGAACACGAACGAGAAATCTCGTTCAGTTAGCGTTCGTGAACATTCATAACATGTACATTCCTTAACGAACGAACACGAACAAGACCTTGTTCATCTTCATTCAGTTCATTTACAGCCCTAGATGTATCATATGATACCTACACACGTTTGATTTGAAGAACACTTTTCTCATGACTCTCTTCACGAGATAGTGCATACTTTCAAGGTTTTGTGGATTCTCATCATATGTAATTAGGCCACCCGAGGCGGTCATAAATTAGCCCGTGATGATGAAGTATAAAGCGTGATAAAAAAACAAAACACCACCGCCACACATGTGTATAACGCGTCGAATTTAAAACACGTGGAAATTATCACGCGTGAAGAAATTTGGGTGATGAGGGAAATTGTTGGTTGTGGGGGAAATTGTTGGGTGTGGTGGTGAGTGATAGACATTTCCACTAAAATTCATCACTACTGATGAAATATTGGTTGATGACATGACGGAACTTGATTGGAAGTTGTGAGTGAATGATGGGTGATGAGTGATGACCACCCCTACCCCTTATATATTAGGTTTTTCACGTACATAAATCTATGTATGGTCTCACGTAGGCCCATTGTACATGTTACAATTGGTTTTCTTAATACATGGTACTCTTTGGTTTCATAATGGCATATCCAAATCAACAATCATATATTTAACTTAGTAAATTACAAATTCAGTCCCTCTTGTTTGCTCAAAATTTTGAATTTAGTCCTTATATTTTTATTTTATTTTTGTTAAATTTAGTCCCATGGTTATCATTTTCTCGTAACGTTTTTCTAATTAAATTGAGTTTCCTGTAACCAATGTAAAATAACCATCTTACCCTTGATATACAATCCTTAGTGGGACACACCTTACTAAAAATTACATATCATACCTAATATATATGTAGAAAAGGGTAGTTGTTATTTTACAATTCATCGGTCACACTTAGATTGAGTTTGTAGCTTTTAGGAGAAAAACATGTTTTAAAGAGAGAAAAGCTTTTATACTCAAAACCAAAATTTCAATGGAAGAAGCTTCGTCACCATTTTACCAACCTAAAAAGAGAGAAGGACCGAAGGGCTTCAGAAAGACCACCACCAAAGAAACCGAAGTTTCAGTTATCAAAATGAAAATAGCTACGATTGTCGGAAACAAGAAGACCGTCGACGGTGATGACAACTACATGCTAGATTAGTATGCACGAGTAACGACATTCAACAACAATGTTACCGATGTATGATCTAAGGGTTACACTGAGACCAACAACTAAATAAAGGAATGTTTAATGGTTAAACGATCTAACACGAAATGTCTGTACGGTGACATTTATTAGAGAACTAGGTTATAGACCCATGTGTTACATGAATTTAATGATAGAAAATTAGAAAATGAAAGGCTTTATGATAATTATGGAGTTGATCGAGTTCTTTGGAAAAAATACGTGTTTCGGTTTATACAAACTTGAATGAGATTTTAAAAATAATTATCTTATTGTTGAGGTTGGTTGCGTTTGAAAGATATAACAATTATAAATTTTGAATTTTTTTATATTTCATATTATTTCTTGTATTACACAAAATAAATATAAATTTTGATATGAATACATATAATCCTAATATGAACTATACATACAAAATTAAAGAAAAAATATAACATTACTCATTTTAAATGATGCGTTTACGAAGTAAGAATTTTGTTTTTGAATACAAAAGGATTAGTATATTTTATTTCAAATTAATATTTTATTATTTTAAAAAGTGTTATCAAAGTAGAAGATGGAATTGAATTAGTTCATTATCTAGGATTATATATATATATATATATAAACGAGATCAGGAGAAAACGCTCAAAAGTGTGGGAACGGTGAGAACGCATCCTGACCCAACACGTGTCCCGCGGCATAGAGAAGGGCGGAGGGGCCTTTTTGTCTTTTCATTCTTCTTTTATTTTCCCAACGCGGTATACTATTTTATGGCGTCTAAGTTTTTTTTGGCGTTAATTGTATTTATTAAACTTTTGGCGTTTAATTAATTGTTTTTGTGTCACATATATGATTTTTTTGGCGTTATAGCGTTTTCTGGTTAATTTTTTGGCGTTTTGTATAATAATTCACTACTAGTCATTAAAATTTGCATAAGATTACAATAAGACCAATTTTTTTTGGCGTTTAGTGATTTTTTTGGCGTTTAATACCCTTTTTTCAAGGTGCTTTGCCAGCAGTTGTTCTCCCAGTTTTCATACTACTAGCGTTTTGGTGTTTGTAGTTTTTGGCGTTTTATCTAATAATGTATTTTATTTATAGAGAATTGGATAACAAAATAACATATAACTTGATATGAAAACAATATAAAATGGAAACAAAAATAATTCAAAATGGTAATCTAATTTTTCTTCCGAATCTTCAATGTCATCAGCCTCTTCCTTCTTGAATTTGTTTTTGGCGTTTTGAACCTTTTTTTAATACTTTAGCTAGATGCCAACTTTCCTTCATAAACCCCCTTTTTTTAGAAGAAGCTGCTTAGTGGCAACCTGTTTTTTGGTGTGATATTCTTATTTGGTGGCATGTCATTAAAGATCAACTCTTGCTTGATGCTATTTGTAATAATGGAGTCCAAAATAGCATTTTACACTTGTGTTGATCCCTTTATTCCATTCAAATAATCATCAAGAACAAAGCTCACCTGATGGCATATCACTGTCATCAGTCTCTTTTTCTTGAATATTTGTCCATCCCATTCAGCAAAATATTATTGAGTTAACCCCTTCAGAAAAAGGATCCATTTCAGTGAAAGCTTTGACATCTGTGGCGTTTTAAAGGGAGTGATTTCTAGAGGATATGGCGTTTTTGTGTTTTTCTGGGTGTGATTAATTTCATTGTGTATAGACCCTTCTCTTATAGGAGTTTTTTTACGCGTAGTTTTAGGCGGGATTTTTTATTGTAATAAATGATAGTAATAAAGTAACTGTCTTTTCAGTTACTATTTTTTGTATTTACTGGGTTGACCAGCTTTTATCAGTTTTATAGGTTATAGACGTCCTATCTTCTAAGTTTGGCCTTTTTTTAGATGGCCTTATGCAGACCAACATGACAAAATTCAATAACGGAGTAAATAAAATATTAAGCAGGGAAAATATTTTTTGTTATTTTTGGTGTTTTGTTAGGGTTAACTATTTTTTAGTATTATTTTGGCGTTTTGCTAATAAAGATAGAAATATATCATTTAATTATTATCTTAAAAAAAGAAGATTACATAGAAGAAAAAAAAAGAAGAAAAAAAATTTAAAATCCTTCGTCAGAAGGTACTTTATCTGAATAGTATCCATCACTTGTGTCATCTTGTTCCTCCTCGGAGTCTTCTTCTTGATCTTCATCCATGTCATCACATTCACCTTCATCAGCTTCTTGTTCCTGAAGATTCTGAACCCTCCACCTGAACATGTCTTGCATTAACTCCAATTTTGAGTCTATTTCTGTGTTGGTACAAGTGGCGTTATGCAATTCTTCCATGAAACTCAGTCGCTGCTTTGTCATGATGTTCTCTAGCCAGTAGACTTCTTCCTCTCCGCTGTCGTATGTAACTGTCACCATGTCTGTTTCATCATCAAAACGCCATGATGTCATGACAGGGTCTGGCTTCACATTTCCTTTGATTGGTCCAAATTTGCTGGTTAATGCTTTAATAAACATATGCGTTTCATGGCATTGGTTTTCTAGAGCGATGCCAATGGATAAGATTTGCCTCTGTATCTCTTCTTCCATTTTAAGAATTGCCTTGACCGTCTTAACATACACCCTCCTTCTGTTGTCAAAATGGAGGACGTATCGCCTGATTCCCAGAGTGTATCTCCACGAAACGATTGTTTCCATTTTTGGCGTTTTGTTTAAGTTGGCATTTTTTGGTTAAAGATGTTTTTTTGCAGAAAATTGATAGATTGAAATGATTATGGAAGCTGTGTTTTTACGTTTGTTATATAATGATGTTTTTGGCGAGTAATTTAGGTGGGAATTTCTTCTAATAAATGTTATTAACTGAAATTCAGTTATTTGTGTTGTTTCATATTCCTGTAATATTCAACGCGTTTTATTTTTAATTTTTGGCGTTTTGTTTTTAATGGCGTTTTATTTTTAGTATGGCGTTTTATCATATGATGGCGTTTTAAATATGAGCGGTAAAAGACTCTTTTACCGTTAATGAAGCGCGTCCCACCTAATAATATTGATGTTATTTACGAAAACGCCACCGCGCAATTGTAACACCTCGTAAAATCACGACCAATATTATGAAGACACATGTCATGGACTTTAAACGTGTAAGTAATTATTTCTGGAGGACTAAAATTGTTAAACAATGTAAATATGTTAATAAAGGGATCCAAAGTGTCAACATACCATTCTTGTGCCTCTGATTGACCTTACACGACGTTTGTATTCTTTAACGAATAAATTGTCGAACAATGGAAGTCGTTTTTGCTTAAAATAAGGATCTTATGAAACATAGGGGTTAAAAGTGTCAACATGTTGAAAGTAACCTCTGAGTGACCTTTTAGCGATCCCAAAAACATTGTGATGATCCCAAGAATAACGGATATTAAATTCGTGGAGTTTCGACGCATATAAATAATCAAAGTGTTAATTACAAGTAATAAGGGTTAAATGCGTTAATATTGCATTTCAAGACCATTCGGGTGACCTCATGACTAACCGAAGGTTTATTATTAAATGTTTAAAGACTCAAGACCCTTAAAAGTCAAGTTTGGGGGTTAAAAGTGCAATAAACGCAAGTTAAATCAAGTTTAGAAGGACCAGGGACCAAAATTGCAATATTTGAAACTTGGTAACCGGGTCAGACACTCATGCGGGCCGTGTAGACCATGAGACAAGTCTTACGCGGGCCGCGTAGACCTATCAGATGCAGAAAAAAATGACAGATGCATGTACAGCAGGTTACACCGCCTTTGCATGGTGGTTTTCGAATTCAGGGACTGAGCCAATAGTAATACATGCATAGGGGACACCTGGGATGATCAGAAAACACTTGTATACTTGTGTGGAATGATCTTGAGATGTTTAAAATCCTATATAAGCTTTTGATTGTTACACTTGTTCACTTGCACTCTCAAAAATCATTCTCAACTCACTCTCTGGAGCTCTCTGGACTTCAAGCAAGTTTCCCTCTACTCCAAATTCGTGCTAAGAGCCTTTGTAAGCATTCTTAGCCTTCCTAATTCAAGTTTTCTTAGTTTAATGACCAAAAGTCAAAGCCGTCGTAATTAAGCTTTGACTTAGTGATTAATCATTAATGGTCCAGTCATTTTTCGAATTCAAAGTGGCTATGAGTTGGTAATTATGTGGGTAATAAGTCCTTAAAAGGGCACCCTCTGATTTCTACTCTAACTTGGTCAATTGTCGGGTCAAACTTAATATTAAAAATTCAACAGAAAGCTATTTTGCAAATAAACTCATAATTAACAATGTAGAAGTTATGGAACCTGTTTTAACACTAATATAACTTGGTAATTAATGTAAGAACATGTCTAAGCATGTTCAACCCGACAATTTTGAGTTTAGGCTCGGTTCGGAACCGAAAGTCGCAAGAGAAGACTTTTGCTTTGACTTTCAGTTCTGACCCGATTTAGCTTAGTTTAGATATGCCTTAGAGCTCCATTAAGACCAGGTTATAGGTTAGTATAACCTTCTGAAGTTATACAACTTGGTTCCTAATTAATCCGATTCATTTGCATGTTTCCGTTAATTACTTAAATGTTGACCATTATGCCATTTTGACCCTAAAACGAGATTTTTGAAAATGTGAGAGGACAAAAACCTTTATTACTGATTTATAATCATGTCCTAAAAATTTGACATCAGTTTGAGGTCTAAATTAGGAGTTATGCTCAATATCGTAATTTGAAAGCTTTTTATTAATTAAACGGCATTATTAGCATAAAGCCTATCTAAACCCAAATTTTGACACCAAACTTTTTACCCACAGATGTAGTATAATATTTGGGATTTTTGAAGAATTTTATTTATTTTTAAACTGATCATAATGTAGGGTTCTTGCTTTGATTCGGTAATTGACGATTATAGCCTTTTTACCAATAAAATGAGTTTTACATAACATATTGATACCAAATCTTTTGCTACTGATTTTATATGATAAATAAAATATTTTGAACTTTATAAACTGATCAAAAACTCAGATTTCCTTATATAACCTAAAAATCGCTTAAAACCGACTTTTTACGCGTTTTAATCGCATAGTATTGGTTAAAACTATTTTTGAAACATAAGACTTAATACCTACTAATGTTTTAAGTAAATTTTTATACTTTAACAGTAAGTAAAAGTTTTGAACTTAGATTTCCAAATTTGACCTTTAAAGCTTAAGTGAAATGACCAAAATGTCCCTACGGCGCATAGTTTGGTTATAAATGATAAATTTCACTTATATGCAATACCCTACTAATATGACTTGCAAAAATAATTATTTTTACTGATCATTTTAGACCAGAACCTCAGATTAATATTTCACCTCTTTTATAACCTTTAAACTGACCAAAATACCCCTACGGGGATTAATTTGACTTTAAATTCGTTTTGGGCATAATGGAAGGTATCCTACTGATATCACAACATATTTAAGGCATATTAACTTGTGAAACCTGTATATGACTCTTTTGGTTACCCGTTATGCACTTTTCGCGTTCGGTACGGTTTATGTGACTAGTTTGCATAAATTGACCGAAACGGGTCAAACCTTATCATTTTTACCTCAAAATCCAGAATGTGTTTAGTTTACCCATATTATACAAGTCTTCATATTTGTCGGGTCTAAATCACATTCTAATCCGGTCTTCGCTTAATATTGCGTTTTGAACCGTATATCTTTCCTTAAAACTAACCGGTTTAAGTTTAAACTTAAGTAAGACCCGTTAGGAATCTAATAGGTTATTAAAACCTTCGTTCCATATTTAGGAGCCCAGTAAAAGATATTTGCACATGCTGATTGTATACGGCTGGGATAAATTTGTATAATTTGCTCTGGTAAATACTTTTAACTTATTTTCCCTTATATGGGCTTGGGATACGGTATATAAAATACCGCTTGGTCGGGTATTGAATCTTTAATCGTATGAAGGTTAATTCATTGAGATAACCCGTTTAATCTGTTTTCTTTGCTAAAGCCTTTGGGGGGTTAATGGTCGTGTCCTGGATATCCTCGGCTCAATGGCCACGACTTAAGCACGGGGTGTAGGCATACACCTGCCGGTGCGTATGTAAAATGGTATACCTGCCTGTTCGAGAATAAATCGCCATAGGTTATATTATGTGGTGTATCCATTAATCTTTAACCCGGTATTCAACCCGGGCTACTGAACGTGTAATAAACATATAATTCTTTTACAAGTTTATTTTAAATAATTATCCCAAGTTATAAAAGATTATTTGTGCCTTGTGCATTTAAATCATTTTTCTTAAACATTTTCAAAACGAGTCGGTTAATTGTATTTACCAGTGAAAACTGACGTATTTTCCAAAAAGATTAAGTGCAGGTACTCCAAGCATCAATAAAGAGTCTTGGAAGCTTAGATGTTTAAAAATCTGTTGAACAATGTTTCTTTTATCTTTGATCCGCCTGTGGATCTCTTTATAACCGTTTTGTAATAATTGATATTACTTTCAATCGGTTTGTAATGTTATTATCTTTAGACTTCCGCTGTGCATTAAACTGTGAATAAATTGACTATGATGATATCAACTATGTCACGATACTCCCCACCGGGCCCACCGGTAATACGTGGAAATATCGGGGTGTGACAGGTTGGTATCAGAGCCAACATTGAGTGAATTAAACACTAGCCTTTTGTGTTTAATCTCAATGACACAGTTTGCACATTCCTCGACTTCCGAGTCTAGGCAAAAAACTTAGGACTAATCCTAATTCTTTTTATTTTGTCCTCTATTGTTTCCTTTGTTGTTTCTTTTGTTTGTTTTGGCAGGATCAACAAAAATGCCACCAAGGTTCCGAAGAGGAGGACGAGGCAAGGGGACATTCAACGCGCCCAACGATCATGAGGCCGGGCCTTCACACCGACGAACTCCGTCAGCTACTATGAGCACAAGTCCTCAAGAACATTGGAGGACATATTTGGAGCCCGCGAGGCGATCTGTCTCGCTTAGTTCATCACCCTCTTACCATCATTCCTTTGGGCCACAATCGGAGAACGAGCCCAATGATTCGCACCACTCCTACCTACCACTGCAGCGGTCGGGGTCGCACCGCACATTTCAAGACCCTACCCCGTATTTCCAGAGCCGGTTTAACCCGGCAAATCATATTGAAGAACCAATGGGACATAACCCATTGGGCCCTGAAGACCATTTTCCTGAAGCTCAGGATATGGATATGGATGATGACCCCGATCCTACCAAACCACCATCTGGGACGCCCACTCATCCCATCGAGATTTCAGATGGGTCATCTTTTCATGGATCACCTTATCGTGGTCCAGACAGTTATGAGGCAAGGTTTGCCCAATACAACTGGGAGTTTACTCCCTCTTACAACCCATCTTAGCAGCAACAGCAGGATCCCTCTGAGGATTCATGTTTTGTAGCGGTCACGCCACCGCCACCACCACCGCTTGAGTAGCAACTGCCATCGGAGCCACCGAGGCGAAGAAGAACAGGTGCATGAATGTCCGTGCGAGGAGGAGATTTCCACTTCAGCACCCCTCAACATTCAAGTGGCAGCCATTACCCGCCACTATATGAAGACCCACATATGGGTGGGCCTTCAAACCCCGTTTCTGAGGTGGACTCTGCGCCAGTCGCACCACCACCACCACCGCATGTGGGTTTTGATAACCCAATACCTTCTTACGCCGGTACAGCGGCGTATAACCCTTTTGAGCAGCCAGCCTACCCAGGGTATAACTACTACAATGCCCCCGATGTTGACCAGTACCTTGTAGCGGCAAACTACAATGCTCTTCATCCTGAAGGTCCCTATGGAGCCCCATATCAGACTAGGTACCCGGCCTATGGGTACCAATACCCGCCACCTCCTCAACCTCCGCAGCAACAACAGTCGCAGCCGCCGCAGATCCAACCTCCGCAGCAGCAGGAGATTTTTCAAAGGTTGAGCCAGGTGGAGCGGGAGGTTCAAGAAGAGCGTAGGAGCCACCGGGGATTTCTAAAAGGTTTGACAAATCTGATCAAGGGAAAGAAGAGAAGGGACTTTTGAAGATTCCTTATTTATTTATGTTGTAATTTCTTTTTTTTCAATCAAGTCCCTGTGTTGGCATCTATTTATGTATTCAGTCCCTGCGAGGACTTGTATTTTCAGTTTAGCCCCTGCGTGGACATCTATTTATGTATTCAGTCCCTGCGAGGACTTGTATTTTCAGTTTAGCCCCTGCGTGGGCAAGTTATTTATGTAAAAGTCCTGTTTAGGGCATCTATGTACTCTTCTTTAATTATTTATTTATGGAATGTGTTGAATTTAAAATTTCAATTATCATTATATGTATGAAATATGAAATAAAGCAAAATATCACTCCTTTTAAAAATTAATCTACCATTATATATTAAAAGAAAATCTTGAAGGCAAAACCTAGCCATATGTCATTTTAAGACAGCGCCATGATGGTAGTTCCTTTTAAGATTTAAAATCCTTGTTAACATCTGAAAACATGTTAACACTCATGGCAAATGAAGATTCGATAAAATCGCATAAGTCATCCTTATATTGGACCCTTCTAATTCCTTTCTTTATTATTTAAACATCCATTTGTGATGTAGGGCCTACGGGCCATATTCATTGTCATATAAGACAAAAGACAATTGTAGTCTACGACTCTCTGTCAAGAAAAGGTGATGAACTATGATTCAAGCCTTAATGCCTCGATCCAATAAGATCATGGCTTATAATTTAAATTGTCCTTGTGACTAGGCCTTTTGTATGCCACCTTATTATCCTTAATAGTTTATAACTGGGATTAAATATAATAAAAATTTAAATAAATTAAATTAACCAATATGGTTTATGGTTACCATGGTTAATGAATTGCCATAAAAGACAATTCCATAATAGACTTCTGAATAAATCTTGTCAATATTTTATGTAGCAATCAAGCTACATGGCTGGGTCAGATGAAGTCAACAGTCACCCGAGGGAGAATCATGACACTTCCAGAGTTAATCTAGCGGGCGCGGAATTACAGGCAATAATAGATAATGACGTTACTCGAGCTCTTGATAGACAATTTAATGAATCGAGTGGAACTCGTGTTAGAACTCAGTCTGTACCACATTCAAAACCACCCTCCAAGACTCATACAGCTCGCAAGAGTGATTCTCATCACTCATCGAATCAGAGGAGTGTTCCATCTAAGAAAGCAGTGCTCAATCAAGAGCCACGTGTTAAGGGTTGTTCTTATAAGTATTTTGTCTCCTGCAAGCCCAGGGATTTCACAGGGGAGAAAGGAGCTATCGATTGTATGACATGGCTCGACGAGATGGACACCATGGTTGATTTAGTGGTTGTACAAAGCAAGATATTGTGAAGTTTGTGTCACAATCATTTAAAGGAGAAGCTCTGGCTTGGTGGAGGTCATTCATCCAAGCTACTTAGAAGATCCCGTTGTATAATCTGACATGGGGTCAGTTTGTTGCTTTAATCAAAGAGAATTTATGTCCTCAACATGAAGTTGAGAAGATTGAGACTGACTTCTTGACCTTGGTCATGAAGAATCTAGACTGCCAGGCATACCTCACCAGTTTCAATACTATGTCACGATTGGTT
Organism: Helianthus tuberosus; assembly: GCA_030545235.1. Classification (NCBI taxonomy): domain Eukaryota; kingdom Viridiplantae; phylum Streptophyta; class Magnoliopsida; order Asterales; family Asteraceae; genus Helianthus; species Helianthus tuberosus. The sequence continues at coordinate 200,931,738 of CM060364.1, read as the reverse complement.
CCATACTTGGTGACACCGGAACCAAAACGCATAGCCCGTTTCATTGGGGGTTTGGCCCCGGAGATCAAAGCTAGTGTGAAAGTGTCTCGACCTACTACCTTTAGGTCAGTAGCTGATTTGCCATTATCTCTTACCCTTGATGCGGTCAGGCAGAGATCACTTAGGAATTCTGATGCGGGGAAGAGGAAGCGTGAGGATGATAACTCACACCGTTCAGATAAGAAGCATAAGGGAAACTCTGATCACAAGAAGAGTTCAGGGTTCAAGAAGGATGACCAACAGTCGGGTGAGAAGCCCAAATGCAAGACCTGCAAGAAGCGTCATCTGGGAAAGTGCAGGTATGAATCAAAATCCCAATCGCAACCTAGGGCTTGTGGGATTTGTAAATCCAGTGAGCATAAGACATTGGACTGTAAGAAGATAAAGGATGCGACTTGTTACAACTATAACAAGAAAGGGTATATCAAGTCTAACTGCCCAAAGTATGCCAAGAAACCTGAAGAAGGTAAAAAGACCAATGCTCGGGTCTTTTAGATGAATGCTCAAGAAGCAATCCAGAATAACAACGTGATAACAGGTACCTTTCTTATCAATGATGTTTATGCAAGGGTATTATTTGATTCGGGTGCAGATAAGTCGTTTATTGATGATAAGTTTTGTAAGTTGTTAAATCTACCTGTTAAAACCCTAAGCATAAAATATAAAGTAGAATTGGCCGATGGTACCATAGAAACTGCTTCAACTGTGTTAGATGGATGTTTTATATCCATTAGGAACCACTCTTTTCCATTATCTTTGCTTCCTTTGAAATTAGCTGGTTTCGACATAGTAATTGGCATGGATTGGTTATCTCATAACCAAGCCCAGATTGTTTGTGACAAGAAACAAGTGATTATCAAGACTCCGTATGGTGAGCCACTCACAATACAAGGAGATACTCAGTATGGGTTGCCTAAGCAAGCGTCTATGCTTAAGGTGTCTAGTGTGACACCTGTGTCACTTCAACCATCAAACAACTGCCAAGCCAATGAAATATTGTATTTCATACTTGGGATCTGTGTAAATATGTGTATCTTTTGCACATATCAATTCTTGTTCGATTTCAAGCTCTAAATCGCTTTCTGGAAGGTTATACGCGCACCGATGCGTAAATATAACCAGTTTAATGCAACGAACACTCTGGAATAGTGAAATAGGCTTAACATACCTTAAATAACCTTTACATAACTTATAAATAAGTTTTGAAGGCTTTGGTATGGCAAAATCGAGTTAAATCGCTTACAGGGACTAAAGTTGACAAACTGCGAAAATATGCCAATTTGAACTGTAACAGACATTCCGGAACATGACCATAAGTTAAACATACCATAAATATCCTTTACATAGGTTAGAAATAGGCTTTGAGGTGTTCGGTGTGCTAAAATAAACTTTTGAGTCTTTCAGGGACTAAAAGCGTCAAAAAGTGCACAAGTTTGCACTTTCGCGCATAACTTACATTCTGAATACACCCGGACATCCAAAAATTTATGTAAGCACTAAAACATTGTATTTTAGTGTTTGGCATAAGAAAAATCCATTCGTCGCGTCATTTGGATCGTTTTTCGCGCTTATGCGCATCCCGTCGTAATTAAGCGAACATCGCGATCGTACGACCAAACGAACCGACATCCGAGATATTTTTGAGCATGTTTCACGTCCACAATGTTTAGGCATCATTTTAGGGCCTTAAAGTTGGCTTTACGGGACTTAGAAGTGTCGGAAATGGCCTTAAACACCAACAGGGACTGAAACTGTCATTTAGAAAACTTGGTTCTGATCAGACATGGCCATGCGGCCCGCGTAAGGTTTGTGTGCATCTTTACGCGGCCCGCGTCAGGGTCTCAGATCAGATAAGATCGATTTGTCAGCAGATTACAGCTGTTTAATTCACAACCACAAACCCACACTTGACCTTTCAGCTCATTAGGGGCCATTTTTAGTCACCACAACATTCCAACAAGTGTACGCACGGGATTCGATCACATTTTCCAAGAAACGATCCTAACGGTTCGGGAAATACTATAAATACCCAACCCACTTAACTTCAAAACCCACTAGAATCTGATCTAATGTGCTCTAAGTTGAAGCCTTTGTTTCATACCTGAGCTATTTTGATCTAGATTAGCATTCGGGGACCCTTCGTAAGTATTCCTTCGTTCTTTTATTGCTTTTCGAGTCTGAAAGTCAAACTTTGTTTGACTTTCTGCGTTGACCAGTTATGGTCAATGCGAAGTTCGTTTGAACTTCGCAACGCGATTGTAATCACGATGGTTATAGTCCTTTGTGACTATGCCTACTGATTACCACGTTGTCTAGGGTCGTAAGGGTAAGCGATCTGATAAATCGCTTATACCTTCGAACCCGACCCATTTGGTCGATCATTAGGATCCGACCAAACACATTAGGTGACCATAGCATATAGGGAATAACCTTCCGAGGTTATACCTTATGGTCGCTTCGTTTAAGTAGTTGTATGATAGGTAGTTTATATGCCTTAGGTAAATTACCAAAATACCCCTTGATGCCAAAATTCATTTTAAACATATGTAACATAACGTTTGACATCTAAACTGATTTGACAACAATATTAGACATGTTAAGGCATATGTTACTTGTCATAGGACTAGTTAGGCGGTCCAAACGCGTTTTACGCGAACGACGCGTTAAAGTAGCATAAGCTTCCTAAACGGGTCGTAATGGGTCGTAAGCACTTAGGCTAGGTTTCATTTAGTATGTAGGCTTTGTTAAACCATATGACACGAGTCTCCATACTCGTTTGGTTTACGAACCCTCATTCTGTCTAAATCTTCCGATTTAGGACCGGTTTATTAACATAGTTACCTATATTAGGTGCCGTTTGATTCCGTGATCTCTAGCATTGCTTGGTGGTTATCTTAGGACTTCTGAGCAATCTCAAGTGAGTACATAGACCCCTCTTTTACTGTTTTCCAAACGTTTTGGGGTGGAACACATGTGCCTACTTGTTACTTTCATGCTTTCCATGTTTTCACATCATATACCTGCTATGTTCGTTAGTACATTATAGTACATGATTTCATTACATTTCATGCTATGTATGCCCATTGTGTGCGTACTTAGTACATCGTCCTACATTTCATTTCATGCTATGTATGTCCATTGTGTGCATACTTAGTACATTGTTTTACATTACACTTATGCTATGTATGTTCTTTGTTGCATACTTAGTACATTGTTATACATTACACTTTATGCTATGTATGTTCTTTGTTGCATACTTAGTACATTTGTTATTCGTCACATGCTTACATTTTGGATACACATTACATGATTTACATTAAACATGAACATTTTACTTTGGTAGTTTGGTTTGATTAAGTGATTAAGTAATGAGGCGTGCGTAATATGATACAAGTATGGTGGATACGCCGCTGGTACTTCCTATATATAAGTGCTTGTATGGTATTACATATCGTAGCGTTATTTGAATCATTTCAATTTGAGACATATAACATATTATACAAATAACATACTTTTCACAAGACATTGATTTACAAACAACTCATCTTATACAAACTCATTTTACATGGTTATTCATTTAACCATACATTATTCTCTTATTTATACATATCATCTGATCTTATCGTTTTTCAAATGATTTACAAAACAAAGCAAATTACAAGGTTCATGACTAAACATTTTCTCAAACATAAGTCATGAATTCTGTTTTCACAAAACCTATGTATCTCACAGGCATTTTTATGCTGACGTACCTATTTTCACATGTGTTTTCAGGTGATGATGCATAGGACTTATCAAGACATACTTAGGCGGACCTGTGCCTTAGTGACTTAAAACGAGACAAGAACTAGTTAATTTATGTTAAGTACTCTTTAGTTCTTGTTTAAAACAATGTAAACTTTCCTGTTTGATTAATAAAACGAAACTTCAATTGCCATGGATTTGAAACAATTAATTCTGTTACAACACTCCCCGATGTTTCCGCCACGTTTTGTATGTTCTACGTGGTCGGGGTGTGACATCTAGGTGTTTGAAGAAGGGTTGTGTCATTTACATGGCACAAGTAACTATTGATGAACCAATGCTCAATGTTGAGGACGTCCCTGTCATTTCTGAATATCCAGACGTATTCCCTGAAGAACTACCTGGTTTACCACCAGATAGGCAAGTGGAGTTCAGAATTGCATTATTCCAGGAGCAGCACCTATTGCAAGAGCACCTTATAGGTTAGCACCGACTGAGATGAAAGAGGTAAGGACTCAACTGGATGACTTATTGGCAAAAGGTTTTATTCGACCTAGTTCATCTCCCTGGGGAGCACCGATTCTGTTTGTGAAGAAAAAGGATGGATCAATGCGTTTATGCATTGATTATCGAGAGCTGAAAAAGGTTACAATCAAGAACAGATATCCATTGCCCAGGATCGACGATCTATTCGACCAGCTTCAAGGAGCAAGCTATTTCTCCAAGATTGATCTAAGGTCAGGCTACCATCAACTGAAGGTTAGAGATGAAGATGTGCATAAGACTGCATTCAGAACTCGTTATGGTCTTTACGAGTTCTTGGTGATGCCTTTCGGGCTCACTAATGCACCAGCAGCGTTCATGGACCTCATGAATCGCGTTTGCAAACCCTACTTGGACAAGTTTGTCATTGTCTTCATTGATGACATTCTTATTTATTCGAAGAATCAGGCTGATCATGAGAAGCATCTTCGTTGTATTCTTAAGCTTCTTCAACAAGAGAAGCCTTACGCCAAGTTTTCAAAATGTGAGTTTTGGCTTTGTGAAGTCCAGTTTCTTGGACATATGGTTAGTGAGCGTGGTATCCTGGTGGATCCCGCTAAGATTGAAGCCATCAGGAATTGGCAAGAGCCAAAGACGCCCACAGAGATTCACAGCTTTTTAGGTCTGGCAGGATATTACAGGCGTTTTATTGAAAATTTCTCAAGGATTGCAGCACCCCTAACTTCATTGACTCGCAAGAATATCAAGTTTGATTGGGGTCCTAAGCAACAAGAATCCTTTGATGTTCTCAAACAGAAATTAAGCAATGCACCTATGTTGACATTGCTAGAAGGTATTGAAGAATTTGTGGTTTATTGTGACGCATCACACACGGGCATGGGATGTGTGCTTATGCAGAAGGGCAAAGTTATTGCATATGCATCCCGACAATTAAAAGTGCATGAGAAGAACTACACCACCCACGATTTGGAGTTGGGAGCCGTTGTATTTGCACTAAAGCTTTGGAGGCATTACCTGTATGGGACTAAGTGTGTGATCTATTCTGATCATAAGAGCCTTCAGCATCTGTTTAACCAGAAGGATCTGAACATGAGACAGCGTCGATGGATGGAGACGCTGAATGATTATGATTGTGAAATCCGATATCATCCAGGTAAGGCGAATGTGGTCGCCGATGCCTTGAACAGAAAGGAAAGAGTTAAGCCCATTAGAATCAATGCCAAGAGCATTGAACTGAAGAATAGCTTGAATGGAAGATTGTTATCTGCTCAGAAGGAAGCTGTGTTAGAAGCTAACTATCCAAATGAAAAATTGGGTGTAACTGCTGAACAGTTATCATATGGCAAGGATGGAATCCTAAGATTTTATGGACGAATATGGGTTCCAATTTATGGAGGACTTAGGGATGTGATTCTTCAAGAAGCCCATAGTTCCAAGTATTCTGTCCATCCTGGTAGTGATAAGATGTACCAGGATTTAAAGGCAAATTATTGGTGGATAGGTTTGAAGAAATCTATAGCCACTTATGTGGCCAAATGTTTGACGTGAGCGCAAGTTAAAGCCGAACACCAGAAGCCGTCAGGTTTGCTGCAACAACCTGAACTTCCCACCTGGAAATGGGAAATGGTAACCATGGACTTTATTACTAAGTTACCAAAGACTAAGCGTGGGAATGATACTATTTGGGTTATAGTTGATAGATTAACTAAGTCAGCCCACTTCTTACCTATTAAGGAAACACACAGCTCAGATAAGTTAGCTCAGTTATACGTGGACGAGATTCTATCTCTTGACGGAGTGCCTATGTCTATCATCTCTGATAGGGATACAAGGTGTACATCGCATTTTTGGAAAAGCTTTCAGCAATCCCTAGGCACTCGATTAAATTTCAGCACTGCATATCATCCTCAGACGGATGGGCAAAGCGAGAGTACGATTCAAACGCTCGAGGATATGCTAAGAGCTTGTGTTATTGATTTAGGCGGAAGTTGGGATGATCATCTTCCGTTGATCGAATTTTCGTATAATAATAGCTATCATTCCAGTATTCAAGCTACACCTTTTGAAGCTTTGTATGGAAGAAAGTGCAGGACGCCCGTTTGTTGGGCAGAAGTTGGGGATGTCCAACTGACCGGACCTGATATAGTCCAGGAGACGACATATAAGATTGTGCAGATACGTGATCGTCTCAAAGCTTCCAGGGATAGGCAGACAAGCTACGCAGATAAAAGGCGTAAACCTCTAAAATTCGAGGTAGGTAACAAAGTGTTACTTAAAGTATCACCCTGGAAATGGGTAATGCGATTTGGCAAGAAAGGCAAGTTAAGCCCCAGATTCATAGGACCATTCGAGATCATCGAATGTGTCGGAACAGTGGCTTACAAGTTAAACCTGCCTGAAGAGCTCAGTGGAATTCATAATGTGTTCCACATCTGCAATCTGAAGAAATGTCTAGCTGATGAATCTCTAGCCATGTCACATAAGGATGTGCATATAGATGAAAGCTTAAAATTTGTTGAAAAACCTTTGTCGATCGAGGAACGACACAGGTCAAGAAACTTCGAAAGAAGCACGTACCGATTGTGAAGGTTAAATGGGATGCCCGTAGAGGTCCCGAATACACGTGGGAAGTTGAATCCACAATGAAACAGAAGTACCCTCATTTATTTCAGTAAATCTCGAGGTCGAGATTTCTTTTAAGGGGGTGAGGTTGTAACACCTCGTAAAATCACGACCAATATTATGAAGACATGTGTCATGGACTTTAAACGTGTAAGGAATTATTTCTGGAGGACTAAAATTGTTACACAATGTAAATATGTTAATAAAGGTATCCAAAGTGTCAACATGCCATTCTTGTGCCTCTGACTGACCTCACACGACGTTCGTATTCTTTAACGAATAAATTATCGAACAATGGAAGTCGTTTTTGCTTAAAATAAGGATCTTATGAAACATAGGGGTTAAAAGTGTCAACATGTTGAAAGTAACCTCTGAGTGACCTTTTAACGATCCCAAAAACACTGTGATGATCTATTTTGATCCCAAGAATAACGGATATTAAATTCGTGGAGTTTCGACGCATATAAATAATCAAATGGTTAATTACAAGTAATAAGGGTTAAATGCGTTAATATTGCATTTCAAGACCATTTGGGTGACCTCGTGACTAACCGAAGGCTTATTATTAAATGTTTAAAGACTCAAGACCCTTAAAATTCAAGTTTGGGGGTTAAAAGTGCAATAAACGCAAGTTAAATCAAGTTTAGAAGGACCAGGGACCAAAATTGCAATATTTGAAACTTGGTAACCGGATCAGACCCTCACGCGGGCCGCGTAGACCATGAGACAAGTCTTACGCGGGCCGCGTAGACCTATCAGATGTAGAAAAAAATGACAGATGCATGTACAGTAGGTTACACCGCCTTTGCATGGTGGTTTTCGAATCCAGGGACTGAGCCAATAGTAATACATGCATAGGGGACACCTAGGATGATCAGAAAACACTTGTAGACTTGTGTGGAATGCTCTTGAGATGTTTAAAATTCTACATAAGCTCTTGATTGTTACACTTGTTCACTTGCACTCTCAAAAATCATTCTCAACTCACTCTCCGGAGCTCTCTGGACTTCAAGCAAGTTTCCCTCAGCTCCTAATTCATGCTAAGAGCCTTTGTAAGCATTCTTAGCCTTCCTAATTCAAGTTTTCTTAGTTTAATGACCAAAAGTCAAAGTCATCGTAATTATGCTTTGACTTAGTTATTAATCACTAATGGTCCAGTCATTTTTCAAATTGAAAGTGGCTATGAGTTGGTAATTGTGTGGGTAATAAGTCCGTAAAAGGGCACCCTCTGATTTCCACTCTAACTTGGTCAATTATCGGGTCAAACTTAATATTAAAAAGTCAACAGAAAGCTATTTTGCAAATAAACTCATAATTCACAATGTAGAAGTTATGGAACCTGTTTTAACACTAATACAACTTGGTAATTAATGTAAGAACATGTCTAAGCATGTTCAACCCGACAATTTTGAGTTTAGGCTCGGTTCAGAACCGAAAGTCGCAAGAGAAGACTTTTGCTTTGACTTTCAGTTCTGACCCGATTTAGCTTAGTTTAGATATGCCTTAGAGTTCCATTAGGACCAGGTTATAGGTTAGTATAACCCTCTGAGGTTATACAACTTGGTTCCTAATTAATCCGATTCATTTGCATGTTTCCGTTAATTACCTAAATGTTGACCATTATGCCCTTTTGACCCTAAAACGAGATTTTTGAAAATGTGAGAGCACAAAAACCTTTATTACTGATTTATAATCATGTCCTAAAAAGTTGACATCAGTTTGAGGTCTAAATTAGGAGTTATGCACAATATCGTAATTTGAAAGCTTTTTATTAATTAAACGACATTATTAGCATAAAGTCTATCTAAACCCAAATTTTGACACCAAACTTTTTACCCACTGATGTAATATAATATTTTGGGATTTTTGAAGAATTTTATTTATTTTTAAACTGATCATAATGTAGGGTTCTTGCTTTGATTCGGTAATTGACGATTATACCCTTTTTACTAATAAAATGAGTTTTACATAACATATTGATACCAAATATTTTGCTACTGATTTTATATGATAAATAAAATATTTTGAACTTTATAAACTGATCAAAAACTCAGATTTCATTATATAACCTAAAAATCGCTTAAAACCGACTTTTTACGCGTTTTAAACGCATAGTATGGGTTAAAACTATTTTTGACACATAAGACTTAATACCTACTGATGTTTTAAGTAAATTTTTATACTTTAACAGTAAGTAAAATTTTTGAACTTAGATTTCCAAATTTGACCTTTAAAGCTTATGTGAAATGACCAAAATGTCCCTACGGCGCATAGTTTGGTTATAAATGATAAATTTCACTTATATGCAATACCCTACTAATATGACTTGCAAAAATAATTATTTTTACTGATCATTTTAGACCAGAACCTCAGATTAATATTTCACCTCTTTTATAACCTTTAAAATGACCAAAATACCCCTACGGGGATTAATTTGACTTTAAATTCGTTTTGGGCATAATGGATGGTATCCTACTGATATCACAACATATTTAAGGCATATTAACTTGTGAAACCTGTATATGACTCTTTTGGTTACCCGTTATGCACTTTTCGCGTTTGGTACGGTTTATGTGACTAGTTTGCATAAATTGACCGAAACGGGTCAAACCTTATCATTTTTACCTCAAAATCCAGAATGTGTTTAGTTTACCCATATTATACAAGTCTTCATATTTGTCGGGTCTAAATCACATTCTAATCCGGTCTTCGCTTAATATTGCGTTTTGAACCGTATATCTTAAAACTAACCGGTTTAAGTTTAAACTTAAGTAAGACCCGTTAGGAATCTAATAGGTTATTAAAACCTTCGTTCTAGATTTAGGAGCCCAGTAAATGATATTTGCACATGCTGATTGTATACGGCTGGGATAAATTTGTATAATTTGCTCAGGTAAATACTTTTAACTTATTTTCCCTTATATGGGCTTGGGATACGGTATATAAAATACCACTTGGTCGGGTATTAAATCTTTAATCGTATGAAGGTTAATTCATTGAGATAACCCGTTTAATCTGTTTTGTTTGCTAAAGCCTTTGGGGGTTAATGGTCGTGTCCTGGATATCCTCGGCTCAATGGCCACGACTTAAGCACGGGGTGTAGGCATACACCTGTCGGTGCGTATGTAAAATGGTATACCTGCCTGTTTGAGAATAACTCGCCGTAGGTTATATTATGTGGTGTGTCCATTAATCTTTATCCCGGTATTCAACCCGGGCTACTGAATGTATAATAAACATATAATTCTTTTACAAGTTTATTTTAAATAATTATCCCAAGTTATAAAAGATTATTTATGCCTTGTGCATTTAAATCATTTTTCTTAAACATTTTCAAAATGAGTCGGTTAATTGTATTTACCAGTGAAAACTGACGTATTTTCCAAAAAGGTTAAGTGCATGTACTAAGCGAAATGGGCTGGCTACTCCTAGCATCAATAAAGAGTCTTGCAAGCTTAGATGTTTAAAAATCTGTTGAACAATGTTTCTTTTATCTTTGATCCGCCTGTGGATCTCTTTACAACCGTTTTGTAATAATTGATATTACTTTCAATCGGTTTTGTAATGTTATTATCTTTAGACTTCCGTTGTGCATTAAACTGTGAATAAATTGACTATGATAATATCAACTACGTCACGATACTTCCCACCGGGCTCATCGATAATACGTGGAAATATCGGGGTGTGACAGCAATCTAGTCCATGGATTGTTTTGATCGGACGACCCATAAGCATTCTCACCGTTCTCACACTTTTCACCGTTTTCTCTAAATCCTGGCCCTATATATTTATATATATAGAAGCAGGTTAACGTACAATGGCTCTTATCGTACAAAACGTTCGCGATCATCCCAGTTGTACGATCTGGTGCGAATTCACTCCTGAACATGCGATTTGTGCTGAAAAACCAACATGTGAAATTGCTTTATATACCAACATACGATTTCATAAAAAAATACCAACATACGATTTCCAGCATGCTTTTTTTATAACATGCAATACCACAATCGCGTACGAGTGTACGATAAGCCCTATTGTACATTACACTTCACGGCTTAACGTACGTTAACGTACGCGACCAAAACACAACATGCGTGATTAATATAGATAACATGCGTGATTACATTTTGATCAACTTAACGTGCGTGATTATTGCTCCCATGCGTGATTATCATAAAACAAACTGATCCATGCGTTATTAACTGTTCCATGCGTGATTATAGCCCTGATCTGATGGTTACGATTGTCGCGTACGTGAAGTATGATAAGGGCTTTTGTATGTTAACCGCTCTCTCTCTCTCTCTCTATATATATATATATATATAGTTTGTATATATGTTTAAAATTTGTGAAAATGATAATGACAAATTATAAACATGATGAGGTTTGAAATTTTTGGTTACATCAAATAGTGATGGATGGATGGATGTATATATTTTTGGTTATCTCATCTTCTTTTGATAAGTATGTTTTTATTTATTAAAGTAGAGATATTATATTAAAGTATAGGTAAATAGATAATTAATATTAAGAATATTGAAGAGATATAATCATAAATATAAGATTATTTTAATATATATATATATATATATATATTAAATTCAATCATTTAATAGTCTTTATATTAATTTACTTATTATTTATTATGATTAAGGTAAATGATAAATTGACACATGGTTTTTTAGTGAAATTTGTTATTATAAAAAAATGTCATGTGGCATTAAAGGGACCTTTTTATTAGTATTAGATAATCAAATTTAGGTATTAGATATTGTTATCAAGAAAAAAAAATAAAAATTCATTAAACAAGAGATAATTAAATATAGAGTTACTAGGTTAGAACCCCGTGTATTACATGAGTTAAATAAATGTAATTTTATATATTAAATAATAAAAAGTTATATCTTTATGAAACTCGTGTATCGTACGGGTTAAATAAATGTAATTTTATATATCAAATAATAAAAAAGTTTATATCTTTAAAAACTATGTGTATTATATAGATTAAATAAATGTAATTTTGTATACTAAATACTAAAAACGTCGTATCTTTAAAAACCCATGTATAATCGGGTTGAATAAATCTACCAAATGATAAAAAAAATTATATCATTAAAAACCCTGTATATTACACTTGTTGAATAGATCTAAAAAAGAGTTATATCTTTAAAAACCATGTGTATTACACAGATTAAATAAATGTAATTTTGTATATTAAATACTAAAAATGTCGTATCTTTAAAAAACCCGTGTATTGTCGGGTTGAAAAATCTACCAAATAATAAAAAAATTATATCCTTAAAAACTTCGTGTATTACACGTGTTGGATAAATCTAATTTTACATAGCAAATGCTAAAAAGTTATATCTTTAAAAACTTCGTGTATTACACGGGTTATATGAATGTAACTTTGTATAGTAAATAATAAAAAAAACTTGATTTTTTTTAAAACCCCACGTTTTACACGAGTTGGATAAATATAATTTTGTATACCAAATAATAAAAAAAGTTAAATTTTTAATAAATTAGGATAACATTTAATATTAATTTATTATTTATATATTTAATATAAGATAAGTAGGAAAGACAGGTATTTGTTTTAAAATAAATTAAATTAACAATGTAGATTTGAGGATAATATTTTATTAAAGTATGATAAGATTTAATATTTATTTATTTATTTAGTTGATATAAAATAAGTATATATTTGAGGATACCTTCAATGAATGACACGTATCCAAAAGTTGGTTTCTTTTATTATAGTAGATAGATTTAATTATATGTTTAATTAAACGAAATTTTGATTAGTTAATTAGTTGTTAATTAACTTAAATAAAAGAATAAAGAAATAAATATTCTTTTAATTTTAGGTTAATAAATTAAAGAGTTAATTTGATAATTATTGATTTAGATAATTATATCTAAAAAGTTTGAATTATTATTTATTAAATCATTATTTAGAAACCCTAAAACCCATGGGACAGACATGGAGAGACTTGTTTGAATTTGACCTAGATTAGGGTTTCGTGGCTATATAAAGGGAACTTAAGGGATCTATTCAAGTTATACCATTTTAGTATAAACCTAACGAACCCTAATCCGTTGTCTTGCTTCTGTTCCACTACCCACCTTCGCTGGTCTTGCCATTGTCGCATGCCATCATTACCACCGTGACCATCACCACCGGGTCATTGAACTAGTACGTGACTGCTATTTCAACCTTTCATTCCGTTTTTTGTCTAGTTCGTGTTCGCGAGTAGAAACCGAAGAAACTTGGATTTTTTGAAATTCTTGAGGGGTGAAGTTTTCGTTTTTCGGGATCTAACGCTTTTAGTTGTTGAATCGAGGTAACTCGCTATTCTGAATCTGTTACAATCGTTTAAGGTTCACGTTACTTAAACACCTTATAGTTGTGATTATTTCTATTTGGTTTGCATCTATACTCTTGGTGGGTGATCCGAAATTCAGGTTTAGATCGACTCGTACACACGTTTCAGCTGTATCAAATTTATATATACATGTATGAGACCTAACAATACATTAATTGGAAACCAGTCGTCTCTATTCATTATGATTGGCTTGCTAATCATAATCTCGTTTAGCTATATATTACTTACTAGTAGGAAAAATTACAAGTTTTGTCCTTTATCTATATATCACTTTTCAGGTGGTGTCCTTTTCAACGAATTTTGACAGGTTTTGCCCTTTATAGGGAATTTTGTTGCAAGTTTTGTCCTTTAAGCCTAACCCAGTTAGATTTTTTTGTTAAATTTGGTTACCCAAGGGTATTTTAGTCTTTTTACCCCTTTATTTCTATTATTAGTATTAGTATTATTGTTATTAATATTATATATAAAACTCTTAAGTCTATTTCTCTCTCTATACCACACTCTCTCTCTCTCTCTCTTTACCTCTCTTTCTCTCTCCCTTTGCTGCTTTCTCTCTACCGCACATACTCTCACACATTCAGATCCCACCACTACCACCTCCCACCTCCCACCTCTTACCACCATCAACCAATCGCCACCACCATTAACCCATCGTTTCACCACCTGACTAAAACCCCAACCCAGAAACAATGGCGGCGGCGCCAGCATCAACCACTGTGCAACCACCACCAACTGCAACCCACCCCCCACAAAATCAACATTTGTTCATTCATCACTCAATTAACGGTACTGACTAATTTTTTTACTTGTTGACTTCGGCAATTTCTTAGATTTGTGAATTTTGTGATTTGTTGATTCATCATGAACGGTTAGGGTTTTGGGTTTATTTCACCGGTGGGAGAGATGAGTGAGGTAAAGAGTAGGTGTGACAGGGTTTCAGGTGTTTATTTCACAGAGGAGTTTAGGGGCGGCGTGTCACAATTTGGATTGGATTGCAGGGAGCGCCGGGTCAGCCTGCGTACGGAAACAGATGTATAAGTCTTCCTCAGGGTTGAACGGTCGTAAACGGAATGTCGAGCGGGTTAAGTGTTTGACAGTGCATCCGAACGGATGGATGCCATTCAGACGGATGGGTGTCATCCGGGCGGATGGGTGTCATCCGAGTGGATGGATCCCATTCGGTCGGAAGGGCTGTTTTGTTTCGAACGATAAAATCCGATGTGAAACTTGGTATTTTAAAAAAAGAAGGTAAAGTTTAAGTGGTGCAAAGCCTATCCGGATGGGTGGACATGGTCCATTCGGACGGATGGGCTGCGTTAGGAGTTTTTGCAAAATTTTCTTAAACGAAAGGTTTTAGTTACGGAGACGGTGTGACAACGTGTCAAACAATGAAAAAATACCAGCTCCAGTCCATTCGACCGGATGGGCTCTGCCCATTCTGACAAACGGGCTGTTCTTGATGAAAATTCATGTTTGACCCGTTAATCGGTCCATCTCTTTGGTGGAAATCAGTTCTCGAGTCGGCTCTTGACTATGGAACGAGTCGAGAGTCCGATTGAATCCCGATTTCACCAATATTTTATAAAAATCAAAGAGAAGTTTCATAAATAAGTTGAAAAGTGTGAAAATCCTTTAGATCTTGAACCAATCTCGATCGATTGATGCTCCATAACAGTTTGCCCAAGCAAAACGAGTGGAACCCGCCCTCGAGAGGTCTAAAATAAGTGATTTCGAGAAATAGTTAAAGTGTGTGTGTGATTTTGATGAAGAAGATGGAGTAGAAGGGAAATATAGTGAAGATTGAAGAAGGTTTGGGAGAAAAAGCTTACAGATAGGCCATGAATCGCGTCTAAGACTTGGGAGCGAATAGTAGTGTCAAAGTGTTGAAATGGGGGTGTACGGTGGGTATTTATTGAGGAGGGCGAGGGGTTAAGTCGGTGAGCGAGTGGCGGTGTCCGGATGGCTCCATCCGGACGGATGGTCTCCATCCGGCGCATGGGCCCCATCTGGGCGGATGGCCATTCGGATGGCCGGGTTTGCGTTTGTTAGTTTTCCAACTTGGTTCGTTTGTTAAGCGTTGCGTTTTATCAAGTTACGAGTGAGCGTTTGAGCGTATAAGCGTTGCGTTGATAACCACATAACATTCTAAACAAGTAATCTTACAAATAACACACATAATATAAATAAATTCGTGTTTCGAGCTTGCGTTGGGATATCGTTTAGTATAAGTGTCTAAGTAAGCGATGTAAAATGCGATAAAATGCGCTTAAGTAGTAAGCGTTATTAATAGTGTTTAAATGCGATAACTGTAATTAGATAAGCATTGTAATGTGCGTTTAAAATATAGTTTAACCCATAGCTTTAATCGAATCTCGAGAGTACAAGCGCTTTAAGAAAGAAGTATGACAAAAGTGGGAACAACCGAGATATGGGTTGTTAGAGTCTCCCCTACTTTAGGGAATTTCGTCCTGAAATTAAGTAGTAGACGTAACAAAGAGTTGCGGATATTTAGCTTTCATATCGCTTTCGAGTTCCCAAGTTAACTCGGTGCCGCGTTTACCTTCCCAGCGAACCTTCACTATGGGAATGCGTGAGCGTCGAAGTTTCTTGGCCTTTCGTTCCATGATTTCCACAGGATTTTCTACAAAGTGCAAGGTCTCGTTAACTTGCAAGTCTTCGAGAGGTACATGAATATTTTCTTCAGCTAGGCACTTTCTGAGGTTTGAGACGTGGAAAGTCGAATCTACGTTGCTGAGTTCCTCCGGTAATTCGAGTCGGTAGGCCATTTTGCCAATTCTTTCCAGAATCTTAAAAGGACCCACGTATCGTGGCACTAGCTTTCCTTTCTTGTCGAATCGGATCACCCCCTTCCAAGGTGAAACCTTTAGGAGTACGTGATCGCCAACTTCAAAATTAAGGGGCTTGCGACATTTATCGGCGTAACTCTTTTGACGACTCCGATTTTTCAAGAGATTGTCTCTTATTTGGTGAATCTTGTCCGTCGTTTCTTGTATCAACTCGGGACCGGTGATTTGTGCGTCTCCGATCTCGTGCCATACAATAGGCGATCGACATTTTCTACCATATAATGCCTCGAAGGGTGCCATTTGAATACTAGCGTGATAACTGTTATTGTACAAGAATTCTACTAAATGTAAATACGAATCCCATTTACCACCAAAATCTATAACGCACGAACGAAGCATGTCTTCAAGGGTGCGGATCGTGCGCTCAGTCTGACCGTCGGTCTGGGGGTGGAATGTGGTACTGAGATTAAAAGTTATACCGAGAGCGGCTTGGAATGTCTCCCAGAGTCGCTTGTTAAATCGACCATCGCGGTCAGAGATGATGTCACGAGGCGTCCCGTGTCGACAAATGACCTCGTCAGTATAGATTCGTGCTAACCGTTCTACCTTGAGGTCTTCTCGTATTGGTAAGAAGTGGGCGGATTTCATAAGACGATCGACGATAACCCAAATGCTATCATGACCTGATGGTGTGCGAGGGAGTTTCGTAATGAAATCCTTGACAATACTCTCCCATTTCCACATCGGGATCTCAGGTTGTTCAAGCAAGCCAGAGGGTCGTTGGTGTTCGGCCTTAACTTTCGAGCAAGTTAGGCATTTCGAGACGTATAGAGTGATATCCTTCTTCATTCCCGGCCACCAATAACTGGCACGAAGGTCCTGGTACATCTTGTCGGCACCGGTGTGAATGGAATATCGAGATTTGTGGGCTTCAGTCAGCAAAATCTCTCGGAGATTATTGCGACTAGGGATCCAAATACGGTCGAGATAGTGAAAAATACCATTTGGTTTATTCACTAATTGATTTTCGGTTCCACGGATGTTTTCTTCCTTCAAAGTGTTCTCGAGAAAACAAGCGTGCTGAGCGTCGCGAATGAGGGCTTCGAGGTCGTGTTGGGCTTGAACGTTACGAACACTATGTAAATAGCTTCGTCGACTAAGAGCGTCAGCAACGACGTTTACCTTGCCTGGGTGGTAGCGTTTCTCGCGATCATAATCGTTGAGAAGTTCAACCCATCTGCGTTGGCGCATGTTCAATTCTTTCCGGTTCAAGATGTGTTGTAGGCTCTTATGGTCGGTGAAGATCGTACACTTAGTACCATAAAGGTAGTGTCGCCATATCTTTAACGCAAAAACAACTGCACCGAGTTCGAGATCGTGGGTCTTGTAGTTCTTCTCGTGGACCTTGAGTTGTCGAGACGCATACGCGATAACCTTGTCTCGTTGCATAAGAACACAACCAAGACCTAGGTTAGAGGTATCGCAATAAACAACAAAATCATCGTTTCCTTCGTGTAGAGTGAGAACGGGAGCGTTGCAAAGCATACGCTTAAGAGTTAGAAAGGCATCCTCTTTTTCGGTTCCCCAAACAAAAGGCTTTTCTTTATGTGTTAAGGTAGTGAGAGGCACAACGATTTTAGAGAAATCAGTGATAAATCCGCGGTAATAACCCGCCAATCCGAGAAATGAACGGACTTTAGACGGAGATTTCGGTGTAATCCAACTCTTGACAGCTTCTATCTTCGCGGGATCAACATGAATTCCTAGACTGTTAACAATGCAACCGAGGAATTGAACCTCCTCAAGCCAAAATTCACACTTAGAGAACTTGTCGTAGAGGCGGTTTCCTTGGAGAAGCTCAAGAACCAAGCGAAGATGGTGCGCATGTTCGGCTCTCGTCTTCGAGTAGATAAGGATATCATCGATAAACACGATAACAAAGCGATCCAAGAAGGGTTTACACACACGGTTCATAAAATCCATGAAGACCGCGAGTGCGTTGGTTAGACCAAAAGGCATGACCACGAATTCGTAATGGCCATAACGGGTACGAAAAACGGTTTTCGAGATGTCTTGCTCTTGGATACGTAACTGATGAAAACCAGAACGTAGATCGATCTTCGAGAGACACGTAGCGCCTTGCATTTGATCAAATAAGTCATTTATTCGGGGTAGAGGGTATCGATTCTTGATGCTAAGCTTGTTGAGTTCCCTATAATCGATGCATATTCGAAACGATCAATCCTTCTTTTTCACGAAAAGGACGGGTGCGCCCCAAGGAGATGTGCTAGGGCGTATGAAGCCTTTATCAAGTAACTCCTGGAGTTGGCTAGAAAGTTCACGCATTTCGAACGGTGCGAGGAGATAAGAAGCTTTGGTAACAGGGTTAGCACCAGGGATAAGGTCGATACAAAAGTCGATATCACGAGTATGGGGTAGACCAGGTAAATCGTCAGGGAAAACATTAGGAAAATCACGAACCACAAGTACCTTTTCCATTGGCTTCTTTTCCTCCTCTGCTACTATAATGTGGGCTAAAAAGGCCAAGTATTCCTTGCGGAGGTGCTTGCTCGCTTGAATGCACGACACCAGTTTCAGTTCCTTCGAGAGTACTTCACCATAAACACATAATTAATCACCGTTTAAAAGAGAGAAACAGATCATCTTTTCAAAACAAACGACTTCGGCTTGATTTTCACGAAGAAAGTCCATGTCTACTATGACATCGAAACTACCAAGTTGCATAGGAATGAGATCGATCGGGAAGATGCGATTGTTGAGTGTAAGAGTACAATCATGAAGAACGGAGCTAGCGGTGACGGTCCTTCCGGTGGTGACTTCTACGTCGAAGGTCGTTGGGAGATTAGTGCGTTTACGTTTTAAAAGTTTTTCGAATTCAAACGACACAAAACAGTTATCGGCTCCAGTATCAAACAAGCAAGAGGCATAAATACCGTTAACAAGGAACGTACCATTGACAACATTGTTGTCAGACTGAGCCTGGTGGACGTTGATATTGAAAGTTCTTCCGCGGGCTGCTTGTTGTGGCTGCTGTTGTTGCTGTTGCTGCGGTGGTTGTTGTTACAACTCGGAGAGGGCAAACATTAGCAAAATGATTCGGGTCACCACTAGTGTAGCAGGTTCGAGCATTAGCAACTGGCGCTGGAACTGCTGGGTTACCCTAAAGAGCGAGAGAATAAGCTGGCGGTGTTGGAAGAGCTTGCCGGCGGGGGCCTAAGCGGCAGTGAGCAGTAAAGTGCCCATAGATGTTGTAGTTTGCACAGAAATGACGGTTCACCCCTGTCGGATGATGATAAATGCAAGTGGGGCACAGAGGGTGAATACAAGTGTACGCACGCTTGGTAGGAGGTGCGTTGGTAATAGCAACTTGACGATTCTGATTGTGGGGTGGTACGGGGACAGCGTTGAGTGGTGTTGCAGCGGTAGTCACATAGTTCTTGTTGTTGTTGTTCTTTCACTTGTGGCTCTGGCGTGAAGGATTTGAACCTTGAGATGCTGCATTGTCGGTACTGGGAGCGGCAATAGCTTAATTGAGACTCTTGGTCAAGGTTTTGAAAGCTCTAGCCAAGACTCGCTTGTCGTTGATCTCAGCTGTGAGTTGGTAGGTTTCCTCGATAGTAGTAGGTCTCGCTACCTGGACAAAGTCGGCTACACAGCCGGGAAGAGTGCGAATATACTTCTTGATAGTCTTATCAGGCGTGTCCACCTGACTGTGACAAATAATGCTCAATTGAGCGGTGAGACCAGCATTGTCACCTCCTTCTTGCTTGATGTGCCAGAATTCATTCTCCAGCTTTTAGACTTCATGAGGAGGACAGAACTCCTTCATCATAAGCTCCCTGAGCTCCTCCCATGAGAGGCCATAAGCTGCATCATTACCGCGCCTGTTGCGCTCAGCGGTCCACCATTCCAGTGCCCTAGACTGGAAAACTCTAGTAGCATTCATAGTGCGGAGATTTTCTTGGCATCCGTTTTGCATGAAGGTAACTTCGATAGAGTCAAACCACTGAAACATAGCACTGGGTCCATCTTCGCCAGTAAAGTTTGCAGGACCGCAGGCTTTGAATTGTTTCAAGCTGAACGGAGTTCCAGGCGCTTCATTCTTCGACTCAACAGATGATTTGCTGCTAACCTCATTGATTTCACTGACAATTTTAGGTATGCCCTTGGCCATAAGAGAGGTGATTCGTTTGTCAGCATGGTTTCATCAGGCAGTACGGTGGGTATGAGATCCAAATGACGACATTGTCGCGTGCGAGTTCTGCAACAGACGTCGTCATAAGAATTAGACGAGATTCGATTATATCGGGTGTTGTTTGAAAAGTTTAGCGTTTTACAACACATTTTATTATTATTATTATTACTCCATAAAGCTTAGGAACACGTAGGCACATAATCACGTATATACATAATTCACATTAGCACGTATACACATAAGCACGTATGAGCACATAATTCACATAATCCACATATTTTGCACGTATTCACCTACATAATTTTCACGTATTCACCTATCTTTCAAGGTCGCGTAGCGCGTTCGAGAGTTGCGAGCGGTAGCGAGTAGCGTAAACGACGAGTTTAGCGTGCGAGAGTTCTTAGTTTGTTCGCGATTAATTAGCGTTTTAGATTACGATGGCTATGCAAGTTGTGTGCGCTTTGTAAAGAGGGGAGCGGATGTCACACCCCAACCGATGGCGGAATCATCGGGGCATGGCACTGAGCGAAACAGATTGTCCAGAAGTTTCCATAACAACTATCATTACCATTCAATTTAAGTAATACGTCCCATACCATATCTCAAACAGTTAAACAATTATTACAGACAAACACCAAGACAAATATTCTGTTCCGACAACTCAGATTTAAACATAACTAATTTATTTGTTGGTTTCTAGGACTCCAGTTCCTAGCTTCGATTTCATCACAGCAAAGAGAGCATACAAGCAACCTAAGCACCTGTCACATACGTTAAAATAAAGTCAATACATATAATGTAAAGGTGAGCATACAAGTTTGATAATAGCATATAGAGTTCGAATTCGTTTACGCATAACCAGCACGTACACATAGTGAAATGAATCACGTTAGTTATCGACATAGATCCATCGATACCAATGACTGCGGGTTGACTGCCCGAGGAAGTTCGCAATACATGATTACCACTGTAATCCATGCAAGTAAAAGATCCTTAACAACCCCGTGTGAACGGGTGCTGACTCCAAACTATAGTACTATCGTTGCTAAGGCAGGTAGACAGCATTCCATGTGTAAACATAACAAACAAGCATTCATAAGCCACGTATAACATGCATTAATGGTTAGCGTTCAAATAGCTTGAGTAGTGTGATAGTTGTAGTTTGAATATTCGTAACGTATGTAACACCCAAAAGTGCTTAAAGTAAAAAAAGGGATCGAGTATACTCACAGTGATTATGGATTGAAGGGAGCGCTTAGCGAGTACGGTTAGCCTGAATAGATTCGATAGTATAACGATAAGGAAACGAAAACAAGTGAAGGTGGGTCGAATGGTAGTTCGATCGGATGGTAATCCGATCGGACAGTAATCCGTGCGGATGGTAATCCTTGCGGATGGCAATCCGTTCGGGTGGTCATTCGTGCGAATGGCAATCCGTTCGGATGACGATTCGAGTGGATTGTTTCTTCCTATGCTAAGGATGTGTTTTTGTATGATGGCTTGTCCTTTGAAGTTTTCGTTGTAGCATTTTGAGAACAATTACGTATCTCTATCTTTCAAGTCGATCGATCGGATGACCCGCCGTGCTTATGGCAATTCGTTCGAATGGTAATCCGGTCGATTGGTAACTTGAGGATGACGTCACTCATTGAAAACAAGTTCATTACATACGTGTCATTCGATCGAATAGCAATTCGATCGAATGTCAATTCATGCTATGAACGTGTTGAAAAATTGTTAAGTCTTTTAAAGTCCTAGTATCTCATGATCCGAAGACTAATCCTTTCAAAGGGTCGTTCGATCGGATTGCAATTCGTTCAATACCCAAACTTTAATTAAGATTGTTTTAAAAGTGGGACCCAAGTGTAATCCGTTCGAGTAACAATTCGTTCGGGTCGCCAATCCGGTCGAATGGTAATCCGGTCGAATGGCAATCCGTTCCGATTGTCCTGTTCGTTCTACACTTGGTTGTTTTGAAGGTTTGTCGTTATGTCGAGTCACTTTGACAACGTGTTAGCCAACAGAACCCTTCGCTCGACCCAGTTGACCAACCTGACCAGGAATTACCCTAGTCCTGCCGGTTACCGGCTTGAGACAGTTGTTCTTGACTAGCCCGGAATCGGTAGTCTCGTGAGTGGAATCTAGATCTGAGTCGGCACAACACTAAGGGAGAGTAGGAGGCTAGGTCAGAATCTGATTCTACCGGTTTTGAGTGTTTTAAGTGTAAAAAGTGTCGAAAGAAAGTTAAAACCATCTCTCGATCCTTTTTCACCACACTTGTGTCGAGATCCTTACAAGATCTTAGTGGAAATCGGTTAGATCTAAGTTGTTCTCAGTGGTTTGAGGTCAAACATGAAGTTCTTGAAGAACACATGATACGTCACCCTAGAACACCCAAAATCTAGTGATTTCACGGTTAAAAATTAAGGTTTAAAAGGTAGAAAGGTGTAGGAGTGCGTGTAGATCAAGAAAGTACAAGATTTAGGGCGAGATCTTACTTGGATTGAGAGAAATCTGAGAAAAAGGTTGAGTTAAGCGTGCTGGTCGAACAGGGATTTCCAAAAGTGGAAAGAATGACAATGACAGGGGTATTTATAGGATGCCAAAAGAGGAAAGGGTTGTTCGGTCGAATGGCATATCGCCTGATGACTGTCCGGTCGAATGGCGATTCGTTCGGATTGCACCTGTCATCCTTCCTCAAGTGGCTATCCGGTCGGGTTGCTATTCGTTCGGATGGTAATCCGGTCGAGTGGCAATCCGGACGGATGGCGCTTGGTTCAAGATTTTGATGCGACGAGTTTCGGTGTTTCGATTCAGATTGCGAGCGGTTTGATTTGATAGGGTTTCCTAGTCAAATTACTTTCAGTCCCAACTACTTCGTAATTTGCGTAGTCTATTTTCCACTATCTATCCTAGTTCGATCGTGGATTGAGTTCGAGTTCGATAGCAGTCGAGTTAGATTTCGAGTTCGATTGAGTTCGCTTGATTACCACAACATAACATAAATAAACATGCACAGGTAACACGTAAGGCACACACACACGTATAAACAACAAGTAACATACATAGTTCGAGTTGCGATTTGGTGTCGATTCGATTAGTATAGCTTGATTACTAGTTGATTAACTTTATCGCATTGTTACTTCCTGTAATTCACAGTCGCAGGTCGATTGAAATACGATTAAAATGATGCGATTATTGCAGGTAACAACACTTACTCCACATAATATAAATAAAATAAAGAAATTTCTACAAGTCAAGTCGCGCGAAATCGGTCGTTGACTTTGACCTTGACTTTGACTTTGACTCGTGCCACACAATAGGCGATCGACATCTTCTTCCGTATAAGGCCTCAAAAGGTGCCATCTGGATGCTAGCCTGGTAGTTGTTGTTATACGAGAATTCGACCAACGGCAGGTGTTTATCCCAATTGCCACCGAAGTCTAGAACACACGAACGGAGCATGTCTTCAAGAGTACGAATCGTTCTTTCAGTCTGACCGTCGGTTTGTGGGTGGAAAGCGGTACTTAGATTAAGCGTCGTACCGAGTGCTGTTTGAAACGTTTCCCACAATCGTGAAGTAAACCGAGCATCACGATCAGAGATGATGTCACGAGGCGTCCCATGATTACAAATGATCTCGTCGGTGTAGATTCGGGCTAAACGTTCTACCTTATAGTCTTCTCGTATTGGTAGAAAGTGAGTTGATTTAGTCAGACGATCAACGACAACCCAAATGCTGTCGTGGCCTGATGACGTGGTTCGAAGCTTGGTTACGAAATCCATAGCTATGCTCTCCCACTTCCACATGGGAATCAGTGGTTGTTCGAGCAAGCCAGAGGGTCTTTGATGTTCAGCCTTGACTCTAGCACAGGTTAGGCATCTCCCGACGTAGAGAGCGATATCCCTTTTCATACCCGGCCACCAGTACTTGTAGCGAAGATCTTGGTACATTTTGTCATCACCGGGATGAATAGAGTAGCGGGATTTATGGGCTTCGTCCATGATAATCTGTCGCAAATTGGTTCGCTTGGGAATCCAAATTCGGTCTAAAAAGTGAAATATCCCATTTGATTTGCTCACAAGCTGGGCTCCATCGTGGTAGATTCTTTCCTTCTTCAAAGTGCGTTCGTCGAAACACGCATGCTGGGCGTCGCGGGTGAGGGTTTCAGGTTATGTTGGGCTTGAATATTACGAGTGCTGAGCAGGTAACTCCATCTGCTAAGTGCGTCGGCAACAACATTCGCTTTGCCTGGGTGATAACGAATCTCACAGTCGTAATCGTTGAGAAGTTCTACCCATCGGCGTTGACGCATATTAAGTTCCTTCTGATTAAAGATATGTTGTAGGCTCCTATGATCGGTGAAGATCGTACACTTAGTACCATACAGGTAGTGTCGCCAAATCTTTAATGCAAAAACAACCACGCCTAGCTCGAGATCATGGGTTGTATAGTTCTTCTCGTGGATTTTGAGCTGACGAGATGCGTAAGCTATGACCTTGTCTCGTTGCATAAGGACACAATCGAGACCAAGGTTGGAAGCATCACAGTAGACAATGAAATCATTGTTTCCGTCGGGCAATGTGAGAACAGGAGCATTGCAAAGCATGTGTTTGAGGGTTCGAAAGGCAGACTCTTGTTTGGTTCCCCAGACAAAAGGCTGGTCTTTATGCGTAAGAGAGGTAAGCGGTACAACAATCTTCGAGAATCCTTCAATAAATCGTCGGTAATAACCCGCTAGTCCGAGAAAAGAGCGGACTTCCGACGGATTCTTAGGTGTAACCCAGCTCTTGACAGCTTCAATCTTTGCAGGGTCGACGTGAATGCCTTGACTATTCACGATGTGACCCAGAAACTGAACCTCCTCCAACCAAAATTCACACTTGGAGAATTTGGTGTAGAGTTGGTTCCCCTGGAGTAACTCGAGAACCAATCGTAGATGTTGCGCATGTTCGGTTTTCGATTGGGAATAAATCAAGACATCGTCGATGAATACGATGACGAAACGGTCAAGATATGGTTTGCACACGCGATTCATCAGATCCATGAAAACCGCTGGTGCGTTTGTTAGGCCAAAAGGCATGACAACGAATTCGTAGTGGCCGTAACGAGTTCGAAATGCGGTTTTGGGTATATCCTCCTCTTGAATGCGTAGCTGATGGTAACCTGAACGTAGATCGATCTTCGAGAAACACGTAGCGCCTTGTAGTTGATCAAACAAATCGTCGATACGAGGCAGAGGATAGCGGTTCTTGATAGTCAACTTATTCAATTCCCGATAGTCGATGCACATCCTGAACGACCCATCCTTCTTTTTGACGAAAAGGACTGGCGCGCCCTAAGGAGAGGTGCTCGGGCGAATGAAGCCTTTTTCAAGTAATTCCTGGAGTTGGGTTGAGAGTTCGCGCATTTCGGACGGTGCGACTCAGTAAGGAGCTTTGGCAATAGGATTAGCTCCAGGAATGAGGTCAATACGAAAGTCGATATCACGACTTGGCGGTAGTCCAGGAAGATCCTCTGGAAAAACATTAGGAAATTCTCGAACCACGGGAACGTCTTTCACTTCCTTCTTCTCTTTCTTTTCCTTCTCCGCTGCTACGACGTTAGCCAAGAAAGCTCTGTATTCCTTGCGGAGATACTTGCTAGCTTGGAGGCATGACATAAGTTTGAGACCCTTCGAAGTAGTATCACCATAAACACACAATAAATCACCATTCGCGAGCGAAAAACGAATCATCTTGTCGAAGCACACAACTTCAGCATGGTTTTCTCGAAGAAAGTCCATGCCTATTATGACGTCAAAGCTTCCGAGTTGCATTGGAATGAGGTCGATTGGGAAT
Organism: Helianthus tuberosus; assembly: GCA_030545235.1. NCBI lineage: Eukaryota > Viridiplantae > Streptophyta > Magnoliopsida > Asterales > Asteraceae > Helianthus > Helianthus tuberosus. The sequence goes on along the minus strand of CM060364.1, from coordinate 200,905,576 downwards.
ATGTGATTGTTGAGCTCGAGAGTACAATCACGGATAACAGAATTAACAGCGACGGTTCTTCCGGTAGCGACTTCTACATCGAACTTCGAGGAGAGTTGGGAACGTTTACGACTAAGGAGTTTCTCAAATTCGAGCGACACAAAGCAATTATCGGCTCCAGTATCAAACAAACATGAAGCATAAATACCATTCACAAGGAACATACCATTGACCACGTTGTTGTCGGGCTGGGCTTGACGCACGTTGAGGTTGAAAGTTCTGGCGCGTGCGGCCTGTTGTTGCTGCTGTTGTTGTTGCTGCTGCTGTGGTTGCGGTTGTTAGGGCTCTTGTTTCACGACCCTGTTTGGGCACATGTTGGCGAAATGGTTCGGGTCACCACATGAGAAGCAGGCTCTGGCTTTGACTGCGGGTTCCGGAGGAGCTTGTTGACCCTGTGGGGCGGTGAGTAGAGCTTGATTGGCAGGAGCTTGTCGAATACGGCAATTGGCAGTAAAGTGGCCGTAAACATTGCAGTGAGCACAAAGCGGCATTGAATAGCAGTCGGGTGGTGGTAGGTGCAAGTAGGGCAGAGCGGATGTGGTCCAGTGTATGCACGCTTTGCAGGTGGTGCATTGGCCACAGGCGCCGTTACTTGACGCTGCTGGGCAGGTACGGTTTGAATCGGTGCAGCAGTAATCGCACAGTTCTTGTTGGTGGAGCTGTTCTTTCTCTTGTTCTTCCTCTTGTTGCTCGATGAGGTGGGTTCAGCAGTCGGTGCGGTAGTGGTAGCCTGATGCAGATGCTTCGAGGTCTTATCCCAGACACCAGCTTTAACCCTTTTGTCATTGATCTCAGCGGCTAGCAGATAGATTTCCTCGATCGTTGTAGTCTTAGCCGCTTGCACGAAATCTGCAACGCAGTCGGGCAAAGCTCGGATGTACTTCTTGATGGTGATCTCAGGAGTCTTGACCTGGTCGGGACAGATAATGCTGAGCTGTTTGAATCGAGCAGTGAGAGCAGCGTTGTCACCCTCGTGCTGGTGTATGTGCCAAAATTCATCTTCAAGCTTTTGACGTTCGTGAGGAGGGCAGAATTCCTCTAGCATGACTTCCTTGAGTTCGTCCCACGACAGACCGTAGGCTGCATCATTCCCTCGCTTGTTCCTCTCGGCCGTCCACCAGTCTAGAGCACGGGAATGGAAGACGCCGGTAGCTTTCAGAGTTCGAAGGTCATCAGGGCAACCACTTTGTCGCAGAGTAACCTCAATTGAGTCAAACCAGTGAAATAGTGCAGTAGGACCTCCCTCGCCGGTGAATTCTTTTGGCCCACACGACTTGAATTGCTTGAAACTGAAAGGTCTTGCGGCAGCTTTAGGACCTTCGGTCCTCGACTCCTCAGATGACTTACTGGCATTCTCGTAAGCATCACTCACGGCCTTTGCCACACTCTTGGCGATGATGGAAGCAAGGCGTTTGTCCCTCTTTTCCTGACGAGAGAGTGCATGACGGTATCCAGATGACAAAGTCTGCAACAGACATTGTCATAGGACTCATCACATTGTATTCGATTCTCACCTCACACGTTTACTACCTACTAAAGCTCAGGAACACGTATACTAATGTGGGTACTTATCATGAAAACACATAATCATATAGCACATAGGGCACATAATCACAAAATTCCTAGGCACGTAGAGCAAAGAAGCGTTTTCACACAAGAGGCAGTCAGAATACAGAAACCTATCATTCAAAGCTCGCGAGTGTTCGAATATAGTATAGTGCGAGCGATTTGTTAGCGATTTGAGATAAAAATGCAGTGCGAGTCGTGCGTGTCGATCGAAATGAAAGTAAAATCGAGTAATTCCCAACGTTTAAACACACAAGCAGGGAAAGCATATAAATAAGCACATAAAATCGGCGAAACATCAGAGTCAGCTGTTGCGGATTCAAAATCGAAACACATGAAATTCGAGAAATGGGTTGTCTGCGGCTAGGAGGCTTCGACTGACCAAGGTGGTTTATTTATTCACAGGGGATCTGTTATGCACTTTCGACCTTCAGGATCGTGCCTTGGCCTCGATTCTTGGGCGTTTGGCGTGGTTCCCGTTAGTTTTATTGTGACTACAGATCGTCTGTTGAGATCTTGGTGAGAGTTTTGTAAAATGCGCGGAACAAGTCGTCAAGGTTAGGGTTTCACCCCTGGCTTAACAACTTCGTCCCTGTTTTGGTAAAATAGAGGAGATTATTCATCAAAATATGGATTTCACTCCTAGTTTGGCATAATTCTCCTTGATTTTAGTTAAAATACAGGTTGATTAGACAACTTTAGTCGAGAGTTTGTGGTTTTCACACCTATTCCCGACCTTATTGCCCATTCATAGTTGAAAATTCGAGTGCAATGATGGTGTAGAGTAAGCGAAAAGAGCGAGTGATAGTAGCTCATACGAAATCCCTAACAGGTACGCACAAGTCGGTCTGCTGGTTCTTTAACTATAGTCTAGGTCTCTAAGACTTCGACCCAGACTAGGTCGAGCCTTGCCTAATTCCCTATAGTTATGGCTCTGATACCAATCTGTCACACCCCAACCGATGGCGGAATCATCGGGGCATGGCACTGAGCGAAACAGATTGTCCAGAAGTTTCCATAACAACTATCATTACCATTCAATTTAAGTAATACGTCCCATACCGTATCTCAAACAATTAAACAATTATTACAGACAAACACCAAGACAAATATTCTGTTCCGACAACTCAGATTTAAACATAACTAATTTATTTGTTGGTTTCTAGGACTCCAGTTCCTAGCTTCGATTTCATCACAGCAAAGAGAGCATACAAGCAACCTAAGCACTTGTCACATACGTTAAAATAAAGTCAATACATATAATGTAAAAGGTGAGCATACAAGTTTGATAATAGCATATAGAGTTCGAATTCGTTTAGGCATAACCAGCACGTACACATAGTGAAATGAAGCACGTTAGTTATCGACATAGATCCATCGATACCAATGACTGCAGGTTGACTGCCCGAGGCAGTTCGCAATACATGATTACCACTGTAATCCATGCAAGTAAAAGATCCTTAAAACCCCCGTGTGAACGGGTGCTGAGTCCAAACTATAGTACTATCGTTGCTAAGGCAGGTAGACGGCATTCCATGTGTAAACATAACAAACAAGAATTCATAAGCCACGTATAACATGCATTAATGGTTAGCATTCAAATAGATTGAGTAGTGTGATAGTTGTAGTTTGAATATTCGTAACGTATGTAACACCCAAAAGTGCTTAAAGCAAAAAAAGGGATCGAGTATACTCACAGTGATTATGGATTGAAGGGAGTGCTTAGCGAGTACGGTTAGCCTGAATAGATTCGATAGTATAACGATAAGGAAACGAAAACAAGTGAAGGTGGGTTGAATGGTAGTTCGATCGGATGGTAATCCGATCGGACAGTAATCCGTGCGGATGGCAATCCGTTCGGGTGGTCATTCGTGCGGATGGCAATCCGTTCGGATGACGATTCGAGTGGATTGTTTCTTCCTATGCTAAGGATGTGTTTGTGTATGATGGCTTGTCCTTTGAAGTTTTCGTTGTAGCATTTTGAGAACAATTACGTATCTCTATCTTTCAAGTCGATCGATCGGATGACCCGCCGTGCTTATGGCAATTCGTTCGAATGGTAATCCGGTCGATTGGTAACTTGAGGATGAGGTTACTCATTGAAAACAAGTTCATTACATACGTGTCATTCGATCGAATAGCAATTCGATCGAATGTCAATTCATGCTATGAACATGTTGAAAAATTGTTAAGTCTTTATAAGTCTTAGTATCTCATGATCCGAAGAGTAATCCTTTCAAAGGGTCGTTCGATCGGATTGCAATTCGTTCAATACCCAAACTTTAATTAAGATTGTTTTAAAAGTGGGACCCAAGTGTAATCCGTTCGAGTGGCAATTCGTTCGGGTCGCCAATCCGGTCGAATGGTAATCCGGTCGAATGGCAATCTGTTCCGATTGTCCAGTTCGTTCTACACTTGGTCGTTTTGAAGGTTTGTCGTTATGTCGAGTCACTTTGACAACGTGTTAGCCAACAGAACCCTTCGCTCGACCCAGTTGACCAACCTGACCAGGAATCACCCTAGTCCTGCCGGTTACCAGCTTGAGACGGTTGTTCTTGACTAGCCCGGAATCGGTAGTCTCGTGAGTGGAATCTAGATCTGAGTCGGCACAACACCAAGGGAGAGTAGGAGGCTAGGTCAGAATCTGATTCTACCGGTTTTGAGTGTTTTAAGTGTAAAAAATGTCGAAAGAAAGTTAAAACCATCTCTCGTTCCTTTTTCACCACACTTGTGTCGAGATCCTTACAAGATCTTAGTGGAAATCGATTAGATCTAAGTTGTTCTCAGTGGTTTGAGGTCAAACATGAAGTTCTTGAAGAACACATGATGACGTCACCCTAGAACACCCGAAATCTAGTGATTTCACGGTTAAAAATTAAGGTTTAAAAGGTAGAAAGGTGTAGGAGTGCGTGTAGATCAAGAAAGTACAAGATTTAGGGCGAGATCTTACTTGGATTGAGAGAAATCTGAGAAAAAGGTTGAGTTAAGCGTGCTGGTCGAACAGGGATTTCCAAAAGTGGAAAGAATGACAATGACAGGGGTATTTATAGGATGCCAAAAGAGGAAAGGGCTGTTCGGTCGAATGGCATATCGCCTGATGACTGTCCGGTCGAATGGCGATTCGTTCGGATTGCACCTGTCATCCTTCCTCAAGTGGCTATCCGGTCGGGTTGCTATTCGTTCGGATGGTAATCCGGTCGAGTGGCAATCCGGACGGATGGCGCTTGGTTCAAGATTTTGATGCGACGAGTTTCGGTGTTTCGATTCAGATTGCGAGCGGTTTGATTTGATAGGGTTTCCTAGTCAAATTACTTTCAGTCCCAACTACTTCGTAATTTGCGTAGTCTATTTTCCACTATCTATCCTAGTTCGATCGTGGATTGAGTTAGAGTTTGATTGAGTTCGCTTGATTACCACAACATAACATAAATAAACATGCACAGGTAACATGTAAGGCACACACACGCGTATAAACAACAAGTAACATACATAGTTCGAGTTGCGATTTGGTGTCGATTCGATTAGTATAGCTTGATTACTAGTTGATTAACTTTATCGCATTGTTACTTCCTGTAATTCACAGTCGCAGGTCGATTGAAATACGATTAAAATGATCCGATTATTGCAGGTAACAACACTTACTCCACATAATATAAATAAAATAAAGAAATTTCTACAAGTCAAGTCGCGCGAAATCGGTCGTTGACTTTGACCTTGACTTTGACTTTGACTTGTGAAAACACGGGGTGTTACAGCGGAAAGCGTAAAATTTCCAAAAATCGAGACACATAACACATAAAATTGATGATGCGTAAAATCGGCGATTGTAGGCTAGATATCGAATTAAAGTGTCGTGGGTGTTAGACGTCGACTACCCAAAGTGATTCGATCATTCCCAACGAGTTCGAGTACACGCTTTGGCCTAATAGACTGTGCTCTCACCGAGTCACGGCGATCAGCACTCATCCTTCCAGTTACTACGTGACTCGTGTCGTCGGAACAGTCGAGACTTCGGTGAGATTTGTAAAATCAAAGTAGGGAGTGGAACTGGTCATTAAGATGCGGGTTTCACCCCTAACTTAACAACTTCGCTCCTAATTGTGGTTAAACAACCACGAGATAGAGATGGAGAATTTTGTCGAGATATGGATGTCACTCCTAACTCAACGTAGATTCTCGTGCTGAGAGTGAAAATGCGCGGGATAAGTGATCTTATCGAGAGTTCTTGGTTTTCACACCTAATCTCGACACAATCACTCGTTTGTGTTATACGAGCGTTTTCCAAAACGTGTGCATTGTGTTAGCCTTAGGAAAGGCATGTAGTATTTCGCCTTAGGAAAGGCTCCTTCGTATGAAGTTGTATTATGTGGGTCCGTACGAAGGTGCATCATAATAGGTTCGAACGAGAGTATCACATCATGCAGGTTCGTACGAAGCCCCAAGTGGGTTCGTACGAAAGGTCTGTTGGTGCTTAGACTATAGACTAGGTCAAATTTACATGACTCGACCTAATTCCCTATAGTTATGGCTCTGATACCAATCTGTCACACCCCAACCGATGGCGGAATCATCGGGGTGTGGCACTGAGTGAAACAGATTGTTTAAGAGAATCCATAACAACTATTAAATGATAATATTTATAAGGTTTAATATCCCATACTATTAAACAAATAATTCATAACAGTCATTATAGATATTCAGTCTCAAAAACAAATTCCATTCCGATAACTCAGATTTTTATTTGGTGAGTTTCTAGACTTCCTAACTTGTTTGCAGCATAACATCCAATCAACCTGTCACATACGTTAAAATAAAAGTCAATACATAAAGTAAAGGTGAGTACACAAGTTTGCATAAATATAGTAATAAAAGCGTTTACGCATAGCCAACATGAAACACGTAACGGCGAAGCATGTAACTATTAACAATGATACCACTTAACCACGAGACTGCGATGTAGAGTATGTGCGACACATGTTCACCGAAGCGAATACGTGAAGTAAAGTAATGTGATCCCTAGCAACCCCTGTCACACAGGTGCTAAGTCCGAACTATAGTACTATCGTTGCTAGAGGCGGTCTAGTGTAACACTGTATAAGCATAGTAACAAGCATTCAACAAATCACGTATAGCATGCGGGATCAGTTAGCGTTTATAAAGTGTTTGTGTTGTGTGTTGTGTTTTGATAAAGAACGTATGTAACACCCAAAAGTGCGTTAAACGAAAAGGGGTTCGAGTATACTCACAATGTGTGTTTATCAAGTAAACACAATTTGGATTTGATTGAAGGGAGCGCCAGGTCAGCCTGCGTATGGAAACAGATGTATACGTCTTCCTCAGGGCTGAACGGTCGTAGACGGAATGTCAAGCGGGTTAAGTGTTTGACAGTGCATCCGAACTGATGGATGCCATCTGGACGGATGGACGCCATCCGGACGGATAGGTGTCATCCGGACGAGTGGACGCCATCCGGATGATGGATGTCATCCGGACGGATGGGTGTCATCCGAGCGGATGGATCCCATTCGGTCGGAAGGGCTGTTTTGTTTCGAAAGATAAAATCTGATGTGAAACTTGGTATTTTAAAAACAGAAGGTAAAGTTTAGATTGGTGCAAAGCCTATCCGGTCAGAGGGGCTGCGTTAGAAGTTTTTGCAAAATTTTCTTAAACGAAAGGTTTTAGTTACGGAGACGGTGTGACGACATGTAAAACAACTGAAAAATACCAGCTCCAGTCCATTCGACCGGATGGGCTCTGCCCATTCTGACAAGCGGGCTGTTCTTGATGAAAATTCATGTTTGACCCGTTAATCGGTCCATCTCTTTGGTGGAAATCAGTTCTCGATTCGGCTCTTGACTATGGAACGAGTCGAGAGTCCGATTGAATCCCGATTCCACCAATATTTTATAAAAATCGAAGAGAAGTTTCATAAATAAGTTGAAAAGTGTGAAACTCCTTTAGATCTTGAACCAATCTCGATCGATTGATGCTCCACAACAGTTTGCCCAAGCAAAACGAGTAGAACCGACCCTCGAGAGGTCTAAAATAAGTGATTTCGAGAAATAGTTAAAGTGTGTGTGTGATTTTGATGAAGAAGATGGAGTAGGAGGGAAATAGAGTGAAGATTGAAGAAGGTTTGGGAGAAAAAGCTTACAGATAGGCCTTGTGTCACACCCTGGCTTTTGCGGAAGCGTGGGTTTATTTGGTGTGACTTCTTAATACCATAGCAACAATCACAACAATGCTATATGATAAAAATACGAGATGTTCATCCATTATCATTGTTTAGAAACATCGACACTTGAAACAAATTACAAACCATAAATTATTTAAGACGTGTTCATAAGACACATAAAAGACTTTGGATAAGACGAGGTTTAGAGACATGTAACCCGTCCAGGAGTAGGTTACACCTCTCAAACTTCACAACTCCTGGATGACATCTAATAACCAACGCAGCTAGACACATGCATACCCTGCTAGATCCGCTAGTTCCCTGAAATACATGTAGTTTGAAAAATCAACAAAAGGTTGAGCGAGTTCATGTGTAAGTCTGTGTGTATAAGCCTTTAAAATATGTCTTGTGTGTATAAATGTCCCTTTGTAACGATGTATGTATAATCCTTTATAAACAGTGTATGAAAGTCCCTGGTATGTAGCAATAAGGAAATAAAGAGATCACCAATGGTTTGCAAAGCCAAAGGTAAGTGTGATAAGGTGCAGGAAAACTCAAACCTAGCATATTTGTACCGGGCTTCCGGCTGGAAGACATAGTCACCTCTATGGGTCACCCTGACCTCACGGGTGTGGGCACGCTACACCCAAATAGATCTATCACTCATGTCCCTCGGTCCTATGACGAGGATTAATGGCCTTAAGTGTTGTGCCCACCTTTCACAGTCTAGTTAGTAAACCCTCCTTAAGCTAACCATACCATGTATAATAATGTCTGGAATAGTTGTAACATACTTGGTACTCGTTCTCACCAAGAGTGCTTCTTGTATTTTTTGTATTCTCAAATTGCATCATACTTGGTACTCGTTCTCACCAAGAGTGTTTCTTGTTATTATACCATTTGTAAATATTGTAATATTTGTAACATGTATTCCACCCCCGAAGTATAAAACTGAAAACAGTTAAGAGAAAAGGGGAACATGAACTCACCTTGATTACGAGTAAGTCCTAACGAGTATGCAAATGTGAGAGTTCTTGGAAATATGATTCCACGTCACTCTAATTGATTGAACATGCAACAATATGGAATATGTATCAACAATAATGTTTTAATTGGATAATTGGAAATCCTAAATCTATAGGATTCGGTAGTGTTTCGTTTAATTGGTGACTATAAGGTTTGGATAACCTAATAGAGAACTCGGAAAGTGAATATGAGGTAACAGAATTATTTATGAAAAATATTTATTTATCATAAATAATAAAATTACAAAATTGTACAAATGATTTAATACAAACATTTGTAATAAATCAAATATATTTAACTAGTATAATTAAATAACATAGTTAAATATAATGATTATACGCAAAATATTGTACAAGTGATATAATTAATTTATAAAAATTATAAATTAATTTATATGGTTGAAATATTTATTATTTAATAAATAATAAATATTTTGTTTAAAAGAATACATATGATAATTATATGATTAATTATCAAAATAATTATATCAAATCTGAATAATTAAAAATAACATTTTTAATTATTGAACTTTAGTATTACAGATTTAAAATAATTATTATGGCCTTAGAATCATTTTAAATGATTAAAATGAATTAAAATGGTTAAAATAACCATTAATAAGTTTATATAAGTTTAATTATCTAAATAATTAAATATAATAAAAATTCAGATTCTTATTTTATATAAACTCATAATAATGCATATTTTGTCATAAAAATAATTTTGGATCAAAATTATATAGTTATATAATCTAATTACATTAAATTAAACTATATAATTAAGTGTAAATACTGATCTATACTATATAATAAAAGAAACCACTTTAGGGACACTTGTCATCATATTAGAGCATCTCTTATAGATAATTATTATTTTAATTTAATATTTTATAATTAATTATAGATAACCCTTTTATTAAATATTATTTAAATTAATATCTTATGGATAATTATTATTTAGTTTAATCTTCTTCTCCTTTATAATATTATTTAGAGAAAAATACGATTTTGGCCCCTATGGTTATATCATTTTTACCCTTTTAGCCAAAAAATAAATTTTTTAACATCTGAGCCTCCAACTTTTTTTTTTCTAATTCTTTTGACCCCTAACACTAACCTCATCCATTAAATGTTAGGGGCAAAAAGGGTTAAAAAAGACGTATTTTTTTATCACTTTTACCCTTTTAGCCCAAAAATGATTTTTTTAACATCTAAGCCCTCAACGTCTTCTCTTCTAACCCTTTTGGCCCCTAACACTTTTAGCTCAAAAATGATTTTTTTAACATCTAATCCCTCAACGTCTTCTTTTCTAACCCTTTTGGCCTCTAACACTAACCTCATCCATTAAATGTTAGGGGCCAAAAGGGTTAAAAAAGACGTTAGGGGCCAAAAATGTTAGAAAAAAGACGTTGGAGTTTAAATATTAAAAGGGTAAAAGTGATATAACCATGAGGGCCAAAATCGTAATTTTATTATTTGATGTATAAAATTCAATTCATACAATACACGAGGTTTTTTAAGGATATATATATATATATATTATTTAGTACAGAAAATTACATTTATTCAAACCGTGTAATACGCATATTTTTAAAGTTGTAATTTTTTTATTATTTAGTATATAAAATTACATTTATTCAACCCGTGTAATAAATGAGGTTTTTTAAAGATGTATTATTTTATTATTTGGTAAACAATATTATATTTATTCAACTCGTGTAATACACGTGGTTTTAAAAATATAACTTTTTTTTTGGTATATAAAATTACATTTATTCAACATGTACAATATTGTTCTTATAAATATAACTTTTTATTATTTAATATATAAAATTATATTTATTCAACTCGTGCAATAAAGAAGGTTTTTAAAGATATATTGTTTTATTATTTAGTATATAAAATTTATTTATTAAACCCGTGTAATACACGGGGTTATAACCTAGTTTACTTATATAAATATCAAATTTACATAAAATATCGGTAACAATATTATTTTTGTAGAGTCCAACATGTAAAATAATTACTATAAAATTTTCAATAATTAATTCATTAAATTCGAATTATTATAATTTTGTAAAAAAATTAAACTATTTTTAATTTATAAAAAAATAGTTTTATAAACATTTTGACTAACATAATATTTTTAATAATTGAATCAGTAATTAAAGTATACATGTTAAAAATTTCGGACTTTAACTGATTAAAATCGATTAAATATGAATTATTTGAATAATTGTTAAATAAAAGAAAATAATAAAGAAATCACTATTTATCATCTTCTTCCCCAAAAAGTCAATAGAAGTCAACAGGCCCGATTACTCGATCTATACGTATTTATAATCAAATTAAACTTGCAGAATCATTAAACAATTGTAGATATACCGATTGGACGAGTAAAACGGCTCCGGTATTGGTCGGAAGTGGCGTATCAAAGGATTCCGGCGACTCCGGCTCCGGCGAGTTCTGAATTTCGACTTGTTTCGATGTTATTGAGTAATGTGGTAGGTGTAGGAGATTCGTGAAGGTTAATGAACTTATATAGCCCATCAATTTGATCTCAGATTCGACAATTCGTAGTGGAATCGATTGGTTTTCATTTTTTTATAAAAAGTCCGATTGTTATTGTTTTGGAATGGAATAAAGTCGATTTGGAGTGGTTAATCGAGTTGGAAATGAGTTGGGAACATGTGGGTATTGATTTCGGATCACTTAAACAAGTCCAAGTGGAACAGATCGAATTTTCGGTGGATTTGTTTGAAAACCCGTAAGAGCATTCACATCCAAACCATCAAATTATACATACATTCCACTAAAAAACAACTCCTATATAAATATATTTCCACTAAAAACAAATATTTTTTCTCTCTCCTCTCAATTAAATAATATTATCATTACATTTTTCTCTCACTTCCACTCACAACCACTTTCAAAATATATTAAAAAATTATAACGGGTGAACAGTGTCCCCCCAAATATACAGATGAACAGTAACATTTTCTCTCTCCTCTACTCATAACCACTTTTTATACTCTTTATAATATAAAAACCCCTCCTCACATAATTTGATGGTTAGAATGTGAATGCTCTAACTTACAGATCTGAGTTATATAAATCAGTTCGGTTTTTAAGTCAATATATATATTAAACAACTTAATACACTTCACAACGAGGCTGGTAGTCCAGTGGTTGTGCGCGCTGTTTGTTTCCGAAGTGGCGCAGGTTCGATCCGGGTTTGGGACGAATTATAAGGTTTTCAACAAAACCTGTTTTAATAACTGATTTAATTATTTACACTTTGGTCCCTGTGGTTTAATAAATTACAAAACAGTCCCTAAAGTTTCTGAAAATGTCACAAATGGTCCCTGTAATAGTCAGTTAGTTTGACTGACTAGGTTAGTGTTTAAAGAAGGATTTATTATATAGGAACTAACTTAGTTAACCTATTTTAGTTAAAAGAGTTAACTGAGTTAAGCTTTAAAGAAGAAATCCTTATATGAAAGTTAACTAGGTTAGGATCTTTAGTTAAAATGAGTTTAAGAAAGCCAACTTTAGTCCCTAGAGTTTATGTTTGAAAGAATGACCAAATGAACCTTGAACTTTTATTTCAAAACTATATATTTATTTCTTTATAAAATAAGTTTCCAAAACTTACAAAAAGAACCCAAAACTTATAGTTTGAAGTAATTGCACTTTAACCCTTGTATTTATATAGTTTCAAAAATAACAATTTAGTCCCTAAACTTTATACTTTCAAATAACGACGGTTTTAGTCCTCGATGTTTTCTAGCAAGTTTCAAAGAATGTCAAATAGGTCCCTCAACCTATTGTTTGGCTATGTGTTGGCATTGTCAACATGTTTCTAAGTTATCCGTTCAGTGTGTTAACTGTGTTTTGTGCATCAAGTTTATTACTCAAGCTTGTGTGTAATAAATGGAGTGACTGTATAAAATATGATGCATGTGTATGTACGATATAAAAAATCATAGAGCAGTTTAAATTGTCAGTTGTAATCAAGCACAGTCATTAAGTACGTAATTAAAATTAATTACAGTACCTGTAATTTTGAGGGTTGTCACACCTTGAATCGCGTCTAAGACTTGGGAGCGGATGGGAGTGTCAAAGTGTTGAAATGGGGGTGTACGACGGGTATTAATAGAGGAGGGCGAGGGGTTAAGTCAGTGTACGAGTGGCGGTGTCCGGATGGTTCCATCCGGACGGATGGACTCCATCCGAGCAGATGGGCCCATCCAAGCGGATGGCCATTCGGACGACCGGGTTTGTGTTTGTTAGTTTTCCAACTTTGTTCATTTGTTAAGCGTTGCGTTGCTTTTTATCGAGTTGCGAGTGAGCATTTGAGCGTATAAGCGTTGCGTTGAAAACCACATAACATTCTAAACAAGTAATCGTAGAAATAACACATATAATATAAATAAATTCGCGTTTCGAGCTTGCGTTGGGATAGCGTTTAGTATAAGTGTCTAAGTAAGCGATGTAAAATGCGATAAAATGCGCTTAAGTAGTAAGCGTTACGAATAGCGTTTAAATGCGATAACTGTATCTAGATAAGCTTTTTAATGTGCGTTTAAAATATAGTTTAACCCATAGCGTTAATTGAATCTTGAGAGTACAAGCGCTTTAAGAAAGAAGTATGACGAAAGTGGGAACAACCGAGATACAGGTTGTTACACGGCAGGGGGTTTCAGGTGCGGTGGGGCGTTTCTGGTGGGAATTTGTGTTATGAGTTTCAGGTGCGGCAGGGTTTCAGGTGTGAGGTTGTGGGGATGGTTTGTTGCTGAGTTGGTTGGTGGTTACTCATGGTGGTGGTGGGTGAAGGTTGTGTGGGTAGTGATTTTAGACGCATTTAAATTCAACCAACAAAATACTGAAAAGGTCTCCTGTTTTCAATCCTCTGTTTCCACAACAAATAAAGATCACCCAATTCATCTCTTTTTCTTTCTGCAAAACACCTTCACCTCCACTGCCATTTTTGCTGTACAAATCAAGAAAGGTATGATAATGAAACCCTATAACTTTGGTGAAAATTATAGACAAGGAGAAAATTGGATTGGCGAATGCTGATTGTGAACGGGTCTCATTCGTACTCGTGTACTCTTGTACCCGTAAAGATTGGAGTAGGCGGTGGTTGGACGGTGAAAATGGTTGTGGCGGCGACATAGGGTGGTGTTGGTGAAGATGATGGCGGCGGCAACACATGGTGGTGGTGAAGAAGGTAGTGGTGGTAGGTGAAGGGAGAGAGAGGGGGAGAGATAATTATCTGTATTTTTACTATATATATATATATAATTTTTTGAAATATTTTTTAGACAATAAATTACAAGTTTTGTCCTTTAAATAAGTAAAAAGACTAAATTACCCATGTGTAATAAGATTTAACAGAAAAATCTAACTGGGTTAAGCTCAAAGGACAAAACTTGCAACAAAATTCCTTATAAAGGGCAAAACCTGTCAAAATTCGTTGAAAAGGACAGTGCCTGAAAAGTGATATATCGATAAAGGACAAAACTTGTAATTTTTCCCTTACTAGTATGCAACTATTCCTTGATTAAACCTTAATACTCCTAAAATGTTGATTTGATTTTTGCTATTTGATCTATTTATGTAGGTTTTTTAGCTATGATCTAGTGACAAAACCCTTAGTTTTAGCAATTTGTTTGATACTGGGAAAGAAACTAATGAAGGGGTGTCCTTGAACGGAAATGGTGAACGATGACGATGACGATGGTAGGTTAGAGATGGTAACAACGAAGTTTGGTGATGATGGAGTTGAAGGTTGGTTGTGGTGATCTTGGTCAAAGGTGTAACGCCATAGTGTGGTTGACAACCACAAGATGTAGGGGTAGAGATGGTGATGAAGATGCTGGAGGATGACAAAAATGATATACTTCTTTTTTGTGATGCGACAAAATGGTGGTGGCAAGTTTAACTCGAGAAGAAGTCAAAGGTATGAGGAAGGAAAAGAAACATGATTATATATTCTATTTATTATGCATTATTTTCAACACCAAGGTAATTTGAAATTAATTTAACACAAAACGTTAACCCCATTAATCATTTGGATCAACACTATGAAGATACATCAACCATGGGGACTAAATTTAACATTAAACAAACCACAAGAACCATTTTCGTAATTTACCTACATGGTTATGACACAACTTCTTTCTTTATGTGGATGATATTATTTTGACAAGATCCACTAGTGAGTTTCTATGCCAAAATATTACTTCTCTCAAATTGAGTTTTTCATTCCTGATTTGGACACTATTTACTATTTTATGGGGATTGTTGCTACTCGTAACAAGTCGTGTCTCTTTCTATCTCAAATACAGTTTATTAATGAAAGTTTAGACCGTGTAAAGATGGTTAACTACATTCCAAGGACCACTGCTTTTAACAGTAGGTCTTATGAGACCTTAACTTATGGAAATCTCTTTGTGTTACAGTCTTGTTAGTGTTATACGATGCTTAACAATAGTTATCATAATTGGGTGGTTATTGATGCTTATGCTCTAATGTTCTTCATTTAAACTATATTTGCCATGGCATACCATCATGTTCAAGGTGTGCCTGTAAGAAACCTATGGATTGCTTTTGAAGAGGCATATGTTATGCATACAACATTTAGAGAGTATGCTTAAAAGATATAAGTACTCAAATTGATATGCATGGTAGAAAATGTGCTTATATGCCCAAAATCGAAAAACAAGAATATCTTTGATTTTTTATTCCCATAAGAAAACCTATTAAAGGCAAAGAACTTGGCATGCTTACAATAGTTAGTCTTCATTAAGCATTTGATGGCCTCAATAACCATTTTTACTGCTTTATGATTTCCCACCTTGTTTATTTAATCAAATTCGTACACTACTAGAAAACTAGCTATTTGCTACCCATTTTTCAAATGCTATGCGACTAGAGATTATTTAGCGGTCGTTTTTGTTGTTTATTAAAGTTGCAGCCGAATTTACGACTTCATACCTAGCAACTTGCTTTCTGCCATCGAGTTTTATAACCAACTTGTGAGCGCCATTTTTGCGACCATATGCGACTGTCCCATTTTACGACGAATTGTGACCATCATTTTCTATCGATTTTTGGTCGCAAATTGGTCACAAATTCGGTCCATTTTTTCCAAAAAAAATTTTCCTTGGCTTTGATAGTTTTTTAAGAAATTTAGAAATAGCAAATCAAACAAATTATATCAATTCACAAACAAATATATTCATACTATAGTCATACCGAAAATTTCGACAACAAGATATGTTTCAATTAAAATAATACATTTTGAACCAATGTTAGAACCAACCAAACAAAAACAAACAAGTTGTTTATTGTTGTTGGTTCTAGTGTTCTCATTTTCTTTCTTCCTTATACAAAAGTTTAAAACACAAATGATTATGCTAGTAAAAACCACATGATCGAATTAGTGATTGTATAACTATGATTAACATACGATTGTGGTGTTTTAAGATCGAATTGGGATAACTCTTTTTCCTAAATCGTGTTCCTCGCAAATCGGTCACAAATGTGCTCCAATGAAAGTTCTTTCGAAAATCTACTGCTTATAGAAATTTAGAAATAACAAGCTAAAAAACTATATAAATTCACAAACAAATATATATACTAATAAAAAATTCTATAAAATTCAACAAAAGATGTTTTTAAGTCAAATAATACATGTGAACCAATACAACACAAATACACAAAAACAAAGATGCTTTTTGTTGTAGGCTCCATTGTTTTTATCATTTTCTATCTTCCTTAGAAAACAAATGGTTATACTAGTAGAAATCAGAACACCAGTTTTGTGATCATATAAATAGCGACCAACTTGCGAACACCCATATAACTAGCGACCAACTTGCGACCACCAATCGCATATCAGTCAAAGAAACACTCCATTTTTTATATAAAAAAATGTTACCCATTTTTAAAAATTTGTTATAGAAATCTATTGAAATTTATAAATACAAATAAAAAATAGTATGTAAATTAACAAACAAATGTGTTCATTGTTAAGTATACCAAAAATTACTACAAAATTAAACAAGAAATGTTTTAAGTAAAATAATAAATTTGAATAAACACAATGCATGTTAGACCACAAATGAATAAAAACAAACAAGATGCCTTCGGTTGTAGGCTACAATGTTCTTTTCGATTTCCATCTTCTTTAGAACACACAATTATACAGGTAAAAACCACAAAATGAGAAGCAAGAAAGTGTGAATTATATATATGTATATATATATATATATATAGTGAAATCGCTTAACGTACAATACGTACGTTATTGTGAAATCCCATGTTATAAAAAAGCATGTTGGAAATCGCATGTTGGTATTTTTGATGAAATCGCATGTTGGTTTTTTTGTAGCAATTTCGCATGTTAGTAAATATGATGAAATCGCATGTTGGTATATAAAGCAATTTCGCATGTTGGTTTTTCAGCACAAATCGCATGTTCAAAAGTGAATTCGCAGCAGATCGGACGACTGAGATGATCGCGTACATATTGTACGATAAGGGCCATTGTACGTTAACCTAACCCTATATATATATATATAGGGGTAAGATCAAATAAAAAGTTAATTTTCCCTAAGTAGGATGAGAAGGAATCTTAACCATTCATTTTTCAAATCAATGGTTAAGATAAAAGGGTAGGAGAAAGGAGGAGTGCAAGGGTATCTTGGGAAAATCCTATTTATGGACTTTCTCTCTCCACATGCAAGGCACATGCATATTTCACCCTCATTTTTTAAACGTTTATAACTTTTTTATACCACATTATTTTTTCATAAAAATTTCACCGTAAAATCGAGCATCTTTTTATCTTTAATTTGAGTACCATATTGCTATATAAAATATGAAGACTAAAAAACCCACTAAAATGTGTTGTATTTCTATGTTGTATAACATTTTTTTGTGTTTAATTTTTGTACTATATTTTTGTGCTAAATTTTTTGTGCTGAATTTTTTTGTCTTAATTTTTTTTTCCTCAATTTTTTGTGCTGGATTTTTTTGTACTAAATTTTTTGCTGAATTTTTTCGTGCTATATTTTTTTGTACTAGATTTTTTTGTGCTATATTTTTTGTACTACATTTTTTGTGCTATATTTTTTTTTACTACATTTTTTGTGCTATATTTTTTTGTACTAGATTTTTTTGTTGTATTTTTAAAAAACAAAAGGGGTGCCACATGTCATGTTTACTCCTATTTATAAGGACCAAAATGCCCTTCATTCCTACTTATTAGGAGTGCCACATGTCATCATCACAATCCTTCTTAGGCTACTTAGGCAAAATCCACTTTTTAGTGGATCCTTCCCCTATATATATATATATGTGTGTGTGTGTGTGTAAAGCTTGCGTAACACCTAGAACCTAGGATTGTCATCTATTGGATTCACATGAGAAACTATTGCTTAAAAGCAAACACACAACAAAAGTCAAAATAAGAAACTATAATCCAGTCGAAACAAACATATAAAGGAAATGTAATTCAAATGTGTGTCAACAGTCCTATGCCAAGGCCGTTGTTAGATGCCAAATCCGATCAGATGTCTCATGTGAAACATGACCCTTACCCATCCGATTTTTTCGCCAGCATTTATAATCAAGTCAACAAATCTTCAAGTTGACTATGTGGTAATAATACGAGCAGTTAAGCCTTATTTGGCTACTTAGGAGTAAATATTCATAGACATTACGGGGAAATCCTTTACGAAGAAGATGAACTAGATACATGTATTTATGAAATCAAGATTTGGTGATGTAACGAAAGGTCTTCAAAAAGTCAAAGAAGTCTTAGAAGAGCGTTCGATTGATTCTGTAATGATGAATCTCAAAAGGAGGATGTATAACAAGAATTCTTAGAATTCCTTGGGCATTCTTTGTTGCCGTTGAGCTAAATATAGGGCAAAGCCATATCTCCATGGTTAGTAAGGTCCAAAAGGTTCACCAATTCTAGGGGTAAAGATAAATAATAGGCATATATAAATTTTTGTACGTTAATTAACATTAAAATGTTGGCTTCAAAAGATGAAATGTCCAATGTTTTTTCGCTTGAAGAACTAAATGGATCAACTCAGAGGCTTCACACCTTCTTGAAATACCCACTCAAACAAGTAAGCTTACAGTGATAACTTTTGCGCTATTATTTTTTAACAAACATTCAAATCTTCCTTCTAGACTCATACCATTACAAGTTATCTAAATACACCACCTCCCAAAATAGGTTTTCGAAATGATCCCTACTACATATGGAATATATCACATATTCCCTTGGTACATGGATAAGGCCCAACCACTCACCTGAATGCCACCACCGGAAAACTAAATATCTAGTAGCCACATACACACAGATAAACATGTAATAAGCATGACTACCAATAAAACCACAATTTTTATCTTTCAACATTAGCAGGTATTTAAGTTCAAAACATATAGAACATTTAAAAGTGGGCACATATAACTCACATGAACACATTTCAATACAAGACTGATGACCAAGGGAATATATCACATATTCCCTTGGTACATGGATCGGGTTCAACCACTCACCTGAATGCCATTTCCTGAAGACAAAATAAATAGAAACCACATACACACAGACAAACATGTAATAGGCATGACTATGAACAATACCACAACTTTTATCTTTCAAAATTAGCAGATATTTCAACTAAAAACATCTAAAACATTTAAAAGTGGCATATATAACTCACATGAGCACACTTCACTATAGCACTGATAACTTTCATCCTTAGCTCACCAAATGACAATTCACATGATATAATAACGTTTACAAACTACGTTGTCATTCTCACCAAACCTATATTGCAAGACCCACACCCATAACCGATACTCGATGTTGTAATTTGACATGTGCCTCTACTTTACCACTTTATCCTCCACATATACATTCTAAATTAAATTCATGAATATCTAAATTATTATAACTTATCTATTAAATGATAATAAAATATTACTTTATTTACTTCTCAATGAGCACCGTGTCAGGTCACAATATCCATTATTCGGGTAAGTGGTTCATATCACACTTTCTAATGAACCATTACAATTAGGGCTGCAAACGAACCAAACGTTCAGCGAACAGTTCGTGAACTGTTTGGCGGGAAGTTCGTTTGTGTTCGTTTGTTTATTAAACAAACGAACACAAACAAGAAATTCTATTCGTTTAGTTAAATGAACAAACATGAACAGAGGGCGCGTTCGTTCATTTATGTTCGTGAACGTTCGGTAACGTGTTCGATAGTTTATTAGCGTTTTTAGCTTTTATATTTTATTTAAATACTTCAAAATCCTGACAAATAAAATATTTAATAAGTGTCGATGTATTATATATTTTGTTCATGAACGTTTGTTTGTGTTCGTTTGTTACCATTTGTGTTCATGAACATTAGTTTGTGCTCAATTGTGTTCATCATCGTTTGTTTTCATTCGTTACCTAAAATTAACAAATAAACAAAAACGAACACGAACAAGTTCCCTTCCTTAATAAACTAACACGAACATAAAATCTTGTTTGGTAAGCGGTCACGAACAAAGACTTGTTCGTGTTTGTTCGTGTTTGTTCGGTTTGTTTGCAGCACTAATTACAATGGTTGTTCTTACACATAACACAAACGCCTATGTCATCACCAATAGGTTAATACAAACTCGTACTCGATCTAATATGTCCATTTGTCGTAGTCGAAATAGCCTCCCCGCTACCAAAATTGCACCACTCTCTAATGCCACTGCTGCCTAAGCGCAGCTGCTACCACTTCAATATTAGGATGACACTGGTGTCGACCGTCAATATCTGCTCTGATCGTGCTTTCACAATTGACATAGTATACGTCGAGTCATCATCGTCGACCCATTACAATTGCCCCTTGTTGAGTTGTCCAATGCAACCACTGCATCGCCTTCTCTACAAGCATAAGCACCATCACCCAATTGCCTTTAGCTAATGCCATAACACTTATTCACAACTGTCGATCCTGCTTATCTCTACAATCCGAGGAAAATCCACAGTTATCTTGATATACCACTTACTCTTTCCGAAACTGCTTATCAAATTTCGGGATGAAATTTCTTTCAATTTGGGGATGATGTGACAACCCGTAATTTGAAGGGCTTTTTCCTTGTACAGGTTCTTTGTTACTTGCGTGTACGTTATCTGATAAATTAAAATGTTTAATTATAAGTGAATGGTTGTGAGGTTATACATTATGCGAATGCTATATAACTATGTATGTATGTTTAATGTGGATCGCACAAAGTTCCCGGGTCGCACAACCCTCCCACACTCGCACACCCCTCCATCGATGAGGACTTGTCCTCGGCCCAAACCCATACCTCTAGTGTATCGATGCATGGTTCAAGCAAAGCCCAAGCTAGGCCCGATTGGCCTTTGATACACATACACACATATGGGTTGTGTGTAATATCTTTAGTTAGAAAATTATACAATAACACAACAACCCTAGCATTCTCTTACCCTCTCCTTCTCTCTTCGGACCTGACGGCAGCCCCTTCACTCTTGAGAATCTCCCTGGTTCCATCTAGAATTCGGTTAGTACATGATCACCATTGTTTGATTTAGTCCCTTGTAATGCTTAGTGTTATGATGATGTGATAAACTGTTTAATGTTATTATTACTTGATGTTTGATATATGAGATTCACATAGTGGTAGGGTATGTGATGAACACTTTGTGATAACCAACTGATAGATCTGAACTAGACGTATGATGATTGATGATCAATGAATTAGTGTCATGCATTATTAAAAATAGATGAGTTTACCCTAGTAATAAATGGTATTCCAGGGGATTAGGTGGTTGAGGTCTTGTGATAATGATTTTGATTGATTTATGTATGGCTGAATAATGATTATGTTTATGTAAAGGATTGGTGTGAATGATGATGATTATGTGTTAAGATGAAACTGCCATAGATTAGGGTTTATGTGATATATGGAAAGTTGTGGTTGTTTTGATCGTGTAAAGGAAAGTTTGTAACTGATGCCATGATTATTGGCAATGTATAACTGATCGCAGACCTTTCGGGTCGCACACTCAAGATGTGCTCGCACACTCTCACATGTGGGCCGGAAACATTTGGGCCGTGCATTGTGGACTCGCACACTGACATGGTAGTCGCACAATAGCCTAGGATCGCACACTGGCTCACGAGTAAAATACGGGTCGCACAGGTTAAACCTAATCTCACACTCTATGTGAACTTGCAACTGATTGGGCTTTACACGTTACCGGGCCGCACACTTCATTGAACATTGTTGTTTTATTTGGGCTGTGTTCTAGTGTTAGGCCGTAGACAAAACTGGAACCGTACACTACCTGTTGTACACTTGGGCTGGGCCTCAAACCATGTAGATCGCACACTTATACG
Source organism: Helianthus tuberosus (assembly GCA_030545235.1). Classification (NCBI taxonomy): domain Eukaryota; kingdom Viridiplantae; phylum Streptophyta; class Magnoliopsida; order Asterales; family Asteraceae; genus Helianthus; species Helianthus tuberosus. Next base: position 200,883,326 of record CM060364.1, on the reverse strand, counting down.
ATTTATGATTGTTAAATGTGGACATGTGAACAAGCTGGTATGAGGTCCGGACACCTACTACGTGATACTATGATGTATGTTACTGATTGGATTGCATGATCAACTGTTACAACTTGTATGATGAAATGTGTATGTTACTTGTGTAATATGTGGTACAACTTGCATTAAGTGTCTTTGATAACCACGGTAGGGTTTGGTTGACCAACTTGGAACGGGTAACATAACATACCAAGCAATCTAAGGTGAGTTCACTACTCCTTAAGCATGCGTCCCGGTGGGTGGGACAAACAAATTGGTATTCCTGAGAGGAATATGTCTTTTCTTGGTTAAACTTGGATGTTGGATAATACGCTCACACCTATCACCTTAAGTCCCATCTTACTATCGAACTAGTTACCTGAGAGGTAACAGGGTAGTAGTTGATAGCGCTATTAGGATTAGCAACCTCACACCGTACCTGAGAGGACGGGCATGAACTAATGACCTTAACCACATGACCAATGTTTGATAGGGCATTAGGGACGGGAAAACAAAATATCGCCATCTTGCGATACTCGAGTTATTATCAACATGTTTTTAAACTAAACACTTGGTAACTAAACGTTTTTTCAAAACAGTGAACTCGGCAGCTTTGTGTTGATACACTTGTCTGCATGCTTGCAGGTCGTTAGATTCTTGGATATGGAGCTTGCTATCTGGATTGCTGGAGTGGTAATGGGTCGAGTTACTTGGAAACGCGTGACAAGTCTATTGGTTTTCATACACTTGGTTTCAAAAATATTTGAACAATGATTTACATTATGCTTCCGCTGAACATGTTGGGTTTTAAGTTATGTTTTGAAAATAAAATATCGTAATAAATGGGAAATTTTATTTAATATCTCGTAATAAATTGGAAATTTTATTTAATATCTCGTTATTAGTTCAATATGATTAGTGGTTGGATCCTGGTACGTCACATGCCTCGTGGGGTTTCCACATGTGGTAATTTGGGGGTGTGACATATCCGGTGTCGGTTGTTGACGTCGAGTGGTCCAAAGGGTTGATCATTATATCATGTGGCAACAAAGGCAACCCTAACCTCAATCAATCAATTAATCCCTCTTATTTCCTCACAACCGAATTAGCAAACCAATTCCCATACCCAAAACCAAGTTCAAAGCCATCCGTTAAAAATAATAACGTTTATCTGATAGTTGATATTCGCCTAAACCTTATGGATTCTCATTTAGCTTCTCTCTCCAAAACATTAATGAAAACTACTTAATAGACTGTTTTGGGGGCATGTATGGTTTTAATGTTCTTGGATTCCTCCCCTACGTTAGGTAAAAAAAGTTACACTAAATATCCTTGTACTTCTCACCCACTAAGTTTACACACTTTACGAATTTAACCTAAAGTTTCGGGTGTTACAAATATGAAGCACACTCAATGGAAACTCAATTCTTAAACTTACAATAAGTGTTAACCCAAGGACTTACACTAGGTTATTTACAAGATGCACCCAAAGACTTCATGCAAGTTATAACTAATTTGTCATATGAAATCTAACAACTGATTTGTTGTGTGTAATAGCAAGTAACATCTAGCAATACAACATGCTACTTTGATTAGTGTATAACCCAACCAAATCAATCCAATCCAACTAAACATCAACAAAAAAAAAACTAAAATGAAATACTAAGAAGTCCCTTATACCAAAAAAAAAAAAATTAACTAACCATTGTTAAATAATAGTTGCATACCAACATCTTTCTAGGAAAGCCGGTCAAACTAGGATAAAGTTCTTGAATCAATAATCTAAAAAAGATACACTTACAGTTCTTGCACGTTTAAACTTGAATAAGTTCTGGTTGCTAATTTTGAAACTGTTTTGATTTGGTCACAAACTGCTCATAATTTTGTGAACGTTTTTTTTTTTCACAAACGTCTAGTTTTCTAGTAGTGTTATTGATCTTGATTTCACACATGGATTTTGACGTGCTTAGAAAGTAACAAATAAATTGCACAGAAACACATACCGGTTTTAAGATAAAAACACAAATACTATATATACATGTTCTAAGCAAGCGTACTATGAGAATATAATATAGCTAAGGTAGGTACCCAAGTATCAATCCATGGACACAGAATCTACTAGTAATGAACCTATTACTTAATATACGATCGAATGAATAACTGTACTAAAAACTTAAGATCTATTAACTTGAATGTCACACCCTGACTTTTGCGGAAGCGTAATTTGGTGTGACTTGCTTAATATCATTGCATTCAACCATAACAAACATCTATATGATAAAACCATGATGTTCATCCATAAATTAAGTTTCAAAACATTACAATCGTCATTGTTTAACACCAACTAAGACTTCAAGTTTACATAACAACCCATTGTTTTAAGTTCCCTACTGGACTTCACAAAAGATACTCAACAAAACGAGGCTTTGAACCATGTATCCTATCAAAGATATAATATATGATCCAAACCCTTCAACGCTGGATGACACACATCTTGAAAATCTTTGATAGCCCGCCAGATCCATATTCAGTTTCCTGAAATACATGTAGTTTGAAAATATCAACAAAAGTTGAGCGAGTTCATGTGTTTTGTATGTGTGCACGAATAACCTTGTAAAACTTCTGTATGTATGTTTCTGTAAACTGGTATGAAAGCAACAAGGAAACAGATCAATTAATGTGTAGCTAATACATTAATATGTGTGCAACGGTGTAGGAAGGCTCAACCCTAGCAGATTTTGTACCGGGCCGCCGGCTGTAAGACATAGTCACCACATGGTCCATCCTGCGGGCGCATGGGTGGGGCTCGCTACACCCAAATAGATCTATCACTCACGTCCCTCGGCCCTACTACGAGGATTAATGGTCTTAAGTGTGCGCCTACCCATTCACATGATCTAACAGTACATTCCTTAGCTAACCATACCAATTGTAATTGTTTGTAAACATTTTATAACATGTACTTCACCCCCGAAGTTATAAAACAAAAACAGTTAAAAGAAAAGGGAGACATGAACTCACAATCTTGCGTTCTTCGTATCCAACGTAACCCAAAGCTGCTACTTGTGTGCACGACTACCTACAACGTACTACGGCTTATTAGACGTGCGGGTCGTGACCTGACTTGGTATTAATTAGTGTCTTTGAGTTACGTTTCTTTGTGTCCTTAATATTATTCCAAGTTATATAATTATTTGTTAAAATAATAAATATTTTAACTTAAATTATATTTATTACATTTTGGAATAATAGTTAAAATAATATATTTTAACTTGTCACATTTATGTATTTGTACATGTATAACTTCCCAAGGATGGGCGTATTTATATTCGTATTCTAAAACTTGTATATTTTTGCCAAGTATCGATGGCGTATTCCGGTGTGTAATTATACGTACGAGGATACGTATTTTTATGGCGTTTATTAAGTATTCTTATACTTAACTTTGTATTAGCTTTTCCGGAATAATATTTCCAATAAAAATTTGTCAATATATATTCTCAAAATATATATTTTAAGAAATATTACATAGACAAGTTATTCATATTTTTTTCCCTTGGCAAAAATAATTGTATTTTCTTATAGATCCCACTAATAATATATTTTCAAGTCTAACTTAGAAAATATATATATAAATCCATTTTTCAACCAAAAATAATATGTTCCAAGTTTATTTAAGAAAATATATTTTCTCTAAAAAATAATATATCTTCTAATAGTTTCAAGAAAATATATATTTTTATTTACCCAAAAATAATATACTTTCTTCTTGTCAAAAATATGATATAATTTCGTAATAATTGTAAAAATCATATTTTTGTTCTCTTGGTGTCCAAAATACTAATTACCAAAATATACTTATGAATTAAATTCTGGAATATTTTGTGTAGGATATATTCCTTGTTCGGTTCCTCCAATATTTTGGGTATAAATTATGTATTTATTTCTTGGAATTTTGGTAATATTTTGGATAGTAATTTCTTGGTATTTTGGTTAGTTATATTATTTCAAATCCTAAAATAATATAACTAATACACATAATATACAAATAATCACACACATGGTGACATCTAAATATATATTTTCCTAAATACATATTTAGTCACTTTTATTTACAAAAACCAACCTCCAATACTTATAATTTTTGAAACAAAAATTATGGCAAACTTTATATAAAAATTCATGGTTTAAAATATACTTGTAAATATTTGTTTAAAAATATTTTTCTAAGTGTTTAATTTCTAGAAAATTTTTACCATAGTTTCTCCTTAAAAATTGAGGTTTCCATGTTTCAAAGCATATCATTTTCTTTTATAAATCAACACAATCAACAACAAATCAACCAAAACTTACCAATTTTCCAAAATCAAGCATAAATTACTACTTCATGAACTTGAAAGTTTACAAAAATTTGTTGTAACTTACTAGTGTGTTTAGTAGGCATAGCTACCCTTTAAAGTGTGGTTGTTTAATTAAAAACATCATTTTTAAAGAAGTTAGATTTTCACAACTTGTAAATCATTTTTCTAAAAATGTTTCTTCTTGAGTTTTTCTTGTTAAATATATATTTCTACACTTGATTAACCACTAAAAATGTGGTTAATTTCTCTAAGAACCAAGCTTAGGTAAATCTTGTATTTTTAACTTGGTTTCTTAAAAATTATTCTTTGAAATCATTCATTTATATGATCTATATTACACTTGATCGTTAATTTTTTTCAAGAAAACATCTTATACTTCAAGTTAATGCCTTAACATAAAGATGATTACTTTGTTCTACAACATAATCATCCTCTCATCTTGCTAGATTATGTCTTTAATCACTATCTAGCAAGATCATATGATGTTTAACATCATCAACACAAACAATCAACCATCAACTAGCATAACAACACTAAACAACATGATTTCTTATGATTTTTAAGCTTATGTTCATGTTTCATGTTCTTGATTCATAGTGTTCTTCAAGATTAGAAACTTATATCATATTTTAACCAACTTAACAAGATGTAAAATGGAGTGTAGATGATCTTACTACTAGCTCAAGGCTAGGGATGATCACAAGATGAAAAAGAGGTGGATAAAAGCACTAGAGAGAGGCCCTTCAAGTTCCAATGCTACCAAGCTTCTTAACTTTTCCTCTTACACCTTAGGATATGCTTAGAATGGTTGTTGATGATTGAAAAATGGTGGTGGTGTGGTGGTTGATCATGGCCGTAGGTAAGAGGGAGAGGAAGAGAAGGTTGTGTGTTGTTGATGTTGTGTAGAAATGAAGATATTATGTTCTTGTGGTCATTTATAAAATCCTCCAACATGTATTTATCTAGTGTATATTGTGTTCTTAAAGAAGAAACATGATCTAATTAAATAAGTAAATAAAATCCCATGTGGGGACCACCTTCTAACCGTGAATAGGTGGGGAGGGGGTATAGGCTAGCTTGTAATGAGATAGTTAGTTTAAGGTTGAAATCCAAGTGTTTAGTTAGGGTGATTAGTTCCTAGTATGTTATATAGTGTGTTATGATGTTCGGGGGCCATAACTAGCTCGGAAATGATGAATCAATGCTTCTCGTGAAAATTTGGTATTTCGGGTAGTGTCCGGTTGTTCGGTTGGTTACCGGTTCCTTAAGGTGCTAAACTATGCGGTTTAGTGTGCTTTATGTTACCTGTTGTGACAGTTTTGGTTCCCGACACTTAGGAAAGTATTCTGGACCATTTTACCATATTTCTGTATGATATTAAGTTGTTTAAATGCTGAATTTTGCTGAATTCTGCTGTTTTTGTGAGTTTTAGGCACTTTCCGGCACTTAAACTATCACTAGGAAGACAGTTTTGTAATCCTTACTTTCCTACACACTATACTAGTGTAACTCTTGGTTTCTGGCTCATTCTGTGTCTCAATACCATGCCTGTCTATGTTCTAAACTCCTTCAGCATTTTTCTGATTTGTCTAATAACTGTACTAGCTTTGTTTCGTGCATCATTTGAATCAATAAAGCGTTGCATGCAATAATGATATGACACTTGCAATATATGATGCATATATATATATATATATATGATAACAATAATTAGATAGTATTCATGTCATAAATGTTAAATCAGCACAGTCGTTAAGCAATAATCATTGTTTAATAATTGTACGGATGCGTGCTAATTTGACAATTGTCACATTCTCCGCCTGTTAAGACAATTTCGTCCTCGAAATTTAGACTACGTTAAATCCTTAGGGTTACGTTATGCGTAGTTGGATATGAATAATACCAAAGTGATTAACCACGAACCCAAATCAAGACTTAGGGAATCAGGTGAATCCAGGGACATATTACAATAATAAGAACCCAGCAGTTAAATGGTATGTGCCTCAGAATTTGATGTCAAAGGATACGAGATGTATAGATGTATAACCTAGTGTAACTTAGTTAACAGGGGTTCAACAAAAGAGGAGTTTCGACCAATAGAACTCCGAACGATCGTTCATAATATGCAAATGGGTTCTAGAAACAATAGCATCCGCTAGAGGCACTCAAAATCAGCAAGCTCAAATGTAATAGTGACATGAAAATGATCTGTCAACTTCCGAAAAATTAAATGAATAAAATTAGTATGTTGACATTATTGAATTGCGAGAATACACCGAAATGAAATACAATCGAGTCTGGTGTATCATTGTCTTAATTCGTAGTTGCATTAGGAACGTTTAAATGATAAATCAAACAAAAGTATGTGTAGTTTCGTGTGAAACAGTTGACCATGACTAGCACAAGCTACAGGTTTGTACTGACACCACAAGGTGTCGTAATGACATAATTCAATAATAGCGGTGACCGAACAAGTTCACCGTGTTTGAAATCAAATGAAACTGTAATGAAGCAAACCTGAAAAATTTGATTCAAACGGCATCGTAGGATTTTTCAATTGATTATAGAGCACCAAAGAACTATTATTTCCGATCGAAGATGAAAAAGCAATAAATACTGCAAGGCATTCGATCGATAATGAAAGAACCGTTAGGAAGTACACTGGAATATAAAATGAATTTATGTACCATTGTCTTAACACACGATTGTGTCAAGACTGCTTTAATCATGATAAAACAGAGCGAATTTAGAGCAAGTCAGTAAATAAATAATTAAATCCGCGCATGAGATGCGCTAACGAGATTAGCGCAAGCTTCAATTTAGTGAAAGCACCACCATAAGGTGTCGAAATCAACGAACGATTTAATGGAGTCATAGACTGAACAAGTCTACTATGACTTGGAACAAATGAAACACTTGCTAAAATGAATTTGAATATGATGCTTTCAATACATCATATGGTGTCTTGAATTGAATATGCGAAATGGACAAGTTCAAGCAATTGAACTTGGTCTTGGCGCAATCTGACAATAAATATATGTATTGACATGGAAATTTCAGCATGGTTACAAAGATAAACCATGTATGTAACTGGAAAAGGAAGAAGAGTTTCAAGAAAGTGCGTTGACTCGATGCCAAAAAGTCAACATTCACAATAATGCAGGTCATTCAAATCCTAAAGCAATAACTAGATATAGTGAAATGATTATTTGAAAGTTCGATGAAAACGATCATTCGAAGTGAAACCGCATGCGTAACAAACAATGCATGTGTAACATATGAATTTTCAAGAAATGAAGCAACGAGTATTTGCTATAATGAAAGAAATGATCATGATACAAGAACCACTAAGAGGAGTAGGGATGTGAAGATCTACTCGCTAGATGCAAAAGTGGGAATGTCAATAAAAGAAATTTGAGTACTTCACCTGTTTGGTTAACTAAAATGGCATACATGACAGAATAATGGTGCTTGCCCGAGTTAATAGACGTGGTTCCTACGTGTTAACCTTTTATGAGCTTCGACATAAGTTCCCGAAGGTCCTAAGTACATGTCTCCTAGATCTTCCAAGTTTTGTATTTTGTGTATAACTGTTTTGTGCACCGTGTAGAAAACACAATATTAGCGTATGTCCGTAAACAAATTGTTGACTCACAATTCTTCGGTATACTTTCTTCCTGAATCCGCAGCTGGCGATAACCTGATTGAAGATCGATCTTGGAATAGTAGTTGGATTCTTGTAGTCGGTCAGATAAATCATTAATCCTTGGCAAGGGATACCGATTCTTGATGGTTAACTTATTTGGCTCTCGGTAGTCGGTACACTTGCGGAAACTACCGTCCTTCTTCTTGACAAACAATACTAGAGCTCCCCAAGGAGAGAAGCTTGGTCTAATGAATCCCTTGTCTAGCAACTCCTGAAGCTGCGCTGACAACTCTTGCATATCTGAAGGCGCAAGTCGATAAGGTGCCTTGGCGACAGGCGCGACGCCTGGAACTAAGTCTATGCGGAACTCGACTTGTCGTTGAGGAGGTAATCCTGGCAAGTCTTCGGGGAAGACTTCAAGATATTCCCTTACCACAAGGATATCTTCGTGCTTCGGTTTTTTGGCTTCTTTGTCCACGACATGAGCCAAGAAGGCAACACATCCTTTAAGAAAAAATTTACGTGCCTTCAAACAACTGATAATCCGTAGAAGCGTATCCTGCTTCTCATGGGATGCGGATAATCTTCTCAAGGCATACAATCTCAGCTCGATTACTTGACAACCAATGTCGCAACCCCCGCCCCCTATCTGTCCCGGGAACGGGAGGCCGCGAGACTCAGTATTTGTGGTATCGGTATTTATCAATTATTTGGTAGCGGAAATTTCATCAGGACCGTAGTTAGGAAATATTTTGTCAGAGTAAATACCACACTTTTATAATATTGAACATATTGGGATAAAACCCAAGTTTTCATTACAAACTGATTTATAGAGATAATCTCTATTTTATTGAATAAAACATCTTCTTTTATTTAGGTAACTTTTATAGGCACTTTCTCCAAGCCTTCAGTGCTGTCCAGCTGGCTTCTAGTTGGCTCTCATATTTTGTTACCTGAAACGTGTTTAAAAACATTTTGTCAGTGGGAAATACTGGTGAGTGAATCCCAATTTAATCAAGAAGAGTTTTATCAATTTATAGTATTGAGAGCGATTACAATGTTTATATCTACACAATTACTCATTCAGTATTGTCAATCCTGACTGGTGGGTCATATTACCCATTGGCTAACTCTTAGTCCAATGGTAACGTTTTCCACATTTTGTATACAAAACCCCAACATATCAGCATTAATTGAAGAATTACAAAGACTCAATCAATACTAATTATAATTTAAAATAAATAAAGGTTTTGTAAAAACAGTTTGCAAAAAGGAGATTACTCACATTGCTGTCTTAGGTTTTCTTTAAGGGTTTCCTGGTGATTATCTATTAATTACACAAATGCACACGTGTTAGTTTAATAACCCTTAATATTTACATTAGTAATACCCTCCCCGAGACGGCATTCCAACGACTACGTCGGGCAGAACCACGACAGCCGTTACGAAACCCTAGATCAATCAGGCAGCGTATCTAATACGTAACCGGGATTATTATACTTACAACGGAGCAGAACTTCGTTATTTAGGGGGGTATTATGCCCGGAAATTATAATTTCTATGTAGAATATTGAGAGAGATATCGAGAAAATGAACGACGGAAATTATATAGTGCCTCTTCGACTTCTCTCGCGGCCCGCGTAAGACGTAGCCAAGGGCTACGCGACCAGCGTAATAGGCTGGGTAGGCCCTAGCCTGGCCCAGTCATCGAACTAGCTTTGCCACGAGCCCAACACGTGGCGACACCGGGTTAAGCCTGGTCACCGATCTGTCGCGCCCCGCGTAAGAGACCCTAATGGTCTACGCGGCCCGCGAGCGACACATAAAACTTGATTTTTATTTTATTTTTAATTATATAGTGTATTTTGGGCTCGGTTTTCGCATACGGGGTGTATTTTAAGATGTATTGGAATATTTTAATTTATATTAGGGGTGTCGGAAAAATTATTTTGGAGGGTTGTTATATCCTTCCCACATTGTTATTAGAGCTAGTCCTCGAGATCTAATGGAACAAGTGTGGATATTTCCTTTGCATTTCTTATTCAAGCTCCCATGTGTATTCTGGTCCTCTTTTGGAGTCCCATTTCACTTTGACTAAAACTAATCTCTTATGCTTGAGATTCTTAACTTACGTGTCTTCAATCTGTAGAGGCTTCTCTACAAATTTAAGTTGTTCATTTACCTCTATGTCCTTAAGAGGTACTACCAGTGATTCATCTGCTAAGCATTTCTTAAGATTTGATACATGAAATATATCATGTATTCCCGCCATTTCCTCTGGCAGTTGTAGCTGATAGGCTACAGGTCCTATTCTTCTAATAATCTCAAAAGGTCCAACATACATGGGGCTTGGCTTTCCCCTTTTGATGAATCTTACTACTCCTTTCCAAGGAGAGACTTTCAATAATACTTTGTCTCCTACCTGAAATTCCAATGGCTTTCGTTTGTTATCAGCATAACTCTTCTGTCGATCATGTGCTGCTTTCAGTCGTTCCTTGACTTGAATGATCTTGTCGGTTGTCTCTTGTACTATTTCTGGTCCAAATAATTGCTTCTCTCCAATTTCTGCCCAACAGACTGGGGTTCGGCACTTTCGTCCATAAAGTGCTTCGAATGGTGCAGCATTGATACTGGTGTGATAATTGTTATTATAAGAAAATTCTATTAACGGTAAATGATCGTCCCAATTACTTCCGAAATCAATTACACAAGCTCTAAGCATGTCTTCCATTGTCTGAATTGTCCTTTCGCTTTGTCCGTCTGTTTGAGGATGATAGGCTGTGCTTAGATTTAACTTGGTTCCCATTTCTTTTTGGAAACTTGTCCAAAAATGAGAGGTAAAATGGCTATCCCCATCAGAAACAATTGATAAAGGAATTCCATGTAATGAAACTATTTCATTTACATATAATTTAGCTAGCTGTTCCATACTGAAAGTTTCCTTCATTGGTAGGAAATGAGCTGACTTAGTTAGCCTGTCTACAATCACCCAGATTGTATCATTACCTTTCCTTGTCTTGGGTAATTTGGTAACAAAATCCATTGTTATCAATTCCCACTTCCAAACTGGCATTTCTAATTGCTGCAACAAACCTGAGAGTTTCTGGTCTTCAGCTTTAACTTGTGAACAAGTTAGACACTTAGAAACATAAGCTGCTATGTCCTTTTTCATTCCTATCCACCAGAAATTCTTTCTTAAATCCTGATACATCTTATCATTTCCAGGATGCATTGTATACATAGACTTATGGGCTTCTTCTAATATACGGTGACTAGGTTACCTAATTTAGGTATCCACATTCTTTTCTTACGGAATCTCTAAATTCCATTCATTCCTTATTCCAATTCCTTAATCATTCCTTTCAACTTTTCAGTATCATCCTTGATTACTGATTTTTGTGCTTTTCTAATCTGTTCATTTAAATCTACTTGTAGATTTAATTTAAGAGAACGCACTCTTTTTGGCTTTTCATGATACTTTCGACTTAAAGCATCAGCTACTATGTTTGCCTTTCCTGCATGATACTAGATATTACAATCACAATCACTAAGTATCTCCATCCAGCGTCTTTGTCTCATATTCAACTCCATTTTCCCGAAAACATACCTTAATCTCTTATGGTCCGTAAAAATGGTAAACTTACTACCGTAAAGGTAATGTCTCCAAATTTTTAGGGCAAAAATTATGGCTCCTAATTCCAAATCATGAGTTGAATAATTCTCTTCGTGATTCTTAAGTTGTCTTGATGCATAAGCTATAACCTTTTGACGTTGCATCAACACACATCCATAACCTAACTTAGAGGCGTCACAATAGACTACAAAGTCTTCAGTTCCTTCTGGTAACGCTAGTATGGGTGCGTGGGTTAATCTTTGCTTAAGAATTCTAAATGCTTCCTCTTGTTTTGGTCCCCATTCAAACTTAACAGATTTACAGGTTAGCTTAGTTAAAGGAATGGCTATTATAGAAAAATCTCGAATAAACCTTCTATAATAACCGGCCAATCCTAAGAAACTTCTAACCTCGGTTGGTGACTCAGGGGTTTTCCATTTGGTAATTACCTCGATCTTGGTGGGATCCACATGAATTCCTTCATGATCGACTAAGTGTCCAAGAAACTGTACCTGTTCTAACCAAAATCCGCACTTTAAAAACTTAGCATAAAGCTTTTCTTTCCTTAATAAACTTAAAAGTGCGTGCAAATGTTGTGCATGTTCTTCTTTACTCTTGGAGTCAATGAGAATATCATCTATAAAGACAATTATGAATTTATCCAAATATGGCTTAGATATTCGGTTCATCATGTCCATAAATGCAGCTGGGGCATTGGTTAAACCAAATGGCATGACAGTAAATTCATAATGGCCATACCTTGTTCTAAACGCGGTTTTAGGAATGTCCTCTTCCTGTACCTTTAATTGATGATATCCTGACCGTAGATTGATTTTTGAGAAAAATCGAGCTCCTTGCAATTGATCGAACAGATCATCGATTCTTGGTAATGGATACCGATTCTTAATCGTGACCTTGTTCAATTCGTGGTAGTCAATGCACATACGCATTGATCCATCTTTCTTTTTGACGAATAAAATCGGCGCTCCCCATGGCGATGAACTTGGCTGTATGAATCCTTTCTCCAACAATTCGTCTAACTGTTTCTTTTGTTCCTGCATTTCTGCGGGTGCTGAACGGTAAGGTGCTTTGGCAATCGGTGTTGTTCCTGGTAGCAGATGGATTCTGAATTCAACTTTTCTGTCTGGAGGTAATCCTGGTAATTCTTCTGGGAATACATCTGGAAACTGAGATGCGACTGGAATATCTTTTAGTTCTTTTCCTTTAGTATTAGTAATTATGGAAATCAAATACACTATAGATCCTTTTCTTATACAACTTGTTGTTTTCATTACGGAAATGAATTTTGTGGATCTAGATGGTTTATCTCCTTTAATTGTGATCTTTTCACCCTTTGGTGAATTTACTTGTATTGACTTTTGATCACATAAAATACTGGCTTTGTTGGCTATTAACCAATCCATTCCTAATACAACATCGAATCCTGCCAGATTCATTGGGTAAAGGTTTGCAATAAACTTTTGGTTTAAAAATTCTATTCTTGCTCCCTGCAAGATTTCAAAAATCCTAATGCTTTCCCCATTTGCTATCTCTACTAGACATTCTTGTGGGAGTTTAGTTAATGGTTGATTGAGTATTTTGCAAAATGAAGTATTAATAAAACTTTGGTTCGCACCAGATTCAAATAATACTTTAGCAAAAACATCATTAACTAAAAACGTACCGGCTATCACGTCTGGAATCATCTTTGCTTCTTCTGCAGTCAGAACAAATGCTCTAGCATTTTTAGCGTTCTTGTTGTTTATAGCTGGAGCTAATTTCGGACAGTTTGGATTGATGTGGCCTTGTTTTCCGCAGTTATAGCATATCCTGTTGTTAGGTTTCTTCCTGCAGTCTTCTTCCTTGTGTCTAGATATTTTGCAGAAGTTGCAATATATGGAGCATCTTCCAGAATGCTTCCTTTTGCAATACTTGCAGTAAGGTATAGAAGTAGAACCTATGTTTCTCCCACGGTTGGAATTTCCAGAACGAAATTCCTGGGTAAGCCTTTGAGCTAGGTTCTTTCTTTGATCTTCTTCCCGTGTACGCAATAATTCATCAATCAAGTTGTTTTGCTAGTTCTACAGCTTCTTCTATAGTTTGAGGTCTAGCTGCCTTGACTACATGTCTAATCTCAATGATTAATCCCTAGATGTAACGGGAGATTAATACTGGTTCAGGTGATGCAAGGGTTGGCACTATTCTAGCATATTCAAAGAATAACGTAGTGTACCCTTTACTGTCCACTCCGGTCACTCTAAGATTTAGGAACTTATTTGCTATCTGTTCTTTTTCATTGGGAGGGCAGAATTTCCTTTCTACCATGTTCTTAAATTATTCCCATTCCATATTGTAACCCTATCACTTCCCCTAGACTGGAGGATCATGTTCCACCATTCTAAGGCTGAGTTCTTAAACAGATTGGAAGCAAACATTATCTTATCCTCTTCCGCACACTTGCTTATTTTTAAGACTGCCTCAGTCTTTTCTATCCAGCGTAGAGCTGCAACGGCCCCTTCATTGCCCGAGAATTCCATTGGTTTACAAGACCAGAATTCTTTATAAGAACAACCATAGGACATGGTTCTTCTTCTTTAGGCAATAGGCACTTGAAGTATGGGTCTATTTTTCATGTTGTTTTCAGGTTCAGTTGGTCGTTTACTATCACAGTTACTTTTATTTTCCCCTTCCCTAACTGTTTGAATAATATATGGCATCGCATCTATTATTCCTTGTGCCACTATGTGTTGGATCGCACTGTTATCCACTGGGTTTCCATTGTTATCATTGTTCGGGTTATCGTTATTCGGATTATTGTCATTCTGGTTTTCCGGGTTATTATCCGGGTTCTCTTGATTCACTTGGTTGTCCATCTGAATTTTAAACATTTGCCACATATTAATATCACAAGATAATATTTAATACAACCAATCACACAACGCGCATATTGATAAAAAAAACGTCGAACATTGCGACTTACTCTTTCTTATATATAGTATGCGTCTAATATAAACCAGAACTGGAAATTTAAAATTATAATACAACTGAAATAAAATTACACTACTAATAGGCATCCATAGTTTAGTTTTTTTTTTCAAACATACTCACATATTATATATTATTATTATTATTACTTCCACCATCACCTTCACTGATATGGATTCATTCAGAAATCCATATTACGCTCGTCATACTTCCAAACGAGTCGTTCTCCTACCTGCCTCATTCTCTCGCTACTTTCTAAAATTTATTCTCCGAAAGTTCGGAGCTCTTGCACATTTTCTGCACTCATTGGGGGTGCAGGTGCTGGGACTGGGTTTGGAAACTGGGGTGCGGGTTCCTGGTATGGGTAAGGATTCTCTAAAATTTCCCTAATGTATTGATCACTATCATAGTAGGGATCTAGAGGGTCCAAACCTGGGTAGGCTGCTAGATTTGGCATGGGCATGTCTTCTGGTATTGGGTAACATTGCACATAGTCCCTATTATCATCTAACCACGGGTCGTAGTCTGGGACTAAGGGATTGGGTTCTGGTACCCTAGGTATCTCCTCCGGGTTGAAATCATGCATTTCGACTTGATAAAACCATGATGTTCATCCATAAATTAAGTTTCAAAACATTACAATCATCATTGTTTAACACCAACTAAGACTTCAAGTTTACATAACAACCATTATTTTAAGTTCCCTACTGGACTTCACAAAAGATACTCAACAAAACGAGGCTTTGAACCATGTATCCTATCAAAGATATAATACATGATCCAAACCCTTCAACGCTGGATGACATCATTTATTGAAGACACATCTTGAAAATCTTTGATAGCCCGCCAAATCCATATTCAGTTTCCTGAAATACATGTAGTTTGAAAACATCAACAAAAGTTAAGCGAGTTCATGTGTTTTGTATGTGTGCACGAATAACCTTGTAAAACTTCTGTATGTATGTATGTTTCTGTAAACTGGTATGAAAGCAACAAGGAAACAGATCAATTAATGTGTAGCTAATACATTAATATGTGTGCAATGGTGTAGGAAGGCTCAACCCTAGCAGATTTTGTACCGGGCCGCCGGCTGTAAGACATAGTCACCACATGGTCCATCCTGTGGGGACATGGGTGGGGCTCGCTACACCCAAATAGATCTATCACTCATGTCCATCGGTCCTACTATGAGGATTAATGGTGTTAAGTGTGCGCCTACCTATTCACATGATCTAACAGTACATTCCTTAGCTAACCATACCAATTGTAATCGTTTGTAAACATTTTGTAACATGTACTTCACCCCCGAAGTTATAAAACAAAAATAATTAAAAGAAAAGGGGGACATGAACTCACAATCTTGCGTTCTTCGTATCCAACATAACCCAAAGCTGCTACTTGTGTGCACGACTACCTACAACGTACTACGGTTTATTAGACGAGCGGGTCGTGCCCTGACTTGGTATTAATTACGGTCTTTGAGTTATGTTTCTTTGTGTCCTTAATATTATTCCAAGTTATATAATTATTTGTTAAAATAATAAATATTTTAACTTAAATTATATTTATTACATTTTGGAATAATAGTTAAAATAATATATTTTAACTTGTTTCATTTATGTATTTGTACATGTATAACTTCCCAATGATGGGCGTATTTATATTCATATTCTAAAACTTGTATATTATTGCCAAGTATCGATGGCGTATTCCGGTGTGTAATTATACGTACGAGGATACGTATTTTTATGGCATTTATTAAGTATTCATATACTTAACTTTGTATTAACTTTTCCGGAATAATATTTCCAATAAAAATTTGTCAATATATATTCTCAAAATATATATTTTAAGAAATATTACATAGAAAAATTATTCATAATTTTTACCTTGGCAAAAATAATTGTATTTTCTGATAGATCCCACTAACTTAGAAAATATGTATATAAATCCATTTTTCAACCAAAAATAATATGTTCCAAGTTTATGTAAGAAAATATATTTTCTCCCAAAAATAATATATCTTCTAATAGTTTCAAGAAAATATATATTTTTATTTACCAAAAAATAATATATTTTCTTCTTGTCAAAAATATGATATAATTTCGTAATAATTGTAAAAATCATATTTTTGTTCTCTTGGTTTCCAAAATACTAATTACCAAAATATACTTATGAATTAAATTCTGGAATATTTTGTGTAGGTTATATTCCTTGTTCGGTTCCTCCAATATTTTGGGTATAAATTAAGTATTTATTTATTGGAATTTTGGTAATATTGTGGATTGTAATTTCTTGGTATTTTGGTGAGTTATATTATTTTAAGTCCTAAAATAATATAACTAATACACATAATATACAAATAATCACACACATGGTGACATCTAAATATATATTTTCCTATATACATATTTAGTCACTTTTATTTACAAAAACCAACCTCCAATACTTATAATTTTTGAAACAAAAATTATGTCAAACTTTATAGGGAAATTGGATTTTAATAATCCCAACTCACTGTTATTGGCCAATAATAATCCCAACTCATTTAATCACCAATAATAATCCGAACTATTCACTTTTGTTTGTAAAATACTCACAGTTAAAAAAACACTAACTAGGTTAAAAATTTGTTGATGTGGCATCTGATGTGGCCCTTTTAGCTGATGTGTCATATGACGTGGTAGTTGATGTGGCATTTTTGCTGATGTGGCAGTCTACGTGGCATTTTTTATGACGTGTCACGTGACAACCCGAGTTTTCAGGGCCCTTACTTGACACGCTATTCGTTTCGCAAAGCGTTTAATATTTGATTAATGTAACTTGTTTCATTGTAACTCGTTCACGTTTGATGTATGATTGTAATACTTTGTTATTGTGTAGTTATTTAATGAAGTGCATGAACTGTTTGGTACATAATCTCCCGTGTGACGAAACCTTGGACCCCCCCCCCCCCCCCATTGCAAACCGAACTCGACGAAACATAGCCATGTTTCGTTATCATCTTCAGCGAAACTAGAGGTTTCGTCGCACATGGAAGTTTCGTCGACACTATATGGGCTTTCGGCCCAGTTGGGGCCCAACATCACCTAAGTTAAATCTGTTTTATAATATCTCATCATACGTATAACGTCAATTATCAACCCTAGCCTCTCTTGACAACCGTCATCTCCTCTTTGAAGATCCCTTGCACTCCTGTGATCATTACATCAACTGGTTAGCATTCCACTACACTCCGCATTGAACGATGATTGTTACGTGTGTCTGTGATCCTTTATGATTATAGCATTTGTTTGAGACTAAACCATTATGTGTTGTTGATTAGAGTTCTGGTAGTTTAATGTTTAGATTGGTAGACTAGAGCCTACAGGATAGGAGTTCTATGGTTTGTGTACGTATGGTTTGCATTTGTATCGGACCGGTGCTCGGAGTCGGTAGTTCTGTTATTGTTTGCATGTTGTGTTATCTGTTGGTTTTGATTAGTGAATGTGCAATACAAATATGTGTGGGACTAGATTAACACTTTTGAATCAGTGATCGATCTATTGTGGTGTGTACGGTTGTTAAACAATTAGGTGGTTACTAACTAAGATTCATATGACAACAGATTTGATCCATGCTGTAAGACGAATATTTATGATTGCTAAGGTTAAGTGTTAGTGACTATGCATGATAATGAAATTATGTTATTCATTGTGATGATCAACTATGACCGAATGAATTGTCAAATTCAATAAAGAGGATTAGAACCAAGTGCACATGCTATTGTCTAACAATTGATATGATAACCTTGAAAAATGGCGGCCCATATCTAATCAAACAATATAGATATCTTAATAATGTTGACACTTTTCAATAGGAATATTATGTGCATTGAGTAATGAGATGATAGTTAATTTAATTGATGATGATGAACCGGTTATTATATGTTGGGTAGTTAGAGGGTATTTTGCTATTTGTTTGGGATTATTAGTTGCATGATTTTAAGTTACTCTTAATGATAAGGATGAGTTATCACAATTCATTAAGTTCACATAAAAATAAATGGGCCGCACACTTAAATTGGTCATTAGTTTTGGGTTGTATACTTGGTCAGCGGGTTAATTGTATTGGGCTTGCATTGTTTACGGGTCACACAAGCGTAACCCAATCGCACACTCGATGTGCACTTGCAACTGTTTGGGCTCTACTTGTTGACTGGCCGCACAATCCATTCACATATTGTGGTTGTGATTGGGCCATAGACATACTTTGTGGATCACACACTATTAAGAATCATGATTTCTAAAGGTGGTCATATGAACCAACTGATATAGGAAGATTAAAACACCAACTATGTGATGCCATGAAGTATGTTACAAATTGGATTGTATGATTAACAGTCACGACTTGCATTATGATATACGTATGTTACAAGCTGTTATGGATTGTTGTGTGACATGATCCCTTGTTACGACTTGCATAATGATACGTGATTTATGTGTACGCACTTGTGTATTGTGTATGAAGAATACGTGAATTGTGTGTATACGAAACTGACAGTCTTTGGTAACCACGGTAGGGTTTGGTTGACCAACTTGGAACGGGTAATATAACGTAACATACCGAGCAATCTAAGGTGAGTTCACTACTTTGAGCATGCGTCCCGGTGGTTGGGACAGTCAGTGGGTATCCCGGGGAGGGATAAGTCTTTTGGGTAAAAACAGGTATATATTTGATAATATTCTCATTCTATCATTCTTAAGTCCCATCTTTTGTTACCGGGGAGGTAACAGGGTATTAGTTGGTAGCGCTACTTAGGTTTGGCACCTTCACGCCATACCGGGGAGGACGATTGTGAACTAATTACCCAGTCGGGCCCAGTGCTTTGATAGGAGCACTGGGGAAAGGGCAAATCATACATCAGGAGCCGTCTTGTTATCATCGATATATTATCAATATTACTTGCTTTTGTTAATGAACTGAAATAATCATTTGGTAATCAACGTTTTCATGAACTGTGAACTTGCCAGCTTTGTCTAATACGCTTGTTGCATGCTCGCAGGTCGTTAGGTATCTTGGCTCTGGAAACTTGCTGTCTGGAGAAGCAGGAGTGGTCATGGGTCGACTGAAGAGACTCATGTGATTATTTATTTACTATTACACGTTGGTTTTTGAACAACTTAGTTTTTGGTTTATTATTTGCTTCCGCTGACATATTGGTTATCGTATAAACTTACGATGGGATTTTACTATTAACTTGAGAACTTCGTTTAGAAACTTGTGGGTTCAATGTAATTAGTGGCTCATTGTCAGTCTGTCACACGCCTATCAAGGACACTCCCTAGGTGGTATTTTTGGGGGTGTGACAATAATTTTCAAGAAACCAAGTTAAAAATACAAGATTGACCTAAGCTTGGTTCTTAGAGAAATTAACCACATTTTTAGTGGTTAATCAAGTGTAGAAATATATATTTAATAAGAAAAACTCAAAAAGAAACATTTTTTAGAAAAATGATTTACAAGTTATGAAGATCTAACTTCTTTAAAAATGATGTTTTTAACTAAACAACCACACTTTAAAGGGTAACTAAGCCTACTAAACACACTAGTAACTTACTACAAATTTTTGTAAACTTTCAAGTTCATGAAGTAGTAATTTATGCTTGATTTTGGCAAATTGGTAAGTGTTGGTTGATTTGTTGTTGATTCTGTTGATTTATAAAAGAAAATGATATGCTTTGAAAGCATGGAAACCTCCATTTTTAAGGAGAAACTATGGCAAAAAAATTTCTAGAAATTAAACACTTAGAAAAATATTTTTAAACAAATATTTACAAGTATATTTTAAACCATGAATTTTTATATAAAGTTGGCAAATTGGATTTAAATAATCCCAACTCACTATTATTGGCCAATAATAATCCCAACTCATTTAATCATCAAAAATAATCCGAACTATTCACTTTTGTTTGTAAAATACTCCCAGTTAAAAAAACACTAACTAGGTTAAAAATTTGCTGATATGGCTTGCCACGTCACCTGCCACATCAGTTGCCACGTAATCGAAAAATGACACGTAGACTGCCACATCAGTTGCCATGTCACACCCCCAAAAATACCACCTAGGGAGTGTCCCTAATAGGCGTGTGACGGACTGACAATGAGCCACTAATTACATTGAACCCACAAGTTTCTAAACGAAGTTCTCAAGTTAATAGTAAAATCCCATCGTAAGTTTATACGAAAACCAATATGTCAGCGGAAGCAAATAATAAACCAAAAACTAAGTTGTTCAAAAACCAACGTGTAATAGTAAATAAATAATCACATGAGTCTCTTCAGTCGACCCATGACCACTCCTGTTCCTCCAGACAGCAAGTTTCCAGAGCCAAGATACCTAACGACCTGCGAGCATGCAACAAGCGTATCAGACAAAGCTGGCGAGTTCAAAGTTCATGAAAACGTTGATTACCAAATGATTATTTCAGTTCATTAACAAAAGCAAGTAATATTGATAATTACTCGATGATAACAAGACGGCTCCTGATGTATGATTTGCCCTTTCCCCAGTGCTCCTATCAAAACACTGGGCCCGACTGGGTAATTAGTTCACAACCGTCCTTCCCGGTACGGCGTGAGGGTGCCAAACCTAAGTAGCGCTACCAACTAATACCCTGTTACCTCCCCGGTAACAAAAGATGGGACTTAAGAATGATAGAATGAGAATATTATCAAATATATACCCGTTTTTACCCAAAAGACTTATCCCTCCCCAGGATACCCACTGCTGTCCCAACCACCGGGACGCATGCTCAAAGTAGTGAACTCACCTTAGATTGCTCGGTATGTTACGTTATATTACCCGTTCCAAGTTGGTCAACCAAACCCTACCGTGGTTACCAAAGACTGTCAGTTTCGTATACACACAATTCACGTATTCTTCATACACAATACACAAGTGCGTACACATAAATCACGTATCATTATGCAAGTCGTAACAAGGGATCATGTCACACAACAATCCATAACAGCTTGTAACATACGTATATCATAATGCAAGTCGTGACTGTTAATCATACAATCCAATTTGTAACATACTTCATGGCATCACATAGTTGGTGTTTTAATCTTCCTATATCAGTTGGTTCGTATGACCACCTTTAGAAATCATGATTCTTAATAGTGTGTGATCCACAAAGTATGTCTACGGCCCAATCACAACCACAATATGTGAATGGATTGTGCGGCCAGTCAACAAGTAGAGCCCAAACAGTTGCAAGTGCACATCGAGTGTGCGATTGGGTTACGCTTGTGCGACCCGTAAACAATGCAAGCCCAATACAATTAACCCGCTGACCAAGTATACAACCCAAAACTAATGACCAATTTAAGTGTGCGGCCCATTTATTTTTATGTGAACTTAATGAATTGTGATAACTCATCCTTATCATTAAGAGTAACTTAAAATCATGCAACTAATAATCCCAAACAAATAGCAAAATACCCTCTAACTACCCAACATATAATAACCGGTTCATCATCATCAATTAAATTAACCATCATCTCATTACTCAATGCACATAATATTCCTACTGAAAAGTGTCAACATTATTAAGATATCTATATTGTTTGATTAGATATGGGCCGCCATTTTTCAAGGTTATCATATCAATTGTCAGACAATAGCATGTGCACTTGGTTCTAATCCTCTTTATTGAATTTGACAATTCATTCGGTCATAGTTGATTATCACAATGAATAACATAATTTCATTATCATGCATAGTCACTAACACTTAACCTTAGCAATCATAAATATTCGTCTTACAGCATGGATCAAATCTGTTGTCATATGAATCTTAGTTAGTAACCACCTCATTGTTTAACAACCGTACACACTACAATAGATCGATCACTGATTCAAAAGTGTTAATCTAGTCCCACACATATTTGTATTGCACATTCACTAATCAAAACCAACAGATAACATAACATGCAAACAATAACAGAACTACCGACTCCGAGCACCGGTCCGATACAAATGCAAACCATACGCACACAAACCATAGAACTCCTATCCTGTAGGCTCTAGTCTACCAATCTAAACATTAAACTACCAGAACCCTAATCAACAACACATAATGGTTTAGTCTCAAACAAATCCTATAATCATAAAGGATCACAGACACACGTAACAATCATCGTTCAATGCGGAGTGTAGTGGAATGCTAACCAGTTGATGTAATGATCACAGGAGTGCAAGGGATCTTCAAAGAGGAGATGACGGTTGTCAAGAGAGGCTAGGGTTGATAATTGATGTTTTACGTATGATGAGCTATTATAAAACAGATTTAACTTAGGTGATGTTGGGCCCCAACTGGGCCGAAAGCCCATATAGTGTCGACGAAACTTCCAGGTGCGACGAAACCTCTAGTTTCGCTGAAGATGATGACGAAACATGGCTATGTTTCGTCGAGTTCGGTTTGCAATTGGGGGGGGGTGTCCAAGGTTTCGTCACACGGGAGATTATGTACCAAACAGTTCATGCACTTCATTAAATAACTACACAATACCAAAGTATTACAATCATACATCAAACGTGAACGAGTTACAATGAAACAAGTTACATTAATCAAATATTAAACGCTTTGCGAAACGAATAGCGTGTCAAGTAAGGGCCCTGAAAACTCGGGTTGTCACAATTATTCTTTGAAATCATTCATTTATATGATCTATATTACACTTGATCGTTATTTTTTTTTCAAGAAAACATGTTATACTTCAAGTTCATGCCTTAACATAAAGATGATTACTTTGTTCTACAACATAATCATCCTCTCATCTTGCTAGATTATGTCTTTAATCACTATCTAGCAAGATCATATGATGTTTAACATCATCAACACAAACAATCAACCATCAAGTAGCATAACAACACTAAACAACATGATTTCTTATGATTTTTAAGCTTATGTTCATGTTTTATGTTCTTGATTCATAGTGTTCTTTAAGATTAGCAACTTATATCATATTTTAACCAACTTAACAAGATGTAAAATGGAGTGTAGATGATCTTACTACTAGCTCAAGGCTAGGGATGATCACAAGATGAAAAATAGGTGGATAAAAGCACTAGAGAGAGGTCCTTCAAGTTCCAATGCTACCAAGCTTCTTAACTTTGCCTCTTACACCTTAGGATATGCTTAGAATGGTTGTTGATGATTGAAAGATGGTGGTGGTGTGGTGGTTGATCATGGTCGTAGGTAAGAGGGAGAGGAAGAGAAGGTTGTGTGTTGTTGATGTTGTGTAGAAATGAAGATATTATGTTCTTGTGGTCATTTATAAAATCCTCCAACATGTATTTATCTAGTGTATATTGTGTTCTTAAAGAAGAAACATGATCTAATTAAATAAGTAAATAAAATCCCATGTGGGGACCGCCTTCTAACCGTGAATAGGTGGGGGGGGGGGGGTATAGGCTAGCTTGTAATGAGATAGTTAGTTTAAGGTTGAAATCCAAGTGTTTAGTTAGGGTGATTAGTTACTAGTATGTTATATAGTGTGTTATGATGTTCGGGGACCATAACTAGCTCGGAAATGATAAAACAATGCTTCTAGTGAAAATTTGGTATTTCGGGTAGTGTCCGGTTGGTTACCGGTTCGTTAAGGTGCTAAACTATGCGGTTTAGTGTGCTTTATGTTACCTGTTGTGACAGTTTTGGTTCCCAACACTTAGGAAAGTATTCTGGACCATTTTACCATATTTCTGCATGATATTAAGTTGTTTAAATGCTGAATTCTGTAGTTTTTGTGAGTTTTAGACACTTTTCGGCACTTAAACTATCACTAGGAAGGCAGTTTTGTGATCCTTACTTTCCTACACACTATACTAGTGTAACTCTTGGTTTCTGGCTCATTCTATGTCTCAATAACATGTTTGTCTATGTTCTGAACTCCGTCAGCATTTTTCTGATTTGTCTGATAACTGTGCTAGCTTTGTTTCGTGCATCATTTGAATCAATAAAGTGTTGCATGCAATAATGATATGACACTTGCAATATATGATGCACATGTATATATGATAACAATAATCAGATAGTATTCATGTCATAAATGTTAAATCAGCACAGTCGTTAAGCATTAATCATTGTTTAATAATTGTGCGGATGCGTGGTAATTTGACAATTGTCACATTGAATACTAAGAATCTACCATGAGTTAAGAGAATATAACCATCATAGACTCTAATCAACGGAGACTGTTTAGATTGATGACAGGCGGACTTATTGAACCAACCTAAGACTTAACTTGACTATGGTGTATGAAGTGCTAAAATAAACTAATACCGTTTAAGGTTAACCTTATAAAACCAGGGTTAAGGCTATAGACACACATTTAGACTTAGTTTAATAAAGCTAATGACAGTATGGATTCTTATGACTTAAGGTTCTAGCCTAGTGCCAAGGTGAATAGCGGACATAGCGATTTACGCACTACCAAGGTAAGACATTTAGTAAACCCTAATTAGTTTCTAAACCCTTATAATCAGATCCTTTCCGTAAGTAGAATATATGTTTAACCAATTATGACGATTAGTTATCTATTACCGATTAAAGTGTCACCTAAGATAATGGAAGTCGATATACCCCAGAGATAGTACACTAAAGTTAACATATGTGACTTCATAGAAAGACCAATATCACCACCCAACTAACATCATAACCTACATCAACATACACACATATGCATCATAAGAACGGAACATACTACACTACTAAAATCATACAAATAAGAAATCCATCATCAATCATAAACAGATCAACGTCTCATCTTATCCGGATAGTTATACAAAAGTTTAGCCGAACAATTTAAAACAAAAGTTAAATTCATCATCATATCAAAAGTTCAAAGACCGGAAAAACTACAAAGATTAATCCATTGAATCAGTATTGCTTCCCCGTGCTTTTGATCTTCAAGTCTCGTCCTCTTTTCTATTCCAAATCATGTTCACCTCTTTTCTACAGCCCCTTTTCATGTTTTCTCGAACTCTAGTTCTTGTTTGGGGTTTCCATCGCATTTCTTTTATATCACGAACCTTACCCTAGTTTCGTCTTCTGTAAAGGCCGTACTCTTGGGCCGGCCTATGACTCATAACCTTCTATTGGGCCCACTCTGGTCTAATTCCAAACGTTGATTTTGTACTCTTCTCAAATGACGGCCGTTACGATTCGTATCCAACGGGTTGAGTACGGGTCGTACTTTCCACGTTTCTTCACTTTTGTCCTTAGTTTTTTTCCCACTGCTTTGTTTACTCCCTTTCACGTCTAAATTACCCTCTTTTCAGTATTTACCTGCAAATCTCAACAAAACATTAATAACTATCCATTCTTACCATATTTGCGACAATTGCTCTTTGAAAACAAGTATTTTAACAGTAGAATATTACGTATCCTACAACTACGTTAGATTTACATCTTCCTTGGTGTCATTGTACTAAAGTGTTCGATATCACTACTGGTCAAACTTATGCATATAACTTCTAAACAAAGGGTCTTAATAATCATGCCACTCCAAAAATAGCACGCAAGCCTGTATACTTCTACAATCTAATCATGGTACTATTTTCCCAAAGAAAAGTGTTCTACATACAACCATAACTGTATCATAAAATAGGAAAAAGAAAAAAAATCAAAACGTAACCATTGGTTCTCAATCGTTTTGTTTTTTGTTTATTTCAGTTATGTTTAGCTATTCGGATTTTTCTCACCAATAATTTTTAGAAAACTATGTAAACCATGTAAATGAAAATTTTACAATGTTGAAAAGTTTTCTTACAATTTTATAATGTCAATTGTCAAACTAAACACTAAAAATCGATTGGTTTATACATGTTATTGAAAACGAAATAAAGGAACATGATTATATTAGTTTGTAATTAACTTGGCTATAACTTTTAATACAGTAGTCTCTGTATTTTTTATAACAAACACATATTATATATATACATAAAAGGGTGGGATCCCTTACAATGAACTAAACTAAACGTACAAATAACTAGACTAATTATTATTACACTATAAAACTAAACGTACAAATAACTAGACTAATTATTATTACACTATAAAATTTGAAGTAGAGTAATGATAATAAGTCTAATTATCTGTATGTATATTACGTTAAATATATTTGTATTTGATTCTAACATTATATAAAAACTTAATAAGAAATCATTTTTACATAATTTTTTCAGAAGTTCTACATATACACACATGTAAAAGTCATCCAAATAAAAATTATTTATTTGTAAAAATTTTGTTTTTGCTCTTTTTAAAATTATTTTTTTAAACTTTTTTATTTTTAAAGCGTTTTATTCATACGACTTCTGTATGTGTTTATATGCAAAAGCTTCGAAAAAATTAGTAAAAATGATTTTTTACGAATCTTTTTTAAATGTTTTACTCATTGTTCCCCACTTTTGTAAGGATCGATGGGGGCCTTACAGGTTAGGATTTTAGAAAGTATTTTTTAAGTTGAGATTATTATCGACCAACATGTGAAACTTAGGATTATTAAAATCCGATAACTCATTATTTAACCATGCTTTTTAAGTAGGTTTTTATTGGACTTTTATGTTTAGATATGGATTTGAAGCTAGGAGTCTCATTGGAAACAATCTCTCTATCATCAAGAATACGGGGTAAGACCTGCTTGCATCCCATCTTCCACACTTCACAAATAGCTTAGCTATAAGTGAATTTATATTGGGTATGATCGATATATGGAATATTTAAGTATGCTTTTTTATATGAACCAGAATTGCGACCCGCCGCAATGCGGTGGGGATTCTTTAGTTATAACTAAGTCAATCTAGGACCCGCACGTTATGTTAAATATGTCAAACGGGAAAAAATAGACGATGTAAAAACGTTCACCCACACACGCACGTTGCGTCGTGTTAACTCGCAAAATTTAGAACGAAATGTAAAAACGTTAAACCAAATACGCACGTTGCGATGTGTTAAGTCACAAAATCTAGAACCAAGCATAAAGCGAAAAATTTGTGGAAAATGAAAACTATAAAATACCAAATTTGAAAGTAAAAAAAGTTGTGAGGATAGATTGTAAAAGATAAAAAGTTTTGGGTAAAAGTAAAAAAAAAAACAAATAGTTTTGGGTTAAAAGTAATTTATGAAAATACTTTTGGGTGAAAAGTAAAAAAAATCATTTTTTTTTTGGAAAACCTCCAAAGCCAAGGTTACAACAACTGCATAACCATTTTTCTTTGAAAACCCCCCAAAGCAAACCCAGTGTTGCGGCGTGGCGTAAAACGGTGTCAAATAGTACTAATGTCACACAACACCCATCGACCACTAACATTGACTCGACCTAGGATCTGCGTGTTGCGACGAACCAGCTAAACACTAAAAAATAGAGGTAAAAACGTTGAACCACACATGCACGTTGCGACGTGTTACCTTGCAAAATTTGAAACAAAACATTAAAAAGTTGAACCACACTCGTACGTTGCGTCGTATTAACTCGAAAAATTTAAAACTATACGTACAGCGAAAATTTGCGAAAGATGAAAGTATAAGTGACAAAAGTTGTGAAGTTAAATTGCAAATAATGAAAAGTTTTAGTTTAAAGTTAAAAAAACAAATTATGTAGGGTTAAAATTGTAAAAGATAAAAACCTTTGGGTTAAAAGTAAAAAATCAAGTTTTTTTTTTTTTGAAAAATACCCAAAGCATAATGTACAAGCCATAATGCACTAAAAAGTTAGTTCTTTATATATGGAATAATAGTTTAAACATATATATTGTGATCTTATTTCCGATTTTCCCCAACTAGCCTATATAAAATAACGATAATATTTACATGTGAATGGGGGCCTTTTGAAAATGAGCAAGAATGGCATTTTGCACCAAGAGCTGGCCCTGTTTGAATTCTTATGGGCACCACATGATCACAACTTCACAACCTTCATTTGCAGCTTTATGTACCTATCATACAAGCTACTACTTATATGCATATATATGTATATGTAGGATAATGCTAGGTAGAAAACCCTCAATTTTGAGGAAACCCAACCTCCCGAGATTTTTTTTTTTTTTTTTGAAAAAAATAACACATGTAATATACATGTTTTTAAGAGTTTTGGGCCAAAAAAAACAAAAAAGCGCCGAAGGAATGTTTTAAAAAAAAAAAAAAAACAAATTTCAGCAAGTTTCTGCCTTTTGTGCCTAACACATGTTAGTCACCCGAAGTTTGCTGAAATTTGTTTATTTTTTTTAAAAACATCTCTTCGGCGCTTTTTTGTTTTTTTTGTCCCAAAACACTTTAAAACATGTATATTACATGTGTTATTTTTTTCAAAAAAAAAAAATGTCGGGAGGTTGGGTAAAAATGGGGGGAGATTTGAGTTTCCAGAGTTTTCTAAAAACTTAAGGGTTTTTTATATAGCCCTCCCCTGTATATGTATATTTATATATAAATTTGCAGTCACTGTCAAATTATCTTTCTTGGTAATATATACATCACTTTACAAAACATTGGTAGAAAAATACGAGAAGCAAATCGTACAATATATTTGTGTATCTACGACTAAAGAATTATGTCTCTATCCATGTCTTTGTCTACGACGTGGAGGGAGTGATTCCTAGGTATCATACGTAGCCATCCTCTTTATCGCCAGTTTTTTTCCCTTCTAAATCCATTTCCTTACCATCATTTTTTATTATAATATATATATACACACATACGTATGTTCTTTAAATTTAGAAAAAAAGTGTAAGAAATATGATAAGATGTTAAATATTTTTATGGTTTTTTCAGCTCTGCTGGCTCTTTTTCTATAATCATAGAATCTTTGCCGTTAAAAAAAATATATTTTTATGTCGTATATTTGTCTCGATATATTGAAAACAAATTGTTATTGCAAGAAAGACAAACAAAGTGAATGAGTTCTAAAAGTAGTTAATCGGATGTTAATACAAGCAAGACAAACAAATAAAGTGAATGAGTTCTAAAAGTAGTTAATCGGATAAAAGCTGATTATTTAGTATCAACAAACCTAAGGTCTTGATTTGAACTCCCATAGTTATAGAATTATAGCACTTCCTTATAAAATATAGCATTATAAGCTAGGAAAAAGATTAAAATATAAAGTCTATCAAACCAGGTAGTCGTAGAAAGTGTATCAAATGAACTTCGATTGAACTCATTCTAGCGGCATTGGAGTAGTCACGTCGAACTCTACAATCTTAGATTTTAGGTTTTTTAGCTTGTAGATTTTAGAATTTTTGTTTAAATCATTGTGTTATATTTATTGGTGTTATGTTATATTTTTCGATCCATTGTGTTATGTTTTGTGATCTATTATATTTTTGTACCCTTCCTAAATTTAGGCGACGTTGTAGGATAACTTTACCCTTATTAGCTGAAGTATGTTGTTTAAGATTTATTGTGTCAATTAGATTTTGTTGTATTTCTTTTGCATCTTCAAAACATAAATACTTTGCTATAGAGATTCATACATCTCCAAAATTCAAAGATTTATCCTTTCATTACAACCATATCGTAAGGCTCTTATCTAATCATGTTAAGCACATGAGAAAATTGTATCTTCATAATTCAAAACCATAATAAATTGGCCTATATATCAATCTAAACCCTAAACTTATGTTTCACTGCGATTTGTCTTTCTTTATTTTATTTTTTTTTAAACCCACATATGTTTTCTACTTCATTTTTTTAATATTCCAACATATATACTTTGCTTTGTAACCCTCATCTATAAACACTATTCTGACATTTGTTTTTCTTGAGTTCTTTGTACTCTCTTTGTATCATATATACTCTTTGTTACACCAAAAAATAGTGATGTTCCTTTGTTCTTTGTTATGTAACATATACATGTGTGTAATTTTGGTATGCTGGTTTCATTAACTTATAAAAAATTGTATTATATTTCTTTGTTGGAATTCATTTTCACACAATCTCCTTGCAAAAGCAATTGTTGTAAATTTTGTTGATATTTTTTAATAGTATATTAAACTTGATAAGAAATTACATCGAAAGGTAAATGAGCTACAAGCTGCGCCGCTACCCATTTTTGAATAGTAAAACCAAGTCTTTTAAAAAACTACATTATAAATCTTGAGATCATGACATTGCTATGCATTACCCTTTAGACTCGACTAAATGTTATGATGTAATTCTGAGTTTTATGAGAAAAGAGGTACTTGTGCGATAGAATTTCAATATTCAAATAAAGAAAATAAGACGAAAAACTAAATAATCGAAATTAAGATTAAGTGAATACGTGTGACATTTAGTGTTGATCAGTTTCTATATATATATATATATATATATAGGGGATGGATCATGAGAAAACTAGTTTAAATGAGAAAACCAAAAAAGCCTAAAAAAAACTAAAAACATACCAAAACTTTTTTTTTTTTTACAATTTTTTTTTTAAAAAATCGCTACTTTTTATATATGAAAAAAAAAATTTTAAAAAAAAAATTTTTTTTTGGTTGTACTGCACATGTGCACTAATACATAAAGCTTAAACCACTTAACCCACCCCCCACCGACCCACCGACACCCCCCAAAAACCTAAACCCCCCACCCCCCAAAAACCTAAATTCACCCTCCCACCAAAAGCCTAACCCCCCCCCCCCACCGCCCAAAAACCTAAACCCCCCCACCCCCACCCTCCCGAAAACCTAAAACTAAACCCTAAACATAAACCCGAAAAAAACCTAAACCCCCCCACCCCCACCCCCCAAAAACCTAAACCCCCCTCCCCCCCCCCCCCCCACACCAAAAACCTAATCCTAATCCTAAACCTCCAAAAAAACTAACCCTAAAAGCTAAACTAGACTCAAAAAGCTAATTTTAAGCATGTAATGCAATAAAAAAACCTAACCCCCCACCCCCCAAAAACCTAAACCCCCCTCCCCCCACACCCAAAAACCTAATCCTAAACCTCCAAAAAAACTAACCCTAAAAGCTAAACTAGACTCAAAAAGCTAATTTTAAGCATGTAATGCAATTGTAGTACATGTTATATTGCACATGTGCACTACTATAATAATAGTGTTGAAAACAAGACGACACCATAAATATTTTTTTATGTCATAAAAAATATGCTCGAATATACTTGAATGAAAGATACAAAAATTTGTGATCTTATTGTGCCATTTTTGTTTTAAAATGATAATGTATGGAGAAATGGGAAATGTTTGAAAAATTATATATTTTTTTTTTCCAATTTTACGGTACCCGTAAACACAAACTTGTGGTGTTCAAAACTACACACACGACATTTTTTTTTGAATTTTTTTTACAAATGTGTTTATAATATAAGCATCTACGTTTATGAAAAAAAATTTGGTCCAACTCGCCCCGGATCAAAAAGTTCTCACGGTTCTTACAACTGGAGGTGGTTATCATTTTAGCGGTCCCCTATATATATATATATATATATATATATATATGTCATGGAAAACATAATAAAAATGTACCTGGTAAGCCAGCACCCCAACAGACATGGAAATAGACGACAAGATTGTCAGCTTGGTTTGGTATGTCGTCTACTTCCCGTTTTGGGTGTATATTAACGATGGGAGTCAGAAGTTCGAATGATGAACTCGTGGGTATAGGAGAGAGATGGACGAAAATTAGGTTGATGTTATGTAGTGTAGCTTGGTTTCGGTACAAACCATATTTATCCTACAAACCGTAAGAACATACCTTAGCACTTAAAAAATTTAAATTAGCACATACTGAAACAATACATACATAAAAGTAGCACTTTTGAATTATAATAGTACATTAAAATTAATCAACATAATTGATTTTAGCACATATATGAAATGATATTAGCACTTTTCTTTATCAGCATATTGAAAAAAAAAAAAATCCAAATGAAGAATTAATTGTTTGTTAGCATAATCACAAGGAATTCAAGATAATTAATATTATTTAGGTTTTCATTTTACCATTTATCTATAATTGGTTGGATGACACATTGCAATTTTTAAATGGTTCTTTTAGTTTGTATACAAAACGTGGTTTGTATTTGATCATACTCCGTGTAACCCTTTAATCTTTCTAAAAATCTTGTTAAATACATCCAAATTGAAACCCTTTATTAGTTAATAAGGGTAATATTATCTATCAACAATTACTAACTAATAATAAAATTAGATTAGGTATAATTTAATATTTTGATCTGTTATTATATATATAATTATAGACCGTATATAAAAATAAAATAAAAATATATTATTTATTTATTCTTACATGTACCCACACACTTCACATACCATGTCAACTTATGGATATGGTTGGCTACAAAGCGAACTATTAAGCCCTATTGTTCTTGTGTAATCTCGTGATTTCTTGCTAGTTATTTTTTACTGGAATTCTCGTCTGCCGTTCAAAAAAAGCTGATTATATGGTCAAATGGTGAATTACTAGTTTAAACTTTTTTTTTTTTAATTTGTGATTTCAGAATAACAGTTTGATATATTTTTGAGTGTAGACATAACATGTTGGATTGTTGGTGTATTTGTGAATGTCATAAGAACTTATAGGGTCACATACGAACAACCCAAGATCAAGAATCACATTGGATATCTCATTAATAGTAGCATTCGTTAAATATACGATTGTAAATGGTTTTTACATTAGTTGAAACGGTACGTGAAAGATATAATATTATCTATAAAAATAAATGCGTCTAGATTTATATATTGATCAATAGTTGTTAAGAATATTAAGTAATTTATTTTTAAAACAAAGTCATTTTAGCTAAATAATAAACTATCTTATACTTAGAGGGTGTTTTGGATTACGTTTTGAAGTGATTATTTGATTATTGCGTTTGTAAAACACAAATAATCTAAAAAAGTATTTGGATGAAAAAGTGATTATCAGCCTCCAAAACGCAGTTTTGGAGAAGCGTGTATCTACATGCTTTTTCAAAACGTTGTTTTGAAAACGCAAATTCTATTTTGAAAACACATAATCTATTTTGAAAACGCAACACCAAACACCCCCTTAGATTTTATCGAATATTAATATGAAGATAGGGTTTAACAACCATAAAATTATACACATGAGACTTGCCACAGATATATATGGATGAGTTCAGGGCCGTCTATGAAAGTCACAATTTTTTTGGCCCTGTATGAGATAAAAAAAAATTGGCCCTATTCATTAATCCATTATATTTGTTTATTGATTTGGGTCAAGTCATTAATCAAGTACACACTAAAACAGTTGGGATTTAATGTTCTTAGAACATAAATCCAGTAACAAAAGTTAATTTTTATAATAATAACACAGTCTAATTTATTAAAACAATACATTAATAATATTAATAAAATAATAATTGTAATGCTGCACTACAATTCATGTTTATGTAAATTGTTCACCTTCACGCATAGTAGACATAGGTATGAATGGGCTTGACAGGTCTCGAACCGGAGACCTGTTTACTAATCAACAAGCGCGGAACCAACTGGACTACCACAGGATTCTTGTTTTCATTGGGATTATATATATTTTATATACAAACAAAGCTAAAAAATTGATGGGCCCTAAATGTTTTTGGACCCTGTTTGATGGCACGCCCTGCACACCCTATGGGCCGGGCCTGGATGAGTTCAACAAAAAGTGGTTTTTATAAAAATGCATGCATTGCCGCACTTATATATATATATATATATATATATATAGAAACGGGTTCTGGAGAAAACGCTCAAAAGTGTGAGAACGGTGAGAACGCACCCTGGCCCAACACGTGTCACGCGGCATAGGGAAGGGCGAATGGGTTTTTTTGTCCTTTTATCTTCTGCTTTTGCTGTTCCGCTTTTTCCAATATTGTTTTATTTTTTGGGGTTTAAGATTTTTGGCGTTAACCAAATTCAATAATTAATGGTGTTTAATGGTTTCATTGTATTAAATTTTTGGCGTTTATGGCGTTTTTCAAATCGTATGCCATTGGAACCCCAGGGGGGTCAGGAAATCTATCTGAATGGCGTTTTTTCAAGCCTTTTTAAACCAGATGACCCATTGTTCTATTATTTTTTATATACATTTTGGCGTTTGTGATGTTTTGGCGTTTTACAATTAATTGTAAGATTATATTACAACCATAGGGAAAAAATAGAAGCAAAGAAAATAAATTAAAAATCATAATTGGATCTATCTTCACAATTTTCACTGTCATCAGTCTCTCTCTTCTTTAATAGTACAAGATCTGTTACCCAATATATGGCGTTTTATGTAAAACTTAACGAACCCATCGGTTTGATTTTTTTGCCTGCTGGTCTGTTGAAGTAGCTTTTTTGTGGATGTTTGGGTACATAGATCTATGACGTGTGAGGAGTTTTTCAGTTTTTCTTCATCTTGATCTTTATCTTTATAAACATCTCCTTGTTCAGTGTCATTGATCTCTTCTCCTCAAGCCTTCTTCAAGAACAAAGAAAACAAAATGACATATGACTGTCATCAGTATCTTTTTCTTGAAGATTTGTCCTTCTTATGCATCAAAATCTTTCTGAGTTACTCCTCTCAGCTAATAATCCATTCAGTGAAACTTCACGAAGAACAATACTGAATATTCAAGATAGCATATTAGCCATCTTTGATTTTTTTATTTTTTTGGCGTTTTACAGTGAGAGGTATTTAGTAGTGTTTTGGCATTTGTTTTTTTTTTTTTTTTTTTTTGGTTTGATTAAATGGTAGTTGCTGAGAGTTATTATTTTATAGGATTTGTTTTGGCGGTGTAGGTTAGGCGGTGCATTTTTATAATAAAGTATTCGTCGTTTTAGTTACTGTTTTGTAATTATTGTTTTTTATAAGCTTTTTTCTCTGAAGTTTGTAACACGTCCCTCTTTCAAGTTTTGCGTTTTGGATTCTAATATAATAAAATTTCGGTCTCTTTATTTTTACTGTTTTGTAATTACTGTTTCTAGTTACATTTTCAAGTTTGCTTTTTTTTTTGGTTTATTATAATAATTTTTCAAAGTAATTTTATTATAGTTTGGGAGTTTTTGGGGGTGTTTTACGGGATGATAGCGTTTAAACAAGCATTTTGGCTGTTTTGGCGTTTTTATTATATATGATGTTTTTATTATATAACAATCAACTGAAAAAGAAAATAAAAAATAGAATATATAAACAATTGATCTTCCAAATCTTCACGGTCACCAGTATCTTTCTTCTTTTTTGAATCATCTTAACTGGCTGGTTCGACTTTCGCATGATTCATTTTGTTTTTTTTTCTAGTAGTTTTTTGTGTTGATGTTTGGAAGCACAAAGTATGACATCAACATCTTTTTCTTGAACATGTTTTGCTGCATGAGATAGACAACATTGTTAATCCTTGGTTAAGAAAGATATCTGACAATGTTGTCCACCCCATACAGCTAAGCTTTATTGACAACAAACCTCAATAATATTTTTGTATGTTTTGGCGTTATAAATTGGATGGAAGTTCAGGATAAGTCAATAAGATTTTACTCAATGAAATGGACAATATCCTCACTTAAGGATTTTGTCCATTTTCATTAAGCGAAATCTTACAGACAACCAAAATGAATTTCAAAAAAAACGTTTTGAGTTAGAAGATATTTGATGTTTGGGTTTTTTGGCGTTTCTAAGGTGAATGGGATATATCAAATATGTCGTTTGGGTTTTTGTGTGTGTTTTTAATTGAATGTCTGAGATGTTGTATATATAGGATTTTTTGGCCTTTTTTTTAGGCGGGATTTTACTATAATTAAGTTTGGCGTTTTATATCTAATGGCGTTTTACTAGAATGGTGTGTGATTTTTGTTTTTTGCGTTTTATTTCATGAGATGGCGTTTTTGTGTGGAGAAGTCAAAAGACCCTTTTACCCTTAATGAAGCTCGTCCACGTATTAAAATTGATGTTATTTACGAAAACGCCACCGCGCCAATCTAGTCCTCAGATTGTTTTGATCGGACGATCCATAAGCGTTCTCACACTTTCTACCGTTTTCTCTAATTCTCGGCCCTATATATATATATGGGAATGTTCATTTGAGAAGAAATTTAATGTGAGAAGAAAAAGAAGAAATGGCATAATGGTAAAACATCAAATAGTTTATAACACATCTCATTAATTATGTTATCCCTCATTAATAAAACAATAACTTTTTATCCTACACATTTCAAATTTAACCCATATATATCTTACACTTACCGGAATTTACCCTACACACATCGAAATTTGTCCTACACATTTTAAAATTTATCCTACACATACTGAAATATATCCTACACATGTCGAAAATTGTTTTTCACAATAAATTATTTTATTTTGAAATGGTATATTTAAAAGTGAGTTACAATTTTAATTAGTTAGCTAATTAATTACAATTATAAATTACCTATATGCCCTTTTCAATAACATTAAATGCACATATTAAATGAAGTAAATGAAGGATTTCTATTGGTTTAAAACTTATTCTTTTTATTCTTACATAATTTTTCTTCTCATTTGAACTCTCCACTATATATATATATATATATATATATCGGGAGAAGATCATGCGAGAACCACCTCTTATTGCGAGAACCAATGTGAACACAATCAAAAATGCCTAAAAATAGCTAAAAATCACACAAAAATTTTTTTTTTAATATTTTTTATATAAAAATCGCTACTTTTCGAAGCCAAAAAAATTTTTTTTTTTTTTTGCCACTAAAAGTAGCGATTTGAGCATAAAAAATATTAAAAAAAAATTAGATTTTTTTTTTATTTTTTTAGGTTTTTTTGAGGTTTAGTTTTTAGCATTTTAGCTCTTAGGTTTTTTTTTTTTTTTTTTTGGGGGGGGGGGGGGGGGGTTACGTTTTTTTTAGGTTTTTTTGGGGTTTTAGTTTTTAGCATTTAGCTTGGGGGGGGGGGGGGGGGTAGGTTTTTTTAGGGTTTTTTAGCTCTTTTAGGTTGTGTTCACATTGGTTCTCGCGGTTCTCGCAATAAGGGTGGTTCTCGCATAAACTCCTCCCTATATATATATATATATATATATATATATATAAAAGTAATATTTTGATTAATATTCAACTTTTTGGGTGCGTTTACATTCTTTGTTCCCAAAACTGATGCATAATCGATAAAAAATTATGTATATGTCTATTCAATAAAAAATTAATTATCATGATAATGAAGGTGAAGGTGGTCCTTAAAACACATATCGGCACCTAAACCAAGTAGATATCATCTTATCACTTGTACCGCTTGATTCTGTATCACCCATTTTTACCTTACAAACCATTTAAAGATTCAATTTTTTTTTTTTTGTAGGAATACGTATGAAAGTTACTAAATACACAATATGATCATTCTTGGAACATAATGTTTTCTTGTGTGCCTTTAAAAAGAAGTTGTATTAAGATAACCTTTCAAAACAAGTAATATGCATGTTGGAGCGGTAATGAATGTTCGGTTGGAGCGGTAAAAAGGTTACTTGATAAAAACAGGATTGTTTCAGACGTGTATGTTCCGGAATGGTGTAAATGGTTGCCTATAAATGTAATGTATTCATATGTAGGGCCGAGATGAACAAGATTGCGACTGTTGACGCTTTATCGAAGAGAAATACTGGAATTCAAGACTCGACGTGTGTGTTATACAACAATGGTGACGAATGCGTGGAACATATATTTTGCTCGTGTGTGATCGCCTCTATTCTTTGGTCTCATATTAGTGCTTGGTGCAAAATCCCAAACCTTTTTGTTTTTTCGTTTAGAGACCTCTTGGAGATTCACGAACATGTCGGTTTAAAAGGTCTTCAAAAAGAAACTCTAAAAGGTTTAATAAGAATTGGTTGTTGGAGCATTTGGAGGGCGAGAAACAGAGTCAAGTTCAACAACAAGAATATAAATATTGAGGAGATTATTTGTGAGGTTAAGTCGGTTGGATATTCATGGTTCAAATGTAGATCTAGAAACAAAACCATCTCGTGGGATGATTGGTGCAAATTTATAAATATGTAATTTTCGTGTTTGTGGCCGCCTCGATTTGAGATTGGCGTTCGTTCTAATGAAGTATACTTTCAAAAGAAAAGTAATATGTATGTTAATTAACATTAACATATGTTAATAAGAGATGGGAATGAAGAGTGGATCACAACTCTAATTGGTGGAATTTAGCGGTTGTGGGATCCTTTCTCCAGAACCGCTTCATTTTCCCATCTTAAATTTGATAACCATTTTCTCGCAATAAATTATAAAATTTAGTTTACTCTTTTAGAAGGATTGTAATAAAATTTTGAATACACGCATACATGAGGATATTTAAATAGAACGTAATTACACGAGTGCTAAAATGATTAACACATGTGAGCAAATTAAATTAAATATGACATAAAAGAAAATCTGAGGTATTTTAATTGGGAAGTCATTTGACTCTACAGATAGGCACATATGATCGTACAAAATCACATGTGAATTAACATGTAATTGTATGATTCTTGTTTTATCAAGCGATTCTCATTGAAAGTTTTTATGTGTACTATATATGTGTCTAGCTTATTCGGTGACATAAAAGAAACATACAATCACATGACAACAAAAAGGTAACCTGCACAATAAATTGATAAAGGACACTTATAACTTATGTGTTATTTATGGGGCAGAGGGGTTATCACTCACCACACTCAATCATTGTTCGTCACGTTATTGAATTTGATTCCATCACTAGTGATGAATTTTAGGCCACTCGGGGCGCTACGTGGTGGCTCTTCCACCGCGCGTTGTTTAAGGTGGAACACCGCCGCCACCCAAACCGAACACGCGTGAACATGAAAACGTGTTGTAGTTATCACGCGTGGAGATGATGGAAGTTACCGTTAATTTCGAACGTTATGTTACCGTTGGACATGGGAAAATACAAAAATAATAAACACTATATGTATACCATCCACACAAATACATATTTCATCCACACAAATGGAATTTCCAACCGATTTTATACCACTTTCTTGCATAAAAATGGAATTTCCACACAAAAATTAAACATTATATGTATACCATCCACACAAATACATAATTTTATACCACTTTCTTGCATAAAAATGAAATTTCCAACCGAATCGTTTCCGCTAGACACCGATAGCTCTTCGTCTTCCGACGATGACACGCTTGAATTTTTTGATGATATACATATGGAGCACCCCTACCCCCCCCCCCCCCCCAGTTGGCATTCTTCGTTGGCATGTATACGATCACGATCCACCATTTTCTTCTTTAGGCGGCTCAAACCTTTAAGTTCGTTATACGCCTTCTCAAAAAATTCAAGCGTGTCATCGTCGGAAGACGAAGAGCTATCAGTGTCTTGCGGAAACGAATCGGTTGGAAATTCCATTTTTATGCAAGAAAGTGGTATAAAATTATGTATTTGTGTGGGTGAAATATGTATTTGTGTGGATGATATATATAGTGTTTATTTTTTTTCTCATGTCCAACGGTAACATAACGTTCGAAATCAACGGTAACATCCATCATCTCCACGCGTGATAACCACAACGCGTTTTCATGTTCACGCATGTTCGGTTTGGGTGACGGCGTTGTTCCACGTTAAACAACGCGTGCTGGAAGAGCCACCACATAGCGTCCCGAGTGGCCTTAGTTGATCAATGTGATCAATATAGCACTAGAGCTTTTTTTATATATCTTGTTTGGGTTTCTAAGCATATAAGGTAGATTAGTCTATCGCATCATAACACTATTTTTTGTGAGAATACGTCAAACAAATTCGAGTCATTTAGTTTCATAAATTTATATTATTTATATACATATGTGTAGGTTATAAAGTAAACTATCATATCAACATTCTTATATATATTGTAATAAAATGACTAAGCACGTGTGTATATCCACACACATAAATGAATAATCCTAATAACCATCAAATTTATTAAGATCAGAAAAATGATTTTTTCTATTTATTTCGTGTTCTCACGATATATAGTGTAGTGATTCATCTTGTATTTATAATCCATTGTACAAGATTATAACTAAATAAGTCCTGGTTAGCTGCCTGCACCACCTAGGCATTAAGGTTTAAGATACATGTTTATACTCTTCCACCATAAAACTCGCTTAATTAAGTTCTAATGTAAATATTAATATGTTGAAAAGCAGGTCTTAATCAAGATGGGTTGGTGAAAAATGAGCTAAACTGTCCTATGTGTGTGAAATTTTGTCTTATGTTAAACTTGTATTTTAAATTAATTTGTTTTTAAACGATCATTTAGCGACGACATGTCGTCCCTAAAACGACGGCCATTCTGACCTTCAACAACGAGTCTGTGCGCACGAAACTTTTTCCGACATGTTGTCGGGGAAAGTCAACGTATGAGAGAAGTTTTCTTGGAGTGTATATGTATTTAATGTGAATTTGATTTCTTAAATAAATATGATTTGAGCATGTTTATGAGCTACTGAATTTGATTATGTGGAATTGTGAATCGTGTTGCGCAAAAGGGCTAAGTCACAATTTGGGCTTGGGCATTGAATCGGCTCGACTAGTTTATCTTAACGAAGCTGTAATGTTGAGTTTGACTCGGCTATCGCTAATGTTGTGTGAGACATATGTTAGCTGGTAAAACACAAGTGGATGGTTAATGATAGGGAAGTCTCAGGCTGGATTCAAACACTAAAGTTTATGAGGAGTTGTTTTTTAAAACTGTCAAATATACAGGTTGATAACTACTTTAAATTATAACTATTTGGTTTTTGTTAAAGTATGTAAATAGGATATATTTGACGCAATTGATAAAAGTTGGGATTGTTTTATCAAATACATAAATCTACTTGTGACCGTTATCACAATGAGTGAAGGAAATATAACCTTGTTTAGATTAAATAAAAAGAAGAAAAAAATAGTAAGTGTTGATCTGATGGATCATGTGACTCTTTTATCACAATGGTACAAGTATGTGTGGCTCCAACTTTATGTTGTCAATATATCATGTTTTGTCTTGATTTTTCATCTGGCACAGAATTAGCATTTTGCAGATAGGGTTTGTCAATATATATATTAGGGTTGTGTGGCATCTTTTTTGCCTTTAAACTTCTTCATTGGTTGATATGAAACACACACACAAAACACCTAAAAAAACACACACCCCTATATACATATATATAACTTATATCTATGTATCCATTTTTCTTGAACTCGTGCAAATTCCCTTATAAATAACTACAAGCAAAAAGTTTTCACACCCTTTCAAACTCAAGTATAACCTTATCTGCTTGCAAGTTTCCACAAAGTGGAGTACTTTACTTGACACTTGAGCAGTGTGTTTCTTCTGTGTATATCGA
This sequence comes from Helianthus tuberosus, assembly GCA_030545235.1. Lineage (NCBI taxonomy): Eukaryota > Viridiplantae > Streptophyta > Magnoliopsida > Asterales > Asteraceae > Helianthus > Helianthus tuberosus. The sequence goes on along the minus strand of CM060364.1, from coordinate 200,841,352 downwards.
TCAATGACTACGATTTACTTAAATTCATCGTCGTCTAATGATCAGTACAATGAACACCAATTCTTTAGCCCTAGTGATCAACACCATGAACACCAATTTTTGAGCCCTAATTCCCAAGCTTCATCGTCTTCGAATTCTCTCACTTGCCATCTTTTCTTTAACCCTATTACTACCCATGATCAGGATGGGGTTTTTAATAGAGAATCACATCCATCACAAAATGAGGTAATCTAGTTAATATTTTTGAAAAAAAAAAGGGTTTTCTTGGCTTTTTGTGTAATTCCCAAATCAAGAATCTTTTAGTTCAAGAAAGCTTTATTATTTCTTTCTTCAAATCAAGAAGGATTCTCTTGGCTTTTTGAGCAATAATCATATGAAGAATGTTTTATAGTTTCAAGGTTTGCTTTTTTTTCTTATGATCATTTCATTCTTGATTGTATGTAGGATGATAGTTTCGGATCACAAGCATACGATGATCATCGTGTCGAGAGCCAAGATGAGAGAGTTGTGGGCACTGGTGGACTTAAATTTTCTTTATGGAAGAGGGAAACCTATAGTCATATGAATGATGATAATCAATTGAAGTGGATGTCTTCCAAGATGAGAGTAATGTTTAAGATGAAGAAAACCGATCCACCAAAGCTAAACACTTTACCATCAACCACAAAAGATCTAAAGCTTGAAGATCATCATGATCATAAAGAACCAACAACATCTCCTATGGATGAAAGTGCTACCTACTCAAACACTATCAATATTACTTGTTCAAACAACATCCCAATTAGGGTTTGTTCTAATTGTAACACCACCAAGACTCCTTTATGGCGAAGCGGACCTCAAGGTCCTAAGGTATGTATATTCACACTCTTACAAAATCCTGCTCAATCAGTATCTTAGTCGGGGATGTTTATAAAGTTTTCTTCTCTATCGGTTACAACTACAATAAGAGGGTCTAAGTCATGTTTTTTTAAAATAAAAACTCAGAAATTATACATAAAAATTCAAACAGATTATGGTGGTGGAGTCAAGAAATCTGTAATATCATGAAACTTGCACACTAATTATATATTTCTTTTGTACTTTAGTTTAAAATTTTTAAATTTTATTCTAAACTTTTGAACATTAACAAAAAGATGGAAGATCCCATTTGTTTTACACTTTTTTTCCTTTTCAGTTGCTAAACACTAGCAGAATAATGATGCAAATTAAGAGCTCACTGTCACCTTTATTTTTCATGTAACGTAATTTTCCATTATCTTTTCTATAGTCACTCTGCAATGCATGTGGAATCCGTCAGCGGAAAGCACGGAAGGCGATGGCGATGGCAGCGGCAGCCGCAGTGGAAACGGACGAATGTGTTTTCAGTGATAAACCAACATCATTAAAAGCTACAAAGGTTCTGCATAAGAAACCAAGCAATGGGATTTTCACAAAGTACAAGAAAAAACAATCTCCGGCTCGAAAGAATCGTGTTGAAGAGTTACTAGTAAGATTAAGCAAAAGCTTGGCATTTCATCGTGTGTTTCCACAAGATGAGAAGGAAGCTGCTATCCTACTAATGGCACTCTCTTGTGGCTATGTTCATCAATAGCTAGCTAGCTAGCCTCATTTCTTTTTCTTTTTTTAATTAATTGGCAGTATTTTTGGTTTGATCTATAGCTATTGAGAATTTTAATAAGTTTAGATAAGATAGGATTTAGTTAGTGTGCTAAGGACTTTGAGTGACAAATAATTCCAAAGGTGGAATAATAATAAGTTAAAAGTCCCATAAGTTAATTAGTATGTAAACCATATATGTTTTGTAAGATTGTGAAATTTGAAATTATTAATGGATGTTTTTACTTATCTAATGTGAGGCTTCATTTTGCTCAGTTAGTTATTTTTTCATTTAGTTATATATCTTGTAGAGGCTTGATGACAAGAGTTTGATATGATATGTTAAAGTTGTACATGATAAGAGTTTATATATTACATGAAAAGATGAAACATACTCTCTTTTCATCTATCATAAACATGGATAGGAAGTGAATTTGAAAGAATGTTAACACGAGGTTACTAGCTCTACATAAAATTACGATTAAAAGGTATTTCTAATTTTAGCATAATAGTTCTACATGCCTTGATGCTAAATTATTGGCATTTTTGTAGGGATTTGAGGTTCACATGATAGTGTCTGGGAAACTATAGATTTATGTATCGTTTGTAAATACTAGTTGAAGCTATTGGATATTTTTTCTTTTGTTTACCATGTGATTCACAATATTTATTTTTATGCAATGACTCCAATGAGTAATTTCACGTAAAAAGCAAACAATGCTAACGAAAAATAGGGATAAACTACTAAATCATCTATCTATACATATAATAAAAGAAACCTATGGGTGGACACGTGTCCTTCTCTCACGCCATCTTAGATCTGTTCTCCCGCCCATTCTTCTCACACGGACCCTTCTAGGTAATTTTATCCGACCGGTATTCTTTTTCAAAACTCTATCCTTTCTTTTGTTTCTTCCCGGATCCATCTTTAAAGCCCTAAAAAATTCACGCCGCACACCATCTCTTCAATAAACTCAGGCAATCTATCTTCGTTTGATCCTTGAGGTTTACAGTTCCTCTTCTCCATGGTGAGTTTATGTTACAGTTCCTGTCTTTATTTAAACTTTGTTTATTGGATTTCATCTTCGATATTCGTTTATTTTTTTATTAGCGATCTTCTTATAGTCTTCTCGGTATCTGCTATTCAAGGTTAGTATACAAGTTTGTTAGTTATATATTGATATAATTGATTAATATTGTTGTTTGCTCAAAAGTATAGCTGCGGTGTTGATAGACTAATATTGTTGCAAAGAAGGTTCAACGACTAATTGGTGATCTGAAGTTCATAATGACCAAATTATTAACAGCATGTTCATAATGAGAAAATTAGTGACCATAATATGAGTTTTGCCTGGCCAAAGGCGTCGGGTTCGATCTCTATTTTGCTACTTATTGTTACATAAAATTTGTTAGTTTTTATTTTGTTGATTAATTGGATTTTTTTTTTTTTTTTTGCATAAAGTGTTAACTGGGTTCTAATATTTTATTGGATCTGAGGTTTGGATTAAACATGGAAGCTCATTTAGGGTATTCTTTTTTATCATTGCCGATAAGGATTTGATTAAAGGTGGAATAGCTCATTGAGCTTTGAACCATGTTTCAGTATTGATGGAATTCTGGGGATAATAAAATATGAAATTTTTGAACAACAAAAGACATGTTCTCATAAATTTTGCTTTTTTTTTTTTGGATTGTTTAACATTTAAAAGGCACATGACAGCTTCTATGGTAGTTTGAAACGTCTTTTTGTTAGGCCATGGGGTATGGGGCTTGGGTTGGGGCGTGGGTTGGGGGAAAACGCCCAAGCCACCATCCCGGGGGCTTGGGTTTGGGCGTGGCCCCTTGGGGCTTGGCTTTTAAGCCGGGCGTGGGGCGGGCTAGCAAGGTGACATGGCGGGCTCTCAATGGCCATGTGTCAACTCATGCCCCCAACCCAAGCCCCACCATACCCCATGGGCGTGGGTTTTTTTTCCCATTCCACGTGTCAACCAATGTCCAACCCAAGCCCCACCATACCCCACGGTCTTAGGATAATGTTGGTTATGTGAAGCTGTGGGAAATCACTAGAGGTACTGTTGTGATTGAGAACTATGGACATGTTATCTGCAAAGTTGGGTGCTTGGAGGAGGTATGAACATTTTACATTGGCATTCCTACATCATGTTGTATTTCTCCACTAATCATATTTGTCATCTACCATTGGGTTGTACCTTAATTAGTTGAATCGATAACAACAGAGGTTCATTTTGAATTCGTCTTCTCGAAAAAGGAACACTTGACTTATACCCATTTTAGTTTTGATTTTACCTTTTGTGCCTTTTATTTGTAGGCATTCAACTTAATGAGTAATTGTGGGAAAGTTCTTATCTTTATCATACTCAGCAAAAATAGAATATCCTTCTAGGACCTTCTTTTGAAATAGATAGTGTTATTCATGTAAGTAAAGAGTAGACATGGTGTAGAATGACATGCTGGGAAAGGATAGCATGACACTAAGGAGCTTAAGTTGAAATGGTTAAGCCAACAAATTGGGTTGGTTAGTTAAGAGTCAGCAACCTTTCTTACAAGAATTCAAGAAAACATACTTTTGGCTCTATCTGGTGTATCAATGTTAGGAAATTGGCTGATTAATAAGTTCATTTGAAATAAGAAAGGTTGACTTATAATGAGTTTATTTGGACCATAGATGCAGAATTATGATGTGAAAGTGAACTTGAGGGAAAAGAGGTTTAGTTACAAAGGCTTGGAGGTTGCCTCATATGGTTAAATGATTGTATGGAATGATGATAGGTTGGTGAAGAAGAAAACAGAAATAGAAGTGAAGTAACATCATATGAGAAATGTGAAGTGGAATACAAAGATCAAATAAAGCCTTATTTTAATTTAAGAAGGTTGATTAATTAATTATTTGTTTTTATTTGTATATTTGTTGTGTTTGTGTTATTCATGTACAATGCAAATATACAATGCAAAAATACAATATACAATGCAAATACATAAATATGTGATTTTAATCCAACAAGAAAGAATTATATTAAGTTTTTTTTTTTTTTTTTTTTTTGAAAAAATAACAAAATGGTAACCACACTTTCAGCGTTGTTTCATGCTTATGTATTCAGTTCTTTCTCAGGAAACAATTTAAAAAATCCGTATCTAATTCTGTCCAAATCCATAAATGTTTAGAACTACATTTTATTCGTCAATTTAAAAAAGTTAATTAAAAAGTATATTGTAGTAAAACATAATATATTAAAATATTGTTGAATAATTTCTAAATGTTCATTGGTAGTATTTTTTTAATCAACTCATGTAATCTAATTAGGTTGTTAGAATAAACAAAACAATATTAATACTTCAAATATTGATATTAATATGTAATTTATTTGTATTTATTTTTATAAAGCTATAACTTTTATAATATTTTATTGTTCAACCCGTGTAATACACGGGGACATAACCTAGTACATATAATAAAAGAAACCAGTTAGGAGACACATGGCGCTTTGTGAGATGATTTCTATAGGTTTTTCGTTAAAAAAAACTATTTTTCTCCATTTATCTCTACTTAACCTTTTCAAATTCAAATATATATGATAAGTATCCATTTAATTTACGAAATTAATTTAATTAAAGATTAAACCAGGTTTCCTCATTTCTTTTGTTTATATATTTTAATACTCAACCAAATACGTATTGAAAATTAATTAGTTATTTTGCTTTGATTGTCATCCTTTAAAAATTAATTAGTTTATCGTATTTATCATGTAAATATATAATTAGATAACATACTGATGTTCTTTATTATTACATTAACATTAATATTTTTATAAAAAAATAATCTTTGAGACGCATTGAGGTGGTTGGTGATTGTATGAATTATAATACAATTTCGTGTTTTGCATTCTCATTATACAAGGAAATGTGAAAAAGATCAAACACTCAAATTCATTTGTTTTTTCTAAAAAAAAAGCTAATAACGCCATTCATTTAATTATAAGTTTTTTAATTACCCACGAGTTTTATTTTTAAAATATAACGTAACACACGTAAAATAACAAAAATACAGCAAATGACTAACTCTTTTTAGGTGATGAAGAAATAACTTTTTTTATCTAACATTCCACATGATATGATATATATTACTTTATACATGTATACATTATTAATGTGTTTTCTAAATTTAATTTTCCCAAAAAATATAATTGTTTTGCAATTTGTACCTCGACAATGATTATAGCAACGTTGTCGAGAGGTCTAAATTAAAAAAGTTGTTGTTGGATTATCATATATCTAATATGGTACCTAAAACAACAAGTTCTAACAAGATGTCATCATCAATTTTTTTGACATCCATTATGTATATCTACAAAATAGAGCACAAACAACACCATTTACCAATAAGACAATATTTACAAATTTATGATTTGTTTGTATATTTTCTTAATACGTTTACATTCTCATTCAGTTCGTGCCTTAATTCTAATAAATTTTATGTATTCTCGGTTATTTAAATTTATGTGTAATCTCAATTACTTATAGCTTTAAAGTTTATACAAGTTTTATTTATAATACCCGTGTATCACACGGGAAATAACCTAGTGTTATATAAAACAAAATATTACATGCAAATGACTTTAACCTATAAAATAAATCAAATAAATCACCTTATAATTTCTCTTTCTCTCTCCTGTGTCTTTTTTTTCATTTCATTAACGTTTGTAAGAAAACAAAGATGAATTTCTCAAGAACTTGATAACATTCGTACAATGTCATATTTGATTATGAGGAAGTTCTTTAATTTGGCAAATTCATGATGTTTTTGTCGTAATATAAGCTTGCACATCTAACTAGGGTTGTAAACGAATCGAACAAACACGAACATGGCCTTGTTCGTTCGTTTGAAAAGGATATAATTTGTTCACGAACGGTTCATGAACGGTTCATGAACACTTATCGAATGAGATTTTATATTCGTGTTCGTTCATTAAGGAAAAGAATGTGTTCACGAACACAAACGAACAAAAATAAAATCGGCAAAGACGCCAGTTGCTACAGGTGGATGGTGAGAGAGAGCGACGCTAGACATTGAAGTTCTAATCCTTGAACGAAGATAGATAGTATTTTTCGATGTGAATAATGAGAAGAAAAATGAAACGGTGCATAAACAAAGTGAAGATAGGGTTTCCTATTTTATTTGTTTGGGTAATGAGATAAATAAGTATTACACCATATAAAAAGTTTAGGTGAAATAATTAAATGCTAAAAAAATCTTCAATGAACAAGTGAACAACATAAACATACGAACATGAACAAAAGTTCACGAACACATTACCAAACGTTCACGGACGCAATTGAATAAACGAGATATATGTTCGTGTTCATTTGTTAACTAACTGAACGGAATTTCTTGTTCATGTTCGTTCATTAGTTAAACGAATGAACTGGTTCACAAACTATTCGCTAAACATGTCATTATAATATTGTTTGTGTAGGATCAAAAAGTTTAATATTGGTTATGTTGTACTATGTCACACCCCGATTTTCACGTGTCACCGGCGGGCCCGGTGGGGAGTATCGTGACGTGGTTGGCAACATAATAGTCAAACAACATAATATATAAATGCACAGCGGAAGCAAAAGATAAATATATTACAATCCGAATATAAAGTAATATCCAAGTATTACAACGGAAAGTAAAGGATCCACAGGCGGATCAATATAAAAAGAAAACTGTTCAACAGACTTTGACATCTAGAGCTTGCGAGACTTGAGTATTGATGCCTGGAGTATCCAGCCTATTTCGTCTAGCACCTGCACTTAGCCTTTTTGGAAAATATGTCAGTTTACACTGGTAAATACAACTCAACTGACTCATTTAGAAAAGAGTTTGAAAATTGATTTGATTGCACTTCGGCAAAAATATCTTTTATAACTTGGGACAATTATTAAAATAATCTTGTATACAGTTTTACTTATTTGCCGTCCATTAGCACCGGTTAGAAGAGCCGGTTTAAGTTAACTGACACGCCACAGGTATAATGCCCACAAGGTTGATTCCTTTACGTGGATTACCAGTTTTTACATAATGCATCTGTCAGGTGTACGCCTACACCCCGTGCTTAGGTCGTGGCCATTTCGTAAAATGATGCCAAGGATATCCGGGACATGGTCATTTAACCCCCAAGGGCCATATATCAAATAATACAGAACAAAGCGAGTTATGTAAATACATTAATCACAATCCGATTTAAATGACTACATACCCGACCAAGCGGTACTTTTATAGTACCGTATCCCAAGCCCGTATAGGGAAAATAAGTTAAGAGTATTTACCTGAGCAAAGTATCAATCAAATACAGCAAATGCAAGTACTTTTACAGGGCTCCTAATCTGGAACGAAGGTTTATAATAACCTATTAGATTTCTAACGGGTCTTTAATTAAGCCTAGGCTTAGACCGGTTAGTTTTAAAGATACGGTTCGTACGCACGATAAGCGAAAACCGAATAGAATGTGATTTAGACCCGACAAGTTCAGAGACTTGCTTAATATGGGTATTTCATACACATTCTGGATTTTGTGATAAAACCGATAAGGTTTGACCCGTTTCGGCTAATTTATGTATACTAGTTACATAAACCGAACCGAACGCGTAATAAGCGTAACGGGTAATTATTAGAGCCATATACAGGTTTTCTAAGTTAATATGTTTCAAATATGTTGTGACATCAGTAAGATGTCTTTTATTATGCCCGAAACGAATTTAAACACAAACTATGCCTCGTAGGGTAGTTTGGTCATTTTCAAGGTTATAAAAGAGTCTAAGTATTAACCTGAGTTACAGGTCTGATATAATCAGCAAAAATACTTAGTTTACTAAGTTATAACAGTAGGGTAAAGTATATATGTGAAATTTATCTATTATAACCAAACTATGCACCGTAGGGGCATTTTGGTAATTTCACATAAGCCGTAAAGCTCAAAACTGAAGTCTGAGTTAAACAACTTTTGTTTACTGTTAAAATATTATAATTTACCCAAAATATCAGTAGGTATCAACCCGTGTATGTTTAAAATAGTTCTAGTACATACTATGCGTTAAAAACGCTTAAAAAGGCGATTAAAAGCCATTTACGGGTTCTATACATAAAGCTGATATTTTTATTATTCCAGAAGACTTAAAATAATTTATTTATCATATGTGATCAGTAGCAAAAGGTTTGGAGTCAATTAGATATGTGATGGGTGTCAAGTGTTATATATATTAGGTGTATATTTTAAGCCCCTTTAACACTTTTTAGTCAAGTTTTAAATTTATAAAACACGATATTCACTAACACTAGACACTCATATGGGCAAGTGCACCCATCGTGAGCGTAGTATAGTGTTGGTAAGATACCGAGGTCGTCCAAGGACACAAGAGCTTTTAGTACCGGTTTATCCTCAACGTCTAATCAAATCAAAAAGTTTAGAAAAATGTTTTAAGCTAAGAAAAATAAAAACTAACTAAAAATGCTGAAAATAAAAATAAAAGTAAAAACAGATAGACAAGATGAATCACTTGGTTCCGACTCGTATCTAGTGTAACCTTTGATTATTTCCGCACTTTTGCACTATTTAAGATATTATCTTAGTTATTGTAGTAGGCCCCTCTTTTGAAGGTGACGTTACCCTCACCCCAGTAGTTTGAGTCAGCAAGGATACAATCCTAAAAGGGTGGATTATTGAAAGATAATTAATAAAGTTATTAATGCAAATTATGGTAGGCCCCTCTTTTGGAGGTGACGTTACCCTCGACTAAGTAGTCTGAGTCAGCAGGGATACAGTCCTAAATAGCCGGGTTATAGTATTAATAATAGTTAACTTATGAGGGGATCAAAGAGTTTGGACCCCCGCCATCCAATACCGTTAAGCATTGAAGGAGGTCCTACTAAATTTGACCCAGGTCCATTGCAGGACCTCTAAACGCTGAACAATGGCAAGACCTTTACCAAACTGTTCCCTTAACCCCCGACCAGGTAGCCAACATACCTCCATATAGACCGTGGAGATATGAATGGTGAAAATCTTTTATTTTATATAGACAGTAAAATAATGCCAAGACACCACGGACAAACGATAAGGAAAGATCACCTTCAACATAAGAAACTAGTTATTGAAGTCATTAATACAAAACCAAGTAAAAAGTGCGAAAAGATTAAAAATAAAAAGTATTACACTAGACACTTTGTCTTCACCAAGTGATGTAAGAGACTTAGGCAAACATGGCCTTGATTGTCAAGAACTCTTACGATCAATCTTGGATCCCGAGACGACTCACACACTCTACGATGGACAATGGATGATGGTGGTGGATGATGGTGTTATGGTGGTGGTGGGTGGTGGGTGAAGTGTGAGAGAGGTGGTGTGCCAAGGGATGGTTTGAGCTTGAGCCAAGCACTCCTATTTATAGGCTGAACAGAAGCTCGGGCACGGCCCCGTGTCCACATCCTTCTCTTTCTTCATTTAATGCAGCTTTGTCTTATTAGTTGACCACGCCCCCGTGTCCGCTGAGCACGGCCCCGTGTGCAGAAGAATCTTTGTACTATGAAGATTTGCCTAGATTGTACGAATCTTATAGTTGACCACGGCCCCGTGTCCGCTGAGCACGGCCCCGTGGTGGGCAATAGAAGCTTTTACCACTTTTTCTTTTCTGCTGACACTTGGGCACGCCCCCGTGCTGGCTGAGCACGGGGCGTGTTCAGTCTTCTGTTATCTTGTTTTGCTTGGGAAGATGCTGTCGTGGGGTCGGGCATGTCACGTCTGGTTCCTTTTCTTGTATTTATGTTACATTTTGATGTCTTTTTGCTTCTTTTGTTAATTTGAGCTCATTTAATCCTGAAAATACAAAAGGAAGACAAAAGCACACTTTTTCCAACATTAGTACTAAAAAAAGGTTAGTTTTATGCCACAATTGATGAAATTTATATGTTGCATTTTGCACACATCAAATACCCCCACACTTGAATCTTTGCTTGTCCTCAAGCAAAACTCTTTAATATGTGGCTATTACACACCCAAATGGAATGGGTAGAGAAGAAGGTTTTTGGGCTTGTCATAGAGTGTCGGGATTTCCAAGATTCTTTATTTAGTTTTATTTTTATTTATTTACAATCATATTCGTCATGATTTATTAAAAACTTTTCATAAGATAAATTACTTATTAGGGCATAACATGCCTCTTTAAAATTCTATTTATATACAAGCTCACATACCTCACGGGGATCACTCAACACTCGGCCGAAGATGTATTTTTATGGACCACTCGAGAGCGGCATGGAACTTACTCCTACCATAGGCTTGCCAAGCAATCAATCCTCCTCCTTTTTAACTTATATACCTTTGTAAACATCAAGAGGACTTTTTGGGTGAAGGGTTAGGCTTGGGTTAAAGGTAGGTGGTTGGGTTAGTGGTTAGTGGTTAGTAGAAAAGGGCGAAAAGCGTAACAAGCGTCGGTTTTCGTAAGACTTTTTATTTTTGAAACTTTATTTTGATGAAGCTTTTATTCAAACAAAGTTATTTTTGATGAACTTGTTTGTTTATTTTCATTTGCTTCATCATCAACATACTTTTTTTTTTCGAAAAGTCATATGAAAAACCGAACTTGTTACTAAAACAAAGGGTTAAAAATGAAAAAGGTTTTGGTGGGTAAAAAGGTGTTTGGTTTGGGTTATGAAATGAAAAGGTTTAGGCTCAAAGGGGCTAACTAGGGGGATTTTGGGTAGGTGGTAAAAAAAAGAAAAATAATGGTGTAAAAAAAATGTTAGTCCTAATGCCTCCATCATTTACTTACTCGGGTTTAAGTTGGTAAGGACCGGGAATGTATTGTCATGGCAAGTTCTAGAGTCGTAAGAACCAAGCGGCTATTCACACAAGAAACGAAAAATGAGCATTTAGTTTAATGATATGTAATTGTATGCTCAATAAAGGCTCAAAACTCACTTTTGTGGGAATGGGTTTTTATGTGATCAAGTATATATAATCAAATTTTAACTAAGTTTGTCATGCCTTTTCATAATTTTCTTATGTTGTCGGTTGTAAATTTGTAAAAATATAACCTTTTTAGAACTTGAAATTCTCGAGTTAAACCTAGACAAGTAAAAAAAATGAAAATTTTTGAAAAAATTTGGGGTGATTAGCGGTTCCAATAAAGTTTTGTGTAAGGCTTGTATTTAGGACTTGCAAGATTCAAGGTTTTAGCATCCCCCCCACACTTAAATTACACATTGTCATCAATGTGTCCCAAAAATAAGTTTTTAGGTTGATTGAATGTGTAAAAGGTGTGAAAAAGCAAAAATTTTTGTGTTACTGGGCACTGGACACGGCCCCGTGCCTGGTGGGCACGACCCCGTGTTCAGGTGCCAGTAACGAAGACTTACAGAAGGTGGACACGGGGGCGTGTTGGGTGGACACGACCCCGTGTCTGTCAAGGTCTGCAGAATTAAAACAAACAGCAGGTTCAGAGGAATGGGCACGGGGGCGTGTCGGATGGACACGACCCCGTGTGGACAGTCTGCAAAGTTGAAAAACAGGTTTCTTTCTTCGGTTTTCCTGTCCCGGCTTTAGTAGTACTAATGCTTAGTACTTTAAGCTTCATTTGTACCTGTTTAATCAATAAACACTCCACCAAAACATAGCAAACATCCTACTTTTACCAAGTTCAATCATCCAAGTCAACAAAGTTAAAAGAAAAAATAAATGCAGAAAATAAAAGAAGTTAGGGAAAGTAAATTGTTCAACACTTGGCACGCAGGCCATCAATTGTTCAAGATGAAAAAGGGTTAACCTGGGAAGGCATCAACCAACCGCATCTTCCTCCGCTCCTCCCGCCTAATCCATGTCCTCATCTTCATCATCATCATCATCCCCTCCATGGCCCGCAATGTGGCCCCGAATATATCCAATATCATCTTGGATATCGGATATGTTTCTCTCGATAGCTCCGACCCGGTGGTACGTGTTGCTTGCCATGTTGTAGGTGTTCCTGGTGCACATAAGGTTTTCCTGCAACAAATCATGCAAACTTTGGAAATTAGGAAAACCGCCTCCTGAGGAGGATTTGCCCGGATCACCTTGGGGTTGATACTGATACTGATGATGTTGTGGAGCGTGGAGGACAAGTGCTTCTTGCGGGTTCCATGCATGACCTTGCATCCTTTGAAAGCTTACCGTCCCGTCTTCCGCCTCATAAAGTAGGTTCATCGAACGGCAGATGTGTATATCTACCCTACCCGACCACGGGCTCTTTTCGAATGACCTAGGTATGCTGGTGAAGTGCTTGAAGAGACGGTACACCCATCCCCCAAAGAAGATAGGGGTTGGTGCACTAGCAAGGCGGTTGTGATGCATGTTTCGGAGCATAAGGAACGGAACATCAAGCGGCCTGCGGGTGTGGATACAGTGGAGGACAACAAGATCTCTTAACCCAACGACGCCACTACTATCATGCCTTTGGCTAAGAGAGTAGTCGAGGAGCCTATGGATGTATCTGTAGAGTGGATCCCTCAGCTTCGTACTCTTAGTGCTGCTCGGATTGTAGTACCCTTCACCAATCTGAGCCCAAATGGCTTGGCGTTCGTTCTCACCTATCTCTTGCATTCCCCCAGTGTTTTCCTCGTTTCCCGCGTCCTCTTCCGCATACAACCCGACAATCGATCCAAATTGTGCCATAGAGATCGAATACCTAGTTCCCCCACACCTGAACGCTACCCCATCATTGTCGAATGGGTCGCACCTTGAGTTGAATGTGAAGGTGCTATAGAATTCCAAAGTGCATTCGTGGACGGAACGGAGTCGAGTTGTTAAAGCGACTCTTATTGGCCCTGTCACAAGGTTGTTGAAACGGTCGATTTGATTCACCATGGTTAACAGTTCCGTGCATGCTTGCCTCGGGTATTCCTCCGGCCTTGTTTGAAGTATCTCGAATCTAGCCCTAGCATCGAGCTCATTGGCGTTAAATCTTGTGAACTTCCTAGCCATCTGAAAGAATACACCAAAAGTTAGCACAAAACAGAAGTATTGTCGGACAAAACTGCAAACAGTGGGCTGGACACGACCCCGTGTTCAGCGGACATGGCCCCGTGTCCGGGCGTATGTTACTCAAAAATTCCATTTTTCGACCCGGTTTTGAAAACTTGAAAATTTTTGGTCCAATAGGTGCGGTTTCCCCCGAAAATAAAACCCTAAGTGCCGTTTTTCCCAAAATAACCCGTTTACCCTATCAATTTTATCTTTTTCGGTTCAAGAACAAGGGTTTGAGGTTTTTGTGCGAAATCGGGCGAATCTTATGAACAATACAAGTGTATTTACTTTCCATAACACTAATCTAACTAAATGCAAACAGATCTAAACAAAAATTTGAGGTTCGATCCGGATGAACTTCAAGAACCCTAGATTTTTCCCCAAATTTTTTGTGTTTTAACTACATGCAAGTAACTAATCTAACTACTAAAAGTGATAGAATCATACCTTGATGTTGTTAGAGTGATAGGAGACGTCGAAAATCTGCAAAAAATCGCCTGGAACCAGAGCTTTCTCGGGGAAACGGGGCGTGTGTAATGTTGTAACTGATATGAAAAAGGGGTTTTATCCCATCTGCAGCGCGAACACGTCCCCGTGTCCAGCGGACACGGCCTCGTGCCGAGCAAAGTTTTGAAAAATATTATTTATTTATTTTTTTTAGTGCTCGTGTGAGTGCCCTTTTTGTTTCCCATAAGCCTCGGTTAGAAAACTTACCGCTTTAGACATCGTCCCGATCGTTCATAACTTACCAGGTATGATGATGGTTTCATTCCTCAATCGTTTGGAGCGAGATCTCCTCCTCTTCATCCTCAATGAATCCTTGATAGAGTTTCAGCCGTTGGCCATTGACTTTGAATGGAGGCCCATTTCGAGATTTAATTTCTACTGCACCGTGTGGGAAAATATGGGTGATAGAAAAAGGTCCTGACCACCTAGACTTTAATTTACCAGGAAATAATCAAAGACGTGAATTAAACAAAAGAACTAGATCTCCTACTCGAAATTCATTAGGTTTAATATGTTTGTCATGCAAATTTTTCATTCTTTCCTTATAAATTTCTGAGTTTGAGTATGCATAATTCCTAAGCTCGTCTAATTCATTTAATTGACAAAATCGATTTTTACCAGCAAACTCTAGATCTAAGTTTACATTTTTAGTTGCCCAGTAGGCTTTGTGTGCAATTTCTACTGGCAAGTGACAACTTTTTCCATAGACTAGCTTATAGGGGGTTGTACCTATTGTTGTTTTATAAGCAGTTCGAAAAGCCCATAAAGCATCATCTAATTTATCCGCCCAATCCTTTTTATTTATCCCTACCGTTTTTTCGAGTATTCGTTTTAAACCTCTATTAGTCACTTCAGCTTGTCCGTTTGTTTGAGGGTGATAGGCTGTTGAGACCCGGTGATAGACCCCATATCTTGTTAAAAAAATTTCAAGTTGATGGTTGCAAAAATGGGTACCTCTATCACTTATTAATGCTTTAGGTGTGCCAAAACGAGAGAATAATTTCTTCAGAAACCTTACCACGACTCTTCCATCTTTTCTTGGAAGTGCCTCGGCCTCGGCCCATTTAGACAAGTAATCCACTGCCACAAGTATATATTTGTTTCCTTTCGACGGTGGGAAAGGTCCCATAATGTCGAGTCCCCACACATCAAAAATTTCACAAACAAGAATGCCATTTTGTGGCATTTCGTTTTTGGAAGAAATATTACCTGTTCTTTGGCAAGCATCACATGTTTTGACAAGACTTTGGGCGTCTTTGTAAATGGTTGGCCAATAAAATCCTGAATCAAATACCTTTCGTGCGGTACTAGCGGCACCATGATGCCCTCCGTATGGACCTTCATGACAATGGCGGAGAATTCTTCGTGCTTCACTACCATGTACGCATCGTCGGACGAGTTGGTCGGCACACATTTTGAAAAGATATGGATCCTCCCAAAAATAGTGTTTCACATTGGTAAAGAATTTTTTTCTTTGATGATGTGGCCACCCTTTTGCGACTATACCGCTAGCTAGGTAGTTAGCATAGTCGGCGTACCATGGTTCTTCCTTATATTCCACCATTTCCAGGGACTCAGTTGGAAATTTTTCGTTGATTTGCTCGTCCCTGGTTGCCTCCAAAGCTGGGTCTTCTAAGCGTGAAAGGTGACCTGCTGCGGTATTTTCTGCTCCTCTTTTGTCCTTGATTTCAATGTCAAAATCTTGGAGGAGTAGAATCCACCGAATCAAACGTGGTTTTGCGTCCTGCTTTTTGAAGAGATATCGAATGGCTGCATGATATGTATAGACTATAGTTTTAGAAAGAACAAGATAAGAACGAAATTTATCAAAAGCAAATACCACGGCTAGTAATTCTTTTTCAGTTGTTGTGTAATTTTCTTGTGCATCATTAAGTGTTTTACTAGCATAGTAAATGGGGTGGAAATGCTTTTCTTTTCTTTGTCCCAAGACAGCTCCAACTGCAAAGTCACTAGCATCACACATGATTTCGAAAGGAAATTTCCAATCAGGTGCTATCATGATAGGTGCATTGACTAACATTTCCTTTAGGGTTAGAAATGCTTGATTTGCAATCCTTGTCAAAGATGAAAGGAGCATCTTTTTCAAGTAATTTTGTTAGAGGCCTTGAGATTTTAGAAAAGTCTTTGATAAACCGCCTATAAAATCCGGCATGCCCTAGGAAACTTCTGATAGCTCTAACGGAGGATGGAGGTGGTAGTCTAGAAATGGTATCTATTTTGGCTCGATCCACTTCCATTCCTTCGCTTGAGATTTTGTGACCGAGTATTATTCCCTCTGTTACCATGAAATGGCATTTTTCCCAATTAAGGGCGAGGTTAGTTTCCTCACATCGGGATAGCATTCGTTCAAGGTTATCGAGGCATTGGTCGTATGAATCCCCAAAGATAGAGAAGTCGTCCATGAAGACTTCCATTGTCTTTTCTATCATGTCATGGAAAATGGCTACCATGCAACGTTGGAATGTTGCAGGGGCATTACATAGACCAAACGGCATGCGTCGATAAGCAAAAGTTCCATAGGGACATGTGAAAGTTGTCTTTTCTTGGTCTTCGGCTGCTATCGGGATATGAAAGTAACCTGAAAAACCATCCAAGAAACAGTAAAATTTATGACCGGATAGTCTTTCTAACATTTAATCAATGAAGGGTAAAGGAAAGTGATCTTTTCTTGTTGCTTCATTTAATCGTCTATAATCTATACATACTCTCCATCCTGTGACGGTTCTCGTTGGTATTAATTCATTGTTTTCGTTGGTTATCACTGCCATACCTCCTTTCTTTGGAACTACTTGGACGGGACTCACCCAAGGACTATCGGAGATAGGATAGATAAGTCATGCGTCAAGTAATTTGATGACCTCGTTTTTAACCACTTCTTGAACATTTGGATTCACGCGACGTTGTGGTTGTATTACCGATTTGTAGTCATCGTTCATCAAAATTTTGTGTGTGCACATGGACGGGCTAATTCCTTTTATGTCTACAAGTTTCCAAGCTATTGCGTTTTTGTGTTTTTTCAAAAGACTAATTAATTTTTCTTTTTCTAAGCTATCTAATTTTAACGAAATAATTACAGGTAAATTACCATCCTTGTCTAGAAAAGCATATTCCAAACCTTTTGGAAGTTCTTTGAGCTCAAGTGGTGGGTCTTTAGGAGACTCCTTATTTGGTTGCTCGTTTTGATCAAGAACTTTAAAAGTTTGTTCTATGGCGACCTCTTCTTCAACAAAGTGGTCAATCTCTTCACTTGTATCGGGTGGTTCATCTTCATCTTCAATTAGGGGGTCATTATTGCCGAATGGATATTTCGTTGACCGCTCAAGATCGACACTTCTTTTAAATGCCCCTAATTGAAGAGGTAGATTGTTGAACTTCCGGTTTTTCAAAGCTTCGTGAGTTTTTACAAAAGGTCGTCCCAATACTAGAGGAGCGTCATCGAGGATGACAAAGTCGGTCGGGATTACCATTTGATTTGTTTGAACCAATACATCTTCAACTATACCGATTGATTTTATTACTTTCCGATTGGATAGAAAAATGGGTATTTGAAGTGGAGAAAAATCACTAATACTTAATTTTTCGAAAATGTAGTTAGGCATTATGTTACAGGTGGATGGTGAGAGAGAGCGACGCTAGACATTGAAGTTCTAATCCTTGAACGAAGATAGATAGTATTTTTCGATGTGAATAATGAGAAGAAAAATGAAACGGTGCATAAACAAAGTGAAGATAGGGTTTCCTATTTTATTTGTTTGGGTAATGAGATAAATAAGTATTACACCATATAAAAAGTTTAGGTGAAATAATTAAATGCTAAAAAAATCTTCAATGAACAAGTGAACAACATAAACATACGAACATGAACAAAAGTTCACGAACACATTACCAAACGTTCACGGACGCAATTGAATAAACGAGATATATGTTCGTGTTCGTTTGTTAACTAACTGAACGAAATTTCTTGTTCATGTTCGTTCATTAGTTAAACGAATGAACTGGTTCACAAACTATTCGCTAAACATGTCATTATAATATTGTTTGTGTAGGATCAAAAAGTTTAATATTGGTTATGTTGTACTATGTCACACCCCGATTTCCACGTGTCACCGGCGGGCCCGGTGGGGAGTATCGTGACGTGGTTGGCAACATAATAGTCAAACAACACAATATATAAATGCACAGCGGAAGCAAAAGATAAATATATTACAATCCGAATATAAAGTAATATCCAAGTATTACAACGGAAAGTAAAGGATCCACAGGCGGATCAATATAAAAAGAAAACTGTTCAACAGACTTTGACATCTAGAGCTTGCGAGACTTGAGTAATGATGCCTGGAGTAGCCAGCCTATTTCGTCTAGCACCTGCACTTAGCCTTTTTGGAAAATACGTCAGTTTACACTGGTAAATACAACTCAACTGACTCATTTAGAAAAGAGTTTGAAAATTGATTTGATTGCACTTCGGCAAAAATATCTTTTATAACTTGGGACAATTATTAAAATAATCTTGTATACAGTTTTACTTATTTGCCGTCCATTAGCACCGGTTAGAAGAGCCGGTTTAAGTTAACTGACACGCCACAGGTATAATGCCCACAAGGTTGATTCCTTTACGTGGATTACCAGTTTTTACATAATGCATCTGTCAGGTGTACGCCTACACCCCGTGCTTAGGTCGTGGCCATTTCGTAAAATGATGCCAAGGATATCCGGGACATGGTCATTTAACCCCCAAGGGCCATATATCAAATAATACAGAACAAAGCGAGTTATGTAAATACATTAATCACAATCCGATTTAAATGACTACATACCCGACCAAGCGGTACTTTTATAGTACCGTATCCCAAGCCCGTATAGGGAAAATAAGTTAAGAGTATTTACCTGAGCAAAGTATCAATCAAATACAGCAAATGCAAGTACTTTTACTGGGCTCCTAATCTGGAACGAAGGTTTATAATAACCTATTAGATTTCTAACGGGTCTTTAATTAAGCCTAGGCTTAGACCGGTTAGTTTTAAAGATACGGTTCATACGCACGATAAGCGAAAACCGAATAGAATGTGATTTAGACCCGACAAGTTCAGAGACTTGCTTAATATGGGTATTTCATACACATTCTGGATTTTGGGATAAAACCGATAAGGTTTGACCCGTTTCGACTACTTTGTGTATACTAGTTACATAAACCGAACCGAATGCGTAATAAGCGTAACGGGTAATTATTAGAGCCATATACAGGTTTCCTAAGTTAATATGCTTCAAATATGTTGTGACATCAGTAAGATGTCTTTTATTGTGCCCGAAACGAATTTAAACACAAACTATGCCTCGTAGGGGTAGTTTGGTCATTTTCAAGGTTATAAAAGAGTCTAAGTATTAACCTGAGTTACAGGTCTGATATAATCAGCAAAAATACTTAGTTTACTAAGTTATAACAGTAGGGTAAAGTATATATGTGAAATTTATCAATTATAACCAAACTATGCACCGTAGGGGCATTTTGGTAATTTCACATAAGCCGTAAAGCTCAAAACTGAAGTCTAAGTTAAACAACTTTTGTTTACTATTAAAATATTATAATTTACCCAAAATATCAATAGGTATCAACCCGTGTATGTTTAAAATAGTTCTAGTACATACTATGCGTTAAAAATGCTTAAAAAGGCGATTAAAAGCCATTTACGGGTTCTATACATAAAGCTAATATTTTTATTATTCCAGAAGGCTTAAAATAATTTATTTATCATATGTGATCAGTAGCAAAAGGTTTGGAGTCAATTAGATATGTAAAACTCATTTTATAGCCCGTAAGGGCAAAACCGACAATTACCGGATTAAGCCTACGACTATAAGTTATGCTCAGCCTAAAATTTATTAAAAATCTTCAAAAATCCCAAAATAATATATTATATCAGTGGTTAATAAGTTTGATATCAAAAAGTAGATTTAAATAGGCTATACGCTAATTACGCCGTTTAATTAACATAAAGCTTTCAATTTACGCTAATGAGCATAACTCTTCAAACTACACCTCAAACTGATGTCAAACTTTGGGTACAAGTTTATATATCAGTGACTAAGGTTTCTACTCTTTTACATTTCCAAAAATCACGTTTTATGGTAATAAGGGCATAATGGTCAACATATGAGCAATTAACGGAATCATGCGTATTAATTGGTTAACTAATGAACCATGGTGTATAATCACAGAGGGTTATACTAGCATGTAACCTGGTCCAAAAAGAGCTCTAAGGTATTTCTAAATCATACCAAAACTTGTCAGAACTGAAGTCAAAGCAAAAGTCAAAGCTTTGCGACTTTCGGTTCCGAACCGGGTCTAAACAGGAAATTGTCGGGTTGAACATGTTTAGACATGTTCTTACACTAATTACCAAGTTATATTAATAATCAAACAGGTTGTATGTGTTCTACATTGCTAATTATGCATAAATTAGAATTTAAGTATCCTGTTGACTTTTTAATAACAAGTTTGACCCGACATTTGACCTAGTTAGAGTGGGAATCAGGGGGAACCCTTTTACAGGTTTATTACCCACATAATTACCAACTTATAACTACTTTCAATTCGACTAATCACTGGACCAACAATGATTAATCGTTAAGTCAACCGTTAATTACGACGGTTTGACTTTTAAGCTTAAACTAAGTAAAAACTTAACTAAAGAAGGTTAAGCAAACTTACTGAAGTCCTATGCTTGATTAGGAAGGTCTTGTGTCTGCTCTTAAGCTCCCAAAAGCTCCAGAATTGCACAAGAAGTGAATGATCAAATGGTTGCAACTTCATGGCCTTTTATAGTGTTTAAATCACCATAGATTGTTGACATCTAAGTCTACAACTGACCACAATTCATCCACAAGTGTCCCTAAGTGTCTAGGGGTTGTTTAGGGGTCGTCCAATATGAGGAAAATCGTTTAAAGGTCGAGTATTGCGTTTAAACAGCAAACAGGAGGATTTTCTGTCGCTGGCAACTCCTTGCGCACCGTAAGGATAAGGCTTGCGGTGCGCAAGCCATCTGCAGAAGCCAAAATGTTGGCCTTTCAAGCATTCGGAGGGGCAACCAAACTTATTTCTTGCAATTTGACCCCTTCATATTTATCTACAAGGGCTTCATGGCTTATACCCACTTTATTTAGTCCTTGATCACTTTGTTATTACCCGAAAAGTCATAACTTTCAACATTGACGCTTTAACCCCTTGTATACGAATTTGATCATAACTTTCTCATACGATAACGAAACTTTATGAAATTTATATCGTGCATTCTAGTGAGCATAATTAACCGTTACAAAGTTTCGGGTTTGCTAAAAGGTCATTTAGAGGTATAACTTAAACATATTGACACATTTAACCCATGTAGTTTGTAATCTCTCACTTTCTTTCATATTTAGCTTCGTATGATCCATGATTTATTCGTTTGAAGGTATGAGCATCATGTAGGGTTAATGTACAATATATTTATTCACTGTTGACATTTAGAACTCGTATATTCACATACTTTCCATGATTGTCAACTTTAAATCCTTCTATAACATTCTTTCACACGTTCACACATATGACACGTGTCAACTCATTATAGGACGTGAATTTTCGAGGTGTTACATACTACGAACCCAATCCAGCCTCTAGGTAATGAAGTGATTGTGAAGAATAAGGGTGAACGGAGTGGATACGTAAACCACCCGGCAAAGCGATTTACCGAGCGGTAACACTGTCACCAACCTTTGGTTTACCGATCGTGAAGGCCAATCTCGGTGAACCTTTACCGACTCAGTGAGAGAGAGGGAAAGGGGAGAGAGAGGGTGTATGGTGGGGTCCATTCCTT
Organism: Helianthus tuberosus; assembly: GCA_030545235.1. Lineage (NCBI taxonomy): Eukaryota > Viridiplantae > Streptophyta > Magnoliopsida > Asterales > Asteraceae > Helianthus > Helianthus tuberosus. The sequence continues at coordinate 200,819,319 of CM060364.1, read as the reverse complement.
CTCAACCAATCACACATTTTTTTAATAGTTTACCTAAATCTCATTAGGTAAATCATCACCAACGTTTTTGAGTATTAAGTAAACAAATTAGATGAATTGATATGGCACTGTTTAATTGGGTGAATTGAAAGTTTACCTATTTGGAATAGGTAACCACTCCATTCACCCTAAGTTATCAAAGAATAAGAGGAATTAGATGAAAAGACGAGAGATGATGTAATGGCAGTTGTAATTAACACAAGTGAAGTAGAACATGATTTTACTACACTATCGTAATGACTATAGTATCGTTAAAATCTTATTCAAGACATTAATTAACATGTTTTATATTAAAGTGATGTGTGTCCCACTAGTCCTGGTTCACATATTGTGTCATCAACAATTAATGAAGTCTACATAGTTATTCTTCGTTGACACACGTACGTTGACGGTATTAATTGCACCTATTGAATTGAAGAACATGCATATCATCGAAAGCTAATATGATTTTAAATCGTATCGGGTTACACTTAGAAATGGATGATTTTTTAATACAAAACAATGTGTTAAAAACTGATTTTTAAATCGTACCGGGTTACACTTAAAAATGGTTCAACCAGTTAAACCAAGTTGTATCGGGCGGTTCAACCTGGTTGACTAATTGACCTTCTAAAACCATAAAATACAATTTCAACTAAAAAAATAATCCAAAACTACATCACTCCATAAAAAGAAATATTCCAAAAGTAATCCATAATAATAAAAAAAAAGAGTTAAATGCCTGGATAGTCCCTGTGGTTTGTCATTTTTCACCTTTAGTCCCTAACTTTCTAAAATTACAGCTATAGTCCCCAACTTTTTCAGTTTCGTTCCCGGATGGTCCCTGACGCGGATGGAGGTTAGTCTTTTCAATTAAGTGGGTGTGAAATGACCTAAATGCCCTTACTATTAAAAAATAAACTTTAAATCAATAACCACCTTCAATCCAAACACACATCTTCTTCCTCATAGATTCATCTTCAATCCAAACACACCTTTTCTTCCAAATTATTCACCACCACCACCACCACCATCCACGACAGCCGTTTATCAAACACCTTTCTTCTACTAAACAGAAACCCTAACGGTAGTGCAAAAATGGAAAACGGCAACCACAAAGAAGTCCCAGAAGACGCCAATGAACGTACGATCAACACCTTCTTATTATTGTTCAATCATTTACTTTCTCTGTTAATTTTGCCGTATTTTATTTATTTTCTGTTTGTTCCGGATGGTTTTGGATTGTCCGGAAACGCAATCGGAAGATGCTGGAAAATTTGATGCGTGTGCCGGTTGCCCTAATCAAGAAGCCTGTGCTTCAGCTCCTAAAGGCCCCGATCCAGGTCGTCTGTGGTTAATTGCAAAATTACTTGATTGTTTTGTTTTATTATGTTTTTAGTGATCGCATAATTACTTGATTGTTTTGTTTTACTATGTTTTAGTGATTAATTTTTAGGTTTTTTATTTTGATTGATTATTATGTCATGCAAATTTCATTGTATCAATTGCAATCAAATCTGTCATGCAAATTTCATTGTATCTTATCATATTCTTTTCTTTGTTCATACTAGAATCTAGTGGTTCCTGCTATAGTTTTCCCATCTAAAATGGAGAAACAAATTCCTTAAAGTTGACTCTGCTGCTCACCTGGCATTGCTGATATTCCAAACCTACAAACATCCAAGCCACATGTGAATTGGTAGAGCAAAAGAAGGGTAATTTTTAGCCTTGCCGGAATCGGGTTAATTGCAGGTTTGTAGGTTATTGGTGGTGGACTTGTAATGGTGGTTTTTGTCGGGAGAGAGACCAGAGAGAAAGAAGAAAGACAGAGAAAGGTGGGGTGGGGTGGGGGTGGTGTTATATATGTAGTAAGGATAAAGTCAAATTTATACTAACTACCCCAAGAGATCTCCGAGAAACTAGGAGCAGACGGCGAGCAGGGTTTCTTCGATTTCTTTGATTATGGCGGGGAGAGACAGATTAAAGGTAAATCATTGGTATGACGTTCCGGCAAAGAAAGGAAGGGGATCAAGACAGCAGCATCCATCGAAGGAGAGCGTTCCGGTGACTAAGTTTTTTGTATCTAATCTACCAGAGAGATGTGCTTCGTCAGATTTGGTCAGGGTTTTGAAAGGATTCGGTGACATCCAAGGTACGTATATCGCTAGGAAGTATGATCGCCTTGGTAAGAGATTCGGGTTTGTTTCGTTTAAGAATGTTTCGAATGTTTCGGATCTGGAAAGTAATTTAAAGGATGTTTGGATTGGTAGTTACAAACTGTTTATAGTACTTGCGAGATTTGTCGATGGTGAGAATGTTTCCAGGAAAGATGAAACTGTTTGGAAGCCGGTTCAGAGGGATGTTGGTCAAAATTCTGATTCGAATAAGGGTAAAGCGAAGGAAAACACGGTTGAGCAGTCTGGACCTAGTGCGAATGGGTTACGTTCGTTCCGTGATACGTTGATAAACAAAGTGAACGAAGTAGGGGTATTGGAGATTGATGTGGATTCGAAGGTGCATGCGTTTTCTGATTACTGTCATCGTGGTCTCCTTGGTTGAGTGAAGGATTTCAAAGTTTTAACAGGTTTGAGGAGGATAATTAATAAGATTAGTGAAGTTAATATAGAGATCAAATATGTAGGAGGCCTCTATGTTCTTCTCGTTTTTGTCTCTAGTGGAGAGAAGGATAATTTTGTTGCAAATAAGGATGCATGGTCTCTGGTCTTTTCTATATTGAAGGAGTGGAAGGGTCAGGTGATTGATTTTGAGAGGATAGCTTGGCTCAAAGTGCATGGTGTGCCTTTGGTGTTATCTTGCCCTCAGGTGTTCGATGAGATTGCGGGAAGGTTCGGTTCAGTCGTTCAATCGGCACAATTCCTTGAAGATGGAGGAGATTTGTCATTTGCATGTGTTGGTATTCTTTATAAATCGGTGGATCGGATAAGCCAGACGATTGCCGTGAAGTGGAAAGGTTCTATTTACCGTGCGTTGGTGGAGGAGGAAGTAGGCGACTGGATACCAGATTGTGTGGTGGATGTAGAGGAGGACGATTATGGTGTTGATGGGAATAATCTGGTGGACCTTGCTCAAAATTTGGTAGACAATATTCAGACCCCAAGTGATGATTGTATGGAAGGTTCTAGCTCTAGAATAGAAGTACAACAGCAAGATGATGAGGAGGGGTTTCGTGACATGGGTGGGAAGGTGCATAAGGTGTTTAGTAATCATTTGCATGAGAAGGATAGAGGTTATGAAAATAAGAAAAAGAGGGGCAAATTTGTGAGGAAAAAAGCAGATAGGAGCAAATCGTCCTCTCCTTTGGGCGATGAGCGTCCTAAAAAAAGACAAAGGGATAGTGGGGACCCATTTGATGTGGACCGATTTATTTTTACTTCAAATGGGAACCCGATTGATTATAATGATAATAATGGTGGTAATGGAAACGATAACGAGTTTGTAACCCCGGATTTAAATAGAGACATTAGTCATGAGGATATTGGGTCTAGGGTGGAGGTGGGCGCTGATGTTGAAGGGGGTGTGAGTTCTACGGCACAGAGGTTGGAGAATATTTTTAGAGAGGAGGTAAATGGCACGATTTTTATGGCTAAGATTGTGGGTGCATCTAATATGGAGAATTTTGAAGGCGAGCTCGGGAAGGTAATTAACGATGAAGGTTTTCAATTGGTTAATAAATGAATTTTTTGTCAATTAATATTCGTGGGTTGGGTTGTGATGAAAAGAGTTCATGGATTCGTGGATTACGATTAGCTAATGAAGTTGGTTTCATTATGATTCAAGAGACTCAATTTTCCTCTTTGGAAGGTTTGGATATTAGTAGATTTTGGGGTAATGGGACTTTTGCGTTTGATTGGGTGGGGGCCACGGGGAGGTCGGGAGGTCTTTTATCGATTTGGAATTCTCAGAGATTTAGTATGTCGTCGGTTGTGAAGCATAGGTATTTTTTGTGTATTCGTGGCAAATTGAAAGATTCGGGAAAGGAGATTACTGTGATAAATGTTTACGCGCCTCAAAAGTTGGTAGATAAGAGAATTCTTTGGGCTGATTTAGAGAGAATTATTGGTAATGATGATAGCTATTGGATTGTCGGGGGTGATTTTAATTGTGTTAGGGATCGTGGAGAAAGAAGGAATTCTAAGTATATTGCTTCGGTGTCTAGTGAATTCAATGAGTTTATTGATAAAGTCGGGCTTCATGAGTTTAATTTGCATGGTAGAAAGTTCACTTTTGTGTCGGGGAATAAGTGTAGTCGCATAGACCGTATTATTGTTTCTTGGAGGTTCTTGAATGATTGGACGAATGCAGAGTATCGTGCTTTGGCTAGAGAGAAGTCAGATCATAGTCCGTTGGTGTTGAAGGTAGGGGCGCGGAATTTTGGTGCAAAGCCATTCCGCTTCTTTAATTCGTGGTTATCTAGATTGGATTTCGAAAACGTGGTTTCAAATGCGGTTAAGGAGTTTGACGGGACGGGTCCTCCGGACTTAATCCTTATGAATAAGTTTCGGAAGGTTCGTCAAGCGCTAGTGGAGTGGCGGAAAAAAGTGGTGGCCGATGACAATGAGCTGGAAGCGAATTTGAAACAAGATCTTTTGGAGTTGGATGCCATGGTTGAAGATAGGGATTTCACGGAGGTGGAGCAATGGGTCCATGTAGAAGCGACTAAAAAGTTAAAAGAGTTGGAAGTTTGCAAAGCCAAAGATCTTCAGCAAAAAGCGCGGGTTCGTTGGGCCAAGGATGGTGATGAAAACACGAGTTTTTTCCATGGTGTGGTGAATAAGCGAAAGGTTGCGAATTGCATTCCGGGTTTGACGGTTAATGGTTCTTGGGTTTTTAAACCGTCCGAAGTGAAAAAGGAAGTTCTCCGTTTTTTTAAAAATCGGTTCGCTGAAGATCTTGGTGCTCGGCCTTCTTTGGATTGTTACGGCATTAATCAGTTAGACGATGAAGATGCAGAGGCGCTTGTTAAGTCGTTTTCTGAAGAAGAGATTAAGACGGCTGTGTTTGAGTGTGGCAGTGACAAAGCGCCGGGGCCCGATGGTTTCAATTTTAGATTCGTGAAGCGATTTTGGTCATTGTTTGCAGCTGATTTCGTAGCAATCATTAAATACTTCTCGGAAACTGGTATTATTAATCGGGGTGTCGGGTCTTCTTTTATTACGTTGGTTCCTAAGGTTAGTGATCCAGCTCATCCTGGTGACTATCGTCCAATTAATCTTATTGGGGTTATTAGTAAGGTTATTTCTAAAACTCTTGCTAATAGACTCAAGACGGTTATGTGGAAAATTACTTCTGAATCACAATCGGCTTTTCTTTCGGGAAGGTATATCCTTGACGGTCCCTTAATCATTAATGAAATTTTATCTTGGGCGAATAGGACGGGAAAAGAATTATTTCTTTTCAAAATTGATTTCGAGAAAGCTTATGATAATGTTCATTAGGAGTTCTTGTTATCGGTGATGCGCCAAATGAAGTTTCCTGATATGTGGTGTAAGTGGATTAGAGGAATATTATCGTCGGCCCGCTCTTCTATTCTGGTTAATGGCTCCCCGACGTTTTCCTTTTCTTTTTATTATTGTGATGGAGGCGTTGTCTTGCATGATTCGCAAGGCAAACGATAGTGGTGTTTTTGATGGGGTTCGTCTTCCTAATGGGGGCCCGAACATTTCTCATCTGTTGTATGCAGACGATGCGATGGTGATGGGTGAATGGTCCCAATTTAATTTTTCGGCTCTGAAGAGGATTTTGCGCATCTTTCACTTATGCTCTGGTCTCAGGATTAATATACAGAAATCGAGCTTATTTGGGGTAGGCAAAAACATGGAAGAGGTGGGTTCAAAGGCGTGTGGGTTGGGATGTAGTTCGGGCGTTATTCCTTTCAAGTATTTGGGTATTTTAGTCGGTGCTAATATGAGTCGAATTGGCAATTGGGATTTGGTGGTTGATGTGTTCAAGAAAAGATTGTCGAGGTGGAAGTCTAATGTTTTATCTATGGGTGGAAGGGTGGTTCTTATTAAGGCGGTTCTAGAGAGTCTCCCGACATATTACTTTTCTTTGTATAAAGCTCCGGTAGCCGTCATTAATAAGCTTGAAGTGATTATCAAGCGATTTTTATGGGGTGGGAATGATGAACGGAATAAAGTCCATTGGGTTGCTTGGGATAAGGTTACGAAATCTAAAAGAGATGGGGGTTTGGGTCTTAGTAGACTAGAGGAGACCAACAATGCGTTAGCTTTAAAATGGTTATGGAGATATCGGTTAGAGCATGATGCCCTTTGGAGGAAGGTTATTGACGCGGTGCATGGATGGACTAGAAGATGGGAAGCGTTTCCGTGTAATAAACGCTTCTCTGGTATATGGAGTAAATTGGTGACCTTTGGTTCTCGGTTGAAGGTTCAAGGTATTAGTTTTGTGAATATGATTCGTGGGGTTGTGGGTAATGGTAACAAGGTGAAGTTTTGGATTGACCCGTGGCTAACAAGTGAATCGCTAAAGTCAATGTACCCGGCTCTGTTTCGTCTTGAGGTTAATAAATGGTGCTCGGTAGCGGATAGGGTTCTTATGGGAAGTAATGGTCCTATCATTGCTTGGGAATGGAAGACATATCCTTCCTCAATTGTTGAAGTCAATAACCTCATTGAGGTTCATAGGAAGCTTGCGGCCGTTTGTTTACAACAAAAAGAAGACACTTGGATTTGGAACCAAGGGGACAATGTCGACTTCTCGGTTAAGGAGACAAGGAAATGGTTAAGAAGCAATGAATTGACGGACGATAGTATTGGTTTTTCTTGGTGTAAATGGTTACCTAATAAATGTAATATCTTCATGTGGAGGGCTAACATGGATAGGATCCCTACTCAGAGTGCGCTTCGAAAGAGAAATATTTGTGTGGGAGATGGGTTATGTCCTCTTTGTGGTGACGCGGAAGAGACCTCGGACCATTTATTTTCGGCTTGCCGCGTGGCGTGTGGAGTTTGGATGGGCATTGCGACTTGGTGTAAGATCTCTCCTTTCTTTGTGTTCGCAGTTACTGACATCCTTCAATTAGTTAATTATTTGGGTGGTTCGGATACTATGAAAGAGGCGCTATATGGTGTTCTTATCTTAGCTTGTTGGCGAATTTGGAAAGCTAGGAATGAGAAGGTATTCTCAGGTTCTAATACGGAAGTGGTTCAAATTGTTTCGGATGTAAAATCTTTGGGTTTTCTTTGGTATAGGAGTAGAAGTAGGAAGGGTAACGTAGCTTGGAAGGATTGGTGTAAATTTTCTTTTCCTGTGTTGTAACTTTTATTTTGGCGGGTCTTCTCTAGCTTGGAGATGCCCGTCTTGTTCGTTGGTTGAATGAAGTTTGCTTTTCAAAAAAAAAAAAAAAAAACTAATTAATTTATTTTGTTTAATATTAAGGGTAATTTTGTCATTTTACACTCACCTAACACAAAAAAACTAACCCCCATCCATGCCAGGGACTATCCGGAAACGAAATTCAAAAAAATTGGGGACTATAGGTGTAATTTTAGAAAGTTAGGGACTAAAGGTGAAAAATGAGCAAAACACAGGGACTATCCGAGCATTTTTCTCTAAAAAAAATCCAAAAATTCACTATTGGTATCTTTTTGAGCATTAAGTTTTACTAAGAAGGTCACCTTTTTGGGTGCATAAATAAAAAATTTAAAAACCAAATTTTAATCTTGACCTGGTACCTGTATACCGGTATAACCCAATCTACCGGTGATACAACTTTGTCATTCCTTCAGCTTACTAGTATGATTCGTGTCGGCAAGCTTCTGACATCCGGTTTAAACCTGTTTTTAAAACCTTGATACAAAACTATTTTTTTTTTCAAAAATCGGTTCTTGGTGTTGTCAAAGTGAGTCAAATCGGTTCTAGGTCGAACTAATTCAAGCATGTAACATGTTTTGGAGAGGAAAGTGATCGGTTCAAGTTGGTTCCCTTTTTTCGAAGTTTTTAACGGGTTTTGACCGGTTCGAGTCAGGCATCACCCGAAAGAAAAAAAACATTTAAATACTATAAATTAGCAAGTTACTTATGCATATATGTATTGTACATGATGCTTTGGGAGTTTTTCAAAAATAATTTTAAAATTTTTATTTCTAACTCTAAAGTTTACATATTTGGCAAATTAGGTTTAAAGTTTCAATCTTAAGTAATTTAACTCTTTGATTAATTTGATATTTCACTTTTAATTCTAAATTTTACATCTTTCGCAAATAACCCTTTGATTTTTTTGCTTTTAACACAAAGTTTTCCGTCTTTTACAATTTGACCCCAACACTTTTTTACTTTCAATTTTGATCCCTTAGACTTTTCATCTTTCGTAAATTTTCCGTTTAACGTTTCGTTCTAAATTTTCCGAGTTAACACGTCGCAATGTGCGTGTGGGGTTCAATGTTTTTTTCATTTACTTTTCCCGTTTGACAGGCCCATCGCAGCGCGTCTATTTTTCCCCTTTGATAGGTCTGTCGCAATGCGTGGGTCAGAAATCGACTTAGTTATTCTTTTCTATGTTTTACACACAGGCTCATGGTCATGTAAAAAAACATTTGCATTTCATCTAATACGATATATAACTAACGAATCCCTGCCGCATTGCGACGGGTGGTAATTCTAGTTTCAAATTATAGAGTTGCAACACGATTTTGACTGGTTCAAGTCAATTATCACATGAAAAAACCATTTCAAATCATAGGGTTGCAACATGATATATACCCAACGACGGGTAGGGTCAGTTCCATATAAACGGGTAGATAGATTTTATAAACATGGGCCAGGTTCAACACTCCAAACATTTAAGCTAAAAAAGGATGGGCCTAAAGCCGAAAAGTATATCCACAAACACCAATTTGGGCCAAAATGGGCCCACGAGAGAGTAACTTAAAGATAGATAATAGCAACAGTCGTCGTCGCTGCCACCGTCGAAATGGAAAGACCTCCGTCGACGACAGTACCACCGCCGGCTCCGCCGCAACAACCAAAACAATCTCATGTTCAAGGTTATAAATTCGTCTGGCGTATACTTCTCATTTCTAATCTCGCTCTTGGAGGTCCGTTCACCTCTCTCTATCTATACGCTTTAACATCTGTATTGTATGTATATTTATCTTCTTGTTACTATTAATTTCATGGTGTTTAATTAAGGTAGAATTCGATTTTTGTTAAATCCTAGGGCTTAGGGTTTGGTGATCATAAGAAGTAAACCTAGGCTAGGGCATAAGTTTTCCCCCTTTTTATGTTATATTAATAATAGATAGACTATAACTTATAGTGCATTTGGATCACCAATTCAAGCTCATTAAAGAAAATTGTTAGAGAAGCAAGTCGTCCGGTTAGAGATCCAAACACTCGGGTTCATGATTTGGTTTTCACGGATCGGAGGTTTGACGGTTTGAAACTTGGAACCGTCCGTGTAAAGCGTAAACCGAACTAAACTGAACCGCCAGTTAATAATAGGGATGCAGACGCGACGAGCCGAGATCGAGCTCAGCTCGGTTCGAGCATTGTTTTCAAAGCTCGGGATCGGCTCGTTGGGAGTTCCTCAAGTTCGAGCTCAGCTCGTTTATTATCTGTTAGTTAATATATTAAATAAATATAATATAAATAATAGACTCATTTAGGCTCACGAGCTTGATAAGTGAATCTTGGGCTCTAGCTCGTTTATTAAACAAGCTTATTTTCAAGTGTGGGCTCGGCTCAAAAACAAGTTTAAATAAGTTGAGCTCATCTCATTTACTAGACAACTTTAAATAAGGGGTAATGTTATTAAATATTAATAAAAACTAATATTACACTAAAGGCTCGACGAGCCTAACGAGCTTCACATGACAGGCTCGAGCTCGGGCTCGATAAATAAACGAGCTTTATTTTAGGCTCAAGCTCAGCTCAGACTCAGTAAGGCTCAGCTCGTTTCGCGCTTTTCTCCAGCCGATCTCAAGCAGCTCGCGAGCCGCTCGGCTCGTTTGCACCCCTATTTATACATTGTTTGCGTTTTTCGAGTATGCAATTGTCTATATGTATTATAATCATTATTTTATCAATTAAAAATCTTAATATAAATAGTAATTTTGAAAAAGAAATTGGTTTAAACTGACAAAACAGAACCGATAAACTGCCAAACGGATAAGCCGACCGCTTAACCTTGACCGCTTTGGTTTGTTTTTCTTAAACAAATTTTCTTCAAAATCTGTCGAACCAGATGTTAGTGAGGCAATTCATGTTGCATATAATCTATTTTGTTACACTTAATAAGCGAGTTTAAGTTAGCTGCCGATAGTTAGGTAATTACAAGCTTCTCTAGAGAATTGGAAAGTTTAAATTTACATCTATGCAGTTATAGCGGTCCAAAATCGAATAGCGGTCAAGGTCTGCTATATGATATATAGGTTATAGCGGTGATATAGCGGTAATTTTTATACCATGCATAATTTATGTATTTTTATATATATATAAATATATCTTTGAAAAATATTAATAGTAATATCAAAATTCATAGTAATATCATTCCATTATCAAAAACCTGTTGCAAATCAAACACTAATAATAACTTTGAAGTATTTAATTTAAGAATTAACACAATCAAACACCGTTACTGCTATAACCGCTATATAGGTTTCCAAATAGCAGCCAAATAGCGGTATTTAGCGCCGCTAATAGCGGAACCGCTATAGGCCACCGCTATTTGGACCGCTACACACTCTGAGGTCCGCTAATCGCTATAGCACCGCTATTGACTGCTTAGATTTACATTATATGGAAGATATTACTTACAAAATTTTCGCCTCTATAATTTTTATCTTATGATGTTCTTGTTTGAACATATTTGCCGTAATTAGAATGTATGCAGATGCAAATTCCATATGTTCACTTTTAATCTTGCCCACCAATATCATTCCTTTAAGTACATCATCAGTCTATATCTTAATCATCTTTTTGTCAAGATTTTCTTTTTTATCCTTATGTTATATCAATATGGACGATTGGAGGGTCCTTCATTACATAAACACTTGTATCTGTTTATTGAGCTGTGATACAAAAGGTGGTTATGTACCCGCATAACCACTTACCGCTCTCTTTCTCTCCTACTGCATCTTGTAAACACAACATACAAGTGTTTATGCGATTCTCGCATATATCCATAGTTGTTAATAGCGAATAGCAACAAGAGACCTATATGCTACATAGCGAATAGCAACCAATAGCGACCTCTATATTATAAATAGCGATACACTAGAAAAAAAGTTTTGAAAATTTTTATATGTATATTATATCAAAATACCCTGGTATATATGCTATTTTACATGTATACTTTATCAAAAACCTATAATCCAGCTATTTTATAGCTATATCTAATTGTTATTTACATAAAAAAATAAAAACAAATAACTGCCGTTATATACGCTATCAGTCGCTATAACCCAAAGAACGACACTTCATCGCTTCGCTACATAGCGCGCTATAGCAATCGCTATAGCCGCTATTGACAACCATGCACATATCTACTTAAATCTGGTTCTGAACTGAACACGCTCCATGTTTACTTGTTATAAAAAGCCTAGCCAGTTGACTATTATTTTTTCTTTATGCAGCATACATATTTACCCGACCCAGAAAGAAAGATGCAACAAAAAGAGATAAGAAACATACTAAACTTCCATCCGCTCCTGAAATTCTTGATTCTGAAAGACCTGCCATTAGCCCTAGCCCTGAGCCGGAGTCAACTGTCGAAAGTCAATGGTCAAAGCCGTTTAAATGGTAATTAGGAATAGATTGAAAATTCTGAAACTTTGTTGTCACAAAGACAAATGTTGATGACAAGAAAAATAACCCGACAATTCAGTTAGACTAAAAATCTTTAGTGCTCTTACACGGTTTTTTATTAGTTTTTTACCTACTCACAAGAAGATTTTCGATGGTTCTGCTTCGGGTATATCGTATACTAGTCATGTTGAGGAACAAAGAGACAAGAACGCCGTTGGTTTAGATTTTTGGTGGAAATCAATGGGTCTGCTTCCGGTTTCATTTTTATTTGTTTTAATATTGATGCATTGCTTCTAGTTCTGTTGCTGTAGTTGCTTTTTAGTTTTAAAATGCTTTGATGCTTGCATGTTCTATATCATTTTCTGTTTTTTATGGACCCTACCTGTAGTTTGGAGGCCACAAAACCTTGAATATACAAGTCATGTTTGGGCAGTTTTGCGATTATAAACCAAACCGTGAACAACCATACTCAAGATTGCAACTTTGCTTTTGAGACCAAAAAATACCCTGCGGAAGTGGCTTATGGTCCCAAGACTGTTATTCTACACAGTCGATTATACCATACCACTGCTGCAAACTGCCCTGTCAGACCTGCTATTGGTCCGTGGCGTTAGCCGTTGGTAGTGGTATCTTCACTAAATATGACTGCCCTTGTCGGGTGGTGCCATGCCTTTTGTTAGATTTCTGTAACGCATATATCTATAGCTCATAATTCTGGAGATGTGGACACTTGGTCAGTTGGTCTTTGTAACACTCGGGAAAAACCCCTATATAAGAAAGTAAGTCCTAATAGCTTTAAATTTTTTTTATGTGAGAAAGCTGGTTAATTCCTCAAGAGTTCAATGAATTGGCTGGCTTATATAACCATTACAATGAAAGACCACTACTCAACATGTAAACAGAATGCAATAGATGGAGCCCACGTTCTGCAATAGTTAGAGATTTTGCATAGGAGAGCGTGAGTGGCTAGGTGTGTAATGGGAAGACACGTATCATTCTCGTGACCTTGAAAACATCCATGTCCTCAAGAAAGGAATGAGAACACCACGGTGGCCATTACTCAATGGCAATCGGAGAAATCGTAACAAACGCCACAGCGGGCGCTACTCGCGTTTTCTTGATTCATCTTGTAGGTCTTTAACATCTAAGCCAAAACTAGATTCACCTGTATCGGCTAACGATGCCGATCTGGTGGACTAAGTGGTTTGAGCCGAGTACACCCATGGGTTGGGATGGTTTCTGTGACCGTGTTGAGGCCGATGTTGGTGCAAACGGTTCAGTAATGGTGCTTGTTTTGGTGGTGGGGCGGCGTTTCTGTAACGCTTCAGGTTATAGATTGGGTTGGGGGAATTGAGGTTAGGAATAGATGTGATTGTGGGTTCGAAGATGGTTGGGTTTATGAAGGAACAGTAGGTGAGTAGGGTTATACTTGGGCTTAGTTTGGGATGCTTACCTCTCTTCAATTAATTAATTTTGCAAAGTCATAGGTGTGGTGTAAGGTTGGGGGGTTAGAGTGACAACTCAGATTGTATATCGGGACGTGAACTCAGAGAAGAACTGGTCTTGGTAGTTTTCGGTGACCCGACCCGACCCAACCTATGTACCTCCGCATGGTGAGTTCTATGGACTTTACCCTTGTTACTATTTCTTAGGCGCTGTTTGTTTTTTCTGAAAAGCTCTGCGCAAGCTCTTCTGTCTGCGACGTGCAGACCACACGCAGACATTGCCACGCGCAGACTGTTTGTTTTTCTGAAAACTTTTGGTGCAAACTTGACCCAACAACTTCTAAGATATTCTAAGGTCTGCAGAGGGTTAAACACCATCACCACCCATCACCACCACCACCATAGTTCACCACCACCGTCCACCACTCACTACCGTCCATCATCACCACCGTCCACCATCCACCGTGCATCACCACCACCACCACCACCACCACCGTCCACCACCCACCACCACCGTCTACCACCCACCACCACCGTCTACCACCATCACCGTACAGCACCACCACCCACCACCGCCGTCCGTACACCACCACCGGTTTATTTTAGAAGTTTGCATACGTTATAAAACAAAAACCTTCTTCTTGCAGACTGAAAAGGTTTGGTCCACCTCTTCTTCTACAGATGTCTGCAGATGTGGTTCGCAGACTGCAGACATTTTATCTCTTAAAATACAAAATGCACCTTAGGGTAATACATAAAGGTAAAAGTTTACGTAAAGTAATTGTTTTTGCATTTTTCTTTATTGAGATGAGATACATGCTCTTAATGAGATAATTATTATGTAATAATTTTTCATGTAAATAAAAGTTTTAAAGTTAAGTGTTGTTATGAAATTGGTTTATGATTTTTAAAGTGCATTGTTGTGGGTTTGGTTTGCTTATTTTAAAGTTGAGTAAGTAGTAGGCAATGCTCACTTGTAGGGATAGTGGGGATCTTATCACGAGTAAAGGAGTTGGCTATTTTGAGTAGGAAACCAATACGAAGTCTTTCTAAATGCTAAAATCATAGCTCTAAATGTTGCGTGCGTAACTTGAAATCGATGAGAAGTCCTGCTATATCCTTGGTTTTAAAAAGCGCGCCCTAGGCGCGCCTAGGCGCAAGGCGCAACAAGGCACAGGGCTTGGGGATTTTTTGCTTCTCGCCTTGTGTAATTACAGGAAGCGACCAAAAAGCGCATTTTTTGATGTTTTTTTGTGGGCTTTTTGTCCTGAGGCGCGCGCCTCATGTACCTTATGTGTTTTACTGCATAAAAATGTTGTACCTTGGGTTTTTTGACTTGTGCATGTAATTAAAATGGTATAAAAGCCTTACTTATAGCTATATTTTGGTTAAAGGAAGCTAAAAACCTATGGGATATGTATGGGATATATAAAAAAAATTATATAAACATCGTGCGCCTCGGGTACGAAAAGCCCACCGCTTTTGTGCTTGGCGCTTCGCCCCTCAATTTTAGACCTCGTCGCTTTTGTGCGCCTCTCGCTTTTTAAAACCAAGGCTATATCTAGTAAAATGTTTTTGAGAGTCTAAAGTCTAAACTATAAGTCACTAATGCAACTTGACGTCTAATAGCGAAAAGAGGGGAAAGAGTGTTAGTCTAATCTGGTAAAGATTGTTTTAGCATTGCCGTAATTAAGTTCTTTAAACTTTGGTTTATTTTGGTAAAGCTTCGGACATGGTATAGTTTCAAATTGTGACTGTTATTTAGACTTCAATTGTGTTTAATAAATACTAGTTTTTTAGGTCAAGCGTTATGGCGAAACCGAGCAAATAAAACATGTTATTTAGAAAGCCAAACCATTATAACGGTTTAGTTTATCATCGTATCATTTTATGATACCAAATAAATACTTTATTTAGAATACAACTTGGTTTTCAACAAAACTTATAACAATATGTCGGAAAAAAATCAAGCACAACTACGTACTTAAGTATTTAGAAAAAAGTTATAAACCTAAATTATTAAAAAAGTATCAAATTAATCGATAAATTAATATATGTTCTAAAAAGAAAAAAAAATATTAAAAAATGGTATAGGAAATATATGGTTTTAAAAAAAGGAAAAAATAAAAAATATATTATTAAAAGTAAATATAATAATAAACTATTATAATATATTAAATAAAAGAAAAACAAAAAACTATATATTATTATTAAAATAAAGTTACTATTTATCGTTCTTCATCAACAATATATATATATATACTAGTGGTTTTTCCCTGCGCTATGCGACGGGAACTCAGTTGGTATCCGTTCGGTTCATTCTGGTATCGACACTCGCTATAGCAGCTGAAAGAAAAAACTAAAAAAATAAAGTCGCGATATGCCCACAAGAATTTGTTTCGTTCTGGTACCGACACTGATATTTGTATCGATGTTGTTCGATTGAAATCGGTTCGGTTAGTCCCATATCAACACTCATATAGTTTACGAAAAAAATGATTTTTTTCTATATTTTTATTGGCACTCGTATAGTTTATAGCTTACTTTTTTTCTATATTTTTATTGTCACTCGTATAGTTTATACTTTATAGTTTACGATAGAAAAATATCAATCGAAAACCATAAAAAAAAAGAATACCGGTTCCAATACTACTGATATTGATACCGATGTTATTTGGTTGAAATTGGTTACGTCCCGTATCAATACTCGTACAGTTTACGATAAAAAATGTGTTTTTTTATATTTTTATCGGCACTTGTATAGTTTACGATAAAAGAAAAAAAAACAAATTTAATATCATTTTCGGTTTCGGTTCGCTCTAGTACGATAGCGTTACGGTATCCATTTTAAAAATAATTGTCGGTTTTGGTTCGATTTGGTACGATAGCGTCATGGTATCCATTTTAAATGTCATTGTCGGTTTTGATTTAATTATCTACAATAACAAAAACCATGCCCGACAATAGCGCTTTCTTGGGATTGGTTGAGTTGGGCGGCCACCTGCCACCCACAAAAATCTTTTTTTTTTTTTTGGAATTGACCTGTAATAATCCTACCTAGACCTTATTGGCCATTAATAATCTCACCTCAGAATATTCCCCCCACCGGTCCCACCTTTCACCTATTTTTCCTACAATGGTCCACCGTTAAAAAAACTTAACGGAGTTAAGCTTTTTTCCAAATTACAAACAGATTTTTAGGGATTTTGATTAGAAGACGATACGAGTCCATTGATGTAAAACTTGCCTCGAAACGGTGCTCCAAGTGACTTGATTTTGGTTAATTGGAAATTTAAAGTAATTTTTACATCAATGGACTCGTATCATCGTTCTGATCAAAAGCCCTAAAAAATTTGTTTGTAATTTGGAAAAAAACTTAACCCAGTTAAGTTTTTTTAACGGGGGACCATTGTAGGAAAAATAGGTGAAAGGTGGGACTGGTGGGGGGAATATTCTGAGGTGGGATTATTAACGGCCAATAGGGTCTAGGTGAGATTATTACAGGCCAATTCCTTTTTTTGCCAAATTACGATTTTGCCCCGTTTATATTTATAGTTTTGCTATTGCTTTATTTCTTTTCACGCAGCCAAATTACAATTTTGCCCTCAATTCAAATTTACATCTTCGCCATCGATTTTGTTTTTTTTTTTCCTATCAAATTACGATTTTACCCCCAATGTAATATACCCATGCCATCATTTAGTTTTTTGTTTTGTTTTATTTTTTTTACCCATGCCATCATTTAGTTTTTTTGTTTTGTTTTTTTTTTTTTTAAACTATAGTAGCGTTATGTTTTAATTTGTTTACTCGGTGTAATTTTTATTCGTGCCAAGCGGCTGCCTGTCATATGCTCATTTGTTCTGAAAAATTATAATTTTCCCCAGTTAAAATTATAGTATTTCCATCATTTTAGTTTTTTTTTTTTTTTTTTTTGCAAAAGTATGATAGTGTTTTGTTTTAATTGGTTGAGTCGACGTAATTTTTTTTTGTGACCGTGTTATGAATAGTATATACAAATAACCGAAACACAGACGTACATGTTAATGTTATGAAAGAGAACTATTCAGTTTAATGCCCCGCAACGCGGGCGGGGCAAAAACTAGTTTGATACGATAACGACATGGTATCCATTTTTAAAATAAACAAATTAGAAAAAATTAAATTAAATATAATATTAAAACTTTAATTTTACTATTCATCACCGATTCAGTTTATTATTATTACTACATATATATTCATCACCGATTCAAAATAATATATATAATTATGTTTTTGGAATGGAATGAACAGTGTAAATTTAATAAAAGTCACTCATCAAATAAATCACGTAAAACACGCCAGTGCTAATATTTTCTTGCGTACTTCAGAAAAAAAAAAAACTCGTTGCAATAACAATATAATACATTAACTAAACTTTTTATATAAAATAAAGAGTTAAATGTCATTTAAGTCTCTGTGGTTTGGGTAATTTTGCCATTAGTCCAAAGGTTTCATTTTTCGTCTATGAGTCCAAAAAGGTTTCACTGTTGTCGTTTTAGTCCACTGGGTTAACTTCATCCATTTTTTCTATTAACGAGAAGGGCAATTCGGTCATTTTATACGGCCAAATTGTCTTTCTAGTTAACAGAATTACATATAAAATGACCGAATTGCCCTTCTCGGTAACAGAAAAAATGGATAAAGTTAACCAGTGGACTAAAATGACAATAGTTAAACCTTTTTAGACCCATAGACGAAAAATAAAACATTTGGACTAAACAGACAAAATGAACCAAACCACAAAGACTAAAATGACATTTAACTCTAAAACAAAATGCTCACCAATCATGATTGTGTGCTCATATCATGATTGTGTACAAATAAAATTATGTATTTGTGTGGGTGAAATATGTATTTGTGTGGATGGTATATATATAGTGTTTAATTTATTTATTTTTTTTAATTTTCTCAACGATAACATCATTCAACGGTAACATATAATATATCAACGCGTCATGGCTAACACGAGTTATCAAGTTCACGCGTTATAATTGTGAGCGACGGCGGTGTATCACAGGCCACCACGTGTGATCAACTCTTGGTAACGGACGCCCCGGATGACCTAAGACCATGGGGTATGGAATGGATAGTCTCTTTGGAGACTACCCGCCACGTAGGCGCCAAGTCATCACGGGAGGAGGGCCATCCTCTTGGGGACTACCCAAGGGTGTAGAGGACTACTCACTTTTAATAAAAAAATCAATATATTAAAGGAGAGAGAGAAGTCAGAGTGGAAAGAGGAGAGGGGGCCCACCATTTGGTCCGTCTCCATCGTCTTGGAGAGGATGGAGGTGCCGTGACGGAGCAACCGGGGATGGAGGCGACGACCCGGGACGGAGGTGACGGGGGAGACGAGGCCCATACCGGGCGGTCTAATAAAAAACCTATAAAATAAAATGCTCATGAATCATGTTTGTGTACTCATAATCAAAAACCTAATTAAAAGCTAAACGTTTTCTATAAACAAACAAACATAATCTTAAAATGTCAATGACTGACAGATCATGTCACCCACTTTAATTTTATTTTCCAAAAACTAAATTTAAAAAAGAAAATTAATTTGTACTCAAGTAAGGGTCCCCATTCTACTGGTCCAGATCGATACATACAGCAGGCCGCCACATTTATTGGATCTTCTTGACCAGAACAATCCAGTATCCCTGATTATCTTTTAAACTTTTAATCCAGTCAGTATTTCTACCTAACAACAAAAACCCAGATCACAAAAACCCGATACCATAATCCTATATGTGACAACTTTTTAATAATATAAAATGGGATTAGATTCAGTGAAGCCCTTACCGGTGCCGGTGCAAGAAGAAGAATCACCAACAAATCAATCCACTTCACTTCTGTCGGCCGATACCGAAACCACCGCGGCAAAACCTTCCACCAACGTTCTCATCTCCTCACTCCTCCTCACCACCTGCATCGCCGTCTCCGCTGCCGTTGCTTTCGCCTTCCTCTTCTTCTCCTCCGTCAAAACCACCGCTCACTACCACCATATTACCACCTCTCTACAACTCGCCCGTCCGCTCACTAAACTCTCTCACCCGGTGGTGATCCTCATTTCGTCGGATGGGTTCCGGTTCGGGTAATGTTAACCGACTCTATCATCTATCCTTTTTTTATTATTATTTTACTTATCTTTATGTTAGTTTGTTTGTTAATAAATAAATAAATATTTTGTCTAGTTTGAATATTCGGATAGTTATTGAGGTTTTATTATTATTATTGGGATGTGATTTGGTACAAATAGAATAGAATTAACCAAATAAACATACAATGAACTTAGAGTAATTTTTGTTTACATTACTATTTATATACTCTAAATTAGCAAGTTTTATATGCCAAAGGTGTTGTACCATATGTTTTGTGTGGTTTTCAAAAAAAAAAGTTGAAATTTTACTTTTAATCTAAATCTTTGAATTACTTGCAATTTTAACTTCACAAAATTAATTTTTTTACTTTTAAAGTCAAAACTTTTCTTTTTTTACAATTTAAACTCAACTTTTTTATATTTAACTTTGGTCCCCTATACTTTTCATTTTTCATAGATTTTCGTTTTACGTTTCGTACTAAATTTTGTGAGTTACCATGAAGCAACGTGTGTGTGGTTCAACCTTTTTACGTTCATTCATAATTTTGCAAGGTAATACGGCGCAACGTCTATGCGTAGTTCAAGATTTTACGTCTATTCTTTTTCATTTCATAGGTTCGTCGCAATGCGTGAGTCATTGTTAATTTTTTATATGTTCTATCTTTCGGCTTCTTACAATTTTAACCTCACAAAAATGATTTCTTTTTTTACTTTAACCAAAAAAATTTTATCTTTTGTAATTTAACTTCACAACTTTTTTACTTTCAACTTTGCTCCCCTATACTTTTCATCCTTCCCAAATTTTCGTGTTTTACGTGTCATACGAAATTTTGCGAGTTAACACAACGCAACGTGCGGGTGTGATTCAACTTTATTACGTTTCGTTCATAATTTTATGAGTTTACACAACGCAACGTCCATGTGTTTTTCAATGTTTTTACGTCTATTTTTTCTCATTTGACAGGTTCGTCGTAACGCATGAGGCCTATATCGACTTAGCTATTTTTTTTAAATGTTCTACGTTTTGGTCTATTTCTTCTCTTTAACACGTCACAACTTCAGCGTTGGTGGTCACTGACGGTTGTGTGGGATTGATGCTATTTGACATGCTTTTACGCCCCGTCGCAACGCGGGGTGCTTAATTCTAGTTAAACTATAATAATTATTATTACTCTAGTTGTAGCGGAATAGTAATAGTAATAATAATAAGAGTTAAATGTCATTTTATTCCCTGTGGTTTGAGGCATTTTGTCAGTTTTGTCAAAAGGTTTCATTTTTCGCCTGTGGGTCCAAAAAGATTTCACCATTGCAATTTTAGTCCACTGGGTTAATTTCATCTATTTTTTCTGTTAACGAGAAGGGCAATTCAGTCATTGTATATGACTGAATTTCCCTTCTAGTTAACAGAATTACGTATAAAATGACCGAATTGCCCTTCTCATTAACAGAAAAAATGGATGAAGTTAACCCAGTGGACTAAAATGGGAACGGTGAAACCTTTTTGAACCCACAGACGAAAAATGAAACATTTGGACTAAACTGGTAAAATGGCCCAAACCACAAGGACTAAAATGACATTTAACTCTAATAATAATAATAATAATTAATTCAAAACCCTACAACTAAGGTTATAAAATTACTCCATATCATAAAAATTATACCTATTTGTATTTGATCCTAACACTATTATAATTAATTGCTAGCTTTACTATGTGTAGTGGTTGTAGTTAAAATGGTTGGTTAAAGTGACACCTCAGCTCCACGTAGATTTTAATAGGGCATCAGCTTGTAGTTCGACTTGAAAGAAGCTAAAAAAAAACTAGCTAAAAAATCTCAAGCTGAGCTGGCTCATTTTGTAACGAAGCCGAGCTAAAGCCAAGCTCGGCTCAACTCGTTCTTAGGCTCGTGTAACTCCGAGCTCGAGCTTGAGCTAAGTCGATGCGCATCAATTAATTTCAAGCTTGAGCTCAAACCCACCCTAGCTCGACTCAGTTATAACCCTAGATTTTAACTACAACCTTTCACATAGGTAAACCCACCCTAGATCGACTCAGTTATAACCCTAGATTTTAACTACAACCTTTCACATAGGTGTAATAGTTTTAACTAAAATTTTAATAAAAGAAAAAGAATATAATTGCTTGGTTAGTTTGCAAGTGGCCCCAACCTCCTTATTTTTCACTCCTGTTAATGGGTTAACGAGCTCACCTTCGGCGCCCCTTTTTAGGGCATGAAAATGGTGATGTGGCAGCCCCTTAACGCCCCATTACACATAGTCTTATCACTTTGTATTTCTCATTGTAATCTTTCGATGTAGATCTGATTTTCCGTTTTCAGTTATTTAGTACAGATAAAATATTATTCACCAATATCGTTTTGTTCTTCGTTTCAATTCTTTCAGGTACCAACACAAAACCCCCACCCCTAACATCCACAGATTAATCAACAACGGAACCGAAGCCGAAACCGGGTTAATCCCGGTTTACCCAACGTTAACTTTCCCAAATCATTACTCAATTGCCACAGGATTATACCCTGCATATCATGGAATTGTAAACAACCAATTCATTGATCCAAAGACAGGGGAAACCTTTACAATGAGTAGCCATGAACCCAAATGGTGGCTCGGTGAACCCATATGGGAGACCATATCGAACCACGGGTTAAAGGCTGCTACCTATTTCTGGCCCGGGTCCGAGGTAAAAAAGGGTTCGTGGGATTGTCCGAAGAAGTATTGCGCAGCGTATAACGAATCTGTCCCGTTTGAACAACGGGTCGATGACATTTTGAGTTATTTCGACTTACCAAATCAGGATATTCCGGTTTTTATGACATTGTATTTTGAGGACCCTGATCATCAGGGTCATATGGTTGGCCCGGATGATCCGCAAGTGACCGAAGCTGTTGGTAGGATTGACGGGTTGATTGGGAGATTGATCAAAGGTTTGGAAAACCGCAGTGTGTTTGAGGATGTTACGATAATCATGGTCGGTGATCATGGGATGGTCGGTACGTGTGATCAGAAACTAATCTTTTTAGACGATTTAGAACCGTGGATCAAGATTCCTAAAGAATGGGTTCAGTATACTACCCCCGTGTTATCTATCCGACCGCCATCTGATCAGTCGGTTACTGACATCGTAGACAAAATGAACCGAGCTTTGACTTCCGGGAAGGTCAAAAACGGCGATAAGTTGAAGATCTATCGCAAAGAAGACCTTCCCGAAAGGCTGCATTACTCGGAGAGTGATAGGATCACCCCAATTATCGGGCTAGTTGACGAAGGGTTTACGGTGGAACAATCGAACTCGAAGAAAATGGAGTGTGGAGGTGCACACGGGTATGATAACTCGTTTTTCTCCATGAGAACGATCTTTATCGGTCATGGTCCGCCATTTGCTAGAGGTCGAAAAGTGCCATCTTTTGAGAATGTTCAAATATACAACTTGATTACATCAATTATTGGCATAAATGGAGCTGCCAATAATGGGTCATCAAATTTCCCAAAGACTGTGCTTTTGCCTCATCATTGATCAAGACTTCCATTTTTTTGTCTGGTTTTTATGTTAGACATTGATGCATCTTTTGAGGTAATGTTGGTCTGTTGTTGGTTGATTTAGGTTAATAAAGATGTTTGTTTCTAAAATGTTTCATGTTGAATGTAACTTGAGTGGATTAGACATGTATTCACTAAAAGCTAGACTTGGTATATCATGGTATCATATTATTATCTTCTTGTGTTTAGTAGCAATTTGGTATACCAAAAAGATATGTGTTTCAGATAGGGATGCGCTCGGTACCAACTGGTACCAAAAGTCCTCAAAAACGGGTACATGTATCAAAAATACTCGGTACGGTACGGTTCGGTACCGGTATCTGAAGGTAAAAACCGGTACTGAAAATGTCAAAAGTCTGTAATGAAAAAGTTTGGTTGGGGAGAATCGGTACTGGTACCCGGTACCATTCGCTCATCCCTAGTTTCAGACATGTATTTGTTTTCTGGTAGGGATGAGCAAATACCGATCCCGTCCCAATACCGATAATTCCGATCCCGAAATTTCATGAATACTTGATACCGATACCGAAACATGTCGGTTCGGTACGGTATCGGTATTTTGAGGGTAAAAGTCGGTATTTTACCGATACCATACCGTACCGATACCGAAAAAACCAAAATGTGGATACCGTTTCCGATACCGAAACATGTCGGGATCGGGATTATCGGTATCGGGATCGGGATGGGATCGGTATTTTATACCATTTGCTCATGCCTATTTTCTGGTACACCATTTTCGTCGATATTTTACAGGTACTGAAACTTCGGATGGATCAAAAGTTACGCTCTTATCTAGACCGCGTATTTTAATCTAGTGGTTCGAATAAACTATCCGTATAAATATGAAATTGAATTCCTAAATAAACGTGTGAATACTTGAATTAAAGATTTATGCGTTTTAATGTAGAAAAAGAAATATATCATCTGGATTTGATTGTGCATTACAGATTTACAGATATCACAACCGTAATCTAGATTTGATTATGTATTACTATAAAATTAAAAAAATAACAAATTGTTGAGAGTGGGATTTGAACCCACGCCCTTTCGGACCAGAACCTTAATCTGGCGCCTTAGACCAACTCGGCCATCTCAACTTTTGTTTTTATTGCAGCATACACTCATTAAATAAACAATCTCATGATTCATCAACTTTTTTTTTTAATCTCTCTAGTCACGTTATTGAATTAAATCTATTGAAAACATTCTTTTTAATAAAGCCCACTTACTGATTTGGGAACATGATGGTGAAATAAAGTTGTTTTATTGAATACTTACATATAATTCTGCATGAACAAGAAGAACCTGTCTTATAGTTCTCTTTCTAATCTACAAGAAAATATACAATAATGTATAACAAAAGACAGAATAGAAAGATAAGTTTCTTGTGGAATCAAGAAAGATTTCTAAAGTATTTAAACTTCATTTTTGCTTGAGGTTACCAAGGCATTCTTTAGTGACTCCCTTTATCCAAAGGTTAAATGCATTGATATCTTTGTCCTCATCAGCCGCTTCTACGAAGCAATCGTTGCACGTTTCAATGTCGGTGGCAACACCGCTAATATCAACATTAGCCTTATCGAGGTCTTGCTTGTTGATGCTCTCAATCCCTTTTTTGACACCATCAATCGCATCATCAAGGTTTCCTTGGCATTGCTTGAGGCATTTTTTTGATGCTTCTGATCCGGGTTTGCCCTCTCGTTTAGCAAGCACTGATTTGAATTCCACGATTTTATGTTCGATTCCTTCTAGTTGCTTGTTTGAAACTTTAGCCCCTTCAGTTAATGGCCCGTTGACCACCTTTTGTACACCAATTTCTGGCAAGGAGAGTTCAAAAAGTTCATTAAAAGAGAGTGGGCTATCGGCCGTGGGCCCTGATTTGAGGGTAGGGCTAGGGTTAGGGGCTGAGTCTTCCTCGTCATCGTCATCATCGTCGTCCTCGTCATCTTTCTCCTCCTCTGAAGGAGGTGGGGACGACTCTTCCTCGTCATCTTTCTCGTCCTCTGAAGGAGGTGGAGACGACTCTTCCTCATCATCTTTCTCCTCCTCTGAAGGAGGGGGCGACTCTTCATCTGAAGGAGGAGGGGACGACTCTTCATCTGAAGGAGGAGGGGACGACTTTTCATCTGAAGGAGCAGGAGAAGGCGTTTTGTCGTTGTCCTCGTCTCCATGTGCATTAGAATATTGTGTTAACAACAAGAGAATGCCAAACACAAGAATGAGAATCAATGTATGCTTGGCAAAGGCCATTGTATTTAATCTTTTTTTATGGTTTGTTTGGGGTTCTAAAGTTCTAATAAAGATAAAAAACTTGAGGGAGGGTTCCTTTAATACACTTAAGGATTGGCAATTCTTATTTGTAGATATGCTTTCTAAAAATGGGAATTTCATGGTTAAGGATACGAGGTTGAGGATCTTCTTACTCCATGCCATAAATAGAAACAAAAATAATGGCAAATTCATTTTGTTAATCAAATTCATATTTGAATCTCGTTCTCTTATTTAAAGTTGGTCGTTTCATGTAAGGTGTGATTTTTTTCTCTAATCTTTGACCAACTAAATCCATATTTTTGACCTTTGAGTCCACTAATTCATAGAAGCTCGAACCAAATGAAGGTATTTCTAAAGTGAAGCTATTTATACCCTATTTTATTTCTTTTATCTACAAAATAATTTTTTTAAAATGTTACCATTGAATTTAGAATTCTTTTTATTAAAGTTTCAAGGCTAGATTTTGGAAACTTTCTAATTTTTTATTTGAAAAAAGGGGAAGCTATGCTCGTGAAAGCTTTGACTGTTGATTAGTTATGTATGTTAATAATGAAAAACATGATAAAGGTATGTACCTGCTACAGCAGAGAAACCAGTAACTACAATAGACATTAAAGAAAATGACATTGTCAAATTGGTCGAGGTCCCATTTAGGGTGTATGTTAATGATGGGTTTAGGAGTTATTAATGAACTCGTGATTAGGGAGCAGAGAGGTGGATGAATTGTGGTGTATGTTAGATGTTAAAGTACCCTTAATCTCTCTAAATCATCTTCTTATATACACCAAATG
Source organism: Helianthus tuberosus (assembly GCA_030545235.1). Classification (NCBI taxonomy): domain Eukaryota; kingdom Viridiplantae; phylum Streptophyta; class Magnoliopsida; order Asterales; family Asteraceae; genus Helianthus; species Helianthus tuberosus. The sequence continues at coordinate 200,793,312 of CM060364.1, read as the reverse complement.
GGAAACCCTTTATTAGTTAATAATAAGGGTAATTATGTCCATCAACAATTACAAACTAATATATAATTAGGTATAATTTATATTCTGATCATTTTATAATATAAAGACAAAATGGCACAAAACAACCTTTATGTATTCTCAAAACTGCATGCTATACCTTTAAGTTTATAAATCGCCCAGGTGAACCTTTAACTTGACATTTTGTTATGGGGATCAACCTTTGCACAAACTCTGTTAAATTTCTTGGTTAAGTCACTTCACATGCAAAGTATGTGAGGGCTTCTTGGTCCTTTTACTTATTCTTTTAATATACATTTTTTTAATACAGAACCAGGGGGCGAAGTAGAGATTTCCCAAAGCCCAGGGGGTCTTACTGTTTCTTTTTATCATTAGTCTCCATCAACAACCTTTATAGTTGACTTTTGTTGACCGAACATGCTTATGCCTGGACTCAGCTGACCCAAACGCCGACTTCATCCGATCACCACTGACAACCGCCATAAACATCCATTGTCACCACCAAAACTATGGTTTTTTCATCCGCTACCATCTTCTTCATATATCATCTCTTCAACTTCAATCACCTTAAATCTAGAGCCCATCTACCATCATCAACCTCATACATCACCATAGTTCACCATTGATAGCACAATCAAGAATCATCAACCATAACCACCTTAACTTACCACCATATACCCAGTAGAACACCACCACCATGACTACATTGTCACTAATAACCATCATGCATGCCATCATCATCATTTATGTTCGCTTTTGTAACCGCCATCATCACCATCTACAACCATCACCACAACAAACACTTTCCACCGTTTCCGCCGAAACTCGACGCGGTTATTGTTTCCCTATAACCATCTATGTAAGCCACCATACATCACCACCTCGACAATCATTAACCACCAAGTAATACACCAATATTTAGGCGATCAGAAACCATATTTGTCGGTAACCAGAATCATCACACAACAGAAAATCACCATCATCGTCACCATTCACCACCGCCGGTTCCTTTGTCATCGGAACCACCATCATCGCTCGCCACTGACTTCCCCACAACCAACTTTTTCTTTGTTGTATATAGAATCAGATAGCCGGTCGGAGGCCAAGGCCAATCTTATACTCTGATCTCCCTTCCTTCTCTACGCTCTGCAACGGTTTTTCTCTCTAGCTTCATCTTTGGTTTTTCTTTCTATCATGATCATCCTAAATTGTATAATTTTGCTATGCATGCAAGGTGTTTTAACAAAAAAAACTTAACAGAATTTGAGCGAAAAAGTTGATCCCCGTAACAAAAATATCAAGTTAAAGATTGATTTTGACGATTTTTAAACTGAAAGGTATAACGTGCAGTTTTGGGAATACATAAAGGTTGTTTTGTGCAATATTTTCTAATATAAATGATTAGTGATGGCCATATAATTAATATGTTTAATCTTACATTCTCACACTTGGCAGAGTAATCATTTATTATGAGCATTAGATTAGTATGCAGATTTTAATACTAGTTTTAGCTTTACTGTAGCAAAGAATTACAGTCGTTAAGTCAGTATTCAAAACTCAAGACCCACGTTAATCATACTATAGCCTCAATTTAAAACCTAAGCAACTATGATTAAAATTTATAGGTAAGCACTTTAAACATTTGATTCGTATAATAAATATATGTATGTCATTATGCTTGCATGTAAAGCCCCAAAACCCGAATGTTTATATTTTCCGTATGTTCCTATAGGACATGTCATGAAATAAATAACTAGGCTATTTAACCTAGTTAAGGGTATGGTCAAAGGTATTAAATCACGAAAGTTGTGCCAATTATATTTAAGTGGCGAACACGAGGGGCTAAATTGTAAACATGAGAAACTCATGTTTTATAAAACAAAAACATAACACACAACACACACACACATCATGTGTGTGTGCGTGGAATGCTATGGAGAAGAACAAAGGGGTGTAAACCCTAGTTCTTAAAGAAGCTCCAAATTGAAGGTTGAATCGAGGCTCAAATCTATTAAGGAACATGAATTAGTGATCACCTAGACAAGGGGATCGTGAGGTATATCTTGAAACTTAGATTGATGAACTTGTATGAAGTGGGTTATGTTCCAATCTGCGAATTGGTATGAAATTGGTCATGTATATGTGTTATAATCATCATATAGAACATGGATTATGCATGGTTTGGATTAATTTGATGTTTAGAGGTGAAACCCACTTGGTATGGGGAGGAGGATGACTTGAATGATCACCCATGTCCAATTCTTGATTAATATTGATGTATCATGATACGTATGATGGATTCTTGTTAAAGGAATCGAAATAAATGTGATGCTAATATGTTTGATGTTTAGGTATGAATGATTCATGTTGATTAGAAGGAGAATTTGATGAATTATGTATGAGACTAGAAGTATATGCATGAATTGATTGTACATTGTGCTTAGGAAGTTGTATGCACACTAAGTGTAGGATGAAATGTATATAGAACCGTCCGTATAGCCTATTATGACGATACGAATACATAAGAATAAGCCGAAAGTTCATAGGATGAATTGTTGACTTTTGAAAGTCAACTACGCATAAGGAACATGATTTGAGTGTTGTCGTAAGGGTATGATTATAGGAAGTCGTATGGTACATGTTATACTGATACGTGTTTAATGCGATGACATGATGAATTACATGAGTTAGTAAGGATACGAATTTGGTTATATGTCTTATGCATGTTAAAAGTGACCGATGAAGGTCAAATGTGAAATATGCGATTTATATGATCGTTAACATGTATAATCGTGTATGCTAACAAGAATGTAATTTCTATGACATGAAAGTATAGGAATCATGTCGAGATGGAATCAAGCACGGAAGGTTAACGGGTCAAGAAGAAGCAAGGAAACGAATACGAGCATGGTCGCATAAGGTAAGTGATTTCCGGAATCACTTTTTAGTTGTTTAAGTAAGGTAGCGTTATAGATAATTAAGCATGATGTCTGACGTTAAGTATGGTTTTGGTGGTATGAAATCTATTATTTTCGCTAAGTAGACCAAACGGGTCAAAAATGAAGTTTTGTAGTTATAACGGAATAAAGTGTATGAAATGGCTACGGTATTATAACCGGGTAATGATTAGAATGGCACACACGTACGCTAACCGAGAAATGGTGACGCGGATTAATCAATAAAAGACTCGGTAGTAAGTTAGGATTAATGGGTAACCAAGTTCGTGAATGGAACTTGGATTAACTAAGTTGATTGCGTAAAATTGAATAAATGAATGAGTTTACGCATATCGGGTATCGGGTGCGTAAACCCCAAGTACGAAACTCCGGATAATGTAAAAGTATTATGGTTATAAGGTTCATGTAAGTTTTGGGCTAAAACGAATGAGATGTTTGATGAAAACATGAACGGGTCGAATAATCGTAAATGAATAATAAGCCGATAGCGTGTAAGTTAAGAATTTCCTTAATCTGGATATGTGATTTCAAGTTCACATGATAGAATGTCAAATTACGATCATGTAGGAAGAAACGGGAGGTTAAACAAGTAAACGGTTCAAAAGTTATGCGCGTTTTAGTGCGTACGGACGACGAAACGAACCTGCAGAAAAAGGCAAAATCTAGAGGGCGTCGCCGATGGCCTTAGGGGCGTCGCCGATGGGGTCTAGAAAGTCAGTTTTCTTCCGACGCGCTATTTACTTGTCTACGCGATGTTTTAGCGACGCGATAAACCAAGGGCCGTCGCCGACGGCCTTAGGGGCGTCACCGACGCCCTCCCCATGTCCCAAAAGCTGAAAATTGTTATCTAAGTTGATTTATGGGTCGTGGGCTTCGGTATGTTAACCGTGGACTACGGCGAGCCTCCCAAACATGATTTTGATCGTTCCTTTGATGATTATGGTTATAAATCTACGTCTAAGACCCACGTAATTAATGTATGATTATGTAAGAGGTATGTGAGAGCTTGTATGTGTATATATGGGTATGTACATCTGTAGATGTGTATATATATGTATGTATGAAGGTACGTCTGAGTGTATGTATGTACGTGAAGATATGGGGAGGTATGTATGTATGTGGATGTCTACGTATGTAAGCATAAAGGTATGTATGAGTATATGAGGGTTAGGTAAGATCTTGAATGTGTAAATATGGGTATGTACGTATGTAGATGTGTATTTATGTATATAAAAAGGTACGTATGTGAGTATGCATGTATGTAGAGACATAGGGATGTATGTACGTATGTAGATGTGTGTTTACGTATATATGAAGATACGTATGTATGTATGCGTGTATGTAGAGATGTATGAATGCATGTAAGTATGTAGATGTGTATGTATGAATGTAAGTGTGTATGTATGCATGATTTCGATACGTTGAGGATTAACATTATTAAGAGTGTGCCTGGAGAATGAACATTAATGCAGGTACTTTATTGAAGACTCACCAGGGAATGGATATGTGGATGTATTGCTTAAAGATAGATATATATAATTGAATGGGAAGTGTACATATATGAATCTTGTATATATATAATGTGTGCTAATGTTATGAATGAATGTGGTGAGTGCAGGTTGTACAAATCACGGATGATTATCACGAGGAATAGAGATCGAAGACCGGGTCACAAGATAGATTGTACGGGAATAATTGATTATGTACCTTAGCAAACAGAAGCTATGCTTATGTTTCGCAAAAGATTTATTTTAAAAAGGACTTTCAAGTAAGCTAAGACGTTTGTAATGAAAGAAATTTTATGGCATGAATTTCCGCTGCGACTTTTGTCAAATACGTGTTAGGGTCTTACAAGTTAGTATCAGAGCCCTGGTTTGAAGGAAATCAAGTACGATAAGGTAAGTACTTGAACTCAGACCTATGTGCTCTTATGATAAGAAACCCGTACAATCTAAGACTCGGTCAAGATCCCAAAGGTAAAAGCGAATGTAAGTAAGCACTTAAGTATGCATATGAAGAAACTAACGGTATGTTATGTGCAACATAAGCATAAGTGTTTGAAGAGGATGACCCGTGAATGCAGTTTAGGATGAGTACTAAGGCAGACAAAGATGCAAATAGACAAATGGACCCCGGTACACAATGTTAATATGTATGGGTACCAGTGTTAAAAGAAAAAGTAAGAAATCTCCTTGAGAGAGTAAATACTAAACGAAATATAACGATGTTGCCTCGGTAAAGTTTTAAGGATGTTGCACGAGACTGAAAACTTTTTTTTCAGACATAAGGCGATGATTACATGAAGGCACTAAACTAGTATGTGGATTGCGCACCTGGCCAGTACGCAAGAAGCATATGACGTTTGTGAGGCCGTGGTAATTATCGCAGGTATGTCCGGGAGAATTGGGTAGCAGGTGAGGCGTGCGGGTAAAATGAGTAGTAAGACTCTCAGTAAATTGAAAGTATTATACAAGAATGAAAAAGAAGAAATGATAAGGATGAATGATGTTGTATCCGTAAGTAAGTACGGATCGGCATGGTATGAATGACGTGTTTGAAATCCGCAAGACGGATTCAACACATGTAAGGAATGAAAGATATGAATGGAATGTTTGAATCCGCGAGACGGATTCAAGGAATGAAAGGCATGAATGGAATGTTTGAATCCGCAAGACGGATTCAAGGAATGAAATGCAGGAATGATATGTTTGAATCTGCGAGACGGATTCAAATCATAGAAGGAAGAAAATGTATGAATGGTAGGTTAGAAACCGTTAGACGGATTCAAAATATAGAAGTAATAAAAGGTATGGATGTTACATTTGAATCCGCGGGACGGATTTAAAACATATAAAGGATAAAATTTACCCACATCAGAATCGTGTCAATAGTTGACCGTAGTTATGTCAAACGAGTCCTATGAGTAAATGTAAAGTAAATGAACAAAAGAATGATCGTAACGGGCACGCAAATCTATGTTTTAAAATGAAAGAAAGAAGTTTTGAACCCGTTATGTGTTAGATGTGTTAGTAATCGACTCGTAGGAGTCATAATGTAGGGCGGGCTACGACCCGTACAATTATTTAAGTATGAATGAGAAGGGTAAGCTTGGTCATGAGTACCGAAATAATGTAATGAATGTCTTTGCAAGTAAGCATGAAAGGAAAGAAGTACGAACGTGTACCTCGATGTATCTATGATAAGTAAGAAATGTCAGTCGGACTTGAAAAGTCAAACCGCAAAGGTTGACGAAATAAGTAACCAGCGTAAAAGAATTGTATGTAAGGAATGAAGTATGGAATGTGTTATAGCATGTACGTAGGAAGTTGTAGAAGAATTATGGGTGAGTAATCACCTAGTAAAATAAATGTTTGAACGAAATGTGCACGAGCGGAAGCTCATTACAAGGATAAATGAAACATGGTCGGGTACGGTTAGTACTCGTGAAGAGGCGGATCGATCTGGTTTACGGATCGTTGAGTTATGAAATGAAACCGAGGTCAGTAAAATGTTCAACTTATGTTGAATAGGTACGAATTAGAAGATTGGAAAGCGACCTATGAAGTGAAGGATAGGTATGGTATGGTATGGTATGGTATGGTATGGTATGGTATGGTATGGTATGGTATGGTATGGTATGGTATGGTATGGTATGGTATGGTATGTGATGTTTGACTTTTAACAGTCAACATAAGAAGAAAAGGGTAAATCCCAAAAGTTTTGAGTGAAAATTTCGGGTAATGATTAAACTCTCGTATGATGAACTGGCATGATACACTTACTTATGTAAATTAAATGAAGTGAGAGTAATTGTAAGGTGAAATGAAAAAGATGGTTTGAAAGTAACGTAATGGTATGCATGGTACAAGTAACTGTAGAAAACGTAGAATGATGTACGACTTTGGAGTAAAGCATGTATGTGAGACTATGAAATAGTAACTTTGTTGCGATAACAAAGCAAGAATTTGACGTTATACAGTGTATGTACGGAAAGTAATCTTAAGAGATGAGATGAGGGTATTAGACCCGCTATAAACGGATCATACGAACGTACGCATCAATACAAGTTTGAAGAAGTATGTATATTGACATATTATGAACGAGTCAAGGAAATGAGGTTGTAATGTGAAAGCATGGTATGGAAAGTATGAACTTGTTAAAAAGAAGTCACAAGCGTTTCCGGGTTGGAGAAAACTTTTCGGAGGGATCGATTTACTAGAACTAATCTAGTAAAGATAAGAAAGGTTTCGGGGACGAAACCTCATTTAAGGGGGGTAGACTTGTAAAGCCCCAAAACCCGAATGTTTATATTTGCCGTATGTTCCTATAGGACATGTCATGAAATAAATAACTAGGCTATTTAACCTAGTTAAGGGTATGGTCAAAGGTATTAAATGACGAAAGTTGTGCCAATTATATTTAAGTGGCGAACACGAGGGGCTAAATTGTAAACATGAGAAACTCATGTTTTATAAAACAAAAACATAACACACACACACATCATGTGTGTGTGCGTGGAATGCTCTGGAGAAGAACAAAGGGGTGTAAACCCTAGTTCTTAAAGAAGCTCCAAATTGAAGGTTGAATCGAGGCTCAAATCTATTAAGGAACATGAATTAGTGATCACCTAGACAAGGGGATCGTGAGGTATATCTTGAAACTTAGATTGATGAACTTGTATGAAGTGGGTTATGTTCCAATCTGCAAATTGGTATGAAATTGATCATGTATATGTGTTATAATCATCATATAGAACATGGATTATGCATGGTTTGGATTAATTTGATGTTTAGAGGTGAAACCCACTTGGTATGGGGAGGAGGATGACTTGAATGATCACCCATGTCCAATTCTTGATTAATATTGATGTATCATGATATGTATGATGGATTCTTGTTAAAGGAATCAAAATAAATGTGATGCTAATATGTTTGATGTTTAGGTATGAATGATTCATGTTGATTAGAAGGAGGATTTGATGAATTATGTATGAGACTAGAAGTATATGCATGAATTGATTGTACACTGTGCTTAGGAAGTTGTATGCACACTAAGTGTAGGATGAAATGTATATAGAACCGTCCGTATAGCCTATTATGACGATACGAATACATAAGAATAAGCCGAAAGTTCATAGGATGAATTGTTGACTTTTGAAAGTCAACTACGCATAAGGAACATGATTTGAGTGTTGTCGTAAGGGTATGATTATAGGAAGTCGTATGGTACATGTTATACTGATACGTGTTTAATGCGATGACATGATGAATTACATGAGTTAGTAAGGATACGAATTTGGTTATATGTCTTATGCATGTTAAAAGTGACCGATGAAGGTCAAATGTGAAATATGCGATTTATATGATCGTTAACATGTATAATCGTGTATGCTAACAAGAATGTAATTTCTATGACATGAAAGTATAGGAATCATGTCGAGATGGAATCAAGCACGGAAGGTTAACGGGTCAAGAAGAAGCAAGGAAGCGAATACGAGCATGGTCGCATAAGGTAAGTGATTTCCGGAATCACTTTTTAGTTGTTAACCGTGGACTACGGCGGGCCTCCCAAACATGATTCTGATCGTTCCTTTGATGATTATGGGTTATAAATCCACGTCTAAGACCCTCGTAATTAATGTATGATTATGTAAGAGGTATGTGAGAGCTTGTATGTGTATATATGGGTATGTACATCTGTAGATGTGTATATATATGTATGTATGAAGGTACGTCTGAGTGTATGTATGTACGTGAAGATATGGGGAGGTATGTATGTATGTGGATGTCTACGTATGTAAGCATAAAGGTATGTATGAGTATATGAGGGTTAGGTAAGATCTTGAATATGTAAATATGGGTATGTACGTATGTAGATGTGTATTTATGTATATATAAAGGTACGTATGTGAGTATGCATGTATGTAGAGACATAGGGACGTATGTACGTATGTAGATGTGTGTTTACGTATATATGAAGATACGTATGTATGTATGTATGCGTGTATGTAGAGATGTATGAATGCATGTAAGTATGTAGATGTGTATGTATGAATGTAAGTGTGTATGTATGCATGATTTCGATACGTTGAGGATTAACATTATTAAGAGTGTGCCTGGAGAATGAACATTAATGCAGGTACTTTATTGAAGACTCACCAGGGAATGGATATGTGGATGTATTGCTTAAAGATAGATATATATATAATTGAATAGGAAGTGTACATATATGAATCTTGTATATATATAATGTGTGCTAATGTTATGAATGAATGTGGTGAGTGCAGGTTGTACAAATCACGGACGATTGTCACGAGGAATAGAGATCGAAGACCGGGTCACAAGATAGATTGTACGGGAATAATTGATTATGTACCTTAGCAAACAGAAGTTATGCTTATGTTTCGCAAAAGATTTATTTTAAAAAGGACTTTCAAGTAAGCTAAGACGTTTGTAATGAAAGAAATTTTATGGCACGAATTTCCGCTGCGACTTTTGTCAAATACGTGTTAGGGTCTTACAATGCAGAACATATTAAAAGACATACACAATCAAAACCAAGGAAATTTCATTAATTAAAACGTAAGTAAGTACAATATGCAATTAAATAAGGTCTTTAGTAAATCTCATATTCTAAACATGTTCTTCAAAAACTTTAGGCGAGAGACCTTTAGTCATTGGATCCGCAAGCATATATATTATTAGTACTTATATACTCAATACAAAGATTATTTTCCTCAACTCGCTCACGTACAAACCACTACTTTGTATTTAGGTATAAACTAACTCCAGTCGAATTGTTACTATTTGAGAAACTAATAACAACTGAATTATCACAGTAAAACTTCAATGGTTTAGAAATAGAATTAACTAGTTTGAATTTAGTGATCAAATTTTTAAGCAACCAGGTTACATTGTAAACAACAATGTATTTTCCATCATTGTGGAAGATGTAGTTAACTGTTGTTTATCACTGTTCCATGAAATCGGTCCGCGTGCTAAACATAAAGATATAGCTCGAAGTGGATGTCATGTTATCTTTGCATTTAGCAAAATTAGAATAACCTACCACTAAACTATCACTTCTTCTATAAGTCAGTTTATAGTCTTTCGTCCCTTGCAGATATCGAAGTACTTTCTTAGCTGCTTTCTAGTGATCTAAGCTAGGATTAGTTTAATAATGGCCTAGCATTCCAGCAATATAAGCGATATCTGGGTGAGCACAGACTTGAGCATACAAAAGGCTCCCGACTACTGTCGCATAAGGTATCAGTCTCACTTGCTCTTTTTCAACCTCTATTTTCAGACATTGGAATAAACCAAAAACGTCCCCCTTAATGGCCTGGCATTTTAACCTCTGTTTTCAGACATTGAAATAAACAGACTATTGACGATCAATGTAAGCCCTTTGAGATAACCCTAAGATCCCTTTGTATCTGTCTTGGTGTATTTCGATGCCAATAACATAAGAAGCGTCTCTAAGATTCTTCATGTCTAAATTATGCGTGAGCAATCACTTCGACTCGTGCAACATGTTTAAGCTATTACTTGCCGATAGAATATCATCTACGTAAAGGACAAGTATAGTAAAGTTGCTCCCAGTCATTTTGAGGTAGGTGCATTGATCCACTTGATTCTTTGTAAAAATTTGTTTCTTCATGACTTCATCAAACTTGAGATACCATTTACGTGATGCTTGTTTCAACCCGTATATGGATAGATGTTCTTGACCTTCAAGTTTAAATACTTCATGTTGTTTCATGTACACATCTTTGCCTAAATCGTCCTTAAGGAAAGTAGTTTAGCGTCCATCTGATGCAGCACTAAATCAAAAAGAGATACTAAGGCTATAATAATCCATAATGAATCTTTTCAAGAGACATGTGAAAAGGTCTCTTAGTAATCAATTCCCTCTTTCTGAGTGTAGCCCTTTGCAACCAATCTCTCTTTATAGCATTCAACATTCACATTCGAATCCAATTTTTCTTTGAATACTCATTTACATCTTACGGGTTTGACACCGTTAGTTTAGTCAGTGCCCCAAACTTTCAAACAGTTACATTTGGAGCACTAACTATACTAACTAGGCTTTCAAACTTCAGTTTGATAAACCAACAAGATCTTTGATAAACTAACGGTATCGAGATTATCTCCAACAATCACCCTATTAATCTCGATATTGCAACACCGCTTGACAAGTCTTCAAACTTCTAATACTTCCCTTGCTTGCGGGTTGGTGTTGACGTAGTGTCTTGTTTCTTATCGTCGTTGCTTGCCATGTTTGTTGCTTCTTTCTTCTTTCATGATTAAACCACTCATGTTTTGATCGTACCACAGAGGATTTGCTTGCCACGCAGGTTAAATTTTGCCACACAACCAGAGATTCGGTTCTTTCGGTTTTCTTCCTCTGCTAATCGCACTCTTGTGATTCTTGATTAAAGGTCTAGTTCTTCTTCATTGTTCTATAATTTCTTCGGAATTCGCAACTAAGTGAAATCGTTCTTAATATCGAGCATCGATTACGATTACGATTTTGAGGTTAGCAATATCGCTTATATCGTTTCTTCTTCCTGAAATTCGTTCTTTAAAATTGAGGCTTGTAAGTCTCTGATCTTCTTCTTCAACCTTTGCTCTGATACCAATTTGATGGCCTAAAGGTTCGATTTAACATACACGATAATAACGAAATCAAGATATACGCATGATCGATTGATAAGAAACTCATTCGTATAACTAATTTATGTATAGAACGAATTGATTTACAATTATCTACCGGCGTATTTATACTTGTCGGAAACCTATCGGTGTGAACCGTCACAATGTTTCCCAGACAATGCGACGTACCATTTAATATATTATATATAGTAATTACAACAATAGCCCAAACTTTCTAGCAATTACATTCGGAGCACTAACTATACTAACTAAGCTTTCAAACTTCACTTTGATAAACTAACACGAGATCCTTGACAAACTAACGATATCGAGATTATCTCCAACAATTTCCCTTATTAAAAATCACATAATTCGACAACAATTGTACTAGTAAATTCAAAAAAAAAAAAAAAATCACAACATTCAAATCAAAATTAATTCATTTTCATATTTTTATTCATGTTGCACGATGGACTGATTAATTCAAGAGTAATGTGCAAATTCAGTCTAAACCTTCTTTGTATGTCTAAAGATGGGGTTGAGATTATTTGACAACACATTTTCTTTAACATCAAAGCCATACTAGTAAAATGAAAGAAAACATATCATTACAAGAAAACAATGGTGCTCACTCTATGATTTTAGCGGTTTTAACAAAAATCCGAACTGAGTCAATGACTATAGTTTTAGAAAACGACAACAGTCATGGGTGGGTATAGCTTAGTGTAAATTTTGGAAAAAATTGACACTTTTTACTTATTTCGCTGACCCTATAGAAAAGAAACTTTTGAAACGTTGTCCCTTGACGTTTTTCTAGATCCGCCACTAACAACAGTACTGACCTATTGCAAGCATTTGATGGATTTAATAAAAAAGATAGTTTTTAAGCAATATTGCTAAAATAAAAAAATCTTACTCGAAATCGTTATAGTTTATATATGCCCGGGATCAAAAGTTTCAAATATAATTCACATTTTATTTATTTATTTTTGTTTTATGTTTACGTTCTTTTTTCATTAACGTTATTTTTAACATTGTGTCTACGTTTTCATTTACATTATAGATTAAGCCCCTAGTAGTTAAACCTGTCTTAAAACATCTATATATAATCCATTAATTAACCACAACAATGTTGCATCACAAATTCATATAATTCACTGGATCAAATCATATACAATGAAGAACTATAAACTAGTCGATCGTATCCTAACGCCACCACTACCCTATCGTACCCACACCACCATGCATGCATGATCACCTTAATTATCTCATGTTTTTTTAAGACTAGCAAGGCAATCTCCGGTGACCCCTTGAACCCAATCATTAACCGCCTTTATCTCGAGATCTTCAGCCTTCATGTCAACGAAACAACTGTTACACGTATCAACATTCGTCGATATAGCACTTATGTCAATGTTAGCCTTGGCGAGATCTTGTTTTCGGATGCTTTCAATGCTTTTCTTTACACCATCAATGGCACTAGCAAAGTTTTCTTGACATTGAGTTAAGCAGTTTTTAACCGGTTTTGATGTGTTGGGATCCTCTAATTGTTTCTGAAGGACTGGTTTGAAGTCGCTGATCTTAAGTTCTAGCGCTTCGAGTTGTTTGCTTGCCACTTTACTCCCCTCGGTCTCTGAGGTGGCCGCTTTCTTTTGTACGCCAATTTCGGGCAATGCAAGTTCAAAAAGCTCCGAAAGAGATATCGGGGAGTCGGCCGAGGTGTCGTCGGTAGGTTCATCAGAGGGGGGTGTGGATGGGGATGGGGATGGGGAAGGGGAGGGGTGGGCATTGGAACATAATGCAAAGAAGAGGAGGGCAAAAATGGAAAGAAAAGTTGTTAATGTGTTCTTTGTAAGGGCCATTGTCTCTAATCCCTTGTTTGGTTTGTGATTGTGATTGAGACAATGGTATGAATGTAGGAGGGTTCCTAAAATGATTTTAAGGATTAGGGATTCTTATGTATGGATATAGTTTCCAAAAATGGGAATGTTATGGTTAAGGGTTTGAGGTGGAGGTTCTTTCTCTTTTATACCATACAAAAAGAATTGAAAGTCAAGTCAATTGTGTGCATTGAGTTTGTTTGAACTAATATGAGGACCTCAAAATGTGAAGGTAAAAAAGAAAGGAAAATTGGTATTTAATAAACCAACCTTTAACCAGTTGGTAAATAATAATCCTACCTACAGAATTGGTAATTAATAATCCTACGTTTCAATATGTTGGTACTCAATGGACCTCCGTTAGTTTTTTTTAACTGAAGTTAGTTTTTAAGTTTTATTTATTACACAAACAGTCCATGTAGTTATAATTTACTAGTTTTAACTATGAGTTAATAGTCAAAATGGTCCCTGAGGTTTGCACCACCACCACTACCACCACCACCACCGCACCGCCACCACCACCACCACCACCACCACCACCACCGCACCGCCACCACCACCGCCACAGCACCGCCACCGCCACCGCCACCGCCACCACCACCACCACATCACCGCCACCACCACCACCACCACAGCACCGCCACCACCACCACAGCACCGCCACCACCACCACCACCGTTTTCGAAACGGTCCGGGTCGAAAACGGTCTGGGTCGAAACGGTCCGGGTCGAAAACGGTTTGGGTCGAAACGGTACGGGTTGAAACGGTCCGGGTCGAAACGGTACGGGTCGAAACGGTTCGCGTCGAAACGGTTCGCGTCGAAACGGTTCGCGTCGAAACGTTTGCTTTTTTTGATTTTTTTTTTTATTTTTTAGAGTTTTTTTGATTTTTTAGAATTTTTTGGATTTTTTTAGAATTTTTATGATTTTTTAGAGTTTTTTTGATTTTTTTTGAATTTTTATGATTTTTTGGATTTTTTTTTAGAATTTTTTTGATTTTTTTAGAATTTTTATGATTTTTTTGAATTTTTAGATTTTTTTTTATTTTTATGATTTTTTTTATAACTACAGGGACTGTTTGTGTAATAAATAAAACTTAAAACTTGTAAATTATAACTACAAGGACTGTTTGTGTAATAAATAAAACTTAAAAACTAACTTCAGTTAAAAAAAACTAACGGAAGTCCATTGAGTACCAACATATTGAAACGTAGGATTATTAATTACCAATTCTGTAGGTAGGATTATTATTTACCAATGGGGCAAAGGTTGGTTTATTATTTACCAACATATTGAAACGTAGGATTATTAATTACCAATTCATGCGAGAACCACCTTTATTGCGAGAACCGCGAGAACCAATGTGAACACAACCTAAAATAGCTAAAAAAACCTAACCCCACCCCCTCCCCACAGCTAAATGCTAAAAATTAAACCCCCTAAAAAAACCTAAAAAAAACCAAACCCCCACCCCCCCCCCCCACCCAAAAACCTAAACCCCCCTCCCCCACCCCCCAAAAAAAAATTTGTGTGTTTTTTAGCTATTTTTAGGTTTTTTGGTTGTGTTCACATTGGTTCTCGCAATAAAGGGTGGTTCCTAACGGATCTTTGTCCTATATATATATAGGATAAGGATCATGTGAGAAGCACTAGGATAATTGAGAAACTTGAGAAATATTCTGGACCACACATTTTCCTCAAGCTTTTCGTAATATACACATATGTATAGTTTAAAATTGACTATATACATATGTGTATAATACAAGATTTGACAATATACACATATGTATATAGTCAATTTTAAACTATACATATGTGTATATTACGAAAAGCTTAGGGAAATGTGTGGTCCAGAATGCTTCTCAAGTTTCTCAAATAGAGTGGACTTCTCTTAGGATCCCTACCCTATATATATACATATATATATATATATATATATGGTTAGGTTTATTTGTGAACAACCCCCTTAATTGTGAACACTACTGAACTAATCTTAGCCCTTGATTATCTATACACAAGTGAAAATCATTGGCCAAAATTTGATGATGAAAATACACTAGTTTATTTATTTTACGATTTGATGATGTAAATCAATGGTCCGAATTTCTTCACTTAATTCACAAATACACTAGTGTTCACTTTAGAACCTCATATGTGTGTGTGTATGTGTGTGTGCCGCATACCCAGTGGCGGATCCAGCCAGTTTTTTCACTGGGTTCCTTTTCCAAATCATACAAGGTTTACACTACAAAAAAAACGTTTTTTTTCCAAATCATACAAGGTTTACACTAAAAAAAACGTTTTTTTTTTCCAAATCGACTGGGTTCCTGGGAACCCGTAAATAGCCTCTAAAGCCGCCCCTGCTCATACCTATTGGGTTCGTGGAGCACTCATACGGGTATCAAATATACTTATTTATGGTCTTACGTGGTTAAACGTTATTTGTTCGGGTGCCGTTCACCTTCAACAGATGTTAAACTTACCTCACAAACCAACTTAAAATATAAAATATTCAATCACTTAATCATTTTTTTATTTTAATAAGAGTAAATTACAAGTTTTGTCCTTTATGTTTACACCAAATTACAGGTGCTGTCCTTTGGGTCAAAAGTTTACAGGCGGTGTCCTTAACCTTTCAAAATCTTGCACGTTTTGTCCTTTTGGCCAAACCCAGTTAAATTTTTTGGTTAAATCTGGTCATATGCCTTGCACATAGGGGCATATTTGTCTATTCACCTCACCAGAGACTATTGAGTAACTCTCTTATGTTAAGGGACTAATTATGTAAAAAATAAAAGAATAAAGTACAAAAAAAACCCTGCACTCTCTCTCTCTCCCCTCTTTCTTCTCTCTCTCTAAAAAAATTCTCTGCACTCTCTCTGCAATCAAATCGCTTCAGATCAAATGGGTTGGTTATGGTTAAAATGGATTGAATCGAACTTGTGTTGCGGCGGTCGTTAAAGGGTTTGATATAAGCACCGATGGTCAGATCTAAACAGAAGCGACTGCAACAACCTCCGGCATCACCGTCATACCTACTCCGGCCACCAACACAATCCGCTACCTGTTATTCTCCATCGCATCATCAACCAAATCGTACACAAATCAACCGTCCCTCGTTAATAAAAACAAACCAGAAACCCTCATCCGTTAAATCTGGTAGAAACACAAATCAGAAACCATCCTCCGATAAACTGAAATCTGATACAAAAACGAATCTTCTATTACTATTGAATGCTTGGTGTATTTGTGTTTGTTGCACGGTGGTAAGTTTCAGAGGTGTTTAATGGTGGGTTTTCAGTGGGTTTTCGATGGTGGAGATTAGATGGGGGTAGGTGGTGTATGGTGAAGACGGTGATGGAGTTGGTGGTTACAATAGTGACAAGGTTTGTGGTAGTGTTCACAGGTGAATAAGGGGTTGATTATGGGGTGTGTGGGTGATGGTGGTGGTTGGGATGGGTGGCGGCAGGTGTGCGGTAGGTGGTAATGGTGGTGGTGGTGGTGGTTGTGGTGGAAAGTTAGAGAGAAAGAGAGAGTTAGAGAGAGAGAGAGAGTGAAAGGTTTTTTTATTTATACTTTAATCTTTTATTTTTTACATAATTAGTCCCTTAATATAAATCATTTACTCAATACTCCCTGGTGAGGTGAAATGACAGGAATACCCTCATGTGCAAGGCACATGACCAGATTTAACCAAAAAATCTAACTGTGTTTGGCCAAAAGGACAAAACGTGCAAGATTTTGAAAGGTTAAGGACACCGCCTGTAAACTTTTGGCCCAAAGGATAGTGCCTGCAATTTGAGGTAAACATAAAGGACAAAACTTGTAATTTACTCTTTTAATAATTAAAATTTTCTAATGACTTTAAAATGCTATTCATTGTATTTTTTAGTATTATATAGTATACTGTCAATGATCTCTAGATCAAGTGGTGGAGGGTTTGCATTTCTCTTGAGAGATGCAAGTTCGACTCCCACTTGGTGCAGAGTGAGACATTGGTGGGCAATGATAGGAGACCCAGGGAAACTTGGGTTGGATCCTTGAGCCAAACGGGTTTTACCGGTAATTTCACAGTCGTGCCTACGGGCGGGTGGGTTACCGGGTTTTCCCCGGAATTGGTGGTGGACTCGGGTTACTCTCGGAGTACTCCGTTTGTCCAGTGGATGCCCCGAGAGTACTCGGGATTGAGTTTGTTGGCCGTTCAAAAAAAAAAGTATTATATAGTATACTAATATATCAGTTTTAATGCGGTTAAACAAGCTCAGATAATCAGGCAGAAATCCTTTAAACCGTGAAAGGGTTAACTCATTTTATACCCGACTGTATGTCCCCAATGTTCTAGGTATCAAACTACCCACTAGGTTCGGACTCGTTTACCATCCTTAATTCAGGATTGGCCATGGGCTTAAGGGATGCGAAAATTTCTATGATCTGTTATAAGATACAAAATGAGTTTTGCCTAAAACCATGCGTAGTGGTTTGAGCAATAATGCCCACATCCTTTGGCGTTTTCTGCCACGTGACAGTCCAGTCAGTATTAGGTGTTATTGCAAAAGTGGCGTAGTGGGAATAATACCCAATATCGTCCCTTCCAATCATTAAACAATTATTTTTTTAATTAAAAACTTAAAATACTTCATTAAATTAAAAAAAAAAAAATACAATACTAGAAATAAAAAAATAAAATCTGACTAAATTAAAAAAAAATACATTTTGCGCGCCGGCCGGGGCCCGATCGAACATCGCGTCCGAAAGAGCGGGGTTGACGGGGGAATGTCTTTGACATGCCCCCGGAGACCGATCGGTCCTGTACAGAGAAAGTCTCCTTCCAAAAAAAAGTTTTCGTCTTTGAATGTACCTCGTAGATCTTTTGAAGGTCGTCCTATGTGGGCGTTCTAAGATAACGCGCACCATACAAATCAATAATACCTTTATAAAAAAAACACTTGTAAACATTATAGTAAAGTATAAGAATTGTACCGCGACAAAAATGCTCCAAGGTGTCTCGCGTTGTTTTCTCGGCCATTTTTAAATACTCGTCGTTGATGTCGATTGTGTTTCCGTAAGCAAGGACTCGTAGCGCCGACGTACACTTTTGAATACCGGTAAATCCAAGTGTCCCTTTCGCATCCGCTTTTTGTTTAAAATAATCGTAGTTGGTTTCCAAGTCGTCGATGATGCGTAGAAACAAACGCTTACTCATTCGGAAACGACGCCTAAAAATTTCTGGGTTCGAAAATGTCGGGGCCTCATCAAAATAATCTTTCATCAACCGATCGTGTGTCGCGCGTCGGTCTCGTTCAATATAATCTCTTGTTTTAATTTCAGGTTCGGGCCGGCTACATTGCTTAACATATCTCACCGCTAGTTGACAAGCACTCGTAACCGCCTCTTGCTCGACCTCCTCATCGGTTGACTCACCGCCATACGCATAAAACTCTCTACAGCAATAATTCATGATGGACGAAGAACTAGGGAAATTCATGTTTTTTATAAAATGGAGGTATTGTATGAGAGTGTTTAAGTGTTTTGGTTTGAAAATTTTTAAAAGTGTGTATATATATAGGTGAGAGGTTAAAAAAGGAAGAAAAAAAAACTAGCCGTTACCCCTTTCTCATTGGTCCACATTTGCCCCTTCCAGCGTTATTCAAAAAACGCCAATTCATTTTTTGACGGAGAAAACGCCCGAACACGCCTAGGGGGCGGCGTCCCGACGTTTTGGGGCGTGTTTGGGCATTATTTTTGATGAATCACACCCGAGTACGGGTGTTCTAATAAGTGTGCCTAATGATTGAGATTAATTTGGACCTATTAGTCCTAACAAGGTAAAATAGGGAATATCTACTCGTGTTTACTTTTCTATTTTTTATTTTTTTTTGAATCAATATAAATCTCATTCATACTTGTCAAGTTACATCAAAACAGAAGGTAGACGGGCAACAAGTTGTGCCGCCGCCCCTTTCTGAATTGCAAACCCTAATCTACCAAAGACAAAACCCCGTTCCCCTGAGGCTGAGCAATTGTTGTGGATGACCCGTTGGTCTTTTTACTAAATATTATTTTTGTTATTCTTTTTAAAATCAAATAACTTTTATATACTTTATTAATAAACTTTTATAAAATTATACCATAATGTAAAGAATTTTATTATCTTTATGATATTGATATATGTTTTTAAGCCCACATTCTTTGAATTGAAAAAGTATATTGTACCATGAGAAAATTGTGCTGTTTTACGATTTTAAATGTGTTAGTTTTATCATATCACTTTCACCTTTACTGATTTGCTTTACACCTCTATAGCGGAGTTTCATTTGAGAAGAAAAAGAAAAAAATGGTAGAATTGTAAAACATTAAATAGTTTTTCTCTCATCTCATTTATTGTTATCTTTGACTAATTAATTATTCATAAAAAATATCACCCTCCACACTAAATTTTTTGCCTTGACACATCAAAATTTATCCTACACGTTTTTTAAATTTATCCTACACATATTGAAATTTATCCTACACAATTTGTAATTTATCCTACACACCTCATAATTTATCCTACACTTTAAATTATTTTTTTTCTTCTTTGAAAAGATTTTTTTTTTTTTTTGAAAATAAGTTACAAATTCAATTTAGTTAGCTATTAAAAAGGAAGACTAACAATTAATGATTTAACTAAATTTACCAATATACCCTTACACTAATATGAAATACAAAAATTAAATGAAGTAAAATGAAGCATTCGTATTGGTTGAAGTTTGTACTTTTTTATTCTTATAAAAATTTCTTCTCATTTGAACCCTCCACTACCACTATAACATCTATTATATATAATAAATGAAATGTGATTTGGGCCACGTGTCAGTTGTAACACCCCGTGTTTCGAAAGTCAAAGTCAAGATTGAAGTCAAAGGAAGACAAGATTGCAAAATTGCGATCTGTCTCTCCTTGCTCAATTCCTGTTTTGACTTATTTGACTTGTGATTAGTCTATTTTATTTTTGCTTTACTTGTATTATGTGGAGTATCTATTAATAATCGCATATTAATCGTTATTTATCGCATGTTTAATCGCTTTATCGTTATCACAATCGCACTCGCAACTCGATTTACGCATTTTGGTTATTATATACGTGTGTGAGCGCCTTATGTGTTACTTGTGCAAGTTTAAATTATGTTATGTGTGGTAATCAATCGAATCGCAATCGAAACTCAAACGCAATCGAACTCAATCGCAATCGAAACAGTATGATAATTGGTAGAGAAGAGATAGTGCGAGATATGAGTAGTTGGGATTAAAAGTAATTTGACTAGGAAACTCTATCGCGTCGCAACGCTAGCAATCGAAATCGAAACGGCAAAACTCGTCGCGCCGAGCACTCGAACCAGGTGCCAGCCGGCCGGATTGCCATCCGACCGGGCTGCCACCCGAGCGAGGTGCCATCCGACCGAGAAGCCACTCGGCCGGGCTGCCACCCGGGCGAGATGCCATCCGACCGACCAGCCCTTTCCACTTTGGGCATCCTATAAATACCCCTTGACACTTTCATTCTTTCTACTTTTGGCAAGTGACGTCCGACCCGTGCTCCAACCTCGCTTTTTCCTCGATTTCTCGCAATCCCGGTAAGATCTCGTCCTAAATCTTGTACTTCCTTAATCTACACGCACTCCTACACCTTTCTATCTTTTGAATCTTAATTTTTAACCGTGAAATCATCAAGATTCAAGGTGTTCTAGGATGACGTCATCATGTGTTCTTGAAGAACTTCATGTTTTGGCCTCAATCAACCAAGAACAACTTAGATCTAACCGATTTCCACATAAACAAACAAAGATCTTTCATAGATCTAAACAAACTCAGAATGGAAAGTAGTGAAAGATGGTTTTCCAACTTTCTTTCAACTCTTTTACACTCAATACACTCAAACCCGATGGAACCGGAGCTAATACTGATCGTCTGCTCATTCTTAGTGATGTATCAGTGATAGATCCAAGTCCCATCCGAGAGATAGTGATTTCGGGTTGGGACATAAACAACCGTCTCGGACCGTGCACCATCGGACTAGGGTGATTCCTGTTCGGTCAGGTCATTGGGGACGAGATGGGGTTCCCATTGTTTAAACCAGTCATCACAACGCCTCGTTCAAATTAACACTTCAAGCAAGTTCAAGTAACAGCACGATCAAGACGTTGGGACGAGTTGTCATCCGACCGGACTGCTGTCCAACCGGGTTGCCATCCGTTCGACCCACCGTCCGATCGGGTTGCATCTTGATTCATTTAAAACTTAAACAATTTTCAACATGTTCAGTAACAGGGTTGCCACCCGCTCGGATGGACATCCGACCGAGTGACCGCCCTGCTGTGGATTTGTTCTCACTAAGTAACCTCGCCACTCGAGTCGTCGTCCGATCGGACAACCGTCCGATCGACCGACCTGAAAGGGTAGAGATACTTCAATGTTTTCAAAATGCTACAACGAATACTTCAAAAGTCAGGCCATCATACACAAACACATCCTTCTCAAGGGAAGAAACAATCCACTCGAACAGCTGTCCGACCGGACTGCTGTCCGACCGGACTGCTGTCCGACCGGACTGCTGTCTGAACGGATTACCACTCGCACGACTGGCCGTCCGATCGGACTGTCGCGCTCCGGTCAAAGATAATATTTATAGTCCCAAATTACCCTTAACAAATAGTTAGTGGTAGCAAGGGGTCGAACCACGAAGAGTATGTGGTTTGCGAATGGATTTGATTGAATCGAAATATGTAACACAACTTATGAAGCTTGCTATGATATATTTTTGTATTTTTGTTTGATTGAGAAGATTGTGAATTAAAATTACTAAAATAATTAGATTGATTAACTACTAACGATTAATAAATTGCAAGAAATGAAATTGATTGATTAGACAATATAAAGAAAACAAGGTTCACACCCGGTTCGGTAATTGAAGTCCTAGGGTTTCTACACGTTTTCGATTCGATTCAATTGCAAAAATGATTAACAAATTTAGTGTTACAAGGCTTAGGTGCCAAGAGCTATCAACGTCGTAAATGACGGACCACAATGCACTTCGTTACCAAGAACATGTAAACTCTAACCTAGATAAGGCATAATTGCACATAAACATTTCGCAAAGTCAAATTTAATCTTCACTCGACAATTCACGAATACAATACCAATGCAAGACAATTATCATAAGTTTCAAAATCAAATCACAACTTGTCACAAACCGAATCTCAAATACAATGTTTAAACCCTAAGAACTTACAAAAACCTTGTGACACCCTAGGAAAACCAGGAAACCACGCAACTTAACTAGCTTCCTCAGTAACCACGTGCTAAATTTCGGGACGAAATTTTCTTAACAGGGGGAGAATGTGACAACCCTCATAATTACATGTATCCGTACGATTTATTAAGTTTAATTAAAGTGCTTGATGACTGTGTTGAATTACTTAACTGCTTTCTGATTACTGCGTCATACTTACATGTGCTTGTTAACATACAAGTCTTGTGCAGAAAATTGACTAAATAGTCCTGTATGTTTTCCTGAGTGTTGGGAATTAAAAGTGTAACAAAAAGATATATAAAAGACACTAAACGGAACAACTTAGCACTTTAACGAACCGGTATCTAACCGAACAACCAGACATTACCCAGGACACCAAAATATTGCAAGAAACATTGTTTAATTATTTCTTGGCTAGTTATAATCCCCGAACACCTTAACACCCACTAAATTCTATACTAACTAACATATGTAATCAAAATACTTGGATATGAACTAATATTTACCAACTACCATGAAATGTTACAATTACCTCCCCCCCCCCCCTATGTGTTTACGGTCCAAGGAGGACCCCACCAAGGTCGCCATAATCCTACTAGATCTCCTCATATATTTTGTTTAGATATTGCTTGCTTGAGTGAACAAAAGATGGAGGAAGGAGATTATAAGTATGGTCCTTTAGATCTTCATGATATCATTCACATCTTCACTCAACTTCACCCATTCCCTCAAACTCTCCCACTCCCTCTCGGCCCTCACTAGAACTACCACCACCACCACTTTATCACCATCATCTTCATCCATTCCCAAGCTCCATTCAAGTGTTAGAAGGTGCCTTGTGAAGTTTGAAGCTTGTGGATCATCAAAGAGCTCACTTACTTGCCTTTACACACCATTTTCACCATCATTTTCACTAGAGTTCTTCCCTAGCTTTAAGCTAGTTGTAAGCTTCTTGTTAATCCTTGTTTACTTCATGTTTTTAGTGGTTGATAGTTATATTATGATGAAACATATGAACACTAAAAGACTTGAACCTTGAATCATGAAACATATGCTTAAATAAGATGAAACATGATGTAATATTGTTAATATGATGTTGTATGGTATATGTTGATGCTTGCTTGTTGGTTACTAGTAATATGATGATTGGTCAACATATGGAACTTGTTAAATCATGATTAAAAGCATGAGTTAACAAGTTAAGAGGTGATTAGGGGTTTACATAAAAGAATCACCTCCATATTTAGACATCAACTTGGTGATAAAATGATTTCTTGTAAAAATATTAAACCAAATGAACTAGTAATGTTGTAGATCCAAGACTTGTGAATGATTTTTCTAAAGGAACCAAGTTTAAAAGACGGCTTTTGAAAGATCATGATCCTTACACTATTTTTGGAATAAAGTAAGTATATGGATAGTAGTGACACATGAAAATGTTGTAAATAAATATTTTTGTAAAATATGTTCACAAGTTGTGAACGTCTAAAAATCCCGAGAATGAGATTTTTAGTAAAGAAAACACACTTTGGAGGGTAACTAAACCCACTAAACGCCTTACCAAGTTACTACGCGTTTTTCGAAACATCAAGTTCATGTTGGTTTGTAAATGGAATAGTTTGCTCTTGGTAAATTGTTGTTGATTGTTTGAATGATTTTAGGAAAATAAAATGATATGCCTATTAGCATGGACGCCTCCATTTACAAAGGAAACTCTGGCGAAATTTTCTAAAGACTCCAACACATAGAAAATATTTTCTAACAAGTGTTACAAGTGTATTTTAAACTATGACCTTCCACAAAAGTCCATGTGTGACATTTGTATTGTGTGCTATGTGATAGAAGTAGTGAGTAGATAAACCGAACGTAGGGTACGTGTTATGCATGCATGAAAAACTGATTGTTATCTGTACCTTATTAGGACGTGCTTGATTTCTGATTATTAGAGTAACTAGTCTAACCGAGCAAACCAAGGTGAGTTCACACTCTTCTAAGGCATGGGATTCCCGGTGGTTAGGAATGGGTTAAAGAACTAAAACGGAACCTACACATCCTCCTTGGGTAGGATATGTACCGCCATCCTCCATAGGTAGGATGCCAATATTTATCCTGCGTATTCTCCTTGGGTAGAATACGTACGTTCGTCCTCCTTGGCGAGCGGGTCATTAGTTAATAGCGCTATTAGGTTTAACAGACCTTACACTGTGCCAGTCGGATGGGCGTGTACTAATGGACTATGGCAAACTGTCAATGATGATAGAACATTGAAGTAGGGCACAACTTACTTTCGTTAGTAGTCGATATGGTAACGGTCTAGTGGTTCACATGGGGAAGCCCCCACTGATTATGGATATGGTTTGGGTAATAAAGAAGGAACTGGTTAATCATACTTTCAACTATGGGGTAACTCCCACGGCAAGTAAGCCAGCGAAAGACAAACCGTGTTTTCGGAAACAACTTAAAACTAAACAACCAACTGTGAACTCACTCAACTTTGTTGTTGACTCGTTGTTACACGCCTTACAGGTCGTCAGATGCTTATGGAGCTTGCACGAGGAGGAGGTCGTTGTGGGACATGGACTGTTGAGTCCCATGTTAAACCTTTAAACTTTATGAACTTATTTATGTTTTGGTTTTACGTCTTATGCTCCCGCTGTTTAATTTGAACTTGGTTAACTTGGTTGTGGTCACCAATTATATTGTGTGGTTGAACTTTTAATTACTCTACTATATTGTTCAATATGATTGGTGGCTCGATCCTGGTCATGTCACGCCTCCAAGCGGTGATACGCCGCATGGTGGATTTTGGGGGTGTGACAGATTGGTATCAGAGCCATTGGTTGTAGTGAACTTGGTTTTAAAAAGGGAAAAGCTTTTTGACAAAACCAGACTATAACCTGTACAATGCTCAACGATCCACAACGACGCTTAGCTCCACGTGCAAGACTCGACACAATAGGTGGTATGATTTATGTTTATATTTTCTGTTTGATAGTTCACATAGTGCATTAGTTAACGTGATAACTGTTATTTGAGCCATGTGTGCTTACTCTCTTCTGTCGTCCCACGCTTACGCACCTTCGCGACACTTTTCTCACTTATGTTGCTTCGCTGTGAAGATCATGAGTGGACGTTTGAACCTGACTCAAGCCCAGCTGACAGCTCTAATCAACGAACGAGTGACTGAGGCACTCGCAGCTGTCCCTGCAGGAGGTATAACCTGCCATTTCGACCTATCCTAGGATGATTAGATCCTACACTCGCGAACCAACTCTTGTGCTTAACCTTGTCTTTTATTCTCGCGCAATAGGTCAACATGCTCAGCCTCCCGTATGTACATTTAAAACGTTCATGGATTGCCGACCTAGTACTTTCAGCGGCACAGAAGGAGCTGTAGGTCTTCTTCACTGGTTTGAGAAGATTGAGTCTGTTTTTGAGATGTGTGAATGCCCTGAAGATTGTAGGGTGAAATTTGCTACTGGAACACTCGAAGGTGCTGCGTTAACTTGGTGGAAAGCACAGGTTCAACTGCTAGGGCTGGCGATTGCTAATTCCACCCCATGGAACGACTTCAAAGATTTGATCAAATAAGAGTATTGTAGTCGTGACGACATCCACAAGCTAGAGGTGGAATTTTTCAATTTGAAGATGACGGGGTCTGAAATCGAGGCATACACAAAGAGATCGAACGAATTAGCTATCTTGTGTCCCACTATGCTGGATCCTCCTATCAAGCGTATCGAGCTGTACCTTAAGGGTTTAGTGCCAGAAATTCAGAGCCACGTGACCTCGGCTAATCTTGGCACCATTCAGCAAATCATCCGGTTGGCTCATCGTCTCACTGATCAGGCAGTTGAGCAGAACAAGCAGCCCAAGCGTATTAGCGCTGCTACTACTGATGCCCCCAGTGATAACAAGCACAAGTGGGATGGAAATTCGGGCAAGGGTTCTATTTCAGTTCAGTCTCAGTCCCAGTAGCGAAAGACTGATGACTACCAGAGTCCTGGTCAGCAATCTTCTGGTAGTCAAGGACAGGTTGGATACCGAGGGAACCACCCCAAGTGCAACTGGTGCAACAAGCATCATAGCGGGAAGTGCCACAAGGGTCGTTGTCTGAGGTGTAACAAGTTTGGTCATGAAGCAAAGGATTGCAGGGGCGCACGACCAGCAAATCAGAATCGTCAACAACAACAACAAGCTCCATAGAACCACCAGCAGCAGCAACAGCAGGGCAATAAAGGATGCTTTCAGTGTGGCGCTGAAGGCCACTTTAAGAGGAACTGTCCTCAACTGAACCAGAATCAGAACAACAACAACCAAGGAAACGGGAACAACAATGGAGGCAACAACGGGGGTAACAATAATGGCAATGGCGCCCGAGGACGTGTTTTCGTGCTAGGTCAGGGTGACGCGAGGAACGATCCCAACGTTGTGATGGGTAAGTTTCTTCTGGATGACTTCTTTGTTACTGTTTTATTCGATTCGGGTGCCGATACTAGTTATGTGTCCTTAAAAGTTAGTCAAATGCTTAAGCGCGCTCCAACACTTTTGAACACCAAACACACGGTAGAGCTAGCAAATGGTAAAAGTCTCGAGGCCACACACATAGTTAAGGGTTGTAACCTCGTCTTAGCTGGTCAGACCTTCTCTATCGATCTTATTCCTATCGTTCTGGGTAGTTTCGACGTTGTTATCTCATCAGCAAGCGGAAATTCTTTGCAACGAGAAGATTGTCCGCATCCCTCGTTCTGGTGAAGAACCCCTCGTAATTCGTGGCGACAAGAGTGGTGCTGTTGTGGGCATCATCTCTTTCCTTAAGGCCCAGAAGTGTTTGTGAAAGGGCCACACTGTTATTCTAGCCCTCGTTTCTGATACATCCTCGAAGGAAAAGAAGATAGAAGACATTCCTATTGTGCGCGACTTTCCTGAGGAATTACTTGGTCTTCCGCCTCATCGACAAGTCGAGTTTCAAATCTAGCTAGCTCCTAGAGCAGCACCAATGGCTTGTGAACCTTATCGTCTAGCTCCATCAGAACTTGAAGAACTGTCCTCGCAACTACAAGAGCTCTTGGATAAAGGTTTTATTCGCCCTAGCTCTTCGCTTTGGGGAGCTCCAGTGTTATTTGTGAGGAAGAAAGACGGTACCTTCAGAATGAGTATTGACTACCGCGAACTCAACAAGGTGACTGTGAAGAATCGTTATCCCCTCCCACGTATAGACGACTTGTTCGACCAGTTGCAAGGGTCGAGCTATTACTCTAAGATTGATTTGAGACCGGGATACCATCAGCTGAGAGTCCGAGAGGAGTACGTCTCCAAAACATCATTCAGAACTCGTTACAGCCATTACGAGTTTCTGGTCATGCCTTTCGGGTTGACAAATGCACCCGCAGTCTTCATGGATCTCATGAACAGAGTGTGCAAGCCTTACCTGGATAAGTTTGTTATAGTTTTCATCTACGACATCCTGTTCTATTCGAAGAGTCAGGAAGAAAACGAGCAACACCTGAGACTTATTTTGGAACTTCTTGGAACAGAGCAGTTGTATGCCAAATTTTCGAAATGTGACTTCTGGCTTCGCGAAGTCCACTTTCTAGGCCACGTGGTAAACAAGGATGGGATTCATGTTGATCCATCCAAGGTAGACTCGATCAAGAACTGGCCTGCACCCCGTACACCAACAGAAATCCGACAATTCTTGGGTTTGGCAAGTTATTACAGAAGGTTTATCAAGGATTTCTCAAAGATTGCGCAACCTCTCACTTCACTGACTCAGAAGGGTGTCACCTACCGTTGGGGTGATGCATAGGAATCTTCTTATCAGTACTTAAAAGATAGACTTTGTAGCGCGCCTATCCTCTCATTGCCTGAAGGCACAGATGATTTTGTGGTTATTGTGACGCTTCCATCCAAGGACTTGGTTGCGTATTGATGCAACGTGACAAGGTCATTGCCTACGCATCGCGCCAACTTAAAGTTCACGAAAGGAACTACACTACGCACGACCTGGAATTGGGAGCAGTTGTTTTTGTACTTAAGATATGGAGACATTACCTGTACGGTACCAAGTGCACCATTTACACCGATCACAGGAGCCTCGAGCATATCTTCAAGCAAAAGGAGTTAAACATGCGACAATGATGGGTCGAGCTCTTGAATGATTACGAATGTGCGATCAAGTACCATCCGGGCAAAGCCAATGTTGTGGCCGACGCCCTTAGTCGCAAGGATACTATACCTAAACATGTGCGAGCGATACAACTTACCATCCAATCTAGTCTTCCTACTCAGATACGAGATGCTCAGGTTGAAGCATTGAAAGCAGAAAACATCAGGGCGGAGTCCCTACGAGGATCAAGAAAACGGTTAGAACAAAAGGAAGACGGCGCCTACTATGTAAACGGGGGCATCTGGGTTCCACTCTATGGTAATCTACATGAGCTTGTGATGGATGAGGCACACAAGTCTCGTTATTCAGTACATCCTGGTTCGGATAAGATGTACCACGATCTCAAGACTACGTATTAGTGGCCTAGTATGAAAGCCAACATAGCAACCTACGTCAGCAAATGCTTGACTTGTGCTAGAGTCAAGATTGAATATCAGAAACCATCAGGCCTACTCCAACAACTAGAGATCCCGACATGGAAATGGGAGCAAATTTCCATGGATTTCGTTACTGGCCTGCCTAGATCTCAACGCGGAAATGACACTATTTGGGTGATAGTGGATCGATTGACTAAGTCTGCACACTTCTTGGCTATCAAGGAAACCGATAAGTTTTCTACTCTAGCAGACGTCTACCTAAAGGAAGTAGTATCAGGCACGGAGTGCCAACCTCCATCATTTCTGATCGTGACTCACGTTTTACATCTGAATTGTGGCAAGCTATGCACAAGTCCTTTGGTTCTCGATTAGACATGAGCACAGCATATCATCCACAGACGGATGGGCAATCTGAACACACCATCCAAACCCTTGAAGACATGCTTAGGGCATGTGTAATCGACTTTGGTAATGGCTGGGAAAAACACCTCCCATTAGTGGAGTTTTCGTATAACAACAGTTACCACACCAGTATCCAGGCCGCTCCGTTCGAGGCATTGGACGGACGGAAGTGCCGATCACCTCTTTGTTGGGCAGAGGTTGGCGACAGTCAAATCACAGGCCCCGAACTTGTGGTAGACACAACCGAGAAGATTGCTCAGATACGGCAACGAATGGCGGCAGCTCGTGACCGTCAGAAAAGCTACGCTGATAAGCGCAGGAAACCACTCGAGTTCCAGGTTGGGGATCGAGTGCTACTCAAACTCTCACCTTGGAAAGGTGTAGTTCGTTTTGGTAAACAAGGCAAACTCAATCCGTGTTATGTCAGACCGTTCAAAATCATTGAGAAAATTGGCAAAGTCGCCTACAAGTTGACTCTACCTGAAGAACTCAGCGGAGTTCACAGTGTTTTCCATGTGTCGAATCTGAAAAAGTGTCTATCAGATGAGACCCTCATAGTTCCTCTCAAGGAGCTCACAATCGATGACCAGTTGTGATTCGTCGAGGAACCAGTTGAAATCATGGACCGAGACGTTAAGATTCTCAAGCGTACCAGAATACCCCTTGTTTGAGTTCGTTGGAACTCCCGTCGTGGCCCAGAGTATACCTGGGAATGAGAAGACCAAATGAAACACAAGTATCCCCAGTTGTTTAAGAAAAGTGCAACCGCTACTGAGGCTGAAGCTACTACAGAATTTCGGAACAAAATTCCAAACCAACGGGGGGATGATGTGACACCCCAGGAAAACCAGAAAACTACGCAACTTAACTAGCTTCCTCAGTAACCACGTGCTAAATTTCGGGATGAAATTTTCTTAACAGGGGGAGAATGTGACAACCCTCATAATTACATGTATCCGTACGATTTACTAATGTTAATTAAAGTGCTTGATGACTGTGTTGAATTACTTAACTACTTTCTGATTACTGCGTCATACTTACATGTGCTTGTTAACATACTAGTCTTGTGCAGAAAATTGACTAAATAGTCATGTATGTTTTCCTGAGTGTTGGGAATTAAAAGTGTTAAAAAAAGATACATAAAAGACACTAAACGGAACAACTTAGCACTTTAACGAACCGGTATCTAACCGAACAACCGGACATTACCTGGGACACAAAAATATTGCAAGAAACATTGTTTAATTATTTCTTGGCTAGTTATGATCCCCGAACACCTTAACACCCACTAAATTCTCTACTAACTAACATATGTAATCAAAATACTTGTATATGAACTAATATTTACCAACTACCATGAAATGTTACAATTAACCCCCCCCCCTATGTGTTTACGGTCCAAGGAGGACCCCACCAAGATCACCATAATCCTACTAAATCTTCTCATATATTTTGTTTAGATATTGCTTGCTTGAGTGAACAAAAGATGGAGGAAGGAGATTATAAGTATGGTCCTTTAGATCTTCATGATATCATTCACATCTTCACTCAACTTCACCCATTCCCTCAAACTCTCCCTCTCGGCCCTCACTAGAACCACCACCACCACCACTTTATCACCATCATCTGCATCCATTCCCAAGCTTCATTCAAGTGTTAGAAGGTGCCTTGTGAAGTTTGAAGCTTCTGGATCATCAAAAAGCTCACTTACTTGCCTTTACACACCATTTTCACCATCATTTTCACTAGAGTTCTTCCCTAGCTTTAAGCTAGTTGTAAGCTTCTTGTTAATCCTTGTTTACTTCATGTTTTTAGTGGTTGATAGTTATATTATGATGAAACATATGAACACTAAAAGACTTGAACCTTGAATCATGAAACATATGCTTAAATAAGATGAAACATGATGTAATATTGTTAATATGATGTTGTGTGGTATATGTTGATGCTTGCTTGTTGGTTACTAGTAATATGATGATTGGTCAACATATGGAACTTGTTAAATCATAATTAAAAGCATGAGTTAACAAGTTAAGAGGTGATTAGGGGTTTACATAAAAGAATCACCTCCATATTTAGACATGAACTTGGTGATAAAATGATTTCTTGTAAAAATAATAAACCAAATGAACTAGTAATCTTGTAGACCCAAGACTTGTGAATGATTTTTCTAAAGGAACCAAGTTTAAAAGACGGTTTTTAAAAGATCATGATCCTTACACTATTTTTGGAATAAAGTAAGTACATGGATACTAGTGACACATGAAAATGTTGTAAATAAATATTTTTGTAAAATATGTTCACAAGTTGTGAACGTCTAAACATCCCGAGAATGAGATTTTTACTAAAGAAAACACACTTTGGAGGGTAACTAAACCCACTAAACGCCTTACCAAGTTACTAGGCGTTTTTACGAAACATCAAGTTCATGTTGGTTTGTAAATGGAATAGTTTGCTCTTGGTAAATTGTTGTTGATTGTTTGAATGATTTTCAGAAAAGAAAATGATATGCTTATTAGCATGGACGCCTCCATTTACAAAGGAAACTCTGGCAAAATTTTCTAAAAACTCCAACGCATAGAAAATATTTTCTAACAAGTGTTACAAGTGTATTTTAAACTATGACCTTCCGCAAAAGTCAATGTGTGACATTTGTATTGTGTGCTATGTGATAGAAGTAGTGAGTAGATAAACCGTACGTTGAGTACGTGTTATGCATGCATGAAAAACTGATTTTTATCTGTACCTTATTAGGACGTGCTTGATTTCTGATTATTAGAGTAACTAATCTAACCGAGCAAACCAAGGTGAGTTCACACTCTTCTAAGGCGTGGGATTCTCGGTGGTTGGGAATGGGTTAAAGAACTAAAACGGAACCTACATCCTCCTTGGGTAGGATATGTACCGCCATCCTCCATAGGTAGGATGCCAATATTTATCCTGCGTATTCTCCTTGTGTAGAATACGTACGTTCGTCCTCCTTGGGTGGGACAACAACCTTAAAACTTACTAGACAAAACTTTATCATTAAGTCACTCATTTTATATCGACTTAATCGCCGAGGCCAATGGCGAGCGGGTCATTAGTTAATAGCGCTATTAGGTTTAGCAAACCTCACACCGTGCCAGTCGGACGGGCGTGTACTAATGGACTACGGCAAACTGTCAATGATGATAGAACATTGACGTAGGGCACAACTTACTTTCGTTAGTAGTCGATATGGTAACGGTCTAGTGGTTCACATGGGGAAGCCCCCATTGATTATGGATATGGTTTGGGTAATAAAGAAGGAACTGGTAAATCATACTTTCAACTATGGGGTAACTCCCATGGCAAGTAAGCCAGCGAAAGACAAACCAAGTTTTTGGAAACAACTTAAAACTAAACAACCAACTGTGAACTCACTCAACTTTGTTGTTGACTCGTTGTTACATGCCTTACAGGTCGTTAGATGCTTATGGAGCTTGCACGAGGAGGAGGTCGTTGTGGGACATGGACTGTTGAGTCCCATGTTAAACCTTTAAACTTTATGAACTTATTTATGTTTTGGTTTTTCGTCTTATGCTCCCGCTGTTTAATTTGAACTTGGTTAACTTGGTTGTGGTCACCAATTATATTGTGTGGTTGCACTTTTAATTACTCTACTATATTGTTCAATATGATTGGTGGCTCGACCTTGGTCATGTCATGCCTCCAAGCGGTGATACGCTGCATGGTGGATTTTGGGGGTGTGACAAACCTACACCGGGGTTAAACCTCCAAGAATTTAGCCGCTCATGGTAGAAAAGGCACGATCAACGGATGCTTGAGACTTGAATTGGGTCATCTTGAAGCTTGAAGATGGATGAATGGTTAGGGTTGTGGATGGTTGGTGATAGTGGATTGAAAGATGAATGATGGAATTAGGGTTATGGAATGGATAATGGTGATGATTTGAATGGTGATTCGGGGTGATAGAGATGATGGTAGGTGAAATTGGTGATGATAAGTGATGATAATAGGCTCCAAAGTGAAGATTTCAAACTTTCCAAAGTGTAACTCCCGTCATAATAGCCAACCATATTCATTTCATTCGTTCCCAAAGGCCAAGAATCAAAAATTCGTGTCGGACATATTGAGAAGCCGTCGCCGACGGGGCTTCAGGCCGTCGGCGACGGTGCATGCTTTTGTAAATTCAGCCGACGGCCAATGCTGCTGTCTACGAACAAAACGGACGACGGAACTTTACACCAGCCGTCGGCGACGGCCCATATGGGCGTCGGCGACGGTGCCCCCAAGTTTGATTCTTCGTTTTTTCGCGTTCCTTGCTCCCGGTTGACCCGTTTCGCGTCCCGGTGGTCCAGTTTTCACTCCGGTGACCCGTAAAGCTCCCGAAAAGCTCCTTAAACTCTGCTAGACCTGCAAAACAAGTATCTAATCAAAAGTAGGCTATTCGAAATTAAAACTTGTGTAAAAACATCAAATTAAACAATTACAAGAATCGGTTTTCGACCACGTATCACATCCCCACACTTGTCTTTTGCTTGCCCTCAAGCAAATCTGTTTTTCACTTTCACGTGGGTCGAACAACGAATACACTCCCCATTCCCGAGACGAAGGTTAAGGTCTATTGTCATGCTAAAGTTCAAACTCTTTACAATTTTCAACATATTTAACGGTTAAGTGAATAATCACATATAACATTGGTTATCCAAGATTAACCCTCCCGCAAAACCAACAATTCATGCACATCCCTCACAATGTTCTCTCCACTCGGCTTGTAAATTGGCTAATGTTTATAATGTATTAGCACTTCAAAGACTACTCGCTCAAAACCGATTAGAACACGTACCCGCATAGGCTTGCAACTCAATCATTCTCCACCACTGATCGCAAATACTAAACATAAGTCATAAGGTATTTGTAAGGGTTGTAACGGGGCTAGGCTAAGGGTAGGAAATAGAATATTTTAAAGTGGCTAAGGTGATGAAAATTTGATTTTTATTACAACTGACTACTCTAAACAAAACTAAAGTATAAACATCACTACAAGGCAACAATTTTAGCCTTTTATTCAACAACTACTAACTTCATATTTTTGTTCTTTTCTCAATGATTTTCAATTCTTTTTCATAACATTTTCTGATTTTTTTTCTTTTTTTTATTCAAACAATCGAATACAACTATACAAATTCAACTCCTATAATCGAATTTCCATCACACGGGTTTAAAAGAAAAATGTTTAAGGGTTATGGGCTAAAGGGTGGTCAAACGAAAGGACTAGGCTCAAAATTGGCTACTAGGGGATAATTTTTGGGTAAGGATATATAAATGGTGTAAAAAGAAAAAGGTTTACCTAATGCCTTAATCATTCTCGTGCTTGTATTCGGTCTATGGTCTCAAACGTATCAAAAGATGCAAGTTCTACAATACATGACTAATGGTCCACTCAAACAAAGAAATGTATGTATATATAATGTATACAAGTGGCTCAAAATCTCACGTATAAGGGTATGGAATATGATATACATGAATTGCAATTTTCTTAGGCGGATTATTCCCAAATAACCACCCGCTAAATACCCGACATGCTATTAATTCGAACTTGACCATGACAAAAGACCAAATGGGTTGTGACATCCCTCGTTGACTTAGTTACTTGTGCTTTAAGATCGCTTTTGAAACAAGACATTTTTGAAAATTTTTTGAAATTTTCCCCCATCCCCACACTTGAGATAAACATTGTCCTCAATGTGTAGTGTTTAAATGAACGGGTCAAAAATCTAAAACTTTTACTACTCCCCCATCCCCACACTTAAGGTAAACATTGTCCTCAATGTGTAGGAACTAGAGTTTTTAAAGCACACAAGGGATGTGACACGACTAACTTCCCCAAAATTTCACCCCGGAAGAATAATATACAATTTACAATTCACTTATTTGCTAACTAAAAATCAAAAGTAAAAAGAAACGTATGCACCTGATTTTTGAGCTCATTCCTCGTGTGCTCTTCTTCTCTTCAAGAAAGCGGTTATCCCACGAACACAATGTACCTACAAATCTTAACCCTTGTGTAGAAGTATGCTTCTCATAACCATCAAAATTTGTTAGTTACCTAGTTCTACCACTTTTATGAAAATTTTACCAAGCCATACATTATTTCACTTTGATTTATGTGGAAAATAATTTACAACAGTAACAAACCTAACTCACTTTCGTAGGAATCACAGTTGCATTTAGCTTATGCAACAAGCCCTTTTAAACCCCCCAATAGCTTGGGAGGACGAGAGGTCTCGTGAGGGTTATATAGGGAACACACCCACAACGTTCATTTAACTAGGCAGAAGTAAATAATAACGAAATAAAAATAAAGAAAGCAAAATATACAACAACAACAACACAAAACATACCTTGCCTTTACCGCTGATATCTGGGGTTAACTGGCGGGTTTGGCTGG
The DNA here is from genome assembly GCA_030545235.1 of Helianthus tuberosus. NCBI lineage: Eukaryota > Viridiplantae > Streptophyta > Magnoliopsida > Asterales > Asteraceae > Helianthus > Helianthus tuberosus. The sequence goes on along the minus strand of CM060364.1, from coordinate 200,757,131 downwards.
TATTGATAACCAGTGAGAGCCTCAAACATCTCCCTATAGTTATCTAGTGGACTCTGCTCTCCATGAGGTGGTGGTTGGTAAGGAATCAGGATGAAGCTGGAGCCTACTGCCTCAGGCCAGTGAGGGGTTGGATCGGATGGGCCTCGTAGATGGGGAAGGTTGGGGTAATCGGACCACCCCGAGTGTTCGGCATAAGGGAGGCCGGCTTCATAGTCTCTTCTATGTCTCTCCTGATCGTGGAGAATTTTGGCGTTATTAATAGTCATTTGGTTAGAGACATATAAGGCACTCCAACGGCGTCGTTCCAATTCTCTTTGTTCATTTTGACGCCTTGCCTCTTCTTCCTCCCATGCCCGTCTTCGGGCCTTATCTTCCTCTTGCAACTGTAACAAGCGTTCCATTTGTGACTTTTGTAGCGCTTGTTGCAATTGTTCCTCCATTTGTTTCTCCATCCTCTCGCGAAAGGATGCTTGGAAAGCCCACCGTTCTTGCGTGTACGCCCCGTGCGTTTCTTCCCAACCTTTCATTCTTACCTCATATTCTCTCCCTTCGCCAATACATGCCGACACATTATCATAACACGCTTGTTGCCCGCGGTTCCAAAAACAGTACGTCGGCCCTTGTCTTTGATTCACAAAGTCTGCTACATCGGCAGAAATTTCCCGATGTTTCCGCCTGTATCTCTGCCTTGGTCCCCGTGGACCGGGAGGCTCCGTCTCATCCTCCATATCAACCATCTCCTCATCTTCATCTTCCTCTTCATCATCACCCCGATCAGTGAACCTGTAAATGTGTCCTTGTTCATCCTCAACCATGTGAAGATGACCAAAAACCTTAACCGTTATCTTCCAATGTCGCCTCATGAGGTGAAGTTGAACTGATCGATGGGTTTAGACACCCACAGCGACTCCTGAGGCAATGCATTTTGCTGCAAAATCATTGCGCTAATCAATCTCATATAAGGGATCATCTTCCGTTTGAATGATTCCCTTGTATCCCATGTATTGATCATCATGATTTGGCGCCATGATAGCCTTGGCATCCCATACAACAACGAATGTAAAACCCGGCAGTCGGGTGCCTTCACTGTCCCGCGGTCCCCAAACCGCACCATAACATTCTCCAATAAAATGCCTTGTAATATTCTGCCTTCCAAAGACAAATCATTTCTGGATTCCCCTGCACCCCCAGAACCTGGAAAGACCGATGCTAGCATTTGATCCGGATCAGCCGTGTTTGCCTTGTTATCCAGAAACTGATCGTAGTCATAGTAATCATATGCTTCAACCCCAAGCGAATCAAATCTCGCGATGGCATTCATGTGCTCAAATGACATAATCATTTGATTCTTGCCAATATTGTCGATCAACTGCCACGTAGGAGCTGACCCATCAAAGTGTTCAAACCGTAGGGTAGACAACCATTCACAAACTGCGCCCAAATACACCCGGGTGGTGATATCCTCGCACCAATCGAGTACTCGTTCCCACCCAATCTTTTCAAACCTTTGAACTATGCCAATTTTGCGGAATTCTTCGATATTCAACGTACGCTCACATACTACCCTCTCGGGTACGGGCTTTGAAACACCCGTGACCATCTTCATTTTCCACATCTTAGCCTCTAATTTCTTGTTTCGGTACCGGGAAAGAGCCTTCAGTTTTTCATCTTTCCAAACCGCGGCCGGCCGACTATTCTTGGCCTCCTCCCAATCCCAATCTTGTCTATAGAGTTGCCCATCACCTTCTTCTACATTACTTAACTGTTCCCAACGTTTTTTATATTGCCCCGAGCCTGAACCGGCTCCCGAAGACGAACCTTGCCCGGAGGTTTTTGCTTTCTTTCTTCCTCCAAACATAGCTACAATCAAAAGACACGACAACAATTAGTATACCCAAATCTTCAAAGAATCTCAAACTTTGAACATAATATGCAATGTTGAATTTCAATCAATAACTAGATGTAAAATCGCCTTTTTAAACTTCCAAAGTCGCACATTTTAACATCTGCAAATCAATTTAGCATGTTTATGCACAAGATTTCTCAAAATTTTGTGGTTTCAACAATATTCAACATTACAACTATGCTCAATCATGCAAAAATCTAGTGTAATCACATCACCAAGACTAAAGCATGCTCAAATCCCACCCAAATCAAGTAATCATTCTTAAATTCATGCTAAAACATCATACATTATGATAAACAATCTACTCTTAAACACTAAGCTTAAAATTTCGAAAGAAATCAACAACTTATATGATAATCATGCATAAATTTACTGAAATTCATACCTTTGATGTAGATTGATCAAGAAAACTAAGAAAAAGTGCAAAGCAAGAAATTTGGTGAACACTCTTCAAAAACCCTAGAAATCACACCCAGAAATCTTGCAAATGAGCAAGAATTAATGAAAACCGTGATGGAGGTTTTGTTCCTCTCGAAAAATTACTCAAGATAGGCTCAAGAATCACTGGATTTGGTGGAGATTTGAAGGAGTTATGAGAAGAAGAAGATTAGGGTTCTTGGTAGGAGGTTTGGGGAAGATGAAGATGGAGGAGAGAGAATCGTGAAGATGGAGCTGATTTGATGATATTTGTTGATGTTTGGGGAGTATCAAGGTGTATTCGGGTCTTATATGTGGCTTCAAACTGATTGGGTTAAGGTTTTATGGTCGTACAAGAGTTTAGGTTCGAATCCTAGGTGCAAAACAAAATCAGCGTCGGCTGACATTACAAGCACCGTCTGCGACGGGCACTCATGCCGTCGGCGATGGACTCGGGAATGCATGGGAGTGGCGACGGCTAAAGTTGCTGTCTACGGAGGAAGTTGGGCGACGGAGTTTTGTAGGGACCGTAGGCGACGGCCAAACACACCGTCACCGACGGTGTGTAAAAAGTCAAATTTTTTTATTTTTCAATTTTTATGTTTTTTTTTTATGAAAAATAGGAGGAAATTTATGATCTTTTTATAAAAGGACTATATACATTAAAAATTCCTAAAAATTATTAAAAATCTTTTTGTAAATTTTTTATAAGTTAAATTTTTAAAACACGAAAACCGTTAACGGTCCTACCCCCCCCCCCCCCCCGAAAAGTCGTGTATTGTCCCTAATACACACAAATAGGTCTAAAAACATACCTTTTGTCTTCAAGACCCGTTCGGAATGTCCGGACTTCACACAATCACAAGGGCTAGTACGGGATGAGAACGATTAACACAAAAATACTCAAACAATTATATAAATTGTACATAACTTTACAAAATTCATTACCGGTCCTTTCAGTTGACCTCATAAGTTGGCACACTTACCACGAAGTTCACCAACTCCACATTCTCATCCTTTTTCTCATTGTTACCATCAAGGAACGGTTTAAGGCGATGCCCATTAACCGTTTGCTTCGACCCATCCTTCGGGTCCTTTATTGTAACATCTCCAAGCTTTCCGACCCGTGTAATCATGTACGGGCCCATCCATTTGCTCTTTAGTTTACCGGGAAAGTATTTAAGCCTTGAATTGTAAAGCCAAACCTTTTGACCCACTTCAAACTCCTTCGGCTTCAACTTCGCGTCATGTGCCCTCTTCATATCATCCTTGTATTTCGAGGCGCACTCATACGCTTCTTCCCTAAGCTCCTCCAATTCGCAAAGCTTTAGCTTCCACTCTTTTCTTGCATCGTCATATTTCATGTTAACCTCTTTTATAGCCCACCAAGCACGATGCACAAGTTCAACCGATAGATGGCAATTTCGCCCATAAACTAAGCGATAAGGTGTAGTTCCAATAGGTGTTTTATGAGCCGTCCTATAAGCCCATAAAGCATCATTCAACTTCGTCGACCAATCCTTTCGGTCCGGTCGAACGGCCTTTTGCAAAATTTCTTTTATTTGCCTATTGGAAACCTCCACTTGACCGCTTGTTTGTGGGTGGTAAGGGGTGGCAATTCGATGGTCAACACCATACCGTTTCAAGAGTTTGCCAAAGTTAAAATTCTTAAAGTGAGATCCCCCATCACTAATGATCACTCGGGGAATCCCAAATCTAGATATTATATTTGTTTGTACAAAATTGCAAACAACGGTATGGTCATTCGTCTTGGTGGCAATCGCTTTGACCCACTTGGATACATAATCAACCGCCACCAAGATGTATAAATTGCCATGCGAATTAGGGAATGGGCCCATGAAATCGATCCCCCACACATCAAAAATATCTACAATGAGGATCGGTTGCATGGGCAATTCATTCCTTTTAGAAATACCCCCTAACTTTTGACACTCTACACAGTTTTTAGCGAAATTAAAAGCATCTTTGAAAATAGTCGGCCAATAAAGACCGCTATTGAGCACTTTGTGCCCGGTTTTGTGACCACTGAAATGGCCCCCACAAGCAAATGAATGCAAGTGCATCAAGACGCTAGGAATCTCATCGTCGGGTATGCATCTTCGAACGACTTGGTCCAGACAAAACTTGAATAAGTCCGGTTCTTCCAACGTGTAGTACTTGATTTGAGAAAGGAAGTGCGACCTCTTCCTTCTATCCCAATGAGCCGGCAAGTCACCTGTGACCAAATAATTAACAATATTAGCATACCATGGTAATATTGAAACTTTTAAAATTTGCTCATCGGGAAAGTTCTCATTGATCTCTTCACAGGAAGAATCCTCCTCCATAACCAATCGAGACAAGTGGTCTGCAACCACATTCTCACTCCCTTTCTTGTCTCTAATTTCCAAATCAAACTCTTGTAGCAAGAGAACCCATCGGATTAATCTCGGCTTTGCATCCTTCTTGTCCATGAGATACCTAACTGCAGAATGGTCAGAATATACAATGACCTTAGTACCCCATATATAAGCACGGAATTTATCCAACGCATATACCACCGCAAGTAGCTCTTTCTCGGTAGTTGTATAATTTAATTGTGCATACGAGAGAGTCTTACTTGCGTAGTAAATGGCAACCGGTTTCTTATCTACCCGTTGACCCAATACGGCCCCCACCGCATAATCACTTGCATCGCACATAATTTCGAATGGTAAAGACCAATTCGGTGATTGCAAGATTGGGGCCTCAACCAACTTTTTCTTCAAAATGTTAAAGGCATTTTGGAAATTCTTATCAAAATCAAATGTTTTATCTTTTAACAAGAGATTACATAGAGGTTTAGTTATATCACTAAAACTTTTTATAAATCTCATATAAAACCCCGCGTGTCCTAAGAACGACCGAATTGTCACAGCCCCCGACCCCACCCTGGGAGCGGGAGCCGTGAACCAGTCAGATGGTATCGGTGTTTATTAATTACGCAGCGGAAAAATTTTTCATCAGGATCGTAGTTAGGAAATGATTTCAGAGTTTTAAAACACCGAACTTTTAATATAAAACAAATGGGCTAAAACCCGTAGTTCATTCAATTGTTTTTATAGGGATAAACCCAAATAAATAAAACATAAATTTCTTATTTTATACAGGTATTTATAGCCACTTTATTTAAGCCTTCAGTGCTCCATAGCTGGCTTCTATTATCTTTATAGCAAGTTACCTGAAACACGTTTTGAAAACATTTTATCAGTAATAAATACTGGCGAGTTCATTCCATTTTTATAAAATATATTGTTATACTTTACAGCATCATGGTTTTTATATTTGGTTATATTTACCCAAAAACTCAATCAGTATTTATCACATGGTGGCAGTTCCGATGTGACGGTGGTCATATCACTCATTGGCTAACTTTCGTCCAATAGTGAATTTATCAAGTAATTATATTTTACTATTATTCAAAGTATCTGTCACTAGGCAATTCCTGTGACGGCGGTCAAATCACTGTTGATCATTCTTTCAACTAGTGACTCGGGTCATATTACTGTTGATCATTCTCTCAACTAGTAATTGTGGTCATATCACTGTTGATCATTCTTTCAACTAGTGACTCGGGTCATATTACTGTTGATCATTCTTTCAACTAGTAATTGTGGTCATATCACTGTTGATCATTCTTTCAACTAGTGACTCTGATCATAACACTGTTAATCATTCTCTCAACTAGTGCCTTTGGTCATGTCATTGTTGATCATTCTCTCAATAGTGACTCTGGACTTAGTAGTGTCCCGTGACATTACTTTGTCAAATATATTTTCTATGGCACAAAACCACTGAACCCAGAAAATGAAATATATCATTTTCTGTAAAACTAATAGCTATAATTTTATCAAATATAATATATTAATTAAAGAATTGTAATATTATTATTTAATATATTAAAGTGACTAAGACTAAAAATATATTCTTAGTATAGTATAATATATTATATTTGACTATTTTATTATAGTATACATTTATGGACTAAAATTTATTTTATAATATAAATAATAATTTAGGTTTATTAAATATATTTTCTTTAATATGTATTTTAATAATAATTAATAAAGCTCTATTCTATATACACACCGTTTAGATTTATTTCAATCATACATTAAATTTATTAATGATTTAATGTTAAAATAATATTAGTTATAGGCTATGGCCACTGGGGCACAATTCCCCCCTGTGATTGTGGTCATGTTCCTATTGGCTAACTTTTTGGCCAATAGTAACGAGGGTCAAGTAATGTATAAAACCTCCCATACCGGCAGCTATTACAGAATATAAAAATTTAATCACTGTAAGTATAACTGGTAAACATTTAGGATTTTGTAAATCATTTTTAAATATAATTGTATCACAAAAATGTGATAAAACTGTGAGAAAAGAGAATGGACTCACTTTGTAACTTTAGGGTTCAACTAAAAAGCCTCCTGGTAGAATCTTGGGTATAACTTCTGAGTTATTTTAATAAATATATAATGCACTCGTGCTAAGTATAGTACCCCTAATTCAACCTTATCCCTATGTCACGAGACCGAACCCCAACGAACTTAGTCGGGCAGAGCCTTTACATGCGTTATGGGGCTCCAGATCAATCGGAAAGGGTAGCGGTGATCGGGAGTTAAAACACTTAAAACGGGGCATGGCCGTATTATTATTATGAGGTGCATAAAAAAATAAAAAGATATTATACTGAGAGAGTTGAGAGCGAGAGTCAAGAGAAAGAAAATGAGATTGTCCATGTATATATAGTGTGAATTCTAGACTTGTTAGTCATGAAATGCATAGATTCCTTCTTATCTCAAAGAACACGTATACCATTGGAATTTACTAGCAATGTTTAGTTTTATATTTTATTTATTTTCTTTTGGGAGCTCACGGCTCATGAGTTGTACATAACATATTCAAAATGAAAAATTATTATTATTATTATTATTATTATTATTATTATTATTATTATTATTATTATTATTTTAAAGCCACGTACATAAGTAATTTTAATATTAGTTTATTAATTTATATATTATAATTAATTCACTGCTTCACTTATTTGGCGCGTATAACTTCTAAAATACGACGTTTTATAAAATAATGAATATGTCATTAGAACGAGAATATTTTTGTCTACATTTTGAACCAAGATTTATTAAAGATGGAGTAGGTTCAAATATAATATCCTCCATCGTCCGAATTTTCCGTATGAACACTCACATGCTCCGGCGATTGATAACCGGGAACACTATACGGTTCGTCATCGGGGATGGTGTTCCTCAAATCGTCTATGTTAAAGAATGGGTCTTCGTTCACGGGATTGCCACGATCTCGATTATCTCGACGGTCGGAATTGACATTCCGGTCATCAAGGTTGAGGGGTAAGGAAGTTTGTCGATGAAGGTTTTGTTGTTGGGGTGTTCTTTGGGTGTTGTTGGGATTTTGGTTTTGGAAAGGTGGTGTGGGCGGTCCGGTGTTGCTATTACCACCCGGTCGCTCTTGAGGTATGGGTTGAACATTTTGGACGGGGTGAAAGGTTCCTCGGGATTGGAATTGATTTTGGTTGAGGTTTGGGTGATTGGAGTTTTGGTTTGCCATTGAATCGGTTTCAATGGTCGGTGTGAATTGTGGTGTTTGATTGGTTTGATTAGAAGCAAGAGTTGCTTCTAACCGCCTTGCTAGGTTTCTTCTTGCTACTTTTTCGATTTTCGGTTCGTAGACTAACGGTGAAATCCTCCTGGAGTTTTGCGTATGCATACACTACCTGTAACCTGCACAAGTAACACACCCGCGTAACAAGGAAAAAGACAAAGTACAAAAAGAAACTAAACAAATTACACGCAAAACTCAAACAATAATCCAAACACAAAGCGCACGCACTCCCCGGCAACGGCGCCAAAATTTGATCGGACTGTCGCGCTCCGGTCAAAGATAATATTTATAGTCTCAAATTACCCTTAACAAATAGTTAGTGGTAGCAAGGGGTCGAACCACGAAGAGTATGTGGTTTGCGAATGGATTTGATTGAATTGAAATATGTAACACAACTTATGAAGCTTGCTATGATATATTTTTGTATTTTTGTTTGATTGAGAAGATTGTGAATTAAAATTACTAAAATAATTAGATTGATTAACTACTAACGATTAATAAATTGAAAGAAATGAAATTGATTGATTAGACAATATAAAGAAAACAAGGTTCACACCCGATTCGGTAATTGAAGTCCTAGGGTTTCTACACGTTTTCGATTCGATTCAATTGCAAATATGATTAACAAATTTTGTGTTACAAGGCTTAGGTGCCAAGAGCTATCAACGTCGTAAATGACGGACCACAATGCACTTCGTTACCAAGAACATGTAAACTCTAACCTAGTTAAGGCATAATTGCACATAAACATTTTGCAAAGTCAAATTTAATCTTCACTCGACAATTCACGAATACAATACCAATGCAAGACAATTATTATAAGTTTCAAAATCAAATCACAACTTGTCACAAACCGAATCTCAAATACAATGTTTAAACCCTAAGAACTTACAAAAACCTACACCAGGGTGAAACCTCCAAGAATTTAGCCGCTCATGGTAGAAAAGGCACGATCAACGGATTCTTGAGACTTGAATTAGGTCATCTTGAAGCTTGAAGATGGATGAATGGATGAATGGTTAGGGTTGTGGATAGTTGGTGATGGTGGATTGAAAGATGAATGATGGAATTAGGGTTATGGAATGGATATTGGTGATGATTTAAATGGTGATTCGGGTGATAGAGATGATGGTAGGTTGAATTGGTGATGATAAGTGATGACAATAGGCTCCAAAGTGAAGATTTCAAACTCTCCAAAGTGTAACTCCCGTCATAATAGCCAACCATAGTCATTTCATTCGTTCCCAAAGGCCAAGAATAAAAAATTCGCGTCGGACATATTGAGAAGCCGTCGCCGACGTGGCTTCAGGCCGTCGGCGATGGTGCATGCTTTTGTAAATTCGGCCGACGGCCAATGCTGCTGTCTACGAACAAAACGGGTGACAGAACTTTACACCAGCCGTCGGCGACGGTGCCCCCAAGTTTGATTCTTCATTTTTTCGCGTTCCTTGCTCCCGGTTGACCCGTTTCGCGTCCCGGTGTTCCAGTTTTCACTCCGGTTACCCGTAAAGCTCCCGAAAAGCTCCTTCAACTCTGCTAGACCTGCAAAACAAGTATCTAATCAAAAGTAGGCAATTCGAAATTAAAACTTGTGTAAAAACATCTAATTAAACAATTACAAGCACCGGTTTTCGACCACGTACCAGATTACCATTCAACCGAACTGCTGTCTGACTCACTTGTACCCGGCATCATTTTACGCGTCACTTATCGTTATGCTATCGTTCTGATCAGGCTAACCCTACTCCCTAGCGCTCCCTTCAATCCATCAATCGCTGTGAGTATACTCGATCCCTTTTCGATTTATGCACTTTTGAGTGTTACATACGCTACTTATACAAAATCACATCGAACACACTACGCAATACTTTAAACGCTAACTGTTACCGCATGTTATACGTGACTTAATGAATGCTTGTTTGTTATGTTTACACATGGATTGCTGTCTACCTGCCTTAGCAACGGTAGTACTATTAGTTTGGACTCAGCACCCCTTCACTCGGGGGTTGTTAAGGACAATTACCTACATGGCTCACAGTGGTGAGAATGTATCGCGAACTGCCTTGGGCAGTCAACCCACAGTCATTGGTATCGATAGGTTCATGTCGGTAACTAACATGCCTCAATTTCACTTTGTGTACGTGCTGGTTATGCGTAACGCTTTCGAACTCTATATGCTATTATCAAACTTGTATGCTCACCTTTACACTATGTGTATTGACTTTTTTACTTTAACGTATGTGACAGGTGCTTAAGATGTTTACATGCTTAGCTTGCTGTGAACTTGAGGCTAGGAAAGGTCTAGGATGCTCTCTGTGCTGTGATGAAATCGAAGCTAGGAAAAGAGGTCCTAGAAACCAATAAATAAACTATCTATGTGTAAATCTTAGTTGTCGGAACAGAACTACTTGACTAGATTTGTCTGTAATAATTTGTTTGCCTTTTAAGGCATGGTATGGGACTTGTTATTTTAAATTAATTGGTAATGATAATTGTTATGGAAACTTGTGGACAATCTGTTTCGCTCAGTGCCATGCCCCGATGTTTCCACCATCGGTTGGGGTGTGACAGATTGGTATCAGAGCCATAACTATAGGGAATTAGGCAAGACTCGACCTAGTCCGGGTCGATGTCTTAGAGACCTAGTCTATAGTCAGGAACCAACAGACCGACTTGTGCATATCCGTTAGGGATTATGCATAAGCCTACTGCGATTTCTCGCTATTCTCTTCTATGCTACACTATCACCACACTCGAATTTTCAGATCATGAATGAGTGATTAAGTCGAGATTAGGTGTGAAAACCGCAAACTCTCAACTGAATTACTTGTTCAACCCACAATTTTATCTACAAACATGAGAATTTGCGTTAAACCAGGAGTGAAATCCATACTTTGACGCATAATTCTCCTTAATTTTATCAAAACAGGAACTAAGTTGTTAAGCCAGGGGTGAAACCCTAACCTTGACGACATGTTCTGACCTTTACTTGGTTTTATAAAACTCTCCCCAAAGTCCCAACGGACTCCAACGACCTGAAGTCACTGTATGACTAAAGGGATGCGTGCCAAACGCCCAAGAATCGAGGCAAAAGCACAGTCCTAAAAGTCAAAATGTGTACAACAAGTCCTTGAGAATAGTCGGATCACTTTGGGTAGTCAATGTCTAATAGCCGCAGACGATCTATTTTTCGATTTTTATGTGTTCGATTCTGAGCCCGCAACTGCTGACTCTGATGATTCGTTGATTTCATGTGTTTTATGTGAATTTGCCTGTTTATATGTTTAAATTCTGGAGATTTATTCGATTTTTGCTTTCACTTCGATCGACACGCATGACTCGCACTGCTTCTCTATCTCAAAACACTGACAAATCGCTAAATTGTGGACAACCTTATGCTATGATATACGCTTATACTATATTACTCGATATGCTAAACGCGATCGCTATATTCGAACACTCGCGAACTGTGAATGATAGGTTTCTGTATTCTGACTACCTCTTGTGCTTAAAATGCTTCTTTGATTCTGTGATTTATGTGTTTTTGTGCCCTACGTGCTTATGTGCCTCTGTGTTATGTGAATTTGTGATTATGTGCTTATGTGTTTATGTGATACATGTTTCACCGTGTTCCTGAGCTTTAGTAAGTATTAGACGTGTGAGGTGAGATTCGATTATGATGTGTCTGAGACCTATGACGATGTCTGTTGCAGACAATGTCAACTGGACCATCATCAGGACCCCGTCACCCACGACTCTCTCGCCAAGAACAGAGGGACAAATGCCTTGCTGCCATCCTCGCGAAACAAGTCGCCAAGGTGGTGCCCCAGATCGTAAGTGAGATTTACGAGAACGTCAGCAAATCGTCTGAGGAGTCTAGAACCAAAGCCCCTAAAGTTGGTACCAAGACTGCTTTCAGCTTCAAGTAGTTCAAGGCATGCGGTCCAAAGGAATTCACCAGAGAAGATGGCCCGACGGCTATGTTGCAATGGTTCGATTCCATCGAAGTCACTCTGCGCCGGAGTGGATGTCTGGAAAATCTCCGCACCCTAAACGCTACCGGCGTCTTCCAGTCTCGCGCATTAGACTGGTGGATGGCTGAGAGAAACAAACGCGGAAATGATGCAGCTTATGAGCTGACCTGGGAAGAGTTGAAGGCCATCATGATGGATGAGTTCTGTCCTCCCCATGAACGCCAAAAGCTGGAGGACGAATTCTGGAATATTAAGCAGAAGGAAGGTGACAACGCTGCCCTGACTGCTCGCTTCAAGCAGCTCAGCATCATCTGTCCCGATCAGGTGAAGACGTCTGACATGGCGATCAAGAAGTACATCCGAGATCTACCCGACTATGTTGCGGATTTTGTGCACGCCACAAAAACAGCAACGATTGAAGAAACTTACTTGCTTGCCGCTGAAATCAACGACAAGCGAGTAAAAGCTGGTTTTTGGGATAAAGCTTCGAAGAATCTACACCAAGTCAACGCCGCACCAACTGCCGAAGCCGCCTCCGCTCAATCGTCCAAGTCCTCACGCCGTAAGAAGAAGAACAACAACAGCAGCTCTAGCAACAAGAACTGTTCTGCCACCACCACTGCTGCTCCTCTTCAGGCCGTTCCGGCCCAACAGCAGCATCATCACCGTCCAGCACCAGTTACTTATGCACCGCCTGCAAAGCGTGCATACACAGGCCCCCACCTAGCTTGCCCAACATGTTCTTATCATCACCCGGTGGGTCTCGCCTGTCGTTTCTGCGCTCACTGCAAGATGTACGACCACTTCACTGCTAACTGCCGTACAAGTCCCCGTCAAGCGCCACCTCAAGCCACTGCTCATCAAGCTCTACTCCCAGCCCCGCAAGGCCAACAAGCGGCTCAGGCACTTGCGATTAACACCCGAGTCTGCTTTGCATGTGGTGATCCCAACCACTTTGCGAACATGTGCCCGAACAGGGTTGTGAAACAAGAGCCCCAGCAGCAGCAGCAACAGCACCAGCAGTAACAGCCTCAGCAGCAGCAACATGCCGCACGCGCCAGAACTTTCAACATCAATGTGCGCCAAGCCCAGGCTGACAACAACGTGGTCAATGGTACTTTCCTTGTGAATGGTATTTATGTTTCATGTTTGTTTGACACTGGAGCCGATAATTGCTTTGTGTCGTTCGAATTCGAGAAGCTTCTTAGTCGTAAACGTTCCCATCTCCCCTCGACGTTCGATGTTGAATTCGCCACTGGAAGAACTGTCGCTGTTAATTCTGTTCTTCATGATTGTACTCTTGAGCTCAACAATCACATCTTCCCAATCGATCTCATTCCGATGCAACTCAGAAGTTTTGACGTCATAGTAGGCATGGACTTTCTTCGCGAAAACCATGCTGAAGTTGTGTGCTTCGATAAGATGATTCGATTCTCGCTCGCGAATGGTGATTTATTGTGTATTTATGGTGAAACTGCTTCGAAGAGTCTCAAACTCATGTCATGTGTCCAAGCTAGCAAGTATCTCCGCAAGGAATACAAAGCTTTATTGGCTAACATTGTAGTAGCGGAGAAGGAAAAGAAAGGAAAGACAGAAGTGAAAGACGTTCCTGTGGTTCGTGAATTTCCTAATGTGTTCCCTGACGATCTTCCTGGTCTACCACCAAGCCGTGATATCGATTTTCGTATTGACCTCATTCCTGGAGCCAATCCTGTTGCCAAAGCTCCTTACCGACTCGCACCATCCGAAATGCGTGAACTCTCGAATCAGCTCCAGGAATTACTTGAGAAAGGTTTCATTCGCCCGAGCACCTCTCCTTGGGGCGCGTCAGTCCTTTTCGTCAAAAAGAAGGATGGATCGTTCAGGATGTGCATCGACTATCGGGAATTGAATAAGTTAACTATCAAGAACCGCTATCCCCTGCCTCACATTGACTATTTTTTTGATCAGCTACAAGGTGCTATGTGTTTCTCGAAGATCGATCTGCGCTCAGGCTATCACCAACTACGCATTCAAGAAGACGATATACCCAAAACCGCGTTTCGCACCCGTTATGGCCATTATGAATTCGTTGTTATGCCCTTTGGTTTAACCAACGCACCCACGGTTTTCATGGATTTGATGAATCGCATGTGTAAACCATATCTCGACCATTTCGTCATCGTGTTCATCGATGATGTCTTGATCTATGCCAAATCGAAAGCCGAACACGCGCAACATCTACGTTTGGTTCTCGAGCTACTCCAGGGGAATCGACTGTATGCCAAGTTCTCCAAGTGTGAATTTTGGCTGGAGGAGGTTCAGTTTCTGGGTCACATTGTCAATAGTCAGGGTATTCACGTCGACCCAGCGAAGATTGAAGCAGTTAAGAGTTGGATTACACCTAAGAACCCGTCTGAACTCCGTTCTTTTCTCGGACTAGCGGGCTATTATCGTCGGTTTATCGAAGGATTCTCAAAGATTACTGTGCCGCTTACCGCTCTCACGCATAAAGACAAGCCTTTTGTTTGGGGAACTGAACAAGAGTCTGCTTTCCAAACCCTCAAGCACATGCTTTGCAATGCTCCTGTTCTCACATCGCCCGACAGAAACGATGATTTCATTGTCTATTGTGATGTTTCCAACCTTGGTCTTGGTTGTGTTCTTATGCAGCGGGACAAGGTTATAGCTTACGCATCTCGTCAGCTGAAAATCCATGAGAAGAACTATACAACCCATGATCTCGAGCTAGGCGCAGTTGTTTTTGCGTTAAAGATTTGGCGACACTATCTGTATGGTACAAAGTGTACGATCTTCACCGATCATATGAGCCTACAACATATCTTTGATCAGAAAGAACTTAATATGCGTCAACGCCGATGGGTAGAACTTCTCAACTATTACGACTGTGAGATTCGTTATCACCCAGGCAAAGAAAATGTTGTTGTCGATGCTCTCAGCAGACGGAGTTATTTGCTCAGCATTCGCAATGTCCAAGCCTAATTCGACCTCGAAGCCCTCATCCGCGAAGCTCAGCATGCGTGCTTTAACGAACGCACTCTGAAGAAGGAACGAATCTATCACGATGGAGCACAGCTTGTGAATTAGTCGAATGGGATATTCCACTTTCTGGACTGAATTTGGATCCCTAAACGGACTGATTTGCCACAGATTTTGATGGACGAAGCCCACAAATCCCGGTATTCTATTCATCCCGGTGCCGACAAAATGTAC
Source organism: Helianthus tuberosus (assembly GCA_030545235.1). NCBI lineage: Eukaryota > Viridiplantae > Streptophyta > Magnoliopsida > Asterales > Asteraceae > Helianthus > Helianthus tuberosus. The sequence goes on along the minus strand of CM060364.1, from coordinate 200,741,933 downwards.
CAGGATCTTCGCTACAAGTACTGGTGGCCTAGCATGAAAATGGATATTGCTCTTTACGGAAAGTGCCTGACTTGTGCAAGAGTCAAGGCTGAACACCAAAGACCCTCTGGCTTACTCGAACAACCGCATATCCCTATGTGAAAGTGGGAGAGTATAGCTATGGATTTCATAACAAAGCTTCCGCACACGTCATCAGGTCACGACAACATCTGGGTTGTTGTTGACCGGTTAACCAAATCTGCTCACTTTTTGCCAATACGGGAAGACTACAAGGTAGAACGATTAGCCCGAATCTACACCAACGAGATCATTTGTAATCATGGGACGCCTCGCGACATCATCTCTGACTGTGATGCTCGGTTTACCTCGCGACTGTGGGAAATGTTTCAAGCGGCTCTCGGTACTACGCTTAACTTAAGTACCACATTCCACCCTCAAACCGACGGTCAAACTGAAAGAACAATCCGTACTCTTGAAGACATGCTCCGTTCGTGTGTTATAGATTTCGGTGGTAATTGGGACACATACCTGCCGTTAGTCGAATTCTCGTATAACAACAGTTATCATTCCAGCATTCAAATGGCACCATTCGAGGCTTTATACGGAAGAAAATGTCGATCGCCTATTGTGTGGCACGAGACTGGTCACTCGCAATTAACCGGTCCTGAGCTATTGCAAGAAACGACTGACAAAGTCCTCCAGATTCGAGACAACCTGTTGAAATCTCGAAGTCGACAGAAAAGTTACGCCGATAGACGACGCAAGCCCCTTGAATTTGACGTTGGCGACTACGTACTCCTAAAGGTATCACCTTGGAAGGGTGTGGTCAGATTCGGCAAGAAAGGGAAACTAGTGCCTCGATATGTTGGACCTTTTAAGATTCTGGAAAGGATCGGAAAAGTCGCCTACAGACTCGAACTACTGGAGGAACTTAGTAACGTCCACCCGACTTTCCATGTGTCAAACCTCCGATAGTGCCTGGGTGAGCATGATTTAATTGTACCTCTCGATGACCTTCAAGTAAACGAAACACTGCACTTCGTGGAGAAGCCTGTCGAAATCATGGATCGCCAAACCAAGCAGCTCAGACGCTCACGCATTCCTATTGTGAAAGTCCGATGGGAAGGCAAACGAGGCGCAGAGTTCACTTGGGAACTCGAAAACGACATGAAGGCGAAGTACCCACAGTTGTTTGTTACGGCTTCGGCCTAATTTTGGGACGAAATTCCCTCAACTAGGGGAGGCTGTAACACCCCGTGTTTCGAAAGTCAAAGTCAAGATCGAAGTCAAAGGAAGACAAGATTGCTAAATTGAGACCTGTCTCTCCTTGCTCAATTCCTGTTTTGACTTCTTTGACTTGTGATTAGTCTATTTTATTTTTGCTTTAGTTGTATTATGTGGAGTATCTATTAATAATCGCATATTAATCGTTTTTTGTTGCGTGTTTAATCGCTTTATCGCTATCACAATCGCACTCGCAACTCGATTTATGTATTTTGGTTATTATACACGTGTGTGTGTGCCTTATGTGTTACTTGTGCAAGTTTAAATTATGTTATGTGTGGTAATCCATCGAATCGCAATCGAAACTCAAACGCAATCGAACTCAATCGCAATCGAAATAGTATGATAATTGGTAGAGAAGAGATAGTGCGAGATATGAGTAGTTGGGATTAAAAGTAATTTGACTAGGAAACTCTATCGCGTCGCAACGCTCGCAATCAAAATCGAAACGGCAAAACTCGTCGCGCCGAGCACTCGAACCAGGTGCCAGCCGGCCGGATTGCCATCCGACCAGGCTGCCACCCGAGCGAGGTGCCATCCGACCGAGGAGCCACTCGGCCGGGCTGCCACCCGGGCGAAATGCCATCCGACCGACCAGCCCTTTCCACTTTGGGCATCCTATAAATACCCCTTGTCACTTTCATTCTTTCTACTTTTGGTAAGTGACGTCCGACCCATGCTCTAACCTCGCTTTTTCCTCGATTTCTCGCAATCCCGGTAAGATCTCGTCCTAAATCTTGTACTTCCTTAATCTACACGCACTCCTACACCTTTCTATCTTTTGAGTCTTAATTTTCAACCATGAAATCATCAAGATTCAAGGTGTTCTAGGATGACGTCATCATGTGTTCTTGAAGAACTTCATGTTTTGGCCTCAATCCACCAAGAATAACTTAGATCTAACCGATTTCCACATAAACAAACAAAGATCTTTCATAGATCTAAACAAACTCACAATGGAAAGTAGTGAAAGATGGTTTTCCAACTTTCTTTCAACTCTTTTACACTCAATACACTCAAACCTGATGGAACCGGAGCTAATACTGATCGTCTGCTCATTCTTAGTGATGTATCAGTGATAGATCCAAGTCCCATCCGAGAGATAGTGATTTCAGGTTTGGACATAAACAACCGTCTCGGACCGTGCACCATCGGACTAGGGTGATTCCTGTTCGATCAGGTCATTGGGGACGAGATGGGGTTCCCATTGTTTAAACCAGTCATCACAACGCCTCGTTCAAGTTAACACTTTAAGCAAGTTCAAGTAACAGCACGATCAAGACGTTGGGACGAGTTGTCATCTGACCGGATTGCTGTCCGACCGGGTTGCCATCCGTTCGACCCACCATCCGATCGGGTTGCATCTTGATTCATTTAAAACTTAAACAATTTTCAACATGTTCAGTAACAAGGTTGCCACCCGCTCGGATGGACATCCGACCAAGTGACCGCCCTGCTGTGGATTTGTTCTCACTGAGTAACCCCGCCACTTGAGTCGCCGTCCGATCGGACGACCGTCCGATCGACCGATCGACCAACCTGAAAGGGTAGAGATACTTCAATGTTTTCAAAATGCTACAACGAAAACTTTAAAAGTCAAACCATCATACACAAACACATCCTTCTCAAGGGAAGAAACAATCCACTCGAACAATCATCCGACCGGACTGCTGTCCGACCGGATTACCACTCGCACGACTGGCCGTCCGCTCGGATTACCATCCGACCGAACTGCTGTCCGACTCACTTGTACCCGGCATCGTTTTACGCGTCACTTATCGTTATGCTATCGTTCTGATTAGGCTAACCCTACTCCCTAGCGCTCCCTTCAATCCATCAATCACTGTGAGTATACTAGATCCCTTTTCGATTTATGCACTTTTGGGTGTTACATACGTTACTTATACAAAATCACATCGAACACACTACGCAATACTTTAAACGCTAACCGTTACCGCATGTTATACGTGACTTAATGAATGCTTGTTTGTTATGTTTACACATGGAATGCTGTCTACCTGCCTTAGCAACGGTAGTACTATTAGTTTGGACTCAGCACCCGTGGTGAGAATGTATCGCGAACTGCCTTGAGCGGTCAACCCACAGTCATTGGTATCGATAGGTTCATGTCGGTAACTAACATGCCTCATTTCACTCTGTGTACGTGCTGGTTATGCGTAACGCTTTCGAACTCTATATGCTATTATCAAACTTGTATGCTCACCTTTACACTATGTGTATTGACTTTTTACTTTAACGTATGTGACAGGTGCTTAAGATGTTTACATGCTTAGCTTACTGTGAACTTGAGGCTAGGAAAGGTCTAGGATGCTCTCTGTGCTGTGATGAAATCGAAGCTAGGAAAAGAGGTCCTAGAAACCAATAAATAAACTATCTTTGTGTAAATCTTAGTTGTCGGAACAGAACTACTTTACTAGATTTGTCTGTAATAATTTGTTTGCCTTTTAAGGCATGGTATGGGACATGTTATTTTAAATTAATTGGTAATGATAATTGTTATGGAAACTTGTGGACAATCTGTTTCGCTCAGTGCCATGCCCCGATGTTTCCGCCATCGGTTGGGGTGTGACATCAGTAAATTAGGGCTTCTTTTCCCGCCCAACAATGCCATCCCCTTTTCCTTTTATGATCTCTCTTCTCATCTTTGTTTTGAAACGGTTCCTTCTCTCTCTATATTCAGGCGATTCAAACTTCACAAACCCTAACCCCCTTTAACAATCACCACCGCCGAGAATCGCCCTATATCTGGATACTTACACCAACAATAAGAGCATAATAAACCTGCAACTTTAGCAGCATCTTCTTCGTCGAGAATCGTCGCAAAGCCGTTGAACAGTGCTTCGTCCCCTTTTTTCCTTTATCATCTCTTCAAATTAGATTTTGGCCTACATCCTTCAATTATTGAGATCATTCTCTCCATCTAAACCCTAATTTTCTTCCAGACGCCACCATAAAATATTCTTTTGTTCATCGATTATCTTCATTCAAAAGGTTTGTTCTTCTTTTTGTATTGAAATACTTTCATGATTTCCTCTTATTTATACTAATCCTTTGTGTTTTGGGTCTTTTCATGTAACCATTGCTTGGGTTTTGTTCGAGGGTTAGATCAAGAGATGGGGCGCCGGCTAAGGGTTCTGCAGTGTTTCTCTTACAAGATTCTTTCATCTTGAGGTTTGATTTGTATGTTTATAGATCTGTGTTGATTTTTCTTAACGGTGATGATATGAGTACAACATCTGTTGATTACTGATCTGTGAATATGTTCACTGATTATTCTTTTTGAAATTAGGGTTTCATTTGCTTGAGATTTGAATCTTCCGATTGTTTGGTGATATTTGGTTTGCCTTAATCATGGTATGTGTTTTTGTTTTTGATTTTTACTAAAGTTTTGTTATCTGAGTTGTGACTAAATGATGATTGTGAATGATCTGGTGCAGATGATGATGATGATTGTTCTACGACTGTTTCCAGTATCATTGTTCCAACATTGTTTAAAGTATGTGTTTTTTGCTACTCCAATTTTGAAATTTTGAGTTTTTAATTTTGAAGTGATATACTCTAATTCTCGCTTTATACTTCAGTCTAATCATAGTTGTTTGAAATTCATACAGTCTGCTGTGGGTTATTATAGGTTTGTATTAAAAGAACCATAAAGTTAAATTAAACACAAAGAAAGATTATTAAATCTACAGTTAAAATATTTTTTGCTTATGACTAAATGATGATTATAATTGACTTGGGCAGAAGATGATGATGTAGAACCCACAATAGTTCCCTACTAAACGCAAGAAAGGATCTGCTCCTGTTGTAAGATAAGATTTTATCTTACTAGAGTAATGGTCTTTTCTGCCTTTTTTGTATTAAAAGAAGCATAAAGTTTGGTTTAAAGCAGCTCTTTATGAACAAAGTTAAGGATTAAGTACATGAGGACAGGGCTACTCTTCAACAGCTGAAGAAGTGTTTTCATGTACTGCATCTTGGTCAGTTCACGAGAGACCAGGTTTCTATAAATCCTTATGTTGATGCATTGAGTACTTCCTTGGAGTTCATGGCGATTGTCGGAGATATATATTGATGGAGTTTAAAGCTAAAAGCACTAAATTTTAACCTAAAAGCACTAAATTTTTGCTGTTAGGTTCGTAAATTTCTTGGTGTTGTTCTTAGATTTTAAATTTCGTTGTAATTTTAAGCTGAATAAGTATTATTATGTATATTTAATATGATTTAATCATTGTTTCGTTTTCTTGAATTCTATGTAATTTTGTAAAGAAGTACAATAACAAACAGTGGTTTGAACCTCTGTTTGCATTTTGGTCAATAGTTAATGGAAACCCATGTTAGGTTAAACAGTGTTTTTTAGGAGGAAAACAGTGTGAGAAGACAGTAGATCTTATTAAGTTAAACATCTTTTTGGCCTTTAACAGATGTTTGTCCTTTTATATCAAAGGTTTGGACTTAAACAGTTGTTTGACCTTAAACACATGTTTTGCCTTAAACAGATGTTTCACCTTCTATATCAGATATTTTGACTTAAACAGATGTTTGACCTTAAACAGATGTTTGGCCATAAACAGATGTTTGGCTTTAAACCAAACATCTGTTTAAGGTCAACATCTATTTGACTATTGTTCCTGTTGTGCTTATGTTTGACCTCTAATATGGGTTCATGATCTAATCCGGTGATTTGTAGACATTGTTGTTTCATCTTTATACTAATAAATAAAAATCAAGTCCAGACAAACATCTGTTTATGGCCAAACATCTGTTTATGGCCAAACATCTGTTTATGGCCAAACTTATGTTTATGGGCAAACATCTGTTTAAAAGCCTGTTACAATCACTGTGTTGGTTCAAACATTTTATTGTTAAAAGTTATCCACTGCTGAAATACAACCTCTGTTTCTTCAATCTTCGTGTTAACCATTGACTGACCAAACATCAGTGTTTAAAAACTGTTGGGTATCGACTGATAGGAAAAAATAGCCACTGCTCGCTTTTAAATTGTTGACATCTATTGATATTGACCATCAGCGGTTTACTTAAAAAACAGCCACTACTCACATTTTTATTATTGATGGTGTTAATTAGTGATAGATTGAAATTATCAAATAAAAACTAGAATTACAATGAAATTACCATTTTACCTAATCGTGACATTCCAATGAGGTAAGACTTCCTCCAACATTGTTTTCATGGTATAATTTAAAGTTAAATTAAAAAATAAAAAAATTTCTTGATGACTATTTGTTGCAAATCAAATCAGTAATTAATGCTAATTTCTTGAGCTTTGGACATTTAAAATATGCAAAATGTGAATTTCAAACTGACGGTTATTATCTCTTAATTAAAGTTAAAATAAAAATTAGAAAAGTCATCATAACAATTGCTTTCAAATCAGATCAGTGATTACTGATAATATCAGTAATTTTGAAATTCAAAATATGCAAAATGGTAATTTAAAATTGACGATCTCTTTTTTTTTCCTACTTTGCATATCATTTCTAATATTTACTTAGTTTAATAAAGCAGGATATAAGGATATACATTACTTACCTTTCAGTTCCCAATAAACATCATGACAATTGCTTTCAAATCAGATCAGTAATTACTGATAATATCAGTAATTTTGAAATTCAAAATTCAAACCATATATTCTAATCCTATAAATAAGATATAATTATATGTTTTCACATTCAAATCTCGCTCGCTCATATATGTGATCGTATCTCTCTCTCTCTCAAATGCATCTTTCTCGTGATTCAGCCGCTAATCTCCGATTACACTTATTTGTTCAAATGTTTGTTGATTATGTTACATGTTATCGTTCCAGTATCATTGTTCCAGCATCGTCGTTTCAATGAAGCTTCCCATCATACATCAACCTTTCAATATCGATGTTGCAGTATCATTGTTGCAACATCGTGAAAAGTTGCATTTTCCGATTTTTGTTAAATCGAAAGTCAGGTTTTCTTGCGTCAGGTTTATCATTGGGATTTCTCCTTTTATAGAAAGTATAGATAGATTTGTGGAATATTGTGAAAAGTCAGATGTGCTACAACAGTTGAGAAGAGACCTTTGCATTTTAGGTTTGTTTCTTATTTGTGTTGTCAGAAATATAGAGTGCGGTGATAGAGACGTGCAGTTCATGGCGATGCTGAAGGACATACATCGAGAGGTTCAGCAATGGATGGAGTTGAAACTAAAGTTTCTTAATTCTTGCTGTTATTCTTAGATTTGAACTTTAATATTGTTCAGTATGTGATGTAATTATTGGACTTTTAGTTTTAAGGTCATGAATAAATGAATAAATTTTAATTTTATGAATCTATGTTGTGTTTTATTTTTACTTATTATTTAGTGTTTGAGTAAGATTTAGATTATGTTGATGTTGAATTGTGTCTGAACATCTGTTTGGTAAGTCAACAGAGGTTTAATAGTGTCAAGGATTGGTTTGGTGGTGAACAGATTATGTTGATGTTGAATTATGTCTGAACATCTGTTTTTCTATGAATAAAAACATTAAAATGTTTTCAGAAAATCAAGTACACTTGGATGATTATTAAGCTCCTCATTTTGATTGTTTGGGTATAGTATTCTTGAAATTGGTCTTTTTTTTTTGCAAACAGATGTTTATGGGCAAACATTGTTTAAGCTCAAACCTTTGTTTAAGGCCAAACATCTGTTTATGGCCAAACTTCTGTTTGTGGGCAAACATCTATTTAAGTTCAGACCTTTGTTTATGTTAACAGTGTTTATATGTAACAGTGTTTTTCACATCAGTGTTTTATAGTCTGTTAGGTTGTTAGATGTCATCACCTCGGTGTTTTATATGTAACAATTTTTATGGCATCAGTGTTTATATGTAACAGTGTTTATCACAACAGTGTTTATATGTAACAGTATTTATCACATCACTTCAGTGGTTTCATCTATACTATAAATTGAACAGTTGTTTCATTTTTATACTAATAAATAAAAATCAAGTACACTTTGATGATTATTAAGCTCCTCATTTTGATTGTTTGGGTATAGTATTCTTGAAATTGTTCTTTTTTTGCAAACAGATGTTTATGGGCAAACGTTTGTTTAAGCTCGAACATTTGTTTAAGGCCAAACATCTGTTTATGGCCAAATTTCTGTTTATGGGCAAACGTCTGTTTAAGGTCAAACTTCTGTTTAAGTCCAGACAACTGATATACAAGGCGAAACATCTGTTTAAGCCCCAACATCTGTTTAAAAGCCTGTTACAACCACTGTGTTGGTTGAAACATTTGATTGTTAAAAGTTATCCACTGCTGAAATACAACCTCTGTTTCTTCAAAGAAGTGTTGACCACTGACTGACCAAACATCAGTGTTTAAAAAACTGTTGGGTATCCACTGATAGGAAAAAATAGCTACTGCTCACTTTTTTATTGTTGACATCCATTGATATTGACCATCAGCGGTTTTCCTAAAAAACAGCCCTGCTCACATTTTTATTATTGATGGGGTTAATTAGTGATAGATTGAAATTATCAAATAAAAACTAGAATTATTACAATGAAATTACCATTTTACCTAATCGTTACATTCCAGTGAGATAAGAGTTCCTCCAACATTGTTTTCGTGATAAAATTTAAAGTTAAATTAAAAAGTAAAAAAAAAATTCTTGATGACTCTTTGTTGCAAATCAAATCAGTAATTAATGCTAATTTCTTGAGCTTTGGACATTTAAAATATGCAAAATGTGAATTTCAAACTGACGGTTATTATCTCTTAATTAAAGTTTTAATTAAAAATTAGAAAAGTCATCATGACAATTGCTTTCAAATCAGATCAGTAATTACTGATAATATCAGTAATTTTGAAATTCAAAATATGCAAAATGGTAATTTAAAATTGACGTTCTCTCTCTTTTTTTTCCTACTTTGCATATCATTTCTAATATTTAAGTAGTTTAATAAAGCAGGATATAAGGATATACACTACTTACCTTTTAGTTCCCAATAATCATCAGTTCCCAATAAACATCAGTTCCCAATAAACATCATGACAATTCCTTTCAAATAAGATCAGTAATTACTGATAATATCAGTAATTTGAAATTCAAAATTCAAACCATATATTCTTATCCTATAAATAAGATATAATTATCTGGTTTCACATTCAAATCTCGCTCGCTCATATATGTGAGCGTATCTCTCTCTCAAATGCATCTTTCTCGTGATGCAGCAGTTAATCTCCGATTACACTTCTTTGGAGGAATGTTTGTTGATTATGTTTACATGTTATCGTTCCAGTATCATTGTTCCAACATCGTCGTTTCAATTAAGCTTCCCATCACACATCAACCTTTAAATATCGATGTTGCAGTATCATTGTTGCAACATCGTGAAAAGTTGAATGTGATATCTTCTTTGATGGGAGAGTTGCAGCTTGAATGGACGATTTGTATCTTCTATCGTGAAAAGTTGCATGTGCTGTCTTCCTTGATGGGAGAGTTGCATTGTTCGATTTTCGTTAAATCGAAAGTCGGGTTTTTTGTTGCGTCAGGAAGATTTTCTCCTTTTATAGAAAGTATAGATTCGTGCATTATCATGAAAAGTCAGATGTGCTACAACAGTTGAGAAGAGACCTTTGCATTTTAGGTTTGTTTTTTATCGTGAAAAGCCATGAACTGCTCCTTTTATAGAAAGTATAGATTCAAGAGCTGAAGAGATGTTTTGATGGATTGCAAGTTGGCATGTTCACTAGAGAGCAGGTTTCCAGAGATCTTATGCGGATGCCTTCAACTTCCGTTCGTGAGCTTTGTATTGTCAGTAATATAGAGTACGGTGATAGAGAGGTGCAGTTCATGGCGATGCTTAAGGACATACATCGAGAGGTTCAGCAATCGATGGAGTTGAAACTAAAGTTTCTTAATTCTTGCTGTTATTCTTATATTTGAACTTTAAATATTGTTCAGTATGTGATGTAATTATTGGACTTTTAGTTTTAAGGTCATGAATAAATGAATAAATTTAATTTTATGAATCTATGTTGTGTTTTATTTTTACTTATTATTTAGTGTTTGAGTAAGATTTAGATTATGTTGATGTTGAATTTTGTCTGAACATCTGTTTGGTAAGTCAACAGAGGTTTAATAGTGTCAAGGATTGGTTTGATGGTAAACCTCTGTTTCTTCATTCTTCATGTTGAACTTTAATATTGTTTAGTATGTGATGTAATTATTGGACTTTTAGTTTTAAGGTCATGAATAAATGAATAAATTTTATGGATTCTGTTTTTCAACAGGGATGTAATGCAATGAGTCCTCAATTGAATAGACGAACACTTGTTTCCTTTCAAAGGTTTATGGTGTGGTTATAACAGCTGATCATGCTAAGGACTGTTATAATTAACCACTGCTCCTTATAAAGACTGATGGAATTATACACTGACCTTTATACAAACTTAAAGACCAACCACTGCCCAAACATCTGTTTATGGGCAATCATTTGTTTAAGGTCAAACATTTGTTTAAGGCCAAACATCTGTTCTCATTTGAGTAGTAATCACTGTTGGTCAGTGTAGTAATCACTGTTGGTCATTGTAGTAAACAGGGGTTGACTTTAAACTGATGTTTTAAACCCCTGTTTAAAGTCAACCACTGCTACACTAAACAGGGGTTGATTTTAATCACTGTTGGTCAGTGTAGTAATCACTGTTGGTCAGTGTAGTAATCACTGTTGGTCAAACCACTGCCCAAACATCTGTTTAAAGTCAACCCCTGTTTTCTCATTTGAGTAGTAATCACTGTTGGTCAAAATCAGTGTTTTTCAACCACTGTTTGGCTATCCACTGATAGTAAAAGTCACCCACTGTTCTCATTTTACCGTTGCAAGCACTGATATTAGTCCATCAGTGGTTTTATAAAACAACTGTCTTCCATTATTCTTCAGGGGTTGGCACGTGGACAGTACATAGCGGTAAGATCTTTTATAACCGCTGCCACGTCAGCATTCACTTTTTCCCCTATAAAACCCTGATCAAAACCCCCAAACAGGGTTTTCACTGTCGAGTCGAATTCAAAATTGCTTTCTCAAAGCAGTTATCATTCATTTTTCTTAAATCATTCATTGTCTTCTTCCTCTCGCACATATACTCAAATCCCTGTTGCTCTCAAGACATAACTCAATAGAATTGAAAGAACAAAAAGAGATCCAAGCATGAAAAGGTCAGCACCAAACTGGCGTAAATATAAAAAGGCTATTGATGATCTTACCTTGGAGTATAAAAGAAAGAAACAAGAGTTGGTTGATGCAAAGGTTGGAACTGCCAAGGCCATAGCAAAATGGACAAAGCAGTACACTGATGAAGCTTATGAAAGGCTGAGAAAAAAGGAGAGAAACAGATCCTAGCCTTCCAAAGAAGCCTGATTACAAAACCATTGACAAGTCAAAGAAGCAGGTCCACACTTTTGAACCATTGTTCACATCATCAGATAGCTCTGTCATTATGTTAAACCAAAGAAAGAGGCAAAAGCTGACTGATGCAGAAGAGAAAAAGCAAGAAGCTGTGTATTTTAAAGAGGCCATCAAGAGAATGACACTTGAAGTTGACAGCTCAGCAAAAGCTGACTGATGCAGAAGATTTTCAATAATGAATGGTTTTGGCATCATCTGTTCCAGGGGGAGATTGTTGAGGTTGAACCCTACAGAGGAACAGATGATAAACGCCAAAACTGGTTCAGTACAACAAGATCCACAATAAGCAGTGTTTACACTAATCTTTCCCCTTGACAGTGGCTCCAACATCTGATATACTCTAAGTACTGGTCTTGTAAACAACTGTTAAGTCAAAGCACTGATGAAGCATAAAGATTAAAGCTCAAACTACTGATGGGATCCAAGCACTGTTGAAGATCAAAGCACTGTCCATTCAAGGTCTGATCACCCTTTGAAGAAAGCAATGATGCTCAACATCAGTCCTTAGATTACAATAGTGGAATGTAGAATCAGTGTTTATGTATCAGTAATTTGAATATAATCAGTGTTTGTAGTGTCAGTTGTTATAGAATCAGTGTTTATGCTCAACATCTGATTGACTTTTGGTCAACATCTGTTTGAATTTTGGTCAACATCTTATTTTGTAAAGAAGTACAAAAACAAACATTTTTACAAAATCCCAAATCACCCTATCATGTAAGTGCATTGAAGTAAAAGTGGAAATGATATTATTCATGTGATCCTGTTGTGCTTTTGTTTGACCTTTAATATGGGTTTTTGATCTAATCCGGTGATTTGAAGACATTGTTGTTGAATCGAATGAGATGGTTGATGTAATGTGATTGTATTATTAACAAATAGTAATTAATATAACTAAGTTTCTCGAACCCGGGAAGCAATCCCGGGTAAAAACCTAATCACAAATATATGATATAATGACATGGTTATAAATGGTATAATAAAACATAGTTATATCATATAATTAAGTGTGTTGTGTTTTGTGTGCATAAATGAACGTAAATACACCATATCATAGAATCATCAACGTAAATGTGACGCTTCTCATCACAACCTACACTACTTAGAAAAAACTCACTTTGTACCAGAACCACCCACTAATATATGTGTAAAGTGGGATTATGCTAAAAATGAAATTATTACTAGAAATGTAGGAAGCAGGGGCGGATTTAGAGGCTATTTACGGGTTCCCAGGAACCCAGTCAATTTGGAAAAAAAAACGTTTTTTTTTAGTGTAAACCTTGTATGATTTGGAAAAAAAAACGTTTTTTTGTAGTGTAAACCTTGTATGATTTGGAAAAAGGAACCAAGTGAAAAAACTGGTTGGATCCGCCACTGGTAGGAAGCCACTAGGAGACCCACATGTCCAAGGAATTTATAGGAGTAATAAAGCACGCAATAACGCATCGTTAAAGAAAATACGCGTTGACACGATGTTGAAAATAAACACACTAACATTCCATTACAATTTTCTTTTTACATTTTTAGACAATTATTTTTTTAGCAGAGCTCTTCACTATATGTGCGCGCGCACATGTACCCATGGAGAACACAAATTAGTGCGAGGTTATGAAGAACCACTCTCAGTTTTCATATTCGATACAATCAATGATACCAGTGTTGGGGAATTTTGTATACCACGAATAACCAGAAAGACGTGTAATCACTCTCAGATCTAATTGTTTCGATGGTTCTCCTGAATAATTCAATTACATACAACTCTGATTCGAGAAATTGAACAACAATATTTGTGTTTTAGAATTCGTGAGTGAACCAGTAATGTCACCAAAGAAGAAGATACGAATTTAGGGATTGTTTTGCAGATAAGCGCCTCTAGACAGTTATAATTCAAATTTTAAATTAAATTGCCTCAAACTACCTTTATTTTTTGTCTAAAAAATTATAACGAATTTCTAGAAAATTATTTTTCTAAGGCATTTTCCAAAATATAAATCGACCCCAGCTAGGGGTTGCCGCCCCTTGGAACCCCCCTGCTCCTAGGGGCGCTACCTCTAGAACACAGCCAAGGGGGCGTTGCCCCCTTGGAACCCCTATTCGGGGTTCTGCCCGGATACTTGGATTTATAACAACTCGAACAAGCGTGCACTTCCGCACCTCCTAACTTGTTCAATGTATATTATAATTCCAGTTGGTCACCAAGTTAATCTCTGATTACACTATAATATCTAACAACTAATGGACACTATATACCGATAATGCAAGGGTTATAATATCTAACAACTAGTAACAAGGGGTAACCGTCGTTGCCCCTTGACGCTCCGACGGTAATTTATATTTTGAAAAAATTTGACGTTTCTTCGATTTCGTTATCCCTTTAGAACTTAATTTTTGAAACGTTGTCCCTATAATAATTTTCTAGATCCGATACTGATTATATTTGATAAATTGCGTTTATAGAATATTTAATTTGAACAATATTTTCTTCCACCATTTAATTTCTTCATTTGTTCATCTCCTAGCCTTGATTTTATTTTTATTCATGTCTCTCCTCCCTAACCTAGTTAATATTATTATAGCCTGATGATTATATCACCTTTAATTCTAACTAGTAATATTCCCCGCGTGTTACGGCGGGTCTACGGAAGTATCAGTTCGATTTATAATGGGATCGGTATGGTATCGGCACTCGATATAGTAACCAAAAGATAAAACCAAAAAATAAACGAATATCGGTTCCAATAATAACGATACCAGTACCAATGTTATTCGGTTGAAATCGACAGGGCATTGATGTTGCAATGGTCAAAAGACGAAAACCATAAAAACGAATATCGGTTCCAATAATAACTATACCAGTACCAATGTTGTTCGGTTGAAATCGACAGGGCGTTGATGTTGCTAGGACGGTGTCATTTTAGTTAGTCACGGTAAGGGTATGGTACAAACACTCGCTAAAAATAAGCATGTCGCAAATGGTATTGGTTTGGTTCGTCACAATAAACAACAAAAAAGACAATTATATTTTACCCGTTCGATTCAAACAAAACTTATATTTAAATATTGATAAAAATAAGCATATCACAACATTTTTTATAAGGCATTACTTGTATTATAAAAATAATGTAAAGGATAAACGGTGTCGACATATAATAAATACTAAAACGTAGATAAAAAATAGACACGTCGTAACTGCATACTCAAAATTTTAGAAAACATCATATCATAAAAGTTGTAATAAAAAACAAATTATGTTTAATTAATATAAAAAATAATTAAAAGCTAGAAAAAAAATATAATAACATATATAATATTAATATTGTTTACTGTTCATCAGCCCTTTCTTTTAATATGTATAATGTGTTTGTTGAAAACAATTTTTAAAAACCGGTTTTTAAATCATATTGGGTTGAACGTTGAAATGGTTCAACCGGTTAAAGCGGATTGTACCGGACGGTTCAATCGGGTTAGTAACTAACCTTATAATTCCATAAAATACAAATTCATCTAAAAAAACAATCCAATCTCAATTAGGATTTATGTAATTGATCATGATTTTATCTAAAAAACAATTTTTGTCTTGTAAAATATTAAGAATTTTAAGAGCATTTTTATTACTTATAAATAATATTATATTGGACGAGGTGGGTAACAGTTTCAACAACGATTAAATATTAGATTGGAAGACACTAGGTTAATTATCGAAAATAAGGGAGGTTAGTATAACCTTAATATCGTGTTTTATTAAAAATTTTGTCATCTTTGCGATTCAAAATAGTTAAGCTGATTTGATTTAGAACTAATATGACCACCAACATATTTCATGTAGCGACCTCATAAACTTGAGAACCGACCCTTACATCCGGTTTATGATCATTTGTCAATTGTTGCATTCTACTATGGACTCATATATAGAGGTGTAAACGAGCCGTGCCAAGCCCGAGCTCGACCAGGCTCGTTATGTTTTTATGAAGCTCGAGCTCGAGCTCGGCTCGGTTCGAGCCTACTTCTTTGAGCTCGAGTTCGGCTCGCGAGTAAAACCCAAAGCTCGAGCTCGGCTCGAACTATTTTGAGAACAACCTTAAACGAGCTAAAATCTCGGCTCGAGTTCACTTCAACATCGCTTAAACGAGCCAAAGCTCGGCTCATCAATGTTATCATCATTATTAATTATTAATATATTTTATATATAAAAAACTAAAATTTTGCATGGGTTTGTTTAGACTCGCGAGCCTGAAAGAGCTTTATATTTTAGGCTCGAGCTCGGGCTCGATAACAAAACGAACTCTATTTCAGGCTCGAGCTCGAGCTCTGGCTCGGGCTCGATAAGGCTCGGCACGTTCGAGCTTTTAACCAAGCCGATCACGAGTAGCTCTCGAGCCTTTAGGCTTGTTTACACCCCTACTCATATACATGTAAACACAACTTTTAGACCTTAAACATTTGGCATGTCATATCTCCCATCACCCAAAACATGCACACACCCTCGAACGATGTTGGTCGCCTACTGCAACATCCCAGCTAACCATTGAGCCATAAACCGAACCTACCTTGAATCAGGCTTGACTCGTTTAAAACCAAGCTGATTTTGATTCAAGCTTTTCTAAACGAACTTCAAACGAGCTACGAACAAGCCACCAGCCGTGAGTTTGTAGACAATAGTCAATCACATGCGCCATTTAACACTATAAAATTCATATTATTTTTTTTTTTTATTTTAAAAACATTAATAACATGTCAATATAATATTCCATTCCAAATTTCCAATACTTGTAAAAACCATATACACTGATCTAGTCAAATCAGTTACATAAAAACCATATAAACTGAACTAGTCAGGAAAAATATATAAAAGATCGTTGGGCCATGCGGGCTCCCCGTAATAATTATGACCCATACCTTTAGCCAATTTAGCTCTTAATACAGGATCATTCAAGTCAGGTTTTTTTGTTATTGGGATAGGTGAATTCTTATAGATCCATCCCCCGGAGGAACCGGACATGATAATTTTTCATCATCCGGCTCGAGCAAGAATAAAAAGAACTAACTGAATCCATATAAAATATATGTTATCTAGACACCCGCATATACGATATATGGATGCTTTTATGTAAGTAAAATCAAAATTTGACTGGATTCTTTTTCTGGAGTTGAAACTCTCGAGTGCAAAAAATTCAGTTCTTACAAATAAATACTCAATACCCAAGTAGGCTTATAAAAGAGATCATGATCTGATCAATTGCTTTTTGGGTCGTCTCAGACCTTAGGATTGGTGTTGATCCCCAAAATTTTTAGAGACCTTTTATAAACACACAAAGGATTTACTTGTTACTAATACAGCCCAGTCTCTGTTCTTCTTTAGACCCCTTTTTCACTCCGATAGTATCATAAATTGCGTCAATGCAGAGGAAATGAATGCATTTTATACTATACTATTATATACACTGATCTAGTCAAATCAGTTACATAAAAACCATATAAACTGAACTAGTCAAATCAGTTACAATAAACCACTTGGAACTCACATTTCGGTGAAAGATGTTTCAAAACCAACCTCGCCGTATCCTCCTGCCGCACCACCCCTCCTTCTTTCTCCACAACCACCGCCGCCACTATCCTCTCATACCCACCGCCGCCGGCCACCATATACGCCACCAGCGCCGCCTGCACCGGCATCATACTCGGGTTATACGCCGCAGACTCCATATACGATCCTTTATACACTTTACCTTCACAATCCATCAACGCCACCCCCGACGGACACCCACTGTACGGCGCGTGCGACCCACACGCCGCCGCCAAAGCCTCACTTTTCAAAAATTCTTTGTTTTTCGCAAGCAATTCGCAAAACCCATTTGATAAATCGAACTTATTTTCGTCTTGGTTGATAAAGATACCATCTTTCTGCGGCGCGTGTGATCCACGCGCCGCCGCTGAAGCCTCTGTTTTTAAAAATTCTTCATTTTTAGCATTTAAATCGGAAAACCCATTTGGTAAATCACACTTTTTTTCGTCTTGGATGATAAAGTTACCATCTTTGAGTGTCAATTGGTTGTTATGTTTTTCAAGAATTAGCGGAGTATTTTCATCCAACAAATCAAAGGGACCGAAAGGGTGTGGTAAAATCGACGAAAAGGGTTTGTAATCCGGGTTTTCTTGAGGCTGATCGGTGATTACGATCTGGGTATCGGAGATTCCCCGGAGTTCTTGAAAAAACTGACGGCAATGGCCGCAAGGGGCGGCGGAGACGGCGAGGTACAGCAGTTTAGCGCCGGCGGCGTGAGCGGCGAGGTTGGTGATGAAAAACTGTTCGCCGTGGATAGTGTGGTGGAGTGGGAGACCGGGGAATTCAATGTTGCCGCCAAAGAAAATCCGGCCGTCGGAGGTTAATCCGACGACGCCGACGGCGAAGTTTGAGATGGGTGGGTTGGCGAGAGTTTGGGCTGATTTGATAAGTGATGGTAGGAGTTGAGGGAGGGTGAGGTTTTTGGATTTAGCCATTGATTCGGCTTCTTCGGCTTCGATTATGTATGTTTTTGGTGGTAGGTTCATGGTGGTGGTGGTGGTAGTTTATGATGGTGGTGGTGGTGGTTTTGGGTAAGTGAAAAGATGAGTGTTTCCGGGTATTGAGGAGTGGATGGGATAGGATGGAGAAGAGTGTGTGTTTAGTATTTATAATGGATTGGTGTTGATTGATTGATTGTAGTATACAAATGAAAGATGCATGTTGTTATTGTTCTAGATGTTAATAATCATGACGTGGTAGGCTAGAGTTTATGGATTTAGGAAATATTTTATGAGGGTGTGAATAAAAGGTTTAATAACTTTTCAAGAGTTACGATCAGAATTTTTTTCATATAAGCGGCTGTTTGTTTACCTCTTAATGAGGTTCTTAATAGTTCAGACCTCGTACTGGTTCAGCACTTAATGGTTCAGACTGTTTGTTTCACGAGCAGATGTCTGAATGGTTCAGACATTTGCCTCTGAATTGTTAAGATTTATACATAGTCTGAATGGTTAAGACCTCTAATCTGAATTGGTCAGACATTTGCCTCTGAGCGTTTAAGCATTATACAGGCTCTTAATGGTTCAGACCTCTTACTAGTTCAACACTTAATGGTTCAGGCCTCTTACTGGTTCAGTACTTAACCATTCAGATGTTGCCAAACAGCCCCTAAAATAAACTATTTTTTTTTTCAAAGGGTGTGCCCGCCCATCAAGCCCTCTACTAGGTCCGTCCCTGCCCACAACACGTCAATCAGTGGCAAAGTATAGAAGGGGCGGGGAGGGGCGTCCGACCCTCCGAACTTTTCGCTCAGTAGTGTTATATATGTAGTTTTCGTATAGAAATTTTTAGGTATATACGTTTTCGACCCCCCCCCCCCCCCCCGGTTCTATAGAAATTTTTTGGTACATACGTTTTCGACCCTCCCGTCATTCGGGTCAAGATTCGCCACTGGCGTCAATCATTAATGAGGTAAAACATCGTCCCAAAGGCATTAAAGGGGGAGCCACCCGGGAGGGGGCGTGAGCAAGTTCATGAGTGTGAGAGGAAGAAAGTGGTGGGGTCCACCCCCAATGCACTAATCACATATTTTCTTTTTTTTTTTTGTTTTAGTTTTATTTAGTTATTAGTTAAATTCCAACATAATAGTTAAATGTCAACGTGATAGTTAAAAGAGTGTGTTAGTTTAAGCCCTTGTCTACGTGATGAGGGTTAGGTTAAACCATAACTAAAATGAAATCATATGTACCGTGTAAATATGGAGGTTAGAAGTAAATATGGAATACATATGTACCGTGTAAATATATTTATCTAAATTGGGATTGTGTACAATTTTACTCATGAACATCTTACTCGTTTACCTCTTTCTTATAGCAAACAAGATTATTACACGTAAAAAGTACCATTGAAATCAATGACATCACTTTAACCGGAAGATCTAGAAATTTTTGCCAATTACTACCGAAAACAAAATCGAATAAAAACAATTACATTTTAGAGTAAGAAATAGGAAATTCTTTAAAATAGAAAAACTAGAAACTAGTAAGTTTATTTATTAGACAAGCTTAAAAAGAGAGATAATTTGATGGTTTATTAATAGATATACAAAGAGAAATATGATTTTATTGGTATATTTGCTATTTTTCAAAACATGTGAATGACTACTGAAGTAATGGCAAGCCTTGCATGCGTAAAATAAGCAAAAAAATAAGGACATTCGCAATGAGAGTTCCACGAACGTTCGCGGGTTGAGGTGACGTCAAGCTGGAGAGATAAGGCATTGGACAACACTGGTTCCCATGGGGACGGACCTTCAGGGGCATGAGAAAGGGTAGGGCTGACAAATCGTGTCTTAACAGGTTTAACAGGTATCTAATAACGCGAACAACAAAAATTTTAAACATGAATACGACTCGTTTAACTTCTTTATATCCAATGTTTATAAGACAGATCTATATTTTATGCACCTAGAAGGAGAAATAATGGATCCTAACTTTCAAATTTTGATTATTTTTTAAAACGTAAAAAATCACATGGTGTACTTTTCTGTTATCGTGTCTTAGCAGGTTACCTACAGGTTACCTATTGCCAGCCTTAAGAAAGGGTGAGAATCTGAGCTGGGGTAGAGAGAGTGTGTGTAGGAGATGAGTTCCTTGGATATGAGTTTTTCAATCAATATGGCTCCGTCCATCCCCTAATGAATCGTATAAAACCTAATAAGCTTTGTTATGTAAGAGAATTATAATATATAAGCTTACCATAAATAACTATTATATTATAGGTATATCGAAATAAAATAAAAAGAATTTATTAACAAAACTAATAAGTTTCACCCGCTTGATGTCGCAAAGACAAATATATAGCAAAAAAAATTATACTAATGTTGTTCGGTTAATATCAGTTTGATTCGTCATAATACCTATGCTCGGTATAATTTACGATACCAAATGAAAATAATATTTACAGCAGTATTATAATTAATTACACTTATGACGCCCTAGTGTAACTAAAAATTAAAACAAAAAAAATAAAGATGTGATATACCCAAAGGGATTTCGATTCATGTTTTTCATCAACTGAAACCATAAAATGAATACCGATACTGACTCCAATAATACTGATATTGGTACCGATGGTGTTCGGTCGCTATCGGTTATAATAATATTTAAAGAAACAAATGCCTTAACATGTTTTCACTCCAATCGAATCTCGTTTGATTATACTTGGCTCGTCTAATGATACTTGGCTATCTTGGATCTCCATGTGACTACTCCTCGACATGAGAATACGTATCGACACTTTAAGAGTGAATATCGATGCAAGAATGTGAGTATATAATCAAGGTTTGTGAGAATGCATGAGAATGCGCCTACGTCAGGGAGTATTTGTGGATGAGGAATTAGGGTGAGAGGGGCACTCCCCTAAAAGGGGAGTCCCCTCTCTTACGCATAACCAATCCTTGTGTGCCACGTCAACTCCCCTCTTAAACTCCCCTAACACCCTAAATTGATGGCGGCACTCCCCTCTTAGGGGACTTGGTTTTTTTTTTTTTTTTTTATTTGTTGTAATTATGCATGTTTATAAAAAATATTAATAAAAATTAAATAAAATTTAACAAAAGACATTTCAAAGTAGAAAATAAAAATAAAAATTAAATTCAAACTAGAAAATTAAAATTACATTCAAACTAGAAAATAAAAATTACATTAAAACTAGAAAATAATAATTTTAGAAATCGCACGGCCACCCGTACTTGTTAGCGATGTCGCGTTTTCGGGCGAGGATGAACGGCAACATATTTGGCGGAGCATCGTCGTGCGGCTTGATGAATGTTTCCATATCTCGATCGTAATTGTAGTTTTTCATCGTCTCGCGTTGTTCCGATATGAGCTCGAGAGCCTGCGACTCTCTTTTCTTCCTCAATTCAATCGCCTCCAATTCAATCGCGTGCTTCTTTTCTTTCATGGCGGTGTACTCTTTGAATTGTTCCGCCAACTCGGCCGAGCTTCCCTCGGACGATGTCGCTTGACGCTTGTCTCGCCGTTGTGCTCTTTGTGGCGAGGGGTCTTCGTTCATATCGGGTATGGAAGGGTCCACCTCAACGGGCTTTCTTTTATGTCCCGAACCTTCCCCTTCCTCACCCAACAATGGGACTTGGGCCCATTTGTCGTGTTTTCGAACGACCTCCCACGCCTCGACATGTTGAAAACCGTTCGGAAATCTCTCTTTAAATTCTTTTAAAGCGACTTTCATCACGTCGAGATCCTTGACTCCGCTTCCTCGTATGCGATCCTACATATTATAAAATAATAAGTGTTAAAAAAATATGAACTTAGTAAAGAAAATTAAAAAATATACAATGTTAAAAAATATAATTTTTACCGCTTGTTGGTATAGGCCGTTGAAAAAGTTTATTTTCGTCATCATCGGGCCCCATTTAGACCGTACTTGATGCACGGTCCGGTTACTTCCACCGAGGGTGGCGTTAAAATGATCTAAAATCTTACGCCAAAAACTATCGCGGTTTTGTTGATTGCCCTTCTTTTTGTTGGTAGAGCAATGTACCCACGCCTTCGCCAACGCCTCTTCTTGGACCTTTGTCCATTTTTCGCTCGCCATTTTTCCCTTTTTATCCCGAGCGTCATCTTCTTCGTTGCCGGCGTCTTCATCCACATTATATTCATCATCCTCGTCCTCGTACTCGTCGCCCAAATTTTGAGTTTCGGGCACTACCTCCTCGTCCTCGTCGTCGTAAATAGGTAGAGGACGTTCAACATTTCCTCGTGTAGATGGAACTTGTGGGGAACGAAAACCATATGGGTCGAAGGCGGGGGATTGGGGTGGATCCATTGATAACAAATTTTGAAAATAGCCGAAATTGGGTTGAAGGTTGGTTGCTTGGGTGTTGTAAAAGGAGGGGTGTGAAGGTTGTTGGAAAAAAAAACGGGGGTTGTGAAGTATATCCGAAAGGGGGTTGTGATTGTGCACTTGCACCGCTCGAACCACCACGAGACGGTTGCTTGCCCCGTCCCTTAGTTTTTTTCTTGGCTTCGTGGGGTTGGTTCTCCATTGCTCGGTTTGAAGTGGGTGTGGTTTGAGAGTATAAAAAATAAGAAGTGGGTGTGGTTTGAGAGTATAAAAAATAAGAAGTGGGTGTGGTTTGAGAGTATAAAAAATAGTGAAGTGGGTGTGGTTATTTATATTTGTTTAAAAAGTGAATTTTTTTTTTAAATTCGACCGTTTAAAAATTCGACCGTTCCTCAAACATCGTGCCAATTCAACGCGGTGAAGAAGTGCCGAACCCACTCCCCGAATCGGGTCCCCGCGGTGATGGCGGCGGTGTTCCAGATCGGGGAAAGTGGTCACCGAACCCACTCCCCGAGAGTGCCCCGGATACCCTTAAGGTTTCCATCGCCACCGTATATTATGAGGTCTATTAGGGTATAATTGTTAAGATAGCGACTTCTCTTTTTCTTATTGGTGAAATATAGGAATTAATCTGGATCATACATCTTTAATATTCAGTAATAAACTTTTAATTTATTAGTATTTGACGTCAAAGGCAACCTATCAATGGATTATTTCGTGTTGGAGTATTTGGAAAGAAAGGAACGAGATGGTTTTCAATCAAATAAGTCGTAGCCCGCAGGAGTTTGTGAGGGAGATTAAGTCGAGAGGGTATGCTTGGTTTAAAGATAGAACGTCATGTAATTATATTCGCTGGGGCGATTGGTGTAAATACCCTATGTATATGTTGTAATTTTTTGTCCTTTGCCCGTTTGGGCCGGGGTCGTGTTTGTTGTTTGGCCTTTTGCCCGTTTGGGTCGGAGGTGTGTTTTTAATGAAGTTCTCTTTTCATAAAAAATCTATATATTCAACCGGTATCTTAATATTCTTTTGACCTTTGTATTTAGTAGCAACACTATAACTACGAGTCAAACAAGTAGTCAACCCGCATCTTATACAAGCGAACAAACCGCAACTGATCAGTTTCTCCAACATAGTGCGTGTTCAATTTTTTAGTCTTCATGGGTACCAAGGCTATAGGGTGTGGTCATGACCCTCATGACCACTATGACCCTCCACGCCAGTGTTATGTCACCCACCTCTAATCCACAATCCAAAACCACTACCCTAAGGGCATGGTCATGACCCAAACCATTATCCCCTTATTTATTTTAATTTATCCTTGCTAAAGAAAAATGAAATGATTACTTGAAAAATGGAAAGGTGGACCATGGTTGCCATGGTTTAATCCATGCAAACCATGGTGGATTAGGCAAGGAGGTGGTATAGTCTTCCATTCATGTTCATACGTAGCGAATCATGTCCCAACCATGACACACACTCTTTAGCCTTAGAAGCTAAAACATAGACGATCAAGTCATGTAATGTAATCAACTAGGTGTTGCCCCGCCCGCGTTGCGGGGCGATAGCCGAATAATGAGCGAGTGTTAGTTAGCTCATTGACACGAAAAACAATTAAATCGAGTAAACAAATTAAAACAAAACACTTTTATAGTTTTAATAAAAAAAAAAACTAAAACAATGGCAATATTGTAATTTTTAACTGCGGGAAAGTTGTATTTTTTGACTGGGGTAAAATTGTAATTTGCCAAAAGCTAAAGTAATGGCAGTACTGTAAATTTGACCCAGGGGCAAAATTGTAAATTTTGACAGGGGCAAATTTGTAATTTTGAACTTGGGGTAACAACATAATATAAATTTGAACTAAGGGCACAGGCGTAATTTTAGGCTAGAGGCAAAAGCACAATTTTATTTTGAAGCGAGGGCAAAATCGTAATTTTGAATTGGGGGCAAAAACATAATTTTATTTTGAATTGGGAAAAAAACGTAATTTTGAAATGAGGGCAAAATCACAATTTTTTAAACGGGGAAAATCACATTTTTGAACAGAGGGCAAAATCGTAATTTTTCACTGTGGGCAAAAACAAAATTTTATTTTGAACTGGGGGCGAAAAGGTAATTCTGAGCTCAGGGCAAAACCACAATTTTATTTTGAATGGAGGCAAAAATCGTAATTTTGAGCTGGGGACAAAAGCGTAATTTTATTTTGAGCTGGGGACAAAACCGTAATTTTAAAGAGGGAAAAAAACGTGATTTTAGAATGAATATAAAATAATAAACTGGTTGGTCCAATGGGAGAGTGCCAGACAAAGTCGTAATTTTGAATTGAGGGCAAGATCGTAATTTTGAGATGGGGACAAAAACGTAATTTAATTTTTAGCTGGGGCTAAAACGTAATTTTAAAATAGATATAAAACAATAAACGTGTTGGTCCAATGGGGTAGTGTCAGGCAGCTATTCCCCCAACTTACAAATGTATATGTTGGATAATGGATAATTAACCATATTGAACTTATGACTTATCACATTAAATAAGTTCTTTTCTTTTGCAAGCTCTTATTGAATCTGGTTTAATATATAAGAAAAACTAAATTTTCAGCCAAAATCCATCAAATTTAAGCAACACGTGATTTAAATGTAAGGAAAACAAAGAAAAAGAATAGGAAAAAGGGAAAGGAAAGTTCTTAAAATGAAAATCTTTTTTGTAAAATAAAAACCCATAATTCATTCCTGAAATTTTTTCTAATGCAATGAGTGTTAATTTCTGATAATATTATAGAAAATAAAGTTCATAGATTGGGTTTAGTCTAATTTTGTGTGAGATTTAATGTTAAAGAGCAAAATTAATGTAAAAGGAAAATACATTGTATTTTGATATAATAGTTTTATGCACTTTTGTATTATTATTTTATTTATTTATTTTGTAAATTTAAGTATTATTTGTGACACAACTATCAAACATTTTGTTTCAAATAAACTCATGAATTTGCTAACTGAACATACTTCCAAACACAAATGCAAAACAATAAACATTGCACAAACTCCGTCTAAGGTAAGCTACCGATGCGACTTTCTTCAACTCTGCCTAATTACTCGGAATCGATCAAACGCGATCAAGCTCAGCCAAAATCGGATCTAGTAGGTCAACTCGGGGCGTGTTTGACTTAAAAAATAATAAAACATAATTTCTATGCCTATCAAATTAAAGAATTAATATAATTTCACGTATTTTGTTATAAATATTAGTAAATTTATGTTATTTGACATATATTTAAATTCTGAAAACTAATTTCTTTATAATTTAATATGTCCGAGTACTCTCTGCCTAGGCTGAGTACTCTTAACTTCCCGATCGACCGACTAGGGAGCGCCTAACGACTTTTGCGACTATGACTACGAGTCAAACAAGTAGTCAACCCGCATCTTATACAAGCGAACAAACCGCAACTGATCAGTTTCTCCAACATAGTGTGTGTTCAACTTTTTTAGTCTCCATGGGTACAAATTGAAGCTAAAACATAGACGATCAAGTCATGTAATGTAATCAATTAACCATATTGAACTTATGACTTATCACATTAAATAAGTTCTTTTGCAAGCTCTTATTGAATCTGGTTTAATATATAAATCTAATAATTTTTATTAATGAAAAAATCCATCAAATTTAAGCAACACGTGATTTAAATGTAAGGAAAACAAAGAAAAAGAATAGGAAAAAGGGAAAGGAAATTACTTTTTTTTTTGTGGTCTATTGAGTTAGTTGCTTCCTTTCTCTTCTTTCTATTTCCTCCTAAGAGTGTCAGGGAAGTTCTTAAAATGAAAATCTTTTTTGTAAAATGAAAACCCATATTTCATTCCTGATTTTTTTTTCTAATGCAATGAGAATTAATTTCTGATAATATTATAGAAAATAAAGTTCATAGATTGGGTTTAGTCTAATTTTGTTTGAGATTTTATGTTAAAGGGTAAAATTAATGTAAAAGGAAATTTTATGTTAAAGGGTAAAATTAATGTAAAAGGAAAATACATTGTATTTTGATATAATAGTTTTATGCACTTTTGTATTATTATTTTATTTATTTATTTTGTAAATTTAAGTATTAATTTGCAAATAAATAAATTTCGGGTTAAAAGAGTTGTGTTTGTGTCAGCTCGCAAATATGTGTTTTGTGTTCACATTCATCCGTTGCACACAACTTTCAATTCGTATCATGTTCGGCTTGTGTGAGGTTCAACCTAACAAACTGATAACACAACCATTTAACACCCCTAATTCCCTTCGTGAAACACTTCAAACACCAATCATGCTACCCAGCTCATAACCACCAC
Organism: Helianthus tuberosus; assembly: GCA_030545235.1. NCBI lineage: Eukaryota > Viridiplantae > Streptophyta > Magnoliopsida > Asterales > Asteraceae > Helianthus > Helianthus tuberosus. The sequence goes on along the minus strand of CM060364.1, from coordinate 200,714,982 downwards.
CTACAATCAAACTCCAAATCAAAATCTGTAAAGGATATCAACCCCCTACTCAAGTCTTTAAATGAAATGAAAGACTAAGAGGCTGTTTGGTAACTTCTGAATAGTTAAGTGTTGAACCAGTAAGATGTCTGAACTATTAAGAGCTAGTATAATGCTTAACTATTCAGAGGCAAATGTCTGACCAATTCAGATTAGAGGTCTAACCATTCAGACTCAGTATAATGCTTAACCATACAGAAGCAAATGTCTAAACCATTAAGACATCTGCTCGCGAAACAACAGTCTAAACCATTAAGTATTAAACCAGTAAGATGTCTGAACCATTAATTGCCTCAATAAGAGCTAAACAAACAACCCCTGATTCAAACAAAATTAAACCTAGATTCCAACTCTCAAACAACCTATATAAATTTATAAATAAAAATAATGGGAAAAGATCAAATAGGAAGTTAATTTTGGCTAGGAAGGATAGGAAGCCATAGGATTATGACATGTGGTAAATTTTAAAATAAAGAGAAAGGGTATTTTAGTCAGTCTCATCATTTCTTCTTCCTTCTTCTCCCCAGTTACTTCAAAACCCACCATCTCCAACCTTTTATTCACTTACTATCTCAATAATCACTACATTATAGTGTGATTTTCGTCATCAATCAATGATTCAACCACCCGATCAACGTGTTCTTTAGCTTTTTTCGAAGAAAACCCAGTTTAATTTCATTCAAAATCTCGTTTTTTCTGGTGATTTTGAAGATAATCACTCGATTTGTTCGCGCAAATTTTAAAATAAAGAGAAAGGGTATTTTAGTCAGTCTCATCATTTCTTCTTCCTTCTTCTCCCCAGTTACTTCAAAACCCACCATTTTCAAAACCCACCATCTCCAACCTTTTATTCACTTACTATCTCAATAATCACTACATTATAGTGTGATTTTCGTCATCAATCAATGATTCAACCACCCGATCAACGTGTTCTTTAGCTTTTTTCGAAGAAAACCCAGTTTAATTTCATTCAAAATCTCGCTTTTTCTGGTGATTTTGAAGATAATCACTCGATTTGTTCGCGCAAATTTTAAAATAAAGAGAAAGGGTATTTTAGTCAGTCTCATCATTTCTTCTTCCTTCTTCTCCCCAGTTACTTCAAAACCCACCATTTTCAAAACCCACCATCTCCAACCTTTTATTCACTTACTATCTCAATAATCACTACATTATAGTGTGATTTTCGTCATCAATCAATGATTCAACCACCCGATCAACGTGTTCTTTAGCTTTTTTCGAAGAAAACCCAGTTTAATTTCATTCAAAATCTCGTTTTTTCTGGTGATTTTGAAGATAATCACTCGATTTGTTCGATTCAATCGCTGATAAGTGTTTCTATCATTTCAAATTTCGTCAATTGATGAAGAAACCGGCTTCGATCCATGTAAGAAATTCTTTAATTTCATTTTCACGATCTGGGTTTTTATTTAGTCATTGCGTTTTACGATCTTGGTGGGGGTCCGGGGGCGGCAGCCCCTGGCGGGGTCCAAGGGGCAGAGCCCCTGGCTGGGGTTGAGCTGCCAGGTCAGCTTGGAAAAAAAAAATTTCGATTAAATTACTGTACTAAAAACGCATCAGAAAAATTAATTTTCCAGAAATTGGCTCATTTCGAAGACAGTAATTCGTAGACAATTCAGACAGTTCACAGACAATTCACAAACAGTTTTATGTGTCCATTGCGTTTTAGAAATAAGAGAGTTTTATGTGTTTTCTGGCTATTGCGTTTTAGAAAAAACACATTTTTAAGTATCTTTAGTCATTGCGTTTTAGGCAAAACACATTTTTGAAGTGTTTTTAGTCATTGCGTTTTAGGTAAAACACATTTTTAGGTGTTTTCAGTCCATTGCGTTTTACAGAGAACACTTTCTTTTGTTTTTTTAGGTCATTGCGTTTTAGAAATGAGACATTTTTAAGTGTTTTCTGGCCATTGCGTTTTACAAATAAAACATTTCTTTGTGTTTTCTGGCCATTGCGTTTTACAAATAAGACATTTCTTTGTGTTTTTTGTGCATTGCGTTTTAGGTAAAACACTTTTTTATGTGTTTTCAGTCCATTGCGTTTTAGAAATAAGACATTTCTTTGTGTTTTCTGGCCATTGCATTTTACAAATAAGTCATTTCTTTGTGTTTTTGGTGTATTGCGTTTTAGAAAAATGTCATTTTTTAGGTTTTTTTTTGGGTTATTGGATTTTATCACCTCTAACTATTGGCTATTGGCCGCTGCCACCCCCACCTATCACTTTGACGCCCGTCACCCCCAGCTTAACACTTCGTGTGTTCTGTCACCACGTCGTTAACTGATCGCTAACTTTTGATCTTGTTACTATACTTTTGGGGGTGTCATAGGGATCTTAGGAAGGTTTTAGGGATCTTAGGACACCCCAAAAGTATAGTAACATGATCAAAAGTTAGTGATCAGTTAACGAAATGGTGACAGAACACACTAGGTGTTAAGTTGGGGGTGGCGGGCGTCAAAATGATAGTTGGGAGTGGCAACGACCAATAGCCAATAGTTAGAGGTGATAAAATCCAATAACCCTTTTTTTTTCATTGCGTTTTACGTAACTGGTGGTTTTTCTATTGCGTTTTACACAACTGGGTTAAATTTTTTTTTTTAAAATATAGCAATAGTATACTCGTTTTAAAGATAAAAAAACGCTCGTTTTTTTGGTGCAATTTTTATAAAAAAATAATGTCGTATGAAAGAGTTATTAACGTTTAAAAAATGGGGGGGAATTGGAGGAGAGAGAAACTATTGGCTTGGATTGACTAGAATGCCCTTGAACAAACTCACGCGCCTCTTTTCTTCCTTTCAATTTCCCTGATTTAATCTTAGCCCTTGATTAACTTAATGGATGGTCAAGATCACTTCCTAGCCTTCCTAGCCAAATAAACTTCCTATCGTATCTCCACCCTAAAAATAATATTTAACTTTAGTTTGGATTTTTAACTAGAAAGATGTCAAGTAACCCGCAAGCAAATCAATCTCACATGTTATCTTAATTGATGCCATGCGTTTACTTTACATTAATTGGTAAGAGAATTAGAATTTGTAACGTAAACAAATATGAAGTTGATTTTATGATTTCCAGAATGACAATTCACATAAAGGATATCAAGCAATATCCCTTTCGATATGTATTAAGTAAAGTTTAAACTTATAAATCTTTCTAAAATCGAACAGAATTTGATTTTAAGGTATAGAATTGATCACACGCAAGACCAACAATCATGCATTATTGAGATGGTATAATGAATAATTTCTGTAATTAAGATTTTAGACACATTATATGTGTGTATGATCCCATTATTCAATATAGAGTCAATAATCTAATAAGCGTGAGAAGCAATTAGAAAGCGCCATGTGTCCACAATAGTGAAGGGTAAATGTGACTCCATTAGCCTAAAATTATGGGCAGTTGAGCACATGAGGCTAACGCACTGTTCTATGGATTTAAACACACTGTGTAAATCGATTGTGACGCACCTATGTACGCACCAACTGATCAACGCTTCCAAACACACCATAAATCCAAAATAGGTTGCTTCATAAAAGAAGAAAGACAAAGCCATCGCTTCGTGGATCATTGTGGGCGACGCACTGCTCATCAAGGGGTACTTACATTCTCTAAAAACTCAAAAGACCGAAATTTATGAACAAAGTCCTCTCATTGTACTTGGTGGGGGACAATGCTAGTGGCTTAAGAACAACCGACAACTTGAGGGTGCATTATCATATAATACATACGAACGAAAGTGATAACATTCAACGACATCATGATCCAACTGAGATCAGAAAAAAGTGGTCGATGTGATGACCGATTAAAGAGTCATGGTGATACGTTGTATAAGCACTAAGGGAGTATACAATATCGTGGAGGAGATTCATTGTCCATTAAGACCAACATATCTCCCAAAGGAAAAGACATTAAAGACATAAATTTGTTAATCCACTTAATATTATGAAGAGAAAATGGCTAAAATTACGCATTACAAGGGAAAAGTTTCTTGTTAGGAAATAATATACGGGTAGAAGACTACAAGCAACATGTCAAGTCCCAATCGAACAGAATATTATGACTAACTCACACAATATTATTAGATTAAGAAAACTACTAAAAAACGTAATTACAAATCCCTACCCAATACGCGGTATATATGGCTAACCTAACACGTTAGACGATAACTAAGATTGTTCACATAATTATCCTAAAGACATCCAAACCTAACTCGTTTAGGATGCTAGATAATTATCTAATCAATTAATTAGGAACTAATTATTAAATCATAATCACGTTTAATAATCTATAATTATCCACTCCTTAAAACCCCCTGGAGCCTTGCACGCCAAGTCGGTTTTATTATCTCGAAATTCCCAACAACATGACGCTAAAAAACTTGGCTATCATGAAAAAAGAAAAAGTTGTGCGATTGTAATGAAAAATATGTCCACTATGTTTTGTAGTACTGTAGTTCAATTTATGTACTATTATATATATATATATATATATATTATTTGCAAGGGCTCATGAATAATGTTTTTTTTTACTTATGATGTTTCTTTTATATATACATATATGAGTAAGACAAAGTTGATCAAAAGAAAAGCATGGTGTAGTGATTAAACAAAATTCTATTTATAAATTTCACTCAAGTTCAATCCATACTATCCTCACTTTCATTCTTTTTTTCCACCACTTTTCTAATGTTATATTTTATTAATTCTTTTATTCCTTTCTTTTCCCTTATCTTCCAAACATTAACATTTTGCTTATTTTCTTGATTTAATTAAATGATTAAATCAAATAATTACATAGTTTTTTCTAATACCGTTTCATACACTAATCAAACAATATCTGTACCAGTACCGTAATTATTTTTACGAATTTTTTCAACGTGTAAGTATAAAATTAATTGGACACAAAGTTGCATTCATAATAAAGTATTTTTTTTGTATCGTAAGTTATCTCGAGTGGCGTAACATTATATATATATATATATGTTGTTACTGAAGGATCATGAATAGTAACTTTATTTTTATAATAATATATAGCTTCTTTTTTTAATATATTATAATAGTTTATTATTATTATTATTATATTAACTTTAATAACATATTTTCAATTTTTTTCCTTTTTTAAAATCATATATTTCCCTTACTATTTTTTTAATAATTATTTTTTTCTGTTTTTTAGAACATATATTAATTTATCAATTAATTTGATACTTCTTTAATAATTTACGTTTATAACTTTGTATAAAAACTTAAGTACGTAGTTGTGCTTGATTTTTTTCCCTCGACATTATGTTATAAGTTTTGTTAAAAACGAAGTTGTAGTCAAAATAAAGTATTTATTTGGTATCATAAAACAGTACGATAATAAACTAAACCGGTCTATTGGTTTGCCTTTCTAAACAACATGTTTTATTTTCAAATCACGTTTGTTTTACATTATCATTTGCTCGATTTCGTCGCAACGCGCGACGCCAAAAAAACTAGTTATATTAAATTTCAAATTTTTAAACCCTTGATTTTATTATATAACATTTAAGTACACATTATATATATTTTATTTTTAATTGTATAATATTCAAACATAACTTATTATATCTATTTATACTATATGAAAACCAAAATTGTTTATTTATGATAAAAAGATTTGTTATGAAAAACATATGTAAAAGAGGCTAACGATGTTGAAAAGGTAAGGATGAGCAAAATACATACGGATTAGGTTGATGTATATTCATGAGGTGGGGGTTTGGTGAGGAAGATGATAAACGGTGGTGGTGAATGGTGGTGGGGTGGTGATAGATAGTGGTGTTGGTGAGGAAGATGATGAATGGTGGTGTTAGGTGTATACTCTTATGATAACAAATAAAAATAACTATAAACATAAAGGGTAAAATTGACTTTTCATAATAAAGATTAGAGAGCAGATGAAGAACTCAACAGAAAAGTTGGTATCGTCAGTGAAAATTATAAAGCATCCAAAAACACCAACAATAGTCTAAATGACAAACAGAAGTTTTTACCACTGGGCAGACACTAACGCTGTTAAAACGCAATTATCAAGATGGTCACTCGAATAACAGAGAGCAGATGAAGAACTCAACAGAAAAGTTGGTATCGTCAGTGAAAATTATTATAAGCAAACCTGGAGCAACATCGGATTGCTTGATGAAGTTGTTGTGACACCTGTGTCACTTCAACCATCAAACAAATGCCAAACCAATGAAATATTGTATTTCATACTTGGGATTTGTAAAAATATGTGTATCGTTTGCACATATCAACTCTTGTTCGATTTCAAGCTCTAAATCGCTTTCTGGAAGGTTATACGTGCACTAATGCGTAAATATAACCAGTTTAATGCAACAAACACTCCGGAATAGTGAAATAGGCTTAACATACCTTAAGTAACCTTTACATAACTTAGAAATAAGTTTTGAAGGCTTTGGTATGGCAAAATCTAGTTTAATCGCTTACAGGGACTAAAGTTGACAAACTGCGAAAGTATGCCAATTTGAACTGTAACAGACTTTCCGGAACATGACCATAAGTTAAACACACCTTAAATATCCTTCACATAGCTTAGAAATAGGCTTTGAGGGGTTCGGTGTGCTAAAATAAACTTTTGGGTCATTCAGGGACTAAAAGTGTCAAAAAGTGCACAAGTTTGCATTTTCGCGCATAACTTACGTTCTGAATACATCTGGACATCCAAAAATTTATGTAAGCACTATAATATTTTATTTTAGTGTTTGGCATGAGAAAAATCCATTCGTCGCGCAATTTGGATCGTCTTTCGCGCTTATGCGCATTCCGTCGTAATTAAGCGAACATCGCGATCGTACGGCCAAACGAACCGACATCCGAGATATTTTTTGAGCATGTTTCATGTCCACAATGTTTAGGCATCATTTTAGGGCCTTAAAGTTGGCTTTACGGGCCTTAGAAGTGTCGGAAATGGCCTTAAACACGTGCAGGGACTGAAACTGTAATTTCTGAAACTTGTGGCTGATCAGACAAGGCCAGGCGGCCCGCCTGAGACTTGTGTGATCCTGAAGCGGGCCGCGTCCGACTATCAGACCAGATTAAGTGTTTCTAACAGCAGGTTCCAGCTGTTTTAACCACACCCACACATTCTCAATTGCCTAGTCAGCTGATAAGGATCATTTTTAGCTACCATAAGGTTCCGACACTTGTACGGATGCGATTAAGGCACGATATTCGACAAACGATCCTAACGGTTAGGGTATTCCTATAAATACCCATCCACCCCATTGCAAAACTTACAAGAATTTTGATTTGAGAAACTCTAAGTTGAAACTATTGTTTCATACCTGAGATTTTTGAATCGAAATTAGCTTTCGGGGACCCTTCGTAAGTATTCTTTCGTTCTTTTATTTCTTTTCGAGTCTTTTAGAGTCTGAAAGTCAAACTTTGTTTGACTTTCTGCATTGACCAGTTTATGGTCAATGCGAAGTTCGTTTGAACTTCGCAACATGAGTGTAATCACGTTGGTTATAGTCCCTTGGGACTATGCCTACTGATTACCACGTTGTCTAGGGTCGTAGGGTAAGCGATCTAATAAATCGATTATACCTCGAACCCGACCTATTTGGTCGATCATTAGGATCCGACCAAATACATTAGGTGACCATAGTATATAGGGAATAACCTTCCGAGGTTATACCTGTGGTCACATCGTTTGAGTAGTTGTATGATAGGTAGTTTATATGCCTTTGGTAAATTACCAGAATACCCTTTTCATGTATAATTGGTAATTAAGCATATGTAACCTAAACCTTTGTCACATAACTGATTATGTAACATGTTTAGGCATATAACACTTGTCATAGGGCTAGTTAGGCGGTCCGAACGCGTTTTACGCGAACGACGCGTTAAAGTAGCATAAGCTACCTAAACGGGTCGTAATGGGTCGAAAGCACTTATGTTAGGTTTCATTTAGTATGTAGGCTTTGTTAAACCATATTACACGAGTCTCCATACTCGTTTGGTTTACGAACCCTCATTCTATCCGATCTTCCGATTTAGGTCCGGTTTATTAACATAGTTACCTATATTAGGCACCGTTTGATATCCGCGATCTCTAGCATTGTTTGGTTGTTACTCAAGGACTACTAAGCAATCTCAAGTGAGTACATAGACCCCTCTTTTACTGTTTTCCAAACTGTTTTGGGGTGAAACACATGTGCCTACTTGTTACTTTCATGCTTTTCTGTTTTCACATCATATACCCGCTATGTTTGTTAGTACATTATAGTACATGATTTCATTACCTTTCATGCTATGTATGCCCATTATGTGCATACTTAGTACATCGTTTTACATTACATTTTATGCTATGTATGTCCATTGTGTGCATACTTAGTACGTCGTTTTACATTACATTTTTGAACCGTTTATAACTATTTGACTATGTGAACCGTTGTAAACATTTGACTATGTGAACCGTTGTAAACATTTGACTATGTGAACCGTTTGTATCTGTGAACCATTTGTATCTGTGAACCGTTTGTATCTGTGAACCGTATTTGACCATACATAAACATTTCTACAATTGTTAAACATTACATCTTGATGGTTTGGTTTGAGTAAGTGATTTAAGTAATGAGGCGTGTGTAATATGATACAAGCATGGTGGATACGCCGCTGGTACTTCCTATATATAAGTGTTTGTATGGTATTACATGTCGTAACGTTATTTCAATCATTTCAGTTTGAGACATATAACATTTTATACAAATAACATACTTTTCACAATACATTGTTTTACAAGCAACTTATCTTATACAAACTCATTTTACAATGGTTATTCATTTAACCATACATTATCCTCTTATTTATACATATCATCTGATCTTATCGTTCTTCAAATGATTTACAAAACAAAGCAAATTACAAGGTTCATGACTAAACATTTTCTCAAACATAAGTCATGAAACCTATTTTCACAAAACCTATGTATCTCACAGGCATTTTTATGCTGACGTACCTATTTTCACATGTGTTTTTCAGGAGCTGTTGCATAAGATGATCAAGATACACATAGGTAGACTTGGGCTTTAGTGACAATAAAAGATGCAAGACTAGTTAATTATGTTGTATTTCTTTGTTTGTTAAGACATTGTAACACTTTTAATCAATAAAACGAAATTTCAATTGCCATGGATTTGAAACAATTAATTATGTTACAACACTCCCCGATGTTTCCGCCACGTTTTGTATGTTCTACGTGGTCGGGGTGTGACAGTTGTCCATTCTCCTCCATCAGAGTTCAAGGATAACGCAGAAAAAATTATCACTCAAGTCTTGAAACAGGATCAGAAGATTTGCGATATGCTAGCTGATCTGCAAAACAAAAGAAAAAGTGAAATTGCATGGAAGAAGGCGAGAGTCTTAGAAATCCTAGGAAGTGTTCAATGTAGCGTGTAATATTTTTCAAAATCTAAGTTTTGTAATACTATTTAATATTGAATGAACAAAATTCAGACTTTTTTTTAGAGTTATAATCATTAGGGGAGGAGGGGTGGTTCACTAGTGATAGTTTCTATCACTCCCACTATCCAATCAAATCATGCCATGTCATCACCCAATATTCTATCACTAGTGATAGAAATGTAGGCGGGGTGGTATCACTAGTGATGGAATTCTATCACTCCCAAATTTTTTTAATTTTCATTTTAAAATTAGAAATTAACAATAAAACACTAAAATTAAAAATTTCATTAAATTTAAAACATACTACTTCAATTTAACATACTAGAAACATACAATTTAAAAAAAAAACCTACTCCTCGTCCGAATCATCAAACACCAAACCTAGAGAACATACTAGTTCGATTAAATCGAATCTTAACCGAAAGTGAGTTTCTTCGTTACGCAATTGTAGATGGATATCTTGTGGAACTTAAACTTGTGTAGGAGGATCCGGCACCCAATCCGGGGATATTGCACGTCCGTCTTCTTTGATCAGCATATTGTGCAATATGATACATGCATACACTATGCTATGTATTGATTTCTTGCTCGTCGCACGAACCGGTCGGTGTAGTATACCCCATCTACCCTTTAAAACACCAAATGCTCTCTCAACATCTTTTCTTGCCGATTCTTGCAATTTTTTGAACGCCTTTTCTTTAGCCTCGACAGGAAATGAGGGAGCTTTCACAAAAACAGACCAAGACGGGTAGATACCATCCACAAGATAAAAGCCTCGTCTGTAATGTCGACCGTTAACATAGAAAGGAGCAGAAGGTGCGGTACCATCCGTTACGCTTTGGAACAACGGCGACGTGTGCAACATATTGATGTCGTTGTTTGAACCTGGAACACCGAAATACGAATGCCAAATCCATAAATCATTCGACGCCACCACTTCTAGTATGATGGTTGGTCTTTTGATGTCTCCCCTAACATACGCCCCTCGCAACTCTCTTGGACAATTTTTCCACTCGATATGTGTACAATCGATGCTACCGAGCATCCCGGGAAAATGCCATCTAGCCTCGTGTGCGGCGTAAATACGTGAGATGTCGTGGCTCGTCGGTTTACGTAAAAACTCGTTAGCATACAACTTAATGACCGCGTTGAAAAAAAATTGCAAACATTCACGTGAAGTTCTTTCCAACATAGCTAGGTATTCATCATATTGATCGGGAGGGTTACCTGTCGCTAGTTGGCGAATGGCGGACGTGCATTTTTGTATCGGCGTGAAACTTGCTTTGCCCCTCGCATCGTAACCTTCTTGAAACCATTCCTCGCTTGCTTCGATGTCTCCAACAATCTTTAAAAATAATTCTTTGGGTAAACGAAACCGATCTCTAAACGTTTCGGCATTGTAGAGCGGATTTTCCACAAAATAATCGTTCATCAAAACTTCGTTGACACGTATACGATCACGGTCGACCATCTTCTTCTTTGGGCGGGACGACTTGGCATCAAGCTCGTTATACACTGACACAAAATATTTTAGCGTCTCGTTGTCGGAAGACGACTCGGTATCACTATCGCTAGACATCGGAAACGTCGAGTCCGTAGGGAATTCCATTTGAGAAAGATATAAAAATTGTGAGAAATGGGTTTATGTTTTTTATGTGTGTAAAATGGTTTAAAATGGAGATATATATAAAAGGTTTAAAGGTTTTTTTTTTTTTTTTTTTAATAAACTTAACCGTTGTATAACGGTCATATGGCCCAACGTTCAAATTCTTTCAAATCTCAACGCGTTATACATTCCACGCGTTTAAAAAATAACACGTTAAACTTCATGCGGCGGCGGTGTAGCGTGATGGGTTAACGAGTGATCGGGGTGGTATAACGGACCACCCGGTGTGCCCTTATCAGTGAGCAATTGGCAAAATGACAACAACTTTACCCTTTAATTCCTAATATAACTCAGCGTATTAATAAAATAAAGTCTAATAACTTTATCCTAACAACACAGTTAAGCTAAGCCAGACATGTACAATATATCAGAAGACTCAAAACACAGTAACATACATATTACAAAATGCTAATATTTTAATAATAATACAAAATTTTCATAACCCAGCAAGCTCAAACGGAAAGAATGTATAACCCAACTGTCTATAACATTTCTCATCAAAAAAGGTGCTTTTAGATGTATGTATGGCAGAATGTACTTAAACGTATATAAGTATAGCAAGGACATAATAGTAATTTTACTTTTTAGGCAGCTAATTTTGGACACAAAGATTAGGTGAGTGGAGGAGATAACAACGAGGAGCATGTGCTCACGGGATTTTGAAATTATTTACCACTAAATTGGCTTATTATAGCTTCAACTCCGGACAGTAGATCAATTCCCTGTAGATAAAATAATTATATATACTCATTAGATCTAATATAGATACAAATTAAAACTCATGCTGCTAATTATCCAAACACCACCTAATGTTACCTTTTCTTGTCTATACTCATCAATATCATCAACACGAAAACGGCCACAGCAGCAACTGCATTTACCGATCAATCACATAATGACTGTACTACCCTTAGTACAGAATCAACATGTTTTATCCTCCCTGTTGCCTGCCCATTCTTTGGATCGACCCACTTTTCTACCTGCAATTTCACAAACTTAGTATTTAGATCCCTATTCATACAAAATGTATCGTCTTAGATCCTGCCATATGGGTCAATCCAAGTCATATAGACATGCTTGTATCATAAAATTAGCGATAAAGATTTGAATTACATACCTCACCAAAACACCCTTTCCTATCATGGTGAGTAGCTCAGAATCATCAACTCCTATTTTGTGCCTTTGAAGACGCATATTCAGTTTCTTTTTTCTCTAGAAATTTAATTAAGTTGTTTTGATCTACCTTTGACACGTCAGCATGCACCAATTTCTTCTCGAGTAAAATTCGTCTGCTCAACAAAAATTCAAGTGTTACTTTTCTTGTAGAAACATAACGTTAGGTGTTTAGTGGCGTAACGACACTAACATTCACCGTATTTTGTAATGTTAATCTAAGATTTCTTTCTTACTATATCAACGGTGTAAAACAACTACCAATAAACACGTAATATCTAACATTATGTAATTTCAAAAATACTACATTTATCTCCTCTCTTGCAAATTCTTCATCTATTCTTTGTAATGGTTCTCGATATACTTTCTAGCAGCAACAACCTTTTGCTTTCTCATATTCGACGCCTATTCTTCCGAAATCGAGTCATCTTTAGTTCCATCCATTGAATCCCTCCTGGTATTTGGCCTCAAGCGATCTCTCAGTTGGAACTTGTATAGCCAACTCCTAGCAGAATCCATCAATTTCCCTCACCCGAACGAATTCACCAACCACAAACCAATACCTCGATAACACATAAATCACAGTTCAACACAACTATCAAACATTTTGTTTCAAATAAACTCATGAATTTGCTAACTGAACATACTTCCAAACACAAATGCAAAACAATAAACATTACACAAACTTAACACGACTCTTCGAGATCCAATAGCTTTACATCAACGATAACAAATCTCCATACGCCTCATAAACACACAAATCACTAACAATTTTCCACTCCATAACATATTTCTACAATCACACTCATCCAAAATCTATGAAAACGATCTACCAGATCACGATTCAACACAATTATCAAACTCCTTGTTTCAAATAAACTCATGAATTAGCCAATCGCACATACTTCCAGATACAAATGCAAAACAATAAATATTACACAAACTTAACACGCCTTTTCGAGATCCAATAGCTTTACACTAATACTAACAAACTTCAAGTCATAGACCGAATTCGCACAATAGATTTCTACAATAACATTCATCCGAAATCGATGAAAACAATCTACTAGATAACGATTCAACACAATTATCAAACACTTTGTTTCAAATAACCTCATGAACCAGCTAATTGCACATACTTCAAAAAAAAACTTGATTGTTGATCTGAGCAACTGAAAATTAATCATCGAACCTGCGATTGTGCAATTATTAACTTGCAATTCGTTGTTGATCTTTATTATGGTAACCTTGTTTCCTTAAGATTTGTAGTTGTTACAAACCTTAGAAGCGGTATTGGAGCTATTCGCCATATCTTCAACATCATCTTTGAAGGTAGGGTTTAAGTTGGAAGAGCTTGGTGCCGGTGCTAGTAGAAGAGAAGTAGAGAGATGGCGTAGAGAGAGAAAGTGAGACATGAATTTGAAATGTGAGGGTCTGGAGGAGGGATGTAATAATTCTCTAATTTGAAATTCAAATAAAGAGGGTAAAATTTGATTTATGCTCATTTGTGTTTTAATAGAGACTAAACGGTATGGGGGCCGTCCCCATGCCCGTCTTGTGCTCGCCGCCCCGTCTCCCCCACACCCCTCTCCGGTGCCGGGCCAGGCCCGACTTCTCCGTCCTCCAGCAGCCGGTGACGACGCCCCTCACTCCCACACACACATCTATACATACATACATACATATATATATATATATAAAGGGGTTCATCCCCACCCCTTAGGCCGTGGGGTATGGTGGGGCGGGAGTTGGGCTTGGGTTGGGGCAATTGGTGACACGTGGAAAGGGAGCCCCCCCACCGCCTGGTTACGTGTAAGCGGGGTATGGCGGGGCGTGGGTTGGGCTTGGGTTGGGTGCACCGCGTGGCAGAGATAATTAAAAAAAAATACCAAAAAATTTATAAAAATTCACACAACAGTTATAAAAAGAACCTACAACTTCATTAAAATTTAAAACATTACATAGTCCTAAAAATTACAAAATAACAAACCTAAAGCGTTAAAAAATTTCAAAAAGGTCGATCTTGTCGAACACTTTTTTTTCCTTGCCTCGAAACTCTATGTTAGCCACCGCCACCCGGTCCTCGTGGCTTAACTCGTCACCGGGAACGGCTTCGTAGTAAGCCTTGAAACGCTCGAGCTTGGGCCGTAGATCGCGCCATTTATGTTGGCACGCGTTGAGGTTGTGGCGGTCGTTACCGACGTTAAGTCGGTAGGCTTCGAACGCTTCCACCCAATATTTTGTTTGGCCGGGTGGCCGACCCTTCATAGCGTCAACGACGCTTGTGACGAGAGCAATTTCCTCTTCACGAGTCCAAGATGCCATAGTGGGGTTGGGTTCGTGGGATGGGGTGGACCAGTGGGGTAGCGGGTTCGAGAGAAGTGGTAGCCGGTGTGGTTGTTGGTGGGGCTGTTGGGTTCGTGGGATGGGGGGACCAGTGGGTTGGGGTTTCAATATATATAGGCCCTTTGGGTGACCCGCGTGGCGGTTCGGGAAGATGGGGGGACCGTTTGGGGGGATGGTTTGAATTTTAAAATTCAAAATTCAAAAACCCAACCGCCTGACGTGGCGGGTGAGCCAATGAAATTCAGCCAACTAGCATGGCCTATCCGCCCCACGCCCGGCTTGAAAGCCAAGCCCCAAGGGCCACGCCCAAACCCAAGCCCACCCGGGTTGGTGGCTTGGGCGTTTTCCCCCAACTCACGCCCAAACCCCCGCCCCATACCCCACGATCTTAGGTCCATCCCCTTCAGGCCCTCGCTTACGTGGCGGTGACGTGCTGCCCATCCCTTGGGGATGAGTCCTCACCATACCAGTTAGTCTAAACATACGGACAAAGAGATCAATGTGAATGCTAGTTACAACAAATTGCAGTTTTTCACTTCTTCCACCCACCGCCAAAACCCTTGAATTCAAACGCTAGTTACCCTACAGAACAATGGAACAATGGCTTCCACTGATGAACATCTTCATGAACTCTCTTTCTCCCCAAACAGAAGCATCCTTATGGCTCCAATCTTCCTTCAATTCTTCATCAACCCACATCTCCACTGCTTCTTTCCTCAATCTCCTCATGCAACCCACTCAAGCCATCGTTCCCAATTCATCTTCTTCATCTCCAATCCCAAATAAACAAAGGTAAATTCCCAATTATTTCAACCAAAAGAAAAATACCCATTTGATCAAATCAGTTTATTTTCCTTTTTTCTCAGGTTTATGTGGATGCAAACATTGCCTAATATAGTTCAAGCTCGGATTTTATCGTTTCTTGTTTACGAGAATGCCAAGTTTAATAAGCAAGAGTTGTCGAAACTTGCACGGGAGTTGCTGTTTAATGCGACTGAGGTTGATTTTTGGGTTAGGAGAGGTGCACACCAACTGTTTGATGTTGTGTCTGACTCAAACTTCAAATGGGTTTCTTGTTTGAATCTTGATTCTGAAGAAGAGAAGTTTGAAGAGAAGTTTGGGAGCTTGCCTGGGTGGCTTAACGATGTCGCTAGTGGCAATGATGCAGTTCCTGTTCTTCCGTGGCTTCCTGTTTCGGTAGATGATATGAACACTAGACTGCCGGATGTGAAGTGTGAAGATGATGAGGAGTTAATGGTGGATGTTGAAGATGGCAACGATGTAAGTCTTGAAACTATTGGCACCCAACACGTAATGGTTCATAGTGAAAGTGATCCAGTAGACCATGAAACGAAAGAAACGGCTTTGCGTTTGAAAATGAAAATATTGAACATGGAATCAGGTTTAAAAGCTGCAGAATTGGCGGATGAAATTCGAACTCTTATAAAACAGAAGCAAGATTCTTTAACGGTTTTAAGTTTGGTTGAACCGTGGAATGTGAACGATGAAATCATTCCAGTTTTATTATCCCGACTTTTGGAAGGAAACGAAGACGATTTTGTAGTTACAAGTAGCATCCTTTGCTCAGTTGTGCTTCCAAAGTTTTTGGAACTCGAAAAACCAGCTTCTCGTGTGCTAGTAACGACAACAGTCGACTACTGCAAGGTGCATCATAAGTCTGCTGTGTATGCATTTTTATTCCCATTAATCCTTCACAAAAACGGCATTAACAATCCGATTTGTGACGTGATCACAAGGATTATTAAAGAATGTTTGCACCCCGCGCATGTTTCCGCCATCTGTCAAAAACTGCTTTGTGAGGAAAATACAAACGGAAACGAATATATATGTTTACCGTGCCATCAACATCTGGTATCTGAATCACTGGTGTGGACGGAATCGTTGTTTAATCTGTTTCAGATTATCTTGAACCATGATGTTCGTTTGACTCAGGATTCGGTCAACCGACTTGTTTTTCATGTTCAAGAATCTGCTATACGGTTCGCGAAATCATTGAAGTTCGCTAATTTCTTGTTGTGTTTTGTTAGTAAGTGTGCTCCTTTGTTAGGGCCTCATAAGGTGGCATTATCTGAAGCTGTTGGTAACACTTCTAGTTTTTTGACAAAATCGATATTATCGAAACTGGCTAGTATTGATTCTTAACGTTGAACTGTTAATGACGAAAGCTAGGTTCTGGAAGTTATTGCAACTTTTGGTGAAAGTTACCGACGTTAATTCATGTTGAACACTGAAAAAATAACGGAAAACTCCCATGGATAAGTATCTCTAGACTACAAGGATTTACAGCCATAAAAGGCACACGCCAATTAGCCATGGGGTAGACAAAAATGGATGTAAAACCAGTGGATAAGTAGATAACAACAACCATATTGTAAGACATATCATCTGGTTGCAACTTAAATTTTGGCACGCTTTTGTTTGGATCACATGCAGTGGAGTTATCCAAGATTTCTAACCCGGGTATGTCACCGCCATTATTTTTTCTAAAGAATAGAATAACATTGTTTATATTTTTTGCATGACACAAGTAATTTTGTTATATTTATTTTTATCTGTTGCGTGCTGCTGCAAATAAATTTCTGGTTCTTTGGCTCATATGCTCGGCTGAAGAAGCGACCGGGAATGAATTTCGAGGGTTTTGGATGAATAAAAGTGTGTATACTTGGGGTGAATTAAGTTATATCCAATAATCAGTTTGAGATATTATCGAAACTGGCTAGTATTGATTCTTAACGTTGAACTGTTAATGACGAAAGCTAGGTTCTGGAAGTTATTACAATTTTTGGTGAAAGTTACCGAAGTTAATTCATGTTGAACACTGAAAAAAGAACGGAAAACGCCCATGGATAAGTACTTCTAGATTGGTTATTCAAACTGGTTATTCATGGTGGACTCAAATTTACTAGTTTACCTCTAAAGATGAAATAAATATAACCATAGCCTGTTTAAATGAGCAATCCCTACCCCCCCCCCCCCCCCCCAAATCCACACACACATAGGGCTGTACACGAACCGAACTTTCAGCGAACAGTTCGGCAGGAAGTTCGTTTTATAAATGAACAAACACGAACAAGAATTTGGTAATGTGTTCATTTATGTTCCCTTGTTTATGTTCATTTAAAGGTTTTTATATGTTGTATTTTTGTTTATTGTTTTTAGTCTTTAAAAATTTGAAACCCTAGTTATATTATATGCCATCCCTCATTTGACTATTTCAATTTTACTTTATACTAAAGTTTGATAAACTTCTTAATTTTGTGTTTAATCATGTTTTTGATAATTATTTTAAGTAATCATTTATCTTTTTGGTGGATTACTTGTAATCTTTGTGATGAAAAGCAGATTTTATTCTAAAATGAATATATTTTCGTGTGTATTCATTTGTGCTCATAAATGTTGTTTGTGTTCATTTATGTTCATGAACATTTGTTTGAGTTAATTTGCGTTTGGTAAGTGTTCGTGAACAGGTCACGAACACGTTCATTTCTTTAATGAACGAACACGAACAAGAAATCTCGTTCGGTTAGCGTTCATGAACATGCTCATTCCTTGACGTTCGTTCGGTTCATTTACAGCCCTACACACACGATTTACTGAAGGAAAAAAAATTACAGCGTGACATGATTGAAGCGAGTCAGTGTATATTGAAACATGCTGGCAACTTTCTATGTATTATCTTCTCAAACAGAAATGATGTAAAGGAAACATGTTAATACTCTATAAAACATAACCAAAAAAAACACACAAGTAATACAAGTATTAAGTAAACGTTTACACCACGTAAAACACACATTGTAGGAGACCACTGGCTCTTATGCAGGAAGATTTCAGTTATTTGTTTTCAGTCATCAATGACCGTTGACCATCTTCTTCATCGACTCGAATCTAGGCGCTTTATCTTCAAACTTAGTAGACGAATACAGTTTCAAATAATCTTGAAAAGTATACCGATTCGGGTAGGTTAATTTATGAGCCGGCGAAATAACCGCATCGCCGGATGGATTGTAAAAAGTAGCGATCGAAAGCCTGCTTCCGTCTTTATCAGTCATAACACGGTGAAGGGTACTTTTGTAAATTCCATTACTCAATACTTCCACTTGATCACCTGTGTTAACAAATATAGTATTGTTCTTAGAAGGTGGAATGTTAACCCATTCACCATCTTTGAAAAATTCGAGACCCGGGACTTGATCGTCTTGGAGCAACAGAATGATGCCACCGGCATCTGTGTGTTCGCGTAGACCTCTTACGAGTTCCGGGTGAGGGCATTTTGGGTATTTTGCCACTTTTGTTCCTACTGCAGGACCTTTGCTTCCTGTAAAAGCTTCTTTGATGTGTTCTTTGTCTAGACCGAGATTTTCGCACATGAGTTCTGAAAGCTTTTCGGCTACCTTTATAAGTTGATTAATGTACTCATCCACTGTTTTGCTGCAGGAATTTTGTAATTTAGTTAAAGTTTTGTTGAAATTGTGTTAAATTTTTTTTGTTTATCAAGAGAGTTAGACAATCAAAGCAGGTATGTGTTACTATCACATTATAATTGTCTTAAGGTTAGGTAACGGGCCAAAACATGCAAACGCTTGTCCAGTTAGAAATGGGTCGGGTCAGATTGACCCAGATCCCATTTTCTTTCAATAGTAATATTTTATTAATAAATAGTTAGTATGTCAAGTATGAATATTAATAGTATATTACATGAATAGTAATTTGGTTTTTTGAAAGATAAATGTTTCTAGAGAGGTTTTATGCATTAAAAATACACTGTTAAACTTTCGACTCATTTCCTTTCAAGCGACGTTTACCTGAAATAATTTTTGTTCAAAAATTTGTGTTTGTTTTCTTAATAAATAATGTGTCACATATGAATTCCACATGTATACTTCAATAACGATTCAAGTTTTCTGAAAAAAAAAAGTATTTGAGAGTCTTTATGCGTAAAAAAGATTTACACTTTGGGCAGCTTCTGACCCGTTTAACCAATCTAACAGGTTTTCTTTAAAGCTTTTTTTTTTATTATTATTTAACCCGTTATAGATTAAACAAATTCCAAATCGACCCATTTGTAAACAAATGGGTTGAAATGTCCGCCTTCATTTAGATATGTCACTTAACTAAATTTAGTTTTGACGACTCACCGAAGTTCCTCAGACAGATCAACGCACTCGTTGATCTTATTATCCGGTCGATGCCAGATAAAAAAAGTGCTTTCCCAATCAGTATTACTGTTTCTATTTTTACCGTCAACAGTTTTTACTATATCCGAGTTGTAAAACCTTGGCTTCATGTTATCTTCATAATGCTTATTCACTAGTTTCTTAACCTTCTCCATCAGTTCCTTATCAACTCCATGGTTTTCAATCTGCATATCATAAAACATGATCAAAAATTTAAAACAACTTAAATTTGTATTAAAACGCGATAAACAAATAAAATGGTTATTCAAAATTCAAATATTACCTGAAAGAAGCCCCATTTTTCACAAGCATTGTGAAGAAGTGCCATTGTTTTGCTCCTATCTTCACCATCTAACTTGCTAAAATCTATCATAGGAATCTCCATTGTCTTTTCTTATTTTTCTCAAAAAAAAGTCTTGTTTCTTTTTGGTTTTGTTGTTTGTTGTGATGGTGAGTTCATGTTCAGTTTAGTGAGGTATATATAGCCTCCCAAAGGGGGACACACAAGTTGTTTTCATCAATAGTTTAATCATTAGAAGTTAAATCTGAAAGTGCAAGGAAAGGTATTTGCAGATTTTACAGTCACCTGAATATTAGGGGGTATTTAATATTTTAATGCAACGCCCCGTTTGTGGTATACGCATATAATGTATATATGTGTGGGCCATTGGGGGGCAAAAGTCAAAGTGCACTAATTTTAACGTTATTTTGCTAATTTTGTGAAAATAACGTTAAAAACTGAGGACGGTTAATCATGCATCATGTGGTGGCGTTGATAGCTGAAAGACAAAAGGGTACATGCATTAATCAGTCTTTGTCCCGTTTGCTGAGTGTTATATGCCTTATGTCCAAGGCTTGATGCAAAACTACTATCGAGCCGGGGGGTCTCACTGGAAGCAGCCTCTCTACTCCTACGGGGTAGAGGTAAGGTTGTCTACATCTTACCCTCCTCAGACCATACCTTTGCTTTGCTATTGGTCGGATTTACTGAGTATGATGATGATGATGATTTAATATTTTAATGCGTATTCAGTTCATATTTTTCGCTATTTGGATCCGGATACATTTGACTTTTTCGGTCAACTTACGTAATCTACACGAAAACAAGATTAGAAATTTAGAATTGAAGTTAAAAATCCTAACTTTTGAAATCAGGTTCAAAGATCTTCATGGTTGACTCTAATTATAGATGGTGTAATACTTTTAAGGTTAATTTTGTGGACAAGACTGTATTTGCTTTGATTGTTCCTTTGGCCTAGGTTCTTTGCATGTGACAAGTTGAATATTGTTTTCTTAAAATAGTATTATTGTACATCAACTATGGTTTTTAATATTATTCCTGTTTAATTCTGTGGGAAAGTGAACTTCTACTCATAAATAAATGATTGTCCAATTTCATCAGTTTTGTAGAAAACTGGGTGCGGTTTTGACCTAAATTCAACCAATTTTATATTTTTTTTTTATTTTTAAACCATTTGTTGGATTTTTATAGAGGTTTTCATTTTCCAATGGGCTGTTTTGGGTGTGATGTCACTTGTATTCTAGTTATCACTTTCAATCATGGTGTTTTTTTTTTTTTTCAAATCTTGCTTAGATTTGAACTTTGGTTACAACACCCGCAGTGGGGATTTTTAGGATTTTTCCTTAAAAAACGTCTCTCCATGTCTAATTGCTGCCCCCGGGCGTTTTAGAAAAAAATGCACACAAAGTTCTTTTTTTCACGCACCATATTCAAGATCTTTGGCCAATCACATGTATTCTTTTTTTTTTTTTGTTTGACCAATATCTTTTTTTGATGGTTTTTTTATTTAACTAGCAATAACTCCCGCGCGCGTTGCGGCGCGGGTACATCGCAAACATCGAATGGATTAGTCCAAACGTTATGTGATGCGTTAATCTTTTGAAAACACGCGTTTCGACATATTTGATTGAACTCGGTGTAACCTATATAAACATTGCGATTGAATCAAAACATAAAGTAAATCAAATTTATACCGTACATTCATAACATATTATATGTGACCTGAGTCATACATAGAAAACGTAATAGGTATAATGGAAAAGTAGACACATATAATCAAAAGAGATTAATTAGAGCTTTTAGAAAGGGAAAAAACGAAACCACAATTTTACTCCACTCGGATCAAAACATTGATAAAATAATCACAAAAACATATTATATTTGACCTGGCTCGTTTCCCAAAAAAAATTACTTTGAAACATACACCAACTCAAATTTATACCGAAACACACATAAAAATATGCACGTAAAAATGGTTTTTTAAACGAAAACGTATTATATTTAACCTGACTCGTTTCTAGAAAAAGTTTACGTCGAAACATAGAGGAAATCAAATTTATACAGACACATACATAAAAATATGCATGTAAAAAATTAGTTTTTCTTAAGTAAAGGAGGTATAATGGTAAACTCAACACAAATTATTAGTAAAAAACTTAATAGGTTAAATACGTTCATAAAATCGTGCTAAGTAGCACTAATGCCACACCACTGCAAGCGACCACCAACATCAGAAGAGCTCGTACAGATAAATAAATAAAAATGTAAAAAATAACACCGAATGAAAAACAGATATAAAATCGTTGAATCACGCAAGCCTGTTGCGACGTATTAATGCGAAGAAATTAGACATAAACGTAAAACGTAGAAAAGAATAACTAAGCCGATTTAGGACCCGCACGTTGCGACGAACTTGTCAAACGGAGAACATTTGACGCGTTGCGACTGGCCTGTCAAACGGAAAAGTACAGACGAAAAAACGTAAAACCCCACATGCACGTTGCAGTGTGTTAACTCACAAAATTTAAAATGAAACGTAAAACGAAAAACTTGCAAAAGATGAAAATTATGGGGTTAGGAAGTTGAAAATAAAAAAATGTTGGGGTTAAATTGTAAAGATGAAAAGTTTTAGGTTAAAGGTAAAAAAGTTAAAGGGGTTAAAATGTGAAAGATAAAAACTTTAAGTTAAAAATGAAAAATGCCAAAACTTTTTTGAAAAACTCACCATGCATAAATTACAACAACATAAAGCAACAATTGGTTGCTAATTTATAGATTGGAAATTCTATTACACCATTTTTAATATAATGCCCCACAATGCCCACATCCCCACTACACCTATTTTAGAAAAACGCCTCATAATGTTTCGTTGCTGACTGGACTGTCACATGGCGTAAAACATCCAAGGGTGAGGGCATTATTTGTGTCTTCCATGGTCTTAGACTATCCACATCAAGGATGTTTGTAGGTGACATGGAGGGTGTTCATTCCTATGTGGAGGGCATTTGTGAGAGGGATGGATTAGTGGGTGTTGTAGAGGATGACATGGAGGGTGTTCATTCTTCACAATTCTTGGGGAAGAATGGTGAAGAATGGCCTAATGGTGGGTCCTTTTTTTTATAAGGTTGTTTGTGGGAAGGATATATATATGTTATTGTTGTGGGTAAAAAGTGTTTGTGGGAAGAATAAGTGAAAAGCTGATGTGGCATGCTGATTAGGCTGTTTGTAGAAAGGATAGCCTTTCACTGATGCGGATAGTCTTACCTGCTCATGAAAAAACATTTGGTGTTTGTCTTGATCTAATTTTCTTTTCTTTGATTTTTATAGAACGGTAAAAATGAGTTCTAATTTTCTTTTCTTTGATTTTTATAGAACGGTAAAAATGAGTTAATCAGTTTGTAAGTTATTTGATAGTAGCTCACTAAAAGTTCATATGAGGTCGATTTAATTTGATATTAGCTCTAAAAGCATACACTAAGCTTAGACACGTCTATTGTTAATTTATATAATATATAATTACACAATAAGTGTTATGTTATATATGATTAGGGAGCCGCTAGAATGAGAACCACTCCCAGTTATGAGAACCATGAGAACCACTTTCAGCCAGTAAGATTATGACAACTCAAAGGGTAGTTTAGTCATTTTCTTTTTATGTCTAATCTCTCCTCTCTCTCTCCTCTCTCCTCTCTCCTCTTTAAAGTTGCAGACATTAAGTTGCACCTCTCTCTCTCATTTAAGTTGCACATCTTCTCTCATCTTCAAAAAACCCCTGCTCCGATCTCAACCCACCACCACATCACAACCACCATCCTCCTGCTCCGATCTCAACCCACCCCTCCATCCGGGTCACCTTTCAGTGATGACCGGCTGTCTTCCACCACCGCCGTCTCTATCATCGCCGCCGTGTGCGGCGGCGTCTTCGTCTTCCACCATCGCCGGGTCACCTTCATTGATGACCGGCCGAACTGCTTGTGTTGGCAACTGGTTGAACTTATTTTGTTTGTTTGGGTGATGGCTACTGGTTGAAAGAATGGGTGAGGGGGTGGGTGAGGGTCAGCGGTGGTTGGTCGGCGACGGTGGTTATACGGTTACGGTGGTGGTTGGTCGGCGGCGGTGGTTCTAACAGTGGGTAGTGGCTGGTATTTTTGATATGTGTTCTTGAATGAATGATGATGATACCGATTGTATTTTTGGTAAGTGATTTTTTGAAGGGTGTTTCTCTCTCTAGTAAGATATGTGGGTTTGTTCTTGTTTGATTTTTGATCAGTGATTTTTTGCCTGATGAACTATGTGGGGTTGTTCTTGTTTGATTTTCGATCTGTGATTTTTGTTTGAATCAGTGAACTATGATTATGTGTTCTTGATGTTTCTTGTTTGATGGGGGTTCTTGATTTTTTGCCTGATGAACTATGTGGGTTTGTTCTTGTTTGATTTTTGATCAGTGAATTTTGTTTGAAATCAGTGAACTATGATTATGTGTTCTTGATGTTTCTGGTGATTTTTGATGTTTGCGGGGTTGATCTGGGTTGATTCAATTTTTGATGTTTGGGGGGGGGGGGGGGTTGATCTCAGTTGATACAGGTTTGAATCTGGTTTAAATATGTTTGAATGATGGAATGGGTGGCGATGATGCAAAAAAAAAAAAAACTAGATTTTTGATGACGATGGCGCGGCAACGATGGTGGATGGTAGGTTTTTGAACCCGCAACCCCACATTTGCAGCCTTTTAATTATCGGAAAAAATCTGAGCCAAACCCCGTTTTTTTTCGAGATACACTTTTGTTTTGTTGTTGTTGGTTTTTTATATTCTTTTCTCTAGTCGATGACGATAAAAATCTATCCGAGACACCTACCGACTTTGCGATTTTATGGGTGCGTTCGTCTTGCGTAAACAAGTTTTTGTGTAAAAAAGTCTTTGTGAAAAAAAACGTAAAACGTAAAAAAGTTTAACGTAAAACGTAAAAATTTTAACGTAAAACGTAAAAATTTTAGCGTAAAACGTAAAAAGATTAAAAAAAATAACGTAAAACGTAAAAAAGTTTTAAAGTAAAACGTAAAACGTAAAAAGTTTTACTTTAAAACGTAAAACGTAAAAAAAAGTTTTAAAGTAAAACGTAAAACGTAAAAAGTTTTACGTAAAAACGTAAAACGTAAAAAGTTTTTCGTAAAACGTAAAACGTAAAAAATTGTACGTAAAAAGTTTAAAACGTAAAACGTAATAAAGTTTAACGTAAAACGTAAAAAGATTAAAAAAATTAACGTAATACGTAAAACATAATTTTTTTAACGTCAAACGTAAACTTTTAACGTAAAACGTAAACTTTTTAATGTAAAAATGTAAAGTTTTTAAAGTAAAACGTAAATATTTTAACGTAAAACGTAAAAACATAAAACGTAAACTTTTTAACGTAAAACGTAAACTTTTTAACGTATAAACGGCACGTAAAACGTAAAAAGTTTTATGTAAACCGTAAAAAGTTTTTTGTAAAGTGTAAAAAGTTTTAGGTAAAACGTAAAACGTAAATTTTTTTTAGTAAAACGTAAAAAACCGGCGTGTAAAACGTAAAAAAACGTTAACGTAAAAAACCGGCGCGTAAAACGTAAAAAACCGGCGCGTAAATCGTAAAAACGTAAAAAAACGTTAACGTAAAAAACCGACGTGTAAAACGTAACAAAACCGGTGCATAAAACATAAAAAAACCGGCACGTAAAACGTAAAAAAAATGGCGTTAAAAAACGACGCGTAAAAAACGGCGTTAAAAAATAGGCGCGTAAAAAACGGCGCGTTAAAAAAACGGCGCTTAAAAAACGACGCGTAAAAAAAGGCGCGTAAAAATCGGCGTTAAAAAAACGTCGCTTGAAAAAGTCGAGCGTAAGACGGGTCGTAAAAAACGGCGTTGAAAAAGTCGGGCGTAAGACGCGTTGAAAAAACGGCGTTAAAAAATGGCGTTAATAAACGGCGCGTAAAAAACGACGTTAAAAAATTGGCTCGTAAAAACGGCGCGTTGAAAAAACGACGCGTAAATAAACGGCGTTAAAAAATTGTCGCGTAAAAAACGGCACGTAAAAAAACGGCCTGTTAAAATAACGACGCTTGAAAAAACCTGGCGTAAAAACGGCGCGTCAAAAAAACGTAAAAAGTTTAACGTAAAACTTAAATTGTAAAAAGTATAAAAAATGTTTAAAAAAATCTGAATTTTAAAATGTTTTTTAATAAAAAGTTATGTTTAAAAATTAGAAAGTAATATAATAATAAAAAACAATAAAGATAAAAAGACAAAAAAGAGTTAGTTTACTAAATTACCCTTTTGGATTATAATATTAAAGACATAATAAGAAAAAAAACCATTTAATATTAATTTTTCTTACTTTTAATCTCATCCATCCATCAAGTTGATCTAATGGCTAATAAGTGGTTCTCAATTTCTCATGGTTCTCATAACTGGAGGTGGTTCTCATTTTAGCGATCCCCTGTATGATTATATTTCTACTATATATATAAAAAATAATTATGCATATGAAAATAATAAACAAGTTGTGTTGAATCGAGTTTGAATGTTTCAAAATATCTCAAAAGACGAACTCGAACTTTATACACAGACATTCAAATGCTTGGAGCTTGAGTTTTAGACAAGAGGCTTGAAATGATCGGTCATCGGAGCTCGAACTTGAGTTCTATTAAAGTTGAGTTTGAGTTTAGCTAGACTTGGGTTTAACTAATTTACATTTTTATTTTTAGGTTCATAAATGTTATCATTAGGCTACGCGGATGTGGCATCAAGCCACGCTGTGGAACACCATGTCGCTAGCGTCGGGTTGGCATGGAGAAGTCCACGATTTTGGCCCAAAGCGTGGAACAATTTCTATAGTTTTCCTATTTTTATTTTTATTTTTATTCAGTAGTTAATTAAGTACCTTATTTGATTTTTCATAATAACCTATACTGGTTAACTTTAAAAAAACCTGAATACACTGTGTTTATTTCTTATACGTTTGCGTTTTTTAAACGGTCCTGTTTGTAGTTTTTCTATTTTATTTTTAGTAGTTATTTAATTTTAGATGTTTTTTAACTATTATTATATTTTTAGTTGTTAATGTAGATCGTTCATTTAATATACATTTGTTTGTTTATTTTTTTATTTACAAATTGTTAAAACACAAAACTATTATCTTTATCTAAAAAACAACGTTGGAAAATGCAACGGAAGGTGCAATCACACGATAAAAATATGGAAATTTATAAAAGTAGCGTGAAATCGGATATGTCACTGATGTGACGTTTTCCATTATAGTGGAGCGTGGAATCACACTCCATATTCTTTTAGGATATGGGTTGGGTTTGTTATATTAAAATCCGATAAACTTTTCTATTTATCTAGTTGCTTTTTTATTACGATTTTTTTACCGTTTAATATATATAAAAAAAACTTTTTATACCATTTGGGGCAATTGATCAGCTATACCCACCCCGAAAAATTCATCGTCGTGTCACCTTTAAGGCGTCTTGAATCTCGAATACATGAAACAGAATCGAACGAGTCATCAGTCATATAATTGTGGTTTCTATTTATTCTATGCAATACGGAACGAAGAAGCTAAACATAATACGGAAAATGGAGGAAAATGTAACAAGTTAATATTTTGTTTTCATCATTCTACATTTTAATTTTCAAGATCCCATTTATAACTGCCTGAACGAATCAACCTAAAAGCTATGGTTGAATATGTGAAATTAAACCTGAATTTTATATTTATTCGTTTTAAAGACCTTAACTCTCTATAGTTTGATCACTTTAACGATTTTGCCACAATAATTTAAAAACGGTCATTTCCTCCTTGATATTTC
This sequence comes from Helianthus tuberosus, assembly GCA_030545235.1. Lineage (NCBI taxonomy): Eukaryota > Viridiplantae > Streptophyta > Magnoliopsida > Asterales > Asteraceae > Helianthus > Helianthus tuberosus. The sequence continues at coordinate 200,686,945 of CM060364.1, read as the reverse complement.
GGTCTTGTCGTCAGTTTGCTCCCTGGCTCTAACTCCATCCATATTGTATGTTAATTGGAAGGGTATTTTAGTAATTTCAAGTATAACATAAGGGTACCTGGATCTTTTATGTTAATTTGAAATTACAAAAATACTCTTTCAATTAACATACAATATGGATGGAGTTAGAGTCGGGGAGCAAACTGGTGACAAGATCGAAACATTAAGGAGGAAAATGACTGTTTTTAAATGATTGGCGCAAACCGTTAAAATGGCCAAACCACAGGGAGCAAAACGGAAGTTAACTCTAATGTTTAATTGCGAATATCAGTAATTTTTTTTTTTTTTTTTTGTAATTTGTATCTTTATAATCGTTTTTGTTTCTTATATCTAATTCTCACGTCACAAACTTAGGTTTATGTACTGAAATTTCAATGCTAACACTTTTTAAATAACTTTTTTCAAAATTTAAATAGTTATTTTAAAAATCTTAATATTAAACAGTGTTAGAAAAATAACCACTGATCTGAAACAACTGATCAGAAACAACTGATCAGTAAACAACTGATCTGAAACAACTGATCAGTAAACAACTGATCTGAAACAGCTGATCAGTAAACAGCTGATCTGAAACAACTGATCTGAAACAGCTGATCAGTAACAACTGATCAGTAAACACTGATCAACCACTGATCCGTAAGCACTGGTCAACCACTGTTTGAAACCACTGACCAGAACAGCAAATGGATCAGAAGTATAAAAGAAGATGTAAAACAGTAAACGATTGAAACCGGGCTTGTGTTTAACACAATTCCCTTAAACAGATTCGTCGTCTGTTCCCAGGGTACGCCGGTTCGAAGCAGCACCGCGCACTGCCGGACCTGAGCACTTGCCTGAAAAGAATAAGAAGCTGTGTTGCAGAGATAGAGAGAAGAGAAGTTGTTTTTCTCTGTCTAAACTGATCAGCCTAATCTTTGATTTATAGTCCAGAACCCATAACCGAAATCTATAAATAAAGACCATATAATGGTCATTAGTGTATATCGGTTACGAAACTGACTGATAATCATGACTGCATCTGTTAGGATTTGAAAAAGAAATAATGATCTCATTCATTCATTTCAGTTTCAAAAAACTGAAAGTCAATAATGATCTCATTCATTCCAGTTTCAAAAAGAAAGTCAAGAGTGCAAAAACTGGTCCACGCGGACCCGGGTTTTCGGAACTGCATTCGTGTCCGCAGGACGTGCGGGCGTACACGAGTTCAACTAAATCCGGTTCCATTTTTGCACCCCCCCTGCGCGCGCGGGTAGGACTTGTGGTAAAACATGTCATAAGACTTCAAAGGCTTCATCAAGGTTTCACCTTATAAATAGCCTATCTTTCCACTCCCACACCGATGTGGGACAAGGTGAATTACCAACTTGAGACTTTCATTCACACTAAACTTCCAACAATCCCCCACATGAATGGAGGTCGATCTCAGAAACAACATAATTCCTTGTTACATTTCAGCAGTTGAGTTTTGCATACGATAGGTAGGTGTTACCCTTTGAACCTTCGCTCATGAAATGCACTTAGCCCACTAGCTCTGAGTAGAACTCGATGTCTTTGAAGTCGTCTGCCGTTTGTGTAGACGACAATGCACTTCACACAAGACTCTCCCTGACAAAGTCAAGTCCTCATAGTTATGTTCGTTATGGTCATGAACATGATGCCTGGTTCTGCGAGAGCCATTAAGTATTGTGCCCCAACAATACCCTTCGAAGCGACCCCACTTCTCTCTCACATAGGTGATTCACTATGTATGTTTACTTTAGTCGAATCATTAAAAGCCATAGGCTTAGCCTCACACTTGTCACTTTTAGGAATGGACTAGGAAGTTTATAAATCTTTATAATAAACTACCTTATTAAATGCGTAGGGTTATCCCCCACAGTGACCTTGCTTATTCATACAATTAGGTTTTCCTATTGAACTCAATTCTTGGGATCTCCAGTCTATTGAGTTAGGTTTCCATCATATGAACTTCATTTTTCAAGGGCTTCAGTCCCATTCCCACGGACGACTTCTGTACTAACTCTCTACTTAGGCCTTTTGTCAGCGGATCCGCAATATTATCCTTTGACCTCACGTAGTCAACAGTGATAATTCCTGTAGAGATTAGTTGTCGTATCGTATTATGTCTACGTCTGATATGTCTGTTCCTACCATTATACATTGTGCTACGAGCTCTGCCAAGTGCCGATTGGCTATCACAATGTATACAAATGGCCGTTGCCGGCTTAGGCCATCTTGGTATATCCTCAACAAATTGACGTAGCCATTCTGCCTCTTCACCTGCTTTATCTAAAGCGATGAACTCAGATTCCATCGTGGATCTAGCAATAACCGTTTGTTTTGATGATTTCCACGATATCGCTGCACCTCCAAGTGTGAATACATACCCACTTGTTGCTCTGGAATCATTCGTGTCAGATATCCAATTTGCATCGCAGTGTCCTTCTATAACTGCTGGATATCTGTTATAATGCAACCCGTATTCCCGAGTGTATCTTAAGTAGCGAAGCAACCGAGTGATACAATTCCAATGCATCGAACTTGGGTTGCTTGTGTATCTACTTAGCTTGCTCACAGCAAATGCTATGTCTGGCCTAGTACAACTCATAAGATACATCAAGCTACCAATAATTCTTGAGTATTCCAATTGGTTTACGGGTTCACCTCTATTCTTGGCTAGATGTTGACTTGTGTCAAGTGGAGTTCTAGCTTCATTAGAGTCATTTGCATTGAACTTCTCAAGAATTTTGTCCACATAGTGGGATTGACTTAAAACGAGTCCACTTTGGGTTCGTGTGATTTTGACCCCCAAAATCACATCCGCAAAACCCATGTCTTTCATGTCAAATCTTGCTTTTAGCATGTTCTTTGTAGATTTTATGATTTTGTCATCGCTTCCAGCAATGAGCATATCATCTACATATAGACACAAAATGACATATCCATCAGATGTGTCCTTCACGTACACACACTTGTCACATTCATTGATTTGAAACCCAGCATCAAGCATGACATGATCAAACTTTTGATGCCATTGTTTTGGAGCTTGTTTCAATCCATACAGGGATTTCACAAGTTTACACACTTTCTTTTCTTGCCCAATAGCTGTGAAGCCTTCGGGTTACTCCATATAGATTTCTTCCTCTAGAATTCCATTCAAGAAAGCTGTTTTCACATCCATTTGGTGAACTTCCAAATTTCTAATGGCGGCAATGGCAAGCACCAACCTGATGGATGTTATTCGCGTAACTGGCGAATATGTATCAAAGTAGTCTAAACCTTCTCGCTGTTTATATCCTTTGATCACCAACCTTGCTTTGTACTTATCAATGGTTCCATCTGGTTTCATCTTCTTCTTGAAGATCCATCTGTATCCTAGTGGTTTACATCCTTGAGGAAGATCCACTAGTTCCCAGGTATGGTTCTGTAAGATAGAGTCTATCTCACTTTTGATTGCCTCCCTCCACTGAGGTCCTTCTGAGGAATATACCGCTTGTTGGTACGTTTGAGGTTCATCTTCTACCATATAGGTAAGAAACTCAGGTCCAAAGGATTTTTCAGTCCTTTGTCGTTTACTTTTCCTGATTTCAACTTCCTCAGTCTTAGATTGTTCTCGAGGTTCATCGTTTTCAACTTCACCCTCGGGAACAATTTCCTCAACCGGTCTAGAAGAACTCGGTTCACTTTTATCTAAGCATGGGAACACATGTTCAAACCATGATGCATCTTTAGATTCGATTATGGTGCCTTTGCATATTCCAGGGTTCTTGGAATCATGCACAATAAAACGATAAGGACCATAAGGACGAGTGTATCCTATAAATACACAATCCACCGTTTTGGGACCTATTAGTAGCCGCTTAGGTGGTGTGACCACCACCTTAGCTAGACACCCCCACACTTTCAAGGATTTATATGGTGCTTTCTTTCCCATCCATAATTCGTAAGGCGTAACATTCTTTTTCTTGTTAGGTATCATGTTCAACACATAATTCGCCGACAAGATTGCTTCCCCCCACATGTTTTGGTTTACTCCAGAACTTATCATCATGGCATTCATCATTTCTTTCAAGGTGCGATTTTTACGTTCCGCTATGCCATTTGATTGAGGGGAGTAAGGAGCCGTGAGTTCGTGGATGATTCCACTCTTTGCACATACATCAATAAAAGGTGAAACAAATTCACCTCCTCGGTCACTCCTTACGATTTTGATTTTCCGATTTAGTTGATTCTCAACTTCGGCTTTGAACAAGATGAACTTGTCAACAGCCTCGTCCTTACTCTTAAGTAAGTACACATAGCAATACCTTGTACTATCATCAATGAACGTGATGAAGTACTTGTTCCCACCACGAGTAGGAATTGCTTTAAGATCACACACATCAGTGTGGATCATCTCGAGGGGTTCGGTGATTCGTTCAACCTTTTTGAATGACGATTTCGTTTGTTTTGCTTCTACGCAAGTTTCACATTTATTAATTGAGTCGATATCGAATGTTGGTATGCAATCAAGTTTGATTAAACGACGAATGGAATTATAATTTACGTGACCTAGTCTACCATGCCAAATATTAGAAGACTCAATCAAATAAGTAGAACTAGTAGCGTTTTCTTTCATTGCATTCACGACAATTACATTCAGTTTAAACATTCCATTGAGGGCATAGCCCTTACCAACATACACACCATTTTTGGTCAACACGACCTTATCCGACTCAATTACCATTTTGAACCCAAACTTGTTCAACTGCCATCCCGACACAAGGTTCTTACGAATTTCGGGAACGTACAACACATTGGACAAGGTGAGTTCCTTTCCCGACGTCATCTTCAAAACCACGTTACCCTCGCCTTTTATTTCTGCCGTGGCAGAATTTCCCATGAAAACCTTTTCTCCATTAGTCACCTCCTTGAAGGTGTTGAAAAGGCTTTTGTCAAAGCACACATGTCGGGTAGCCCCCGTATCGACCCACCAATCCTTGTTATTTTGCCCAACTATATTCACTTCCGTGACCAAGATCGAGAGGTCCGTGACCATGGCAACAAGCTTATCAACTTCATCTACCATGTTCACTTGTTGAGCATTTTCCTTTTTCTTGGGAAGCTTGCATTCGCTAGCCTTGTGGCCTTGCTTTTGACAATTGTAACAAATTCCAAGGAACTTCTTTTTCCCAACTCCCCCCTTAGGACCAAGGTTGGAGCGTTTCCCATGACTTTTCTTCCCGCCCTTTCCACTGTTTTTTCCCTTCGAAGATTGCCCATGTTCAACAAGATTGGCCTTCACAGTTTCAGGACCATCAACCTTTTTTAGGGCCACTTTGTTATCTTCTTCAATCCGAAGACGAACAACAAGATCTTCAATGGTCATCTCCTTTCGCTTATGCTTGAGATAGTTCTTGAAATCAACCCAACTTGGTGGCAGTTTTTCAATCATTGATGCAACTTGGAATGTCTCGCTGAGAATCATTCCTTCCGCATGAATATCATGAAGAATAACTTGCAATTCTTGGACTTGACTCATGACAGTTTTTGCATCTATCATTTTAAAGTCCAAGAACTTAGCCACCACGAATTTCTTAGTGCCCGCATCTTCTGTTTTGTATTTGCGATCCAACGACTCCCATAATTCTTTGGCAGTCTTGGCTTTGCAATACACATTATACAATGTGTCCACCAAACCATTCAAGATAAAATTGCGGCACAGGAAATCCGAATGATTCCAAGCATGCATCGCGCTCACATTTTGAGCATCCATTTCCCCTTCATCAACATGGGGTTTAGGTTCAGTCAAGAACCTTGCCAGATTCAGCGTGGTCAGATAAAAGAACATCTTTTGCTGCCACTGTTTGAAATTCACACCACTGAATTTCTCTGGTTTCTCAGCATGCGACACTGCATTAGGCAGTGGTGTCACCAGACCGGTAGTGACGGTAACAGCAGAAGTCATGACCGCAGAAACAGCACTGGTCATGACAGTAGAAACAGCAGTAGTCATTGGCTGGGATTCCATTCTGAAAAGAATAAAACAATCAGTAAATATAATCTGTTTAAGTTTGTTAGAAAAATAACCACTGATCTGAAACAACTGATCAGAAACAACTGATCAGTAAACAACTGATCTGAAACAACTGATCAGTAAACAACTGATCTGAAACAGCTGATCAGTAAACAGCTGATCTGAAACAACTGATCTGAAACAGCTGATCAGTAACAACTGATCAGTAAACACTGATCAACCACTGATCCGTAAGCACTGGTCAACCACTGTTTGAAACCACTGACCAGAACAGCAAATGGATCAGAAGTATAAAAGAAGATGTAAAACAGTAAACGATTGAAAACGGGCTTGTGTTTAACACAATTCCCTTAAACAGATTCGTCGTCTGTTCCCAGGGTACGCCGGTTCGAAGCAGCACCGCGCACTGCCGGACCTGAGCACTTGCCTGAAAAGAATAAGAAGCTGTGTTGCAGAGATAGAGAGAAGAGAAGTTGTTTTTCTCTGTCTAAACTGATCAGCCTAATCTTTGATTTATAGTCCAGAACCCATAACCGAAATCTATAAATAAAGACCATATAATGGTCATTAGTGTATATCGGTTACGAAACTGACTGATAATCATGACTGCATCTGTTAGGATTTGAAAAAGAAATAATGATCTCATTCATTCATTTCAGTTTCAAAAAACTGAAAGTCAATAATGATCTCATTCATTCCAGTTTCAAAAAGAAAGTCAAGAGTGCAAAAACTGGTCCACGCGGACCCGGGTTTTCGGAACTGCATTCGTGTCCGCAGGACGTGCGGGCGTACACGAGTTCAACTAAATCCGGTTCCATTTTTGCACCCCCCCTGCGCGCGCGGGTAGGACTTGTGGTAAAACATGTCATAAGACTTCAAAGGCTTCATCAAGGTTTCACCTTATAAATAGCCTATCTTTCCACTCCCACACCGATGTGGGACAAGGTGAATTACCAACTTGAGACTTTCATTCACACTAAACTTCCAACAAACAGGTCATCTTCGGGTCAACACATTTGTTAAACAATGCATGTTCAGGCTAACCTGTCTATTAACTAGGGTGTGTTTGGGTTGATCTATTTTTTAAAATGGTTCTTATCCAACCAAATACTTGAATATTTCCGTATCATGTCCGAAATTGCCAGTCCTATACAACCCCTTAAACCCTTGGCATGTCTGATAGTTATTATGTTTGATTAGTGGTTCTAAGTGTGAGATCTACCATTTTATTTGAATTGTCCTTCTCATTAACAGTAAAAATGGATGAAATTAACCCAATGGACTAAAATGGCAACGATGAAACCTTTTTGGACTCACATACGAAAAATGAAACCTTTGTATTAAAGTGACAAAATAACCCAAACCACAAGAACTAAAATGACATTTAACTCGAGAAATATTGTTTAAAGTATATACTATAAGTTTAAAGTGTTAGGCATATAACTTCAAATGTTGCATTAACGTTTACAAGAAAAATAAAACAGGAAATTATATTTTGTTCGAATTTGTGTTCAAATTTGTTTTTTTTTTGAACGACGGAATTTTATTAGAAACCAAAACTAGCAAGATGCTAGCAGAACAATACAAAACAAACAGATTACAAAAGGTTGAAATTACACCAATTTGACCATTCTAACGTGTTCATCTTCGTTCTATGTTTGATCCAAAGAAAACTTGTGGTCTTTATATCCGCCAATAATCTTGAGATGTCTACTCTTTTACCTGAGAAAATCACATCGTTGCGCAGTTTCCATAAGCTCCAACATGTTGTTAAGATGATAGCGTGTACCATCTTCATCACATTGGCCGGCATGTTGACATGCTTATGAACCCGAAGAAGATCAGAAATTGTGAAGGCATAAATGGGCGAAATAAAGAGCCATCTAGACACCAAATGCCATACCACAGAGCTGATATAGCATGATCCAAAAACGTGCTCAACTGTTTCGTCCCTATCACCACACAGTGGGCAAGTAACCGAGGCTAAGATGATGTTTCTTCTTGCTAATGCTGATTTCGTGGGCAGACGATCGAGATTCATCCTCCATCCGAAGATGTTGACCTTGCGAGGAACCCATCGGTTGTTCACCACTATCAAAGTGGACTTGGGTACTTGAACCCAAGACACTTGCTTCAATAATGCCTGCTAACCCATACCAAAATAGCTATAAAATATGTAACTAAGTGTGTCTAATGCTTCCCTGGAAAAAAGTTTGTTCCACATCAGCTTCACATTCATGTAAACACCACACCAGTGTCCTGTGAACAGTGGCGGCTATGATGGTGTGCGGGGAGGATCTCCACACAAGGCCCGTGATTTTGAGGGGCACGCGATTTAAAAAAAAATCCGATACATATATGTTTTTTTTTTAAATAGTAAACACATACCAATTCCAATATAGACCCACCCATTTACAAATACTTTTTACGGTTTAGAATTTAGCCCACTTGACATTATTATTGAGCCAATACTAATTTGATTTTTTTAATGATAAAATATTACGGAAGGGCACATTTTTTCAAGCTCAAACAGGTACGTGAATTCTTAGAGACGTCTCAGCCTGTGAGAGGGGCCGGGAGCAATGGGGTTGTTTTGATATGAAATTTAGCAAAAACGTGGTTGATTTAAAAAAATATAATTCTGGTCTCGTAAATGGTTTTGACACATGTGGATTGACATTTCGGATGATAAAGAAGTTTTTTAAAAATAGTTAATATTAGTTGTTAAAAAATAATTAATAAATTGCATTAAAAACTAAAAAAAGTCCATTCATCCCTTGCAAAATCACTACATATGCTTAGTAAGTGTGAGAGGTAAGCCCCTATAAATGTGTACGTGACACATTTTTCCCCCTCACTTCGGTATTACATAGTTACGTATGGCCTAAAAATATGAGATATTTATATTTATATATCTTTTGGTCCGACTAAATGCTAGAAGAAAAAAGATGAATCAAGCAATACAACTTATCTTTTCAAGAGAATACTAAACTTTGCTGGTTTAGGATTTTTCAAAGGTTACAGATTATATTCAAAATTGATTTGTTGAAATTTCAGATGATATAATGACAAAGAAACCAGAAACTATAGTTAGGTTGGTAAAAAAAAAAATTGAATATAAAATAAATGTAGACATATATTCGGATGTGAGATTGCTTTAACGGATTGGTTTTCAAAACCTATACACTCTCGAGTCTGCTCTTTCATTTATTAGTTTCCTTGTTTTTCATCCTTATTGGGCATTATTCTAGAATGACCCTCCCTCTTCATGCCCCTATAATGCCCATGAGAAATGGTGTAAGGGCATTATCAAAATCTTTCACGCCCTTATAAAGCCCTATTACATATGGCCTAAAAGTGTAATTGACTTTTTGATATTTCAAGTCAGCTTTAGATGTGAGTTTAAGATTTGGTTTTAAGTAAAGACACTTCAACGTGTAAATTCTAACTAAATAAGTCCATAAACAGGTATACATAAGAATTGTCACAACCCCCGATTCTATCCTAGACGTGAGCCATGAACAGACCAAGTGATACCGGTGTTTATTAAAACTTTTGCAACGAAAATTTCATCAGGACCGGGTGTTAGGAAAAATATCAAAATTTTCAAAACACCGAAATTTAATTTCATAACTTGGGGATAAAACCTATATTTACATAAAATGTTTTTCACGAGGATAAACCCTTAATTACAAAATACGTTTCTTTATTCAGGTGACATAGCTACTTATTTAAGCTTTTGGTGCCTCGTTGCACTTTCCATTCCTTTCACAATAAATCACCTGAAACACGTTTAAAAATATTTTGATCAGCAGGAAATACTGGTGAGTACATTCATTTGTAGAAAAATGACACATTCTTAGAATTACAGTATTAAGAGTTTTTACATTTGTTTATATCTTACAACTATCCAAAGGTATTTGTCACTCGGCAGTTCCTGTGACCGTGGTCATATTACTGTTGGTCCTTCTTCCAATCACTAACGCATATATAAGTTTTGTATACAAAACCCCACATACTTACAATAGTTTTCTTGTAAGAATACAAAGACTTAATCATTGTAATATAAGTAAGAGTAAACTGCCATTTTGGTCCCTGTGGTTTGGGCACTTTTGCCATTTTAGTCCAAATCTCAAACTTTTTACATCTGGGTCCCTGTGGTTTGCATTTTGTTGCCATTTTAGTCCAAAATCCAAAAACCCTCTATTTTGACTGTTGAAACCTGATTATTTTGTCCTTTAGTGCAGGGGCATTTTGGTCATTCTGATTTTACTCTTCTAATAAATTAAAACAAAATTAATTATATATTATATAATATATATATAACCCTCGATCTCTCTCTCACTAAAACAACACAGATACACACACACACTCTCTCTCTCTCTGCTCTCTCTCTCTCTTTCAGTTCTTTCTCTCTCTCTCTACACAGATCCGTCATCCACAGATCATCACCGTTCTCCACCGCCATCCAACTGCCAAGACCTGCGAAGACCTGTATCTCTCCTCCATCCTTCTTTCTTTTCAGATCTGTAAATAGGGGGTGGTTGACGATGACTGATTATGATGATGATGACTGATGATGATGATGGACGATGATTATGATGATGATGATGTAAGGGGGTGGTTGACGACGGCAGTGGAGGTGGTTATGGTGTGGCTCGGGTTTGGGTTTGCTTTGAGTTTGGTGAAGGTGGTGACGGCGGCAACTCCGGTGATAGGGATACATCGTCTGGTAAGTGATAATGTGAGTATTTGGGGATTTTGGGTGTTTTATGAAGTTTCTAGTGAATATTTGGGGATTTTGAGTTTTTGTTTCTAGTGAATATTTGGGAATTTTGGGTGGTTACGGTGATGGATTTGAGGGTTTTTCATGGTGGGTTTTCGGATTTGAGGGGTTTTCACGATGGTTGTGATGGCAGCTGGATGGTGGTGTTGGTGGTTGAAGGTTGGGTGGTGGTGGCAGGTGGGTGGTGGTGACGGTGGTTGTGGTGGTGGCCGGTGGGTGATGTGGGGGTGGGGGTGGGTGATGGCAGGTGGCGGGATTGAGAGGTGGTGTAGAGAGATGGGGGCGGCGGTGGTGGTGCTATAGAGAGAAGGGGTAAACGAGGAAAGAGGTGTGGGTGTGACTGTTGGATTGGACGACGCCGGAGTGGCGGTGGTGAGAAGGGGGAGGAGGTGGCGGTGGTGGTGGTGCTATAGAGAGAGAGAAGAGAGAGAGAGGGAGGAGGTGGTGGTGGTGCTATAGAGAGAGAGAAGAGAGAGAGAGTTGATCTGAGTTTTGAGAGATAAGAGAGAGAGTGCAGCTCAATAAATGAAATTTACAGCAAATGAAATTTAAATGAATTTACAACAAATGAAATTTAAAAAATGACCAAAATGCCTCTGCATTAAAGGACAAAATAATCATGTTTCAACAGTCAAAATAGAGGGTTTTGGGATTTTGGACTAAAATGGCAACAAAATGCAAACCACAGGGACCCAGATGTAAAAAGTTTAAGATTTGGACTAAAATGGCAAAAGTGCCCAAACCACAGGGACCAAAATGGCAGTTTACTCTATAAGTAATAACTAGAAAACATTTAGGGTTTTGAAAATATTTGATAAAACAGAATGACTCACGTTGCTATACGTTTGGTTTAACAGCCTCATGGTTTTAAGCCCTAATTACAAAATGTAACACGTATTAGTGTATAAACCAAATCAAACTTAACGATAGTCACGAGATCAAAACCACAACGTATTCACAAAGTATCACCTTATTCAGGCAGAACTTCGGCTTTTCGTTGCTAGAGTTTCCAATCAATCGGATAGGGTATCGTTTTAGCGATTAGGGTTTCATACACAAGAATACACGAAACAGAGAACGAGAGTTTATAGGAATCGATTTTACGAATCGAGAATGAGTAGTTGGACAACTCCTGAGACTGCCCTTATACATCCATCCCTTTAATTTGTGTGTATATATATGACAAGTTAAAGCCAGATGTGCCATAGAACAGAGCTTTTTGTTATTCATGTGGAATGAAAATCTATTTATGATGTGAAATATGTGTCTAAAAGTTACTGATTAAACTACAATTCATCCCTTGAATTTTTGTAAAATTATAATTTCAAGAACAATTTATACCACGTCTCTAATACTTTTAAACCACGAATAAAACAATCAAACACCATTTATATAGTTATTTGGGCTTAATTATGAGACTACTTTAGTCATTTGGGCAATATATTCATGATTCAGCCCCAATGTTTTAGACTTTAATATAAGGCCTTTAGTACTTTGGGCCATGTATTCATGAGGGGATACATTAGTGTTTCTTTTGTTTGTGCTATACAAGTATAGAACACAAATAGAGGGTTTCTGATGTCTAAACAGAAATAAGCTAGGTAGCTTAAGGACAGTTCATGATTTGGTTTTAAAGCTTTGATGATTTAATAGTATGATCAAAAGTTTGGAAATTGGAACCTTTACTACTTATTTATTAATTGATTTTTTTCTTTTATAGAATATAAATCTATATATATTAATATATTCATAAACCATCATTAGCATTTTAAAAATTCTAATACGGATAATGAATTTAAAGAAAAAAACAAGAATGGGTTCAAACAGGCAACCAGTTAAATCAGCCAGTCCGGCCAGCCCGCTCAACCCAGATAGTTTGGTTTATCATTCCCGAAAATCATAGTTAAATGATCTAAACCCAGAGTTTTCATCAAAGATGACTATAGCGTGTCATGAACATTGAACGTCATACCTAACTGAAACATATTGATACAATGAGCACCTTGGACTATAACTTAGGCAAATGTAACCCTTTCAAGTTTTACTTAAGGAAAAAACACTAAAAACAAAGAGAATGTAAATGAGAAGATATAAAAATTAATTGTATTTTTGAGTGTACAAGTTAAAAAAAAAACTGAAAAATAAAGGAAAATCATAAGTTTGATTGAAATTAAAGAATAGTTTACTCAACCCAAATGGTTTGGTTTATCATTTTTGAAAATGATAGTTAAATAATCCAATTCAAAATTTTCATTGTAACTTGTCATGAACATTGAACACCATACGTAATAAAAACATATTGATACAATGAGCATATCGGATAGCTTAGGCAAATGTAGTCCTTTCAAGTTTTACTTGAAAAAAAACATTAAAATCAGAGATAATATAAACGAGAAGATATAAAAAATAATTTTATTTTTCACATAATCAAGTTAAGAAAAGCCAGACAAATAAAGAGAAATCATAATTATATGTTTATAATTGCTACATTTATATTAATAATATACGAATTTGTTAACCGAGCGTTGGCCAAGTCTATTCAAATAATAAATTCAATCAAGTTTAGGCTAAATAAAGAATGAAAAAGATTGCTAATTTAATGATGTAAAAACAGAGATAATTTTAATGAGAAGATATAAAAATTAACTTTTTTTTTTTGCATGATCAAGTTAAAAAAGACAGAAAACTAAAGGAAAATCATAATTATATGTTTATAATTGCTACATTTATATTAATAAAATAAGAATATGTTAAGTGAGCGTGGCCAAGTCCATTCAAATAATAATTTAATCACGTTTAGGCTAAATAAAGAATGAAAAAGATTGCTAATTTAATGATGTAGAAACATAGATAATATAAAAGTAAATTACGTTTTTGGCCCCTGTGGTTATGTCAGTTTTACTATATTAGCCCAAACTAAGAATTTTTAACGTATCTGCCCCCATGGTCCCTATATCTAACCATTTTGACCCCTAATTCTAACCAAACCCCAACTCTGGTTAACTTCTTGGTCACATGGGTTGCACATGATGGGTAATATGGTAATTTCACCTCCCCCTTTTAATGACTTTGTAAAAAAATCCCAGATCTTCAACCAAAAAAATCCCAGATCTTCAACCAAACATCATCATCTTCATCTCTATGGCGGCGCACGGTGGTGCACAGCGGTGGCCCCACATAAACTCAGGGAATGATGATGATGGTTATTTTGGGTTTGATGATGATATGTTCTTGAAGATCTGGGTAAGAAGACGAAGATGTTCTTGAAAATCTGGGTTTGAAAGTGGTTTGAAGATGTTCTTGAAGATCTGGGTAACAAGATCATCATCTTCAACCATCATCATCATCCCCAGATCTTCAATTAAATCTAACCCAGATCTTTAACGAACATCTTCAACCATCATCATCATCCCCACATAAACTTCAAACACAAAATCTAACCCAGATCATCATCATCATCATCCCCACATAAACAACATCCAAACACCCCCTAAATTCCTAACACAAAATTGTCAAAAAAAAAAAAAACATAACAAAATACAAACCTGAAGATGAAAATCCACATAACAAAATACAAATCTTACAAAATAAAGTCTAATATCCCAAGGTGCATAACCCAGAACAAGAATATCATTATAACAAGTATCACTATCTACAAGAAATCAAAAACATACTTAATCAAACCCTAACAAAACACAAACACCTGAGATAAATTTCCAGTCAAGACGCGGTGGAGGACCGTCAGGAGCTGCCGCAACATCTCCGCCATCGCCACCGTTCATTTCTCCTCTTCTCATCCTCTTTTTCGATATTCAAATCAATCAAACGATAAATCAATCAACTGAATCCAAACTAAAACCAAATCAACAACAACAATCACGCGATCGATGAGTGTAGGTTCGCCGGAAGTTGCAAGTTCGCCGGAATCTGGGTAAAGTCGCCGGAAGTTGAAGGCTCGTGGATGGGGTAGGGTGTTTTATGTTTAAAAAAATTAGACACCATCTCACTTGAGATTGATTGATTGCTTGTTCTGATTGAAGATGATGATGGTTGGAGGTGATGGGTTAGAAGATGATGATGATTGAAGAGGGTAGATGATGGATAAGTGATGAAGAAATCTGCAAATGTGGGTTAAAAAGAAATCAGGATGAAGGGGGAGGTGAAATTACCATATTACCCATCATGTGCAACCCATGTGACCAAGAAGTTAACCAGAGTTGGGGTTTGGTTAGAATTAGGGGCCAAAATGGTTAGATATAGGGACCATGGGGGCAGATACGTTAAAAATTCTTATTTTGAGCTAATATAGTAAAACTGACATAACCACAGGGGCCAAAAACGTAATTTACTCTAATATAAATATGTAGTTAGAATTCAAGACGCCATACCTATGTTTTTTATAACCGAATCGATTTTGATCAAACAACATAGGTACCCGTTGTATTGATATTAATGAAAACGATGCCCATATTATATTGTTCTCGATCGATGTAAATCGATTGATGTAAAATACATGTTGATAACTTTTAGACATATCACGAATTTATTTTTTGGGCTTTCTCTTTCAATAGCTATAGTGAGTGTTGGTAATAAAGCAAATCAAATTGCTATCGACTGAGCTCCCGCCGCATAGCGCGAGAGAATCACACTAGTTTATATTAATATTAATAAAATTTGTATCTGAGCGTGGGCCAGTTCCATTCAAATAATAAATTCAATTAAGTTTAGGCTAAATAAAGAATGAAAAAGACTGCTAATCTAACGATGGTGGATTGTAAACGAATGATGTTTTTTCTTTCATTTTCATAGTTCTCATCTCAAAAATATCGTCTCATTTGATCGCTTGATGGTTTCTTGAATTCTAACTTTTTTCTTTTGTAACGACAACTTTCTTGTATTAGGCCATCACATTCTCTAAATTGGAGAGCTCCGTTGGCTCACTCCAGCCAGATTATGTTATATTAACCGGACTCACGTTGGCTTCAGAGTTTGGCTTGGGCCTTCCCCGGGAAACCATACGGTCGGCTGACACTTGACAGTCGTTGTGCCACCACAAGAGTAGAATTATCTGGCGTAACACACAATGTGACGAAATGTTTAAAACCGTAAATCCTCCCAAATCAGTAATCTATTTGGTTTCATGGTAAAACTTTTCCCCCAAACCTTCAATCGACCAATTCTGAAAACTTCAAACCACAGTGAGTTGTTTGCTTTACGCTTTTCTTTCTAAACCTTTGTTTTTTTTTTTTAATTTTTAATAGTTCTATTTCAGTTTAGTTTTCGATAATCAAAAACGGTAAGTAACCATTTGGCTCATTGTTCGAACTACAAATCATGATTTGTTTCCCATAAAAATAGGACATTTATAAATCATGGAATCCCATGAAAATGATTTTATAAATCTCTAGTAACTTTATAAAAATGCTCTTTACTTATCATTTGATTGTCTTGTATACTTTTATACAATCTTGTTTAACAATTTATCCTATAGTCATGGGCGCAGCTTAAGAGGGGCCGGGGACCCCCGAACTTTTCGCTCAGTAGTGTTATATATGTAGTTTTCGTATATAAATTTTTGAATATATACGTTTTCGACACTTCGATTCTATAGAAATTTTTTGGTATATACGTTTTCGACCCCCGTGTTAATATAGTCGGTAGCTATAGTTATAAAAAATCCCAAACCTTTATTTAGAATAGGGGCCAACAATAACACTTTACGTCAATTGAGAAACGCTATTGGCATAATATACACTTCACCCTCCGCCACACACCGCCGGTCTCCACCACCGACGCCGACGGTGACGGTTAACTTTCACCACCACAACACAACACTCCGCCGTCGTTATCCTCCATCCTCAACCTCACAATGTTGCGAAAACCGCAAATTCTCCACCTATTCATCTTCATCGTTGCCGATCTTCTCTGCTTTGCATGTTTAGTCGCATCTAGAGATTCGGTAGTTTTCAACGGAGACATTGACGCCGTTAACGTCACTTCTACTGGATCAAATAGATCTAAGGAAGATAGCGTTGCTGATATGTTCGATCGCGCTCTTGAAAAGGAGTTTACCGAGAACGATGATGAACAGTCTGACGGTTAGTTAGATCTGATTTTTTTTTTTTCGTTTTTGTTTGTGAATTGTGTTGTTTGTGTTAGGTTTAGTTGATTGTGATTTCTGATTTAGTTTGAAATTGTTAACTATGTCCTATGAGTTATTATGAGTAATTTAGGGCATGCAATTAGGTACATTTAGACTTTATGTCTATTTATACTCTAACTAATTATAATTATGCTGTTTTTGTTAGGTTCAGTTGATTGTGGTTTCTGATTTAGTTAGAATTTGTTAACTAGAGAATTAGAGCATTTCTGTGAGTTATTTAGGGCATGCAATTAGGTATTTAGGTACATTTAGACTTTATGCCTATATATACTCAAACTAATTATAATTATGCTGTTTTGTTAGGTTTAGTTGATTGTGGTTTCTGATTTAGTTTGAAATTGTTAAGTGTTAACTAGAGAATTAGAGGTTCCTGTGAGTTATCTAGGGCATACAGTTGGGCATACAGTTGGGTACATTTAGAATTTATGTCTATATCTACCCAAACTTATTATGAGTAAAGTTCCCGTACAAATAACTTTAACGTACTAAACGTATGAATAGCATGAAAAAGGCAAAAAAAAACGCGGTGACATTTTCGTAATTATTTGCTCGTAGGGTAATTATCAAAATTACTCTACAAATGATCCTGTAGAGTAATTTTGATCTTGTAGAGTAATTTTGATAAAAAAACTATACCTCACAAAAAAACCCCCAAAAAACCTAAAGGCCCCCCCCCCCCCCCCCCACCACAAACTAAATGCTAAAAACTAAACCATAAAGCTAAACCCCATAACTAAATGCTAAAAAAATTACAAAATTCCTCTACAAGATCAAAATGACTCTACAGGATCATTTGTGGAGTAATTTTGAATTGTGTGTTGTTTGATAAACCTCTAATTTTGAATTTTGATACACTTGTAGAGTAATTTTGATAATTACCCTACTCTACAGCTCTACACGTGTATCAAAATTACTCTACAGAAACATTTTACAAAATTACTCTACAAAGATCAAAATTACTCTACAAGATCATTTGTAGAGTAATTTTGATAATTACTAATAATTACGAAAATACCACCGCGTTTTTTCAGCAAAACCTTCAGTTCGTACGTTTTGTACGTTAAAATTATTTGTATTTGATCTTTTGTCAACTTATTATAATTATGCTGTTTTTGATTTAGTTTTAATTTATTTAACTGGAGAATCAGACGTTTCTGTGAGTTATTTAGGGCATACTGTTAGGTACATTTAGAAATTATTTGTATATTTACTCAAAGTAGTTATGCTGTTTCTGCTAGGTTTAGTTGATTGTGATTTCTGATTTAGTTTAAAATTGTTAACTAGAGAATCAGATGTTCTTGTGAGTTATTTAGGGCATGCAGTTAGGTACATGTAGAATTTATGTCTTTATTTACTCAAAGTAATTACGCTGTTTGTGTTAGGTTTAGTTGAAGTAATTATGCTGTTTGTGTTAGGTTTAGTTGAATATTGTTAACTAGAGAATAAGACATTTCTGTGAGTTATTTAGGGCATGCAATTAGGTATTTAGGTCATAGTTATCAAAAGCGAGCGCCTTGTGCGCCTAGGCGCAATTTTCAGGCGAGGCGCAATTATTGCGCTTGTTTAGACGCGATTCCCAGATTCTGACGGCTTCCGACCACTTTCTGTAAATTCCGGCAAGATTCTGAAAGAAACTCCGGCTTAGGCAGCCGCCTTTAGCGTAGAGGAGGAGAGATGGAGTAAAATGGGTCAAAGACAGCAGCTGCTCGTGGTGTTCTGGTGGCCGGAGACCAGAGTTTAAGGTGGCCGGAGATCAGAGTTGCAGGGTAGTGAGAGAGAAGGAAGAAGAAACGTTGAGGGGGTAAAGGACAGGAAAGGGGAGAGAGAGACATACAAAAAGAAATAAAAACAAACCTTTTAAGTGGGTAATGGGTTACTGTTTAAAACTGTGTTAAAAGTGACTGAACATGTGTGCAGACTGAAATTTTAAAAAGAGTAAACATATGTGTAAAGTGTAAACTGAATAGTGACTAATTACAAGCATAGGGCTAGGGCTAGGCCCTAGGCTAGTCTTACAAAGCATATTATATATTTTTTATTTTCTTTATATGTGCGCTTTTTTTTTCTCGGGCCCTCGCTTTTTTTGCGCCTAGTGCCTAGGCCCCAGGCGAGGCCTATGCGCCTTAAGTGCGCCTAGCGTCTTTGATAACTATGATTTAGGTACATTTAGAATTTATGACTATGTTTACTCAAATTATTCATGCTGTATCTGTAGGTTTAGTTTTTTTTTGAAGGGCTACTTTCATTAAAAACAGCTACGGAAATCTCCAAGGCGGAGAAAACCGAGCAAACACCCAAAAGAACATTACATTACATCAAAAATGAATTTTTGCCAACCCTTCCAATTCACTCTAGTATGTTTACCCCTACTATTAAACCAAAGAAAACTAAAGGATTTAATATCCGAAATAGCTTTGGTAATCGGCACATCAACCCCTTTAAAAATCTTGTCGTTCCTTATCTTCCAAATGCACCAGCAAGCGATCATCAAAATCCCGCGGATAATCTCCTTCTTTGCTGCTGAGAACCCCAACTGATCAACCGCAAACTGAACATCCTGAATTGAGAACAATAACAGCTGCGGAATACGGCACCAGTTAGCAACAGCGACCCAGATCCCATTCGCAAAAAGGCAGCCTGTAAACAAGTGTTCCATCGTTTCTTCCGCGTGATCGCACATAACACAAAGCTTATCTCCAACATGAATGTTTCTTTTTTCTAACGCTACCTTAGTGGGGATACGATCTAACCAAGAGCGCCACATGAATATGTTACCCTTCGCTGGAATCCATTTACACCAACGCATCACACAAGTATTATCTACCTGATCATTGCTCTTGCACCACTGCTTTGTGTCTTTGACACTCAAAATCTGCACAGCGCCTTTGTTCCAGGTCCAACTATCAGTGCTCGAAGACAAAGTGGTGCCTGAAACCAGCCGAGAACATAGGACCAACTGCTGAGTTTCCTGAACCGTAGTGGGATAATGTTTCCAGTCCCATGTCATAACCCCAGACAGGTTATTTTGGCCGACACGATCTGAAACAGTGCACCATTTATTTTTTTCTAAACGGAACAAATCGGGAAACAACATCCGAAGAGGGAGACGATCAGCCCAAGGGTCAATCCAGAATTTAATCACTGCCCCATTCCCCACTTTACCTTGGATAAGAGAATTAAACGTCGACCCATTTATCACCAACCGATTTCCACATTTAACAATGGTAGACCAGACCCTCTTAATATACGGATTGCACGATATCGTTTGGTATCGTCTATTGGAGCAATGAACAGAATCAACCACCCTACGCCATATCGCATTAGTTTCAGTCTTGTATCTCCATATCCATTTCAAGAGGAGTGCATTATTGGCGTCATCCAACTTAGTTAACCCAAGACCACCGTTCTTTTTCGCTTTAGTCACAACCTCCCAACCCACCCAATGCATTTTATTAATGTCCAAGCTCCCTCCCCATAAGAACTTCTTGACCATCGCCTCAAGAGCATTTTTAACCCCAATCGGCATTTTGAAAAGGGAAAAATAATACGTCGGTAGACTCTCCAAAACGGATTTAATTAAAACAACCCTCCCGGCTATAGAAAGCACCTTCGCCTTCCACTTAGAGAGACGTTTTCTAAACACATCAACAATAGGATCCCAACTCGCAATCCTATTCATATTGGCTCCAACTTGTATTCCGAGGTACTTAAAAGGAAGCACACCCGGGGAGCATCCCAACTCTTCGGCTTTCCGACTCAAGTCGTCCCCATTCTTCCCTATACCAAATAAAGTGGACTTGTTGATGTTGATTTTGAGCCCCGAACACAAATGGAAAATCCTCAAAATTCTTTTAAGGACTTTAAAATTATCCTCCGACCATTCACCCATTATCATAGCGTCGTCCGCAAATAATAAATGGGACAAACAAGGCCCATCATTAGGAAGCTTAATACCCATAAAAATCCCATCGTCACACTCCTTTATAATACCCGATAAAGCTTCCATGGCGATAATAAAGAGGAAAGGGGAAATAGGATCTCCTTGGCGCATGCCTTTCCCGCACGAGAACTCGAACGTAGGCGACCCATTAACAAGCACAGAAGACCTAGCCGAAGAAAGCACCCCGTGAATCCATCCGCACCAAGACTCGGGAAAGCCCATTTGCCTCATAACCATCAAGACGAATCCCCAATTAATATTATCATAGGCTTTCTCGAAGTCTATTTTAAACATAAAAACATGTTTGTTGGATCGTCTAGCCCAAGCCAACACTTCACTCACAACCAAGGGCCCATCTAGAATGTATCTCCCGGCTATGAACGCCGTTTGAGTTTCATTGATCACCTTATCCATAACCTTTTTAAGCCTACAAGCAAGAACTTTAGAAATGACTTTACTTACCACCCCTATCAAGTTTATAGGCCTATATTCTCCCAAAGTCACTGGATCTTTAGTTTTCGGGATCAAGGTGATGAAAGAAGAACCAACTCCGCGCCTGATAATAGCATTATTGTAAAAGTCTTGGAAAATAATGTTAAAATCCTGCACAAATAAAGACCAATATTTTTTAATAAAGCGAAAGTTAAAGCCATCCGGACCCGGGGCTTTATCACTTCCGCATGAAAACGTGGCCTCCTTGATCTCAACTTCTGAAAAGGGGACGGTTAAGACCCCCACATCAGTCTCCGAAAGTTGTTGAAGACCGTAACACTGTAACATCGGCCGGTGCACCATCTCTTCAGCAAACTTATCCCGGAAAAACCGAAGAACCTCATTTTTAATCACATTAGGACGTGTCTCCCATAAACCATTAATCAAAAGACCCGGAATCGCATTACTCGCCTTTCTACTATTAATAACCCCGTGAAAAAACGAGGTATTTTCGTCGCCTTCTGCAGCCCACTTTACCCGGGATTTTTGTTTAACATCTTTAAATTTCCACATTTCTAATTCACGGAGCCGGAACGAACCTTCTTCGAAAACCCATAACTCCTCCTCTGATAAAGACCGATCCTCCATAGTGACCTGAAGCGAATCCAACTCTTGTCTCAAAGTGGTTTCCTCTTCAGACTCTTTATGTTTCACAACCTTGATCCAAGACTTGAGCTTCTGTTTGATCCTTTTTAGTTTATTCAACAGCCGAATATCAGGAGGAATGTCATTGTCACCTTCAGTCACGCAAGCATTATTAACAACCTCATCAATACCATCCCTTCCTAACCAAGAATTGTAGAAGCGAAACGGTTTGGAACCGAAATTCCGGGACATAACCTTGAGCACTAAAGGACAGTGATCGGATAACTCTCGAGTTAACGCCCGATACTCCGCATTAGGCCAACCAAAAAGCACGCTCGAAGAGACTAGAATACGATCGATACGACTGAACTTATCTCCAACACCATAAGTGAATTTACGACCCCATAAGATGAATTCACATAAGCCAATATCTTCTATGAACTCGTTAAACTCTCTCGAAGCCACCGCGTTAAACTTAGAATTCTTTCGCTCCTCTTTATTCCGAACACAGTTAAAATCTCCTCCCAGAATCACGTATTCATCATTAAACACGTGGACATTCTTGACCGCATCCCAAACACGTCTTTTATCATCCAACTTGTGAGGAACGTAGATGTTCCCGCAAGAAAACCCTTTACCGCTATCTTTGAGAATCCCCGAAACAAAAATGAAATTCTGCTGCTTCACTGTTGTAACATTGCTAAACAACTTAGAATCCCATATGGTAAGGAGGCCCCCTGATCTCCCATTGGAAGGAACCCAATCGAACCTAAATTCGTCATTACCCCATAACCTTCCCATGTTAACCCCATCAATGGAGACGAGTTGAGTTTCTTGAACCAACACCAAACCACCTTCATTTTCTCTACGGATATTACGAACCCAATCCCATTTTTTCTCTTCCCCCAACCCGCGCACATTCATAGATAGCACATTCATTGTTGAACCCCTTGAAAGCCTTCTTCCCGAACCATCTTAGAAACCGTATCTTCGAACAACTCGATATTAGTAGCTCCCAGCTTTTCACCTAGCGAGATAGTTTCTTCAACTTCCTTTAATACTTCGTTAACTGCTGGAACATTTTCGTCCTCAAGGCCCAAGTTGGAATTATCATTGTTACAATCTTTATTTAAATCAGGGGTACAAAACACTTCTTGGGCCGGTTCTCTAAGCTCTTGAACTTGGGCCGGAGACCCATATATGTTATAAATAAACCTGTCTAAATCAAACAGATCTTCATCACTTCTGGGCCTCTTCTTGGGCCTATCCTGACCTACTGGGGATACAGATAACTTTTTTCTAGACTTTTTCTTGAACCCCTTTACTTTTTTATTCAAAACAATACCATTAACATTAATTTCCCCATCCAATTGACACTGAGGAATATTATCGTTTAAGGTAACAGAATTCCCCCCATTATTGCAGTCATAAATGCCCCCATCAATAGGGGAGAGATTGGGCTGTTGACTACTTTCCTCGTTTTCAGCACCTTCCAAATTTCGCTCACCAACACCAACCGACACCTCAGCATTCGTAATTTCCTGTTCTGCCATGAAAACGTCGTCACTAACAAAGTTGTCGCTCGGATCATCTTCATCAATATAGACCAAACAATCCGGCACCCAGTCACCGGGATCTTCTTCAATAGTAATCGGAAAACTCTTAGACTTCCAAAGTAATTGGACATTACGATGAATACGATTAACCGATTTACACAGCACCCCCATTAACACATAAGACAAATCATCACTATCATTCAAACTCGAAAGTTGAACGACTTCACCAACGGAATTACCAATATCCTTTAGAACCGAATCCATCATTAAACACATGGGAATTCCATAAACCTTAATCCATGCAATACGTTCGAATTCGAATAATTGGCCCTCCCAATCTTCTAAAGAACTGAAAACTGATTCCCACAATTTTTTCTTGTCGAAGAACCATTGTTTGTCTTCCACAGAATCAAACAGCACAATAACATAAAACCCACCCAGATATTTAATAGTAATGTTTTTATTAATACTAGAAAGAAACCAGGATCTCAAATCCGTTAAGGATTTAAAATCAATAAGCCTACCCAATAAACCAAGATCATACCAAACATTGCAACAAACAAGATCATCGGGGACTGAAATCTCCACTGTATCCGAAACCGGTTCGACATCGAGCAAAGTATCCTTGAACGTTCTCCCAGCAACATTACTAGGCCCTGGTTTATCACATACCCCCTTCGGATCTGGATCAACATAATCGTTTCTCTCCACCGTTTGATCTTGCACCGGTCTCCATACTTTCTCCACCTTCTCTTGAACCTTGGTTCCGTCCACAAATCTAGCAATACTGATGAAGAGCTTGTAGGACCCGATCCACACATCTTTTAAATTATTCTCCAACATCTCCGGATCTTTCACATTGCCAAAAGACACGAACCCAAAACGCTTCCCCAGTTTATCATACTTTCTTGCTATATACGTCCCTTGAATATTCCCATACCCCTTCAAAACTTGCACCAAATCCACCGACGAACATTTCGGAGGAAGATTACAGATGAACATCTTCGTGATCTGAATCCCTACCCCATTCCCATCTTGTTTCCTTTGTCTTCTGTCGTTTCTGGATGGAACGTCGTACCATTGCCCTTCCTTGTAGCGATCCCTTCCCGTCATGGAAAAAATTATCTGTAGATTTAGTTGATTGTGATTTCTGATTTAGTTAATAAGACGTTTTTGTGAGTTATCTAGGTCATGCAATTAAGTATTTTAAGTACATTTAGAATTTATGTCTATATTTACTCAAGCTAATTATGCTGCGTCTATTAGGTTTAGTTGATTGTGATTTATTATTTAGTGTGAAATTGTTAACTGGAGGACCAGATGTTCCTATGAGTTATTTAGGGCATGCAATTAGGTACATTTTATGTATTTATCTAGTCAAATTAGTTATGCTGTTTCTGCTAGGTATAGTTGATTGTCATTTCTGATTATGTTTGACATTGTTAACTAGAGAATCAGAGGTTCCTGTGAGTTATTTAGGGCATGCAACTATGTACATTTAGAATGTGTGTCTATATTTACTCCAACTAATCCTGTTGTTCCTGCTAGGTTTGGTTGATTGTGATTTTTGATTTAGTTTGAAATTGTTAACGAATCAGACGTTCCTGTGAGTAATTTAGGGCATGCAATTAGGTACATTAAGAATATATGTCTTTGTTTACTCAAACTAATCATGCTGTTTGTGTTAAATTTAGTTGATTGTAATTTCTAATTAGTTTGCTATTGTAGACTAGATGATCACACACTCCTACTTTTTGAGATTATTAGGATTTAGGACGGGCAATTAGATGTCTTTGGAAATCATTTTTATTAATTTACCCACACTAGGTGTTACGTGTGTGAAATCATAATTGAAAAACGGTGCTATGCATAAATAACACGCAACTTACTTTGCATTATAATCTGTCTTACTCAGCTACTGATCCTGGGAGCTTCAATAACAGTGTGGCAGGGCAACAGGTATGTCATGTGATCTCTAGATTAGGGGGTTTTGCATGTAAGTTTCAAACTTGTTGGCTAGAAAAGCAAACCGTAGACATAAAATGCCATTGATTATCTTTTTTTGAACCATAAGTATCATTATATTTATTTCAAAAGATAACATGGCTCATTTAGGTCTTATGTTGTATTTTTGTTGTGATCTGTCTTATTCACAACACCAACCCTAGGGTTAGTGATCAATGTTTCTGGTGACTACCAATACTAATTTGTCGGTTGGCTTTAGCTTTTACATGTTTTAGAGACCTTCAAATGTTTAGTTGTTGTTAACTCTGACATTAATGTATATCAGTATATGTATGTCCACTGTTGTCAATAGCAAAGATAGCGTTTGCTACATAGCGGAGCAACCTTTTCTCGAAACCTGATGATTAGCGACTCCATAGCATGAATATAGCGGGATTTTAGGTTTTTTTTGTTTTAATATAAATAGCGATGCCCATTACGTTTTTTTATGATTCAATATAACTATTTAATATAATAGCGTATTTAGATGAAATATACATTTACAAACAGCGTATTTTAATAAATTATACAAATAAAAATTTAAATTTTCTTCTGGTGTATCGCTAAACATGAAATAGCACCCATTATTTGATCACTATCGCTACGTAGCATATAGGTAGCTTGGCGCTATCGGGCGCCATAGTTGTCAATAGCGGCCGCTATGGTTGCTATAGCGAATATCGTAGCGTATAGGTCGTAGGTTGCTTCAGGGTATGCAGCCATAAATTGCGGGATTTCAGTTATTTTTTTATTTTTAAATATAAATAGCAATTAAATATAGCTATAAAGTAGCTGGATTTTAGGTTTTTGTTAGATATACATGTAAAATAGCATATATACCAGGGTACTTTGATATAAATTTTTTTTTTCTAGTGCATCGCTATTTATAAAATAGCGCCCGCTATTTATCGCTATTCGCTATGTAGCATATAGGATTATAGCTACCTTAACACTATTTGTCGCTATTCGCCATTAACAACTATGTCGTCCACTATTCGTTTTTGATAACTATGGAAAGTATTAATGTAATCTATATATCTTCTACTCGGAAAACCCTTGGTTTTGCATTATATTTATATATTTTATTTTTTAGGAACAGGGTCAGGAGTGTTTTATTATAATTCTTTTACATGTTTGACATATCAGGCAGTTTTGGAAACTGTTGCTAGAGTCACGTCGAAGAGAAATGAAAGCAAAGAGGAGAAGTATGTGCTGCTCATTGTATTTACTTTTCTTTTTTGTAACAAACTAGTTTGCACTTTGCTCAAAACAATACATGTAGCTCTTATATTAGGTCGTTTTCGATTTCGATGAGAAGACATTTGATATGTTCTCCATTTCTCTTGCTCCTTGGTTTTACGGAAGTCAAAAGCCTAATATGCATAATGTTTTTACTTGTATTTTAGGTCGTTTCAGCTTCATGATGTTTTCAATTTGGAAAATGAGAACCATCCTGAAGATACACCAAGACTGATAGACAGCAAAGTAATGTTTTATCCTTTCAATTAGGCTTGTAAACGAACCGAACGTTCATGAACTTGCTCGGCGGGAAGTTCGTTTATGTTCATTTATTTAGTAAACGAACGGACATGAACAAAAATTATTTGTTCATATAATTAAATAAACGAACATGAACACACGTGTTGTTCGTTCATTTATGTTCATGAACGTCCGTTTATGTTTGTTCGCTTATATTTTTAATAAATACATATGGGGTTATATTTTTACAAATATAAACATAAAATAGGCTTTCTAACTACTTATATACATATAACTAATTGATAATTGGGCTTTCCAATAATAAAAATAAGCTTTCCAAAAAAACTTATCGTAATTAATCAATAATTTATACAAAAAAGCTACTTTATGTCCGTTTATGTTTGGTCAATTATGTTCATTTGTGTTGTTTTATGCTTGTTAAATTATCTTCGTTTAAGTTTGTTTGTTTTTGTTCATTTTACGTTCGTGAACTGTTCGTTTAGATTTTAAACTTACAAACATAAACGAACATGCCCATTTTCTTAATGAATGAACACGAACAAAAGAATTTGTTCGATTATATATTTGTGTTCGTGTTCGTTCGGTTCATTTACAGGCCTACTTTCAAGCCTAGTGCTTAGAATAAAATGTTCTTTTCAGTTATTTGTTTGTTTTTTCATGTGAAATCTATATTCGATATCAAGGAACTGATCTTATACTGCATTCTTTACTCAGAGCAATGTCTTTATCATGTCTAATCCCAAATCTAAGTATCCTGTGCTACAATTAGACATAAGGTACGTCTTGCAGTTCAATTTTTTTCTTCTTCTGAAATTTGGTAGCTAATTTCTATTTTTAATTTTAACAGATTGATATCTGATTTGGTTGTTGTCATTGTTTCTGCAACCTGTGGTGGCATTGCATTTGCTTGTGCTGGGCAGCCGGTCTGTTCATTCTTACATTATCTGTTAATCGCTCGTTATGTTATTCTTTTTCAAAATAATCTCTTCCTGAAACTTGCAGAATGTGCTAATGGTGTCGTCCTATTCTTAAAAGACCTATTAAGCATATAATTCATTTTTTCATTATTCTAACACCTATATATACACATCAAAATCATGCAGGTTATTACGGGATATTTACTAGCAGGATCTGTGATTGGACCAGGTGGACTTAGCTTTGTTAATGAGCTGGTTCAGGTGATTGATGTCTTCAGGATTGTTATAACTTATCAGATTAAATTACAATTTTGACGTATACCTTATGCTCTTAATTATGCAGGTGGAAACTTTTGCTCAATTTGGTGTCATTTTTCTTCTTTTTGCATTGGGATTGGAGTTCTCAGCAGCAAAGGTTTTTCAACCTCCTACTTCTGTGCACGTGCACACATAAATTAAGAATCACATAACTTGCATAAAGAAAAGAAACGTTTAAAATTGCATATCTTTAATTTATTTGTCTGTGTGTGACACACTCTGACACTCTCATAATCAAGTTTTCACTTTTGTTAATTGCAGCTTCGTGTTGTCAGAACAGTTGCTATCTTAGGAGGTTTTCTCCAGATACTTCTTTTTATGTGTTTGTCTGGAGTAATCGCTATGGTATGTATCTCTTCTATAAATTTCTCTGCTCTTATAACAAGGTTTTTTATGACAATAACCGAAAATTCTTCATTGAATTAGTCTCATGCTATGCAGTTAATATCGGTGATATATCGGTTATCTGTCCCCATGTAAAATATCGGTGTCAAATATCGGTAGCGATATTATCGGCGATATTGACCGATGTATCACCGATTTCCCGATATCAGTACCTTTCTTTTTAGTTCTACCAGCCGTCTTTCTTCTTATTGCTGCTATTATAGTGTTTTAAGTCTTAATTGTTAGTGTTAAATGTTAGTTGTCTTAAGTGTTAATTGTTAGTGTTAAATGTAGTGTTTTAAGTCTTAATTAGTTCCTACTAGGTAAAATTGTTAGTGCTTTGCAAGTTGCAAAAGGTTAATTTGTTAATGGTAGGAGAGTATACTAAACTGTTAGTGTTAAATTGCTATATATATAAATTCTGCATGATATTAAAATTACCGATATCCCACCGCGATAGCCTATATCTCAAATATCGGTCCTTGACCGATATCCAATTTTATTTACCGCATTAACTGCATAGCTTAAAAGTGATTATGTATGTGCAGGCCACCCAAGTATTCAACTTTTTTCATTAAGGCCACATTTTGTATTGAAACTAGTTTAAAGGCTACCCATGTATGTATCTTGGTTCATTAAACACCCTTAACTTTTTTTCTTTTTTCAAAAATGCCCTTTTTAATAAAAAAATTCTTTTAGAAAACCCTTGATATCACCTTCATCTTATTTTATACGAGCATGCAATTTCTTTTGTAGTTATGTGGTGGTGAAGCTTCTGAAGGTGTGTTTGTCGGGGCCTTTCTCTCCATGTCATCAACAGCAGTGGTAGTTATATATATCATAACTGAACATTCAAGCCATTTATTGAATTTATTTTAAAAATGTCTTGGTATACCATAGGTTTTGAAGTTTCTGATGGAAAAGAATAGTATTAGCACTCTCTATGGGCAAGTCACTGTTGGTACCCTTATTTTGCAAGTAAGTTTCTTCTTTATTTTATTCGGTGAAGTGGTAATAGAAAAGACAACCATTAAGGTGGCATTTGAGAGATTTTAGATCCATTTGTCAATGGGTTAATTCGGTTATGTTTTATTAATGGGTCAAATGTGTAACAAAACCTAAAAAGGAATCATGCCAATGGGTTGATCGTTCAACGTGTACTTCTGATGCATGAAACCTCCTAAATGGTTTTACTCAACAAAATTCATTTCTTAATGAAATAATATATTCTTTGTAATCGCATTTTACACACTTAGCGGGTGTTTGGGTTAACTTTTTGTAAGGAGCCTCATGGCTTATTGTATTATGATAAAGCTCTTTAGTGTTTTTTTTGTCCACATTACTATTTTAGTTTTTTGCAAAATTATTTTCTACCTTTTAAATGATGGATAGTTGTTATTACTAGTTTTCTCATTTACCCTTAATTTTCATTATCATATTGCATTCCAATGGTATCTTACTGTCTTAAATGCGTCAATGGTAAAAATGTAAAACAGGCTTTACAACAACAACCATACCCAGTATGATCCCACCTATAGCGAAGCTATTGATAGGGTCTGGGGAGGGTAGGATGTAGGCACGCCTTACCTCTATCCTAGGCTTTCTCTTAACTAAAAATTGCATTAACTGCAAATATCTTAATTTTTTTTGTTTGTGGACAATAAGTTTGGGAATGGGGGAGCATTATTTATAAGAAGATATTATATATATGGATAAAAGTGTTTTTGGTCAACCTGGCTTGACCCATTTCAGCATGAATCAAAGAATTACCCATTTGATGTAAATACTTACCTTTAGTAATGTATCTTAATGTGACAGGATTGTGCGGTGGGTTTGTTATTTGCACTACTTCCAATCCTTGGTGGTACTTCTGGAATTCTTGAAGGCATGTTATCTATGACAAAGACGTAAGTAAATGAACCTGAACCTCTATGAATATAGTACATATGGTGATATTTTCCATATTTTACCAAATACATGCATAACTGTAAATAAATATTGCATTCTAAGTTTTTAAACAGCCTCACCTGATAAAGAAAACAGATATAATGTGGTGAACTGTGTTTCTTTTTGAATGAGGATGTTTAATTTATTCTTGATGAAGCACATATGAATTTTAGTTGGACTTATTTCTGATGTTTTATCAGTTAACTTTGTACAAGATGTGGCAAAACAAAATGGCTGGGTCGGGTCTACCTGAAACATCTTTTGTCCTTGATTTTTAAACTTTTGTAATAAATATTTTGTGTCATATATGATTAAAAAAGGTTATATTACTATTACATCAGTGATGATCTATCTATACCGTATAATAAAAGAAAAACAATGGGGGACACGTGTCATATATTGGAGCCATCAACTTTTTGGTATTCCCGCTTCTCTCTCCTACTTAATTATGGGTATTTTTTTTTAATTAAAGATACCAAATTAATTTAATATGATTTTAATTATTAATTTCTTAAATAAACTTATGTTTTTAACTTAAAAGCGTCACCAAGTTCAAAATTATGTTGGTTAAAATATTAAAAAAGACGAATAATGATGATAATGGTTTTTATGTATGATTTTAAAAAACAATTCAAATAGTTAATGTGGTTGGATGGTAAGAATGGTAAAAATACAATATGTTAAATATTAAAAAAATAGGTGGTACTAAAAAAACAAAGTTAATACCCAATTGAAAGAAATAACGTTTTAAAATTTAACTTAACAAAATTTATAACTGTTACGTCAATGTTATTTTTTTTAAATACATTTCTTGACGATTGTATATGTTAACAAATTACATTATATTTTATTCTGTTAGTATAATACATGAGTTTATTCAACCGTAACTTTTTTTTATTACTAATTATATAACATTCATAGTTGTCAATAGCGGCTATAGCGAAGCGACCAAGTGTCGCTATTTGGGTCATAGCGACCAATAGCGTGAATAGCGACAGTTAGTTTTTTTTTTATGTAAATAGCAATTAGATATAGCTATAAAATAGCTGGATTTATAGGTTTTTGTTAAATATACATGTAAAATAGCGTATATACCAAGGTATTTTGATATAATATACATATAAAAATTTTCAAAATTCTTTTTCTAGTGTATCGCTATATATAAAATAGCGGTCGCTATTCGCTATGTAGCATATAGGTCCCTTGTCCCTATTTGTCGCTATTTGCTATTAACAACTATGATAACATTACATTATCAACCAGTGTAATACACGGGATTATAACCTAGTTATGTTAATATAATGATTTAGGAGGGTTTAAGCATTAAAAATTACACTTTGGGTGAGTTTCAACTTTCAGCACATTTCCTTTTAGTTATTTTTGTAATTCTACCTGTTTGGCCTATAGGAAATCAAACATATCCTATATTGACCCTTTCTGTGTATATAAACGTGTCAAAATTGCCAATGTTCAATGTCCCTTTCTAGCTAATTATTTGTTTATAAAGTTACTTATTTTATACGAACTCTCTCTTCCATTGTACATTCTCTAATGACTTCTGTTATCAGGTTGTTGACTTTAGTTATATTCTTGGCTGTTTTATCGGTATTTTCCCGCACTTGTATACCTTGGTTTTTCAATCTTATGATACGCCTATCGTCTCAGGTATTCCGTGGCCCTTTCTAACTAATTAATCTATGCTCTGTTTCCTAAAATGATTGCTATTGTCTTCATTATGTTTCATATGTTTTAATGTTACTTCATTGAAATTTTTTTCAGACCAATGAGCTTTATCAGTTGGCATCTGTCGCATTCTGCTTAATAGTTGCATCGGTTAGCTCCACTGCTCTTTTTACACTTTGGCATTATGTTTTTTAAAGGTGGCGATCATGACCAGTTTACTTACGAGTGGGTTGTGTTTTATCTCATGGGTCAAATGGATCGGAATTTTTTTTTTATCTAAAAGGAAATGGGCCATATGAGTTTATGGGCTGAAAGTCACTACAGTTCTCTTTGATTAAAATGCCATTTTCGTCCCCGAGGTTTGGCCAGTTTTGCGGCTTTCGTCCAAAGGTTTGTTTTTTCGCATCTGGATCCAAAAGGTTTGAAATTTTGTCATTTTCATCTGGCTCATTAGCTCCATCTATTTTTCTCCGATAAGTAAGGGGTATTTACGCCTTTTTTGTTAACTTAAAGGGCAATCGGTCTTTTTTCACTTTATGTACAAGCATTTAAAATATCCATACTAAATAAAAAAACAAAAATAATATAGATAAAAAGACGAAAATACCACTGACTTAACGGAGAAAAAAAGATGGAGTTAACCAGCCGGATGAAAATGGCAAAATTTCAAACCTTTTGGATCCAGATGCGGAAAAACAAACCTTTGGACGAAAGTCGCAAAACTAGCCAAACCTCAGGGACGAAAATGGCATTTTACTCATTCTCTTTTAATGAATTAATGCATCTACCCCTTAATTATTTTTGTTCAAAGATTTAGATTATTATTGTGATAATATCGTTTTTGTGATCCTAATTGACAATTTTATAAAAAAAACACCCATTACCCAACCCTACCGACCCGTTCATCTTGCAACTATCAATGCTTTTGCATCTTATTTGACGTAATTACTTATACTTGCTTTCACATCCGCTACCGTCTGATGATAAAGTAGTTAGAATATCTCTAAGAAAGGCTTATTTATGATTTCAGTGTAGTGACAAGTTGGGTCTAAGCCTTGAACTGGGTAGCTTTGCTGCTGGAGTGATGATATCAACAACTGATCTTGCTCATCATACTCTTGAACAAGTAATATTAACTCATCAATGTGGGCTCAACAGTTATTATAGAGTTAACCACCATTTTCGTCCTTGTGGTTTGTCCAATTATGACAGTCCAGGCCAAATTTCAAATTTGTACCATTTCTGTTTCTGACATTCTTGAAACATGCAAGTTCCGTCCATAAAACTAACCTCTGTTATACCTTCCTGTTTAATGAAGGGTAAAACCGACATTTTCTTTTTTATTTTCCTTTTTTAGTTTAAGAGAATAAAAAACGAAAATGATGTTTTTACCCTTCATTAAACAGCAGGTTAACAGAGGCTAGTTTTTTTGGACGAACTGACATGTTTCAAGATTGTCAGGGACGGAAATGGTACAAATTTGAAATTTGGCCTGTACTGACATGATTGGACAAACCACAGGGACGAAAACGGCAGTTAACTACTTAACTCATTATTATATTCATTTTCTTCTTACAAATAAGTCTGGTATCCTTTTCAAGAACCAAATTTGTAAAATTTTATGTGGCAAATAGCTGACAATAGGGTGGCCTTGTAAAACATTATCGTCTGTGGCATGCTTTAAAGAGAGACTTGTTTCACTATAGTCAAGAGCATACACAGTTTACTAATTTATTTATTTGTTTTAGGTTGAACCCATTCGCAATTTCTTTGCTGCACTTTTCCTTGCGAGCATTGGGATGCTTATTCATGTTCAATTTCTATGGAACCACATTGATATTCTACTAGCAGCAGTTATACTGGTAGTTGTAATAAAGACTTTCGTAGTTGCTATTGTTGTCAAAGGATTTGGATACACTAACAAGACCGCTCTTCTTGTAAGCGTTTCTGCTACTTTTCGTATGTTACTTCCTTAAAAGGTGGCGAAACGGCCGGGTTGGGTAACCGGTAAAAACGGGTATTTATCTTTTCTCCAATTTTTAAGTTTTACTCAGTAAACAATCATTGTGTCGAGCTAGGGGTGCAAATGAGCCGAGCGGCTCGCGAGCCTTATTGAGCCCGAGCCGAGGTTAAGCCAAGCTTGAGCCTAAAATAAAGCTCGTTTATTTATCGAGCCTGGCATGTGAAGCTCGTCAGGCTCGTTGAGCCTTAGTGTAATATTAGTTTTTGTTAATATTTAATAACATTTACCCCTTATTTAAAGTTGTCTAGTAAACGAGCCGAACCGAGCTTATTTAAACTTGTTTACGATCCAAGCCCGAACCTAAAAATAAGCTTGTTTAGTAAACGAGCCTGAGCCCGAGCTTCACTTATGGAGCTCGCGAGCCTAAACGAGTCTATTATTTTTATTTGATATATTAATATTAATTAATAGATTATAAACAAGCTGAGCCCGAGCTTGAGAAACTACAAACGAGCCAAGCTCGAGCTTTGAAAACAAAGCTCGAACCGAGCTCGAGCTCTCATAAGTAATCAAGCTCGAGCCTGGTTAAGCTCGGGCTAGGCTTGGCGTGTTTGCACCTCGAGCACTATTCCAATAAGTAATATAGTTTCAGACTACAGTAATAATCTAATATTTGGAATAAAATTGATTTTGGAGGTTATACACATTAGAAATACACTTTGGGAGACGTTTGACCCGTTCAACCTTTTCTTTTTAGCGAAAATTTATATTTTAGCCATTTGGCCCGGGACACTTTCTCGAATTTTTAAATAAAATCTTTTTGTAAACAGTTAGTGTGTATACTATATCCTATGATAATCTAGTTTTTGGAATAAAACAATATAGGTTTGTTGTATGCTTAAAAATCTCTTTGGGAGACTTTTGACACAACCTGAACCGAAATGGGTCGAAATTGTCACCTCTACTTCAACTGGGGCATGCTTGTATATGTGTGTGTATATATTTCAGACAATATAATATTTGTGTTTATTGCCAAATGAGTCTTAGTTAATGTCTTGATGTAGGTTGGAATGTCCCTTGCGCAAATTGGGGAATTTGCGTTTGTTCTTTTAAGCCGTGCCTCCAATCTTCATCTTATTGAGGTAATATGTCGATCCAACATATTATATACCACTTTTTGGTTAGTACGTTACCTAACAGTGGCATTTTCAAACCATTTCCTTACGAATGGGTCAATTTGGAATTTGAATTCTGTTTTATCTCAAACAGATGAAACATGCCAGATTACATAAATAACCTAAAAGAGTTGAACTGATTGAAAGTCACCAATATTGTTTAATTTAAAGATTTAGATTGTTATTGTAATATACTAGTATCATTGTTTTTGTAATCATAGATAACATGCTAACCATTATATCATATTATATATACTATAAATATGCTATTTTGTCACATCAACCAACTTTGGCATTAACCAATTTTACCCCCTCAACTTTAATAATGACATGTTTAGCCCCATAACTAAAACAACTTTAGCCCTTCAACTTTAATAATAAACAACTCTTGCCCTTAACTTTAATAATGACATGTTTAGCCCCTCAACTTTAATAATGACATGTTTAGCCCCTCAACTTTAATAATGACATGTTTAGCCCCTCAACTTTAATAACATGTTTAGCCCCTCAAATGTAATAATGACATGTTTAGCCCCTTAACTAAAACATCAAACAACTTTAACTCTTGCGATTTGCTTATTTTTATCTACGTTTCGAACCCGCTGCAGAGTGCAGGTGGTAGGTAACCCACTAGTTTACCAAAAAAAAATGGGCAAAAAGTGTTTACGTGTCAATCTGGACCAGCCTTTTTGACCCTTGCTAAAATTGACCTGTTTAGCCGTTTTAACCAGAACTCATTTTGACCTGGCTTCTTGCCACCTCTAATAGTACTGGAAAGAGATTCATAAAACACTCGTTTTCAGTTCTTCCTCTTATAGTTTTAAAATGTCAACATCATTCGGTTGATATCATGACTAAGTTATCTGTTTTGCAGGGTAAATTGTACTTGCTGCTTCTCGGCACAACAGCTCTCAGCCTGGTATGTAAATCTTATCCGTTTAGTTTTCTATATTCTATAAAGAGAAATCTACAATATGTTGGTGTTAGTAGCATCACAAAACCAGCGACATGATATTAAGAGTTTTATTTTTCTTTTCTTTTTGCAGGTGACGACACCGTTCCTTTTTAAACTGATTCCTGCTGTTGTACATCTTGGAGTATTATTGCGTTGGTTCTCACCCGATATCCCCACAGAGGTGATGTTTTTTTCTCAAATAAGTTTTACCAGAAAAGTTCTATAGGTTGTATGCCATACCATCAATGCATCATTATAATACAAGCTTTCTTGTACCATAGTACAGGTGACAATTTCGACCCGTGGTTGATACGGGTTATGTTTTATCTTTTACATTCAACGTTAGATAAAGATGAAACGGTCAAATGGGTCGAATGGGTTGGGTGTCACCCAAATCGTAATCGTATTTTTAGTGCATAAAACATGCGACTTTTTTTTTTTTATTTCAAAAAGTAATTTATAAAGGCTTTGTTGTATAAACTATACACGCTTTCGTTGAATTCGCACATAGTCGGTGGATCTTTTTTTCGGTGATTATATCCTTGGAATTTAAAACGTAATGAAAAAGCTCTCTTTAGAAGTTGCAGCTTTCAGTTATACGAAAAAGGACTTTGTTTAAAGTAAAGGCTAGCGATTTTATGGATTAGTTTTATCTACTGTCCCGTTTCTGCTACATTTATTCTAATCGTATTATATATTCTAATCGTTCGCCAAATTATGACATCTCTTTTTTGTTATTCCAGATTCTATTTAAAGGAGAACTCATGCGTTCAGACACTGCCAAGCGTATTAGTTTAATGATAGACACTTCTCATGATTCATAACATCTCGCTAAATGTAAATTACAAAAAAAGGATGTTACTCTAACGGAACGAGCTTAAATGCAGATAGAGTTGACCCGATCTTGAAGTCAAACCTGAGGTCACCTCCAACCCATCCTTTTTTCTACGGAGTAAAAAATATAGCCATACGCCTCACATAACCGAGCCTTCATCACTATGTATATATGTAGATATACCCCTTAGATAATTCGGATTTCAGTTAACTTTTGTAGAGATTGTCGGTTTTGTAATGTAGTTTGAATGGGTTTTGTTTTCTATTCCACGGGATCTGTATGCTACGAACAATGTTCTAACGAGTCTAATTCCATTAAGTAGTTTTTGAATTGGTTTGTTTCTCTTGTGGTTAGTAAAGGATTGTTTGTGTTCATCGTATATGAACTTGGTTTGTTTCACTTGTGGTTAGTCAAGGATTGTTTGTGGTTAGTAGTTTTTGAATTGGTTTGTTTCTCTTGTGGTTAGTAAAGGATTGTTTGTGTTCATCGTATATGAACTTGGTTTGTTTCACTTGTGGTTAGTAAAGGATTGTTTGTGGTTAGTAGTTTTTGAATTGGTTTGTTTCTCTTGCAAGATGGGTTTATGGGTTCCCGAACCAGTTCGAGATGGATTTCCTTAATGTAGCACAAGTTTCTAGAAAGGTAAATGGTCTATCTGATGGTGACGTGGCATAGTATTATTGGATGGTGGGTTAAAATGAGTAGTGGATTCAACTAGATGGGTTCTTATCCCTTTAGCCGTAGCCTAGCCTGACAATTCCTAACTTGTTTAAGACACGATTAAACTTGTTTAATAAAAAAGTACATTGTGTAATTTTATATATTTTTTTTAAATAATTAAAATAAGAAGGTTAGGCTCCATTATTTCTCCTTCTTAGTACATTAATAAACAAAGTACATTGTGTAACTTTATGGTTTTTTTTTTGAAAAATAATTAAAATAAGAAGGCGAGGCTCTATTATTTCTCCTTATTGGACATAAACAAGTAATAGACACGGAATAGAAGTAGTTAAACGAGTCGTTTTCATGTTTGATACTTGTGTTAATCGTGTCGTCTCTGACACGATTAGACACCGTGACTTTGGTCAAACAAGGGTAGGGTGAGGGTGTGTTAGGTTTGGGTTTTTCCATTAATGGGTCTGACAGGAAAAGAGAGAACCCATCGGTGGGATTGAAAATAACAATTTGAATGGAACGTTTCTACATATCATAGAACATGCATTTTACAAAGTAAATCTTCTGTATATACTTCTATATCATTCCACACGAAAAAGGACAATTACAAAGCAATGGCAGGTAGTCGGGCAACAAGTTGCGCCGCCACCCCCTTTTGAATAGAAAAACCAATTCTACTAAATACAAAGTTTGAAACCTTTAGCGACGAAGAATTACTATTAACGACTTTTTGAACCCGATTCAAAAGTCGCACAGCGTCAGGAGCGAGACCACCAAAGGTATCAAACGCAAACGGGACAAATACATGTTGATTCTCCAGGCAGGCTTTCTCATGTTTTGCCACTTTGCTCGCCTCTGCCTTGAGCACCGCTTGCCCTACGACAAAGCCCTTGTCCTTGAGCCCAACAAGGGGGGAGACTCCAGTTAGATCTACACAAGCGTGTTTCCCCCCTTCCCATCCAAACACAAGGATGTCCGCCGGGCGTAAAGTGGACTTCCCCTCTAAGGGGTCAGTCAGGAAATTTACTGGAGCCTCCTTTTTGGCAGAGATCCCGGCCCGCTTAAGAACATCGCATAATACATCTCTCACCCAATCATGCCGATATTTAAACCCTGGTAGCTCTTTACAGTGGATCGCGTGCTCCCCGAAAGAATCCAAACACGCTTTGCGGCATACCGGACATGGCTCGTCAACTGGGTACAAAGGAATCATCAGTCGGTATCTAAGGATAGCACGGTATTCCACAGCCGACATGTGTTGCCCCAAGCCTTCAATAGGTGCGACAGACAGAAAATCCTGAGCATGTGGGGCACGTAGACATTCAAACACAGCTCTTTGCCGAGGGGATAAAACAAACTTCTCTTCAAACCTCTTGACAATTTCGCCATATAAGGCATTCGCCAGAATTTTCTGGGATTTAGGAGGGGCGGTGTCTTTAATGTAGAAACCGCCAATATCAAGGTCGGGAAGAGAACTATGCAAAAGGTCCAACGCACTCCTGTAATCGGAGTCTAAAACATCCCCACCACATTCTCGGAGTATGTGGTATTGTAAACCCCAAGATTGGGCCCTTGAAGCCACGAAAGCATATGAAGATGCATCCTCGGCCGTACAAATCCCTAAGCCTCCGAACCGGGTCGGGAGAGAAGCCAACCTCCACTGGAGATCTCCAAAAAAAGCACCCCCACAAACAACAATATCCTCTAATGCTCCCCGGAGGCCTTCATCAAAAACAGAGACAGCTCCCCCTTCTGTATATTAAATTTGTTTTATAAATTAATGCATCTCTCATTTAATCTAGAACACAGAATATTATATAGAGGTAGATCTTGAAACAAAGGAAATCCTAACAAAGTAGTACTTTGTTTACAAAACAAAAACACAATCTTAAAACCAAGTAGTAAAATATATTTATTTTTAATATATTTGATAACTAACTTAAGTTCTGTCCATTTTTTCAAACTATAATTACTTCGGTTTAGTTATGGTTTTGAGTTAATTATTATATTTCATGATAATGTTCTGTATTTCTGTATAAATTTGGTAAGTTAACACTCTGCGCGTGCTTGATTCAAAGTTTTTACGCCTTTTTTTGCCAGCCATACCTTTAGGGTTGAAATTTGTTCACATCTTCCTATTGGTTGGCTTCGTGGGAAGAAATGAGTTCCAAGATAGGTGCCTTTTCCACCCTTAGGAACTTCACGTACGCAAGATGTTTCGCTATATGCGAACAAGTAAGTTTTACATACAACGAAAAGCTGCATATATCATAACACTTTTACATATTAACAACTTTATCACTTAAACCGTTTATAATCTCTTCATTCCTTTTGCCAATTTTACATTTCAGCTCGTCCAATTGCCAATATTTCTAAATTTCTAGAGCAACAG
Source organism: Helianthus tuberosus (assembly GCA_030545235.1). Lineage (NCBI taxonomy): Eukaryota > Viridiplantae > Streptophyta > Magnoliopsida > Asterales > Asteraceae > Helianthus > Helianthus tuberosus. The sequence goes on along the minus strand of CM060364.1, from coordinate 200,646,620 downwards.
GCTAATTTTGAAAGATGTACATGAAGCGAAGACGACCCTGAGGCATGTTTTTTGAAACAAAACTTATCACAGGACCAATAAGTTGATTTGATATCAATGATGGAAGTAGAGAAGAGTAATGATAACATAAGCCTAAAAGTTAATAATATCATTCACTTTCACACACAAAAGAAATCATTTTGGTCCATTTTTCTTTCTTGTATGATCAAGGCAGAAATTCAAGAAAGTACAACTTTAATGAACACCAAACATGCAGGATGTATCAAAGATCTATATGTAATCAAATTATCATAACAAAAGTATCGAGAGAGGAGAGAGAAAATTTCCGACCTCCGGTGGCTCGACGAGGCGGTGACTTTAGGGTTAGCGTGCGAGGTCGCTGCATTCTTTCAGCTAGACCTTTCATTCTAACGTTTAACCTCACCTCTTCCATTCGCCGGCCGGGGAAGGAATTGTGAGAGAACCAGTTGCTGTTATTCGGAGATCAATTCCTGACGGCTCGACGAAAGTGAGCCGACCGGGATAGCGGTAAAGGTTTAACCAGACCCTCATATAGCTTGGGGATCTAAACTAACACTTCCCCCTATTTCGGTTTCCTCAGCCTTTCCATTCGCTGTCGGGTATTGTTTTTCTCCAGCACACATGGAGGAGGAAGGACCCTGGTTGGATCCTCATCATTTAAGAAAGAAAGGAAAGGGTAGGAACGATAGTAGGTCTACCAAAGATAATATCACCAAGTTTTTCATCACAAATCTACCAACCAGGTGCAGACCCTGGGATGTGGCAGATTTTGTGCGAGGCTGCGGAGAGGTAGCAGGGATGTTCATAGCTAAGAAGAGGGACAAGGAAGGAAGAAAGTTCGGATTTCTTAGTCTGAGAAACGTTAAAGATGCCAAAGCTACGGAAAAGGTTTTAAATGGATTGAAGATGGGGGGTTTCAGTCTAATGGTCAACATAGCCAAGTTTGCTGCATAAAATGTGGAGAGGTGGGAAGGGGAGGATCAAAGTAAGAAGGAGGGTAAGAAGATAGCAGAATCTGGAAAGAAGTTCCACAACGTCGTAGGTGGGAGTAACAGCTGGGGAGGCAATAAGGGCTGGGTGAAGGAAGGTATATCGTTCAGAGATGTGCTGAACAAAGGAGGTAGCAGTGAAGTAGGGGAAGTTAGAGAGAAGGAAGTCGAGGTTCACAGTGAAACTTCGGCGTTTTTTGATCTCCAAGGAAGAGCACTGGTCGGTAGATCACATGATATTGCCACACTTACGAAGCTGAAGGTCAAGTTCAAAGAAGCAGGGATTCAAGATTTCAAGATTTATTACCTTGGGGGACTAAGTGTTTTGGTCTCTTTTGAAGACGATATCACAGCGGCGGATCTTTTACTCGAAGTCAATGTATGGAACAGGTGGTTTTCATCTTTGGACTTGTGGACCGGGCAATCGATGCAGTATGAACGGGTTGCATGGCTTAAGTTTCATGGTTTGCCTCTACACCTTGCAGAAAATAAGGTTTTCGACGATACGGCCGGTTTATTCGGTAAAGTGATTCACAGATCTCAGTTATCGTTGTCTGACAAGGATCTGTCGGTGAACTATGTTGGGATCTTAGTGGATCATGGGGAAAGAATTTCGGATACGGTTACCTTGAAGTGGAAGAGTAAAAAATATAAAGTATGGATTACTGAAGAACGTGACAATTGGGTCCCAGATTGCTTATCGGAGAAGGACTGGTCGGAGTTCATCGGAGGAGAGGACGATGCGGTGGGGCCTCAAACGTCGGGACAGGAGAAGTCGAAAAGGTTGGTAGGAGAAAATGAAAGGTCCCATAATCAGTCAATGGAAGCAGGGAATACCGAGGTGGTGGGAAGTAGCAATAATGAAAGGAATATTAACGGTCGCGCTGATCCCCAGGTCAATGGCGGCAGTTTTAATGTTGTTCTCTCGAAAGCTGGAGAAAAGAGTAAAAACAAAAAAAAACCTTTTAATTTGGCTAAAGATACTCATAAGTCAAAGCCCAATGCTGCAAGCCCAATAGCAAACGATAGGCCCAAAAAGAGATCCCGGGCTGATTTGGAGGAAGATTTTAGTAAATTTGGTATGTTGGGCCGGCCCAATGAGAATTTATCTGGGGAATCTGGATCTAAGAGTGCTGGGGAGTTCACAGGCGGTCATAGGTTTGATCTAAACCTAAATGGATGTCACCATATTGGAGAAGGGGGTCTGGAAGAAGGGCACAGACCGACTCCCCATCCTACCTTCGGGAGGGATGGGTCGGTTTCCGAAGATTTAGAGGAAGGCGACAGAGAAGGTAGTAATGAGTTCGAAGCTACGGTTCAGTTGGGAAACTTTATCGGAGTTAATCTGAGTAATCACGAGGCGCTGGTTAAAGATTCGATCGCAAAGGAAGGTAATAATGTGGTTTGCACATGAATTTTCTATCTCTTAATGTCTGTGGTTTAGGGGGGGGGGGTGTTAAAGAAGGTTGGATCAGGGGTCTTAAACAGGAGCACGAAATTGAGTTTATGTTAATTCAAGAAACTAAGAAAGAGGACTTTTCGCGTGTTAATGTTGCTAATTTTTGGGGTAAAAGGGATTTTGGCATGGAGTTTGTCAGTTCTACAGGGAGGTCAGGGGGTCTTCTGTGTTTGTGGGATACGGGTATGTACGAGGCCATTTCATTCGTTAAGAAGAGTAATTTTCTGATTGTTGCTGGTAAAGTTAAAGGTAGTGGCTTACTTTTAAACGTAGCCAATGTGTATGCCCCTCAAACGGTCAGAGCTAAAAGAGAGGTTTGGAATGATCTTGCTTTGGTTATGGAAGACATCCCTGGTATGTGGGTAGTGGGAGGGGATTTCAACGCGGTTAGGTTCCCGAGTGAGAGGAGAAATTCCAGATTTAACAATGCGTGTGCGGCGAATTTCAATGATTTTATTTTCAACTCGGGTCTTGTCGAGTATGACCTAAAGGGCAGGAGCTTTACTTGTATAAGAGGTAATGGCAGAAAATTAAGCAAGATTGACAGATTTTTAGTTTGCTCGGAGTATTTCAATCGATGGCCGGAGGCCACGTTTAGGGCTCTTCCGGTTAGTTACTCAGACCACGGTCCTATTCTGCTTATTTCGCAATTAAGGAATTATGGTGCGAAACCTTTCAGAGTATTTAACTCCTGGCTGGAGAAAGAAGGTTATAAGGAAGCGGTTCAAGATTCTTTGGAAGGTTTTAATTGCTCGGGGCCGCCGGATGTGGTGCTCATTCAAAAGTTTGCGGCTATTAGGAAAGGTATTAGAAGTTGGAAAGAAGAGATGGTCAAGAAAGAAGGGGAAGCGGTTGGTAGAGCTCTCGAAGAAATGGAAAAACTGGAGTGTGATATGGAAACTAGAGATATATCGGAAGAGGAAGAGTGGTCTTTTTTGGAGAATAAAAAACTTTTGTTGGAGGTTGAGAGAAACAAGGTGTTGGATTTAAGACAGAGATCTAGATCGAAGTGGGCTTTGGATGGGGATGAAAATTCCAGTTTTTTTCACGCTCATGTTAATGCTCGTAAGGCTGTTAATGGTATCCCCGGCCTAAATATCGGCTCCAGCTGGGTTGTTAAACCGTCAGTGGTAAAATTAGAAGTGCTGAAGTTTTTTAGGACAAGGTTCATGGAAGAAGTGTCTAATAGGCCAACTTTGAATTGTTCGGATATAGGTCAGTTGTCGGAGTTTGAGAAATCTGAATTGGTGGTGCCGTTTTCGCTCGATGAAGTGAAAGAGGCCTTAAAGGATTGTGGGGGTGACAAAGCTCCGGGACCGGACGGCTTAAATTTCAGATTCATTAAAGAATTCTGGCATTTGTTCGAGTCAGACTTTATGAACTTCTTTGCTCATTATTTCGATCAAGGGAGCTTTAGTAATGGTTGTAGCTCTTCTTTCATCACGCTTATTCCCAAGATTAAGGATCCGATCGAGTTAAAGAACTATAGACTCATTAATCTCATTGGGGTCATAAGTAAGTTGTTGTCTACTGTGTTGTCGATTAGAATGAAAAAGGTTATCGGGTCGGTGATATCGGAGTCGCAATCGGCGTTTTTGAAAGGTAACTTTATTTTAGATGGCCCGTTGATTATTAATGAATTGTATAATTGGGGTAAGAAGTGTAAAAAGAGGTTCTTTTTTCTAAAGATAGATTTCGAAAAAGCTTATGATAACGTGAATTGGAAATTCCTTTTGTCTACGATGCATCATATGGGCTTCCCGTCAAGATGGTGTGGATGGATTAGAGGTATTATCGAGTCGGCTAGATCTTCCGTTTTAGTTAATGGCTCGCCTACGTTCGAATTCAAGTGTTCTAAGGGGATTAGACAAGGTGACCCGATCTCTCCCTTTCTATTTATTATAGTTATGGAGGCGCTCTCGTATATGATTGGCAGGGCTATTAACACAGGGGCTGTGGTTGGCATTAAAACTCCTTTGAACGGCCCGGTTGTCTCTCATTTATTTTATGCTGATGACGCGATAATTATGGGAGAGTGGTCGAAGGCCAATATAGAAAACGTGGTTCGAATTCTAAGGATTTTTCACCTTTGTTCTGGGTTAAAAATTAACCTGGCTAAATCCAACCTTTATGGTGTCGGTATTGATTCTGGAGAGCTGAAAGATATGGCGGAAATAATTGGCTGTCAAGCGGATACTTTTCCTTTCAGATATTTAGGTCTTACGGTTGGGGCAAATATGAACAGAGTCGTTAACTGGAAACCCGTATATGATATTGTGGATTCTAGGCTTGCGAAGTGGAAAGCGGTTATGTTATCTATGGCAGGCAGAATTACTTTGATTAAATCGGTCCTAGAAAGTCTCCCGAATTATTTTTTTTCCCTTTATAAAGCCCCCGCTCAGGTTATTAAGGACATTGAAGTGAAAATTAGACGATTTTTGTGGGGAGGGGGGAATGATAGCAACAAAATTCACTGGGCTGCATGGGACCGGGTAGCTTGTCCGATCGATAAAGGAGGTTTGGGGCTTAGTAGACTCAAACATATTAATATTTCGTTACTGGCAAAGTGGGGTTGGAGGTTCAAGACGGAGAAGGAGAAACTTTGGGTTAAAGTTATTGAAGCGGTTCACTCGAAGAAAGTGCCGAGGGATATGTTTCCGGGAAGAAAGTCTATGGGGGGCGTTTGGGGCAATATTGTTAAGACTCTGGATAAGGTGCAGATTGAAAATAAATCGCTGAAACAATTTTTTATAGGTAAAGTTGGGGCTGGGGATACGTTTCTTTTTTGGGTAGACTCTTGGCTGGATATAGGACCTTTATGTCTCAGGTTCCCAGCCTTGTACCAGCTAGAGGTCAAGAAAGATTGCAAGGTTGCAGAAAGGATCAATAATTCAGGTGATTTATCGAGGTTCAGTTGGCTTTGGAAACGTCCGCTAGCTGCTGGACAGGAGATAGATGAACTGATTGGGCTATGCAGTTCTTTGCTTAATGTCGAGTTAATTAACTCTATAGACCAATGGGTCTGGTTGGGCTCGGGGGATGGCAGTTTTAGTGTGGGTTCGGTGAAGAAGTTATTGTCTAAAAATCTGGGAGCTCAGGATATTTATATTCCTTCCAGATGCGGATGGATCCCTCGGAAATGTAACGTCTTTATTTGGAGACTCGGTATGGATAAACTGGCAACTATGGACGCGCTCAAGAAGAGGAACATTGACAGTGGGAATCAACTATGTGGGTTTTGCGGAGAGGTTGACGAATCGGTTGGACACCTTTTTACTTCATGTTATATGGCCTCAACCGTTTGGGCGGTTGTGAGTTTATGGTGTAAAGTCCCTTCGATTCTGACTTTCTCTGTGAAGGATCTTCTGGAATTTCACGAAAATATTGGGCTTAAAGGAAAGAAAAAAGATGTTATTCAAGGCATAGTTAGAATTGGTTGTTGGTGTATTTGGAAGGCGAGAAATGAGGCCAGATTTAACAACACCCCAGCAAAATTGGAAGGGATTATTAGGGAAATTAAGTCGATGGGCTTTCTATGGTTCAACGCTAGATTAAAAGATTGTAAAGTTAGTTGGGTTGAGTGGTGTAGTTTTGTTAATATGTAATTTTTTGTTTTTGTTTGTTGGCCGCCCCTGTTCGGGGTTTTGGCGTGTTTAATGAAATTTACCTTTCAAAAAAAAAAAAACATGTAATCAAATTATGAAGAGAAAATCATGCTATTTCAAATGAAATACTTGACCATCTGAATTTCTTTCTGTTTAAACCCACATTTCTCATAAAAAGCTTTGTTATCCTCACTGCAATCAAGAATTACCTTATAACAACCCGTTAAACGAGCATGATCCACAAGAAACCCCACAACTTTTTTCCCTAACTGCATCCCTCTAGCACCCGAATCAACCACAACATTTTCAATATGTCCAACTTTCCCACAACTCCTTATAAACTTCTTCTCGATAAACACACTTCCGGTTGCAACAATCTTTAATAAAATCAGGTCTTCAATCACATGTATGACATGATCATCACCATATGACTTGAGTTCTACGAATCGATTTTGGAATTCTTCATCTGTGACAGAGTTACTATCCATCTTCTAACTTGATATCTTTAACAACAAAAATAGTGCACATTAAAATGCTAATGATACCTATCTTTCTGCCTTAGTTTTTTAGCTCCCAAATCAAAACTATCTTCAAGTGCCTTATCAGCCTTTTCGTGATCAATAACTTTTTTTTGGTAAGAAACCAATTCAAAAGTTAACTTTGATTTCCCTGGATAAAAACATACAAAGTAAGTTAATAAATGTTTCAAAAGATTCAAACCACAAATATGGAGGATTGAAGACCTTTCGAATGCTTGTTAAAAATATCCATATCTTCTTTTGTCGCTATGTTATGTAGCCATAAAGCTTTCGTTTACCATCGGCATCTAACAAAACGGGATCAAAATCCCACGTAGTTCGGTCTGTACCTTAGTCTTCGAAGTGCTTTTTCAGCTGTTCGACTTTTATGTAACCAACGGCTGAGTACTCAAATATCAGCACACTGATACCCATGTGCCCTTCTGGCCCGTAAGAATGGCAGCCTTTTACCGCTCCATATGACTTGAAGTAATTAAGAAGCTCTTGGTTCCCCATGCCTAACCACTGAAAGCAAAGTTTCATTTCAGTTACATAATTATAACACAAAATAATAATAATAATTCTTTTCATACATGTACATGATAATGCCTATCAATCATATAATAACTTCTTATTGTTTGAGTGAGCAGGTTCAATTTGATTTACTGCCTAACTATTAAGTGAGAGAAGAAGAATTTAAAAACAAGGTATGCATGAGATTCTTATGGACCTTTTGCAAATTATTGTTAAGACTACAGATTATATTAGAGCAGGTTCAAACATGTCAAATTTTTAGTGATGTGACCTCCTAAATTCATGTTAACGGGATCGTGTTCTTGACGACAATATAGTTATTATTTATCTACTTTTTTACTGGTCTTTGAAGGTGGCTAATTTGAGGCAAAGGTTCTTTCATGGCGTTAGGCTAGAGGTTGTTTCTGCTTTAGAATTTTCATCAAATATACACAATATCTGGAATACTATAAAGGAGAACAAAACCCTTGATGATCACAAGGTAATGGTTATACTGTTATAGACCCTTCCAATTTGGAAAAATTTTTTATGCTTTCTTTTATTACTAACAATGTATTTATTGAAAATGCCATTTACAGAAAGTACACCAACGAATCAAGGTCCTATCGAATTTGAGAAAGATTGTTGCCCTGGGTATTAACATTGATATGATGAAAGACTCCATCTTCCATAGTCTTTCATCAGTTACCAAAGGCAGAGAATCTTCTGCCGCGTTAATAACGGCATTATGCAAACGCTATGATCAGAATAGAAAGGGCTTTCAGCTTAACAAGAAAGTATTTTTCAGTTTTTGCACCAAAGAGGTTGCGAATATCATTGGCATGGAAGATAAAGGCATAAGCTTTGAAGAGTATGAAACTCAAACCAAGTTTCCTGCAACATTTCCTCCATTTGTGAAGGGTTCAAGCACAAAGGGATCAACCATCACCACTAAGGAGATGAAGGAAAAATTGTCAACAATGAAGGTGAAAGATGATGAAGCCAAAAAGAATTATAGAAGGCTCATGACCTTCTATTTGATTGAGGAAGTGCTCATGCCAAACATAAACAACAAGGTCCAAGGTAGCCAATGGTGGATGGTATCAAATCTTGACGCATGGGAAAGCGTCAACTGGGCAAAGGCAACCGAGGACCACCTGCATAAGGCTATGGATGATGCCAAATAGTGGTTTGAGAATGGTGAAACCGGTCAACACCTTTTCATTGGGGCTGCTCCTGTTTTAGAGGTATGGTCTACAATATCGACTGAACTATTCTCGTCATTTTACATGCATATATATCATCAACACATTGTACTGATAAAAATGTTCTCGTCATTTTACATTGTCTTATTTTTATTACTGTGTTAGGCTATTTTGTATGAACGCATTTTTGTTCTACGGCCGGGTTATTGGGAGGACGTGGGCCCCATAATCTAGAAGCGGAAACCTTATAGGAGAGATGAAGATTGGTTTAATGAGAAATTTGATAAACTAAAGTTCGGTGATGGTGATTCAGATCATGAAGTAATTTGATAAGTGGATTGAGTTTATTTATTTATTTTGAGTTTTGAGTAAGTCCATCTAATTATCATTTTTCCTTTTCTTTCTATGTTTTACTGTGCCTACGTTGTAGTGGCTCTAGTTGCAGCCCATCATGTGAGGCTGAGAATATGGATATGTTTTATGGTGAAGGTATGGTTATTTCAAACGCTCGAGATTTGGAAAATGATAATAGTGTTGATCATGGTATGTTTTCTGAAAGAAATGAAGGTATGGTTGATACAAACGTTTGGGATTTGGGTTCGGGTTTTATAAGTACGGGTTAATCGGGTTTATGAGTACGGGTTAATAGGGTTTCGAGCATTTGACTTAAAAAACTAAAAATATATACATATATTTTAAAATTCAAGCAAATATACCATCTTCAAGTTTTAACTTACATAAGCAAATAACAAACCACATAATCCAATCGAAAGACTCCGAAGAACGCTTCGATTGATGGAATGAACAACCGGTCGACTAATGAACTGAGCCTGAAAAATGATCAATTGATTGAATAAATTGTCATTTCTAATCTCTAGATTATTGGGTAAGCAACGATATTCATTCAATAGTATAAGGCATGTTATATAATAATTGAAGAGAATACTAGTAATCGGTAATCGACTCGTATTGGTTGTACCCGGGTTCGTTAGGTTCGGTTTTCATGAGTACAGGTACTTTCGAGTTCGGGTTAATAGTTATTCAGGTTGGATTGCGGTTAAAAATGACAACCCTAGGTATGGCTGTTTTCGATCGGTTAATCACACCTAAAATATTTGCAAGCACATTTGACATTTTTATACTTTGCTAATTTTTCAGATGACAATGTATCAAAGGAAACTACCCTTGTACCAGCAAAGAAGAAAACAGGCCAGAAGCCTGTATGTCAGCCGGAAAAAGGATAACAAAAGACTTACCAGCTAAACTTCGTCAACCAAAAAAAGACATGAATATTAGTTATGTAATTAGTTTGTAAGTTCTGAACAAGTGACTTGTAATCGTATTCGGCGTGCTATCCAAACATGTGTGTGTGTGCAAGTAAGTAAATGTGTCGAATCAACTCTGCCCGGCTTTTTTTCGGATAGAAAAAGTAACCCTGTGTCCAGCAAAGAAGAAAAAGAGGCCAGAAGCCTGTATGTCTTTTTCTATCCGAAAACAAGCCGGGCAGAGTTGATTTGACACATTTACTTACTTGCACACACACACACACATGTTTGGATAGCACGCTGAATACGATTACAAGTCACCTGTTCAGAACTTACAAGCTAATTACATAACTAATATTCATGTCTTTTTTGGTCGACGACGTTTAGCTGGTAAGTCTTTTGTTATCCTTTTTTCGGCTGACATACAGGCTTCTTGCCTCTTTTTATTCTTTGCTGGTACAGGGGTAGTTTCCATTGACACTGTCATCTCAAAAATCAGCAAAGTATAAAAATGTCAAATATGCTTGCAAATATTTTAGGTGTGATTAACCGATAGAAAACAGCCATACCTAGGGCTGTCATTTTTAATCGCAACTTGATCTGAATAACTATTAACCCGAACTCGAAAGTACCCGTACTCATGAAACCTGAACCTAACGAACCCGAGTATAACCAATACGAGTCGATTACCGATTACTAGTATTCTATTCAATTATTATATAACATGCCTTATACTATTGAATGAATATCGTTGCTTACCCAATAATCTAGATATTAGAAATGACAATTTATTCAATCAATTGATCGTTTTTCAGGCTCAGTTCATTAGTCGACGTTGTTCATTCCATCAATCGAAGCGTTCTTCGGAGTCTTTCGATTGGATTATGTGGTTTGTTATTTGCTTATGTAAGTTAAAACTTGAAGATGGTATATTTGCTTGAATTTTAGCATATGTATATATTTTTAGTTTGTTAAGTCAAATACTCGAAACCCGATTAACCCGTACTCGTAAAACCCGAACCCAAATCCCAAACGTCTGTATCAACCATAACTTCACCATTTCCTTCAGAATACATACCATGATCAACACTATAATCATTTACCAACTCTCGAGCGTTTGAAATAACCATACCTTCACTAGAAAACATATCCATATTCTCAGCCTCACAGGATAGACTGCAACTAGAACCACTACAACGTAGGCACGGTAAAATCTGTAAAGAAAAGGAAAAATGATAATTAGATGGGTGATGCGTGCGAAGTGTTACTTATTTTAGGTGTATATTTTAAGCCCTTTTTAACACTTATTTTAGCCAAGTTTTAAATTTATAAAACACGATATTTCACTAACACTAAACACACATATGGGCAAGTGCACCCATCGTTGAGTGTAGTATAGCGTTGGTAAGATACCGAGGTCGTCCAAGGACACAAGAGCTTTTAGTACCGGTTTATCCTCAACGTCTAACCAAAATAAAAGTTTAGAAAAATGTTTTAAACTAGGAAAATTAAAAACTAACTAAAATGCTGAAAATAAAAATAAAATAAAAACAGATAGACAAGATGAATCACTTGGTTCCGACTCGTATCTAGTATAACCTTTGATTATTTCCGCACTTTTGCACATAATTAAGAGATTATCTTAGTTATTGTAGTAGGCCCCTCTTTTGAAGGTGACGTTACCCTCACCCCAGTAGTTTGAGTCAGCATGGATACAATCCTAAAAGGGTGGATTATTGGAAGATAATGAATTAAGTTATTAATGCAGTATTGTGGTAGGCCCCGCTTTTGGCGGTGACGTTACCCTCGGCTAAGTAGTCTGAGTCAGCAGGGATACAGTCCTAAATAGCCGGGTTATAGTATTAATAGTAGTTAACTTATGAGGGGATCAAAGAGTTTGGACCCCCGCCATCCAATACCGTGAAGTATTGAAGGAGGTCCTACTAAATTTGACCCAGGTCCATTGCAGGACCTCTAAACGCTGAACAATGGCAAGACCTTTACCAAACCGTTCCCTTAACCCCCGACCAGGTAGCCAACATATCTCCATATAGACCGTGGAAATATGAATGGTGAAAATCCTTTATTTTATATAGACAGTAAAATAATGCCAAGACACCACGGACAAACGATAAGGAAAGATCACCTTCAACATAAGTAACTAGTTATTAAAGTCATTAATACAAAACCAAATAAAAAGTGCAAAAGATTAGAAATAAAAAGTATTATACTAGACACTTTGTCTTCACCAAGTGATGTAAGAGACTTAGGCAAACATGGCCTTGATTGTCAAGAACTCTTACGATCAATCTTGGATCCCGAGACGACTCACACACTCTACGATGGACAATGGATGATGGTGGTGGATGATGGTGTTGTGATGGTGGTGGGTGGTGGATGAAGTGTGAGAGAGGTGGTGTGCCAAGGGATGAGATGAAATGAATCCAAGCACTCCTATTTATAGGCTGAACAGAGAGCTGGGCACGGCCCCGTGTCCGCTGGGCACGGCCCCGTGTCCGTCTGACAATCTCTCTCCTCATTAATTGTAATTCGCAATTACAATAAATGCGCCTGCTGTACTTTCGACACGCCCCCGTGTCCGCTGAGCACGGCCCGTGGTGGGCAATAGAAGCTTCTATAGGTTTGTCTTTTCTGCTGCTTCTTGGGCACGGCCCCGTGCTGGCTGAGCACGGGGCGTGTTCAGTCTTCTGATTTCTCTACTTTGCTTTGGAAGGTGCCGTTGAGGGGTTGGGCAGTCCACTAATATTCCTTTTCTTGTATTTATGTTGGATTTAGCTGTCTTTTTGCTTCTTTTGCGTTTTTGAGCTCATTTAATCCTGAAAATAAAAAAGGAAGACAAAAACACTCTTTTTCCAATATTAGTACTTAAAAAGGGTTAGTTTTATGCCTCATTTGATGTAATTTATATGTTGCATTTTACATACATCAAATACCCCCACACTTGAACTTTTGCTTGTCCTCAAGCAAAACTCTTTAATATGTGGCTTACACTCCCAAATGGAATAGGTAGAAGAGAAGGTTTTGGGCTTGTCGTAGAGTGTCGGGATTTCCAAGATCTTTTTGGGTTTTATTTTTATTTATTTACACTCCTATTCGTAATGATTTATTTAGAACTTTTCATAAAAGAAATTACTTATTTGGGCATAACATGCCTTTTTAAAATTCTATTTATATACAAGTTCACATACCTCACGGGGAAATCACTCACACTCGGCCGAAGGTGTATTTTTAGTGAATCACTCGAGAGCGGCATGGAACTTATTCCTACCATAGGCTTGCCAAGAAATCAATCCTCCTCCTTTTTAACTTTTATACCTTTGTAGATATCAAGAGGACTTTGTGGGTTAAGGGTTAGACTAGGGTTAAAGGTAGGTGGTTGGGTTAGTGGTTAGTAGAAAAAGGGCTAAAAGCGTAACAAGTGTCGGTTTTCGTATTTTTGCAACTTTTTATTTTGATGAAGCTTTTATTCAAACTAAGTTATTTTTGATTAACTTGTTTGTTTATTTTCTTTTTGCTTCATCATTATCACACATTTTTTTTTTTTTTTTTTTACGAAGAACCGAACTTGTTACTAAAATAAAGGGTAAAAAATGAAAAGGTTTTGGTGGGTAAAAGGGTTTTTGTTTGGGTGATGAAACGAAAAGGTTTAGGCTCAAAGGGGCTAACTAGGGGGATTTTTGGGTAAGTGGTAAAAGAAAAAGAAAAATAATGGTGTAGAAATAAAAAGGGTTAGTCCTAATGCCTCCATCATTTACTTACTCGGGTTTAAGTTGATAAGGACCGGGAATGTATTGTCATGGCAAGTTCTAGAGTCGTAAGAACCAAGCGGCTATTCACACAAGAAACGAAAAATGAGCATTTAGTCAAATGATATGTAATTGTGTGCTCAATAAAGGCTCAAAACTCACTTTTGTGGGAATGGGTTTTTATGTGATCAAGTATATATAATCAAATTTTAAATAAGTTTGCTATGCCTTTTCATAATTTTCTTATGTTGGTTCTTTTTATCACTACGCTATCGGTTGTAAATTTGTAAAAATATAACCTTTTTGAGAACTTGAATTTTCCGAGTTAAACCTAGACAAGTAAAAAAAATGAAATTTTTGAAAAAATTTGGGGTGATTAGCGGTTTCAATAGAGTTTTGTGTAAGACTTGTATTTAGGACTTGCAAAATTCAAGGTTTTAGCATCCCCCCACACTTAAATTACACATTGTCCTAAATGTGTCCCAAAAATAAATTTTTAGGTTGATTAGATGTGTAAAATAGTGTTTAAAAAGCAAAAATTTGTGTTACTGGGCACTGAACACGGCCCCGTGTTGTCCGGGCACGGCCCCGTGTTCAAGTGCTAGTAACAGAATTAAAACAAGAGAAACAGAAGCCTGGACACGGGGGCGTGTTGGGTGAACACGGCCCGTGTCCAGTTACCTGAACTGGGCGTTTTCTGCAGGGTGCTCATCACGGGGCCGTGTTGGTTGGGCACGGCCCGTGTTGAACCTTCTGAAATGGTGAGAATTGTCGAGTTGCCTTGTTCTTGTGCATGGGTTCATTTTTCTCGTTCCCCTTTTCATCCTTTACCACCATGAGTGTGTTTTATTCATTACAAACCATCCAAACCTTAAAACCATCATTTCATTTCATCATAGAGAGAACTTACATAGTCCTAAATTAAACTAGATAACACAAAGAAATAACAAACCATGGAGTCCTAGCCTTTACTTTATTTTAATTAGCAAAATTTCCAAGAAGTAATTAATCTTGGTTAACCAAGGCCTTTTTGAACTCCTTCTTCCGCGTGCGGTTCTCCTCAAATGTCGGCGAGCCATTCTTCCACCTCCCTTGGAAGGAGAAAAGAAGGCTCATTGGCATTAGTTTGAGGAGTTTCAACTTCCACCGGGATCTCTTGTTGGTGTTCTACGGGAGGTTCCGCCGGAAAGTCTTCCCACCCGGTAGGGTTGTTGATTCCGAGTGCCAGGTTCCAATCCTGTTGAGGAAGGACTGGTTCCATTGGAGGTGCTACAAGAATATTTAACCTCTGGTGCAAGAGGTTAATTTCTTGGAAGCTGCTTTCAAGTCCCATCGTAAGATCGTTAATACGGTCGATTAGGACCTCCTCTACTGAAGTCATTTCGTCGAGAGCCTCCCTTAATGCTATCACATAGTGCACAAGTGTAGCTTCAATGGAGGGTCTTCTTCCTCTTCGGCTGTTTGACGAATGCACAGGAGATGTTTCGCTGTTTTCACTCGACATCCTACGAAAAATAAACTAAAAATAGTTTATTTAATGAAACAGTGACCGGACACGGCCCCGTGCTCACTGAGCACGGCCCCGTGTTCATCTTTCTGCAGAGTTTCGGAACAAGGAAACTTGGATTTTTAAGTTATTTTCTGAACTTGTGGGGCCTTTTTAGCTACTAATAACTTAAAACAATGTTTCATAACATGTTTTCACCAAGATTCTTTGAACAAAACTCATTTATCCCTACCATAGAGTTGGAGGAATTCCAAACTTTCAATGGTAGCTCTTGGAGAAAGATGGAGAAGAAGGAAATGGCTAAAAGAGGAAAGGACAAGATGGGTTGTTGGAACCTTCTTTTAGACTTACCTAGGATAGTTTGAGAGAAGATTCCTGCAAATCTCTGTCCCAAGTTGGTCCAAATGTGCAGAATTCTTGGCTGCATTTATAGAAAATGACAGCATCCTGGACACGGCCCCGTGTGCAGGTGGAGTTCTGACACAGTTTGTCCGTATTCTGACGTACTGATCAGAATGGAATCTTTCGATGGACACGGGGGCGTGTTGGCTGGGCACGGGGGCGTGTTGAGTGGGCACGGCCCCGTGTTCAGCTTACTGTCTGATGTAAAACAGGATTGCCAGTTCCAATGATTGAGCACGGGGGCGTGTTCAGCGGGCACGGCCCGTGCTGAGCTCTGCAGAAGCTGAAAAACTAAGAAAAAACCTAAAAAAAAAATTAAAAAAAAATGATTAGGCCGTTGATTCCTAACTTTCTTAAAATCCTTGTGTCCCCGGCAACGGCGCCGAAAACTTGATGCGTGCGAAGTGTTACTTATTTTAGGTGTATATTTTAAGCCCTTTTTAACACTTATTTTAGCCAAGTTTTAAATTTATAAAACACGATATTTCACTAACACTAAACACACATATGGGCAAGTGCACCCATCGTTGAGTGTAGTATAGCGTTGGTAAGATACCGAGGTCGTCCAAGGACACAAGAGCTTTTAGTACCGGTTTATCCTCAACGTCTAACCAAAATAAAAGTTTAGAAAAATGTTTTAAACTAGGAAAATTAAAAACTAACTAAAATGCTGAAAATAAAAATAAAATAAAAACAGATAGACAAGATGAATCACTTGGTTCCGACTCGTATCTAGTATAACCTTTGATTATTTCCGCACTTTTGCACATAATTAAGAGATTATCTTAGTTATTGTAGTAGGCCCCTCTTTTGAAGGTGACGTTACCCTCACCCCAGTAGTTTGAGTCAGCATGGATACAATCCTAAAAGGGTGGATTATTGGAAGATAATGAATTAAGTTATTAATGCAGTATTGTGGTAGGCCCCGCTTTTGGCGGTGACGTTACCCTCGGCTAAGTAGTCTGAGTCAGCAGGGATACAGTCCTAAATAGCCGGGTTATAGTATTAATAGTAGTTAACTTATGAGGGGATCAAAGAGTTTGGACCCCCGCCATCCAATACCGTGAAGTATTGAAGGAGGTCCTACTAAATTTGACCCAGGTCCATTGCAGGACCTCTAAACGCTGAACAATGGCAAGACCTTTACCAAACCGTTCCCTTAACCCCCGACCAGGTAGCCAACATATCTCCATATAGACCGTGGAAATATGAATGGTGAAAATCCTTTATTTTATATAGACAGTAAAATAATGCCAAGACACCACGGACAAACGATAAGGAAAGATCACCTTCAACATAAGTAACTAGTTATTAAAGTCATTAATACAAAACCAAATAAAAAGTGCAAAAGATTAGAAATAAAAAGTATTATACTAGACACTTTGTCTTCACCAAGTGATGTAAGAGACTTAGGCAAACATGGCCTTGATTGTCAAGAACTCTTACGATCAATCTTGGATCCCGAGACGACTCACACACTCTACGATGGACAATGGATGATGGTGGTGGATGATGGTGTTGTGATGGTGGTGGGTGGTGGATGAAGTGTGAGAGAGGTGGTGTGCCAAGGGATGAGATGAAATGAATCCAAGCACTCCTATTTATAGGCTGAACAGAGAGCTGGGCACGGCCCCGTGTCCGTCTGACAATCTCTCTCCTCATTAATTGTAATTCGCAATTACAATAAATGCGCCTGCTGTACTTTCGACACGCCCCCGTGTCCGCTGAGCACGGCCCGTGGTGGGCAATAGAAGCTTCTATAGGTTTGTCTTTTCTGCTGCTTCTTGGGCACGGCCCCGTGCTGGCTGAGCACGGGGCGTGTTCAGTCTTCTGATTTCTCTACTTTGCTTTGGAAGGTGCCGTTGAGGGGTCGGGCAGTCCACTAATATTCCTTTTCTTGTATTTATGTTGGATTTAGCTGTCTTTTTGCTTCTTTTGCGTTTTTTGAGCTCATTTAATCCTGAAAATAAAAAAGGAAGACAAAAACACTCTTTTTCCAATATTAGTACTTAAAAAGGGTTAGTTTTATGCCTCATTTGATGTAATTTATATGTTGCATTTTACATACATCAAATACCCCCACACTTGAACTTTTGCTTGTCCTCAAGCAAAACTCTTTAATATGTGGCTTACACTCCCAAATGGAATAGGTAGAAGAGAAGGTTTTGGGCTTGTCGTAGAGTGTCGGGATTTCCAAGATCTTTTTGGGTTTTATTTTTATTTATTTACACTCCTATTCGTAATGATTTATTTAGAACTTTTCATAAAAGAAATTACTTATTTGGGCATAACATGCCTTTTTAAAATTCTATTTATATACAAGTTCACATACCTCACGGGGAAATCACTCACACTCGGCCGAAGGTGTATTTTTAGTGAATCACTCGAGAGCGGCATGGAACTTATTCCTACCATAGGCTTGCCAAGAAATCAATCCTCCTCCTTTTTAACTTTTATACCTTTGTAGATATCAAGAGGACTTTGTGGGTTAAGGGTTAGACTAGGGTTAAAGGTAGGTGGTTGGGTTAGTGGTTAGTAGAAAAAGGGCTAAAAGCGTAACAAGTGTCGGTTTTCGTATTTTTGCAACTTTTTATTTTGATGAAGCTTTTATTCAAACTAAGTTATTTTTGATTAACTTGTTTGTTTATTTTCTTTTTGCTTCATCATTATCACACATTTTTTTTTTTTTTTTTTTACGAAGAACCGAACTTGTTACTAAAATAAAGGGTAAAAAATGAAAAAGGTTTTGGTGGGTAAAAGGGTTTTTGTTTGGGTGATGAAACGAAAAGGTTTAGGCTCAAAGGGGCTAACTAGGGGGATTTTTGGGTAAGTGGTAAAAGAAAAAGAAAAATAATGGTGTAGAAATAAAAAGGGTTAGTCCTAATGCCTCCATCATTTACTTACTCGGGTTTAAGTTGATAAGGACCGGGAATGTATTGTCATGGCAAGTTCTAGAGTCGTAAGAACCAAGCGGCTATTCACACAAGAAACGAAAAATGAGCATTTAGTCAAATGATATGTAATTGTGTGCTCAATAAAGGCTCAAAACTCACTTTTGTGGGAATGGGTTTTTATGTGATCAAGTATATATAATCAAATTTTAAATAAGTTTGCTATGCCTTTTCATAATTTTCTTATGTTGGTTCTTTTTATCACTACGCTATCGGTTGTAAATTTGTAAAAATATAACCTTTTTGAGAACTTGAATTTTCCGAGTTAAACCTAGACAAGTAAAAAAAATGAAATTTTTGAAAAAATTTGGGGTGATTAGCGGTTTCAATAGAGTTTTGTGTAAGACTTGTATTTAGGACTTGCAAAATTCAAGGTTTTAGCATCCCCCCACACTTAAATTACACATTGTCCTAAATGTGTCCCAAAAATAAATTTTTAGGTTGATTAGATGTGTAAAATAGTGTTTAAAAAGCAAAAATTTGTGTTACTGGGCACTGAACACGGCCCCGTGTTGTCCGGGCACGGCCCCGTGTTCAAGTGCTAGTAACAGAATTAAAACAAGAGAAACAGAAGCCTGGACACGGGGGCGTGTTGGGTGAACACGGCCCGTGTCCAGTTACCTGAACTGGGCGTTTTCTGCAGGGTGCTCATCACGGGGCCGTGTTGGTTGGGCACGGCCCGTGTTGAACCTTCTGAAATGGTGAGAATTGTCGAGTTGCCTTGTTCTTGTGCATGGGTTCATTTTTCTCGTTCCCCTTTTCATCCTTTACCACCATGAGTGTGTTTTATTCATTACAAACCATCCAAACCTTAAAACCATCATTTCATTTCATCATAGAGAGAACTTACATAGTCCTAAATTAAACTACATAACACAAAGAAATAACAAACCATGGAGTCCTAGCCTTTACTTTATTTTAATTAGCAAAATTTCCAAGAAGTAATTAATCTTGGTTAACCAAGGCCTTTTTGAACTCCTTCTTCCGCGTGCGGTTCTCCTCAAATGTCGGCGAGCCATTCTTCCACCTCCCTTGGAAGGAGAAAAGAAGGCTCATTGGCATTAGTTTGAGGAGTTTCAACTTCCACCGGGATCTCTTGTTGGTGTTCTACGGGAGGTTCCGCCGGAAAGTCTTCCCACCCGGTAGGGTTGTTGATTCCGAGTGCCAGGTTCCAATCCTGTTGAGGAAGGACTGGTTCCATTGGAGGTGCTACAAGAATATTTAACCTCTGGTGCAAGAGGTTAATTTCTTGGAAGCTGCTTTCAAGTCCCATCGTAAGATCGTTAATACGGTCGATTAGGACCTCCTCTACTGAAGTCATTTCGTCGAGAGCCTCCCTTAATGCTATCACATAGTGCACAAGTGTAGCTTCAATGGAGGGTCTTCTTCCTCTTCGGCTGTTTGACGAATGCACAGGAGATGTTTCGCTGTTTTCACTCGACATCCTACGAAAAATAAACTAAAAATAGTTTATTTAATGAAACAGTGACCGGACACGGCCCCGTGCTCACTGAGCACGGCCCCGTGTTCATCTTTCTGCAGAGTTTCGGAACAAGGAAACTTGGATTTTTAAGTTATTTTCTGAACTTGTGGGGCCTTTTTAGCTACTAATAACTTAAAACAATGTTTCATAACATGTTTTCACCAAGATTCTTTGAACAAAACTCATTTATCCCTACCATAGAGTTGGAGGAATTCCAAACTTTCAATGGTAGCTCTTGGAGAAAGATGGAGAAGAAGGAAATGGCTAAAAGAGGAAAGGACAAGATGGGTTGTTGGAACCTTCTTTTAGACTTACCTAGGATAGTTTGAGAGAAGATTCCTGCAAATCTCTGTCCCAAGTTGGTCCAAATGTGCAGAATTCTTGGCTGCATTTATAGAAAATGACAGCATCCTGGACACGGCCCCGTGTGCAGGTGGAGTTCTGACACAGTTTGTCCGTATTCTGACGTACTGATCAGAATGGAATCTTTCGATGGACACGGGGGCGTGTTGGCTGGGCACGGCCCCGTGTCTAGGGACTGTTTTATGAAGTTGTCTAGTTTTTTAAGGCACTTGTTAGTATCGGGTGGCTCCTGACTGGTTGGAACAACCCCAAAGTGCCTAAGATACCTTAATTGTCCTAGACTAAGGCGAGAACGCAAGAGGTTGTCGGTGAGGGTAATTCCTATTTTCATTCTAGGTGGACAAGTCCAACCCTTTCCCGGGCTCTTGTTAAAGAAGGTGTATGCCGAATCGCTCAGGTCTATGTATGCACCGAACGAAGTCGATGGAGAGTCCTTCACGGCACAATCGACACAGGGACGACTATCGTCTAAGTCTTTGCTAGGTACGAAGGTATTTTCGGGAGCAACGAGGTTGTCGGAATGCGGTTCCAACATTTCTTCATGGGTATCGTCTTGGGGTGGATCAATAAAATCCTTCCCAAGCTCTTCTAACCATTTCAGAATTAACTCTTCTAGTTGAAATAACTCGTCAAGGAGCATTTCTACTAGAATATCTGGCTGGGCGCATTCGAGGGAGAAATAGTGCTTATTTTTACTTTCGCCCCTCTTAAGGTTGTGAGAAGTTGGTGGGTCCATGTAGTGGGGCCTATAATTTAGGAAGTAGCATTTTACTTCTTCATGTTCGCCACCACATAATTGACACCACGTACCATAAGAGTGCCGAAAGTAAAAATGATTACTATCACTCATGTTTATGTCAGAAATTACCAACCGCCGGGATCTAACGGTTCTGTTTTCAGTAACTGAAACTTGGGCACGGGGGCGTGTTGAGTGGGCACGGCCCCGTGTTCAGCTTACTGTCTGATGTAAAACAGGATTGCCAGTTCCAATGATTGAGCACGGGGGCGTGTTCAGCGGGCACGGCCCGTGCTGAGCTCTGCAGAAGCTGAAAAACTAAGAAAAAACCTAAAAAAAAAATTAAAAAAAAATGATTAGGCCGTTGATTCCTAACTTTCTTAAAATCCTTGTGTCCCCGGCAACGGCGCCGAAAACTTGATGCGTGCGAAGTGTTACTTATTTTAGGTGTATATTTTAAGCCCTTTTTAACACTTATTTTAGCCAAGTTTTAAATTTATAAAACACGATATTTCACTAACACTAAACACACATATGGGCAAGTGCACCCATCGTTGAGTGTAGTATAGCGTTGGTAAGATACCGAGGTCGTCCAAGGACACAAGAGCTTTTAGTACCGGTTTATCCTCAACGTCTAACCAAAATAAAAGTTTAGAAAAATGTTTTAAACTAGGAAAATTAAAAACTAACTAAAATGCTGAAAATAAAAATAAAATAAAAACAGATAGACAAGATGAATCACTTGGTTCCGACTCGTATCTAGTATAACCTTTGATTATTTCCGCACTTTTGCACATAATTAAGAGATTATCTTAGTTATTGTAGTAGGCCCCTCTTTTGAAGGTGACGTTACCCTCACCCCAGTAGTTTGAGTCAGCATGGATACAATCCTAAAAGGGTGGATTATTGGAAGATAATGAATTAAGTTATTAATGCAGTATTGTGGTAGGCCCCGCTTTTGGCGGTGACGTTACCCTCGGCTAAGTAGTCTGAGTCAGCAGGGATACAGTCCTAAATAGCCGGGTTATAGTATTAATAGTAGTTAACTTATGAGGGGATCAAAGAGTTTGGACCCCCGCCATCCAATACCGTGAAGTATTGAAGGAGGTCCTACTAAATTTGACCCAGGTCCATTGCAGGACCTCTAAACGCTGAACAATGGCAAGACCTTTACCAAACCGTTCCCTTAACCCCCGACCAGGTAGCCAACATATCTCCATATAGACCGTGGAAATATGAATGGTGAAAATCCTTTATTTTATATAGACAGTAAAATAATGCCAAGACACCACGGACAAACGATAAGGAAAGATCACCTTCAACATAAGTAACTAGTTATTAAAGTCATTAATACAAAACCAAATAAAAAGTGCAAAAGATTAGAAATAAAAAGTATTATACTAGACACTTTGTCTTCACCAAGTGATGTAAGAGACTTAGGCAAACATGGCCTTGATTGTCAAGAACTCTTACGATCAATCTTGGATCCCGAGACGACTCACACACTCTACGATGGACAATGGATGATGGTGGTGGATGATGGTGTTGTGATGGTGGTGGGTGGTGGATGAAGTGTGAGAGAGGTGGTGTGCCAAGGGATGAGATGAAATGAATCCAAGCACTCCTATTTATAGGCTGAACAGAGAGCTGGGCACGGCCCCGTGTCCGCTGGGCACGGCCCCGTGTCCGTCTGACAATCTCTCTCCTCATTAATTGTAATTCGCAATTACAATAAATGCGCCTGCTGTACTTTCGACACGCCCCCGTGTCCGCTGAGCACGGCCCGTGGTGGGCAATAGAAGCTTCTATAGGTTTGTCTTTTCTGCTGCTTCTTGGGCACGGCCCCGTGCTGGCTGAGCACGGGGCGTGTTCAGTCTTCTGATTTCTCTACTTTGCTTTGGAAGGTGCCGTTGAGGGGTCGGGCAGTCCACTAATATTCCTTTTCTTGTATTTATGTTGGATTTAGCTGTCTTTTTGCTTCTTTTGCGTTTTTTGAGCTCATTTAATCCTGAAAATAAAAAAGGAAGACAAAAACACTCTTTTTCCAATATTAGTACTTAAAAAGGGTTAGTTTTATGCCTCATTTGATGTAATTTATATGTTGCATTTTACATACATCAAATACCCCCACACTTGAACTTTTGCTTGTCCTCAAGCAAAACTCTTTAATATGTGGCTTACACTCCCAAATGGAATAGGTAGAAGAGAAGGTTTTGGGCTTGTCGTAGAGTGTCGGGATTTCCAAGATCTTTTTGGGTTTTATTTTTATTTATTTACACTCCTATTCGTAATGATTTATTTAGAACTTTTCATAAAAGAAATTACTTATTTGGGCATAACATGCCTTTTTAAAATTCTATTTATATACAAGTTCACATACCTCACGGGGAAATCACTCACACTCGGCCGAAGGTGTATTTTTAGTGAATCACTCGAGAGCGGCATGGAACTTATTCCTACCATAGGCTTGCCAAGAAATCAATCCTCCTCCTTTTTAACTTTTATACCTTTGTAGATATCAAGAGGACTTTGTGGGTTAAGGGTTAGACTAGGGTTAAAGGTAGGTGGTTGGGTTAGTGGTTAGTAGAAAAAGGGCTAAAAGCGTAACAAGTGTCGGTTTTCGTATTTTTGCAACTTTTTATTTTGATGAAGCTTTTATTCAAACTAAGTTATTTTTGATTAACTTGTTTGTTTATTTTCTTTTTGCTTCATCATTATCACACATTTTTTTTTTTTTTTTTTTACGAAGAACCGAACTTGTTACTAAAATAAAGGGTAAAAAATGAAAAGGTTTTGGTGGGTAAAAGGGTTTTTGTTTGGGTGATGAAACGAAAAGGTTTAGGCTCAAAGGGGCTAACTAGGGGGATTTTTGGGTAAGTGGTAAAAGAAAAAGAAAAATAATGGTGTAGAAATAAAAAGGGTTAGTCCTAATGCCTCCATCATTTACTTACTCGGGTTTAAGTTGATAAGGACCGGGAATGTATTGTCATGGCAAGTTCTAGAGTCGTAAGAACCAAGCGGCTATTCACACAAGAAACGAAAAATGAGCATTTAGTCAAATGATATGTAATTGTGTGCTCAATAAAGGCTCAAAACTCACTTTTGTGGGAATGGGTTTTTATGTGATCAAGTATATATAATCAAATTTTAAATAAGTTTGCTATGCCTTTTCATAATTTTCTTATGTTGGTTCTTTTTATCACTACGCTATCGGTTGTAAATTTGTAAAAATATAACCTTTTTGAGAACTTGAATTTTCCGAGTTAAACCTAGACAAGTAAAAAAAATGAAATTTTTGAAAAAATTTGGGGTGATTAGCGGTTTCAATAGAGTTTTGTGTAAGACTTGTATTTAGGACTTGCAAAATTCAAGGTTTTAGCATCCCCCCACACTTAAATTACACATTGTCCTAAATGTGTCCCAAAAATAAATTTTTAGGTTGATTAGATGTGTAAAATAGTGTTTAAAAAGCAAAAATTTGTGTTACTGGGCACTGAACACGGCCCCGTGTTGTCCGGGCACGGCCCCGTGTTCAAGTGCTAGTAACAGAATTAAAACAAGAGAAACAGAAGCCTGGACACGGGGGCGTGTTGGGTGAACACGGCCCGTGTCCAGTTACCTGAACTGGGCGTTTTCTGCAGGGTGCTCATCACGGGGCCGTGTTGGTTGGGCACGGCCCGTGTTGAACCTTCTGAAATGGTGAGAATTGTCGAGTTGCCTTGTTCTTGTGCATGGGTTCATTTTTCTCGTTCCCCTTTTCATCCTTTACCACCATGAGTGTGTTTTATTCATTACAAACCATCCAAACCTTAAAACCATCATTTCATTTCATCATAGAGAGAACTTACATAGTCCTAAATTAAACTAGATAACACAAAGAAATAACAAACCATGGAGTCCTAGCCTTTACTTTATTTTAATTAGCAAAATTTCCAAGAAGTAATTAATCTTGGTTAACCAAGGCCTTTTTGAACTCCTTCTTCCGCGTGCGGTTCTCCTCAAATGTCGGCGAGCCATTCTTCCACCTCCCTTGGAAGGAGAAAAGAAGGCTCATTGGCATTAGTTTGAGGAGTTTCAACTTCCACCGGGATCTCTTGTTGGTGTTCTACGGGAGGTTCCGCCGGAAAGTCTTCCCACCCGGTAGGGTTGTTGATTCCGAGTGCCAGGTTCCAATCCTGTTGAGGAAGGACTGGTTCCATTGGAGGTGCTACAAGAATATTTAACCTCTGGTGCAAGAGGTTAATTTCTTGGAAGCTGCTTTCAAGTCCCATCGTAAGATCGTTAATACGGTCGATTAGGACCTCCTCTACTGAAGTCATTTCGTCGAGAGCCTCCCTTAATGCTATCACATAGTGCACAAGTGTAGCTTCAATGGAGGGTCTTCTTCCTCTTCGGCTGTTTGACGAATGCACAGGAGATGTTTCGCTGTTTTCACTCGACATCCTACGAAAAATAAACTAAAAATAGTTTATTTAATGAAACAGTGACCGGACACGGCCCCGTGCTCACTGAGCACGGCCCCGTGTTCATCTTTCTGCAGAGTTTCGGAACAAGGAAACTTGGATTTTTAAGTTATTTTCTGAACTTGTGGGGCCTTTTTAGCTACTAATAACTTAAAACAATGTTTCATAACATGTTTTCACCAAGATTCTTTGAACAAAACTCATTTATCCCTACCATAGAGTTGGAGGAATTCCAAACTTTCAATGGTAGCTCTTGGAGAAAGATGGAGAAGAAGGAAATGGCTAAAAGAGGAAAGGACAAGATGGGTTGTTGGAACCTTCTTTTAGACTTACCTAGGATAGTTTGAGAGAAGATTCCTGCAAATCTCTGTCCCAAGTTGGTCCAAATGTGCAGAATTCTTGGCTGCATTTATAGAAAACGACAGCATCCTGGACACGGCCCCGTGTTCAGTGGACACGGCCCCGTGTGCAGGTGGAGTTCTGACACAGTTTGTCCGTATTCTGACATACTGATCAGAATGGAATCTTTCGATGGACACGGGGGCGTGTTGGCTGGGCACGGCCCCGTGTCTAGGGACTGTTTTATGAAGTTGTCTAGTTTTTTAAGGCACTTGTTAGTATCGGGTGGCTCCTGACTGGTTGGAACAACCCCAAAGTGCCTAAGATACCTTAATTGTCCTAGACTAAGGCGAGAACGCAAGAGGTTTTCGGTGAGGGTAATTCCTATTTTCATTCTAGGTGGACAAGTCCAACCCTTTCCCGGGCTCTTGTTAAAGAAGGTGTATGCCGAATCGCTCAGGTCTATGTATGCACCGAACGAAGTCGATGGAGAGTCCTTCACGGCACAATCGACACAGGGACGACTATCGTCTAAGTCTTTGCTAGGTACGAAGGTATTTTCGGGAGCAACGAGGTTGTCGGAATGCGGTTCCAACATTTCTTCATGGGTATCGTCCCGTGCTGGCTGAGCACGGGGCGTGTTCAGTCTTCTGATTTCTCTACTTTGCTTTGGAAGGTGCCGTTGAGGGGTCAGGCAGTCCACTAATATTCCTTTTCTTGTATTTATGTTGGATTTAGCTGTCTTTTTGCTTCTTTTGCGTTTTTGAGTTCATTTAATCCTGAAAATAAAAAAGGAAGACAAAAACACTCTTTTTCCAATATTAGTACTTAAAAAGGGTTAGTTTTATGCCTCATTTGATGTAATTTATATGTTGCATTTTACATACATCAATGGGCTTACTCAAAAATCAAAATAAATAAATAAACTCAATCCACTTATCAAATTACTTCATGATCTGAATCACCATCACCGAACTTTAGTTTATCAAATTTCTCATTAAACCAATCTTCATCTCTCCTATAAGGTTTCCACTTCTAGATTATGGAGCCCACGTCCTCCCAATAACCCGGCCGTAGAACAGAAATGCGTTCATACAAAATAGCCTAACACAGTAAGAAAAATAAGACAATGTAAAACGACGAGAACATTTTTATCAGTAAAATGTGTGGATGATATATATGCATGTAAAATGACGAGAATAGTTCAGTTGATATTGTAGACCATACCTCTAAAACAGGAGCAGCCCCAATGAAAAGGTGTTGATTGGTTTCACCATTCTCAAACCACTCTTTGGCATCATCCATAGCCTTATGCAGGTGGTCCTTGGTTGCCTTTGCCCAGTTGACGCTTTCCCATGCGTCAAAATTTGTTACCATCCACCATTGGCTACCTTGGACCTTGTTGTTTCTGTTTGGCCTGAGCACTTCCTCAATCAAATAGAAGGTCACGAGCCTTCTAAAATTCTGTTTGGCATCATCATCTTCGACCTTCATTGTTGACAATTTTTCCTTCATCTCCTTGGTGGTGATGGTTGATCCCTTTGTGCTTGAACCCTTCACAAATGGAGGAAACGTAGCAGGAAACTTGGTTTGAGTTTCATACTCTTCAAAGCTCATGCCTTTATCTTCCATGCATTATATTCGCAGCTCTTTGGTGCAAAAACTGAAAAATACTTTCTTGTTAAGCTGAAAACCCTTTCTATTCTGATCATAGCGTCTGCATAACGCCGTTATTAACGCGGCAAAAGATTCTCTGCCTTTGGTAACTGATGAAAGACTATGGAAGATGTAGTCTTTCATCAGATCAACGTTAATACCCAGCGCAACAATCTTTCTCAAATTCGATAGGACCTTGATCGGTTGGTGTACTTTCTGTAAATGGCATTTTCAATAAATACATTGTTAGTAATAAAAGAAAGCATAAAAAATTTTCCAGATTGGAAGGGTCTATAACAGTATAACCATTACCTTGTGAGCATCAAGTGTTTTGTTCTCCTTTATAGTATTCCAGATATTGTGTATATTGGATGAAAATTTTAAAGCAGGAACAACCTCTAGCCTAACGCCATGAAAGAACCTTTGCCTCAAATTAGCCACCTTCAAAGACCAGTAAAAAAGTAGATAAATAATAACTATATTGTCGTCAAGAACACGATCCCGTTAACATGAATTTAGGAGGTTACATCACTAAAACTTTGACGTGTTTGAACCCGCTCTAATAATAATCTGCAGTTTTAACAATAATTTGCAAAAGGTCCATAAGAATCTCATGCATACCTTGTTTTTAAATTCTTCTTCTCTCACTTCAAAGTTAGGCAGTAAATTAAATTGAACCTGCTCACTCAAACAATAAGAAGTTATTATATGATTGATAGGCATTATCATGTACATGTATGAAAAGAATTATTATTATTATTATTATTATTATTATTATTATTTTGTGTTATAATTATGTAACCGAAATGAAACTTTGCTTTCAGTGGTTAGGCATGGGGAACCAAGAACTTCTTAATTACTTCAAGTCATATGGAGCGGTAAAAGGCTGCCATTCTTACGGGCCAGAAGGGCACATGGGTATCAGTGTGCTAGTATTTGAGTCCTCAGCCGTTGGTTACATAAAAGTCGAACAACTGAAAAAGCACTTCGAAGACTAAGGTACAGACCGAACTACATGGGATTTTGATCCCGTTTTGTTAAATGTCGATGGTAAACGGAAGCTTTATGGCTACATGGCGACAAAAGAAGATACGTATATTTTTAACACGCATTCGAAAGGTCTTCAATCCTCCATATTTGTGGTTTTATCCAGGGAAATCAAAGTTAACTTTTGAATTGGTTTCTTACCAAAAAAAGTTGTTGATCACGAAAAGGCTGATAAGGCACTTGAAGATAGTTTTGATTTGAAAGATCGGCTCACTAAAATCTCGAATTGAGCCGAGCTACAAACGAGTTCGAGCCTAAAAATAAGCTTGTATAATAAACGAGCCTGAGCTAAAGCCTAAAAATAAGCTTGTTTAATATATAAGCCTGAGCCTGAACCCGAACTTCATTTATCAAGCTGGCTCGCAAACCTAAAGAAACCTATTACTAAACAAATTTCTAATTAATATATCAATTATATATGAGGCCGTTTATTGTACAAAATGCCTTAACATACGCTGCGTACGGGATTTAGTATCAACAAGCGCAATTTGGTTTATAACACGCGACTTTCATTTTTTTACATGCGATTTTGAATTTTTTTGGAACATGTGATTTCCCTTTTTTTATGTACATGCGATTTTTAGTTTTTTTGAAACATGCGATTTTCATTTTTTTGTAACATGACGTGCGATTTTGCCATCACGTACGCAGCGTATGTTAAGACATATTGTACGATACACTTTTTCATTATATATTTATACAACAATAACAATTATTTTATAAATAGAATTGTAATACAATAACCAAATAAGATATATTATGTTGCATATAAGATTTATAATAAAAATATTAAAAAAATGGTTAAAATTGTATATATACTAGGTTATAACCCCGTGTATTACACGGGTCGAATAAATGAATTTTATATACTAAATAATAACACAATATATCTTTAAAAACCTTTTTTATTGCACGGGTTGAATAAATATAATTTTATATACTGTCACACCCCGACTTTCCACGTGTCACCGGTGGGCCCGGTGGGGAGTATCGTGACGTAGTTGATATCATCATAGTCAAACAACACAATATATAAATGCACAGCGGAAGCAAAAGATAATATTATTACATTCCGAATATAAAGTAATATCCAGTATTACAACGGAAAGTAAAGAATCCACAGGCGGATCTTTAAACATATCATTTGTTCAACAGACTTTAGACGCCTAGAACTTGCAAGATTCCTTATTAGCACCCTGAGCTTCCAGCCAATTTCGTTCAGTACCTGTCACTTAACCTTTTTGGAAAATATGTCAGTTTTCACTGGTAAATACACTCAACTGACTCATTTGAAAAGAGTTTAAGAAAATTGATTTGGATGCACGTGGCACAAAAATATCTTTTATAATTTGATTAAAATGCACAGAGGCAAAATTAACCTTTTATACTTGGGACTATTTTATTAATAAAAATCTTGTATTAACTGACATGCCACATGTATAATGCCCACAAGGTTAATACCTTTAGTGGATTACCTGTTTTGGTATAATGCCCACAAGGTTAATACCTTTAGTGGATTACCTCAATAATTTAATCGTAATACAATTAAATATTCAATACCCGACCAAACGGTATTTCTATAATACTGTATCCCAAGCCCTTATAGGGAAAATAAGTTAAGAGTATTTACCTGAGCTAGCTCCTGTCTTAAATAGCAAGAATCTAATAACTCAGCCGTATTCACTTAAGTAAGCGTAGGTACCATTTACTGAAATGCTCTAGTCTGGAATGATGGTATAAATAACCAATTAGAATGCTAACGGGTCTTTAATTTAGCCTAAGCTTAGACCGGTTAGTCTTAAGGGAATATACGGTTCAGACGCATGATTAAGCGAAGACCGGAATAGAATGTGGTTTAGACCCGACAAGTTTGAAGACTTGTCTTAAATGGGTATTTCATACACATTCTGGATTTTGAGATAAAACCAATAAGGTTTGACCCGTTTTGGCTAATTTATGTAAACTTGTTACATAAACCGAACCGTATGCGTAATAAGCGTGACGGGTATTCATGAGAGCCATATACAGGTTTCCTAAGTTAATTATGTCTCAAATATGTTGTGACCTCAGTAAGATGTCTTTCATTATGCCCGAAACGTATATAAACACAAACTAGGCCCCGTAGGGGTAGTTTGGTCATTTAAAAGGTTATAAAAGGGTTTAAGTGTTTAACTGAGTTACAGGTCTGATGTAATCAGTAAACATACTCAAATTTATGAGTTATAACAGTAGGATAAAGTATATATGTGAAATTTATCAATTATAACCAAACTATGCCCCGTAGGGGTATTTTGGTAATTTCACATAAGCCGAAAAGCTCAAAACTGAAGTCTGAGTTTATAAATCTTTGTTTACTGTTAAAATATTATAATTTTCCTCATATATCAGTAGGTATCAACCCTTGTATGTTTAATATGATTTTAATACATACTATGCGTTAAAAACGCTAAATAAGGCGATTAAAGGCCATTTCCGGTTTCGATATTTAAAAGGTTATAAAAGGGTTTAAGTGTTTAACTGAGTTACAGGTCTGATGTAATCAGTAAACATACTCAAATTTATGAGTTATAACAGTAGGATAAAGTATATATGTGAAATTTATCAATTATAACCAAACTATGCCCCGTAGGGGTATTTTGGTAATTTCACATAAGCCGAAAAGCTCAAAACTGAAGTCTGAGTTTATAAATCTTTGTTTACTGTTAAAATATTACAATTTTCCTCATATATCAGTAGGTATCAACCCTTGTATGTTTAATATGATTTTAATACATACTATGCGTTAAAAACGCTAAATAAGGCGATTAAAGGCCATTTCCGGTTTCGATACTTAAATCTGATATTTTTATATTTCCAGCAGGCTTAAAATAACTTATTTAACATATGTGATCAGTAGCAAAAGGTTTGGAGTCGTTTAGATCGGTAAAACTCATTTTATGGCCCGTAAGGGCAAAATCGACAATTACCGGATTAAGCCTACGACTACTAGTTATGCTCAGCCTAAAATTAATTAAAAATCTTTAAAAATCCCAAAATAATATATTACATCAGTGGGTATTAAGTTTGGTACCAAAAAGTAGGCTTAACTACGCTATACGCTAATTACGCCATTTTATTAACATAAAGCTTTAAATTTGCGATAATGAGCATAACTCTTAATCTACAAGTCAAACTGATGTCAAACTTTGCATACAAGTTTATATATCAGTAACTAAGGTTTCTACACTTTTACATTTTCATAAATCACGTTTTTAAGGTAATAAGGGCATAATGGTCAACATATGAGCAATTAACGGAAACATGCATATTAATTGGATAATTAATGAACCAAGGTGTATAATCACAGAGGGTTGTACTAACAAGTAACCTAATCCAATTAAAGCTCTGAGACATTTCTAAAACATGCCTAAACGGGTCAGAACTGAAAGTCAAAGTGAAAGTCAAACTATGCGACTTTCGGCTCCGAACCGGGTCTAAACAGGAAATTGTCGGGTTGAACATGTTTAGACATGTTCTTACACTTATTACCAGGTTCTATTCATGATCAAACAGGTTGTATATGAGCTACATTGCTAATTATGCATAAATGGCATTTTAAGTCTCCTGTTGACTTTTATAAACTAGTTTGACCCGACTTTTGACCTGGTTAGAGTGATTATCAGGGGAAACCCTTTTGAGGTTTTATTACCCACATAAATACCAACTCATAACTACTTTT
This sequence comes from Helianthus tuberosus, assembly GCA_030545235.1. Lineage (NCBI taxonomy): Eukaryota > Viridiplantae > Streptophyta > Magnoliopsida > Asterales > Asteraceae > Helianthus > Helianthus tuberosus. Next base: position 200,614,613 of record CM060364.1, on the reverse strand, counting down.
GATTCGAGATATGACTGAGCCATTAATACTTAATCTCGAAGTCAAACCGTAATTACGTCGGTTTGACTTTTAGCTAAATAACTAAGCTAAAGTTAATTAGAGAAGGTTAGGCAACTTACAAAGGTCCTAAGATTGATTAGAGAACACTTGAGAGAAGGTTTTGAGTTCCAGAAGTGCTCCAAGAATGCAGATGAAGATGTGATGAATTGTTTGCAACTAAAGGCCCTTATATAGTGGATTTACTCACCACATTGCATTGACAACAAGGTCTACTACTGCCCACAACATTCCTACATGTGTCCTACATGTTTAGGGAGTGTTTAGGGGCCAAGGGGTAAGAGGAAACTCGTTTAAGAGGTCAGAATCGCGTTTAAACTAGCAACAGCCGGTTTTCTGTTGCTGGGCAGTTGCTTGCGCACCGTAACAATTATTTGTTGCGGTGCGCAACAATTCATCAGGGACCAAAATGTTGGCTTTTCAATGAATTGAAGGGGCACCTGAGTATAAACGATTCTTGGCCGTTTTTTATCAATATGGGGCCTCAAATTTGGGTCATGTATAGTATGCACCACCATGTTATGTTGTGTGAAAGTCTTGGAGTCTTTTAGAAAGTGCCGAACAATAAGGTTTACCGTGCAAATTTCTTCGTAGGAGTCCACCAATTAAATTATGAATCATTCATTGCTATAATTCACTGAACTTGAACATATACTACATGTTTTTAATATGTTTTGAGTCTTGGGATTTATAACGAGGTCGTTCAGAGGTGCAAAGGTTAACATAACGACACTTTTAAATCCTGTCAAACATTTTTTTTAATAAATCCGAGTTTATAACGCTTTTTGTCTTACACGACACGTGTCGTTATTTTATTTAACACTAATTTTCGAGGTGTTACATATACCAAATGAAAAAGTTATATCTTTAAAACCGTTTGTTTTACACGAGTTGAATAAATGTAATATTGTTTACCAAATAATAAAATAATACATCTTTAAGAAACATCATTTATTACATTGGTCGAATAAATGTAATTTTATATACCAAATAATAAAAAAGTTACATCTTTAAAAATATGTGTATTACACAGATTGAATAAATGTAATTTCCTTTACTAAATAATAAAAAATATATATCCTTAACAAAACCCTGTGTATTGTACGAATTGAATAAATCTAATTTTATATATCAAATAATAAAAAGTTATATCTTAAAAAACCTCATCTATTACACGGGTCGAATAAATGTAATTTTGTATAGTAAATAATAAAAAAGGTATATCTATAAAAAACCACGTGTATTACACGGGTTTAATAAATCTAATTTTATATACCAATAATAAAAAAAGTCATATCTTTCAATATACTAATGGATAATACTCGATACGCGATGGATATGGTGATTGTGAAGATGGTTCTTGAAAAGAAGATATGATATTCAAGAAGCAAATCAACATTTATTTGAGTGATAAAATGTTGGTACCAATTCCGACAAATTGATTTATAAATTATGTAATAAAATTGATATAATAATTTTTTAGTAATGGAAATAAAAATATTTCATATATTAATACAAAGTTTGGTTTTCGTTATAAATAATTTGCTTTATTTAAAAATATCTTAAATTAACAATTTAAATTTTAAAATCATATTTTATTAGAAAAATAGAAGAATGGTATTCAAAATTTAAAGTAGAATGAAATTTAATATTAGCTCATTATTCCTTTATTTATTTAATTAATATAAGATAAGTTTGGAAGTAAGACGAGAAAATCATAAAATAAGTGCTTACAATGAATGATAGGTGTTACACATTATTATATAGTATAGTATAAATATATATATTTATATTGATATAAATAGATTATTATATTGTAGTAAAATTTGTTAACATAGTCTCAATAAATTTAACCCTTTATTTAAAACTTGTAAATGTAACGAAGTCTCAATAAATTTAACCATTTATTTAAAACTTCTAAATGTAAAAATGATAAATAATATTAGTTAATTTTATTTTAAGTTTCATAAAATTTATTTGATACCAAACTAAACAAAACGTTCAAATATATAGTTAATATCAAGAGTAAATTACGATTTTGGTCCATGTGGTGATATCACTTTTACCCTTTTAGCCAAAAAACGAATCTTTTAACATCTGAGCTCACAACGTCTTTTTTTTTAGAAAAAAAGACGTGGGTCCAAAAGGGTTAGAAAAAAGACGTTGAGGGCTAAGATGTTAAAAAAATCATTTTTGGGCTAAAAGGTTAAAAGTGATATAACCACAGGGGCCAAAATCGTAATTTACTCTAATATCAAATTAGATAACTAAGTTTGAATTTGAAGTAAATAGATAAATATAAAAGTAATAATTAAACTAAATAATATTTAGTAGAAGGATTATCTATAATTAATTAGAAGAGATTAAACTAAAATTATAATTATCCATAAGACATGGCCTAATATGATGACAAGTGTCCTCAAAGTGACATTGTGGGTCCAAAAGAGTTAGAAAAAAGACGTTGAGGGCTCAGATGTTAAAAAATTCCTTTTTGGGCTAAAAAGTTAAAAGTGATATAACCACATGGGCCAAAATCGTAATTTACTCTAATATCAAATTAGATAACTAAGTTTGAATTTGAAGTAAATAGATAAATATAAAAGTAATAATTAAACTAAATAATATTTAGTAGAAGGATTATCTATAATTAATTAGAAGAGATTAAACTAAAATTATAATTATCCACAAGACATGGCCTAATATGATGACAAGTGTCCTCAAAGTGGTTTCTTTTATTATATGTATAGATTCTATACAATTTGGTACTACATAAAGGTTATTCGGTTATACATAGGCTCAAACTATCTAGTATCTACACACCAATAAAGCATAAGATAACAATAACAAAATATAAAGTTTTTAAAGGACAAAACAAAAACCGAATAAGGTGGAATTTGTCCTATGTTATAAGTCTAGACTTGAAGGTTTAGATATGTGCAATTGTGTAACTGAGATTAAACACAAAAGGCTAGTGTTTAATTCACTCAGTGTTGGCTCTGATACCAACCTGTCACACCCCGATTTTCCACGTGTCACCGGTGGGCCCGGTGGGGGAGTATCGTGACGTGGTTGGCAACGTAATAGTCAAACAACACAATATTATTATGCACAGCGGAAGCAAATTTAAAATATGATACAACCGAATTTAATATTGTTTATCAATGTAACAATATCCGGAAGTTTATCCACAGAACGGATCGAAACAAAAATAATATTAATGGTTCAACAGACTTCTGGCATCCTAAGCTGGCGAGACTTTTTATTGATGCTAAGGAGACAATCCAGCCAATTTCGTTTAGTACCTGCATTCAGTCTTTTTGGGAAAATACGTCAGTTTACACTGGTAAATACAATCAACTGACTCATTTTGGAAAATGATTGAAAATTGGTTTGGATGCACATGGCATAAACATTTTTATTTAACTTGGGAGAATTATTTAATATTATAATCTTGTGAACGAATTACATGTTACTTATGCGTTCAGTAGCCCGGATCTTGTCCGGGTTAAAGATCAATAGACACACCACATCATTGAGTTATACACGGACGGTGTACGCCTACACCCCGTGCTCAGGTCGCGGCCATCTCGTAAGATGATGCCAAGGATATCCGGGACATGGTCATTAACCCCCCAAAGGCTGTAAAGTAAACAAGACTGTTTAAACGAGCCGATCAAATTATTCAACTACCCACTTAATGTGGAGATTTGATGCCCGATCAAGCGGTATGCTATATACCGTAACCCAAGCCCGTATAGGGAAAATAAGTTAAAAGTATTCACCTGAGTAAGTATTAATCACAACAAGCAAAATGCACGTAGCTTTTACTGGTTCTCCTAATCTGGAACGAAGGTTTATAATAACCTATTAGAATGCTATCTTTTATTAAGCTTAAGCTTAGACCGGCTAGTTTCAAGATCCGGTTCGTACGCACGATTAAGCGAAGACCGGATAGAATGTGATTCAGACCCGACAAGTTTGAAGACTTGTTTAATATGGGTTTATTATTCACATTCTGGATTTTGAGATAAAACCGTTAAGGTTTGACCCGTTTCGGCTAGTTTATGTAAACTTGTTACATAAACCGAACCGTACGCGTAATAAGCGTGACGGGTAGTCATGAGAGCTATATACAGGTTTCCTAAGTTAATTATGTCTCAAATATGTTGTGACATCAGTAAGGTGTCTTTCGTTATGCCCGAAACGTATTTAAACACAAACTAGGCCCCGTAGGGGTAGTTTGGTCATTTAAAAGTTTATAAAAGAGTTTAAGTGACAACCTGAGTTACAGGTCTGATGTAATCAGCAATTATACTCAATTTGCTAAGTTACATCAGTAGGTTAAAGCATGTATGTGAAACTTATCATTTTTAACCAAACTAGGCCCCGTAGGGGTATTTTGGTAATTTCACATAAGCCGAAAAGCTCAAAACTGAAGTCTGAGTTTATCAACCTTTGCTTACTGTTAAAATATTATAATTTGCCTCTTATATCAGTAGGTATCAACCCGGGTATGTCCAATATGATTTTTAAACATACTATGCGTTAAAAACGCTAATTAAGGCGATTAAAGGCCATTACCGGGTTCGATACTTAAATCTGATATTTTTATATTTCCAGAAGGCTTAAAATAATTTATTTATCATAACTAATCAGTAGAAAAAGGTTTGGGGTCGTTTAGATATGTAAAACTCATTTTATGGCCCGTAAGGGCAAAACCGACAATTACCGGATTAAGCCTACGACTACGAGTTATGCTCAGCCTAAAATTAATTAAAAATCTTTAAAAATCCCGACATAATATATTACATCAGTGGGTAAAAGATTTGATACCAAAAAGTATGTTTAACTAGGCTATATGCTAATTACGCCATTTTATTAACATAAAGCATTAATTTAGCGATAATGAGCATAACTCTTAATCTACAAGTCAAACTGATGTCAAACTTTGCATACAAGTCTATATATCAGTAACTAAGGTTTCTACACTTTTACATTTTCATAAATCACGTTTTAAGGTAATAAGGGCATAACGGTCAACATATGAGCAATTAACGGAAACATGCATATTAATTGGATAACTAATGAGCCAAGGTGTATAATCACAGAGGGTTGTTCTAACATGTAACCTAGTCCAATTAAAGCTCTGAGGCATTTCTAACATATGCCTAAACGGGTCAGAACTGAAAGTCAAAGTGAAAGTCAAACTATGTGACTTTCGGTTCCGAACCGGGTCTAAACATGAAATAGTCGGGCTGAACAGGTTTGGACATGTTCTTACACTAATTACTAAGTTATAACAATGATCAAACATGTTATATATGTTCTAGATAGCTAATTATGCATAAATGACATTTTAAGCATCCTGTTGACTTTTTAAGAACATGTTTGACCCGACATTTGAACTAGTTAGAGTGGTGATCAGGGGAAACCCTTTTGGGGTTTTATTACCCATATAAATACCAACCTATAACTACTTTCAATTCGAGATATGACTGAGCCATTATTGACTAATCTCGAAGTCAAACCGTAATTACGACGGTTTGACTTTTAGCTAATTAACCTAGCTAAACTTAATTAGAGAAGGACAAGAACACTTACTGAAGTCCTATGCACGAGATATGATCACTTGAGGCTGCTTGATAGCTCCAGAAATGATCCAAGAGTGCAGAAGAAGTTGTGAGGAATGTTTGCAACCTTGAAGGCCTTTTATACTAGTTGCAATCACCACAACAAGTTGACAACAAAGTCTAGGATCCATCCACAACTGATTAACACTTGTTACTAGTGCCTAGGGATGTCTAGGGGTCGTCCACAAGTGAGAAAAACCGGCTAAGTGGGTCAAAATCGCGCATGACAGGCAACAACCTGTTTTTTTGGTGCTGGGCAGACCCCTGCGCATCGTAGGGGTATTATGCCTACGATGCGTAGGGCTTCATCAGGGGCTGTTTTGGTTGTTCTTTCATTAATTCGAAAAGGTAACCCACTTGTACGACTTTGGGGCCTCAATTATCAACTAGGGACCTTCAAGAAGTGTCTTATACTGTAACATACCCTACCATTTGAAGTTGTTTCATTTGAATATGTATACAGGACCCGAAAATGAAGGTTTACCATTCTTTTTCTTCGTGGGATCATATCATGCTTTTGAAATTCCTTTATTGACAATAATTCCCTGAGTTGAGGCATAAAAGATGTGTATAACATTTAATCGGGTCTTGGGATTTATACTTGAGGTCGTTCAGAGGTAACAATTTAACATGACGCCACTTTAAATCCTACCGAAACATCTTTATTAAATCCGGGTTTACAACGCGTTTTGTCTTACATGACACGTGTCGTTTTATTATTGAACCCGAAATTTTCGAGGTGTTACATCCTCACCCCCTTAAAATAAATCTCGACCCGAGATTTACTGAAATAAGTAAGGGTACTTTTCTTTCATCATGGACTCAACCTCCCACGTGTATTCGGGACCCCTACGGGCATCCCATTTGACCTTTACAAAAGGTATATGCTTCCTTCGAAGCTTCCTTACCTGTCGATCTTCAATCGACAAAGGTTTTTCAACAAATTTTAAGCTCGCGTCTATATGCACATCTGTATGTGGTATAACCAGTGATTCGTCAGCGAAACACTTTTTCAGATTGCAGATGTGGAACACATTGTGAATCCCACTGAGCTTTTCTGGTAAGTTTAACTTATAGGCAACTGACCCAACACGTTCGATAACCTCGAAAGGTCCTATGTATCTCGGGCTTAGTTTGCCTTTCTTACCAAACCGCATCACTCCTTTCCAGGGTGATACTTTAAGTAGGACTTTGTCACCTACTTCGAAGTGAAAATCCTTACGATTTGGATCGGCGTAACTCTTCTGCCTATCCCGGGCAGCTTTGAGATTTTCACGAATCTGGACAATCTTGTCCGTCGTTTCGAACACTATCTCTGGTCCTGATAACTGGACTTCTCCAACCTCCGCCCAACAAACTGGCGATCTACACTTTCTACCATATAATGCCTCAAAAGGCGCAGCCTTAATGCTGGTATGGTAGCTATTGTTGTAGGAGAATTCGATTAATGGTAGGTTCTTATCCCAACTACCTCCCAAATCAATCGCACATGCACGTAGCATGTCTTCCAACGTTTGAATAGTACGCTCACTCTGACCGTCAGTCTGAGGATGATAAGCCGTACTAAAATTCAAACGTGTGCCCAAGGATTGTTGGAAACTCTTCCAAAAATGTGACGTGTACCTAGTATCCCGGTCAGAGATAATAGCTACAGGTATGCCGTGTAGGGCTACAATCTTATCAACGTATAACTGGGCTAACATGTCGGAGCTATAAGTCTCCTTGATGGGTAAGAAATGAGCTGACTTAGTCAGTCGGTCAACTATAACCCATATCGTATCATTTCCTTTTCTTGTCTTGGGTAACTTGGTAATGAAATCCATAGTTACCATCTCCCACTTCCATGTAGGAAGTTCAGGCTGTTGTAGCAAGCCTGACGGCTTTTGATGCTCGGCTTTGACTTGCGCACATGTCAAGCATTTAGCTACGTGGGTGGCTAGAGACTTTTTCAAGCCTATCCACCAATAATTTGCCTTTAAATCCTGATACATTTTATCAGCTCCAGGATGAACGGAGTATTTGGAACTATGGGCTTCCTGGAGGATGACATCTCGAAGTCCTCCATAAATTGGAACCCATATTCGTCCGTTTAATCGTAAAATTCCGTCCTTGCTAAGAGTTAAATGCTCCTCAGTTACTCCTAACTTTTCTTTAGGATAGTTAGCTTCCAACACAGCTTCCTTCTGTGCCGCTAACAACCTTTCCATCAAATTATTCTTTATCTCCATACGCTTGGCGTTAATTCGGATGGGCTTAACCCTTTCCTTCCGACTCAAGGCATCGGCGACTACATTCGCCTTGCCGGGATGGTATTTGATTTCACAATCATAATCATTTAAAGTTTCCATCCAACGGCGTTGCCTCATGTTTAATTCCTTCTGATTAAACAGATGTTGGAGGCTCTTGTGATCAGAATAAATCACACATTTGACACCATAAAGATAGTGCCTCCAAAGCTTTAGTGCGAATACAACGGCACCCAGCTCCAAGTCATGGGTGGTGTAATTCTTTTCATGCACTTTCAATTGTCTTGAAGCATAGGCAATAACTTTGCCTTTCTGCATAAGCACACACCCCATACCAGTGTGCGAAGCATCACAATAAACCACAAAGTCTTCAATTCCATCTGGCAGTGTCAGTACCGGGGCGTTGCTCAACTTTTGCTTCAGAATATCAAAGGATTCTTGCTGCTTAGGGCCCCAAACAAACTTAACCTTCTTCTTAGTTAAGGAGATTAGGGGTGCAGCAATCCTTGAAAAGTTTTCAATGAAACGCCTGTAATATCCTGCCAATCCCAGGAAGCTACGAATCTCTGTAGGCGTCTTCGGCTCTTGCCAGTTCATAACAGCTTCAACTTTAGCGGGATCCACTTGGATACCACGCTCACTGACCACGTGTCCAAGAAATTGGACTTCTCGTAGCCAAAATTCACACTTAGAGAATTTGGCATAGAGCTTCTCCTGATGTAGAAGTTTGAGAATACAACGAAGGTGTTTCTCATGGTCAGCTTGATTCTTAGAATAAATAAGGATGTCATCGATGAAGACGATAACAAATTTATCTAAGTAAGGCTTGCAGACGCGATTCATGAGATCCATGAACGCGGCTGGTGCATTAGTGAGCCCAAAAGGCATCACTAGGAACTCGTAGTGACCGTAACGAGTCCTAAATGCAGTCTTGTGAACGTCTTCATCTTTTACCTTCAACTGATGGTAGCCTGACCTCAAATCAATCTTCGAAAAGTAGCTTGCCCCTTGAAGCTGATCGAACAAATCGTCGATCCTAGGCAAAGGATACCTATTCTTGATCGTGACTTTATTAAGCTCGCGATAGTCGATGCACAGACGCATCGACCCATCCTTCTTCTTGACAAACAAGATTGGTGCTCCCCAAGGAGATGAACTAGGTCTAATGAAACCTTTTGCCAGCAATTCATCTAGCTGCGTCCGTAACTCCTTCATTTCTGTGGGTGCCAATCTGTATGGTGCTCTGGCAACTGGTGCCGCTCTGGGGATGATATCGATCCTGAATTCGACTTGCCTATCTGGTGGTAACCCAGGTAGATCTTCAGGAAACACTTTTGGGTAATCAGAAATGACAGGGATGTCTTCTATCTTCGGTTTAGGCTCATCAATAATCACTTGCGCCATGTAAATGACACACCCCTTCTTCAAACACTTGGAAGCCTTGAGCATAGTCACCTGCTCAGGCAGCCCATACTGGGTATCTCCCCGAATGGTGAGTGATTCACCAGACGGAGTCTTTATTACCACTTGTTTCTGGTTACAGACAATTTGGGCCTGGTTATGAGATAACCAGTCCATACCCAGAACCATGTCAAAACCAGCCAACTTAAAGGGAAGTAGAGACAGAGGAAAAGAATGGTTCTTAATGGATATAGCACATCCATCTAACACAGTAGAGACGGTTTCTATGGTACCATCTGCTAACTCTACCTCATAGTTTGCGTTTAAGGTTTTGACAGGTAAATTTAACAATTTACAAAACTTATGATCGAAGAAAGACTTATCTGCGCCTGAATCAAAAAGTACTCTTGCAAAGACATCATTTACAAGGAATGTACCTGTTATGACATTATCGTCCTGCACAGCTTCTTTCGCGTCCATTCTAAAGACTCTGGCATTAGTCTTCTTAGCCTCTTCAGGCTTCTTGTTGTACTTTGGGCAGTTGGTCTTGATGTGCCCTTTTTCATTGCAACGGTAGCACGTTGCGTCTTTTATCTTTTTGCAATCCAGGGTTTTGTGGTCCGTGGACTTGCAAATTCCACAAGCAAAGGGTTTCGACTGAGTCTGAGAGTTCGACTCCAGTCTGCACTTTCCATAGTGCTGCTTCTTGCAAATTTTACACTTGGGCTTCTCATCAGACTTATGCCCATCCTTCCTCGACTCAGATCCCTTCTTGTTATCACCGCTCCCACGGTGCTTCTTGTTCGACTTTCGCGAACCATCATCTTCACGCTTCCTCTTCTCGGCCTCCTTATTCCTCTGCGATCTCTGCCTGACCGCATCTAGAGTGAGGGATAAGGAAATGTCGGTTAAAGACCTGAAGGTAGCTGGCCGAGAAGCTTTTACGCTTGCCTTGATCTCGGGTTCTAAACCACCAATAAAGCGAGCGATTCTTTTTGGTTCCGGGGTTACCAGGTAGGGAACCAACCGGGACAGCATATTGAAGCTTGTCAGGTAAGCTTGACAGTCGAGGTTCTTCATCACCAACGATAGAAAGTCAGATTCTATCTTCTCCACCTCATGTTGAGGGCAAAAATTTTCCTTGATTAAGGCAATGAATTGATCCCACGACATATTATACAACGGGATCTTTCCGAAGGCCTCCATCAGAGATCTCCACCATGCCAACGCTTCACCCTTGAAGGACTGTGACACAAACTTAACTATATCCCTTTCAGCGCACCCGCTGATATCTACCACCGTGTCCATCTCGTCCAGCCAAGTCATACAGTCGACGGCTCCTTTTTCCCCAGTAAAATCCCTGGGCTTACAAGACACGAAGTACTTATAGGAGCAACCCTTGTTACGGGGTTCTTGATGCAGTACTATATGCTGAGATGGGACACTTTGATGGTTGGTGGACTGACGGTCATCACCATCTTTCTTGGGTCCATTCTTTTTGGGAGGAGGCTTGCTATGAGCCTCAGAATGTGTCTTGGGTTTTGAATGTGTTGCAGTGTGGGTCCTACTTCGAGTACCACTGTAGTCTTCATACTGCCTTTCCAAAGCCTGTGTAACAGCGCCGTCTATGATCGCTTTTAATTCGGCACCCGTTAACGTAATCTGGGCGTTCTCATTTGGCTCCGCTGGATGGCTATTGATTTCATTTGATTCAGCCATTTGAATTGAACTGTTGCAGAAAACAAGAACAATATTTTACTTGGGAGTTTATTATGGAATTACCCTTTAGGGTAACTCGTTAACCATGGCAAACAGAGACCATGTTTGGTTAACTTATTAATCGTATTAATTTAGGATTTCAATTAAAATTTATCCTAAACATAAACAATAACAATATATATTAGCACATAAGGCTTAGTCACATGGACAATTTAGATTATAAGCTATGATTTCAAAGAATCAAGACTTTTAAGGTTTGAACCTAGTTTATTACCTTTATCAGACAGGGAGTCATAGCTACCACTGTCTTTTGGCTCATATGGGAGTGAGCTGGGCCCGTAGGCATCATATTACCACGTATGGTAAAATATGATCATCTTAATTGATGATCTTAACCCATGATTCAGAGATCATATAACTGGGTTTGGAATCTTCTAAAGAATCCTTATACATATAAGAATGACATGTGATTTTAACGAATCACTTCTGCCAGGAGTGTTAACATGTTTTAAGATGTTAACAGGGATTTGAATCTTTTAAACAGGTCTTACCATTTTGGCCCGGTCTTATATTTGACACGAGGCTAGGTTTCACACTTTAAGATTCTTAATTAAATAATTACATAGGCAGATTATTTCAAAAGGAATGATTTTAATTTATTTATTTCATTTACATATTATTTATGCACAAAATGGCAAACATGAAATTTATAAAAACAACATTCCATTAATTATACATATGTTACATATTGCCCTAAACGGGTCTTTTCCAAACAACAATCTACCCACGCAGGGGTTTTAAACAAGTACTCGCCCACGCAGGGGACTAAAACAAACAACTAGTCCACGCAGGGACCTTAACAACTAAACATCATACCCACGCAGGGGTTAACGGAAAATAGAAGGTAGGCCCACGCAGGGGCTCAAAACAAACATACAACACACATACCCACATAGGGGCTTAACAACCAAATATACCCACGCAGGGGCTTATACAGAAAATGGGAGGATTCAATGATCCTTCTTGTTCTTCCCCTTGATCAAGCCTACTAATCCTTGGAAGAATGTCTGCCTCTCCCTACGGTCCCTGTGCACTTCCCGTTCCACCTGATCCAGTCTCTGTAGGAGTTCCTCATGCTCAGGTGGGGAGAACCTAGGCGGCTGCGATTGAGTCCGTATGATAGGCCTAGGTGGTATCTGGTACCCTTGTGTTGGGTACTCAACTCCCCATGGAGCTCCGTATGGTCCTTCTGGTTGCAGGGCATTGTAGTTAGCTGCCATCATGTAGGGGTCGGCCTCTGCGTACCCATAGTTATGTTGGACTGGCGGCTCGAACGAGTTATAAGCCATGGAACCTGTGTAAGCTGGGATCGGGTTGTTAAAACCCATTGGCGGCGGCTGCGGCATCGCGGGGTTGGAAGGTCCACCCATTTGTGGGTCCTCCTGATATAGTGGGCAGTGGCTAGCACTTGACTGTCGTGGGGAACTGAGATGGAAGTCCCCTGGTCGTACCGACATGCGGGCACCGGTTCTCCTACGCCTTGGCGGTTGAGGAGGTGCCGGCTGAACTGGTGGCGGTGGAGGTGGTGGCGTAACTGCCATAAATCGGTGATCCTCAGATGAATCTTGATGATGCGGCTGCGGCTGTGGCTGCTGCTGTTGCTGCCCATGAGACAACGAGTGGTGAGAAGGTGTATAGTACCACCCGTGCTGATTAAACAGGGCTTGGAAACTGTCTGGACCACCATAGGGTGATCCGTGAAAAGACGATCCGTCGGAGATCTCGATGGGGTGGTTCGGAGTACCACTCGCCGGCATGACGGGGTCCGTATCCTCGTCCATGTCATCTGCGTGATCTCCTGAAAAATGGTCATCTGGACCCAGTGGGTTAAAACCCACGGGTTCTGGTATGAATCCTACCGGGTTAAACTGTCCCCGAAAAACAGGTGTAGGGTCTCCATCGGAATGATGGGACAAAGATCTCTGCAGCGGTATGTAGGAAGGCAGAGGGTTGTTGGGCTCGTCTTCCGAATGTGGTCCGTATGAATCGTGGACCGGAGGTGTAGAGCTGTGCGAAACGGATCGTCTCGCCGGCTCGAACAGGTTTCTCCTGTTCTGACGTGGATCTTTGCTATCCGTAGCAGTTGGAGCTCGTACGTTGGACGGTCCAGCTTCATGGTCATTGGGGGCGGTGACTGGCCCCTTGCCTCGTCCTCGTCTCCGGAAAAATCTTGGAGGCATTTTGATATTCCTGTCAATAAAGCATAAGATAACAATAACAAAATATAAAGTTTTTAAAGGACAAAACAAAAACCGAATAAGGTGGAATTTGTCCTATGTTATAAGTCTAGACTCGAAGGTTTAGATATGTGCAATTGTGTAACTGAGATTAAACACAAAAGGCTAGTGTTTAATTCACTCAGTGTTGGCTCTGATACCAACCTGTCACACCCCGATTTTCCACGTGTCACCGGTGGGCCCGGTGGGGGAGTATCGTGACGTGGTTGGCAACGTAATAGTCAAACAACACAATATTATTATGCACAGCGGAAGCAAATTTAAAATATGATACAACCGAATTTAATATTGTTTATCAATGTAACAATATCCGGAAGTTTATCCACAGAACGGATCGAAACAAAAATAATATTAATGGTTCAACAGACTTCTGGCATCCTAAGCTGGCGAGACTTTTTATTGATGCTAAGGAGACAATCCAGCCAATTTCGTTTAGTACCTGCATTCAGTCTTTTTGGGAAAATACGTCAGTTTACACTGGTAAATACAATCAACTGACTCATTTTGGAAAATGATTGAAAATTGGTTTGGATGCACATGGCATAAACATTTTTATTTAACTTGGGAGAATTATTTAATATTATAATCTTGTGAACGAATTACATGTTACTTATGCGTTCAGTAGCCCGGATCTTGTCCGGGTTAAAGATCAATAGACACACCACATCATTGAGTTATACACGGACGGTGTACGCCTACACCCCGTGCTCAGGTCGCGGCCATCTCGTAAGATGATGCCAAGGATATCCGGGACATGGTCATTAACCCCCCAAAGGCTGTAAAGTAAACAAGACTGTTTAAACGAGCCGATCAAATTATTCAACTACCCACTTAATGTGGAGATTTGATGCCCGATCAAGCGGTATGCTATATACCGTAACCCAAGCCCGTATAGGGAAAATAAGTTAAAAGTATTCACCTGAGTAAGTATTAATCACAACAAGCAAAATGCACGTAGCTTTTACTGGTTCTCCTAATCTGGAACGAAGGTTTATAATAACCTATTAGAATGCTATCTTTTATTAAGCTTAAGCTTAGACCGGCTAGTTTCAAGATCCGGTTCGTACGCACGATTAAGCGAAGACCGGATAGAATGTGATTCAGACCTGACAAGTTTGAAGACTTGTTTAATATGGGTTTATTATTCACATTCTGGATTTTGAGATAAAACCGTTAAGGTTTGACCCGTTTCGGCTAGTTTATGTAAACTTGTTACATAAACCGAACCGTACGCGTAATAAGCGTGACGGGTAGTCATGAGAGCTATATACAGGTTTCCTAAGTTAATTATGTCTCAAATATGTTGTGACATCAGTAAGGTGTCTTTCGTTATGCCCGAAACGTATTTAAACACAAACTAGGCCCCGTAGGGGTAGTTTGGTCATTTAAAAGTTTATAAAAGAGTTTAAGTGACAACCTGAGTTACAGGTCTGATGTAATCAGCAATTATACTCAATTTGCTAAGTTACATCAGTAGGTTAAAGCATGTATGTGAAACTTATCATTTTTAACCAAACTAGGCCTCGTAGGGGTATTTTGGTAATTTCACATAAGCCGAAAAGCTCAAAACTGAAGTCTAAGTTTATCAACCTTTGCTTACTGTTAAAATATTATAATTTGCCTCTTATATCAGTAGGTATCAACCCGGGTATGTCCAATATGATTTTTAAACATACTATGCGTTAAAAACGCTAATTAAGGCGATTAAAGGCCATTACCGGGTTCGATACTTAAATCTGATATTTTTATATTTCCAGAAGGCTTAAAATAATTTATTTATCATAACTAATCAGTATAAAAAGGTTTGGGGTCGTTTAGATATGTAAAACTCATTTTATGGCCCGTAAGGGCAAAACCGACAATTACCGGATTAAGCCTACGACTACGAGTTATGCTCAGCCTAAAATTAATTAAAAATCTTTAAAAATCCCGACATAATATATTACATCAGTGGGTAAAAGATTTGATACCAAAAAGTATGTTTAACTAGGCTATATGCTAATTACGCCATTTTATTAACATAAAGCATTAATTTAGCGATAATGAGCATAACTCTTAATCTACAAGTCAAACTGATGTCAAACTTTGCATACAAGTCTATATATCAGTAACTAAGGTTTCTACACTTTTACATTTTCATAAATCACGTTTTAAGGTAATAAGGGCATAACGGTCAACATATGAGCAATTAACGGAAACATGCATATTAATTGGATAACTAATGAGCCAAGGTGTATAATCACAGAGGGTTGTTCTAACATGTAACCTAGTCCAATTAAAGCTCTGAGGCATTTCTAACATATGCCTAAACGGGTCAGAACTGAAAGTCAAAGTGAAAGTCAAACTATGTGACTTTCGGTTCCGAACCGGGTCTAAACATGAAATAGTCGGGCTGAACAGGTTTGGACATGTTCTTACACTAATTACTAAGTTATAACAATGATCAAACAGGTTATATATGTTCTAGATAGCTAATTATGCATAAATGACATTTTAAGCATCCTGTTGACTTTTTAAGAACATGTTTGACCCGACATTTGAACTACTTAGAGTGGTGATCAGGGGAAACCCTTTTGGGGTTTTATTACCCATATAAATACCAACCTATAACTACTTTCAATTCGAGATATGACTGAGCCATTATTGACTAATCTCGAAGTCAAACCGTAATTACGACGGTTTGACTTTTAGCTAATTAACCTAGCTAAACTTAATTAGAGAAGGACAAGAACACTTACTGAA
Organism: Helianthus tuberosus; assembly: GCA_030545235.1. Lineage (NCBI taxonomy): Eukaryota > Viridiplantae > Streptophyta > Magnoliopsida > Asterales > Asteraceae > Helianthus > Helianthus tuberosus. The sequence goes on along the minus strand of CM060364.1, from coordinate 200,598,521 downwards.
GTCCTATGCACGAGATATGATCACTTGAGGCTGCTTGATAGCTCCATAAATGATCCAAGAGTGTAGGAGAAGTTGTGAGGAATGTTTGCAACCTTGAAGGCCTTTTATACTAGTTGCAATCACCACAACAAGTTGACAACAAAGTCTAGGATCCATCCACAACTGATTAACACTTGTTACTAGTGCCTAGGGATGTCTAGGGGTCGTCCACAAGTGAGAAAAACCGGCTAAGTGGGTCAAAATCGCGCATGACAGGCAACAACCTGTTTTTTTTGGTGCTGGGCAGACCCCTGCGCATCGTAGGGGTATTATGCCTATGATGCGTAGGGCTTCATCAGGGGCTGTTTTGGTTGTTCTTTCATTAATTCGAAAAGGTAACCCACTTGTACGACTTTGGGGCCTCAATTATCAACTAGGGACCTTCAAGAAGTGTCTTATACTGTAACATACCCTACCATTTGAAGTTGTTTCATTTGAATATGTATACAGGACCCGAAAATGAAGGTTTACCATTCTTTTTCTTCGTGGGATCATATCATGCTTTTGAAATTCCTTTATTGACAATAATTCCCTGAGTTGAGGCATAAAAGATGTGTATAACATTTAATCGGGTCTTGGGATTTATACTTGAGGTCGTTCAGAGGTAACAATTTAACATGACGCCACTTTAAATCCTACCGAAACATCTTTATTAAATCCGGGTTTACAACGCGTTTTGTCTTACATGACACGTGTCGTTTTATTATTGAACCCGAAATTTTCGAGGTGTTACATTTTTGGTATATATGTTTTCACCCCCCCCCCCCGGCCGAAAAATCCATGCTTCGCCACTGTGAACAGTGGCATTTGTATGTGTTGATTAGGGTGTTATCATTTAGGATCAAACATAAAACAAAAGGCAAATTGGATTTAAATAATCCGACCCGGCTATTTTTGGCCAATAATAATCCCAACTGATTTTATTCCCGACAGTGGTCCCAACCTTTTCATTTTGTTTATATATTGGTCTGCCGTTAAAAATAACTTAACAGAGTTAAGTTTTTTTTTAGAATTACAAACCGATGTTTTAGCGCTTTTGATTAGAAAGAGGATACGAGTCGACTGATGTAAAACTTACCTCGAAACGGTGCTCTAACCGAATACATAAACCTCTGTTTATACCACACATAAACTAATCCTAACCAAATTCAAACTCAGATTAAATAAACCTACTAATTCAAACTAAATATTTAAACTTCAAATAAGTTGTAAATAAATAAGCCAAACTTTATCAATAAAATAGAAAGTATAATCAGCCAAATAACCAAACTTATGGGTCAAATCAAACGTATAAACCCTAATTTGACGTAAATCAATCAAATAGAAACCAGAACCTATGGATCATTCGAATATACATAAGGATAATGATATATACCAATCGGTTGATAGATAATCCGTTGAGTGGATCAAGCTCAAAAGAAATTAGCAAGAAGCAAGACTCGAGATAATTCTCTAAATTTTTCATTCATACCTCAAATGCAAATAACAACAGCTATTATATAGCCTTACAATGAAAACTGAAACAACCCCATTTATGACACTAATTAATTAACTACACCATTAATTCAAAATAAAATAAATGCATGAATAGAAATAATGGATTTTGCATGAAGAGGTGGGGCTGTGTTAGAGATGGACAAAAAAAATAAAGAAAAAACAGTTTGGGCCTGCCCAACCGGTTTGATGAGTAGTGGATTCTATGTAAATGTGTAGTTAAATGATTCGTTGTCATGTTTGATACTTGTTTTAATCGCGCCATCTCTGACATGTTTAACACAATTATATCTGTTTTCCCAGCCATACCTTTAGGCTTGAAATAGGATGACATGGGTTCAAATAAGGTGGAATCTTCCTATTGATCTCGGCTTAATGGGATGAATATGGTTCCAAAATGGGTGCCTCTTCCACCCTTATAGCCGAGGCGGGAACTTCACGTACGCAAGAAGTTTCGTTATGTACGACGAAGTAAGTTTTACGTACAACCAAAAGCTGCATATATCATCACTCTCTTAATATTAACCATCTTTATTCGGTAAACCATTTATAATATCTTCTGTCAATTTTACATATTAGCTCGCCCAAATGCCAATATTTCTAAATTTCTAGAGTAACGGGCTAATTTTGACAGAGAAGACAACAATGAAAGTCATGTAATAAATTAGGACCAGAAATTTACGAAGGCATGAGTAGTTGTAAGTCAATGAAAGTCAACAACAACAATGTCAAAGTTGTATGTAAGTCATGTAATAAATTATGAAGAGAAAATCATGTTATTTGTATCTGATCTCAAATGAAATACTTGACCATCTGAATTTCTTTCTTTTTAAACCCGCATTTCTCATAAAAAGCTCTGTTATCCTCACTGCAATCAAGAATTACCTTATAACAACCCGTTAAACGAGCATGATCCACAAGAAACCCCGCAACTTTTTTCCCTAATTGCATCCCTCGAGCACCCGAATCAACCACAACATCTTCAATATGTCCAACTTTCCCACAACTCCTTATAAACTTCTTCTCGATAAACACACTTCCGGTTGCAACAATCTTTGATAAATTTAGGTCTTCAATCACACATATGACATGATCATCACCGTATGATTTAAGTTCTTCAAATCGTTTTTGGAATTCTTCGTCTGTTACAGAATCACAAACTGTAAGTTGTTGCAGTAGTTCCATGAATCCCTTGTCCTTGTCGGTTATTTCCAATCTTCTAACTTGATATCTTTGTTCATCGCTAGAGGTAGTGTTGCTTTCCATCTTTCTTGATTATGGTTAATACAATTACAGATTACAAACTCTGTAAGAAAAAGAAAGAAATGAAATTATTGCACATTGTTGTTGCAACAAGGAGTAAAATGCCATTTTCGTCCCTGAGGTTTGGCCAGTTTTGCGACTTTCGTACAAAGGTTTGTATTTTCGCATCTCGATTCAAAAGGTTTGAAATCTTGCCATTTTCATCCACTCGTTAGCTCCATCCAATTTTTCTCCGCTAAGTCAAGGGTATTTTCGTCTTTTTTGTTAACTTGGCAATTCAGTCTTTTGAATACTTGTACATTATGCTAAATGCTTGTACATAAAATGAAAAAGACTGAATTGCCCTTTAAGTTAACAAAAAAAACGAAAATACCCCTGACTTGACTGAGAAAAATGGATGGAGTTATCGAGCTGGATGATAGTAGCAAGATTTTAAACCTTTTGGATCCAGATGCGAAAAAACAAACCTTTGGACGAAAGTCCCAAAACTCGCCAATAGGGCCGGCTCAACCATTTTGGGGGACTAAAGCAAAGTACAAATTCGAGGCCATTTAAAAAAAAATGGGTCAATTTTTTTTAACTTTAGCTAAACAAACTTTAGGTTTAGTTGTTTAGAATGAGAAAACACACATGTTGTAGTCCCACAGTTCTTACGCCATAATGAAAATCATAAGCAGTCTAATAGCCAGGATATCGTTAAGAATCCGAAACCCATTCACAAACTTGTTTAGAAAAAAAGCATATTACCTAATGCCTTGTAAAAAAAGAAATAGAATCCAAATGTAATTATGTAAAATAGAAATTGATAAAAGACTATTTGATAAGAACCCTGCTCCTTTATCCCGGCTTCGGATCGACAGAATAAACTAAAAGGTTTATAGTTGACGGAGTTAAAAGAGTTTTTTGTTTTAGTAAAGATCCTTTTAGTGATTCCATCTAAGCTTTCAATTTTTGTTTCTTTTTTCTTTTAAAATGACCTGATTCATACTTTTTTATTTCTATTAGACATTATAGATTCACTAGTTGCATACAAATTCAAAAAAAAAAAAAAAAAAAAAAAAACTAATCTGAGTATAAATATTATCAACAATCCAAAAAACCTAAACAAGAACAACAATCAAAATTCACATATTTCAAAGTACAAAAGAGATATCAAAATCATTGGGAATCAAAAGTGACCAAGAACAACAATCACAAATTCACAAACTACTAATCAGAATCAATAGGAATCCAATTAGGGCAAGTGTACCTTAGGAGTCAGAAAGAAATCAGATTGCCAGTTAAAAGTTTAATGCCTACAATCAGCGCTGCAAATTCGCTTATTTCAATCTGCAACGCCTAAACCCATTCCAATTGGCAGTCGCTTGCAGCCTGGCTTCTGTCCGTTCCTAATTCCGGCTGATTAATTCGCGTGCGCTGATTGATTCAAGTTCTAATTCCACCTTGCGGCCCTCCTAAGCCTACTTACTATATTTTAAGCCCAAAATCGAAAATAGCCTATATAATTTTTTTTATTTTTGCTGGAGGCCTTATAGAATTGGGGCCTAAAACCCTAGCTTGAGTTCACTGACCCATGGCCAAACCTCACTCTTGCAACAAGTTTATAAATTTTCAAGCTTTTTACCCATTAGCACTACAAATTAGGGTATGTAGAAAGGTAGTGGTGCACAAAAAACCCGGACCTGGAAAAAAAAAACCGGAACCCGGTATTATAAAAACCGGGTTTTCTATACCCGACCCTACCCATAGGGTAGGGACAGGGTATTCATATTTGATCTAAAACCCGAACCCGGAACCGGGTTTTTTTTATACCTGGTTTATACCCAAAACCCGGTTTTTATAAATACCCGGTGATCGACGTCGAAGTACCGATCAAAGATAAAAAGATTATATGCTCCTAAGTACCCTAAATTAGTAGTAGCAAATAGGGTGTCGAACCACGAAGAGCTAGTGGTTGGTGTAAGATCTCAATCGATTGCAAAACATGGTAAACACTTAAAATTGGATTTGTATGTTGATTTGATAACTTAGAATTAACTACAATTGTAAATTCAATAAAGTAACAATGAGCACAACCAAGTATCAAGTTTGATAGAACAATTAGTAATTTAAGTTTGTGAATCTGGTTTGGTAGATTATATAGACATAATCTTGTGACATCATATGCAAATTGAGTATTGAAAGACCTATACTTGTGTATCTAAGCTTACAACGATTGAACACCGATGTAATTAGGCTATCACAAAATGATCACCATCAAATATAAACATGTTGACATAACCTTCAATCATATATCTTGACATTCAATGATTAAACACCAATTAACTCAAAATACATGAAGTGATTCAAGAAAACAATGTTTAAGAACAATCAACACATAAAAACTTAGCAAATGTCATAGATCTCTAACAAACACCATGAATTCATGTCCAACATAGATAAACAACTCAAATTGAACTAAATGGCATACAAACCCTAGCCCTTGGTTGTGATCACAAGGGTTTTAGCCACACATGATCATGCTTGATGAAGAAATGTTGCGATTTCGGTAGCAATTGGAGCAATCTTGATGTTAGAACACCTTGTGAATGAGTATTCCTTGTCCCTTGATGTCTCCTGGTCTCCAATGGTCAAGAAAAGATGAAAAACTACGACCTCTTCCCTTTAGAATCGTCCAAAAATGTGTAAAACCGTCATAGAACCGTAATAGGCCGTAATTTCCGGCGTAGGGCGGAATTTCCGCTCTGCCCACTTCATCTTCCGCTCCAAGTACTGGATACGTTCCCAATTAACGTCAGGGAGGGCCGGAAAATACTGTCCGGGGCGGATTTTACGGCACCTGAACCTTGCTTTTCCTCTTTTGCTTCCCATTCTTGTCCCGCATGTTTCCGCTTCGTTCCATGATGCTATATCAATCCAAAATGCCTCCAATCATCATCTGAAACTTGCAAAAATAAACTTGACAAAGTAACTTGTTTTTACATGCATTTAATGATAAAAAACGAGACTTGACATGCAAAAACATTATACATTGGAAACATATATCACCCGGAACCGGTTTTTATAAATACCCGGAACCGGCAACGCTTTCATCCGGGACTGGGTAATGAAACATCGCACAGGAACAGGCCTTCGAATCTTCGATCATATTGTTTAAACTATATTTTGTATTTTGTTAATTGCATTGTTTATCGAATGCTATATTTTTTGTCAACGGTTCAAAGTTGTATGAAAAACTAGTTTAAATTTTTTATTTAGTTAAGACCTAAGGGCACGTTTTTTTTTAGCTCGAACAGGGTACATGAATTCTCAGAACCGGCCCTGTCGGCTAGATTCGAAATTTTAGTGAGCTGATCTCGAGTAGTTCATGAGTAATTTGACTCGTTTACACCCCCGGTTGTACATAGAGCAACGGATTACGTACATGTAGCCCTCCCCTCACGCCTCAACTTTCAGAGCCTAAATCCCTCCTCGTAGAACCTCACGCCGGGTGTTTGGAATTCCTTTTGATCCAAAAGTCATTTTCAAAAGTAATAAGTAAGAATTTCTTACTTATCAACTTCTCCTTTTTAAGGCTTTTTAAGGCATAAAAGAACTTTTCAAGGGGTGTTTGGATTTCCTTTTAATAAAAAAATTCTTTTCCAGAGGGTGTTTGGTATTCCTTCTAACTTTTTAGAAGTTAATAAGTCAAAAAAGCCTCCAAAATTCCTTTTTAAAAGGAATCCCAAACATGCACAAAATCAAGATCATGATCATATAGTTATGGAACCATCTTCTAACTACAGTTGAGTCAATGATTTCAAATTTCTCTATTTATACAACAAAAAGTAGTCCTAACTGAACTCAAACTAAGATTAAATATTCATTCAAACTAAACATTAAAGTCCAAATAAGTACTTTATCAATCAAATTGAAAGTATACATAACTATGTTTTTAAAACCGGACCGGCCAATGAACCTGACGCCTTAGGGGTTCACTGGTCGGACCGGTCCGACCGATCGAACCGGATATAAGAACCGGATAACTAATAATATATACATCTATATATATTAAAACCTACCATATTAATTATTTTAAAACCTACCATATTAATCATCTCCACTAAGCATTTGATTCTTTTTTTTTCACTTTTTACGTTTCCAATAAATTGCCAACCATACGTATCACATCTCACTTCTCTTTTCCTTTACAAATTTCTCTCTCTGCTTCATCTTCTTTCTAAGACCATGTGTAGTGGTAGTGGGTTATAATGCCCCCACCATGGGGCATTATCCGACACGTGGCGTCCTAGTCAGCAATGGGGCATTATAGCAAAAGTGGCGTAGTGGGGCATTATGCCAATAACGCCCATATTATTTTTAATGAAAAAAAAAAAAGGAAAAGGGATGTCAGGTTGAAAAGTGAAGTGGCATGTGGGTATCTCAAATTCATTGGTGGACAAGACCATTTTGTCAGAGACCATTTTGTCAACACAACTCCTTCAGCGTTTTAATATAAACGCCCACAACCAATTTTTCCAAAAATAACGCCCCAAAACGCCGGGTGTAATGGGGTGGGGGGCGTTTTGGGGCGTTTTTTTTCAATTTAAAAAAAAAAACGCCCCACTACGGGTGGTCTAACCCCTGCTACAAACCAATTTCTCTATCTTGCTTCATCTTCATAGAGCTTTGTCTTCATCTAGATGTACTAGGATGATGATATTCGAGACAGATGTGCAGAGCGAGAGGCTGGATGATGATGATGTTAGAAAAAAAACTCAAACCGGTCCAACCTTTTACTGAAATTCCGGCCGAACCGCCGGTCACCGTCCGAATCGCCGGCCAACTGCAGAAACGGTTGGTTGATGTGAACCGGCCCGGCATTAGCAGCGGTTCCCGGCCCGACCGGTCCGGTCCGGGTTTGAGAACACGCATAAGCATAACCAAACTTATGAGTCAGATCGAAAGTATAAACCCTAATTTTACGTAAATCAATCAAAGAGAAATTAGAGCCAATAATTCATTCAAATACACGAAGATACATAACTATAATTAGATTATAAACCGAATGAACGAACCTCGATCGATGTCGACATTTGTGGATTACAACGAACAATCGATCATAGATATTAGAGAAGTTGTGATATTGATCGAGAAGATGAGTTTATGGACTCTGAGATGAACAAAAAAACCGGTTTGTGCCTGCCCAACCGGTTTATAACCCGACCCGACACCACCTAGTAAACCAGTTTGCCCCAAACCAACCCAACCCACCAGTTCGTAGTCTTGTTTCTTGAAACCGACCCAAACCAGTTTAAGTATTTTCCCTCTAAAACCGATTTTGTAACCCGAACCGGTTTTTTTAGAAACCAAATTTTATTTTTATTGAACAAACTGGTTCGGTTTATAACTCAAACCGGTTAAAAAAACCATAAGTATACCGTCTAGGCTGTGTTGGTACTTGCTTTGTATTTTTCTTGTTTCCTTTTTTTATAGAATATAATCATATATTAAGGAAAAGGAAATAAATTGTCTCAGCATATTAATAAAAAGAGTAAACTGCAATTTTACCCCCTGAGGTTAGGGGTCATTGGCACTCTTACCCCCCTAAGGAAATAATTGCAATTTTACCCCCCACTGTTCACTGTTATGTCGCAACCTTACCCCCCGGCCTCAGTCAACGGTAGTTTGACCCTAATAGGTGAGGGTATTTTTGGTAATCTTACCCTATATTTATTATTATATTATTATATTTATTATTATTGCAACGCTTTCATCCGGGACTGGGTAATGAAACGTCGCACAGGAACAGGCCTTCGAATCTTCGATCATATTGTTTAAACTATATTTTGTATTTTGTTAATTGCATTGTTTATCGAATGCTATATTTTTGTCAACGGTTCAAAGTTGTATGAAAAACTAGTTTAAATTTTTTATTTAGTTAAGACCTAAGGACACGTTTTTTGAGCTCGAACATGGTACATGAATTCTCAGGGCCGGCCCTGTCGGCTAGATTCGAAATTTTAGCGAGCTGATCTCGAGTAGTTCATGAGTGATTTGACTCGTTTACACCCCCGGTTGTACATAGAGCAACGGATTACGTACATGTAGCCCTCCCCTCACGCCTCAGCTTTCAGAGCCTAAATCCCTCCTCGTAGAACCTCACGCCTTATAAAATCAAGATCATGATCATATAGTTATGGAACCATCTTCTAACTACAGTTGGGTCACTGATTGCAAATCCCTCTATTTATACAACAAAAACTAGTCCTAACTGACCTCAAACTAAGATTAGGGCATACGGGGTGGTCCGTTATACCACCCCGATCACTCGTTAATCCATCACGGAACACCGCCGCCGCCTATACTTTAACGCGTTATATTTGTAACTCGTGGAATTGTTAACGCGTTATATTTCGAACGTTGTTGTTTTTGATATGCAAACTTACTTCTATTTTATTATTAAAACAGTATATGGCCGACAATTTTTAAAGTATTCTATTTTCTAATTGGACCAATTCTTGTATGTGAGTCTGACAATCTTTTATCCAAATGGAATTTAAAATAAAAAATTAAAAAAATTAGTTTTTTTTTTAACGACAAATTTGGAATTAAAAAAAAATTAGTGAGTGATGGAATTGTATCACTAGTGATACCACCCCCCCTACATTTCTATCACTAGTGATAGAATATTGGGTGATGACATGGCATGATTTGATTGGATAGTGGGAGTAATAGAAATCTATCACTAGTGACCACCCCTCTTCCCCTTAAATATTCATTCAAACTAAACATTAAAGTCCAAATAAGTACTTTATCAATCAAATAGAAAGTATACATACATAAGTACATAACCTAAACCAAACCTTATGAGTCAGATACTCAGATCGAAAGTATAAACCCTAATTTTACGTAAATCAATCAAAGAGAAATTAGAGCCGATAATTCATTCAAATACACGAAGATACATAACTATAATTAGATTATAAACCGAATGAACGAACCTCGATCGATGTCGAAATTTGTGGATTACAACGAACAATCCATCATAGATATTAGAGAAGTTGTGATATTGATCGAGAAGATGAGTTTATGGACTCTGAGATGAACAAAAAAACCGGTTTGTGCCTGCCCAACCGGTTTATAACCCGACCCGAAACCACCTAGTAAACCAGTTTGCCCCAAACCAACCCAACCCACCAGTTCGTAGTCTTGTTTCTTGAAACCGACCCAAACCAGTTTAAGTATTTTCCCTCTAAAACCGGTTTTGTAACCCGAACCGGTTTTTTTAGAAACCAAATTTTATTTTTATTGAACAAACTGGTTCGGTTTATAACTCAAACCGGTTAAAAAAACCATAAGTATACCGTCTAGGCTGTGTTGGTACTTGCTTTGTATTTTTCTTGTTTTTTTTTTATAGAATATAATCATATATTAAGGAAAAGGAAATAAATTGTCTCAGCATATTAATAAAAAAAACCTTAACATCAGTTTAATGGTTTTTTTTTTTCACCAAACCAGCTAATATATAATGTGCAAAAATAAAAAAAAAATCTATATAACGTTAGGTTAGGTGTTGTTTGTTTTTTCAGAGGTAAATATATATTACATCTAAATAATTAGGTTAGGTGTTGTTTGTTTTTTCAGAAGTAAATATATATTACACCTAAATAATATGGAATGGTTTGGTGTAATACATTTAGAATTATTGATACAGCTAAGTGCCGGATCCGGATGGGGTGTTACACTTGACAAAAGCGACCAACCCGATTGGTCACCTCTGGTAACGTCATTTCGCCTTAAAAGTTAAAACGGAAGATTCTTACCAAAAGTGTGTACATAGAGGGATCCGAACTCGTTTTCTTAAACCCCCTTTTTTTAACCTAAACCATATTGTTACTTAAAAAAAAACCGGCATATTTTGAGCCAAACTCATTTTCTCAAACGTTGTATTGACCCAAACCCGTTTTGACCCGTTTCCTAGTCCGCTTGGTGTGCTAGGCTTACTATGTTGCTTAATCTGCTTTCAACTAGGAGACTGGGCGACGTGCTTAATTTCACCAACTAAACCGAAAGTCAATAAACCGTACGATTTTCAGTTGAATCGAGAAACCGTTGTATTGTACGAACTTGAACATGTCACTTATATTTCAGTTTAGCTTTTATAAAGTTTACACATTCAATCATTAGTTCATTACCTATAAATCATAATCAACATTAACTTTATTTCTCATAAACATACAGGCATTGCACCATTTATCCACAAATATGGTAAATTACAAGCAATTTATCAGTATTGAATATAATTTCACCTACACATACCATTGCAGTTTGTGCAAATTTGCACAAAAAATCATACCGAGTTTATCGGTTGAAACAATATTTCCACCAATATGCTGTTTAAACTTTTAGTGAAACAAGATCTATAAGCCGAATCAAAGTCTTGTTGAGTTCTTCTCCATTGCTCCATTCATGAACTTTCGGTTTAATAGGTGTTGAAGATTTCGAAATTAAACGATGTAACGGGAAATCTTTTCTGGGCATAACATGATCTTCTCCTCCAAGTTTCAGGGTTGGGCAGAAATCACCCCCGCCATCTCCAATGTAGATTGCGACCCGTTTCTTGATAGCTTGAGAAGTCGGATCTTGGATTTTATTCAACACAAAACCCTGTCGTGAGAAATAATGGGTCAAACGGGTTGGAAGTAATCCAAGATGGATCCAAACGTCTGAAACCTCCAATATCATTATATTTAAAAACATGATTCGTTGACGGGTCAACTCAACCCGGTTTGACATTAGATGAACATGAAATGAAAAAAAAAAACAATTATTGACGGGTCAACTCAACCTGTTTTGACAAGCACTGCAAAATTACTAGTTTTGACTCCTGGGTCAAAGCACTGCAAAATAACCAGTTTTAACTCAAGGCATTAACGATGTCCAGATCACGCTTAATGTCTGGGCTTTGGCCAGGAGGCTCCGGCCCATTGTGAACCATAATCAACAATTCAGCATCTAAAGATTGTCCTTCGTGAAGATTACCACATGAACATTCAAGTTTCACTTAAATATTCACCAGAAAAGCGACTAGAGTAATTAATACCGGCTTATTTCATTGTGAGACTAGTTTCACTTATCAACTCTTAAAATTTTAATTCAACAAATGTGAACCGTAAACAATATCATACATGCCGCCTACATAAACACTCTGACTTTTAGCTTAAATGGTCTTTAAGATTGCTATAAACAAAGACAAATAACCAAAAAGAATAACCAGTTTGAAATACGCAATCTCAAACTACTTATCGAAAACATCTTATTTCACTGCAAAATAAGCAAATACACACAAGCAATTTTTTCTTTCACCCAAACACTAAAAAAGTTTTTATCTGCTTTTAAAAGAAGTTAAAAAAAACCTTGCAAATAATCCATGAATACCATTATAGAAAACTAGGTTATAACCCCGTGTATTACACGGGGTTGAATAAATAAATTTTATATACTAAATAATAAAACAATATATCTTTAAAAACCTCCTTTATTGCACGAGTTGAATAAATGAAATTTTATATATTAAGTTTGGAAGTGAGGCGAGAAAATCATAAAATAAATGACTACAATAAATGACAGATGTCACACATTAATGTTTTATTATATAGTATAATATAGATTTAGATTTAGATTGAAATAAATAGATTATTCTGTTGTAGCAAAATTTGTTAACGAAATTTAACCTTTTATTTAAAACTCTGTAAATGAATAATGATAAATAATATTAGTTAATTTTATTTTAAGTTTAAAATCTATTTGATACCAAACTAAACAAAACGCTCAAATATATAGTTAATATCAAATTAGATAACTAAGTTTGAAGTTGAAGTAAATAGATAAATATAAAAGTAATAATTAAACTAAATAATATTTAATATGAGGGTTATCTATAATTAATTAGAAGAGATTAAACTAAAATAATAATTATCCATAAAACATGGCCTAATATGACGACAAGTGTCCACAAAATGGTTTCTTTTATTATATAGTATAGATTAGAAAGTATTGCAATTTCTCAAAGTGCTAAGGTGCGAGACTCAAAACATATGACTTGATAATATCCACGCCTATTTCTTTCATCGAGTCACCTCGTTTCATTAGCTAATATCGTCTCATCAAGTAAATGGGACCAACAATTAGATGTTTCTTCACATATCATATAGATATCACACATAAAACAATAAGTAGACATTTAGACGTGTACTTATACAATCGACTTTGTAGATAAAAGTAATTTTGTACCTTGCACAAATTGGGAGGGCAGAGATCACACCCATGCGGAGGCACAGCTGAACCATGATAAGGAAAGATCCTAAGCCTCCCTGCTTCATCAACAGAAGTCGGGTTTGTGATAATACCAGAAAAACAATCATAAATCCCATGGTTTTTCAGGATTGTTTCAATGAAGAACTGATTGGCATCACTAAGTACCTTCAAATCACATCTGAAATATTCACACTTTCATCATCAATCATCATAACAACTTACTATTTCCTAAACATAAAATCATTCATCACATTGGAGTGTAAACAAGCCAAACCGCTTATGAGCTACTCGAGATCAGCTCACTAAATGCTTTAATAGATAATATATAATAGGCATGTAGAAATCTTATAATTCTATTATGCCCGAATCAAGCCGAGCTTAAATGAGCTTGAGCCTAGAAAGAAACTTGTTTGCTAAACAAGTCTAGACCCGAGCTTCACTTACAGAGCTTGAGGTGGAGCCTAAACGAGACTATTATTAATATAATTTGAATTTAATATATTAAATATACATTTATATAATTATTATTATATATAAAATTATGATAAAAATAACTAAATAATATAAAACTATAACTGTATATAAAAACAAATATAAATGTATATAAACTAAGGGGAATTGGTCTGTAATAATTCTAACTAGACGTCATTGACCATTGTCAGTCCCACCTTTGAATATTCCCCATGTCAGTCCCACCTTTCACTTATTTTTCCTCCACCGGTCCTCGGTTAAAAAAACTTAATCCGTTAAGTTTTTTTCTGAATTACAAGCTGACGTTTTAGGGCTTTTGATCAGAACGAGGATACGAGTCGAATGATGTAAAACTTACCTTGAAAGGGTGCTTCAAACGATGAAAACGGTGCTTCAATTCGGGTGTTTAAACTTCCAATTAACAAAAATCAAGTCGTTTGGAGCACTGTTTCGAGGTAAGTTTTACATCAATAGACTCGTATCCTTGTTCTGATCCAAAGCCCTAATACGTCATTTTGTAATTCAGAAAAAAAAAAACCTTAACTCCGTTAAGTTTTTTTTAACTGAGGACCGGTGGAGGAAAAATAGATAGAAAGGTGGGACTGGCATGAGGAATATTCAAAGGTGGGAGACATGTAGTTGAGATTATTACAGGCCAATTCCTTATAAACTAATTAATAATAAATATTAAACGAGGCTCGAGATTGAAAAACTACCTCACGAGAGCTAAGCTCTAGCTCTTGTAAGTTAAACTAGCGGCTAGGTTCAATGACACAGATGCAAATTATAAAACAAGATAATAAATACCCATGAGCATGAGCAGCTCTAATGGCTGAAATGATTTGGGGATTCAATACAACACGATTCAAACAACTAGTGATGTCTTCAATTGTTTTCCCCTGAGAATGTAGCTTCTCCATCATTTTATCCTATAATTCAATAACACTAACTAATGGTTATTTAAGAACCCTAATTTAAAAAAAAATTTGGTACCTTAAAGCAATCAATTTGAAATTAGAGATGTGACAAACCATGAGAGAGTTCCAAGGGAGTGTTTGACGAAGCTGATTGAACAATTGAGTCAAACCCATTTCAACCACCACCCACCGATCGCTGTCGTCGTCCATAATCGTCCGATCAAAATCCCATATTATCAACGGTTTTCCGACGACTCCGGACAGTTGATTCTCCGGCGCCATTGAGAGAGGTTAAAGCGGCGGCGCCGGTGATATGATTATATTCTTGTTAGGGTGTAAGGGGAGTCCCCTCTCTTACGCCCAACCAACCAACTAGTGGCACGTCAACTCCCCTCTTAAACTCCCCTAACACCCCATTTTGATGGCGGCACTCCCCTCTTAACACCCCTTGTTTTTTTATTCAAAAAAAAAAAAAAAAAAAAAGAAGAAAATGGTTTGATTGGTCTAAATTGCGGCTGGCCCCACCACCATCACTCCCCCTCTTCGGTGACTCCCCACCGCCTTGGCTCCCCGTTTTGGGCTCCCCGCTGCACCGGCAGCACCTCACCGATCGGTGAGATCGGTCCCCGCATGGGGTCACCGATTGTGCCCCGGCCACCCTTAGCATTCATTCATGTAATCATTAATGTATAGTTATTAGAGTAAATTAGTTTTTGAGTCCCTGTGTTTTAGTGGTTTTAATCATTTGAGTTTAAAATCAAAAAGTTTATTGCCCTGAGTTCCTAGCCATTTATTTTATAACGTTTTGAGTCCAATTTTATTCATTTTATAACGATTTGAGTCCAAAAAATTGGACTCAAAAGGTTAAAATTTGGACTCAAATGGTTAATGAAAATGCTTATAGGGACTCAGGTCGTCAAACTTTTTGCTTTTGGACTCAACTAATTAAAACCACTAAAACATAGGGACTCAAAAGGTAATTTACCCTAGTTATTATTATATGATAAAAGAGTAAATTGGCATTTTATTCCCTGAGTTTTTGTTCAAATTGTCATTTTAGTTTAAATTTAGTTTTTTTTCTCCTCTGAGTCCCTAACGTTTCTTTCTTCTTATTATTTTGATCACATTGCCTAATTTAGTCTAAAAACCAGGTTATAATCAAAGGTGATTTTGGCATTAAATTTTTATGAGGTTTATAAATTATGTTGTAAACTACCCCTGGTTATCACTACACAACAGTTATGCCAAAAATACCCATGGTTATAACAAGATTTTTAGACTGAGTTAGGCAATGTGATCAAAATGGCAAGAAAATGGAAAAGTCAGGGACCTAGAGGAGAAAAAAAACTATTTGGACTAAAATAACAATTTGGACCAAACCTCATGGACTAAAATGACAATTTACTCTATGATAAATGAATCATGTTGTATTTTATAAAGGCTCGATCTATTGGTAGCTATACAATCCGTATAAGACTGGCTCCAATGCAACGGACTACATTTACTACATGCATCATAGTTATCACCGCCATATCAGCTTTTTACCCATCCTTCTCACATGCACTTTCTCTCCTCTTTTTAACTCCAACCCATCATTCTCACATGCATCCTCTCTCTCCTCTTTTTTTAGCTGAAAATTAGTTTTCTAATGAATAAGCCCACCCTCTCTCTGCACTTTGGCTACACTTCCCCACATACAAGCCCTTCACTTTATCCTCCACTCCATTCCATCCTTCCCAAGTGCAGCATGCCAGCTCATTAAATGCATCCCCCAACATACGTATTGGGGGTAGTCTAAGGACCAAATATCTTTTTGAGTTTAAAGTTTGGTGCTTTGGATGTGGTTGTTGGTTATTTTTGTTTTTATGTGTTCTATAATTTGTATTATGTTTTATAATGACGTATCATATGATATTGTATCGTATTTGTACCGTATCGTATCGTGATGTATCATACTGTATCGTCAACAACCAGGTACAACAACGACCAGTCCTGCCGGTGGTGCGCCGCCGCAAACCACTTGGCAAGGCAATAATCAAGGGCGCACGACTCCTGCATATCAGACAGTATATATACAAAAGATCCCCTGATTGCACACTCGTGACGATGCACGCGTGGTGCAATAGATGTGGCGATAAGCCTGTGCAGGTAGCAATACATGGGTTTGTAATAGCGGCACCCTGGTCTTCAAGGCGCCAAAGTGATCTCGACCGATCACTTTCCAAAATCTGACGAGTGTCGATATGGGTTCCTCGTGCACCGCGTCAGTGTAGAGTGTGGTGTTTGTCTCCAGCAAAGTATAAAAGCCGATGTGCACAACAAACTCCCTTGAAGACATCTCATGTGTCACTGTCTCCAATCGAAAACTAATCCCGATAAACATGTGCTCGGGGTCATCCTTCTCCTCAGGTAGATCGGCTGGTCTCAGGGTGAACACAAACGAAGATAAAAACTCTATGATCATCACTCGGTATGACGACAGGTATGCCAGCTCGAACAACTTGTCACATAGTTTGGTTGGTATTTCATACACAAAACAAATAAAACAACTCTAAAGGTCCGAACTGTAACGCCCAACATCCCTAAACTTTAGACACTTGGCAGATCGGTCCCTGAACTTCTATTAGTTGTCAATTTTGGTCCCTGTGTTTTGTGATATTGATACTTTGACTCTTTTGGATTGATACTGATGCTTAACACTATGATACTTGATTCTTTATTCTAGATGCTTGATTCTTGATACTTAAATTATGGAGTTAATTGCCAAAATCGTCCCTGAGGTTTGGGCACGTTTGCCATTTTCGTCTAAAATGACACTTTTGTACCAAATTGCCCCTAACGTTTGTAACTTTTTTCCATTTTCATCCAAACCATTAACTTAGTTTAATTTTTCTGTTAAGTTGAGGATATTTGGATGAAACTAGCAAATATAAAACCACAGGGACGATTTTGGCAATTTACTCAAACCCTTTTTAATTTATTTTATTTAATTATTTTTGTTACATATATAATAAAAAAGAATATACGTGGAGTTTTTAGAAGAATTTTTTTTTATAGTTTTGACACATAATTTTTATAAATTTTCATCCAAATCGCTAACTCAGTTTATTTTTTCTGTTAAGATGAATGATGTTTTAAATTTTATAAAGGAAGACATAAATTAATTTACAACTTCTTTATATAAATCAGTTTTATAAAGAGAAAATGTCATTGGTGTGCAACACATAACAAACGATTACAACTTTTAGTATATTTATCTGTAACACCCGTCTAATTACTACTTGAATTTAATAATAATTCATGCAATTATACATAAAAGACGTCCAATTATAACATAAGTTCCATAGATGTAGTTAGAAAGTAGCAAAACATTAGTCAACTAACAACTATTTCAAACATTCATAAGTTGTGATGCGTAGTCGAGTGTTATATATATTAGGTGTATATTTTAAGCCCTTTTAACACTTTTTAGTCAAGTTTTAAATTTATAAAATACGATATTTACTAACACTAGACACACATATGGGCAAGTGCACCCATCGTGAGTGTAGTATAGTGTTGGTAAGATACCGAGGTCGTCCAAGGACACAAGAGCTTTTAGTACCGGTTTATCCTCAACGTCTAATCAAATCAAAAAGTTTAGAAAAATGTTTTAAACTAAGAAAAATAAAAACTAACTAAAAATGCTGAAAATAAAAATAAAAAGAAAAACAGATAGACAAGATGAATCACTTGGTTCCGACTCGTATCTAGTGTAACCTTTGATTATTTCCGCACTTTTGCACTATTTTAAGAGATTATCTTAGTTATTGTAGTAGGCCCCTCTTTTGAAGGTGACGTTACCCTCACCCCAGTAGTTTGAGTCAGCAAGGATACAATCCTAAAAGGGTGGATTATTGGAAGATAATGAATTAAGTTATTAATGAAAATTATGGTAGGCCCCTCTTTTGGAGGTGACGTTACCCTCGACTAAGTAGTCTGAGTCAGCAGAGATACAGTCCTAAATAGCCGGGTTATAGTATTAATAGTAGTTAACTTATGAGGGGATCAAAGAGTTTGGACCCCCGCCATCCAATACCGTTAAGTATTGAAGGAGGTCCTACTAAATTTGACCCAGGTCCATTGCAGGACCTCTAAACGCTGAACAATGGCAAGACCTTTACCAAACCGTTCCCTTAACCCCCGACCAGGTAGCCAACATACCTCCATATAGACCGTGAAGATATGAATGGTGAAAATCTTTTATTTTATATAGACAGTAAAATAATTTCAAGACACCACGGACAAACGATAAAGAAAGATCACCTTCAACATAAGCAACTAGTTATTAAAGTCATTAATACGAAACCAAATAAAAAGTGCGAAAAGATTAGAAATAAAAAGTATTACACTATACACTTTGTCTTCACCAAGTGATGTAAGAGACTTAGGCAAACATGGCCTTGATTGTCAAGAACTCTTACGATCAATCTTGGATCCCGAGACGACTCACACACTCTACGATGGACAATGGATGATGGTGTTATGGTGGTGGTGGGTGGTGGGTGAAGTGTGAGAGAGGTGGTGTGCCAAGGGATGGTTTGAGCTTGAGCCAAGCACTTCTATTTATAGGCTGAACAGAAGCTCGGGCACGGCCCCGTGTCCAGTGGGCACTGCCCCGTGTCCACATCCTTCTCTTTCTTCATTTAATGCAGTTTTGTCTTATTAGTTGACCACGCCCCCGTGTCCGCTGAGCACGACCCCGTGTGCAGAAGAATCATTGTACTATGAAGATTTGCCTGGATTGTGCGAATCTTATAGTTGACCACGGCCCCGTGGTGGGCAATAGAAGCTTCTACCACTTTGTCTTTTCTGCTGGCACTTGGGCACGCCCCCGTGCTGGCTGAGCACGGGGCGTGTTCAGTCTTCTGATGTCTTGTTTTGCTTGGGAAGATGCTGTCGTGGGGTCGGGCATGTCACGTTTTGTTCCTTTTCTTGTATTTATGTTAGATTTTGATGTCTTTTTGCTTCTTTTGTTAATTTGAGCTCATTTAATCCTGAAAATACAAAAGGAAGACAAAAGCACACTTTTTCCAACATTAGTACTAAAAAAGGGTTAGTTTTATGCCACAATTGATGAAATTTATATGTTGCATTTTGAACACATCAAATACCCCCACACTTGAATCTTTGCTTGTCCTCAAGCAAAACTCTTTAATATGTGGCTATTACACTCCCAAATGGAATGGGTAGAAAAGAAGGTTTTGGGCTTGTCATAGAGTGTCGGGATTTCCAAGATTCTTTATTTAGTTTTATTTTTATTTATTTAAAATCCTATTCGTCATGATTTATTTAAAACTTTTCCTAAGATAAATTACTTATTAGGGCATAACATGCCTTTGTAAAATTCTATTTATATACAAGTTCACATACCTCACGGGGATCACTCAACACTCGGTCGAAAATGTATTTTTGTGGATCACTCGAGAGCGGCATGGAACTTACTCCTACCATAGGCTTGCCAAGCAATCAATCCTCCTCCTTTTTAACTTATATACCTTTGTAAATATCAAGAGGACTTTTTGGGTGAAGGGTTAGGCTTGGGTTAAAGGTAGGTGGTTGGGTTGGTGGTTAGTGGTTAGTAGAAAAAGGGTTAAAAAGCGTAACAAGTGTCGGTTTTCGTAAGACTTTCTATTTTTGTAAATTTTATTTTGATGAAGCTATTATTTAAACAAAGTTATTATTGATGAACTTGTTTGTTTATTTTCTTTTGCTTCATCATCAACAAAAAATTTATATTTTTTTTTTTGAAAAGTCATACGAAAAATCGAACTTGTTACTAAAACAAAGGGGTAAAAATGAAAAAGGTTTTGGTGGGTAAAAAGGGTGTTTGGTTTGGGTTATGAAATGAAAAGGTTTAGGCTCAAATGGGCTAAATAGGGGGATTTTTGGGTAGGTGGTAAAAAAATAATAATAATGGTGTAGAAATAAAAAGGGTTAGTCCTAATGCCTCCATCATTATTTACTCGGGTTTAAGTTGGTAAGGACCGGGAATGTATCGTCATGGCAAGTTCTAGAGTCGTAAGAACCAAGCGGCTATTCACACAAGAAACGAAAAATGAGCATTTAGTCTAATGATATGTAATTGTATGCTCAATAAAGGCTCAAAACTCACTTTTGTGGGAATGGGTTTTTATGTGATCAAGTATATATAATCAAATTTTAACTAAGCTTGTCATGCCTTTTCATAATTTTCTTATGTTAGTTCTTTTTATCACGACGCTATCGGTTGTAAATTCGTAAAAATATAACCTTTTTAGAACTTGAAATTCCCGAGTTAAACCTAGACAAGAAAAAAAAATGAAATTTTTTTGAAAAAATTTGGGGTGATTAGCGATTCCAATAGAGTTTTGTGTAAGGCTTGTATTTAGGACTTGTAAGATTCAAGGTTTTAGCATCCCCCCCCCCCCCCCACACACACTTAAATTACACATTGTCCTCAATGTGTCCCAAAAATACGTTTTTAGGTTGATTGAATGTGTGAAAGGTGTGAAAAAGCAAATTTTTTTGTGTTACTGGGCGCTGAACACGGCCCCGTGTTATCCGGGCACGGCCCCGTGTTCAAGTGCCAGTAACAAAATTAAAACAAGAGAAACAGAAGTCTGGACACGGGGGCGTGTTGGGTGAACACGGCCCGTGTCCAGTTACCTGAACTGGGTCTTTTTCTGCAGACTGTGCAGCACGGGGCCGTGTTGGGTGGACACGGCCCGTGCCGAACTTACTGTAAACGAAGAAATTTGTCGGACGGTTCTGTTTTCCTGTATGGTGTGCTGGTTCAAGTTTCCCTTGCATCCTTTGCCATCTCAAGTGTGTTTTATTCATTTCAACACCATCCAAAACACCAAATTAACTAAAACCATCATTCATTAATCATAGAGAGAATTACATAATAGTCCTAAAAATTAAAATATTAGCTAGTTAGGTCAAAGGAACACAAGAAATCCAATCCAAGAAGTTTCTAGCCTACTATTTATTCTACTAGCAAAATTTCCGAAAAGATAGATCTCTCGGTTAAAAGTGGCTTGAAACTTCTTCCTTCGGGTATGGGCTCCTCATACATCGGCGAGCCACTCTTCGATCTCCCTAGGGAGAAGAAAAGCGGGCTCATGAGCATTGGGTTGAGGAGGTGTAACTTCCACCGGAATTTCTTGGAGTTCTTCAAGGGGAGGCTCCGCCGGAATGTCGTCCCAACCGGTAGGATTTTGGATTCCAAGTGCGAGGTTCCAATCCTCGTGAGGGAGGATTGGTTCCACAGGAGGGGTTACCAGAATGTTTAACCTCTGGTGCAAGAGGTTTATTTCCTGGAAACTGTTTTCCAACCCCACCGAGAGATAGTTTATACGGTCAATGAGGACCTCCTCCACTGAAGTCATCTCGTCAAGTGCTTCACGTAGCACCATTACGTATCTTACGAGAGTTGCTTCAATCGATGGCCTCCTTTCCCGTCGACTGTTCCTTGAGTGTGCAGAAGAGGTTCCGCTGTTTTGGCTAGACATTCTACGAAAACAAACAAAAAACAGTTCGTTTTAATGAAACAGTACCACGGGCACGGCCCCGTGCTCAATGAGCACGGCCCCGTGTTCAACTTTCTGCAGATTTTTAGAACAAGGAATCTTGGGGTTTCAAATTATTTTCTTAACTTATGAAGCTTTTTGAGCAGAAATAACTTAAAACAATACTGTGTAACTTATTTTTAACAAGATTCCTTGAACAAAAATTCAATAAACATCACAACAAAGCTTGAAATCAAGCTTTAATGGAGTTCTTGGTGCAAGAAAGAAGAAGGCAAAAGAGGAAAGGACAAGATGCTTGTAAGAACCTTCTTTTAGAACATACCTAGGATGGTAAGTCAGAAAATCCTTTCAAATCTCTGTCCCTGGATGGTCCAAATGTGCAGGGTTCTTGGCTGCATTTATAGAAAACGACAGCGTGCTGGACACGGCCCCGTGTGCAGGCAAGATCCTGACACGTTTTGTCCGTATTCTGACAAAAGTCAGAAGGGAAATTTTTGGTGGACACGGGGGCGTGTTGACCTGGGCACGGCCCCGTGTCTAGAAGCTGTCTTAAGGAATTCTTCAAATTTTAAGGAACTCTTCCGGATCGGGCGGTTCCTTACTGGATGGAACAACCCCAAAGTTTCTAAGATACCTTAATTGATCTAAATTAAGACGAGAACGCAAGAGGTTGTCGGTGAGGGTGATTCCTATGCTATATGTAGGTGGACAAGTCCAACCCTTTCCAGGGCTCTCGTTAAAGAAGGTGTATGTCGAATCGCTCAGGTCTATGTATGCATCGAACGAAGTCGATGGGGAGTCCTTCACGGCACAATCGACACAGGGACGACTATCGCTCAAGTCCTCACTAGAGTTAGAAGTATCATTAGAAACAATGAAGTTGTTTGAGTGCGTTTCCAACCTTTCTTCTTGGTTATTGTCTTGGAAAAGATTATTGAAATCTTCCCTAAGTTCTTTTAACCAATTAAAAATTAGATCTTCTAGTTGAAATAATTCATCGAGAAGCATTTCTCCTAGAATATCCGGTTGGGCGCATTCGAGGGAGCGATATGGATTATTTTTACTTTCGCCCCTCTTAAGGATACTAGGAAATGATGGGTCTATATAGTGGGGTTTATAATTTAGAAAAAAAGCATTCTAATTCTTTATGGTTACCACCACATAATTGACACCACATAGTACCATAAGAGTGCCGAAAGTAAAAAGTATCAGTATCACTCATGTTTGTGTCAGAAGTTACCAACCGTCGGGATCTTACGGTTCTATTTTCAGTAACTGAAACTTGGGCACGGGGGCGTGTTGAGTGGGCACGTCCCCGTGTTCAGCCTACTGTCTGACTTAAAACAGGATTGCCAG